>OZ012720.1:32153573-33453381 GCA_963942605.1 Poecilus cupreus
CGAAATAATACCGGTAGAGCGGCGCCACTTTCCATAGTGGAATGAGACACTTTCATGCGCATGTCTGATTTTTTGCTTCACCTTCGTTTGCGTACTTCTCTGCTTAGCAGCTGTTGACTGAAGTGTTGTTGCACGTGTTCGCCGCATTTTCATTTCGTTCGAAATAACTGAACTTATTGTTGCATCAAGTTTTGCTTGGTGAAATAATTCGTACGATTAGCCAAGTGCTTGGAGATGACGCCATGAGAAGTACACAAATAAAGAAGTGGTTTATCCGATTCAAAAATGGCCGCACATCGGTTGAGAGTGACCTGCGTTTTGGACGTCCTCAAACCGCTCGCGGTGCGCCTTTTGTTGATAGAGTATAAAATCTCATATTAAGACATCGCCATTTGATTTTACGACAGATTACTGAAGCTAAAGAAGTTGGGACCAGTACAGGTTTAATGTACACTTTCAACAAAAAAATTATTTATTTTCCAAACAAAAAATATATTCATACCACAATAAAGCATATAAAATAGGTGGTAAATGGGAAATCTAAATGCTTTTTGGCTTGATGTTATTGGACGGCAAATACGAAAAACAGTCAACTAATGATCGAATAAGGTCACGTTACCTGAGCAAAACAAAAACCAAAACAAATTCGGACTTTCAAATTAATATACCAACAAACAAAAACAATATTTAACAGTTCCAACACACAAACCAAATTTTTAAATTTAGGCTTTCGTAAATGAACAAACAATGTTTTTCAAATAAATTTAATGAATCGAACTAAACAAACAACAGAAATCGAACGAAAATTAAGCAACAATGTTAACTTATTTTCCCGCCAGTAACATCTTTCGAGAGAGTTATTTAGCGGCTAGCAAAAATTATATAATTTATTGAGGTATGCGAAAGTAAAGTGGCACATCCTTAATTTAAAAATGATTGTAAATAAAAATTAGGGAGAAAGAGATTCAATAATATTTAATAGCTAAAAAGAATTTTCCGATTAGTCAATTAAAATAATGCTAGAACGTATGACATCAGCGTGCCAAATGTATCTACGAGTATCTAAATTTCTGGAATATTAATAATAAAATCATCAAATATTACAGGAGGAGGAGAAGGGGGTATTTTCAAACTCTCTAAATAAACACTTTCACGCGCAATATGTCACCAACTTCATCGCCTTTCGCCTCCGTCTCGGATTGTAAATTTGAATAAGTGTTTCCCGTCCGATCCATGTCTCAGGTGCGACGCACTACTGCCAACCCTACGACGCTAAACACAGGCCAGGATTAAGGACTAAACGGAAGAAACTATGGTGTAATTTTAGGCATTATGTTGTTGATGTTCTTTGCCCGTCTATAAATAAATTTTAATCAAAATTTAAATGAAATTTAGATTCATGTTGAGATATATTTGAATTTTCATCGAATTAATTAATGAATAATTAAAGTTCCCACGGGATATATTGTCGAGATTATACAGGTTAGTTCACAGCACGAAGCTTGATGCTTTTACCGAAAATATTGATTATATGATAATAAATTTCCCGGGAATTACAAATCATGTTTTGGATTACGTGAATTGTCGCCGATAAACTATGACTACGTTTACATGTGCGGCAAAAGTTTACTCTGATTTGATTTTGAAAAAGACTACTTTTAAAAAGTAAAATACTAGCACGATTAAACATTAAGAACAAATCTACTTTGGTCAAAATTTTTGTTTTATTGTCCACTAATCCGGTTTTTGATAGCCAGTTATTTGTGTGGTTATGTTAAAATTTCTACACAAGTTATCAGGTAATATGTAAGTGGGATAATCACATAAGTATATTAATAATGCATTATCACATGTGTATTATACAATATTTTATCTATGCCCACCCAAAGTTAAATTTTTTTAAATAATTTGACTTTATTTTTTAACAAATAGAAAATTAATGTAAGTTTTTATTGTAGGAATGTTTTTATTCCATGACGACCACAATTTGACATTACACAATTAGGTATGTAGTTGCTTTTCCTAAAATTTTGAAGCATTTCGTGAAAATGAATGATTTAAAAAGTATTTTATCGGATATAGAAGAATAACTTTATTATTATTATTTATTAATTTTAAGAATTATAAAGATTGTATAATCAATATTTATAATAAATAGTACGTTAATGAAGCTTTTAACTCATGCTAAATGAGGGGAATAAGTTACATTTAACTCACGGGCGTAGATAAATAATTTAAATGCGTAAAAAATTACAATTCACAGTATTTATATTATTTTTAGAAAAACCATGGATATTAATATGAAATAAAACATATTAAATTATATTTTTTAAAATATAATAACAGTGTAAATGCAATCACAAATTCGGATACAATATAAATTGAAGAAACCGTTTTTGACAAATTTTAAATAGCTCCGTGGTAACGTGTCGGACTGTGGATCGTGAGATCCTCAGTTCGAATCCCACTGCCGACAGTTACAAATTTAAATTTACCCCTGTGGTTCCCCCTCCACTAACATCCTTGGGGGCTATGATTTGACGGCTGGTAACCGCACTTCATACGAAAAAAAATATATCACTTACCGATATCTGCGTAAGCAGAGTGCCACACCCGTAATGGGTAAAAAGCGTGATGATATATTTATTTATTTATATATTAAATTACAGGAGAATTTAATATCACCGATGACAAAGTAAAGTCGATATACGTTTACACGATTTTTTCAAATTTACTTATATAAGTCAAGAAGTAGTTAATCGACAGGCAAAAATCGCCTGTAGAAAATCGTAGCTCATTCTTGCCATACGTGTAAACGTTTCAATATTATTCTGACATAACTATGATGCATTTCTAAATCCACACAGAGTAGTTTTGTCACATTCGGTTTAAATGCAAACAAACAAAAAAAGTCAAAAATGATCAAAAATATAAAATATCAATTTGAAATGTGTTAATTCAGTTCCTGGTGCTGGTTACACTACGGTTGTGCGCTAAAGCAATCAGAACCATGAATAACCAGACTCCAGCAAGCTTTCGCGTTATAATATAAAAGAGTTCGGATTAAAAGTTTCTTTAAACGTGCAAATTGCGGAACACGTTCTCATTTATATGGTAAAATACATCCGCGTAACTGACGCGGCTGGGCGAAGCCCCCACCCCCCAAATGCTAAATCACATCAAGTGCGCGAAAAAACGCAAACAAGAGATGAACTTCCCAATTATCACTTCAGGGCGACAGCGAAGAGGAATTTCAACCGAAAATTTTAAAAGCAGAGCTTTGGAGCTTCTCACTCTTGGAAATTATCAACAGTAAATTTGATACTTTTCGAAATTTAGGTAACTAAAATTAGCAACAATCTAAATGTATTTAAGTTTTTATTTTATCTCAGAGATGTTTCCAGAGTTAAACTAAGTATTATAAACTAGAAAATTTGAATTAGAAATTCTCTGATTTAGATTTCACATTTTCAAGTTTTAGAATTAAGGAAATTAAATATTGTCAAAAATTTTAACTGTAATTAGGTTCTTTTACTTCGGAGATGTTTCTATAGCAAAACTAAGTATGATAAACTAGAAAACACAAATTAGAAATTCCTTGATTTAGATTTCACATTTTCAAATTTCAGGATTTAGGAAATTTAAAACTGTCAAAAGTATTAACTGTAATTAGGTTCTTTCACTTCAGGGGTGTTTCCAGAGCTAGACTAAGTATGATAAACTAGAAAACACGAATTATAATTTCCCTGATTTAGATTTTATATTTTCAAGTTTTAGAAGAGAGGAAATTAAAAATTGTCCAAAGTATTAATTGTAATTACGCTCTTTCGTTTCGGCTTTGTTTCAAGAGCTTCAATAAGTATGATAAACTAGAAAACACGAATTAGAAATTCTCTGATTTAGATTTCAAATTTTCAAGTTTTAGAATTAAGGATATTAAAAATTCTCAAAAGTATTAACTGTAATTAATATTTTTCACTTTAGGGATGTTTCCAGAGCTAGACTAAGTATAATAAACTTGAAAACACGAATTAGAAATTCTCTAATTTAGATTTCATATTTTCAAGTTTTAGAATTAAGGAAATTAAAAATTGTCGAAAGCATTAACTGTCATTTGGTTCTTTTACTTCGGCGGTATTTCTAGAGCTAAACTAAGTATGATAAACTAGAAAACACGAATTCACAATTCTGTATAAATAAATAAATATTAATAGATTTTAGTAATATTTTTTGTAGAAACCATTACTGTTCACATTTCTTGCCCAGTCTGTACATAAGCTGAAAACTTCTCCTGGCAAACTTTGTAAACTTTGAATATTTATTCAGATTTAAACATAATTTAAGACTGGTTGAATAGTGTACAAACGTCCGAGCCGTACAAAGTAATCCGTTAACCACACTTTAAATTCTTTGAAAATAGGGACTAAGAACGCGAGCAAAAAATCAGCGTACGCTAATTAATGTATAGCAGAGTGTTTACTGAAGCACCGGAAAAGCGGCGCAAATTCTTGCCAAGTGCATGTAACTACCATTAAGAAAAACTTCTGAAAACTGATCACAATGCAAATGAGGATAGACTTGCGCGCAACTTTCCGCTGAAGTCTGTTAGTCTCTTAAAAGACTTTCTGGAGAATTTTGTTCTCAACATAAATTATTACAAGAACTCCTTCCAATAAATAAAATAATGCACGGTGATCTCGGCAAAGTGTGTTGTTACGGTATTCAATTGTAAACTTCTTCAGAGATGTTTTCTCCCAGCGAAATTTCAACTATATTTTCTCGAAAATAACTTTATATTTTATCGTAGTTTTCACTATTATACTGCAGTTTAATATTCCCGATTTCACAGTGAAAATAGGAAGGTCTATCCAGGACTAACTAAGACTGCTGGCTCTGTTAAAATTATGTGTTTATAAAGAGATGATTGTTCGACTGGAGAAGTAGTGTGGATAAATAAAAATCGGGGATACAAAGTTCTTAAATTTTCTACAAAGCAAACGTTTCGACATCAATTGTGTCTTCCACTTATAATAACTCTGAAATTTGACTATACTATTAAAAATTAATAATTAAATTTTTTTTTACTAAACATTTAATATAGACCATCACTATCAAGAACACTTATCTCTTCAAAAGAATTTAGTATTCCTTAGGACACATATCAAAAAATGACATTTCCATGCGCTGTTTTGTTATTTCAAAATGCACAGGTTATAGATTTAAACGAAAATATCAAAATAAAATTTATCTTTAATGTGTTGTAATTCGTAAATAGTGACAGTAAGAGAAAAATGTTTCAAGCAGAAGTGTAGATGATAATATTTGAAATATTATTTTAATAACAAAAATTGTCATTAACGAGATATTTCAAAATAACTTTATAGGGCTTCAAATAAATTACCACTTCCGGTTACTGGATTATCACCAAAAACTAATCAGCTTTTTCAAATAAGATACAATTGATATATACAAAACATCAAAATTTTACAGTTTTACAGTTTTTGATAAACCGTAGCTCCAGAGATCCATACACACTGACAGACACACATACTCACACACACAGACATCATCGCGAAACTATTAAAATCATATTCTAGGGACCCTAAAACGTTCTCATTCACTGAAAACTCACTATCGAATTTTTAGCATGATTTCCCAGGAAATCTTTTTGCGTTTCTGCTTTTCTTGTTTTACTAAATTATTTCTCAGTTTAAAGTCTTTCAGCACATGCAGATCAATTTGGATTCATGCATCCATTCCACCATCACACATCTGATTTCTACATCCTTACATCACATCCGGTGGTCGTGGTTGAGCTCGACGACCGAACGTACGACGGTGCAGCACGATATCATACCACATTCATCGTATTCAGAGCGTAGCCACACACTGGAAAGATAAGTGAACTTGCATGTACCCTGAAATGGGGTTAGCGCCGGAGAATAGTGCAAATCAACCACGGTTTCATATTTTTACTATGGGATGAAATTGAAAATTGTAGCTAATAATATTTCCCGTCTTTTCCGAGAAAAAGAATTGTTTCATAGCACAAAATTTATTAATTCTAAAGCTATGACGGCGTGCGTTCTGTATTTGACTTAGGTTTTAGTTGATCTTTTTTCATTATATTATTGTTTTTTAACTATATACATTTTATAAAATAAATGTTGTTGGAATACGTATGTTAATAATAATCTGTTGTTTTAGTATTGCTGGTGTGATTCGATGTCTGGTAGACGCATCATATATGGAGATCAGCAACAAATAGATTGCTAGTTTATATTTATTTATTTCTAAATTTTGAATTTTCATAAAAACTAAGTATTTAGAAAAATTGTACGAGAGTAGTATGTAATTTACATACAGGAGCAATAGCTATCATGTGAAATTAATTGAGTGTCAGTGTATCTACAGTCTACTGTATTTAAAATATATCTTAAGTATCTACTAAATAATCAAGAACACTTACATTTTGATGACTTTGCTGCATAAAATCTCCATTGAAGCACACAGAACACGGCACAGATCACTGCAAAGGTCCGCGCACTACTGCCTGTAAATAAAATTGTCAATGTAGTTTGCAGGCGCTACTAATTAGTAGGTTGAAACAAGTCTATAGACGGCAAGAATTCGTTGTTCTGTATAATGTTTGTGAATTATTCCAGAAGTTCCCAAAATTTAGTTTATTAGTTATATTAACAGCGATTTTATAAAATGTAACGAGAACGACATATATTAATTTTTTTCATCACTTGATTTTTTAATTGAAATAAATATAAAATTCTGGTTACATTAATGTTTTTGCGGATCATCTGGTTATCGCGCTTCAATATTTTATAATAATTCATTAAATATTTGTATCATCCTTATGTGACGAGTTTCAAGTCATGTAACCCAAAAATTAATAACACTATCAAAGTTAAATTTCAAACCTAGATTTTAGTTGTTTATCTTACGAGCTGATTAGAGTTTGGGAACAATCCATTAACCGGATATCGTAGTTTATTTGAAGGCCTATCAGGTTTCTTGGGCATATATCAGTAAATGGTAGAGTAAATTTAAATGTTTTCGAAAAGATTTAGAATAATCTTAGCTAAAATTTTTATTTTAAACTGTTTTCTATATTGTGTAGACACCATTTAGAAATTAAAAATGTTTCCGGAAATTAAGTGCTGGGAACGTTAGAGATGATAATAAGTGATATGATTATCAATGATGATATTTTAAACGGAAATCTGCTGCTTTTATTCCACGAGCAATATTTTCGATTATTATTATATTTAACCAGAGATTATAATGAATAATTATTTATTATGAAGCGCATTGAGAACAATAACGAACTCTAAATGTACTGAACGCAACACATCGGATGTACTAACCTAAGTTTTGTTGTATTAAAATGGGTATATGTAAATACAGGCATGTTTTTGACTAATTTCCCATGGCCGTGTTACAACTTTCCTAATAAATTTAATATGATTGACATATCGTGAAATACTTATATTTATTGTATGTATTTTTAAATTCTGAATGACTTTTATATTTACTTTTTTACTGTAAAGTGAATAGGTAAAAATTTACAGCAATAACAAAAAATCCCTATATTCCACATTTCAATTTTAAATCCGTATACAAAAAAATAAAAATACAATTTCACTATATTTTAAAGAATTGTATACATTACAAAGACATATTTAGTTTTAATTATACGATGTTTCAGCCGATATTTTTCCTAAACTAGTTCATTAAAGAAGTATTTAGACTGCAGAAGCTCCAGAAACAATTTCACACATTTCTTTGGTGATGGCAGATTGTCTTCCTCGGTTGAATCTAATGGTGAGTTTACTCAACATCTCTCCCGCGTTCTTGTTGGCGTTCTCCATGGCGTTCATCCTCGCAGAATGTTCCGCAGCCGCGGATTCCTTCATCGCATAGAAGAGCAAGCAAGCCAGGGAGTACTCCGTGTAGCTCTGCAGTAGCTCCATGTCCAGGCTGTCGTACGCGGCTACCTTCGGCGACGCTAGTACAGAGTTGACGCCAAACAACGGGAAATCCGTGGTTTTATAAGTTACAATATTACGAAATTTACTGTAGAAAATCTTGCCAGAATTAAAGCGATAGCCCGATTTGAGGATTCCATTGGCCACTATGCAAGCGTCGTTGAAAGATGGGTTTTTCCGTCCGACTTTATTGGCGCATAACAAGAAGTGTTGTCTGTACGAACGGTGTAAGAGATTGCGAGCCTTATCACCGATGACAACTAGTTTGACATCTGGTCCTTCGGTTTCTAGTTGGGTGCGGAGGGTGCGACATATATTAACGTGTATGGCTCCAGCTAAACCTTTGTCTGAGCACACAGCGATGAAGAGTCTTTGAGGCGGATCTTGAATAGCTGTTACTTCTGCTTTCTCGTAGAATTGCTTGGCTCCTTCGCCCATTGGACGTGCATGTCTCAATTCACGTTCAGCCCGCGCGTATTTCGAAGCTGATACCAATTTCATTGAGCGGGTAATCTTTCGAATGTTGTGGACTGACTTCATCCGTAGTTGAACTGCCTTTAGCGTCGTCATTTTCTTGGTTTATGTTAATGGCCCTGATGTGTAATTTTCACTTGATCGCATACTGCACCAAATCCCTCTACGACTATTTCTAATTAATTTTAATTTCACTAGTTAAATTTGTACGACTTTACGGTGACAGCTCAAAATGACAACTGGCAAAAAATAACAAAAATGCAAGTAACTAGATATTAGTATATTACACGCCAAAGATTGGCAAATGCATGACATCCTGAGATGTATAAAATGTAACCTTTCGAAACTCGCCATTTTGACCTCAACAACTATAGGAGTTACGGCTTATGTTGCCACATCAGCAGATAAATTTAATTGGTTCAACGAAAAAAATGCCCAGGCCACTAGATACGGGAAAAACCTATTTTGTTGTTTTTTTCAGTAGTAATATAACAAGAAAGTGAGAATAAATTGAAAATAATTTGAAAGATCTTTCGAAAACTTGTTGCCAGGCCATAACCACGAAAGCCCATAGGGCTTAAGTGGCCATGGCCAAATGGCAACAAGTTTGAGAAAGATACTGAAAAATTATTTTCTAATTTATCGATTTCTCGAATTATATTTATTTGCGTTGATTATTTTTTGACGTTTCTTTAAACCAATGAAATGCTTTATTATATGTACGGTGTCTGCGTTTTAACCAATCTTGTTATTATTATACTGAGAATAATGCTCTTGTGATTATTCCCATCAATATTCTCTGTAGCTTTTTTGATTTCGTTGACAAGTGACGAATGTGAAATAGTTATCATCAACACAAGTAAGAATAAGCAAAAAAGATAGATTTACTGACGTGCCTGACGATGAAATAAAAAAAAAATCTAATTAAATATAACCCAAGAGTTCGATAAATTAGAAAATAATTATCCAGTATCTTTCTCAAACTTATCGCCATTTGGCAGTAAGTTTTCGAAAGATCTGTCAAATTATTTTCAATTTATTCTCACTCTCTTGTTATATTATTACTGACACTTGTCAAGAAACAGAGATTATGCCAGGGATTAATCACTATAGCTTTAGTTTCAGTACAATAATGATAGGATTGGTTAAAACGAAGACACATAACATACAATGAAGCATTTCATTGGTTTAAAGAATCGTCAAAAAATAATCATTATAAAATATTTTTTAAATGCCTGTTTCACATGACTCTATTTGTTGGTCAATAAATAGTCAGAGTTTTTTTAGAAATTTATTGTTGCGAGACTGCGTCAGTTTTTTTCTTCACCAATAATTTAGATAATTTATTGACGCATTAACTATGTTCAGTTTCATCGACAATTTTTTAGAATTGTTCTAATTCGTCAATAACTATAATACAGACATTAGGTTAGTTGTTATAAACGAAGAGGTTAATATTTTTAAAATTTTATCATGGAATATTAAACAAAGGAATGATGGGTGATACTTATTCTTTATTTATTTTTTTATGTCTATGAAGCAATTTATTACACTTTAAATTTAATTACATGGAATTATATTGCATAAAAATCTCATTATATTATGCTGGAACGTAAAGTATACAAGAGCATAAAACAGAAAAAGGAATAATGAAACTAATGTTTACAGACTCCGTGACACTATATATAGTAACTCCGACATGTTCAACAATTTTAATTACAGTTTTTCCAACTTCTTTTGCTTAGTAAAAAACCAGGTCGTTTTCTATTTAACTGAGTTAGCTGTTTATGAAGACAATATTTATTTTAATAAAAAAATAATTTTATATCGAGAAACAAAGGTCCATTAAAGAGTAACCGTAGAATTAATAAAATTACTTTGTAAGAATTAACAAAATGTGTAGCAGGACAACGAGGCGAAGAAGAAAAGAAAGAAGGGCAAGGTGGTCGGGAGGGCAGGCACGCGGCAAAGCATTTTTCATTTGGGGCAGACGGGCTTTGCGCAGCACGTGCTGCCCGCGAATTCCCAGCATACTTTTTACGCAATAAAATGAAATCAGTATCACTAAAGAGTTAACCGCAAAGAAACAAAGATTCATCGTAATAAAAACGTTTCGCGCCGACCCCTTGTCAGCGTAACGAACATTTGAACATAAATTCCAAAACAATAAAAGCTGCGAGCGGCGCGGAGCCGCGGCGGAGGTTTTTTCCTGGAGTTTAAAAGCTTTTCTTCGGGATTTCAATATAAAACACTCGTTCTTTATTCAAACCGCTCGCAAAGTGCACGGGCAAATCCGAAACATCGCTCGGGGATGAATTTACGCGCGCATTATTTTATCCTTACAAACACATTTATATCCGTCCGCGGGCTTGGCCGCTAGTTACACGCCGCCTCAATCAATCACGCGCTGCAAGGAGGTCGCCCGATATCCTCCCCCATTAATCAATCTCTTTGTCTTTTGTAATCCATTTTCATCCGGTGTCTGAGTCGAGCGCGACGTGGATTGTTACCTCCGACTGACACAATCCACGTATGACTTCGATTACTCCACATTATCCTTTCACTTCAACCGCTCAAACACAATTCCCCAAAGAAATTCATTTGTTAAACGTGCGCATTGAAGTAGATTACATTATTCAACATTCTATTTTATTATGCTTGATTTAAGTGAGAATTTTTAATTGCATTTTTTTTTCGAAAATATCTGACTAATATAATTATATAAAAATTGTTAATGAAGAAGAAAATATAATGATCGGGGATACAGTCAAAAGATCTTTATTTTCTACAACGGCGACGTTCCGACACCACTTGTTTCTTCTTCAAGGCTAGTAGAAAAAGTTATATGATAATATTGCCAATTTAAATTTACTCCTGTGGTTACCTTCCACTGACATCTTCGGGGGCTATGATTTTACGGCTGGTAACCGCACTTCATACGCAAAAATATATCACTTACCGAGATCTGCGGAAGCAAAGTGCCACACTCAGAATAGCTAAAGGGCGTGATGATATATTTATTTATTTTTTATTTAGATAATGTTAAAAATCTATGTATCATATAACTTTTTCTACTAGCCTTGAAGAATATATATGAAGTGTCGAAACGTCGACGTTGTAGAAAATAAAGATATTTTGACTATCCCCGATCATTATATTTCCATATAAAAATTATATTTGACAGATGTTTAACATGTATATAGATATTTTAATATTTATTTACGATACAAGTACGTAAAGCTAGTCTTTAGTCACGATTGCTTCAATTGAAACACGAGCGTGAGTGACTAAAGACGCTCTACGTATGTGTATCGTACAATATTTTATCTACGATATAATGAAAAAACCAAATAAATATATTTAAAAATACTTTTAATTATGAATTAGGATCACAATATAAAATGAGAAGTTGGCCATGATAACAAAATTTTTGTAAATTTGGTGCATTTAAAAATTTTCATCACTCGTTGCTCCGTAACTCGTAACACTAACAATTAAACCTCAATTTTACACTCTATCATATATAAAGGAATTTTAAAGAATTCTGATTATTTTAAGACTGCATTTTAACAGTTGAATCACCAATTTGAGAAGCCACAAATGTCATTTAATTTTTAAATGTAAATTTTTTCTTAATCGAATTCTGCTATTTATATTTGTGGGAGAATTAGTATAAATCAGATAGACAGCATACTCATGCTAGAGGAGTTAACATTTAATTTGTACATGAGACAACATAAGTTACTGGCATTTTTTTCTTTAATGCGTATAATACTTTCTCATCTCAGAATGCATAACCTATATTTTTATATCACCTGTTTTCTTGTGTAGTTTTGTTTAAACAATGAAGAGAAGTTGCAGTAAAGACGAAGTTTTAAAGAATAGAAAGAGGAACAGATACTCACGTGTGTAAGGTACTACATATACTAAGATAATTGAATAGGAAAAGAGATTGTCCGTGTGTGGGGTTTTTTGGTCCACAAAAAGTAATGATAATATAGTCTTGAAATATGAATGTTTAAATTACGAGTTAAAATTCATTTTGTCATATTTAAAAAAATGTAGAATAATTGGATACAACTTTACCGGTACCGAAATGAACAAAAATATTCCAACATCCAAAATAAACAAATGGTAAGATGATATATTTTGTTTCTAATACATTAATTTGTATCTGTAAAACTCCATATATTAAGTGTCAAAAAACGAAAATATAAAAAACAAAGGAGCATTCTGCTTGTAGAGATATTTATGAAACAATTTCAACAAGAAATGAATATAAAATACTTGGTGTAATAGAACAAAGTCTCTTTCTAATAAGTGACGATCAAACTATTCGCAAGTTTCTTTGTGGAGACATCCATCAGATGTTCTCAACTACTCGAGAAGTTTCTGTCGGCGGATAAATGCTAGCGATTCATCTCCAGTCGCAGTTCGCAGTCATACCAACCTAGTAACGAGAAGACACAGTTACAGAAACTGCTGTATTTTGTATGATCCCGATGTTCTTTGTTCCGCAGCATTCTTAAAAAGATTATTAACTATTCGTCTACGAGAATTTCGTTTTAAATGTAAATGTTTCAACGGCATATTGTAAAGCGGGGTATTTCTATTGTTATAAATGTGATTCTTAATCATTTCAACGCATTTTAGCTTCACTTAAAGGAAATCTGATTCAATTGTCAGTTAGAAGAAGTTGAGAAGGAAAGAGAGTACAGGTGAATGACATGATTTAAGATTATACACTTGTAAGACGTCAAGTTTTATTAAAATTTATCTCCTCTTCTTCTTCTACGTTTATTACGTAACCATGTAAATTTTAATATAATGTTGGAGCTCAAACCGAACAAGAAAATTTATTTTATTTACATTTGTTAACATTCTCTGGAGTATGCTACTTACGATCATATTTATAGCTTATATCTGAAACGTATCAGACATCTATGCAAAAAAAAACTGTATCGGGCAAATCTTTCAATCAGATTTGGATTTATATCTACTGTGCGTTCATCATGTTATTTAACTATTAGAGCATTATGTAATTAATTTAATTTAGCGCACCGTCAAACAAAGTTAGCTGCATGAAATTTTGTAAGGGTCTGCTCTATCTATACATGACAAATATGGTTTTTTGGTTTAGGGGTATTAGGACTGATACGGAAAGTTGGAAAGAATCAAAAAACGGACTAGCAGTCCAAAATTTATTTAAAATACTATGCCACCGTTTCGACAGCAACGGCTATCATCTTCAGGGCTAAGTTAAGATGCTGAAGCCCGTAATCCTGAATATAATACTGTACTTTTTCTACTCCTGTAAATTCGGAAAACCACTTAGAACTTTTGAAAATGATCGAAATCGGTTGAAAACATATGTTGCAAAACAATAACACGAAAATATACAATGAAAAATGATTACACCGTTAACTGTTAGACAACCGTAGGAAGACTGATCCACATCACGTCTTCAAATAATTGGGAATAATTGATTTTTGATTCTGTGATTGGCCAGAAAGAGTGAAAACTGTCGTGAATTATGAATACTATAATTAATCGAAAAAAAAAATGTATGAAATAATGGAGATATATTTACACAGGAGTAGAAAAACTAGTTTCTGTTTGCGTGTAAGGCATTTATGTACCCTAGATGTGTCACTATATTAAGATAAAAGTAGGTATTTAGTTTCATTAGAAGAACAAAGGGGAAAAATTAATTAGATCATTAGCGCAGATAACTATTTTTCCAAGGCTGACAACCACTAGAAGAACCACAGAAAAATCGCGCAAAACAAACCATCCGCTGTTGAAGAACGAACGCAACGCAGACGTGTTAATTAAAACACCAAAAACGTAGTAAATTTAAAATTGACAGGCGGCAGCAGCGCAGCATGGCAGCAACGGCCAAGACACGAACTAATCCCGTCGGAAGCGCGGCGCTGCTGTCGCTCTGACAACCTCAAGCCGCTTGCGGGAAATCGGTTCGGAAATCGCGATCTGCGTGGGCCTGTCGACTTAAGCCTGATCACAGACAACAAAAGACCATCTGATCTTGTTCAACATGAGCGGAATCTCCTCTCTGCTTTTGTTGTCGGCTTGTCTGCAATTCCACGCAGTGCGATTGGATCCGCGCGAGAAAAAAGAATGATGCTATTTTCATATTGATAAAAATATTATGGAGCGCGGCGGATATTCCAGGCGGAGATGACTCGAGGAGAGAAATCTAAACGGCGATGAACGATCAACAGCGAAACAAATAGGTCGTTGACTTGTTCCAGAATTTATGAATTATGTTGGAAATGCTCGGAATGCGCGGTGGCGGTATGTGTTAGAGGTAAATTCCATTTCATATATCAGTATTCTTCATGATTTACAACCTGAGAACTTACAGGATAACATCTACACAAAATACATTTTCTTTTACACAGAATAACACTTATGTTTTATACGAAACCAACAACCAACTAGACCCTGTATCTAGAGTTCATAACTTAAATTAATCTGGTGTGGGTTAAACATGCATACCTAATTGGGTTTGCAAAATTAAAATACGCTAACTAGTGATAGAAATGTGAACTAACCATAAGCTACATAAATTTCATTGTATTTTGAAATTAATTGTTATTTTGTTAAATTATTAACAATAGTAATTATTTTAAGAGTATTCCAATGTAAGTATTACATTTGTTTAAGCCGATTATTTAAATAAGATGTAAAAATTGAAGGTTAAGATTGAATTTTATCAAAAAAAAACCTATAAAAACAGGAAAATTTGTAGTGTTCTGCTGCCAATAAAAGCAAACTTCCAATAAAAAAGCACGCATTCGCCATCATAAGATATCATACAAAATGAATTTGACATGTACCATTCGGGAATTGTGATTAGCGCCATCTCTTGATAATTTGGAAGCCCAATAGTGTGCTTATTAAATATTCAAATACAGATTCATATGTATAACAAAATCGGCAAGTAATTAACTTTCTATAACACTGTTTTGGAAACTACGAATTCCACAACTAAAAATTGCGCTGGAACAACTATCATTCCATATGCTGCGTGTGAAAAAATTCGACGAATCAGAGTGACGTTCTCTACAGTTTTATATTTGTATTTTTCGTATAGTTTCCAAAATCTTGTTACAGAAAGAATAATGGAATGGAATATCCCATAATTTGTTGTAGAATATACTATTATAAAACATCGATTTTCCAAAAGTTGCAAGTGTATGAGCCAGGATCGAGTAAATACATTTGGTTGTGAAAGGTATTAAGGATTCAGTGGCGGATACTGGCATTGCTATTACAGAGACCAGCAGCGACTTCAGCTCGTGCTACACCCGGAAAAACTGGAGAACTGCCATCGTAATAAAAGAATACATGGCTCGCAATGAGTGTTGAAAACGCCGTTAAAAAGTTTTCACTTGGTTCTCTGCTCGTTCCGAATGCAGATTTGGTATAAGTCTTCGCGCGGCCTCTTGCTGTACACTCTACTCTACACTACTATACAGTACAATACACGGCGTCGAATTCCTACTGCTCACCACCAAACAATATTTCAATATACCTACATATTATGAACTGGTAATCGTAGTATTGTTATTAATAATAAATAGAGAAATAGAAAAATACGCTATGAAGTCTGTAGCAAATAGTAAATGAGATGCACCAAAGTACAAAGATTTGAATAAAACAACGAGGTTTAGAAACAAGAAATACATAGATAATCAAATGCTAGGAGTTAAAGTTTTACAGTCTTACTAGTGGACCCAGTAGGCAGACGTTGTCCTGTCACAGACCTCGCTAGCAAAATATATTTCTCCGGAACATAAAATTCCGGTGTTCGTAATTCTTCTATTTTTAAACGCCTTGGTCGATTTTCATGATTTTTTTTTACTTATGGGGTCAACTAGATGATCAAATACATAAGTCAGGAAAATTAAAACAAAATTATTCTGGATTTCTACAACAGCGCCACCTACTGTGTCCAACTGTAGCTAAGAACCATCCAAATGACCCCAGAAGTAGAAAAAAATTCATCAAAATCAGTCAAGTCGTTTAGGAGGAAAAGAATTACAAACACACACACACCTGAATTTTATATAAAAGATATCCATTATCATAAAAGTATAATTGTTTAAATATTTACACACAATCAAATATTTCGAATGGGCTTCTCACAGTTGAAAAATTTTTCAGTATTAGAAAAAAAATATATGCAAAAACTTGTTTAGATATTTAAAATATAAAAAAAATATGCAAAACTAAAACACAAAGAGAACCTTTCAAATTTTAGACACATATTCTCAAAACTAATACAGGAATAAAAATTTTACAAGTTCGAAACAACAATCTAAATCTATTATATCTTTAACTCCTTTACTTTACAAACAACCTCATTAGTTTCCATTCAATTTATCTCAACTAGGAACGTTATTATTTGCAAAAGAATTCTATGATAATTGATCATATCTCCGCAGCGTGTAAATCAACTTAAATGATCAATTTTTAAATATGTGTGAGTGAACGAATGGTCATGAAGTGACTCTCATCCCGTCACCAAATGATTTTAGTGAAGGAAAATCCCTAGGAGTAGTTTTTTATATGATAATAATTTATAAAAATTTAGCGGCTGTACTCTGCTGTCTTCTATTCGGCAATTTATATAACACATTTTAGGAAATAACATGCGATTACCATAATCCTCGTAGTCCTATTAATCCTCAAAAAGTCTATGAAAATGTCTGAATAATTAACAGAAGCTTGCGGTTGTAGAATTTAAACAGCGTGGCACTCTGTTCTTAGCAGATTTGTATAATATATTTTAGGGCAAGATGGTTACCAATCATCAGTTTCATTTAGAAAAATGTTAAAAAGATTAAATTGGTAATAATTTATTGATGCACAGTCCAGTGCACTACTAAGAAGCTTATACATTCACAACCGTGGGTGTTATTATTATCATAACAATTTGCTCCTTCATGGAGGCGGCTAACCAAATAGTTCAGTGGAGATGGGGTGGGTACATTTTTCTTTAAAGAAATCGAAAATATAGAGAGCACCACACGGTCACTTTACAAACAGCGGTTACCCAACAACGAATGTACCTGGTACAAAAATAATAATCTAGGCAGCGACAAAGATGTTGGAGACTTGTTCGGAAAACACAATAAAACAAATAATACTACATATGTACAACAATACTAGTTTGAATTAAAGTAAGAAGAGTGCATAGTTCGTAGAATAAGAAGCAATGTGAAGTTGAGGAAGCACAGCAAGCGGTATCTGTATATGCGGCTAATCAAATAGTTCAGTGGAGATGGGGTGGGTCAATTTTTCTATAAACAAATCGAAAATATAGAGGGCACCACACGGACACTTTACAAACAGCGGTTACCCAACAACGAAGGTACCTGGGACAAAAATAATAATCTAGACAGCGACAAAGATGTTGGAGACAAATAATACTAAATATGTACAACAATACTAGTGTGAATTAAAGTAAGAAAAGTGCATAGTTCGTAGAATAAGAAGCAATGTGAAGTTGAGGAAGCAGAGCAAGCTGGATCTGTATCTGTGTCAGGGAGACGAGTGGAGAACAGTGTTTTCGCAGTCGGCAGTGAGCAGTGGAGCTGCTGCGCTTCATAATTTTTGAAATTCAAATTTCATTCACCCTTAAATCTCGAGTAGAGCGCAGAAGTAAGTTCTCCTCACGGTTCTTCATATGAGCCACATTAACTTTTTAAAAGATAACTTTTTAGCAGCGAGCGCAAAGCGATGTATCACACGCGCCATAGTATCTTGTCATATTGTAATGTGCCCCCATATTTTGCCACTTTTATCTCGTAAAATTTCTTTTGTTTTCGCCACATTTCACACAATGAAATTTATGGATTCAATAGCATGGCTTACGCTGCGCAGTTAAAAGAGAAATACATTTACATTTTATTCTGCCTGGTCGATGAATAATTTTATTTTTATACTGCAATTTGATTGAATTATTGTTGTTGTTTTGACGGCCGTTTTTATCATTCGGATCGTTTCGCGCTTTATTGGATTTTTCTGTTCGCTTCTGCAAAAAATTGTTTATTGTTTCGTATCTCATGCTCTACATTGTATATACTAACGTTCACCCCATCTCGTTCTAGTACCTGCCCACTCGCGACTTCGACACATATCACTGACTTACTCCACTGTGAACTACAATTTAGTCAACTACCCTGCTAACAGATGTTTTATTTTCTTTTGTTGTTACTAGTTGACGTCTTGTGTAACATCACTATTGCAGATGCATAGCTTTTTCAAACGTTGTAAAATATAACTGCTGAATGTCAGAAATTGACTCCATGGGTGGCCCGAAATTTGATGCTGAAATTATTATTGGTACAGCCAATTGTGAAGTTAGCTACGGATCGCCAATGATATTTGGTAGATATGACAGTTTGGGGTGATGCAAGTCAAACAACAAAAACCTAATAAATTTGTTTTTATTCAACCTCAAAACTAAAATAAATCTGAGTTTCTTCCTTTTTTAAATTGTTTTTCTTTAACTATGACCGGCTAAAGAAACTAGGACCTGCAGCTATCTTCTCTTGTGCCAGTAAACTACGGTTTAGGCTTATTATTTGTGCAAATGAATATAAATACGAATAAGGCACATGTAATAACTTTAATTTATTTAACAATTCTGAAGCCGGAGAAATATTTCATTTTATTTTAATGTTTATTGCTGAAATTACTAGTGCGCATGCGTAACTGTCAAGCACAAGATTGCAACTTAACAGTGTAAAATATAACTCTCAAATGTTGACGTGATGGGTGGCTTGAAATGTAATGCTAAAATAATTATTTGTGTAATATTACAGCGTATAATATAACTGTAAAACTGTCGTGATGGGTGGTTCGAAGTGTAATGTCGATATAACTATTTATGTACATAAATATAAATACTAATAAAACAACAGTGATATCTTTAATTTAGTTAGTGATGCTGCAGCGAGAGAAATGCTTCATTTCATTTGACTGTTTATTACTGCCATTACTATTGCGTATGTGCAATTAACTTAAGCACAAGACTGCAACTTTACGGCGTAAAATATAACTGGAAAGATATGTCAGATATTGACGTGATGGGTGGCTCGGTGGCACGAAATATAATACCTAAATAATTGTTTGTGACTACAAATGAGATGCCAGCGATAACTATAATATACTCAGTGATTTTGCAATGAGAGATATCCATTAGATGCAAATCTTCCCAAGCAAGTGACTTTACGATGGTAAATATAGCAACAGACAAATTGACGTGTTGGGTGGCACGAAGTCAAATGGTGAAATTATTATTCGAGTACAAGTGTATAAATACAAATGAATTACCAAAGATTTGTTGCATAAATTAAAAACGCAGTAAAATATAAAGTTAAATAAGTCAGAAATATCTGCGAAGAGAAATATCACGTAAATTGACTCTGATGATAATAACACATATGCGTTCTGATGATTTTTACCTCTTGCCTATCTCTAGGTAAGAGAGGTATTATTTTTGGTCAAAAAATTGGATAGTGAGTTTTTAATGAATAAGTACGTTTTAAGATCCCTACAATACGATGTTTGTATGTATGTGGTCTGTGGAGATTTTTTTTCGTCTTGCATAACTCAAATACTATAAATCCAAAAAAAATACAATTTTGTGTATTTTTACTTCTAATATTTATATGAAGTCCAGATTAGATTTTGGATCTATGTACACCATGGAAACACTTAAAAAATTTCATTTTTTTACGAAATGTGACACATGTCATTGTGATTGTGAAGTTGTTTTCTAAGTGAAATATATGTCAAAAAATTAAATAAATATGCGAAAGAAATTTAAATTTCTCAGATATAAGTAGAAAATAAACAAATAGAGATGTTTCTGTATCATCAAATACTATATTTACCGTTTAAGAGTTGTATTGGGCGGGTGGTTATGTACTGGCCACATCAGATTTTTTCCCGTGGCATCATGATAAATATAAAAATGTAATGTTATTAAAAAGTTAGTATATCACTGTTATAGTAAAATATATTTTATGTTGGTTGGTCAACCTGAGAAGTGAAGTGTGTGACAGTCTGAGTTAGCCACAAATTCAGTGAATTGTGTGTATAATAATAATAATTTTTTTATAAAACTAGATATGTTATTGTTGAAGGAATGGCAATCACAATTCACCGAAAACATAAATAT
This sequence comes from Poecilus cupreus, assembly GCA_963942605.1. Classification (NCBI taxonomy): domain Eukaryota; kingdom Metazoa; phylum Arthropoda; class Insecta; order Coleoptera; family Carabidae; genus Poecilus; species Poecilus cupreus. The sequence continues at coordinate 32,174,265 of OZ012720.1, forward strand.
TTAAAGAATTAGAGAAAACGGTTGAAGCTACTGAGTGCAATTAATGGAATTGAGTATGTATTATGATAATGCTATTGACTAATCAAATTACAGAAACTACATTTTACTTCAATACCTCGACTAATTTAATCGTGTAATTGTTTCAAATGAATTGATTGTTTGCTTCAATAAATCCACGGTAAGAACAGAGCAATCAGAAATTCCAGGATCCCATTCATGCCGCGCATGAATAGGAAGAAAATCACAATAAACGCTTGTTGTTATACAGGCCACGCTCATTTGTAATAATTAATGGTCAACCTATAAAACCGATATTACAAATGTGCTGTGTAGTTAGCAAACAGCGGCATAACGGCTTGCTGTGCGGACATGCGCAATGGTGGGTACCCATTGTACCCTTACATACACCGCTCAGTGGTTCCAAACTTTACGATAATTTGAATCTGAAGCTAATGTCACATCTTTGTGATTCCGTTAGACGTTAGATGAAATAAAAATTGTAATGAAAAATGTAAATTATATTACTGCTTATTGTTTTATTTTATTGTAAATGTCTGTGATCAGCAAACTGAAGGATTAAGTACAAACAATATGAAATTAAAGTACAAATAGTGTTGTTGAAATAATATGTACATACCAATAAGTTTTCAGTTCGTCTTGTCTTTCTCAAGAGTACGAGGTGGTTTACTACGATCTGCGAACAGAAGAACATAGGATTTACTGTCAACATTTTAATACTTAAAAATACAGGAATATATAAACATAATCCACAAGGAAACAGACCAAAGGACAGACAAAGAAATTAAGGTAAATGGGAAGAAGATGAAGACATGAAAGAGACAAAATATACCTCGAACATGTTAAATTGGAGGAAACTAGACCCGCTAAGGATTTCTATAGTCTGTAATGCCAGAAGACGAAGAAGAAGTAATGTTAAATATTTTAGTTTGCTTCGATTATCGGAACGACTAATGGACCATATTATTTAAGAATATTCAGTAGGTGTAACGTGAGTAGTAGTTGATCTCTACGACCATAGTTTCCATGAAGGAAAGCATTATTTTATAAAAATATAGCTTATTGTATGTTCTACCTATATGTACCATAAGTTTAAACTAAGAAGCAACATTTACTTTTTTATTTTTATTAATGTATTACTATGAATATGAGTTTATATATGACCGTATTGTTCCAGATAAAATGTAACATAGATTGTCAATGTTAAGCGAACTTGTTATCATAATTTAAAGATGTGTATTAATGAAGTAATCATTCGAATAGTTACTTAGTACAATTGTGTGTCTGAAAAATGTTTAAAACTCAGTAAATTATGATGACAAATTCATTTAACATTAACAACTTATGTTGTCTTTTACATGGAACAATACGGTAATGTATATTGCTGGTATGCAAAGCAATTAATTCATGATAAAATAGTAAATGTTGGCAAATAAGTATCAAAATCATAAATAAATTTTCATAAACGTATAATTGACTGAAGTCAATGATAAGTGTAAATTGAACCATTTTCCGTATTGAAATAAACTACGCACCTTTGGTGGCCCTTATTTTGGCAGTAAAAAATTTGTCGCTCCGACCCCCAAACTAAGTCCAAATAATTTTTTTTTTTTAAATATCTACAAGAGCGATTTTCTCATTAAAACTACTTACAAATTTTGAATCTTCTACAGGCACGATTTAATATCATCTGACAGGTCTGGGAGGAGCGAAAACATATTTTTAAATTTATTTTGAGTAAATTTGGGAGATCAAAACAACAACTTTTTGACATTAGGAAAATATGGACCATCGTAAATTACACCTATATTTCGATTGAATGAAGTTCTGAGTAAATTTTCTGCTATTATTTTAAGTGTATAAATAAGTGTACAATACTAAATAATATTCATTGACTGTAATAATGGCTTTGATTGAGAGGAATAATGGAACAGTTGCAAACTTCATGGCAAGCCACCGATTGAGAGCCCCCGCAGTTTCACATTCCCAACACAAGTGTAGGGAAGGGTTTCGGCGCTGTGTTCGCACATATAAAAGATTCACCAACTGCAATTATGGTTTTGGGATAATACATTTGAAGTTGGCTACATGTAACTCTACAATAATTGTGTGAACTCGCGGCAAGTGCATTATGGCAATACAGCTTTGCTCTAATGTGCCATTAAAACAATCACAATTAGCTCGGCGACCGGACCGTCGCCATCCGCTTGTAATTCAAGCACGATCCCAATGTACACTCTGCGTCAAAAGCCATTCAATATTGATCGCGGGAATACTACAACCGACATAAATACTCAAGAAGTTGTTTCACATATTTTGTAATAAATATAACTTCACACAAAAATATTAAGGTACACGGTTACAAATCTTTAAGATATCTTAATGTCACAGTCGTAATATGGACTTAAAGTACATTATGGATATTGGTTGCTGCAAATAAATAGGAAAACGTATTAAAAACAAGATGCACTGCAAATATCAGAAAAGAAGCACTACTGGACTATGAAAAGAAGATCTTTTCAATATAATACGCACAGGCAAAGAGAAGCAGAAATCAAAGAAAAAAGAATGCAAGCAAATACCACACACAAATATAAAATTACAAAAAAATACAATAACTAAACATGTAAAAATGAGATTTTACCGAATGATTAAACAATCAATAACAGTGTATGCTGCTGAGACTTTGACAATTATAAAAAAGATGAACAAGATTTAAGAATAATAGAAAGAAAAATAATAAGAACTTTATAAGAACTTATAAAGATATCAGAAAATGAATGCAGAATAAGAATGAACTATGAAGTAGAACAAGAATTGGAAGTAGAAGACATAGTGAAAAATTCAGGCAAGATGCCTTGGACATATATCAAGAGCAGAACAAAAGAATGCAATTATTCAACATTAGAACAGAGATTACGAGGAAGAAAAGGGCGAGGCAAACCAAGATCAAGATGGCTAAAGGAAATAGAAGAAGATTTAAAGCAGTAGTTAAAAACTGGCAAAGTAAATAAAAAAATAGGAAGACTTGTACAAATCTAACTACAATGATTTACAGGAAAAGATACTGAGATTAATCTACTGCAACAAATAGATATATAAAGCTTCATTAATAGGGATGTTTAGCAACTATATGTATTTATATAGGGGACGGCCAGTTATTTACTGCAGATAGAAGGCAATAAAATGAACACTGTGAAGAAGAACCTAAGTCAGAGAGATTTTACATTAAAAACACTTTAATAATAAAATCATCAAATCCCAACGTTTTAAAACTGTAAGAAGAACACCTTAACATATTTAGATTACTAAGTTCTCATCCTCAATCTAGCTGAGTCAGATTAATTAAGATTGCGAAACTTGTTAACCAAACCAAGGGTTAAAATCAAATCCAGATAGAGAATAATTCCATCTTGACCAGAGGATGAGAATTCAGAAAATACAAAATCGCAAAAACGAATGTATTGCGGCAATTATTATGCTGAATAGTGTCAGATGGGACAAACGCATCACACTGAAAACAAGTTAATATTTATAGATTAATTATCGAAGGTATATTGTTATGGTCGAAGGTCGGGACTATTAATAAAAATATACATTCGGAATTAATAGTAACAGAAACGGAAGAATGAGAAATAATAGATTAGAATACCTGAGAAATGAATTAATAAGACACGAAATGGTAAAAACAACTATATGAATGTGTACTTTGAAAGACACAAACCGAGAAGACTAAAAAAACTTTGAGAAAAGAAATGAGAGAAGTAATGATAGACAAAAATACAAAGAAGAAAACATGGATTAACAGAGATGAAATATACAAGGCGTGATGAGAAAGAGAGGGTAGTCGTAATAGCTCAAAATAAAAAGTTTTCTTATAGTTTAATATCCTTGCGGTAATATTTGCACCCTGTTGGGAATGATCAAAATATTTTTGTATAAATTTTTAAAACAGATTATTTTTGCAAACGTGTTATTTTTGTAAATGCAAAATGTATTATTTAAATTAAACTGAAATTATTAATCATTTAATTTCATTAAAAATCAACATTATTGTTTATTATAAATTCAATTAATGAGTTTTGTTGTATCAAATATCGGCGATAATTAATTTTTACCATAACCAATGTTTAATTACGCGCGTTCGTTTAGGGTTCACAAAAATCAGAAGTGTAAAAATAAATTGTTTGTTCCGCCCAACGGCGGGCGAAAATGTAATTCGTTATGAAGCTGATTACATTTAAATATATTTACGCTTATTTATGGCATGGTTAACGTGTTTGTTAATAAATTAAATATTGATTTCTAGTTACATACTTTTATGCTGCTTTATTTAAACATTATATAATTAACGCTCTCCTGCAAATATATGTAATTTGGTGAAATAATGAAATGTAAATGTAATGCTCGAACCAAACTTGCTGATGATGCTTCATACATATTTCATCAGGGTAGAGCTTAATTATTAGTTTTATAAAGAATATTTATACTTTTTTCTTTAATTTATTTGTCTACTGTACCCTAATCAGACATCCCGAACAGTCCAATTGTTTTGATCAGAGGTCTGAAATAATACTTATTTTATAGAAAAATATTTTAAAATTTATTGGAATAAATATCAATAACACAAGAAATGAAAACCAGATAAGTCCAAAGATTTTATCAACAAAACGCAGTTAAAAATAAGAATAGTACCAAGCTGAAAAGTGTTTCATTACAGTCGATAGCTAAGATAACTAATTAAGGTGTAAAGCACCAAGAATAACTATAGCCTAAGGCTGTAATGAAATATTTTCCATTGATGTTTGTACTCTATTTTACCTACTTAAAATAAGAAATTAATAACTGAAACAAATATATAAAAAATTATTAATTCATATTTGTCTATAAATTTTCAATCTTTTGATTATTTAAAAGTCAGAATTTGGGGAGATCAAAAGTGAATTAATACATTATACTCCAGCGAAACTATGGCAAGTGGCAGTAAAAGCAATAGAAAATTGCTTTCACAGAAAAACCTTTATTATTCACAATCGGTTAGTAATCAAATAAATACTGATTTCGCAGGTAGGAAAGTAGCACCTTTCCGAATGGTTGGAAAGTATAAGGCAGGAATAATTGACTTTCTGACTTTTTAAAAGTCCGAAATGAGCAATATCTTAATTGTTTTATAAAAAAATATCTTCTTTATTATTAGAACTCTACAAAAATTGTTGATAAATGAACAGATGGCGCTAATGTTGCATAATAATTAGCAAGGAAGCCTCTAAATTTAATTGTTCATTAATATATCAAAATATTTTAATATAACATGTAATTTTGTATTCATTATTCAGTAAATGCTAAATCAGTCGTTTAATTAGGTGGGCAAATATAAATAATTAATAAATTATTCATATTAATATTTATAATAAATTGAGTTTTGTTTTCCATGTTCACTGTTTTGCTTCAATATATTAATACGATATAATATTTCGTTATGAATTCATAATTTTCCAATATTTTTATGGTCAATAATTCGATATTGCTGATTTTAAATATCTGCCTAATGCAGTTTTATAATTTAATTAAATGAATAATTATTGTGAGCATATAAAGCAAATAACAATTATGTTTGTTACATTTACAAATTTATTTAACTTAATTAATAAGCTGGTGTTTAAAACCAATTTAATTAAATTGTCTTATCCATAAGAGCATCAGATAAAGTAGCAATTAAAGTGTTATTTTTAATTGACCGCGGTCCACAATCCTCCGCGGCATCAGCGGTGTCAAACTCGAACAGAATCAGCTCAGCGCGTAATTGAAATGAAATGTCATTAAAATTTCCGTCTTATTTAATAATTACTCGCGGAGAAGGCGGCGTCGGCGAGCGCTCGCACTCACATAAAATGTTCATAACCAATTAAGAATCCCAACAATATCGCGAAGTTGTCGACAGCGGCGGAATGTTTGCGCGCGAGATTGCAGCATGAGAATCTGCAGATGACACCGCTCGGGGCCTGGGGGCGGCGGAAGGAGGAAATGTACAGAGGGTACGGTCATGAGTCGTTGACACTTGCATAACTGTTGCGAGTTATGTGGAATGCTGTTTCGGGACGCTGATTAATCTAATCTACAAATTTGTTTTCAGAGGGAACTTTCCTTGTTTGAAGAAACGTTTTTAAGAACTGATTGTTAAATAGAAATTGCTACTTGCTCACGTTGTTGGTGTTCATTTTAGTATGTATCAACTTGCTCGATTGGCTATTAATTACCATCATTTATTGATAAGATTCTAAATTTTCTGCGCTTGTGTTATTGTATAAAAAGTTGCATTATTTGTTTGATACATATTCGGGCTTTATGAATAGGATATAGCGAATAGACTAGATTTTGAATTCGTTATAGAATATTTCTAGAAAAACAATTGAACATCACATATATAGCGTGTAGAATTGAAATATGGCGTATACTACTTTCTTAATATTGCTTTTTTCCTATTCATTTAACAATAAATGTATAATTAAAGAGAGTTGTTCAGAATTGAAAAATGCATACAATAAAAGTTCGTTTGGTTACCTCATTATTAATATTTAAAAAAAAAAAAAGAAGAAAAAAACGAAAAGTATTTGACATTTCATGAAGCAGTTTCAGATTGATTTATTACATTGTTGTATTATTTTCTGTAGAATGGGCCTAAAAATAAAATATACAAGTAACTTTAGGGGTAAATAACACTGAAGCAATGTATCGGATTGAAGATCATGAAGTGAGATAGTCAGTACGATTCCTACAGCCGAAAAGAATTGTCGTAACGTTTCGCTTTACTTTCCTTGTCTCTATTTTACTGACATTTGTGGGGTACGTGACTTGACGGCTTGCGATAGATATCTGCATAAACAGAGAGCAACAACTTTTACATTCCTCAAAAGAAATGACTTCTATAGTTGAAAAGCATGGAGAACGTGTGCAATGTCTAAATAAATATTAAAAATTAAAATTCGAATTAAGGAATAATGTGTTATCTACGCGAATCAAACTCCGCCTTTATTTATAACATGGATGAAGAAATATTTTAGTTTTGATAAAAATCTGGTGTTTACCATTTGATGTTTTCGAATGGAAAAAACACAAAGGCCAAACAGATGATATTTACTTTGAAATATAAAATATTGTGAATGGAATATACAGGTGTTAATATACAAACACTTTGAAAAAGAGAAACTGGGAATAAAGCACGCAAACAAAACTGAAATCGGTTTTATATTTGTAGCTTACTTTGTTGTTTGAAACTTACAACAAATGGGTATTGTGCGCTTAGCGATTTCGTTGTTGCTGACCCCCCGCCCCATCGCCTGCCCACACTTTAGTTCGGACGTCCATATTCTGTTATATCATGAATAAGTTATTTTCATATGAATAACTTTTGTGTATTTACCAAGGCCTGCTTGGTCGACGATGAGGCACATCCTGAATTCTGAATAATAATGCTAAAGAAGTTCTAGACAACAACCTCTCCATCATAGTAATGGCCATAATGGGATAGGCATTTTATATAAGAATACAATAAACTACACGAAAATTTCTACGTTCAAAAAACCATTCACTAAACTGCTCAACACAATCGTTTTGTTTTTGAGAGAACAGAAAACCCTATAGGTGCTAAATTTTAATTGAACATATTTTAATGAAAAATATTTTGGCGACCAGTAAGATCTATCTGTAATTTTAGATGATTGATATAGGATTATAAATGATAACAGTAAGCCAAAATTTATTTATTAACATATTTTTTAAGTGGACAATATACCTCGACAAAGCAATATGAATCCACGACAAAGATACGAAATCCGGACCATCCAAGTACATAACGAATTGCATGAGTTTATTGTGCTCCAAGACGAATTGCTCGCAAATCAAGTCGTGCCATTGATGATGATGATGTCAGTAAATGTACACGTTGGAAAAGATGTATTAATTTTAGATTAATTGTAAATGAGCAATGAATGTGTAATTACTCCGCAAAAATTTACTTATGTATGTTGTAATAAGCATTTGTTTTCCATTAATTAAATTCAATATGTACGTCGAGGCGGAGAAAACTAAAAGTAATTGCAAGATTTAGAATGTGCAATGAAGAAAAAATTTACAATTACTTAACAAGACATGATGACAGGTAATGCAGAATATGTGAGGGAGACTTTGATACAATGAATCACATAAAAAGAGACTGTGCAGCCAAACTAAGAAATGATAAATCTACACAACAGATACTGCACGAAAAAATCTAGATACTGATTGGATGAAGAGAGTTTATCAAATATTTGTACAAAGTATTAGATTTTAATATAAATAAAATACCATAATAATAATGTAAATATAGATAATGTAGAAATTTGAATACTGCAAGGTAACAAATAAAATATTTATTACTTTACCATTTAATAAACCGCCATTTAACTTTTTTCAATGAATATTCAAGTGACACTGTTAAAAAAATTGAGGGTATATTATATGTTATTCATTATATTATCCATGGAATAATGACTTATTTATTAATAAAAGTAAGATAAATTTTATTTTACCAATTGAAACTTAACAAAAAAATGTTGCATATCGAAATTAGCGCTCTTTCGGTACGCAATGGGATACATTATAGAAAGAATACAAATTTTGTTGCTATCGCACATGAAATAATTTCTTGGAATTCATCAGTATAAGTATTTGAATTTAAAATTAAATAGCAACCTCAATTAAAAAAAGAAACTAGAAGTAAATATCAACGTAAGTAATCGGATTTTGATATCGGGTCGCGTTTTCTCCGCTGCATATTAAAAATGAAGCGCACGCTCCGCTGCACAGGATTCCGTGCGCTTCAGTGAGCCAGGGTGGAGTACCGTGCCGGTGCAGTGATTCGATGTGACTCGATTTGCTGCTTTTTAACGAAAGCGCATTACCCAGTGGCTTCTTTAATAACCCAAATTCAACTGAGTCAAATGTTCGTAATCAGCAAAACACAAAGTTACACTTTTTCTTTGCGAATAGATTTCGCGCGAGCGCCAGCGCCATTGCTTTCAGTTTAACGTGGCCATATATCAGCGCGCGGAGAACTCAATTAGAAACAAAAGATATCTCCGAATGCAAATTAAAGCCTTAAATTTCCCCTCCCGTGCCTAGAAAATTTCATTATCGCATATAAAGTTGGCAAAGTTTCAGGTGCTAGATCGGCTCCATAAAACGGACGCAGGGTGCGGAACCCTCCCTGCTGGGCTAGTTCATAAAGCCGCGCCAGATGGCGGCATGGTCACCGATGCCGATGTCGGTCTCCCTAATCATTGACCACCCTGTCCTTCCTCTTAGATTTCCTTTCGCTTACCCTAACCTTATTGCCGAATTTATCGCTGGGTACACTATCTTACTAAACATATTGCTTCTCAAACATTTCATAATCTTTTACAATTTAAACTAAATTTGTAAATGGAAAGCAATAATAAATTAAGACACCGCTAACTATTGTAAAAAGATAACTTAATTGGAACGGGTTTAATTTTTTAATTAGGTTAGAGAAAACCACAGGGTTCAAATTAAAAGTGGACTATGGAAATCAAACTAAGGATTTCATGTTCCACAGTTATTTATCCCATTAAATAGTTAAGATGTGTTGTCGTAAAATATCTCTTTGAAGTTGGATTAAGAGAGCTTATCTGAAATTTACTTGATTGACTTATATATGTAATACATTTTTTTTTAGATTTCATTTCTATAATTTGGTTGAAAATGAATTGGAGTAATAAATCAAAACTTGCAAGATTAATATTAGATTTTTGCCAGAGATGCGACAAATAACATATATAACGTTACCCAATATTGCATGAACCCCGAAAGTCTACAAATTAGGGTTGTTGTGATTTATATCAAATAATTTTTTCAGACTGTTTTCCAATTACATTTACATACATACATTGCTTCAAATTACATATCAATATAAAATAAAATAAACTCATTGGTTGGTACCGCGTACTCCTTGTTTGGGTGTTCAGAAGTATTTTAGCCTCAGTTTGAGAATGTTCTAAAATTATTTTATCTACGATAGTGTGTAAAATCGATGTTTAACTGTTAGTTTCAAGTTCGTAAAACGGTTGTTTAGTAACACGATCCCATTAATCACGGGCAGTCACGGGTTGCCAAGCAACGAGTGATTAAAATTTTTAAACGCCAAATTTGCAACAAATTTTTTATCATGGCAAACTTCTCATTTAATATTGTGATCCTACTTCATAAATAAAAATTTTTTTTAATATTTTTTGGGGTTTGGGACAATTCGTTTACGCAAGAAACCATCAATTATTACCCAGATATTCCCCAGACGTCCATGCACCCTCAATGTCATCCGCATATATTAGTTTCACAAACCTAGATTGCCAATAAACTAACTCACTCCCACTTTCTTAACAATACTGTACACCAATATATTCCGAATACGATCATGTCGCGTATACCAACATATTCCTCTCAAATACCTTATTTTCACAGCAGTTGTACTTCGTTCATGCTCCTTCATTCACACCCAACATTCAAATAAATAAGAAATAGAGGTAAACAGCTTTGTGGTCTGATGCGATCCTAGAGCCAATAAATTTTCGAAAAAAACTTAAAATTATTCATGTGACTCCTTCTCTACTAACAGCTTTGGCGGCATAATTTGACGGGTGGTATCACTGCTGGTTTGAATCATTGGATTTGTAATTCTAAAATTATAACTTCTAAATTTTCAGAAAAAACTGTATCAATTTCCTGATTTTGTTTTTCCCGTACTATTTCCCAGCCCGTCTCAACCTGAGCGTAGCCCACTTCTCAGCACTCACGTCAGCGCACCGCGGTAGCGCGCCTTGTTCAAAATAGTTTTGTGTTAAATTACATTTGTTTGTTTCAATGGAAATTCTAGTTTCATTTCGGTGTCGGTTTTGTTATGACATTGTCGTGTTTCTATCTGAGATTATATGCTGATTGTCGCGCCGCAGCGCGGCGGTTTCTTGTTAACAAAGTTAGAAGTTTCCATAAAAATAATGTAATTCAATTTATTTACACGTACGGCGTTACCGAGAGTTGTGTAACTGTAATTTTGCGCTAACAGAATTATATGTGGAATAGGAGAAACATTTACTGCTTGTATAGGATTCGGAGACGGATTTGTTATTTAATTTATACCATTCAAATGAAATACGATATTAATTCTATGACTTCAACGACAGAAATAACTTACTTTAGTTACTTTGCAATTTGACTAATTGTCAGGTGAGTTATATTTATCAGCCACCCAGTCTGAAGTTCAAATGATTATTTTTTGACGTTTCTTTAAACCAATGAAATGCTTTATTGTATGTCGCGTGTCTGCGTTTTAACTAATCCTGTCATTATTATACTGAGAATAATGCTCTTGTTATTATTCCCGGCAATATTCTCTGTAGCTTTCTTGTTTTTGTTGATAGATGTCACAGAGGTATCATCAACACAAGTAAAAATGAGCAAAAAAGATAGATTTAGTGACGTGCCTGATGATGAAATCAAAAATAATTTAATTAAATATAACTCGAGAGTTCGATAAATTAGAAAATAATTCTCCAGTATCTTTCTCAAACTGGTCGCCATTTGGCAATAAGTTTTCGAAAGATCTGTCAAATTATTTTCAATTTATTCTCACTCTTTTGTTATATTATTAATGAAAATAGAATGGACATGTAGACCAAGAGATTGTCAGGCCGCAGGCCTCGTATTTCAAACGCCCGCTTCGTCAAGTAAAGCATCACTTTCCTGACTTATTATGTAATATATTATTAAAACTTCTAATAGATAATAAGTTTCACGGTTTTCTTAAATACCTACAGATAACAGACCATACAATATAAACCGTGTCCTCTTTGTCCCTAGTTATTTAATTTGAAACGAAATAATCTGTTACCATGCTCCTTATCGTAAATTCGGCTAAAGCAAAATTTCCTCTCGGTGGGAAATAAAGGACAACTGCGACATTTATACGGAACAAGTGAACAAGGGAACGCGCGCTCCCGGGCTGTGCTTAGTGGTTAGGGAGGTTAGTTCTTTCAAGGCAGATTCTAGAGGGCCGCGACTGTGTCTGGGCGAGTACTTGTAGAGAGTATATCATAGTTCATTAGCGTGTCGCCATCTTGCGTGCGGAATATTAACGAGGAATGGCGCGGGGAGCGTTTCTCTTATTGCCGAGCTCCGCCGCGCCTTCCTGGAGAATGAGGGGTGTTTCTGTGTTGGGCTGAGATTTTAAATTAGCTAGAATTCATTTGTATTAGTCTATTTTTTGTACACTGTAAGATTTATGAACGTACTCGAGTTAAATGTTGCGTATGAATGTTAATATTTTAATGGAGCTGTTTGCACTGGATGTTTGAGGACAGCAAGGATATTTTCAACTTGGTTTAAAGGAAGGAGCGACATACAGACTGCAAATTTTTTTTGCTTTATATTTTTAAAAGAACTTGAACACTAACTGAAACATAATAACACCATTCAATCATTCTGGGTGTGACACCCTTTTTCGCAGATCCCGGAAAATAATATATTTTTGCATGTAAATTGCAGTTACCTACCGTCAAGTCATTGTCCTAATATATGACCAATATTTCATATTTTTTTAAGAACGAACCCTAAAATATAGTCAACCAATAATCAATCTCCTTCGTTCATGCCTAACCACGTATTCCTCAGATACCCAGGATGACCACGGAATTGTTGACCTGTGACCTGTACATATCAGTTTCACCAACCTTTCATTCGACATTTTCTCGACATGGACAAACCATATCAATTGATTCACTGTCCCTTTTTTACAACATTCATTTCACATTCACCGTACACGGGGCACGATCACGTCTCGTACACATTTCTCTCAAATATTACATTTCCACATTTCATGCTTTTTTATTCACACCCAACATTAAGAATATACATCAATGTAGATACTAATGTATGGTTCATTCATGTTTCGAGCAAATGTATTCAGAACTCTCAATACCTTGCTCCCTATAAAAACTGGGTTTTTATTTGAAAAAAAAAAAACGGCGGATCGGTTTAGAATATGGCAAGCTGTGGATGCGGATCGATTACGGGTATGATAGTTGCAGATGCGGATCGATTGCGGATATGATAGTTGCGGATGTGGATCGGATGCACATTTACTATTTTTCCAAGTAAGCGGATGAGTTTGGGATACAAACAAGTTCAAAAAGTTCAAGTTAAGTATGTAGTTTCAAATAATAATAAAAAAGAACTGTTAAAGGACACGTTGTAAGTAGGTTTTCCCAAAGTCTGATAATGCATTTCTGGCAGATATTATCCCAAACAATAAACCCACAACACAAAATTCAAACCACAAGCTACGTGTTCGGGTATTTCATTTATCTTTCATAATTAATGAAATTTCCTTACTGTAAACAGTTATTCCGGGAGTATTATATTGTTAAGTTTAAGCGTTCGTCGCCCCAGCACAGCCAGCGATAGAGGCGCGTCATTTGGTCAACAGAACAGCACCGAACCCGCGCCCCTCAAATAAAAAATCCCCTCGTGGAACTTCGCGGAGCGCCCTTAATGTGCTTATAAACAACACGCGAAGAAAAACTGTAAATAAGCCACGGAAGTTTGCGCGACGAGCAAAACCTTTTTAGGAGAACATTATCTTCGAGATTGAGCCCCGAGCAACGCGCCGGGGTCGTTTGATTGGCAAAATTAATTAGTAAAGTATGCCAGACATTGTCACACAACCTATCTGCGGTGACGAAGGGAGGGACGGAGTTGTTAATCTGTCGCGCGTAAGTTTGCAAGTTGGTAGACCTGTCAGGTGGCGAGCCAAATGTGGGAATATCTCGGAGGTGTTCACAACTATTGACTAGCATTGCTGTTCTACTCGCGAAATTATATGACTACTGACATATTTTTATTCGCAAATTAATAATGAAATCGTATTATTTACTTGCTGTATCTTGGAACAACAGTTGACAAACAGGAACGCGTTGTAAAATAAACAAAACGCGTTGTAAAATAAACAAAAGAAGAAAAAAACGCTGGTTTTCCTCAGACATTCTACAGAAAAATCATCTTAAAAATTATTTTAACACAAAATTAAACCAATGAAAAAAGAAACTGAAAAGCGAAAAATAAAATAAACCGTTTTCGTCTTAATAACTAAGCTCCTAACCTATTGTACGTAACTAATTTTGAGTCGGGGTTCGTTGATTGTTTGTTTGGCGCCCAGTTAAAATTAGTTACTTACATTAGTTTAGGAGCTTAGTTATTAACTAAAAAGTTTTATTTTACTTTTCGCTCTTCACTTTCTTATTTTGTTATTTAATTTTTTGTTAAAAAGTTGTTATTTTATAATTTTTGTGACTATTTAATTTTCTACCCTTAGGTGTGAATTTTTTTTCAAATTCAAAGGGAACCAATTTTGAAGTATATTTTATTCAATAAAAAAAGAAATCGGATAACCCACTAAAAAGTTATGCAGGGTAGAATCGATCAACAGTTGGTAAAAATCAATCATCCCCTTAGGGGTGGATATTTTTTCAAATATAATGGGACCAACTTTGGGGTATACCATATCCAATAAACAAAGATCTTGAGAATCTCCTACTTTTTGCGTCAATAAAAAAAAACTATATTTTCCCGGATACTCCATAGCAAAATCATCTTAAAAATTATAGTTCATAAAATATTACTCCAATTTTCGTGTATTAAAACCCACAAAAACTACGTTATATCCCAATTATTTAATGAAAAATATGTATGTAATTACATTTACTATTTTTTTTTTTCCTACACTAATTTCGTATGTGGATCTCGACTTCACCAAGAAAGAGATTGTTTCCGCTTTTAACCAAGAAGAGTTGGGACTATTTATGGTTATAGCTTTGTTACATCGTATCATTTGCTCTTACTGTCAATATTTAATAATTAAATACTTGATAAACTAAAGAATTTTCTATAAATTTTAGCGATAAATAGTTGAGATGACAAAATCTTATGCAAGTGATTCTTTGTAGTTACAGAAAGCATTCCTGAGTAACGATTTAATTAATAGTTGTTTGCTGAAGACGACAAATAGACGATGAAGTTTTAATTTAATTTGTTGCAATTTTAATTATATCGGTGCAGCGAGGCACGCGGCAGAGGATAGTTCTAGATGCACGGATGCAGCAGCCGCGTCTGGGCTTGACAGCAGCAGCTGAACGGCGACAAATGTATTTAATAGCAGCAGCCACCGGCATCAGGTTCCCTTCGCTCAGGAATTTCATCTCTGCTTTACTACGGATATTGTCCCGAAAAGGAATGCTGCTTTATTTACTCGCAAATTTCTAAACTTGTTCTGTTGGATTTGATAAAACGTTAATCCGATTTCTAAACTATACTATACAAGATACCTAATGCACACTTAAAAATGATCAATATTTTGTCTATTTGTTAATTTACTTTTAACTCTACTGCAGAGAACGTACTAAAAATTTTCTCTTAGAGCACTGCAGGCGCAGCCCGATTTACATGCTATAATAAACAGACCTTTAATACTATGTCAAATACAAAATTAAAGAAGAAAAAGTTTGAGAAATTGCAATATGTTTGTGCTACGCTATTTGTCAGTTTTTTTGGATGTCCGTAAAGTTTTTAGGTTATCTAGTGATGTAGGTCATTTACCATGCCTGGTCAGGTCACTTATTTAGTCAAGTAAAATAAATAAATGACTGGTCAATTTTAAAACTGACCAAGCATGCGTAGTGTGCAGGTAAACATAACCCTAAAAACCAAGATTGAATGAATGATTGTTAAATTATTGTTGAATTATTTAATTATTGTTAATAATTTAGTGTCTGTTTAGCCCAATATGAGAAAAACAGGAACGGTAATATGGAATTATTATAAAAATATTCAGATTGATGATAAAATAAAAGCCAAATGCTTATTTTCTTACATTTAATTTATAATCATAACTCATATTATTTTATATATATTCTTTGTTTTTTAAAAGATATATATGTATATAATAAAGAATCTTTCTACCGTAAGGTTATTTATACATTTGTTACCACTAACAGAAACGAAAACCTAGGTAAAGGTATGTATTTTTGTAAGTTATAATATCTTATTTTAGTCGTAGAATGGTCAGGAGTGATTCTAAGAGAATTTATAAATTTTTAAAAATGGCCGGTCAGTAACATCACTATGTTATACCCGTTGCATGCTCCAAAAAGCTAACTTAAAGCTTTTTCTGTAAGATATTTATTAAGACCATAGAAATTAATAACGAATTTTAATAGAAGCATTTAAATATATAAATACAGGTTGTAGAAGAAATGTAATTTTCGTTCAGATCTCAATTTTTTTTAGGTTATAAAACATTTCGTAATTATTTTTAAATGTAAATGTTAATCTGTGATTTCAAAACAACATAAGATTCACAAAATGTATAACTATAATTCTTCCTATTTTATCAACGCTATGAACTAAGAATAAAACACATTGCCTGGTAACATGAGCTCTGTTTTAGCACTGTACAGTGTACAATATCCTAAAATTATTTTATAAAAAATATATATACAAATTTTTTTATAAAATAATGTTAGAACATTGTACAGCCCTAAGTCCGAAGTTAAAACGCTTCTCTTAAAACACCCAAAAACAGAGCTCGTGATACCAGCCATTGATCCCGATGTTGAAATTTGATTAAACAGAATTGTATATTTCAGTTGAGGCCTCAATGCAAACAAACAATAGTATCTATAGCTCATGCCTCTTGTTGCAAGGAACAGTGTCCTAGTTGTAGATCCAGTCACGGCTATAGTGATTTCCAAGCATTATCAGAATTCCAGCGGCTGTGGTAGTGCATCGTGCATGATAAAGGGAATACACTTGTATTGTGTATCAAGTATAGGATATATTATTGGGCATGAAACGAGTACACAGCGCGTAATAACGTAAAAGCAAGGCCTGCATTAATTACACCTAAGCAATACCTTTGACTTGAATGCGTTTCACCAATAAATGGAAACATGACGAATTTGATATCCCTAATAGCACACCAGCTAAGAGAGAACATAACCTAATATGCCCACCATCCTGAAACAAAATGGCGTCGTTTCCTAATCTTTGCATTCCATAACTATGGCAGTGCTGCCGCCTGCGGCATGGTCGGTATGTCCACACATCCGCCAATTGTTTGCGGCGTTGATGGCTAATTAAACAACCCGATGTGCAGCAGCCACTGCTGTACACGCGCATGCGCCGTGTACACGCGGTGTAAATTGGTAACGAATGCAAATAATCGTAATTAGTGGAACATGTGCGGTTTGCTGGCTAGGGACAATGGGGTGAGGAATGATCGCTGCTGGAACATATGTGATGGATTGACTGAGATCTGTACTAAAGAATAGTAATACACTCAGACAAAATTATTTGTTTTACTAACATAATTTATTTTGAAGAATAAACTACTGTATTGATGTATAGGATGATAATTATTCAGGAGTACAGTCAGGTATACTTCAATTTATTGTTCTAAAGTCAACGTTTCACCATTACACATGGATCATCAGAGTAAACTACAATATTACAACAATTTTATTCACATAATAGAAACAAAATATGTAAGAGTAGACACATAAAATAAGCTAAAGAAGAACGAAACTAATAGTAATATTTATATCTATTCCAGTTATTGTCAAACAATAAAAAGCAATGAAAACAAACTATATAAACATGTTTAAATGTCAAGAAAGTCACGTAGCACATTAATTTGTCCAATAATGAAAACTACATCACAGGAGAACTAGCTGGTAATAGAATGAAGTATACCGGGCTGCATTCCTGGTAAATTTCATCGTATAATTTATTTTATCTATGATCCATATTGACATATTTATATATTCGGAATAGGCTGTGCTGAACTTAAGTCTAGTTTTTTTTTTAAAGTAATTTTTTCCGTTGGTTATCGATAAGATTTCCACTCCGATACCAATCCACGTATGGGATAACTAGATACGTTTATCAGGGTCGGTTTTATGTTGGACTTTGGGGGCTATAACTTGACGGCTGGTAACCGCATTTCATACGCTAAAATATATCACCTACCGAGATCTGCGCAAGCAGAGTGCCACACCCTTAATGGGTAAAAGGCGTGATGATGATGATGATATTTATGTTGGTGGAGTCCTCTGGGTGAAAATTTGGTGGAGGCCCTTTTTTAACATGAAGGTGAAAGCCATAGTTGCCTATTTTCAACAAGAAGGTGCAGTGTTTCTCCAGAATAGCGCAATTTTTATAATTTCCTGGTAGCAGGATAGGGCGAGGAAGTCCCATTGCATGGCCCCCAAAATTCCCGATTTAAATCTTTTAGACGTTTGTATCCGGGATTATTTAAAAAGTTTGGTTTATAAGACAGCTGTAAACGATCTTCCAGAATTGGGCTAACGAATAGATTACTGTTGTCAGATAATTCAATTAAAACGCAGGTTTTTTAAACGAATGCGGGTTTCATTTGAACGAATATGTTGTTCCTGTGTGGATATGGAAAGAACAACATGTTCAACATCTTCTTTGATTGTAATCTTTTTTTATTGTTACTCCCTGTATAGTTTATAAATGTTAAATTTATTAGTATTGATATTATTTGACGTTTTTCGGTACAATACATCAACACAATTTTTGGCTTGGAAGGATACATCCCAGTCTGCCGATCCTTAAATCATGCCCTGACATTTTGCCACAACAAATGTTCCCATTTTTACCTTTATTAGGGCTTTGTGAAATTCTATACCATCATTAATGTTTTCCCAATTATTCCGGTTGTCTCATCTTTGTTACATATAATAGCACTAGTTCAAACCTTAGTTCAGCCATATGTACGCATTCACCTAGCCAAAATCAATGTGCTAACAATTACCTAGAAATCAACTAACTATAATTTCAAACAGCCTATGATAATAGATTAGCTTACGGTTCATAGATCAGACGTTAACTGTAATCCATACACGATACATGTCCCAATTCTTGCCTCTAACCCTTTACAGTAATTATTTGCATACATGCACATATGCGAAAGGGGTTGGGGGTCGGGGTGAAACTCATTCCATTTATCTCGCACTAATAACCCAACAAAGCCAGTGTCTAATTCTGAGATGAAATGCATCTAGCCGATGTATACATCTGTGCCCAGCACCGATGCTCAGCTGTTATGGCTGAGTCACGTGGTGCTGACACAGGAAGGGGCAGCACTTGTAATTGGGCCGTTCTCACAGAACATATAAATTAACTCGACATTAAATTTGGAGCTGGCCTAGTTGAAAACAATATAAAACTAATAAATATTGATGTTTAAAGAGTAAATTCAATTAGTCAAGAGCTGGTCCAGGCATAATATTCATAGAAAACCATCAAATATATAATGGCTTCAGAATTGTTATAGTTTTTTGAGTAATATAACAAAACTATCCAACAGGTATCAATAAAATATGAGGAATTCATATTTTAAATCCGATTCAAATTATCTTTATTGGCGTTACAGTTACAAGTTGTTAAATTTAGACCATTTTTAATAAATTATAAATTCGATATTTTAACAAATTTGATAGAGTATAAAATTTGTATTTTATGAGACATGTTCATAAAAATTTACATAGAAGATAAATAAATTAAGCTGAATGCATTAATTAAAAACAATTTGATTAATCTTTTATAGGTTTCGAGAAACATGTACACAAACAATTTTTTCTGAATTCATTGCCGTATAAAGTCAGTCATATCTCAAAAACAAAACCTTATTTAACGCCAAAAATACTTTTTTCGTAAGTTTCAGGCCGACAATAGGGGTCTAGGGTATAAAAATAAAATTATAAGAGAGGAAAATTTTTCGCAAAATCTAATACTATTTTTTTAAAGCCATTTTTAGACTTTTTGCTCTAGCAATTCTTTTCGTTGAGAGATTCCTATGAACCTTTATCAATTTAAGTATTTCACCATGCTGAATTCAATGGTTCGATGCCCAGCACTGTATCTCTTTCGTTGTTGAAATACTCGTACTGAAACGTTTTTGAATTACAGCAGATTTTGAGTAAAATTTAAAAAAGAAATAATTCAAGCATAAAACTTTCAAAACTGGAGACCGTTTTATGGGATCTCACTTAGTTTTCAAAGATTTTCGCCATTTTCAGATTTCTTTTAAATATATTTTTCGATGAATCAAATTTGCTGTAAATTAGTGCAAGAATAAGTTGGAAGATTGACCTAACTAGGAAAATTCAGAAAATAATAAATTTCAAACCTGAGGGTAAATTTTAAAAGTTTAAAAATTATAATATGGTAATTGGCAAAACGCACTCTATTACCCATACGTGGGTAGGTGCAGAGGTGGAAAATTCTTAATTAGGGTTGAGCTAAGCTCACCTGGAAATATAAATATATCACTCATAGATGATGTTTCAAGACGATACTTCCGAAAACTGAAAGTCTAACAAAGTTACTCGCATATGTGTGGCAATAAATTACACTTGTCAAGTCGATTTTCAGCACAATATTTTAAATACAAGCACATTTTACCAATTGATCTTATAAATCTCTTAGGCAGTAAAACAATAAATCGTATTCTGACTTATCACCTTGTTACAATGACATGATGGTATATTAATATTATTTTTGTAATAACTTCATGGGGTATGATTCACCCTAGATGGGAAAGGTCGAAGTGGTCTGCACCCACCACACTATTCCATAACAGTTAGAGTTTATTTAATTGACGCCTGTCTAGCAGGGTGGCTGGTTGCGCATCTTGTGAATTAATTTATTTACTGGCAACAGAAGTCTCGGCAGCGGTTGAGCGGCTGAGCGGATGAGCGGTGTCGGCGTGCTACAAATGTAGTTGAGACGCGAAATGTAGATGTGGGGAATCTAGGACGGGGAGATGTATGTTGTGTAGGTGTTAGGGTGGAAATGGAAACGATACCGTTAAGAGGATGAGGGTGATGGTGGCTTGAGGTTTTGTTAACCTGATTTGTTTAGGTGCTTCAAAGTACTTGATTTGCATTGAGTGATTTTCGTTTAATCAGTTTTTGGTTAGAAATACTTTATACGAGGTTTAAGGAAGCTGTACACTGGTACCTGGTGTAGAATTTTATAGGGTACGCTAAAAAAGCGAGCAAATATTATTTGTTCTCACATTAAAAGGTGTTGTTTTGTGTAGTCTAAATATTCATACGAGGAAAGTTGTTGTGAATGACATTTCCGAAGAAGAAAAATGCCAATACCCTTTGATAAGAAACAAATTAACTACTGCAGCATACCTATGTAGTTAATATTTTTATCCATTTTAAACAAGCAGATTATCCACTAGTGGGTATAATTTTGAGGAAAGCCACTAATGAGTATTTTGTTTATTTATAACAATAATAATAACACACAACACCTTGGTAACTACTTCGATTGACATTTTAATATAAAAATTTTAAGCATATGTCACTGTCAAATAATATTTCTTTAATAAATTTTTCATTGTTGGATAAAACGCTATACTTCACACGTGGACAAAGTGGAATTACCCACTCGATAAAATTATCTCACTCAGCCTTCGGCTTCGTGAGCTAAAATTTCTCTCGTGGGCAATTCCTTACTTTGCCCACTTGTAAAGTAAATAAATATTATTTTCTTCTTTTCAGAGAGTTTCCCCAAATATTTATTTTGTGTGTATTAGGCACTATGTAAACAATTTTTATTATTTTAATTATGAAAGAATGCTTTTTGCTATTTTTTGAGTGTTAATTATAATTTTGTAAAATAAATGTATATTGTTGTACTTTTACTATACTTGTATACATAGCTCCGAGGTAAGACATCCGACTGTAGATAGTGAGATACTTAGTTCGAATTTTACAACTGGGAACCGCACTTCACGCTTAAAGTATATATTATTTACCGAGATCAGCAAAAGCAGAGTGCCATATCCAATATGAGTAAAAGGAGTGATGTAATGTAATGTTTTCAGGAAATTTAAAATTAATTAAATAGCCTTTTATATAGCTTTTTATATTTCATTAAATAATTCCAAAATATGCTATTCTAAAGAAAAATGCATATCTTCAAAAATTCATAACCTTTTTCTCTGTGGATGAAAAAAGCTTTTTTTTATTCTATTTTATATTACCCAAATGTTTCAAAACTAATATTCTTTTTCTTCTGTTATAGGTAAGAGAACTTATACGCTATGTATACTGTGATTAATGGGTAAGATTTAATGTATAATATAAATTAGACAACACAGCAGAACTGGAACAGAAAAATTATCGTCAAAATTCGCCATATTTTTATCATCCTTAAACTCTAACGAAATTATTCAAAGAAAAATATTATATCTATTGTTATATAATATATAAAAAAATATGTATATCAGTATATTTTAAGTATTATAAATGTGACTAAATTTTATACAATTACAGACCAAAACTGTACCACCTTCAATTAAGTTTTAAACGATTAACATATTAAATTGTTAATTATTATAAAACAAATTTACAGCATTTTTCCTAATTATTTCAAGTTAAATTCCTGTACAAATTAGAAAATTGTTAATATATTCTACCCGAATCTCTCTCGCTTTGCGTCACTGTTTACGTCAGGATCAAATTCCACCTCCTGTAAAGGTTGAGGGTTCGTGCGTTAAAGACACATGTTGCGGCCATTAGAGCAAAGAGCGGGGGCAACGCCAACGCGTATACGCACCCAATACCCGCAGCCATCACTGCATAGGGTCACACAATTCAATTATAGATTTTGTTTCAATGTAAAACAGTTGCCGGGTCCATGGGGTTGGAAACTCATTCACGGGGATGTCAAACGAATGGGGTGGTGTTTTCATGATTCGATGTTCGATTGTCAAATGAACAAAACGGGGCTTTAAACACTCGATGCGTTTAGCTTTTGTTTCTTTTTTTTTTTAATTTGTGTAAATATAATTTAGTTTGATTTCCGCTACGATTAATTTACAGTTGGAAATTTGAGATTATAAAATTCAAACTTAAATAGTTTAATATGATTTTTAGTGTCAGTGTTGCTATTACTAATAGAGAACTAGGTGATTACATGTGAGATATCTAGATTAATTTAGTTTATATCAAAAAAGGATTATATAAACATTTGTACTAAAAATGTGTACATCTTTCAAAATGCAGTTATTCTGGGAATTTTTGAAAATTTTATTTGAAACCTTCTTAAATACGATTTTTTTATGTTTACTTTATAGTACATGGTATTAGGAAGTAAAGGAATAATGAAAAAAAAATTATAACATTTTGTGTGTATCACCTCGTCTATATTCATGCACAGTGCGATTCATAAATGCTCGTCTATTCTTCAAACTTGTAATCATTCGTTTACGCAACAAACCAGCAATTATACCCAACCACTTAATCCTCGAACCCCCACGCAAACGTTTACCTCAATCTCATACACATATACTACCTATAGTTACACCAACCTTTCATTCGACATTCGTTCAATATGGTCAAACCACCTCAACTGACTCACTTCCCTTTTCTTAACAACATTCTTCTCAATCTACACTCACCATACACCAATATATTCCGGATACGATCACGTCTCGTATACCCACACACTCCTCTCAAATATCTAATTTCTACAGCAGTTATATGTCATTCATGCTTTTTCATCCACACCCAACATTCAGAACCATATATCAATATAGACACTAACACGCTATTATAAATACTGAATCGAGCATCTCTAGTCACGTTTCGAGTAAAGAGGACCGAATACCTTGAACCACCTTTCAATCTTCTGGCCAATACGTCCATCTCTCGAAAATATACTACCCAAGTATATAAATACATTCCTTTGTTCCTGTCTCGCTCAATTCCTTGAAACATTATTATCAGTCATCAAATCATTCTTCTAAAACACTTTACATTTATCAACATTCAGTAACAAATTTAAGCATTTTCCTATTTCATTTATACTCACAATCATTCTTCTCTATTGCTTTTAAGTTTCACCCAATACAACAACAACATTCTATGTATTAAATATAGTTTTTAAACATTCGAATAGTCTTTGAATAAACTACCGAATTAAGTATTTAATTTGCAATAAATATCAGAATCTTTTATCGTTTAAAATTATAATAATGATTAGTGGATGTTTGTTAAGCCTAAGCTGCGATAAACTGTGCTGTACAAATTTGAAAATGAATGTTAATTTCGTTGGCTGATAGAATTTCAATTACATTCTCCTCCGTGTAGCTGTGCGAGGTCGATATGCGTCCTGATTCCAGTCAATTCATAGCCGCCTGCGAAATTTATCGAACCCTTGCTGAGATAATTATACCGCGCCTGCTTTTGACTATGTTTTCTTACATGTTTGTTTAATTACTTAGAGGAACAGAGTTCAAACAATGTCTAACATTTTATTGTTGTAAATTGGATTACAGCGTAATTCCGTGCTTTGCAAAGTTGCGAAGGTGTATTCGTTGTAGTTAATATCGTTGCGCTTCAGATTTCAGAGCTGCCGATGACGGCAGATATTGGCCGGATATTCATTCGAGAGACTATAATTAGATTATATATACAAATGTGCTGCTAGTTATATCATTATAAATCATGAATTAATAATTCCCGCAAATTCTCGTCTGCAAATATGCATATAATTTGACATTAAAATACATGAGAGCATGAGTAGATTATTATTGCCATGAAATGTTTGCATTTTGCTCTGCAAGAATCGTTTTATTTTGCGTGGAATAATACGCTACATTATGGATTTTATAATTTCTTCATATATATGCAGAACAAATTTGTTCCATACTAACTACTGCACAAATAATTTATTGTAAAGTTTAACGTGGATAATTATATATTTTGCATTCATGACTGAATTAAAGCCCGCTCACTATACACCGATATACGTCTCCAAAAGATGTTTTCCTTGGCAAAATGAGATATTCCTCGGGTACCACTAATTCTTGTGTTCTGTGACTCGTTTCTTCACCCGCCAATTTAACTGTTCTACTGAACCTAACTGTGTAAGTTAAGATTATAATAAATAATTATTTTCAGTTCTGTATTGTCTGTATTATATTTAATAAATTAAATGCATTTTTGAAATTGGTTAACCAATATTTTATCCGTAAATTTCAAATGTATTGTGTTTTTTTTCTACTTCAATATTTGCTTATCTGTTAAAAACTATCGAAAATTTTAACTCTTCACAATACCTCAATTATATGCGAGGCGTAAATACATGTTCGGAAAAGTGGAAGCTTCACGAAAAACGATTCCTTGATTATTTCGTCGTAGATAATGCTAATGCAACAAGCTGACCTGTAAGTGTTTAGGTCAATATAAATATATTCAATAGTTACATCACGAGTGCTAAGAATTTAATTGATTAAATTTGGCATGTCTAGCTTATGCATAAAAAGTGTTTGAGTACATAATAATTTGAAAAAATACCGAGACCGCAGGTCGAGGAATTTTATCTTAAATTATTATGTACGATAAGCAAAATAAGCTAGACATCAAATTTATTCGATTCATTTCTTTAGCATGAGGGGTATATGTCATGATTATTTCATGAATTCATAGTATAAACTTTAATTTTTGGCGATGAAATTATAGTAAAACGTTGATTTTGACACATTTTTACATAAATAAATTGGTACACACATAAGCAAAAAGCACCATAAATTTTATTATATTGTAACTATAGCAAATTGTTTTTTTTTTTACTTGTCAAATAAATGTCAAAAATTAATAAATAAAAATAGCTTGAAATGAATAATTCAGCATGTTTAAAGATATAGAATACCAGTAAAGGTAAAGAACATTAAATTTAAGTCTTTTTTGCGCGGTACAAATATTTCAAGCTGATTTTGAATTATATACCTTTCATTTATATTTTTCTTGTATACATATGTACTTACATATTGACATATTGTTTATATCTATATTGTTATTTTTTTATATATGTTTGTTTATA
Source organism: Poecilus cupreus (assembly GCA_963942605.1). Classification (NCBI taxonomy): domain Eukaryota; kingdom Metazoa; phylum Arthropoda; class Insecta; order Coleoptera; family Carabidae; genus Poecilus; species Poecilus cupreus. Next base: position 32,200,317 of record OZ012720.1, read on the forward strand.
CACATGTACTCTTTTTCTATTACTTGTGTTATTTATTCCTGTCCAAATAATTGGGTTCGCCTGTTTGGACATGGTATTATAAATAAATAAATAAATAAATAAATAAATAAATAAATAAATAAACATGTAAGTATCTTGCTTCTCCAACTAATTATCCAGCTAAATATGCCTTTAAAATGTTAAAAATTTGCATATAAAAGCTAGCTTCAATGTAATCGCGATTAAACAGCATGGTGCTGCTTAATCACTTATCTAAAATGCACAACAATGGAAAATGAAACATTCTGATTGTTTAAATTTGTAATGAATGAAATAATCACGTCTATATCATTGCTAAGTGTCAGAGGATTTTGAAACTGTAAATTATAGAATTAAATTTACGAAATGTATAAAATCTGTTATCAGCCGTCATGGCCAGTGTTAACTTTAGACACATTGTCAACTGGCACTAAAATATTTATTTGCATAAAGCATTCAGAATAAATTAAAATAAAATAAATTATATTTGAAGTTGACGAGCAGGTTGTTTTAAATATGTAGTTTTTGCGTTCGTTTTACTTTGCAAGCATGTTGAAAATGAAGTTTATGGTAATAACATTAGGGCATAATTCCATTAAAAGTTGAGGCACTTAATAGAAAATCGAAATTAGTTTCGTGAAAAAAGTACATCGTCAGTGATCGAGGTAGAAGTGGCATCGATCGCGCCCCGAACCACAGCTAATATTTTTCACGTCATGTGAGGTAGCCACCGTAGCACGCCGTAACGTAAGGGATGTGTATCTCTTCGGTGCGGTATAAAGTTGCAGCGTCACAGCCCCCGGCGGCTCCGGGGGCCGGACACGTCCACGTTTACAACTTTCCGGGCATGCACAAATTTCCAGATAGCGCGGATTCCAGTGCCTTCAGACGCGGACGGAAAGAAAAAACAAGTTTTTGCAATTTTGCAGACATTGATTTTTACTCATTCGCGTTGCTTCATTGACATGGAAGTTCTGTTCGGGCCCGGAATGTCCGGAATCTGTAGGAATCCGCAATGAATTCCGGTAGGTTAACTGCGTTTCCTGTCTTGGCGAGCGACGCGGAGGCGGCACGTTCGCGCCCCGAGCCACTGCTTCCCGACCAGTGGCGTGCGCCGGGGTACACGCCACCCTCACACTCCCCAACACTCCGCTTTCTCAATCACTGTTAAACACTAATGCACCAAAGTACTACCACACTGATCTATTTCAATCTATGCGAATTCTTTTACCGTTGCCTAACTTTGTAATATTGTTTAACAACTTTTTTTATTATAACAAAATTAACTTTAACACAATTAAAATAACTTATAGGCCTTCATGTAAACCACCACTTTTGCTTGATAATGAGCCACCAGAATCTAATCAGCTCGTAACTTGAGCATCCAAATTCTGACTATAAAATTCGAATCCTAATTCGATTTCACAAATGACAATCTGTAAACATTGTGTTTTCTCCTCCAATAACATATATGGAGACCGCCCTTCACACAAAATAAAGGCATGGTGAATATTGTAACGAATACTGACTTGTTGAAACCTGTCGAAGTGCCGTCACGCCCGATCAGTAAGCGGTAGCGTTTCTTGTAGCTTCGAGAGAAGTCTAGAACATTCCAGAACGCATCATACAAGAGTATATAAGGGGCTCCTGGGCTAACGGTGGTCAGTCTTCTATAGACCGTGAATCTGTGATCAACCGTTAGTGTGTGTAAATAAATATTTGATATATGGAGATTATACTAAATGAATTACTTTAAATTTATAACAATATCAAAAAGTAGCTTTAAAATCTCTATATATTATTTCAATATTAGAAATCACAACTATTTGAGTGGACCGAAGTGAATAATAGGGAAAAAAATACCCCGCGAAACATAGATTCGTGATATTCATTGAAACTTGGAAAAAGATACATATCTATTGTAATGTATGATACGAATGGATATCAACGGTTGAAACTATTTCCCTAATCTATTTGTACTTATACTTAAACCTCAGTGTATAGCAACTATGTTTTTTTCAAACGTCATAATAGTACGTTGATGTAATGTTTTTTTCGTTATTCTGGTTCTGAAATCTATCGGAGTGACGTTACATCCGATCAGTACGCGGTAGCTTTTCTCGTACTTTCAAGAGAAGTCTGGAATATTCCAGAACCCGTCATATAAGAGGCTCATGGACTAGAAATAAATAATCAGTAGAAATGTAATATTGGTGTTATAGTGTGTAAATAAATGTAATTATTAGTGTTACAGTGTTAAATAAATAAGTGAAAATATATAAATAATTTTTGTTAGTTATAATTTAACTTTTACGTTATTATTTCAATTTCAATTTATTTAATGGTGCTACAGATCTTCCCCATTATAAAACTCACCAAACAATACTGTTCTTGACCGTGCTTGACTTTTAAACAATTATCAATTACTAAGGCACTAACATTTAAACAGTAAACTGGTAATACTGGCTGTAGTAGCTGAGACATCTAATGGGATAAATATAATCACTTGAATAATACATAAGTGAAATGGTAAACTTTGTGTGTGGTGCCGGCCATTTTCACGATGAATAAATGGATGTTCCCAGGAAATTATTTTAATTGGGTTCAGAGGTGACTGTTACACTGTGAATCGGGACTTTATTAATTTACTCTCTAGGTTTAACCCAAATCAACAGTTGCTAGTGTTAATTTATCGATTTGAATAATCTTACACTAATAGAATAATTAAATGGTAATTCTTCATATACCCATTACAGAAACTTCAACAATCAATGTTTTAATATTAAAATTGGTATTCTAGTCTAGTTAGGAAAGTTGTAAGCAATCTTGAAGTCGTATCAGATGCATAAGATATGAGAGAACTTAACGAAAAACGATTCTGCTCTACTAAATTGTCTTAATAACTTTGATATGAGCAAACTGCATTACAAAGTACTTTGATGGTAACTCAACGCAGAGTTTATCAAGTTATAAGAAAGTTTTTTTAGTAAATTCAAATACTTAAGGCTATGAATTCCTTTTGGAACCAATTAAAAATTGGTATCGTAATGTATTGCTAGATTCATTAGTTTCTTGTAGAGTATGAATCATATCTAGAAAAACAATTCAGAAATCATTGTAATGTACTATGTCACTTTCTTAATTTTTTTCAAAAATACTGGACTAATAAGATACTATAAAATAAGATCAACCTGGTAGTTGGTCGCGTCACTTTTTTCAACGGAACTCTAGAGTTATATGAACGTATTGACCGGAAAAGTGTTTACAGGGTTACAGGTACTGTGCTCTCTGGTTACATTTGCTAGAAATGTGTATAATCCTAGAAATGCTTGGTTGAGGGTTTATAATAATTGCTATAACATTGCTGTGTAATTCTGATTGTTGGATGTGAATGAAGAAGTATGAATGACGTATAATTGCTATAAAAATGAGGTATTTGAAAGAAGTGTGTTACGAGACGTGGTCGTTTCCGTAATATGTTGGTGTACGGAGAGTGAAAGTTAGAATAAGTCAATTCAGGTGCATTGAGCAGGATTGAGGGATTATTCTTGAAGTAAAATTAAAATCGAAGAAAGAATCAAAAGATGTCGGAGCATAATGGATCTCAATATAACCACCATTTTGTTCCGAAATATTGTCTGTTGCATATATCTTTGATAGGTGGAGTCTTTATATATTTTATAGGAACCTAAAAGTTTACAATTTCGAATTTCAAAATAAGCCTAATTTTATTTTTTATTTTTCCAACACTTAAACTTCTACAAATTTTAATTTCTAAACGATACAAAATATAGACTAAATATCAAATAAAAATTGTATCCAACAATATTCTACATAAGAAATTAAAATAAGTAAATAATAACACTCGGTGTAGTTTCACAAATGATGTTTATTTTTTTTAAGAAAAAATAAACATCATTTGTGAACCTACACCGAGTGTTATTATTTACTTATTTTAATTTCTTAAAATAATGTTTCACCGAGAACCTACAACTTCTTCGATTCAAGTTATTAATATTCTACATCTATTTGTATATAATAAAATTACACTACTAACTCAAATTTTTACTGAGAAATTTACAAAAACCCTAAATGGTAATCAAGTAAACATAAACATATAAAATCTAAAGTTAAATTTTGAGTCGTCACACATAGACCTAATCGTGAAAAGAGTGAAATCACAGTCTAGAAACTCCAAAACAAGTTTGTTTTTGACATATATGTGCGGGATGAATAGATTTCACAGAAAATAGTGCAATAATATTCTAGTAACCTTAAAACGAACTAATCTATTGAAGACTCACGATAAAAATTTTAACCCATCACAACACATCCCTTACATATATGTATGTGCGGGAGGGAAAATCACTATCTTGTTATATCATCGTTAGCACAGTTTTCTGCTAGTTTCCTTGAACAAATCGAAACTAACAACAGCCAGCATCCAGTAATTACATTGTATCTCTCGCAGAGCATCGTTCGGTGGCAGTTCTTTCGACTCGCAATCGTACCTTTGCATTAAACACTTCCTCGACATTGTGGACAGACTGGAAGAACAAGAGGACAGAAGAGTGAAGAGCCGTGCGGGTTTTACGGAGCGGTCGCGAAGGAAAATGAATTTTATACATGTTTGTCTGTTCCGGACAGGAATTACTATGGGACGCGTTTTATTCCACGCTCGTTTCGAGAGAATGGCGCTACTTTTAGAAAATAATGGCTTTATTTTAACTTTTTCACGTTGCGTTCTTTCTCTGCCTTTGTTCATAAATCTGTCTATTCTCTGTTGGCTGCACGGATGCAGGAGAGAGGCAGAGTAACACTGTAAGCTGTAACGCTAACTGTATTGGGTCAACTAGATACTATCAAACTGCGACTGCGGGACTGGGCGAGTGGCCCTACATTGCTTGTTCGTGGCTTGTGTAAGAACTTCAGACTACCTTTGTGTGTACCCGCATTGTTATATACTTAACCTTATTCTTTGTGTTGTTCAAGGAATTTTTATTATGTTGATGGCTGATAAGAAGATTTTATGGACAATTTGTCATAAAAACCTTCTTATTGGAGACATTCTTATTGATCAATAATATTTTTTTTGTATATTTGATTCGAGATTAAATATAAAAATTAATTTGAATATTTATTTGCTTTCTCATGTTTTTTGACAAACTAATAACTGTCAATCGTGTGTTATTACTTTCGTACGCAAAAATTAAATAAATATAACATAATACCGAGACGGAATTTTCACAGAATTCAAATAATCAAAAATCAGTTCGCAGGACTGTTTGTCGTGGCTTCAAGAGAGGCGTAGAACGTTCCAGAGCCCACACAGTAAATAGTAAATAAGGGGCTGCTGGGCTAACGGCGGTCAGTCTTCCATAAACCGTGAGTCAATGAAAACTCAGTATACAATTTTTAGCATAATTCCTATACCTGCCTTACAGGACGTGACCGTAAAAACCCTTGGTATAATGCTAATATTACTAAATGAATTACAATTTCAAGCAATCATTGCTAATGTGAAAAAGTAATGTTTGTGTAGATCGGTAATCTTGGCGAAATAATGAATTTTGGTTTATTTACGTAAGGGTTTAATCTACACGTTCCTAATTTATTTCAGGAGTTCGTAAATATGTAAATGTCTTTTCTACGTAGGTATATAATGACAAAAAGATTGATTACTGTAAAAATAACGTTTTTCTTCTAGAAAGAGTGTGTAATAAACAGTAGGTCCTCTATAAACCTCAAGTCTGTGATAAACCGTGAGTCTGTGATATAAACTGTGCGTCTGTTATAAATCCCCAGCATGTGTCATTGCGGTTGTGCCTACACTAACATCTTTGGTGGCTGATAATCGCTGATAATGCACAAAATTCTGTAAAAGTAGGATTGCAGACGAAAAATGGATAAAAGGCATCGTGATATTTTGAATCTAGAAAATGTTGGTAATAATTCTAGGTACTTGTTATTAACTTCATAGCGTATAAAATGCTTCGAAAATATTACTGTTAAATAAATTGTAAAAACAATTTAGTAAATTTAAACTGATTTTAAGCAACATGCAACAATGTTGTGTGAAAAATAAAATATAGTTAAACGAAACTAGTATTTGCCAGTGAATGAGTACATCATGTGGGTGGACGGTCCGAACATATCAGTGGTAGAAATTTAATATCCCGGCGAGGCCCTCTGGGATCTGTTGCGTGATTGCAGTTTATCTAAATAGTTGGAATAATCTGCGAAAGTTCTGGTGCCATGTGCTACCGCAAAATATTCACACGCACAACACAAACTGAACATTCCGCATACCACCGCCGTCGACGCCCCCGCCGCCTCCGCCGACAGCGCAGCCACCGCCGCCGACGGAATATATGTGTGTATCTAGTCGGCTGCGCCTTCAACCATCGTCTATCCCGACGCTGCGCAACATCCAACCAGAACCGAACTTACAACTTTCATTTTGGGATAATAATTTTTATTGAAAAGAATAATAAACGGATTTGCAGTCAAAATATTTAATAAAAACTTCGCCGACGTCAGTTCAGCCCAAATTGTTTTTGGAAAGCATCTGTTTATTTATCCATATTTACAATATTTAATGGCTAATTTTTTTATACTTTTAACATCTGACTATGTGTTTTTAAATTGTTGTATATGTCTATGTACGAGTATTTTCGACATACAACTTAAATCTGATAATGGCAGTCGTAACTGCTGAAACGTCGGTCTAATTTTTCATCAAATATTTTGGCTGCAAGTCCGTTTATTGTTCTTCTCAATATCTTCATCAGCTGAGCATCGTACCCTTTTCTATAATTTTTATATACATAGGAATCATGAACATAAAGGACAACTTCCAATTAAAAATAAAGAAAATTTGAATATACTTGCTAAGAGAACAAGTAAATAAGGAAAATAAATATTCATTATGTCAAACATCACCTATATTACAGAATAAGAGTTGGAAACAAAACATGTATTTATCAGAGATAAAAATAATTTTTTTTTCCAAAAAATCAGAACATATAACTGGATTATAGGTCACACAAAGTCTGATATTTTATCGGCTCTATTACACAGATTAAATTCGCACGTTTCAGTTAGTAGTTAAACAGTTCTAGCTCAAAACTCAACCCGCTTCACATGATACAGTTCAAGATCAAGACGCAGATGTCATGTTTAAAAATAGATTTTGCGCAGCTACTGAGTCATGTTTTGATAACGTTAATGCTAATGTCTAACATTCAAATTTCTTAATTTAGATAAAAAATGGATGTTTATGTAAAAAAAAGAGATACATTACTGTAATAAAACAAACAGAAAAGAAAATTGCGCCGTAATTACAATAACTATCTCTAGTAAACTCCGCGTCATCTTAAAGCAATACATACAAACACAAAATCAATTTCTAAACATGATATTTACGTCTTGTGTTACGTCTTTAACTTTGACCTGGGTTCGAGGTAAATAGCGGTGTATGAAACATTACCAACTTAAATCTGTATATACATTGTGCGAACTGGTGGTGGAATTATAGTTGTGCAAACAAATTATTTCAAAATTCTGAGCGTCTACCGTCGATGCATGTATGGCACTCTGTATTTTGTTAGCCAATCACAGTAATTTATATGTCCCTGTAATGAAAGGTCTCATGGAATAGACTGTAGGAACGTATATAGTACAATGAAAAAAGAAGAATTGTAAGGACTTATACTCATTAATATCTCGACACGATAAATATCTCGATTAATATAGCAATCTTTGTCTATAAATATTTTTAGAAAGTACAAATATGGTAATGTGAAATATATGTTAATCCGGAACTGGCAGCAACCCTGCGCGTCCTTCCGTCTCAAGGCCGCCATGCGTCATAAACTTGCCTTAAGGTCCTTTCGCTGTTTTGTTGACTTATGCTCGATTGAAAAAAGAGTTTTTTGTTTCCCATGTAAATAACTTCGAGGAGAAGCGGTTTCTTTCTCTAGCTTGAGATAATTATTTTGTTTTTTACAAAGGGTTTTATTTGATTGAAGGTTTTTATTGTTTTAATGAAATTAGTGTTTGATGTTTCTAATTAATTAAAGAATTTAATTTGTCTGTTTTCAATCTGCCTGCTAATTATATTTTTTATGTTTAAGATTAATTCAAAAGAAAAAAATTGTTCTGCTTTGGCAGTTTTAACTGAAATTACGACAAATTTATTTACTTTATTAAAAAAAAAATCATCAATGCTAGGTTTTTAAATACAAGTAGAAAAATGCATATCATCACGATTTTAAAATTTAATTGAGGATTTTGTTTTCAAAATTTGTTTAAATCATACTGTATTGACATAAGTCTACTCGTACAGCAAAAAATTATGAAATATATTGTAGAAGAACATACGACTGTCCTAGTGGTACTATATAATCAGGCAAAGTTGATGTCACTAATAATGTCAGTAATATTAAATGTTGGTATTAATCCGTTATTACAGAAAAAAACCGAAGTAATCGTTTATGTTTTGTTAAAAAAAAATTGCTAAACAATCAAGTTATATCAAATTCGGTAAATGGATACCAAGATTTACAATACTTATCAATTAGTTTCTTGAATGGGACCGTAAACAATTTTTCATAGATTCTTTCATTACATTTATTGCATATTTAAAATTAATATTTGATTATTTACTATTATTTCTGATAAGGAACCAAAAGTATTGGGTTCAAACCACTGATTTCTATATAACAACAGATTGGGCATAGGCCGTTACGGTGCGTTCCCAATTGAACTTCAATATTTAAAAATCTATCTCTCTTGTCAATGGATATGACCATACTTCGTGGTATGACCTAAAGAAAGGTGGTGGCGAGCGCAGTGTAGAGAGAGTGAAGGCAGAGCTTCAGTTTGCGCACTTGACTTTACAAAAGTGTCACAAAACATGAATTTCAACCGTTCAATTGGGAACGCTCTCAGATGGCAGAAAATGGCCTATGCCCAATCTAGTATTATATAGAAATCAGTGGTTCAAACAAAATTCAATAAAAATAAATTTAAAAAATGGAAGTGAGTCAGATGAGGTGGTTTGACCATCTCGAACGGTTAGATATGATTCATGACTTGTTGCGCCAACGAATAATTCTAAGTGTTACAAATAGACAAGCATGAATGTGGATGAGGCGAAAGTTAAGGCAAGGATAGGAATGTTTGGAGAAAATTGATTGTTGGTTGATAGTTTTTGGGTTCATGCTACCCCAATCGGTATGATGTTATATATGTATGTCCCAAAATGCATTCAGACAATAAGTAAAGAATTTTTGTGGTTCTTCATAGTATTTTAATTCTTAGCTTTCTTAATTCTCTACCAATATAGAACATTCGAATTAACAGTAATTATTTGCTAATTTAAATTATCGCTGCAACTAAATTTTCATAATTTGCAGTCCCTTTAGAATTGTTGTACTCCTATTTCTAGCTAATTAAATAATTTCATTAATTACATTATAATTTGTAAACAATTACAGGTACCTAATGAAACAGCAACAGTGTTCAGTCCTATTCCAATGAATAAGTAAAGAAAGCAACAGAGCAAAAGATCTGGGAAAACAAATTGAAGGTAGAGGTAGAGGTATGATGGTATCTGGAGCTCCCGCTGCAGTAAAGAGAGTATATCCAGTGAAATGTGAAGATGCAAGGCTATAAAATCTATTCCGCTGAAATAACGGCACGGAGTTTTACAGAAACCAGAGCATATAAGTTTCGTTTAAAGCCATCTTATGATCAGATAAGATGGAGGCAATAACTATTAACTTGTCTTCCGACCATTCACTCACCGTCAGTGTGCATGTGTGTGTGAGGGCCTCCACCCGCGACGCCCAAAGAGGAGATCGTTACGCGATGATTACCGTCACAAAAATAAAAGTGTAACACGCTGTCATCCGCAAGGAGGAATCTAATCTAATATATTCCGTTTACTTAAAACACACCACTTACAATTTTTACAACTAAACATAATGACGCTTTGTTCTAACACGAGCGATATTTTGTAGAAATTATTAGGATGAGGAACATTATTTAAAATATAAAACTTAATTAATTCTCCCCATCCTCGCCTATGTTCTAAACTCTGTTTAGATATTCGGACAATTACTACAATGTGTTTAAGCCCTGGGTGTAAAATTACGGTAAAGATTTTAATTTGTTTCTATTAAGTTTGAAATAGACAGTCTATGCGAGTTATAAATTATACTTTTTCTACAACCACGATATTATTTCCTAATTCATTTAATATTAATAATAAATTTGTTCCGCTTTCACCATTTCAATATTTGATAATTCTATATAAGTATCCTAGCAGTGGTATCTGTACTGAAATGAAATGAGCTGTATTGAAATACTCACAAAACAAATTCATTTCGCACGATGCTTGCAATGTACCTCATATACCTAGCAACAACAAACATACAATAAGAAGATTTTTAAGTGGCCGTAGAAAAATATATTTACAGAACTATTATCCAAAAGTCTTTTTAATTTTACATGAATTCTGAAAGATTTTTAACTTCAATGTTCCAAAAATATTTACAACGTCAATACAACATTCGAACATTAAATCTTGTATGATATAAATCTAAACTGTTGACTCGGAATGTACAACTTATATAAATATATGTTAATGCCATTCGTTGGGTACTTAGACATTTAGTTAGTTTAGTTAGAAAAGTAGATAATTTTACTAAATAATAGCAATGATATTTATTGATAATTTGGACTGCGAGACACAATATAATATGTAATCACCACTAACCTTGTCTCCTCCATTTCTTGACCTGGTGGACAGGTTGTAGATGCTCTCCAAGGCAGAGTGGCTCGTCCACTGAAACGATCACTATTGTCAGACACACATATACATGAACACAAACTGTTGAATTATATTGTTATGATTAAATCTACATTATCACTAAATAAATCATCTATTGGTTAATTTCAAGAAACAAATAAACATTCTCGGATATAAAGTTCCAATACAAAATGAATGTATACACTGAAATATGCTTAAGATGTACCAGAAATAAATGAAGCAAATTGGAAATAAAGCAGAAATGCATCACTCACTCAAGTAAAAAACCCAAAACATTAAAGTAAAAAATACGTATTCTTTGTAAATGTACGCGTACAACACGCTCTGCACAATGACAGGTTTCTTACGAACGATAAAACAACACTAATTAATTACGAAATAACTTGTTTATCTGTTCGTTTCAGTGTTTGAAAGTGCCTTAAATATGACGCTCATTGACAAATTGCAAATGCAAATTATAAAATTGCTACAGTCCACTTTTCTATATAGGGAACTCATTTTGGGGTGTACAATTTCACTGGAACAAAATGTTTAGAAGTGTAGAGAAATTCGAACGAAATTACATAGTTTCATTGTTGTTTTAAAAAATGTTATATTTACAAAAAAAATTATAGTTAAAATATTATTCCCAGCGAAGGTATTTTGAATTTTTAATTATTTATAATACATATCCTCCACTTAAATATAACGGTCAGAATACGTAGGTATATCATACATCCATCTATTTAATGATTTATTAATTTCTTTAATATTAATATCATAGGGTTTTTTCATTTTATTTTTTTCAGAATACAAATATAAAAGGTAAAGGCCAACCATAAATAAAATTATTTTTCTTGTTTATAATTATGCATTATATTAAAGTTAGCCAATATAAAGTTTTTAATGAATACATCCATTCTTCTACACAAAAACTATAAATTTTCATATTCAATTACCGTAACATATTAGAAGAGAAAACTTTACAAATGAAACATCCAATTACATTAATAAACTAGAATTTCCGATGAAATTTCAATTCTACAAAGTTAAAAAGAGAAAACACTCATTTTGTTCAGAATTGAAACAAACCGCTTTTATATTATTACAAACGCAGCGAAAAAATTCACAAAATTTAATTAATAGTTTGTGTACAAGCGGAAAATTTAATCAGTGGCCGGTTTCTCTGAAATTCCCGCATTCACGCGTGGAACGCATCGGCGAGAAGAAGAGAACCGCCAGCAACATGCCCGAGCGAGACCAACGCAAATAGTTGCTGTAGGATAGGGTATACGTTACTATTCAAATACAGGGCACTTAAAAGAAATATTAATTTAGCAACATTAAATCAAAAGATTACTATAACTGTCATCAGATAATTAAGCAAATTTATACAAATGTTAAAATAGGTAACAAATGTTAAATGTCAAAATTTGACAAATTATTTTTCATTTATTTTTGAAACAAGTTATTTACATAAAAGTTATAGTTATTTACATTACAAGCAAGGTAGATAATACAGTTTTTACTGCTGAATGGAGGAAATGATCGGCGAGCCTGTCACCTCCTTGAAGCAGTACAACAGTTACCCTACGTATATTACACAACATTTTACTTGTTACTCATTTGGAAGTCAAATTAAAATTATAACCAAGTTCTGTCAGTTACACACAACTGTTATGTCAAAAATTATTTTAAATGATTTCGCATAAGCCTTGTAAGCATTACTGTGGCAACGTGCATTGTTTACCTTGTTTACTAACTTGTAAAATTTTTACAATATAGCTGTCAAATAGTAACTTGTAAAGATTCATTTTCAAAAGCAATAGAGGGCTTGGGTATATGGCGTTTACAAGTGAGTAACAAGTAAAATTAATTTACTTCATCCTGAATTTAACAAACATATGCAAATGAGGCTATGGTGTGAGCACAACTTTATAAAATAGTACGCACTAACCGCTGCCGACAAAACAATAAACTATTTTTAATTAATTCATATCAAAAAAATGAGCATAGGAATACAAGAGATCAAGAAAACTAAATTTAAATAATGAAGAAAATATGATAAGTGTAATTGGAACGTAAAAGGCTCATCATCACTTTTCCAAACAACCATTATATAATGTTTAATTGTTAAAAGATTTACAAAAATATTATTGTTTGCACTCGAACAATTCATTAATGATGTATTTTCTCTTCCTCCTCATTATTGATTATGATAAACAGCGCTTCCCTCTAAACAGTTTCAACTCCGCTGTCGTAACCTACATTCCCAAGGCCCATCTTCGCTCTTCGACCTGATGCATTACCTCGAGAGTCTTACAACCGTAAAACAAACGAGGAGTTATTTGTTTACGAAACCGGATGCATTTTAATAACATTGTTAGACATATTAGGTTGTATTATTTCCGCCAACATGTTGAAATTGCGAAGTTAACGCCTCACTTCCTTCTAAGATCTGTTTTCAATTTCAGGGAGAAGTTTCAGGTATTGAAAAGGGCTAGCATTACAGGTTGATTAACCTATGTAGGAATCATAAAATCCTCAGTTTTCTTTTGAATTCTGAATGTGTGGATGAAGAAGCATGAATGATGTATTACTGCTGTGGAAATGTGGTATTTGAGAGGGTTGTTTGGGTATACGAAAAGTGATAAGTTTTCGGGATACGTTGGAGGTGTGCGAATTAGATGAATGTTAACAATAAAGTGAGAGTGAGACAGTTGAGTTAGTGTGACCATTTCGAATGAAAAGTTGGTACATACAAACATAACGTCACGCTATGTCCCACTTAGTGGGGTAGCACGAACTCAGAAACACAGTCAACCAACAATCAATCTCCTCCAAACATTCCTATCCTGACATACCACTTTCGCCTCGTCCACATTCATAGTGCGATTCATACATGCTCGTTTATTCTTCACACTCGGAATCATTCGTTCACGCAACAAACCATCAATCATACCCAACCAGTTATTCCTCGGACGCCCACGCAATCGTTCACTTTCAATCTCACCCACATATATTAGTTTCACCAACCTTTCAATCGACATTCGCTCAACATGTCCAAACCACCTCAACTGACTCACTCTCACTTTCCTAACAACATTCTTCCTCTATCTCACACTCATCATACACTTATCAAAAGTTGGTGAAACTAATATATATGCAGGAGAGATTCAAAGTGAACGATTTTGAGAGTGTCCAAGGAATGTCTGGTTGGGTGTGATTGATGATTGATTGTTTCGAAAGATTCCTAGTGTGAAGAATATATCTGTATGTTCGGAGGAAATTGATTTTTCCTTGATTTTGTTTTAGGGTTCGTGCTACCCCGATATGTGGAATATAGCCTGATCTTAGACATGTGTATTATAATACAGAACTCATAATATTTTCATACAATTTCCAGTTATATTTTACAAAAAAATCTAATGTAAAAATAACAAAACTAAATGAAAAAATAACAGAAAATGTAAAGTAATAACAATTAATAAAATGCCGAAGAGAAACGAGTGAACAAACAGCAAAATAAAACAAAATGATATGTTTATAGTATTGGATTCAAAAGCAAATAGAGTAAATGTAATCCACTGTATATCTCTACGTTATCTCAAAAAGCATACAAAGCCGTGTCCTGAAGTACAATTTTACAGCCACAGAATCAATTCCCAGGCTTGGCTGTTGAAGCGTCGGCAAGTTTCATGATTTAAGATAATTAATTAAATATTCAGCCGCGAGGTAAGTGCAGTAGCAGGGCTAAATTACCTCACAAATGAAAATAACTCCTTTGTCGTCCAGGGAATAATACCATTATTTTTCCAAGTTGCGCTCCATAGTGCAGGTGGTAGATACAGGCTCCATTAATTCCGGAAAGTCATAAATTCTGAACATTGTACAAATTTACTTGCAACTGCATTCATGGGGCTGTTCTACTGTTCTTTACAAATTAAAATGCGACGTACGCCGTGATATTACAATACTGCTCTCATGAAAAATATTCAATTGGATTGTGCGAGCAACACGTAGACTAGAAGATTCACTTTTGATATTACACACTGCTGGTTAGGACTTTGAAGCTATAGCAAAAAATAGTGCCGAAAATGATGTCAAGCTAAATGTGTGAAAATATATGGAGATATTGAAAAAAGATATTTTCAATTATGGTATTATCAACATAAATTTAAATCATGTTAGAATTAGGGAAGCAAATAATTGCGCACTAAGAATTTACCATTGAATTCCCTATGCTGCATTGTCTGAGGCCCAACCATGTACATGGGTTTTTTTATATCAAATTATGATATTAAAGAAAAACAGAAAAACAAAATTGTTGTACCTATACAATAGGAGGAGGACAATGTTAATAATATAAATAGTATAGAATAGTAAATTTGACTGTCATATCGCTTGTCTAGCAAAACGCACATTTCCGAATACATGTGCTCAGTACCTTAATAACATAGTACATAGTTCAGTCGTGGTAACCTGTGCAGTTTAAAAATATGTGCCCTTATATAGAAGAAATATTACGTACTTGAGAAAAGGAAATCGTGGTCTATGGGCTGAAATAGTATATTGTATAACAAGTATGAAATGGTACTCATTTCCTAAGTGTATGAAAGTTTGTAGCATGAGCCGAAGGCGAATGCTGCAAATTATACGAGTATGAAATGGACATTCCATGCGAGTTGTACACTATACTTTTTCTACGACCACGATATTGTTTCCTAATTACTATAATTTTAAAGTAAATTTGTCCCACTTTCACCATTACAATATTTGACAATTCTAAATAAGTATTCTAGCAATGGCACCTGTACTGAAAATAAATTCCCTGAATAGAAATACTCACAAAACAAATTCATTTCGCATGATGTTTGCAATGTACCCCATATACCTAGCAACAATAAACATACAATGAGCAGATTTCTAAGTGGTCGTAGAAAAAGTTTTCAATATACCTAGCAGAAGGAGAATAGCCAATGAGGGCAGCTAGAAGAGAACATAATATTGCAGAATAAACTCTGCGAAAAATCTCTAACACACGAAATAACCTTATTTCCCTGAAACTAGACTTTGGAAGGAGCCGGTAGCTCTAGTGGAGTAGGGTAGGTTTTTTAATTTAAAATCAAAGGTTTTACAACACTATTTACCAACAAAATCGCAAATAATTTTGGATAAGATAACTCTGACGCCTGGACCGATTTGCGGAAAGCATTCGCTCAGACACTCTGATCACTAGAGAGAACCGAGACGAATCATCATACTCAATGAAATTTTACGAAGAAAACACATTATATTTTGGAGAAGAAACTAAATAAATATTAGTTAAGCACATTCAGATGTTCAAGATAGAAGTTCTGTACATTAGAATTCTAAATGTCTTCACGCAATGGCTTTTAATTTTTCTGGAGTATATTTTGCACCACGATGCGATGATATTGGCAGTATTTTGTAACTTGTGAATTTCTCAGTAGATCATTTCAAAATTTAGCATGAACGATTCAAAAGTACTTTGGAAATCCTAAGATAATTTTTTGTTCTCCTGTGCTGTTCCTTGTAATGAAGTAAAGAAAAGGAAATCATAAAGTTATTTAAAAATTCACAGAGTAATTAATTTCGTGTTTATACAGCGTTAAAATGAAACTGTTATAATCCCTTTTAGGGAAAGTACCTTGTTCCTATGAAAACGAAAATTTACAGATTTTTTTTGCCGTGATTAAAAAGATAATCATTCTTTTAAGGTTCGGGCAGCTTTAACTTCTTTGACAGATCCGTGGTTTATGATGTAAAGCACGAATAAAAAATTAAAACTTTACGGGCTTTTACCCATTGCAACCCTTCCTTATAATTTACTCTCGAGATGCTACCTTTAAACATTTTTTCAATATCATATTATTTCTTAATTTTCCTTTTAAGTTTATTCGCCATCGTCATTATATTTATAAACGAAAAGTTTCGCAAAAATTTCAAAGTAAAGGATAATTGTAATTTCGTCGTAATCTTAATGAAACTGACAGTCTAATGTTACTTAAATATTTAACAAAAATTAACTTGAAAAGCCTGACTACGTTAAATTACCCTTCACTAACATATACACGTGTGGGAAGCCATATCAAATGAAAAGGAGGAAAATAAACGAAATTTTAAGTAAATTTGTTACTTATATGGTGTAAAGTATTGGACTATGAACCATAAGATTTAGTTCACATGCAGGCTGTTATTTTAAAATGGAAATAGCAAATATCAAGGAGGGATTTCACATAATGTCAGTTTGCTTGAGTGATTTTGCTTTTAAAGCACAAAAATTAGTACATACAAATAAAAATTTATCTGAGAAAATCAGAGAAATCGATGAGAGAAACTTAAAATATTATTAACTGTTACACTGACAGTTATAAACAGTAACAACTGATGTTTGTTTACTTGGTAGCGGGATTTTATCGAGGTAACGGGGTTTTATCGGGGTAACGGGATTTTGTTAGTATAATACTGTTCTCATTGGTTGAATTTTCAAGTGTTTTGCATCATAATTGGTTAAAAACTAGTCGTAGGAATTTATCAATTTAATAATTTATTTCACATAACAAGATTTATACAACATAAACATACACAAACACACAGTCAGACGTCATCATGAAAATAACGAAACTGTATTCTAGGGACCGTAAAATGTGCTAATCCGTTGGAAACTCACTATCGAAAATTTATACCTGTCACAATACCTCTTTTACGTATATGTGCAGAAGATAAAAGTAATAATAAATAAACGTCAAGATTAAACAGTTGCGCATAGCTTCCTGTTGTTTTATGGCAGTAAATTTGACAGGAAAATAGAAAAGATATTAACCTTCATTTTTATGGTTATTTGCATATAAATTGACCATCTTGTTTAATATTACAATACGCTCAACATCCTTTTCGAAAACACACTAAAAACATAATATTTATACCAAAGTAATAAAAAATGAAATATTAGAGTTGAGCAACAAAAGTCGATAAAAATGAGAAATACTTCTTCGGAGCTTTATCACTAATAACTATCAACAGAAGTGGGTTCAAAATCGGCATCTGCTTATGGAAAATCGATAGCAGTGGGAGTCAGCACGTCACGACTCGTCTGATATTGAAAAAAAAAGGATTTTATGGATGGATAGGCCACGGCCTCTCGCGATCTCCGATGACAAAAATCCAGGACGCACGAAAAAACACTGTTTCTTATCGGCGGATCATTGACACATGTTTGCATGTAGCCGACTCGAAAAGTTATCCACTGTGGTATAGACTACGTTTACATGTAGGGCAAAATGTACTTTGACTTTGAAAAGGCGACTTGTTACTGTATACACTAACTACCTACTTTTCTTCCTAAACTCAAAAATAAAATAATTCAAACTTGACTCATATAAGTGACTTTGAAAGATTCTTGTACACGCATATCGGCTTTAGTTTGTCATCAGTGACATTGAATTTCCTCGTAGTTTGAAATGTCAACCGTTCGTTTCTTCATTATGTATTGCATTTAAAACTGTGATTGCTTTTCTACTGTTCCCCATATTAAAAAAAAAAAAAAACGGTAGTAATATGATTAATTTAAAATTATTGTCTATGGTTTTTTTTTTTTTATAAATAATATACATACTAAGTATTGTAATTTTTTACTCAGTTAAATAAATTATTTACCTTTATAAATTTCTACTACTAATTTTTAAACAACCATAATATAAAACACTTGAAAATTCAACCAATGAGAACAGTATTATACTGAAAATTTTTTGGTTAAAGAAATATCCAATCAAATCCTTGTATTTCTGATCACGTGTGCAAAAGTAACCAATCAGGTCACAATTACACTGAAAATTTTTTGGTTAAAGTAATATCCAATCGAATCCCTGTATTTCTGATCACGTGTGCAAAAGTAACCAATCAGGTCACAATTACACTGATAGTTTCCCCGGGAAATTATCACCTATTGCTAAGTAACAGTCGTTGACAGCTGGTTGACAGTTAATTCAATATTTAATTTGTTTATTTCAAAATGTCATTTTCATGGTATATGAATGAAAATAATAATAATTATCGCAAAAAATTTTCTCACCGAATATCCCTCGACCATTGATAAATACTCACAATTTGATCACAACTACCTCAAGAACGTTGCTTGAAGGTAACAGCCCTCCGCCTGCGGCGTCGGGCGGTTACCAAGCAACGTTCTTTCGGTAACTGTGATAAAATTATTTCGAATTATCAATGGCCTAGGGATATTATAGCTGATAAAATCCCGTTACCTCGATAAAATCCAGTTACCCCTGTAAAATCTCGTTATGAAGTAAACAAACATCAGCTGTTACTGTTTATAACTGTCAGTGTGACAGTTTATTAATATTTTAAGTTTCCTTTTGCCTACTTGAGATTACAATTTTTATTGAAGTCAGGCTTTTATTGTAATAAATACGAGTATATTATTGTAAACAATAAGAATACATTGTTGAAATCAATACAAATATATTATTGTAATCAATAAGAATACATTGTTGTAATCAATATGAGTACATTATTGTAATCAATACATTCTTGTCATCAATACACAGTTATAATCTGTACAATATTGTAATAAATTACTATTCTTACCCTTATAGTAATTAATGTAAAAATAGTTAATAAAATTATTGAAAAAATTGTTTCGGAAACGTTTCGTGTCGTATTACAGAAACACCAATAAAGAGGTTATTTCTACAAGTTTTCTGTAATTTTCTGAAGTTTGTGGCTTTAGATTTTTAATTTTTCGTATTTAATATCAAACTGAGTGTTTTTTTTTTGTAACTTGTGTATTGGCAACAATTTGGATTGGAATTTCATGGGATGGAATTGCTCATACCCTGGACAAATCTAGTAGTTCTCTTTTGGAATGATCTGTCTGATTTGGTGGGAATCGATTCAGGTTCAATAACAAGAAGTACGTTTTCACCTGTCGCCAATATTTGTAAATAATATAAATATAGAATAAAATAATTACGAAAATATTCAGCTTCATTAACAAATTAATTTTCTCGGGGCTGCACTTGTTTTTGCAATTCAACCAACAGCAACTCTTGTTGTCTTGTTCATTATTTATCGAACATGAAGATGAACTTCCAACGGTTTTTAAAATGTCGTAGGTAGGTAGGTTTTAGAATGTGACAGCTTACATATTAAATTTGCGACATCATGTAATTTTTTGTAATTTTGTTTCAATTCCATGGCTATCATTACGAATGAGCAATATTTATAAAACTTTAAAGTCGATTTTACGGATTACAAGAGGTGTAAAATAAAATCTGATTAGTAATTTAGATGCAGAATTAAATTCTCTTGAACCATTTTCGTCTGAAACCATTTGGGAATTTGTGTGCACGGAAAAATTAATTTCCCATATTAAAACGCCTATGGCCCGATTTTTTTATTTACACCCTGTATATGAAGACATTGCAAATACAAACACGGTTTTGGCTACAATAAAAATTCAGGAAACAAGAGGTAATATATTTCAAATCACTGATGACAAATTCGATATCCGTTTACACGAATTTTTCAGTTTATCAAAACTAATTTATTTTATACTTGACTTTAGGCAGAAAAGTAGTTACGCGATAGTCTTTACACAGTGGCAAAAGTTGCCTTTTTGAAGTCAAAGTACCTACGTATAAACGTAGTCATTTATCTCGACATCAGTGAAAATGAAAACACAAGTTCCCATTTTTCGCAATCACACATCTGCTTGCTTCTCATCTTAAGAATGATTTGATAAATAATGTCAAATTCATAAAACTGTTTCGACCTCATTTTTAAAACCATTAAAAGTATATTAGAAGTGTGTCATTCGTACTTTAATAACTTGTTGGAAACTTATGTATTTTTAATAAACACATCAACAAGTTTGAAGCTAGAAAAACCTGAAAGTTCGAAACATGTTAGACATTTCCTCTCCGTAATCTATTTTTAAGAATCTTCTCTAAAAAATTTCTCAATATTTCACTCGAGTATTAAATCATAATTTATCCACACTTGTCGGGAACTCGGCCTAATATTAACCGCGAGCTAAAAAACAACAAGACAAGTATGATTTATTTGAATTCGTCCTCGCGTATGTTCTACGCTGTTCTTGCTTGCTCTCGAGGGATTCTATACTGTTTCGGCCTCTGCTGATTCATCCAAAAGAAGTTTCAACAACTTTTTATGTTGCTTATTTAATTTGATAACGCCTTCGTCCAATAAGATCACATTTGTCTTTCTTTCTCAAATCATAACTAGTTTTAAACAACAAAAGATAAAACTGAATGATTGGTTGGATGAGAATTGATGATTTATTTATTTCAATACAGAATGTCGAGAAAGATAGGTAACATTAGAGGGTCATGTTGTCTATGTGGGAATTATTAAATTGTCACTTTTAGGTTATAATTTGCAGACTTTTCAAGTAAGCTATTAGTTTTGGATATTTCGAAATATCTGCGTTTTGTAGATCTTACTGAATAAATTGCTCATAAATATTATTTATTGCCAAGAATAAGGTTTCTGCTATAATATCCCTAGGGCAAAAATAATCAGTGAAATTGCTGACATGATTTACATATTTAAGAATTAATTCTACTTTTGATTATGATACTTTATACAGTTTGTTGATTATGTTTACGTCCCACTGTTTTTCAAAGCATTTTGATGTACAGCTTACTATAAATATCAATTAGCAATATTTATGGAAAGTACATAAATTATTAAATACTATAGTGTAAAGGTATAATATGTGCGTTAAGTTTATTACATATTGCTCGGTTTTATTAAAGTACTTCGCTTCGCGTCGTGTTTCCATACAAAACCTTGATTTATAAAATGTATCGCACCTATAATGTGAATAACTATTGTCTACATATATTTACAAATGCGCTCTTAATTTAAATTCTTTGTGTAATTCGTGCAAAACGAACTGTTTGGAATATACAATGAACATAATATTTAGTCAGTAATTATTTGACATTGCAACATGATTAGAAGTTTAATTTAGATTGAGGGATGTAAAGTACATGTGCGTTTCTAGATTTCAAGTGGCAGTGGAGTGGGTAGCAGTTCAATGAAAATAAAAATTGTAAGAATTTGTAGTGAACGAATTAAAGTTCAGCCGCGGCGGTAGGGTACTAATAGTTGAGAGCCTTATCAAACATGCATATTTTACGAAGTTTGTCACCCAACTTATTCCGTTGTAGATGTATTTTTAACAGGGCTTTGCTCTAAAACTTTGCGACGAAATAAACATCGCTATGAGGCGAGGAAAGCGCGAGAATTCATGGAGTTATAATGCTTGATAAATATTAATGAAATATACTAATCCGCTGTGTTTGGGTTGCCGTTGTCTGTGTTATTCAACGGTTTAAAAAATATGCAAATCGGGATCGAAATGGTAATTTCCATTCCACGATTGTCGAGAATCTTCAGCATTTTGTTCCAAACTATTAACAAAAACGAACAACGCGAATACTTGTGTAAGAAGATTTTCGGATAAATTTGAAATAAATTTCGCCGATTTCTACGCCGAATTGCCTCGTGATTGACTTCATGAACGTTTTCGGTTAACAGAATTTAAATCATTTCGCTTTAACACCACTCATAAATTTATTGTCATCTTGTATATAACTTTTTTGCATACGGCAATAACTTTCTTATGCTATACGAGATGCGGCCAAAAAGTTACGGGACAAACTACACCTGCGACAATTTCGTACGACTGACAATTTTGTAGTATGAAGCCTTCTCCTATGGATTACCATCCTTCTCATGTCTGTTGATGTATTCACCTAGCCGTGATCATCGTTTGTATAAAATCTATTTTTTTGTTTTGTTTTCCTGAAAAACGATGTGTTTTAACAGAGCCGCGAATTCTCGCAAAATTTTCTTTACTGAAAATGACCTTTTTTAAAAAAGAAGTTTATGGCAATGAATATTTATCTCGCGCGCGGATATTTGAGTGGTTTAAGTGTTTCCAAAAGGATGTTAAAGATGACGCACGCCCGAGATGCACTTCGACATCAAAAACGAATAACAATATTGAAAAAATTGGTAATCTGGTGCAATCTGGCCTTGAGTTAACTATTCGTGCGATTACTGAAACTGTAGGAATTGTAAAGGAACGCGCAAGGAAAATTTTACATGATTATTTTTTGGCATTTCTTTAAACCAATGAAATGCTTTATTGTATGTCACGTGTCTACCTTTTAACCAATCCTGTCATTATTATACTGAGAATAATGCTCTTGTGATTATTCCCGGCAATATTCTCTGTAGCTTTTTTGTTTTTGTTGACAGATGTCAGATGTCAGATAGTAATCATCAACACAAGTAAAAAATGAGCTAAAAAGATAGATTTAGTGACGTGCCTGATGATGAAATAAAAAAATAATCTAATTAAATATTATTCGAGGGTTCGATAAATTAGAAAATAATTCTCCAGTATATTTGGCAATAGCCACTCAAGCCCTACGGGCTTTCGTGTCTATTGCCTGGCAACAAGTTTTTGAAAGATCTGTCAAATTATTTTCAATTTATTCTCACTCTCTTGTTATTTTATTACTGAGAATTTTAAAATGCCAAAAGAGTGTGCAAAATTGGTGCCAAAAATTCTCACAATCGAACAAAAAGATGCTCGTTTCTAGCAAAGTAAAGCATAGACCATCCGGCTTATTTGCCCAACCTGGCACAATGTGACTTATATCTGTTCCCCAAGATCAAATCTGCATTAAAAGAAAAAAATATTTCAGACCGTTGAAGCTTTGAAAAAAGCGGTACGTATCATAAACGAGCTCACAGAAGAAGGCTTCCAACATTGTTTTGAAGAATGGAAAATTCGCACGAAGCGGTGTAGGGATAGAGGAAGAGTGTATATTGAAGGGAATAACAATTAAAAATGTACAACTTTAAAAGAAAAAGTTTTACAGCATCAGTCCCGTTACTTTTTGGCCACACTTTGTTATATAGATGCGCCATAAATTTCAAAAAAAATAATTAGATAAGTAGCCAATTAAATTTGCCAGAATGAATATAGGTATCATTTATTACAATATCAGAGTTGCCTCATTAGTAGCTACAAATTGAACACAGTGTAAGTGTATCTGCATGGCATGTAGTGGACAAAGATGGAGGCAACGTGATACGTTTGAGTGAAATTCGGAAATTCCAATTCTGTGACGGTAGAGCGACAATGTATCAATTTGTTGTTAATTTAATTAGATTCCTGTTCTGTAGGACGATTGCCGCAGGTAGAGCTGTAACAGTTACTACAGAATTTACTGGACACAATTTATCACTGAAACAACATGAAACAATGAATCTACCTGGCTCTACTGAAGCGACCACTGTCGCACGCTGACAAAAATATTACATTAGTATTTGCAATTTCAAAATCTATTTGCCCAAATGTTTTAATTTGATATTGTCATATATAAATACCATTAGGGTTATAAGTTATGTCGACAATTTTTGTTGCTGTATCACGAGTGGGTAGTACGTTTGATTTTAAATAACACGAGTGATATTTTGAAGCATAATAACTATGAATGATGCAGCCCCAAAAATTGTCTACATAACTGGTAACACGAATGATAGTTTGCCTCCTTATGGGTACATTTGGATCTTTTGAGGTTATGTTATATGTACTATTATTTAACCCTCTATTGCATGAATTATTTTTTTGTTTAAATAAAGACTCAAAAAATTATTTTTTACAAAAGAAATATTCATATATTTAAAATAAGTGTGTTACAATATTTTTTTTAAGTTTTGTTCAGTATTGGGAACATTATGAACAAACTCAACATACAATAGAACTTGGGTCTATTAGGTCATGTTTGCATACTATACAATAGTATATTACGTACCGTGAACTGTAAGTGATAGTTTTTAGGTCGAGAATGTAGTTTGGGATGTCGAGACCCATAGGGTCGAGATTTCCTAAACATTCGAGACCGAACAATCACTTACAGTTCGAGGTTAGTAAGATATTTTTTGCAAAACCTGCGTAAATATAAGAAAAAGAAAAATAGGTATCAAAATTAACAGCTGTCAGATTGAGGTTAAAAATAAAATTTGAATGACATATATTTACTTACCGTCCACCGTGAACGGTAAGTTTCACTTACCATCCACCGTGGACGGTAAGTAAATGATGTAACCATAAAAACCAATTGTGCAATAAAAGTTCAACTTACTGTGTTTAAATTTTGTTATTAATGGGTATCTTACAGTACAGGTATTGCAAAAAATTGTTTAATAAACAACCTCTTCTAGGAAAACATCACATTAAAAAAAATTTTGGAAATTTTGTAAAGGTGTATTTAGCTGTAATATATCAGCAGGTAATAAGCTGCTTCCTTCAAATTATACATTTTCTATCTCACTTTCTGTAATTATCATTTTCTACTTCAATTTTTTTTTATGTTGGTCAAATTAGGAGGAATGACCTAATTGACAATTGACAATGTTTATATAATGTTCCTAAATGGTTACAACATGATTGCCATGAAAGTAAACTGCATAAGAAAAGAAAAGAAAAATTTTAAATTTTATGTTCCCGATCGGGTACAGTATGCAATAAAGGGTTAATATGATATGAAATCATCATTTCAGGTTCAAGTGTAAGTAAACAAAACAGAAAAGTTAATGAGTGATTTCCACGTTAAAACACAATTTCCTTTGACATAATTATGTTACATATCACTAAAACCTTCGTAAACAGTTCTCACAAACATTTACGGGAAACCAGCAAACCGAATCACTATTAACTAACATAAGATGCATTGCGGCAAATTGGCTCTCAGACTCGGAGCAGGCACATCGTCTTTCCTTCATTCCTTGCGCCCCAGAAACAAGCCAATGATGCCAGCCGCGTAATATAATCCCAGTAAGTTTATGGCTATTTTCACTGACGGCACGCACCGGGAAGAGAAACTCGGGTGAGAAGGGAGGGTGGAAGAGTAGTGAAAGGAACGCAACTCGCGGGTAGTGGTAATTACTAAGACGGGCAACGAACTCTGGATTTAAAAATATAAATATTTAGGGTAAACAGCTCCGTGGCAATACATTGGAGTATGAATCATAACACCCTACTGCTATCAACAAATGTCACATGGAAGTGTGAACAAGATAAATGTAAGGTTAGGTTCAATACTGTTTGACGTTTCAAGACTAGACTTAAAAAGAGATGATATCTTTATCCCACTATTAGTAAGTGGAAAGGTGGGAGTTTGCATGCTTCTCAATCAGTATTACAATTAACACCTTAATTTTGTTAATTATATTTGCTAATCGGAATTGATAATGGGGTCATACACCTTTTTTCATTTTATTTTTTTTCTGTAAGTTTGAGTAAAATTATAAATATAGATACTAATTTTAATATTAAAAGGCATTTAGTTATTAAGATACGATTTTTTGAAATTGGCATCCCATTTCAAATTTTCGCTTGAGACGTCAGCACCTACGTCATCTTGTAATTCTACGAAACACGCTCTTGCGGAGAGCGAGGAACTACACCAACTGTCAAATTGACTGTTATCTGTCATTGTTATTTAATGAGAGGTTTTTGCAAATATAGTTTATTCACATTACCTGGACAAAATAATATAACAAATATAATAAACATAAGTTTATTTTGAAAATCATTGTTAACTGCAACATATGACTTGAGTTGACAGGTGTGATAATGAGACTACCGATATTACCGACAAGCGACAAAATATAGTATATCATAGCATTTTTATTTTAACACATCCTAAACTCTTTATCTAAAAACGTTATAATTAACGAATACCTAATTTAATTTATCGGAGTGTTCATTTTATTAATAATAAGTAATTATTACAACCCTAAACAGCAAATTATTATTTGTTATCAACACCTCTTTTGATTTGCCATGCTGTATATTCTATTACAAGATGACGTCTCGATTTTAAACTTCATAAAGGAAATTATGAATGAAAAGTTAAAAAATTATAAGAAATATTGAATAATATTTAATTGAAATGATCTAAATTTTTAAAATTTGTAAAGAAACACAATATTTTTAAAAAATTGATGACCCCATTGACTCCGATGTAGATGAATACAGTTTGTTGAAGGAAAATATGGATCCCGGTAACACTAGCAAAGTATCTTACAACATTTTACAATGCGAATCTGAAACGCTTAATATATATTGAAACCCGTGTAACCCGTATGAAAGCAAGAAAATGATCCAGCTCTGTTCGTACCCTGAAGTAACCCATTCACGACACATCTCTAACTTGAATGCAGCATTCTTATGCAGAACTGTCAATATCAAATAGTAAGGGAACCGTCAGAACTAAATTAATTGTAAAATCACATTCATAGTTTAGTATATTCTACAACAAGTAATGGAATGGCACATATTCCACGCGAGCAAAAGGCGATGGCTACGGTTTGCGAGAGTGGGATAGGCCATTCCGTTACATGTTGTAGACTATACTTTCTATAAAAAGGTTTTGGAAATTATACAAAAATACAAATATAAAACTGTTGGAAACGTCAAACTCAAATAAATCAAATTAAAACAAACAGACGTAACCATAGTAACTGAATCAAGATACTTCATATGTCGCGCTAATAAGCGGTTCTGATTCGTCGAAAATATTCCATACGCCGCGTATGGAATGTTAGTGATTCCATAACAGTTTTTAGTAGTGGAATGCCCAGTTTCCAAAACAGTGTTATAGAAAAGTATATTACCAATCTCCCTAACAGAAACTCTGTCAACTAATTTTGTAAATAATAATGCAAATAAAAAAAAATGGGTATCAAACACTAGTGACGGAGACATCTTTTTTTTTTTTAATTCCTTTTAGAGCGCGTGCTGTTTTCAACATGCGCCTTTTTGATGGTTGCTCTTTAAAGTCGCCTTTATCAGAGGATCCCTAAAACAGTAATTGTATGTAGGTGTCGCATAGTGTATGCTATCTCGCATTATTACTTACAGCGCGCTGTATAACGTGTAAGTATGAGTGATAAAGTAAGTTCATAATGAAAGCATATGCAACGTTTGTGAAGTGCGAGTCCATTAAATAAATAGTTACAACAAAATAAATGCCTCTAAAATTAAATTATCAAGTTGCAAACCGTTCGGTTAACTTTTGTCGTTCGCAGCTCGCGTTCAGTGAATACCAACGCCGTGCTATGGGAACTTTTACGCATTCTTTATGTAAATGGTGCGCTGCGACGGTCACAAACAAATAACTCTATTAGAAGTTATAATGTGAAAATAAATGAAATTCAGTTACGTGCATACATTCGCATTGTTCCTCTTGTTGCAGCACAGAAAGAACGCATTGCTGCCCAAGCGAAATTCTAATGGTTTTGTTCTTTCTTGTGGCAGAATATAATAATGTAATTAAAATTTCATATCTTATATTCCAGAAAAATGCAATGCATTAAAATATGTTCAAATAATTTAGTTTTCAGTTTGTCTCACAAAATAAGCAAATGGTATACATCATTGCGCTCGTATGTATTAATAGTATATTACATAATGAGAGATGTAAGTAGCAAATTACGCACGAGTGAAAAAATTGACACGAGCCGCGTAGCGGCGAGTTTGTAATTTCACGAGGGCGAATTTGCTTAACATCTCGAGTTATGTACTATACTTTTTCTACGACCACTCAATGCTATTTCTAAATTAAAAACAATATTCAAATAGTTAGAAATTTATTATGTGTTTTTGTATTCTCTAATCCATGAATTTTTGGTACACAAATTAGTAATCGTTTTCGAAATTTAGTCGCCAAAAAATTATTTGTTACACTTTTAGCTTTAGCTTGTATCTCCAGTGGTTTTACAATTGAAATATCACTGTCGCTTGACATTTCTTACTTAAAATATTAATAAATATAAGTATATTAATGTTTAGTAGTATATATTTACCTCACTATAAAACACAGATTATAAACTATAGATGCAGATGGGAGACTATAAAATAAGACCAGTATACATGTAAGTCACACACATTACCTAAATATTAAACAAGCTTTATTTTTGTTTATAAAAATAAACGACAATTGAGCGTAGGGATACATGATGAAACAAAGTTCCCTCTACATATATTATAGAAATATTTATTGGTGTCATAATTTATAATAAACCCAGCAAAATATGAATTTAGTTATAAAATTTTATTAGTTTGCCAAATTTTAATCCATAACATTTAAATCTAATATTTGATGCATCAAATTTAAATTATTTTGGTAATGTGACAGTCAGTAGTGCCAACTTAAATTTCATTTTCAAGTGTTACGTAATGAACATTACGTAACACTATTCGTAACAACGCACTTACATTGATTGTAGTTTGTTCTGTAATGACATACTTACAGTAGTGGTCGTAGAAAAAATAGGGTATCTTTAATTACTAGACAACTACAAAAAACATTGAAACATTAGCTATTTATACACTAATTGATCCGTATATTTATTTTATATTTTGTACAGTATTCAACGTTAGTAAACAAGAAAATGTAAGGAATATAATTGATTGGATCCTTTGCTGTATATTGTATATTTCCATATAAGCTTATTTCTATAATAATCTAAAATAAGAAATGATAACATTGAAATAATTCTGAGCAAATATGAAGTTTATGATCGGTAGCAATAAAAGTTCATGTATAAAACTGAAGTTTCGAGATTTCTGTTTTATACTGATGTTTACCTACTCAGTAAAATTTATTCATAATTGAAAATAAACAGTTTCCCCGTGCGGTCTCAGCGTCGTCGGTAAATAAACCGTAAACACAGTTCTCTTCCAGCATATCGGTTCTCTCCAACATTCCAACTTAACCTAAATTTATAGAAAACAGACCAAAAAGTTCTGAATCGAAATGGGGAAAATTGTCCGAAATGACGTAATTCTTATGATAACTCCTATCGTTTTCCGGTTCGTCAAATCTCATTTCTTTATTATTTACGCGGGGAAAAATCCAGTCAGCTCGCGAATGCAATGTACTGCAACAATATTTTAGAGCTGCGCTGGCCAAGAGCGCGAAGTAGGTCAGCGAGTGCAAGAAATATGAACAAAACTGTCTGAGTGGGTGATCTTGGTACTTGCTGCTGGACATGAAAGTTATTTACCAAATATATACAAGATATTTTATCATTATGTCCACTAGCAGTTATTGAATCACGCGGAATATCATTTGCATCTTTCCCATCTTTCCTACTTCCATTGACTTAACCCCTTTCTAAAAACTAAAGTATAGAACAAATAAATATATCATCACGCCAATTACCAATTTTTAAGTATGGCACTCTGGCACTCTTGCAGATCTGGTAAGTGATATATTTCGTCGCGTGAAAGTAACAAATGCTAAATATATTAGTGGAGTAGGAACCACAGGGATAATGTTAAATTGAGGCTCTCTTGATCCACAGTCTGATGTGTTACCTGTTACCACGAAACTATTTACTTCACCATAATTCTCCTTATTGAACTGAAAACCTATTTACATTATTAGGTAATGAAAAGCCACCGAGTTATTTACCCTATAAATGTACTATAATATATGTAATTCAATCAAATTAAAAGCTTTTATTCATTCTCTTTATTTTAGTTCCAATCATTCAATAAACTTTTTTTATAAATGTAGAGTGGTGCTTTTAAGTCTTAAACAGTCATCGCGAGATTAAAAAAATTAAGTAATTATATGATAAATTTTTGGCATATCTAGCGTTAAGAAAGAAAGAAAGAATAATTGTATTGACGATCATTCTTTGTCAAATATCTGAGCGACAGGCAATTTTTTGCCAAAAGTTTTTTTAGAGGTGTGGAGTAGTGCCTTTATAATTTTTGAGAATTTAAATGTTTTAGTTTTCAGTTTTCGAGATATTAAAAAAAGTAGTTATATGAAAATTTTAATTGCCTACCTACAGTAAGAGAGAGGCAATATTTTTTTGTCAAGTATTTGAGCGACAGGCAATTGTTTTGCCAAAAAAAATTTCAGTGGCTTTGGAATATTTGAGACAGTTTTAGTGTCCAGTTTTCGTGAGGTTAAAAAATAATAATTTTATGAAAATTTTATTGGCATACTTACAGTTTAAGAAAGAAAAGAAGAAAATTTTACTCCCAACCATTTTTTGACAAAGTATTTGAGCGACAGACAATTGTTTTACCAAAAAAAATTTTGTTTTCAGTGCCTTTAGAATATTTGAGGCAGTTTTAGTTTCCAGTTTTCGTGAGATTAAAAAAAAATAATTTTATGAAAATTTTATTGGCAAATCTACAGTTCAAGAAAGAAATAAGAAAATTTTACTCCCAACCATTTTTTGTCTTTGTATTTGAGCGCCATGCAATTGTTTTGGCAAATCAATTTTGGAGGAGTGTATTCAGTGTTTGGAGTTTTAATAATTCTATTTTTAGACTTCGATTAATAAAAAAAAATTAAGTAAAAGCAATGAAATTTTCTTTGCAATACTTGCTGTTCAAAAGAAAATGGGAAAAATTTTAGTGACGATCATTTGCCAAGAATCTGAGCGACAGGCAATTGTTTTGCCAAAATAAAAGGTTTTGATGTAGCCTGTCTTATTGATATTATGAGAAGACAAACAGGTAATTAACAATTGTTTTTACAAAAAGTCATCTAAAACCTAATTCGTTTACTCTTTGAAATAGGAAACGTTGGGAAATTGTATAGACTTGATCATTTAAAAACTTTTTATCTTGTATATGTATATGTACCTAATATAAGTATCTCTAATATACAAATGTTTGCGAATATGCTATATATAAATAAAAATATTGATAAAGATTTGGAAATAATTATAGTAAAAACCCATTCCAGAATTAAGTTCCATATACATTTTTAATATTTATTTTTTTTTTTTTTCAATTCGAAACGTTGAATTTAAATAAATTTTATCTACAGAACTACATCCAAAATTCTTTTTTTATTACTCTTATGTTATAATAAACTTTTAAAATAATATATGTAAGAAGAGGATTTCCCTACATTTACGTAACAACAAGAGCAAAGAAATCGTCCTTGTTTCCTTCTATTCAGTGGTTTAGCAATGTTCAAAAATGTGTATAATTGTATAGATTTAACCAACATTCGTTGAAAAAACCGCCAGTTTCCTGCTTCCTCCAGCAGCAGGAACATAGAACGTAAAACGTAAAGCTGATTGGCTCCCCGGAGAATCGCAGCATTTGCGTCATGTCATGTTGCGCCTCTACCGCCTCCGCCAGAATTGATTGCGGGCCTTAAATCATACAGCCAGTTAACTGAGACAACTGAAATCATGGGCGAAAGCTGCCGGGGCACGTTCACGTTCACGTTCACTGTTCGCCGCTGCTTCTGTTGCTTCGCGAGCGATCAACGCGAACGAAAGATTGAGCAACGCCGACGTCACGCAGCCAAGAAATATGACCGAATATCGACTGGATTATCAACATTGTAAGTAATTGCGGCGGTGGTGGCTCACGACGGGACGATCCCGACACGTGACACACCGGGGGAAATCTTTATACTTTATATTATCCCTTATACGTTTAATATTATTATATTAGGCACACTAGTTTTCCAAGAACATTTATAACTTGTTTAGGTTTATAAATATATCATCGAAAATGGGTTAATGTATTCAATTACAAACATCGAACACAATTCGAAGTATAATCACTATCATAAATCAATTGATGATAGCTCAAAAATAATTATTAAAGTTCAACTTTTGATAGCTTTTCTGTTATTGCGAAAATTTAAATGATTATGCAGTATTTATATGTCTGATGAAAGGTTGGTGAAACCAATATATGCAGGTGAGATTCAGGGTGAAAGATTGCTTGGACATCTGAAGAATAAGTGGTACATACATACATACATAACATTAAGCTATGTCCCACTTAGTGGGGTAGCACGAACCCAGAAACACAGTCAACGAACAATCAATCTCCTCAAAACATTCCTATCCTGACACACCACTTTCGCCTCGTCTACATTCATAGTGCGATTCATACATGATCGTTTATTCTTCACACTCAATCATTCGTTCCCGCAACAAACCATCAATCATACCCAACCAGTTATTCCTCGGACGCCCACCCAATCGTTCACCTTCAATCTCACCCACATACATTAGTTTCACCAACCTTTCATTCGACATTCGATCAACATGTCCAAACCACCTTAACTGACTCACTCCAATAAGTGATTAGGGGTGATTTAAAGTTTGTTGCGTGAATGGTTGATTCCGAATGTGAAGAATAGACGACCATGTATAAATGTGGTCGAGTCAATAGTGATGTGACAGAATAGAAGAAATTGATTGTTGGATACAACAACAATACAGGATGTCTTATTTTAATCTTAATAGAGGAATATATCTAAAATAGACATCGAATGACAAAATTTTTCAATCAAAACATTGAGTGTTTGAAAAGAACATTTGCTTCTGTCAAAATCCTAAATAAAAACTCCAATTTTTATTTTAAATACTAAGCGACTATAGTCGGCATGGATAGATAATAATATAGACTGCATTCTCGCATATTATTATCTATCTAAAAACTCCAATATTTATTGCAGATTCTGATAGATAATAGAAAATATGTATAATTTACTGAAAGCAGGATTAATGTTTAACTTTCTATCCGAATTGGCAATAGAAATTATTTTTCTCAATATTTCAGTTTTAGTCCCTGCTTTGAGAGGGGAGAGGAACCATAAATATTTAACAGTGTTGGATTAAATTTTTTGGGCAACAAAACATTAATTCCTCTAAGGTAAACCGGACGAATATTTTTATATTCTGCCTGAATCTACAATGAATAATTGGGATTACCGTTTAAAATTTTAGAGTTGTTCTACTTCTACCTAACACATTAATTTTTTTTTTTTATTAATACGAGTACTAGTACAATCAATTTTGCACAGTGCAATGGGGTCTTTCACCATTTTTTTTATGAAACTTTATCTATATTGAAGACTATCTACACTTTTAAAAAGTCTTAATTGTTATTCATTAAACAATAATGATTTTTTAAAAAATGTTGTGACGTCATAGTAGAGGTGTTGCTGGATCTAAAACAGTAGAGATTTAAATTATTTTTGTTACATAAATGTTCTATTTTATTGTAATAATAATAATAAAATAAGTAAAAAAATATATGACTACAATTATTTACAATCTGTACTGTTTTAGATCCTGCAAC
Source organism: Poecilus cupreus (assembly GCA_963942605.1). Classification (NCBI taxonomy): domain Eukaryota; kingdom Metazoa; phylum Arthropoda; class Insecta; order Coleoptera; family Carabidae; genus Poecilus; species Poecilus cupreus. The sequence goes on from OZ012720.1 coordinate 32,234,387, forward strand.
ACCTCTACTATGACGTCACACGTAAAAATCATTGTGGCTTAATGAATAACAATTAAGACTTTTTAAAAGTGTAGATAGTCTTCAATATAGATAAAGTTTCATAAAAAAAATTTTTTTTTAAATGGTGAAAGACCCCATTGTAGCTCTCTTTTCGTTTTAAAGTTAAAATAAATAAAATTATTTACAGCATTTATTTTTTATTTCTACAGTTACATATTATTATCATCATCATTAAGGGCCTCAAGTACTGTAGTACTTGATTTGCGACCAATTCGTCCTAGTCCAGACAGAATCTCTGTACGACGGCCTTTGCTTACTAGTGTAAGCGGCATCAAAGATGTTTTTGAATAGCCAGAACTACATTTAAGATGAATAACAAGTCAAAAGTCTGTAGCGCCCGAGTGTGATTCAATATCTGATTTTTCGATATTTTAACAGTATACATATTTGCCAACCGCTAGATTCGAACTCCGACTGAACAATTAAATGTTATTTGAAAATATATTTATTTTACAAATATTTGTTTTAATTTTAAGGTTCATCCACTTCTACTTGGCGGTATAAATAAAAAATTAAACAAATAGTTGTCGATGTAATTAATCAAAGAGTTTTGTCTCATTTCCTCGTAACGTTCATGGTTGTCGTGAACGGACAGCTGGTAAAGTGAAGTAGAAGAAGTAAAGCCTATTATGCAATTAGAGCCGGTGATATTCCGCTAATTTTTGCTCGTCAATCGCTTTAGTTCCATTCGCATACTAAACCTAATTTACCTTTTAAAAAAACTAAAAGCCGGGCGGGCGTTACATTTCGTCTCGAGCTTTTATGTCAGTGTAAACTAAAGTAATAGAATTTAAAGCTCGGTGCGGATTTGACTTGAACTCGGCGCGAAAGCGAAAAACTCACGGCCGCCACGTCGCGAATAATTACTTTAATTAATGTTACTTCAGTTAAAGGATTAAGGGCTCAATAAATCCGGAAAGGATGTCTGTAACAGCACATTCGGAATGAGACCGGAAGGTCGTTTCGTTGTCAATGGTTGTAATAAACAAGTGTCCGGATCTTAAATGTTTGATTACTGCCGCCCATCAATGGTCGCACGCACTTTTGGACAAGGCACACTTCACTGCGTTTACTTAGACGCTACTTAGCAAACCGTTATAGAATTTTATCTTACACAAATCAAGAATATACTACAGAGTCTCTTTCATGGCCGGAGAAGTAAAATTTGCTGAGGTATGGAGTAATAGCAAAAAGTATTGACCCGGGGGGGATTGTTTGAAGGTTTAGAGTATTATAACAATTTGTTCATAAACTCGTAAAAAGACGCGCGCCATTTAAAATGTGATAACTTCTTAATTCAGCGTTTTATTATTGTCGCGAAAAATTATTTCAGATTTATAAAATATCAATTAATACCTCATTCATTGGCGATAATTATAGAGAGGGTTCAAATGAAAAGGGTGCAAAATCTTCAAACCTAATGACATAGAACACAATTTTTTTTATTTTTTGAGGTGTGGAATTCCATACTTAGACATCTCTGAGGTATGGAGTGCTCCATATCATCCAGACAATGTTCGCCGGCCATGGTCTCTTTAAACGTTGTTACGTTCCAATTTAGATCTTTATACCAATTTGTCCTATTTTCCAACTTTTCCTTTCCAAAAACCCAAATATAAAATTAAAACTTGCTATAACTTAGTTTTATTACAAGGACAAAATATTTGATTTGCTCATCACATTATATCCGCCGTAAACTTTTTATTGTATTACATACTAATAAGCATCAGTAGGGGAAGAGGAACCACAATAGTCAAATTAAAATATCTTATTTAAAAATGAATATATTTTTTCGTACCAATTCCTTTTTTAACAATCATCCCAGTGGACGACGTCAACTCCGATAACAGTTTGTATTGAGTGTTTTGCAATTTACTGTTTATTTGATTAATTTGGGTGCTATTTACTTGTGAATAATGTATGAATATGTACAGTGGGACTGTAAAAATAAGTTATTAGTAAAATAATGGTAATGAAATACTGCGCATGTTGCAAAATAGATGTCTATTTATATGTTTGATTAGTAAATATTGATTTTATTATAGAATTTTTGTAGTAATTTGCAAACTAAATTTAAAATGTAAATATGAATTTGTTTTAGGTATTATTTTTGAAAACTGTTTTCGAATGAATTAAAATAAAATTGTGATCGAAACAAACATAAAAATTAAATACATTTTTTAAATCTCAGAGTGATACTAGTATGTCTGGTTACGGGTAACTAGTTTATTACTACTCTAGTGTATAGAACAAGGTGAAAAAGGCTATTTAGTTCGATTCTCAAAATCGACAGTGTCGCCATTTTTAATTTTACTCCTGCAATTCTTCTTCCACGTGTAACACGAAAGTGGTTGCTTACTGAAATAATACACAAAAACATGCAGAAAATAAAACGACGAACGTGAGATGAAAACTAATTTTTAATTGGATATTAAAAGAATAAAAATGATAATACAATTAAACAAATATTTAAAGTTTTATACGAATTACATCGTTGTAGTGATATCCATGGAATTGAAACAAAATATAAAACAAATATATGACGTTTTAAATGTCAAAAAGTTTAGTTTATTATGAAGTTGTGATTGATTTAAGTGACAATAAAGAGATAATTATATATTACATTAGTGTTGCAAGTTATGTCGACAATTTTAGTTGTTGTATCACGAATGGGTATTATGCTTGATTTAAAATAACACGATTGCGCAGCACGAGTGATAATTTCAAGCGTAATAACCATGAGTGATACAGACTCAAAAAATTGTCTACATAATTTGTAACACGAATATTCGGAGGACAATTCAACAAGTAAAAATGAATTTTTTTAAACTGAGTTGCAAATGGAATCACTTCCACAGCAACAGTGTAACAATTCAATTGTTTAAAATTGTCCATGGGATCACTAGTGAAAATTGTCAGTAATAATTATAACAAGAGAGTTAGAATAAATTGAAAATAATTTGACAGATCTTTCGAAAGCTTGTTGCCAAATGGCGACAAGTTTGAGAAAGATACTGGTGAATTATTTTCTAATTTATGGAACTCTCGAGTTAAATTTAATTAGATTATTTTTTGATTTCATCATCAGGCACAGCACTAAATCTATCTTTTTTGCTCATTTTTACTTGTGTTGATGATGACTATCTGACATCTGTCAACAAAAACAAAAAAGCTACAGAGAATATTGCCGGGAATAATCACATGAGCATTATTCTCAGTATAGTAATGACAGGATTGGTTAAAACGCAGACACGTGACATACAATAAAGCATTTCATTGGTTTAAAGAAACGTCAAAAAATGTTGATGAAATCACCAGTGATAAATGTTAGTATAAAGCTTTTCAATTGGTGGCAAATTTTAAATCCTCAATATCTATTGAATCATTTTAGACACATGACATTTGAGTTAAATTGTCAGGAAAAATCTAATTTCCCAAGTAAAATTCTCATTTTCAGGTTATGTTACACTCGGCATTCTTTTAAAATAGTGTCTGATTAACTGAAAACTTTACAGTAAATTTCACTGCTAGTAGTATCTTATTTAGCCTTCCATCTGTATAAAGTTCGATACTCTACCTAAGAATACAACCTAAATCTTGCAAGCTACCCAATATGGCCATCCAAATTCATGATAACCAACCAGCAATTTACTATATGCAACAGATATTTTCATATATCCCATACTAGTAATTAGCGCTTCATAACAACAACCTAACTTCGCAACAACACATGCAGCAAGTCTTCGTAGGAGAAGGTATAATATATTTATAATACCCCGCGATAGACCACGACATTAGTCATCTCATCCTATGTACAGGTGTGTTCGGTCCACTCTAGCGGGCAAGTGCCGTACTATGCGCATCTTGCTTACATATGAAGCCCCGCGGGACGAGTTATTTATGCTCACCTGTCATTGTGAAATTGTCGCCGCGCTGAGAACTGGCCACTTGTAAACACACTGCTGTTGCTAGGGGAGGTATGTAGGGGTAATGAAGAGCTATTTACTCATTTGCATTTACGTACGATGTATTAATTACAGTCAGGTGCTTATACCCGTTTTCTGAAGAGCTGCTGCTGTAACTATGTATGGAGTGGAATATTTGTAGGTTGAGGTTGGTATACGCATAAAGTTTGTATTTAATTTACTGCATTCTGTGGTCTGAATTGTTGCACTAAATTGGAAAGTTTGTTTGCAGTTTCATCCGTCCTAATTCATAGCAAAGTGGATTTATTGACATGAGTGGTAATAGTACGTGTGTATAATGTACCATAAGTGTTATTGTTTAATTAGATTAGTTGACGTTTAAATTACGTTACGGCCGTGGTTTCTTTTCATACGAAATAAGGGTCTGTTTCTAGATATCCAGTCAAGTGTTGAATTTGAAAATTCCAGAAAAACATCAGCTTATTAAAATAGATTGATCACTCCAGTAAACACAGGGATGTATACAGGTACCACTACGACCCATCTATGCTAATGTATTTGTGGAATTTTCAATTCCAGTGATTGGTTGAATTTGTATATTAGACATAGATAAGAAAGGATATTATTTAAGTATACCTGGAACAATACTTACTTCTCTAATAATAGGATACATAGATGTGAATAGGAGTTTTTGGAGAGATCTGTTTACGTATTTATATTATCTATAACAGTTCGTTCCATCTCTATTAAATTCAGTTTTTTTCCCTTAGAAAACGGAGGAATTGATTTATTACTTTAAGTTATTCCGAACGGACTATAAATGTAAGCATTACATTTATGAGATTAAGAGCCCAATGTTACAAAATATTAAATTTCTAATGTGAGATTTGTTCTCTAGAATTGTGGAAACTATGTGTAAATTATAAAACTACGAAAATAATTTTTGTTTTGTGTGTTTTACGATATTAATTGTAGCAGAAAATTATTACAGCAATGAAATATTTTTCTCAATTTCTCAAAATAATAAATTTTAAAACCAAATTCACTGTTACGTGTATTACCAATCTAAATATTCTACGTAAAAATTCGCTGATGAAAAAAAAAATAACTGTTAACTAACTTTGTAAATAATAAAGCGAACTAAAGCCACGATCGAGAAAATAGTCTCAAACACTAATGACAGAAGACAATTCTGACACTTGTAGTAGAAAACATTATTGTTCAACGAATAAGCGATGATCGACTGTGATGATAAATCAATTAAAATACAAATAAATAAATATCATAACGCCTTTTACCCACTATGGGTGTGGCACTCTGCTAACGCAGATCTCGGTAAGTGATATATTTGCGTATGAAATGCGGTTACCAGCCGTCAAGTCATAGCCCCCAAAGTTGTTAGTGGAGGGGGAACCACAGGGGTAAATTTAAATTGGCAACTGTCGGTAGTGGGATTCGAACTGAGGATCTCACGATCCACAGTCCGATGCGTTACCACGGAGCTATTTACCACAGTATTAAAATATTCTTCGAAATACAGTCATATATTTATTAATAAAACTAAAAATCCGACGTTTCGGTCATAACTATGACCTTCCTCAGGGAAATTTAGCGTTTGACATTTACATGTAACATGAAATTAAAAATTGTATAATTTCGTCAAAAAATAAAAATACACAAATTGCACAACTTATTAAAAAATAAATAAAGTTAAAAATAAATTGATTTTTTTAAGGCAATTTCCCGCCTAACAAGTCAGTTTTAGTAGTTTGTTTTAAGTATATGTTACGTTTTACTTGTTGCTGGGGAATATTTATTTTTAACTTTATATATTTATTTATTTTTTAATGTGTTGTGCAATTTGTAAATATTTTTATTTTTTGACGAATTTGTACAATTTTAAATTTCATGTTACATGTAAATGTCAAACGCTAAATTTCCCTGAGGAAGGTCATAGTTATTAAATATATGACTGCATTCCGAAGAATAATATTTTAATTGATTATTGTACAAGTGTAATGTAAAATGTGCATTATCTGTTTTCAATCAGAATGAATAGGGGAATAGGTTACTAAGTAGCAAATGCTTCAGGAGGTATCTGATATGTAATACAAACAATATATTCATTTAATTCATTTGTGTAATTCTTCGAGGGATGATGCTAAAATAATTCAATGTATAATTACTCAAGTTTGTGTTAATAAGTTATAAGACAATTAAAGTTCCAAGTAATTTCTTAGTTTTAGTTCCTTGTTTAATTGCAAGGTTTGTAAAGACGCCGGAAAAAACGAAAGGAAAATTAACTTTTTAATTAAAGAAAAATTGCAAATTTTTCTTCTTAGTTGTTTACTTAAGAACTTGAGATATAAAATACTACTCGCTAACGTCAGCAAAGAGGGGAACATGACACAAATGTCACGGCCACCTTAAATAAGAAGACGTGGACTCTGATTTTCTGAATTAATATTTAAAGCTAATATATCCTCAGAGATATAGAAATTTATTGCAATTTATATTACGCGAAACAAAATTCCACCCTCCTATCAGATCGATACGCGCACCCCAACATTTTATCATACCAGTAAACACCCTCCAACCCTAGTTCCTCCTGCAGGGCTGCCAATGCGACACTACTACCACCCTAACCTACATTCCCGCGACACATTTATATCTCGGCGTACGGCAAACGCCACCTACCCCAACATAGAGGCGACGGCGGTAGAAGCGTCGGTGAAACAACCAACACGGGAACAGCGGCGTCGGTGATGGCATTGTCGACGGCTCGGCATGAACGTCACTCTCGCGTCTCGCGCCGAGCTGGAAACGACGCTGGAATGATGGCAGTGACGTCACATGACAAGAAGGATGGAGTGAGGGTCTTGCGGTTGTGGGCTACCGAAAATGCCAGGAGGAGGAGAATTATTCGGGGGGATGTTGGCATTTATAGCACTTTTAGAGAGTGTTTTTGTAAAATAATTACTACGCCCTGTATCCAATATTGAATATGTTGGATATTTGAAACGGGTAGCATCAACTTATATATTTTTAGTATGCAATTATGCAGACCAGATTCTATCGGGTATTTTTTTGATTAGGCATGATTCTTTTAAACACCTAATTGGTTTGACTGGCTAATACATATTTAATTTTATTAAAAAACTGAACATAGGCTTCAGCCAAATGAGTGGACATTTAAAAATATCGCAATCTTAAGAAGTAATCTGTATTAATTTGATAGGACGTGTGGTGATATTACGTTAAGACTATTCCAAAACATGGTTGTAGTTAATTGTTTTAGTAAATTTTCCTTATATTTTCCTGTTGTGCAAACTAATGCGAAAAGCAACATTAACATTTGGAAAATGATACATTTTTAATAATTGGGCTTCCGCGTTGAGCCATATCGGACAACGGTGTTCAGAATCGCTCCCGAGAATATCTTAAGTATTGCCATCTTATGGTATGAAATTTCCATTCACTATCTTGTATCATCCAAAGATTAAAGATGAAACGGATATCCAGCAACTCTCCGGTATCTGGGCTATTCGGCTTAAATTTTATTATCTGGCCGGATACTAAATAGTAGATTAATATCTGGCGGATACCGGATTTTCAATAAATTACGAAAGTTTCATAACATCAATTTGATTTAATTTACATATGTTTAAACACAAATAAAACAACAAGAGGGTTAGTTTTTTTAAGCAACTAATCAATTTTGCTGGCTAACATAACTTTAAAGAAAAAATAAAAACATAGGTTTATATAACAAGGAGGAGGACATAATTATTTGATTGGAAAAATAAAATTATTAGGTGGGGTGACACGGGAATGAAAGTTACATTTTCTTAAATGGAAAGGGGTACTTTTTTATTGGAATGGATAGCAAAAAATATGCCCTTTTGAACGATGCTAGATGGTCCTATACTTAAAATTAAAATTAAGGTCTAAAAAATAAAACATTTACATCTTTATATGGAAAATGAAACTTTAGGTAGGCTGTTGAACAAAACAATTTACATTTGTTTTATTGATACTCCTGTCAACAAGGGCTTTGCATCGACAACAATTGTTGACCAATGGATGACTGGAGTATCAATAAAAAATAAAAAAACAACTAATTGTTTTGCTCAACAGCCTACCTGAAATTCTATTTTTCATATTGAAGGTGTTAATGTTTCTTGAACTTTGTGATCTTAATTTTAATTTCAGGTATAGGAATATGTTATATCGTTGAAAAAGAAATACTTCGGGCTATCTATTTCAATAAAGAAAAGTACCCCTTTGTATTTAAGAAAATGTAACTTTCATTTAACCCGCCATATCCCCCTAAAAATTTTATTTTATCAACCACACAATTATGTCACTATCTTAGCTGTATAAGCCTGGATGTATATTTTTTCTCTAATGCCCGGTTGCACCAACGTTAGTTAAATTTTAAACTAGGTTTAAATAAATAAAAGCAAATCGAAATCATATGGAGAAATTGACATTGATGTCAAAATTTAGATGCGCTTTTATTTATTTAAACTAAGTTTAAAATTTAACTAACGTTGGTGCAACCCGGCATAAATGTATTAGTTAGCCAGCAAAACTGACTGAATGTTTTTAAAAACTCAGCCTGTATATCTTCAAACAGTATTGTTTTAACAAAAAAAAATACTAGTGCTCGTAGTTAACGAGAGGAAAATTATTGTGAATGAGCACATGGTATTCGGTATCCGGCAAACAACTATCCGTTATCTCTACCATAGATACAGTAAACGTATTTTATTGCTGGTAATTGTTTATTATATTTATATATAAGATCTTTCTTACACTTCCAGTTTTTTTACACAGGTTGTTCTGTAATCATAACAATGCCTGAAATTGGGAATTATATTTTCGCTCACAGAACACAACCGTCTATGTCTACTATACATTACTACTACAATTATTTAGTACTCTTTAAAATACTTGAAATAATAAAAGAGTGCCACACCCAAAGTAAATAAATAGCTTGATGATATATGTATCTTCATAACTGTTATATCTCCACTACATTAAAACATCGTGTCGCCGCCACTGGCGTGAAACATTCCACACTATCACGCCATAACGCATGAAAACTAGAATCGCTTCAATTGCGTTAACGACGATTTTATCACACGTACACAACAAGTTATCACAACAGTCCCATGTCCCGTGCCAGCACCAAAAATTATGCGCGTAACGACGCTTGGCGATAAACCGCGGCGTCGCGGCGCCCCGGGGTTAATGCTTGTAATAACGCATAACGTGCAATTAGTACTTACATGCCCGAGACGCGAGAACGGAGCCACTATCGTGTTGATGTGAATACTTCATGGCCGACGTCGGGATCAACATTACAAGCTGTAATCTTCGGTGGGTACCGCGTTCGTTTTGTAATTATTTCGGGATTACAGGAAATTACAACATACTTGGATTAGCATGCAGAGAGATGTTTACTGGGAATTTTATATGAGCATATGATACATTGTTGTTGGTTATTATTTTGATTGAAAAGACAATTATGTTAATTGGAGTTTACAATGCTGCTATAAATGTGGTCTTTCACCATTTTTTTATTGGTTTTTATGAAACTTTATCTAAATTGAAGACTATCTACACTTTTAAAAAGTCTTAATTGTTATTCATTAAGCCACAATGATTTTTTTAAATGTTGTGACGTCATTGTAGAGATGTTGGTGGATCTCAAACAGTAGAGATTTAAATAATTTGTGTCACATAAATGTTCTATTTTATTCTAATAATAATAATAAAATAAGTAAAAAATATATGACTACAATTATTTATTGTGTACTGTTTTAGATTCAGCAACACCTCTACAATGACGTTACAACATTTTTTAAAAATCATTGTGGCTTAATGTATAACAATAAATAATTTTTAAAAGTGTAGATAGTCTTCAATTTAAATAAAGTTTCATAAAAAGAAATGGTGTATTGTTTTTTGTACCAGAGCCAACTGAGATATGATCGTAACAGGATGATATAAGAGATTATTTAATAATAGTATAATATCGTGTTATTGGGAGTATATTTACATATACTCTAGATGGTGAGCATGTAAGTTTGAACGACAAGCGAAGCCTACATTACGCTGATGAGTTCCAATAAGAATAAAACGCGTACGTAGTTACCGATAAATTAGACTGACCGGGCTCTGATTATAGTAAGTTTTTGTTACTTTTCAAAGACTGAAATAATAAAAAACTTTCGAATTTTCGAATATTTAACCTCCATCATATTTTGTTCATAATTTATATGAGCACTTAATACATTGCTGTCGGTTATTATTTTGATTAAATAAATATAAAATAAATATATCATCAGGCCTTTTACCCATTATGGGTGTGGCACTCTGCTTACGCAGATCTCGGTAGGTGATATATTTTTGCGTATGAAATGCGGTTACCAGCCGTCAAGTCATAGCCTCCAAAGTTGTTAGTGGAGGAAGATAAATTTAAATTGGCAACTGTCAGTAGTGGGATTCGAACTGGGGATCTCACGATCCACAGTCTGATGCATTACCACGGAGCTATTTACCCCATATTATTTTGATTGAAAAGCCAATTATATCTATTGGAGTTTAGATTGCTGCTATAAATTGAATTGTTATTTGTACTAGAGCCAATTGAAATATTATTATCCTAACAGATACGAAATTATTTAATAATAGTATAATATTGTGTTATTAAGAGTAAATGTGATAAAAATATAAACTACTGCACTTTAGATTTCATTGTAATCTTGTATGTAAATAAAAAGATCTAACCTTATTATTGTTTGTCAGCTTAGATTCGTCCTTGGCCCGTTGCACTTTTAGAATTAGACTAAGCGAACTGATGATTGTCACTGTCATTATCACAACACACTAGGTAGTTACGCATATGCACTAAATCTAATCACCTATCAACACAATTACTTTAGAAACGTATGTCGAGATTGAATTATTTATAATATATTCTTATAAAGTATAACAACACAGCAAAATACTTCTAGCAACAAGTTCTAACTATAAATGAGCAACTAAAAAAATAATACCATTGATCCTAGATCGGCGAGAGAAAACGGATGTGCACGAATAATTCCGACACAATTATTTTTTAATGTTATACGAGCCCAAAATCATATTATTTGGCCCAACTAAGACTTTTAGAATAGCTTTAAAAAAATAGTTCTGATCGAACAAAGGGAAATTTTATTGTACTAAATTTATTTATATAATACATTCTGTTATTTTAAAGAATATTTTAAGCAATAATAACAACTGAAATAATATCAAATTTACAATTTGTCCCAAAGGTATTGACTGATACCACAAACACTGTTTTTATAACTGATGACAATAAAATACAGAAAATTGTTTCAAATAAAAATTGTAAGTAATATTATTCTACATCTTTTTGATTCCAATAAAATTTTCTCTATCTCATTTATTTAAGCCCAAAAACCCCGATAGGCCTTGAAATAACCAACCACTTACTGTTGATGAATTGTTCCCAAAATCTAATTAATTACAATACCTTTATTACATATATCCATGTGCGGAATGTAAAAATTATAGAATTAAGATATAAATAAGGCGAATTAAACAAATTTCTTTTTTATGACTTTAACTGGGCCAAATAATATGATGCTGGGCTCTATTTCTATAATAAAACATTTTAGGGGATTAGAGTTAAGTAAGGAATTTAAAGTTAAAATATTTTTAGACAAAAAAGTCGTACTTTGCCCTTTCAAACAATCTGAAAAATTAATAATCAATTCTGTTGGGCATTATAGGTACTCATTATAAATTTTCATTTTTAATGAATGAAAATATTGAAATTTGCATTTCAAGTAATGAATGGAATCATGAAGAAGAAACCAATTAAATAAATGATGCACATCAACAAGATGAGGGCAAAATTAAATATTTTGTTTGTACTTCATTTTAGTAACATATTTCAAAACAACTACTACAACATTTATTACTTAATCGAATAGGTAAAGAAGATATGTCTATATTAAAAAAAACTACTCTGTTCTTACTCTGCCTTAGCCGTTGGCGCGCCGATAGGCCCCGTTGAAAAGCAACCTGATAAAAACTATTAAATAATTCACGGGACAATGCAAGGCGTTAATCGAAAAATATTTTATGTTTGCATTCATAAATCGCGCGTATCTAGTATTAGGGTATCAATAATAAAGGAATAGCGTTTTGGGCGAGCGATGCGTAGCAATTTCCACCCCGACGCAGCCCCATGAATATTTTAAAGCTCGCGGGAAATTTTAGCGCACAAGTGGGCGATCTCCTTGGCCGGGGCGCTGCTGAAAAATTTACAGGCGGTCTTCTGTTCAAACACACTCGATTTAAAGCTGTTCTCAAGCGTTATTAGAATGCGATACATGTCCATGTGCTATCTATCCGCTAAACGCCTACTTACTCTTCAGAGGGGAAATGTTCATTTAGTTAATGCCAAAACGCCGCGGCGTGAATTCTCTTTCTTCATAAGGGCAGAGTTGTATGTTTGTATTAAATGTTTTATACATTATATTAATTTTTTTCACGACATGCCAGGTGTTACCAATGTTATGCGTTATTTGCAAAGAATATATTGTAAACGCTATAAATAAATTCCTAATTTTATTGAAAATCCTTATTTCACTGATATACATACTTTAAATTATCTTGCAATTAAGTCTCATATTTTTCTTCTTCTAGATTAAATCACAATTTGACAACTTTAATAAAGATTTCAGATTGTTTCATTGGAAACACTGTTGCTCCTCCTTGCGTCTGATAACCTAACTTTTGACATCTCAAAGTGCATTTAAGGTTCGAGCAAATCGTTTTTAGAAACATGTCGTGAAAAAAATGTTGTGTCTAACACGAGAAGAAAGCGCTTCTTTTTCCCACACGGGCTCGAAGTTTGCCTCATGAGCGTAGGAAAGTCCCTGAAGAAAGATCAAGCAATAGAGAACAAAAATAGTTAAGACACAAATGAAGGATAGGTGAAGAAGCATTTATTTACAATATTCTAGGATGAAAACCTGGAAGAACAATGAGTACTTAAAAGAAGTCACAAAGGACCTAAAACTGAAATAGTCACTAACTTGGTTGAAAAAGAAGGTAATAGGGATATACTTATATGGAAGACTACATACATATAAAGATTCTCTTCCAAAATATGAAGTGATCTTCTCAGTAATAATATAACAAGAGGGTGAGAATAAATTGAAAATAATTTGAGAAAGATACTGGAGAATTATTTTCTAATTTATCGAAATCTCGAGTTATATTTAATTAGATTATTTTTTGATTTCATCATCAGACACGTCACTAAATCTATCTTTTTTGCTCATTTTTACTTGTGTTGATGATAACTATCTGACATCTGACATCTGTCAACAAAAACAAAAAAGCTACAAAGCTACAGAGAATATTGCCGAGAATAATCACAAGAGCATTATTCTCAGTATAATAATGACAGGATTAGTTAAAACGCAGACATGTGACATACAATAAAGCATTTCATTGGTTTACAGAAACGTCAAAAAGTAGACTTCTAATTGAATTTAATATATTTTTCCCGCTTACATATTTAGAAACCGGTCCTTAATATGCGGGCCTATAAGGATAAGGTTAAAGGAGGTATTTAGATTGCGGTAGTAAAATATATGTAACAATAAACAACTGCAAAATGCAGAAAAATTGTTTGTTAAAATCTTAATTAAATGCACACGCCACAGTCCAGCGTTCCTCATGAAAGTCATCCAGCATCTGTGCGGGGTGCAAAGCGTCAATACGTACAGATAAAACTGTCAGCGATAAGATATAGTGGCCTGTTGGTGTTGGTGTTGTTGAAACATTTGTCCAATGGACCAGAACCGGGCCAGATCGAGGAGCGTCTGCTGTGTCGGGAGCCGCAGCCACGTGGAGCAAAACAAACAATGGAAGTATCGGATTTTCCACACGGATCACTTTTGAATTTGTAATGTGTGATGTGCGATGTGCGACGCTTACCCCCAGTGATATTGAGACGCGTCAGCGGCGGAGGTACGGGGACGCTTCATCGTTCAAGATTAAATCAACACACTAGGAATAATATTCTGTATTGAATTTCGTTTCAGAAAAAATCTGGTGTGGACACCACATGACTTTCTTATACATTTTAATATGGAATAGATATCCCGAAAAATAGAAATCGAATGACAAAATGTTACGAACAAACAACATTTGCTTTTCTCAAAATTTGTTATCGCTAACCCCCTGTTTTTTTACCCTTTATTCCTTATACTTTGTATAAAAAAGTAAAAAAAAAGCAAGGCACACCAAAAAAAAAAAAATTATCTGGAAAAATTAGGAATTAAAAATTGGAAAACCAAAGCAAGAAGTGACATTTAACTCATGGGCGTAGATAAAATATTTTATACATAATTACAAATTCTGGGCATTAATGGGTTAGGCACATTTAAATATTTAAATTAAGAAAGAAACGTATAATAAGTATAAAAAAGTTAGTACTAGTAAATTGTTTACTAGAAAATAAATAAAATACTCCTCCAAACATAACTTGAAATTTATTACTTATGTATAATGTAAACATGAATAAACTCATTGCTGTAGTACGCATCGTAATATGTCGTATATTTATCGAAATATGGCGATTTGTAATATATTTCAAAATACAGAAATTTCCCCAAATATGACTTAAAATTGTGATTTTTTTTATTACATTTCTTTATAATATTCGCGCCAAGAAACCCATTGCAGCAGAGCGCATCGTCATATCTCTAATATTTTTCGAGATAGGACGATTTTTTATATTTTCCGAAGAGCAAATTTGAGGGCCTGTAACTCGAAAACTATACAAGATATCGAAAAATATCTCCAGTTTTGTGTTTTTCGTGCCATTTATAATAAATTAGTAAATTTTGAAAATTTTGAAAATTTTGAAATTTTTTTGAATTTTTTTCCAAAATTTCGATTAGAGATATCTCGACAAATATGAAAGATACAAACTTGCAGTGTTCACCAATCGATTCAGCTCGACGAAATACATAAACCCTGAAAATTTTAGAAAATTTGGACAACCGGTTGAAATGTTAGAGCAAAAAGTCTTAAAATGTCCAAATTCAGGGCAAACGTCAAGGGGTACCCCTTGACTTTGAGAACAAAAAACGCCATTTTAAGGCTTTTTGCTCTAACTTTCCATCCCGTAAAGCGATTTTTATGAAACTTTGCATACTTATGTATTTCGACGAGCTGAATCGATTGGTGAACACTGCAAATCTGTATCTTTAATATTTGTCGACTTATCGGCGATCGAAATTTTGAACAAAAATACAAAAAAAATTCAAAATTTTAAAAATTTGCTAATTTGTTATATAAGACACCAAAAACGCTAAACTGAAGAGAATTTTTAGATATCTCGTGTAGTTTTTGAATTACAGGCCCTTAAAGTTGCACTTCGAAAAATACCAAAAATCGACGTATCTCTAAAAATATTAAAGATCTGACGATGCGCTCTGCTACAAAGGGTTTCTTAGCGCTTGTATTATAAAGAAATGTAATAAAAAAATATTACAATTTTAAGTGAGGTTGAGGTGAATTTCAAATTTTTCTATCGGTATGTGAATTTGTATTGAATGATTAATAATTACAGCTTCTGTTATTTGTTTGTTCTCATAGCAACAAATATATACATCTCAATCTTTACTTCACCCCAACCAACGAATAACAGTGTCAGACGTCCAGGATTCAAAGGATCATATGATTTAGAGGGTGCAGAAGAATGTTTATCGTATCTGAACTATCGCTTCTTAAAATAACTCAAGGTAACGATAATCCAGAGCCTAGCAGATGCAAATCAGCTTGCTTAATAAAATAAATAGGGAATCCTAAAACCCTAATATAACAATATCGAGAAGAGTATATATTATTATTGGTGAATAAGCGACAAAAAAAACCCAAACGATTCTGTCCAGAATAACGTTAGTCTCCGCCACTGTGTGTTATGCTCAGCAGCGCAAGGGTTGTTTGCGATCGCACCCCGAAGTTGAGATTCGGATCTCTTGCTGCTGTTTGCCGGGTATAACTCTGAATTACAGCACAGCGCACCGTGAAACTGTGAGCCGTATGTGAACACACTTATAAAATATTGAGAGCATTATTAAATATCTACGAAGATACGTGCACTATGCTTTTTTACTCCATGAAACTATCTCGCATTTTATGACAGAAAATCTCGACCATTGTGACCGTTTCATAAATATTTTTTATGTTGAAAATTTACATACATATGCCCTTGAAAGTGCAAGCTTTGATGTTGAGACACTTTTAGAAATATATTGGCTGGTGCCACGAGCTCTGTTTTTGGATGTATTAACTTATTTATATTATTATTTTATAAGAAAAGTGCTTCGAATAATAGTATATTATGATACAAGTGTATAAGTAAGCTTTTAAAGCACGTACGACGAGTTTAAGAGCACGACGCGAAGCGGAGTGCTTTTAACGTTGCTAGTGCTTTAAAAGCACTTATACATGTGTGTCATACGCTATTTTTTATTATACCTGCATCATACTCTGGAAAAACTGGAAAGCAACATTTTGATTTTGATTCATTTCATAACTTTGCGCGTGAGACGTTTGACGTATATCGTTTACATGGAGACTGGTTAGCATTTGTTGTTTACGTTTACAGTTTTGACAGATATTAATAGTAATTATTTTCATTGTTGCTTAGCAACCTTTAAAGCACGGCGTGTTTTAATCTTTCGTTTACGAACGCTGTAGCGTGTTTTAAACACGGATTATGATGCAGGTATAATAAAAAATTATTTACGAACATTATACAGCGCTATACCCGAGACTAAAACACTTCTCTTAAAACACCCAAAAATAGAGCTGGTGGTCCAAGCCGTTGTATTTACTTTAGGTAACTATAATTCGTCTCCCTTTTTGTCGCAATTTTATAATTTGCGTGATCATATAAGCAAATTATCAGAATTCCTCTCCAGTAGTAACTACAAATGAATTAGTACTTGAATAAATTCAAAGCCAATGCCGATATCATGTAGTAGGTATTTAGCGTGATCGTGATTGTAGTTCATTATACATACTTGACATTACAGCAATCCATTGATTACTTAGTAATTAACATATAAACTAACCTAATTATGCACCAATTAGCGGCATTCTAGCTAATCTAGATCAATAATTAATATAATCATTATTATAAATTAATTTCGATAATCGCTGATATTTCAGTAGATATTACAATGATTATAACTGATTTTATCCAATTGACAATTCATTTGTTTAGAACAAATTTTATTTTTTGTGCTGTCGAATTTACATACACTTTTCGTGTATTGAAACCCCTAAAAACAATCGACAATTGCAAATAAATTAAAGAAAAATGCGTTTACAAATTGTTTTTTAAACTGTTATATTATAATAAAAATCTAAGCAACCGGTGATTTCTATTATTGTGCTGCTGTAGAATCTGTAAATAAACCACTATTCTAATTAAATTTTAATACCGTTAAAAATAGTTGTGTTCGTTACAAAAAGCATTTTAAAATCCTCTTAGATACTCATGCTCGCTCATGCTCTCATGCGGGAAGATTGTTTTCCCGCACTTGACATGTAAATAATTTAAATAAGTTATCGGACAAGTAACATGGAGAAAATTAAACAATTACAATATATCTTTATTTCTACGATCACAACTGAAAATTACACTTTCTCCACACCAAACAAAGCTTGGAAATAGTATATTTCGCACAGTCGTGAAGAATAGCGTCGGCAATTATTTCACACGCAAATGTGACCAACTTACTTATAATACTGCATGATATTAATATACGAAAGTACATTTATATATCATTAAGCAATTAATAATTATTTCAGAATCTAAGTGAATCTTCATTTTCAATATTAAGATTACAAAGAAAATGCAATATCAATTTTTAAATGAAATATGTCTTTAGTTTTTATATTAAAATCTATAGATTTATAGTTAGTACCACTGCAGCCTCCATGCTGTAATGATAAACTTTAAATAGTTTGAGATGTCATTTCTTGTTTCTGAAGAGTAAGAATTATTATTATTAAATATTGAAAAAAGTGTGATCGTAGAATAAAGCTATGATTTCAGCACTTGACTTTGTCTCGTGCTAAAACTCTCACAACTCGCGTGAAATAGATAACTTTCTTCACTTGTTGCACAATATAACATCACAAAATTGTACTAAATTCTGAAATTATAAAAATATTTAGGTAAATAAAACCCCGACTTTTAATTAACAACGAAATCAATTGGGTTTTTGAAGTTGTAATTTGATTTTCTTTTAACTACCATCTACCATAAGACTGATGATTTTTTTGTTTTCAAAACTTCAAAACTGGAATAATTACGTTTTAAAAATAAGTTTTTTATAGGTGCATATATCCATCCATCTATCAATGCAGACGTCATTTAGAAAACAAAAAAAATCTAAACATGTATTTGGTCGAAAATCTTGTATACTACGTATAAGGAAGTAAAAAAAAAGCTAAGCTAGAAAACAAAAAACAAAATATAATTTCTATCTAATTACTCATTAATCAAGTGTATTCTAAATGAATGATGGCATGAAATTAAAAATCTATTTAAATTAGCAACTCAAATGAATTCTTAAATGGTCGTTTTGGCCGTCACGTAGTTTAAAGACAGCGCTGGGTAATTTAAGCGCGACGATGAATATTAGTGACAGAAATATTCACGAAACGTCACTCATCGTTTTACTCGTAAAATGTGAGTCGCCGCCCACGACTGCATTCCAGACACGTAACACACCCATCTGCACATATTGGAACATCCATTTCGCGACACGCCGATGTTCACTTCGCACCACAATCATTACATTGCTGCCATATTGTTCGATATTTTTCCTTCGTGCGTTGTTAAATGGTGTCATGACATTTCACAAACCCGCTCGGAAATTTAACTTATTGCAGAGTTACAAGAGGAGGACTCCTTAATTTAGTATTGTACTGAGACCATATTATAATATTTTGGTATATGGGAAATTCAGTAGGCTATTTCCAAATGACAACAAGCTTGAGAAAGATACTGGAGAATTATTTTATAATTTATCGAACTCTCGAGTTATATTTAACTAGATTATTTTTTTATTTCATCAGACATGCCACTAAATCTATCTTGTTTGCATATATTTTACTAGTGTTGATGAGAACTATCTCACATTTAATATTTGTCAACAAAAACAAAAAAACTAAAGAGATTATTCCTGGATATAATCACTAGAGCTTAATTCTCAGTAATAATATAACAAGAGAGTGAGAATAAATTGAAAATAATTTGACAGATCTTTCGAAAACTTGTTGCCCTACGGGCTTTCGTGGCTATTGCCAAATGGCGACAAGTTTGAGAAAGATACTGGAGTATTATTTTCAGAAATAATATAACAAGAGGGTGAGAATAAATTGAAAATAATTTGACAGATCTTTCGAAAACTTGTTGCCAGGCAATAGCCACGAAAGCCCGTAGGGCTGAGTGGCTATTGCCAAATGGCGACAAGTTTGAGAAAGATACTGGAGAATTATTTTCTAATTTATCGAACTCTCGAGTTATATTTAATTAGATTATTTTTTGATTTCATCATCAAGCACAGCACTAAATCTGTCTTCTTTGCTCATTTTTACTTGTATTGATGATATCTATCTGACATCTGACATCTGTCAACAAAAACAAAAAAGCTACAGAGAAAATTGCCGGGAATAATCACAAGAGCATTATTCTCAGTATAATAATGACAGGATTGGTTAAAACGCAGACACGTGACATACAATAAAGCATTTGATTGGTTTAAAGAAATGTCAAAAAATAATCTAATTAATCGAATTCTCGAGTTATATTTAATTAGAATATTTTTTGATTTCATTATCAGGCATAGCATTAAATCTATCTTTTTTGCTCATTTTTACTTGTGTTGATGATACCTATTTGACATTTGACATATGTCATCAAACACAAAAAAGAATATTGCCAGGAATAATCACAAGAGCATTATTCTCAATATAATAATGACAGGATTGGTTAAAACGCAGACACGTGACATACAATAAAGCATTTCATTGGTTTAAAGAAACGTCAAAAAATAATCAGTGTAATAATGACAGAGTTGGTTAAAACGCAGACACGTGATATACAATGATGTATTTCATTGTTTTTAAGAAACGTTAAAAAATTATCTCTGCAATAAAACAATACATTTTGTTTAATAGACTTGATGACAAAGTTGACTTGTTCTCGAATTCGTTGAAGAATTTTTATAAAACTATCAAGAACTATGTTGTCGAATTATGTATGTAAATTATTATTATGTCGGTGTATAATTTGCAATATTTATATTGTAACGTATTGTTTTTTCCTACCCTGTAATTGGATTTTTTCTGTTGGGTAGTGTATATTTAATAAATAAATAAATAATAAATACAAAATATACGGTGCCATGTAAAAAAACATATTTTTTGTCCTATATTTCTGGACTCGATTTTACACTTTTTGTTGATATATCAATTTTCTTACTTATTGACACAATTTGTTGATTTAACCAATATTTTACCTCTTCAAATACAAAAGCTACCAATAGTGAACAAGCTTATTAGTACGATACCCATCGACAAGGAACTGAGTATTTAAAAATTAAAATAATTTTTCTCACATTCATTAAAGCGGCAGACTACTACACTACTATAGCTTGAAGAGCAATGACACGAACGGAAGACCCGCATCATATGTTTTACTACTAGAAAACAAAAGACGAGTGCATCTCTTAATCATCTAACAAGCATGTCGAGATGTCGTGATTAATTAAGTAATCTAACGCATTGTTTTAATTTTATGAGCTCTGCGCATTTAATTCAGTAAAGTTAGTTTTAAATTAATGAAGCATGCATAAACTTTTAACTTTCTGTTAACTTTTATAGACAAATTATATTTGTATTCATAGTTAATTATAATGAAAGGAACATACCTTTACACAAATAATGCCATTAAATAATAAATTAATGCTAATATTAAAAAAATATTTGTTTAAACATAAAAAAAAAAACTCTTAAATACGTTGCTATCAATCACTTTAACTATACTGATATACTTTATTTTCAAAGTAGGAGGAGCAAATGTTGAAGTCATATTTACACTAAAGACAAACACCAGAAAAATTACTTAAATTAAATCTAATCCATTCGTTTTTACTTAAAGGTATTACTGAAATTTTCCAAGTACCTTTTTGGCCTCCTCCAGGAATGTTAAGTCCTAGAAATAAATATTTGTATTATATTTACGGTAGGTTTAACGAAAATGTACTTTTCACTTCTAATAATAATATATAACTGAAATAGGTTTGTTCCAACTGTTTATTTCTGACAAGTTTGTGACATGTTTGTGACAATTTCACTGCGCCTGCGAAAAATGTAAACAAGATAACTTTGAAACATAAGCTTCATTTCTTTTTTTGTAGAGAAAAATGTATGAATTTCTTTATTTATATTTATATTTAAGGTTAGCTGTCAATACAAAAAATGAGCATGCACATGCGCTTCATTCAATTCGCCGTTCCAGTCTATAGCACAAACTTAATTTGTTTACATTTTTCGCAGGCGCAGTAAATTGTCACAAACTTGTCAGAAATTACCACTTGGAACAAACCTATTGTAACATTTGGTATAAAATCAATAAATCAGTGGCAACTAATGTGACGTTAGAGTTTGTTTGATGTATATGATGCTCCGTCTAAGCCAATCACAATCTTAGATGTTGGAACTAAGATTTGAAAATGCTGCTCCTAGTTTAATAACTGTGTATACCAGCCACCTTCCTTTCAAAAATATCAGTGAAGGAAGATCTATAGAGTTGAAAGGAAAGATATTAACTAGTACCACAAGTTCTGTTTTTTGGTGTTGAATAGAAGTATTATAGTCTCGGTTTTAGCGCTGTACAATGTTCTATAATTAGTTTATAAAAAAGAAACTTCAAATAAAGGTGGAAGATAATATATTTCTCTGCAACTTCTATTCGAGACATTTTTTCTATAACATAATTTTAGAACGTTGTACAGCGCTAAACCCGAGGCCAAAACACCTCCTTAAAACACCCAAAAACAGAGCTCGTGTTACAATCTAATGTGAATATTTCTGTAATGAGCTGTAGGACAAATTTCAATTTAAATACATAATATTAATTTCACGTTGCCGTCACACCTGTCCATGCAGTTCCAGCAATAAATACATATCTGGCTTTCGCCCACGATATACAGTTGAACTTTGTTCATAACATGATAAAGTGTAACTTTATTGACGCTAGAGGCAGCTTTGCGAAACTAATAACGTATTATCACGAATCTGCGTGGCTCGGCGCAGCAGTGATAGGACACCGGAGCTGCCGGAGTCCCTCCCGGAGCCGGGGCTGTGACACACATGCGCGATTTACAACGACTGGAGAACGGAGAGCCGAAGTAGGTGAACGTATGAAGCATTTGTTATGTAGCCTGACGTAATGGGATTGCGAAGTGCAAGGCTGCTAGGGGGTGATAGTAAATAAATAAACTTGGCCTATTACTAGTTACTACTATGGGTAGTGTTTAGTTATATATTAGTAGGAGCTTAGTTAGGCACTACGAAGAATATACCATATACAAAGATCTGCACAACGAAGACCTACATCTGAAAATAGATAGATGAAAGTAATCAAATAGCAACATTATCATCCTATAATTAATTTTTAAACCGTTACTAAGTTAAACGAAAATGTTTGACTTATGTTTACTAATAAACCTCTTGATTTTGTGCAATGTTAAATGGCGGTATTCCACATTAAGATCCTATTCCATATTAAGATCCTGTTCTATAATAAGATCCAATTCCATATTTCGTTACTTTCCTGTAACGTTTTGAGTATGTATTAACATTGTATTTAATGGTGTGTTTGTGTCTAAATTGATGTATGGTTTTGAGTGTTTGTTGTGGATGAACTATTGTAACATGTGATGTCTAAATTGATGTATGGTTTTGAGTGTTTGTTGTGGATGAACTATTGTAACATGTGATATTTGAAAGCAGTATCTAGGTATACAAGACGTTATCTTATATGGAATACATTAATACATGGTGTGTGTGAGATTTAGTAAAATGTTAAAAAAAAGTGGGGGTGAATCAGTTGAGGTGGTTTGGACATCTTGAGGGAATGTCGAATGAAAGGTTGGTAAGATTAAAGGTGAACGATTTTGTGGGCGTCCGAGGAATAAGTGGTTAAGTATGATTGATGATTTCTTGCGTAAACAAATGATTCCAAGTGTGAAGAATCGACGAGCATGTAAGAATCGCATTATGAATGCAGACTATGCGAAAGCGGTATGTCAGGATAAGAACGTTTGGAGAAGATTGATTGTTGCTTGACTGTGTTTATGGGTTCGTGTTACCTCACTGAGTGGGATATAGCGTCACTTTATGTATGTATGTATAAAATATAGAAATAAAGTTTCAAATAAAAAGGATGGATATAAACCTTTTTAATGTGAAAAAAATGTATATACCAATTATTTACTAAGATACTAACGAGAAATCTGAGAGTCTGCAAGTAAACTACAATTTCCATTGCTACAAAAATCTAATCAGCTCTTAATTCATACATCCAAATTCTAAAAATGAAGTTACAAATTTGGACAATCAATGTATTTAAAGTTATCATATACACATGCACACACACACACACACTAAGTATCGAAATTTTTATCTGTCACAATAGCACCCTTACATACGTACAATAATAATTTTTCGTTCAGTGTATTATTATATGACCTATATTATAAAATTGAACATAAATTATTAAATGTGTGAAAAATAATAAATACATAAAATTTAATGAAATGTCAAAATAACAATGTTTTAATTAGCTGGTGTAAATGTATTTGTGAAAATCCACAAATCAAACACTACGTTACAACAAATTAAATTATTTTTTCAGCAATGAAATTATTCTCTCCGGCGAATAAAATAAACAACATGAATTTAATTTTGCGTGTCCGGAAATAACTCTTACAACAATGAACCACCCTGTATAAACCCCGCAACATCCAACTTAAATTAAAAGTACGTACCGAAGAAAAATATCGTTTATTGGTGTGAAAGTTGCCCGACTTTTCGTTTCGTCTGTAATAACTTCCATTATAAATTTTAATTGAAAATAAATATTGCCGTTTATATAACTAACGCGTACGCCGAGCATCCCTCGGGCACCAGGAGGAGCGCGATTCTCGTTTTCGAGGTTTTTTCACGTATGAAAACGTAGGTTAATTAAACTACATCTCGGGTTACATGGGGAACGCTCCGAACGTTCCGCTGCGCTGCGCTGCCTCCTGGTGCTCGCGAGGAGAGCAGCGGACGTTTAACTATGCGAATGTGATGCGGCTGGGGTTTATGTTGCGTGAAAATGAAATAAATTAAGTTGGTGCGATGTTGCTGCGAGTATGATGCTGATATGAGTTTGTTTTGATATTAGTGGATTTACAACTAAATTCGAAGTGGACACTTTGACGAAAAACTACCGTGGAAAAATAATAATTATAATTACAAGACTCTTATGAGATGAACGGTAACCTACAAACTTATAAGCGGCACAAAATAAAACTAAACGTTTCAAATAAAAATTGTAATTAATACTATTTACCTCCCGCCACATCCGCTAAGTTGCTGAAAATTTTATAGTCAGTTTTCAGTGGATGAGCATGTTTTAGAGTCCCTAGAATACTATTTTAATAGTTTCGCGATGATGTCTGTGTGTGACTGTCTGTGTATCTGTCAGTCTGTCTTGTATGTGAATCTCAAGAGCTGCGCTTCCTCAAAAACTACTAAAGAGAAAATTTTTATATTTTTTTATATATCAATATTATCCTCTTAGAAACAGCTTATTAATTTTTATTTATTTTTTTTGTTACTCAATAACCGGAAGAGGTAGTTTATTTGAATCCCTTACATGTTATTTTAATATACCTCAGTAAAATATCGGTTAACGACAATTTTCGTTTTATATTATTATCCACAATTGAGGGTCTTAGAATAAAAGGGGTATAAGTGCAAATTTTTTGAATTTGGAATAAGTACATATATGACAATTTAACATTGATAATTATTTGTAGCAAAATAAAAAGATCTAACCTTTCTGTTGTTTATGTTTATCACCAGAGATGGGTCCTTGGCCTGTTGGCCTGATAAAGTTAATTAAAAACAAATGCTGATTGTCACTATCACAAATGATAAAGTTAAATAAAGATAATTGTTGATTGTCACTATCACAAAATGTCAGGAAGTCACAAATACACACAAAATCTAATCACATATTAATACATTGCTATTGAAATGTATTCCGATATTTAAGTATTTATAAACGAAAACAGTAAAATGCAAAAACACAGTCAATACTTCTAGGAACAAGTTTCAACTATAAATCTTCAACTAAAAAATCAATAATAAAGATTCTGCATCGGCGGGAATAATCGAATATATGCGAATACTTCCGATATGCAAATAGCGGGCTTCAAATATTATCTGATATGACAATACACGATCTCCCGCACAAACAACTTGTATCCTTCGGCTTCGCGTGCTAAAATTTCTCTAGTAAGTAATTCCTTACTTTGCCCACTTGTGAAGTAAATACGTATTGAACAGTACCAAATATTGAAAATAGTTTTAAATAAAAATTTTATTCTACATATTTTTGCATATAATAAAATTTACTCTAATTCAATTATTGATATGCCCAAAAACCTTCAAGTAAAATAATAATATATCACGCCATTTCTGGGTACGGCACTCTGCTCATAGCAGATCTCGGTATTATGATATATTTTTGCGCATGAAGTGCTGTCACCAGTCGTTAAATCACGAACCCCTAGGTTGCTAATGGTGGAGGAGCCACAGGCAAATTTTATGTGGTGAAAATTTTCAATATTTAATTTCGAAAATTTGTTAGCTGTGGGGATTCAATAATTTACGTTACCACGGAGCTATTTACCCCATAAGTAAACATAAAAAATACATTGTAGCACTTTGCTACATAAATATATAATACTGCAATAATGTGTAATTTCTTGACTACTACAACGAACTTGTCAATAGTTATAACTTGGGTAGGTGGCGCATATCTGTTTGTAGACCTATAATAGATAATTATCATGTATTGGTAATGGGACCAAAAGGTATATAACGTATAAAATATGACAACTTAATAGTTCTTTTTCAAAACTTGAAAATTTGAATTTGATGATGAAGTGATTAGAGATTGTGTTGGACAAATGATAACAACAAAGGGGTAGATTGGACGTGTTATGAGATTAAAATCGATAGCGCGGTGAAGTTGGCGCGGCGTATGAAAATTTCGGCAGGCGTTAACACATCCGTCATTTTTCCTGCTTCAGAAAACAATCATCGCTCGCGAGATAAAACGGCTGGGCGATCACAGGCGTCGGCGTCGGCGTCGGCGTCGGCAGGTTACACGGATTTGCGTGCGCGCGTGCTGACCTGGAAATATGCAATTAAAGCAAACACAATTTCAGAGTAAATCCGCGGTCTTTTAAGAAACGGCGACGCGGGGTAATAGAAAGAAGAAAACAGTGGGCGCTGCGAGATGCTGTGCGATGCTGCGAGATGTTAGTTGTCGCGCGGTGGGAGTGGCGTCGCTAGTGCGGGCGACGCTCGCCGCGGCGCGCGCGGCGCCAGTCTCCGCGCGCGCTCCACGACGCGAGCATCGCAGGATCAGCGCCCGCTAGCTCTTCTCGGTCCGCGCATCCTCGCAGGACTCTGCTCAGTGCTCTGTTCTCGTTCTGTTCTGTGTTCTGTGTTTTCATGTGAGTTGTTAACTGACGTTTGCGGTTTTACAGAACCGCCCTCGGTGTTGTGAGTGATTGTGCGGCCGATATGAAACGACGGAGGGATGCCGCCCGCTGCCGACTCCTGGCTGTCCTCGCTGGATTGATGATGACCTTCGCTGGTAAGTCCGCACTTCCTCCTACCATTTATTTCGCACTTCTACTCTTCGCGCCGCTTCCACTTAAACCAAAACTTACTTTACTCTTCGCAAAATTAATATAGACTTTATATTTATTAGGAATCCAAGAAAAGAGTTACTCAAAAATCTGTTACTCGATTATAAACTGTAAATTTAAAATTTAGTTTACAGAAAATTTGTTGTAGAATTAATCTCATTTATTCCAGCGGAAATTAATGTAAAATCTTGTATGGATTCACCAATTTGATAAAGTCGCAGTAGCGGTATAAGTACTAGCGTATTACATGGATATTACGGATAAAAAAGAAATTTCGCGAAATAGAAAATTTAACACATTTGCAAATAATTCATTGTTGAAATCTTTTTCTGTATAAATACAGTAAAATATTCCGCGAGAAATATTGTTTGGCAAGTTGATTTCAAGAGTAAACGATAGCTGAGCGAACCAAGCAAGTTTAAACCTAATTTGTGTGGAATGAAATTAATGTGCTCGGTGACGCAGACAAAATATTTGTACATTATTGTAGTCCGTGTTTATTTATAGCAAATTCGTATGATTTCTTTATAAATTTATTAGAATTTTGGTGGAGGCGGTTGCACCTATTTACTAAGGGGGATAATTATTTAAATGCTATTATTCATATTGGATTTACATAACTAATGAATTATTCTCTGTATACCGTGAGTTTCAGTTAAGATGCAATTTTTACTTTTCTGTCATTAATGGACACTAGGAATACAGGGTGATTCATAATGCACGGAAAATATTGAAAAGAAACCCCGGGGAGCAAAATAATGCTTCTTAATAAACATTTGACAAAAACTCAATAACCAAGAAGTTACAGTAAATTAAAGTTCTTTTAAATTAGCGCCCATCTATTGAACACCGCTGAAAATAATCATTATTTTTTAATTTTCATAGAAATACATTTCTTTCAAATCTGCTGCCATTTTAATTTTAAATTATGCACCCAACAAAAAATAATGACAAAAGCAATAAATCGTAGAATTTTTAAAAAATTTATGAACTTATTCCATAAACCATAATTATGTCTACATATTCCTCGTTACTGAAAGTATTAATAATTTTGCACTTAACCTATATATTGTTATACTTTGACGTTTCAAAAATTGACATTTAAATTAATTTCTAAGTGGCTGTCAATCATTTGGTCAGCAATTTTTAAACAATAAAAGAAAAATATATAGGGTCATAATTTTTATAATAAAACAATACTAATAATTTTTTTTGACTAAACATTGCTTAACTAACTTTAAAGTATTCCCAGTTTCTATTTAAAAAAATAATATAAAACCGTGCTCATTAATTGATTAAACTTTAATGTACTGCACCTTTTTTGTTATTAAATTTTTACTAAAACTTTATCAAGGGAAAGACATTATTTTGACTAACCTTCCTAAACCCTCCACCCCATCTACACTCTAAATCTTTTCCATACGTTATGAATCACTCTGTATCCTGTACGTAGTACTGTTCCAGATAAAATACAATATGAGATGTCAGTGATAAATGAAGTTGTCATTATACTTTAAAGATATTTAGAAATGAAGAAAAATTAGAACAGTTACTCTTACAATTCTGGTTATAGTTTGAGAAATATTTGTGATACAAAAAAGTACACTTAATTAAAAACATAAAAGTACAAATTGCATCTTGGCTGCAACGCACGGTATACTAATTTATAATGCTATACCAAAGAGAATTAACTATATATGAAAACAGGATACACAATTCTAAAATATTGAAATGCCTTGCATGTACATGTATTTTTTTCATATTAAATTGGCTTTTAAACATAATAGCTGGTACCACGAGCTCTATTTTTTTATGTTTTAAAAAACGTAATTTAGCCTCGGTTATAGCGCTGAACAATGTTCTTAAAATATTTTCTTCTTCTTCTTACATTCTTACAGAGAAATATGAATATTATCTACCAATTTTATTTGAAGTATTATTTTAATAAAATTATTTTAGAATATTTTGCAGCTTTAAAACCGAGGCTAAAACACTTCTCTTAAAACACCCAAAAACACAGCTGATGCTACCAGCTAAAGTATTCATATGGAATTGAATTTAATTAAATATTGGGCCGTCGGGACCACCGTGGCTAATCATATTATCTGAAAGATGTCTGAATAAATTTTTCATCGTAACTTGATATAATAATAAATATAAATTAATTTTAGGTTTAGCAATGTTTTAATCCCTGGAAACAAAAAAGTACACTTAGCTGGGCGAGCGTATATTGTTTAAACAAAATTGGCGACGGCAAAACGAATTAGTAAATACATTAGCGCGTGATCAAACCAACAGGAGTGCTTTAATTTGGCGAACAAAAAGAACAGCACATTGCAATTAAAATCTGAATCGAAATCTCGCAATTTTCGCTAATTCTAACTACGTATGTCCACCGGGCGGCCGCCTGCTGGAATTTAAAATCTGTGCGTAATTTGTCAACATAATTTGTTGGGCAGAAACCGTATCAGAGGTAAACCATAGTACACACAATCATTAGCGGATTCCGTGTTTGCACGCAGTCCAGTAAATATGATTTATTCGATAAACATGCTTACAGTTGCGATTAAAAGCAGACGCGCTGTATTACAATAGATTCCAAACGGAACGGAGAACTGCGCGGTTTTATTACAAGCCTACATTTACCCTTTGTACAACATGGCCCGGGTGGGTTATTATGCGTGACATGCAACAAACAGACGTCAAACCGTGCCTCCGAAGATGCAGTGACAAATTGTCGTCTTGTGTCTGGTTACACGTATTAAAAGCCATTCAATTGCTAGGTTACTAGGATGACATTTATTATATAAACACCGAATTAAACAGTTGTTTGGGCTTCCAAATTATCAAAAGATGGCGTTGATCACAATTCCCAAAAGGTACATGTCAAATTCATTTTGTATGATGGCGAATGCTTGCATTAGTATTGGTAGTTTGCTTTTATTGGCAGCAGAACTATTACCATACACACTGCAAATTTTCCTTTTTTATAGGATTTTTTTGAGAAAATTAAATCTAACCTATAATCTACAAATACAATGAACCTTTCATTTTTACATCTTATTTAAATAATACTGCTTAAACAAATGTTATACTTACATTGGAATACTCTTAAAATAACTACTATTGTTATTAATATTTAAAAAAGTAACAATTAATTTCAAAGTACAATAAAATGTATGTACCTTATGGTTAGTTAAGCATTCTATCACTAGTTAGCGTATTTTAATTTTGGAAGCCCAATAGCAGTAACCAGTTATCTAGATAAATCAGTATGAATGTTAATATGTCCAAATTTCAATTTCAAATTTCAAATATAAAACTTTGTTGAGATAGGTTGGTTGCCATAGGCAGGTATACTCCTGTATAAATATATTCCCATTATTTAAATTTTTTTGATGAACTGTAGTACCCATAATTCACTCTATTCGAACAATCGCAGAGCTAGAAATCTATAATTCACTGTTATTATTTTAAAGACGTGATGTGGATCACCAAGCAACGGCCGTCTGACAGTTGACATGTAGTCAGTTATCATTGTGATTTTTTATGTTGACGTCTTTCAACGTGTGTTTTCAACTTTCGATCATATTCCAAAGTGATTCCAGAATATACAGGAGTAGAAAAAGTATAGTATTATATTCGAGATTATGGTCATTATTCATTCGGATGATTTCCATCACTATCCTATGTTTCGTTGTAATGCAATGGTGAGCAAGTTTGTGAATCGTGCTATAGAAATAATTCAAATTAAAATTGTATTTTTCGCTGGGTCCACTGCGAGTTTGTTTGAGTTTGTAATCATTGTTTTTTATCGATTATATCTGAATGTTTATTCGCGTGTTTGCATAACGCTAAAACATTATCCAACATATTTGTTATTATTCATATTTCAATTTTCATTAAATATTTCAACAAGAATATTTATTTACTATTTGCTCTTTTACATTCGAATTTTGTTATTGATAATATAAATGTAAATAAACAACGGGTTACGTGTGTTTGCATTCACGGTTTTATAGGGTTTATGAAAGATGCAAGGTTATATTCACAAACGGTGTACTGTTTAATAAAATATTTCTCCTTTTGAATGTTTTCCTTTTCGAACGGATATGCATAGCGTACCACTTATACTGGGCTGATACTTGATGTAAGTATATCTATCAAAACTACTTGCTTCAGAAAAGATGTTTCTGATCAATATTTATATTTGCAACTAAATTTTATAGGGTATCAAGTATTCTTGAGAAGATCATTTTATAGGATTTTACAATCATGTTCCACTTTTTTCAATTATTATATTTTTACACATGTTTGACTTATAGATTAAATGTGTCTGATAAAAGGTTATTCTCATATTAACTAGGATTAAATAACTCCGCAGTGACGCATCGGATTGTGGATCGTGTGATCCTCAGTTTGAATCCCATAGACGACAGTTGCCATTTTAACTTTACCCTTGTGGTTCTCCCTCCACTCAAATCTTCGGGGTGGGAGGCATAACTTGACGATTGGTTACTACACTTTGTGCGCCAAAATAGATAAATAATATTTTTGCGTTCTTTAATCACCAAATCATCCGAGTGAATAATGACTATAATTCTGAATATAATACTGTACTTTTTCTATTCCTGTAAATTCGAAAATAATGTTTAGCACTTTTGAAAATAATCGCATTCTGTTGAAAAAACAACAACATGAAAATTCACAATGACAACTGACTACACTATCAACTGTCAGATGACCGTAGGATGGGTAATCCACATCACGACTTCATAATAATAATTGATTTATGGTTCTGTGATTGGCCGAGAAGAGTGAATTATGAATCCATAATTAGTCAAAAGAATTGACACAAGAGTAGAAAAAATATATTATTTCTTCCTGTGGTTCATCAAATATTTGAAAATAACTCAATAAAATTAAATTTTCTATTAAAAAAAGACAATTGACGATCGTTAAATATTTATTTTTTATTCAATTTAAATCTCTCCGCGAGACTTTTATTTTATTACTAAACTCGTAAGGGTTCAATTAACTTCTATAAAGGACAGTTGACGATCGTCCAAAATTAAGTTTTGACATTTGGTCTCTAGTCTTTTTCCTGAAACTTTTAATTTGATATCAAACTGGATATGATTTAATCAATATTTATTATATGTTCATCCATCCATCCATCCACAGAGACATCAAGAGAAAATTACGAAACAGAATTTTTTTTTTTCATGTTTGTTATATTTCCTAATAAAATAAAATAAATACATCACACCTTTTACCTATTATGAGTGTGGCACTCTGCTTACGCAAATCTCGGTAAATGATATATTTTTACATATGAAGTACTGTTACCAGCCGAAAAATCATAGCCCCCAAAGGTGTTACTATTTACTATGAACTATTTACCCCATTAAACTACTTTATACTACCTATATGATAATTGAATGAGATAATTGAATATAAGTGGAAAATTTAAACTATATTGTAATAAGTAGCTTTTCTGTAACATCTTCAATCACTTAAATTGGATAGAGCATACTAGAAGATTCCGAAGATTTCGTTTTATCAACTTATACTGTTTTTAATCCGTGAGTTTAGATGTAATAATGTACAGGTGTAAGTTAATGTATACAAAGTGTAAATTGTTAATAACACGAAAAAGAATGTGGAATCATAACAGATAAAATACTAGGTCACCTACTAAAATCCTTCTTGCTTCTTCAGCAGTTGTCAAAGAATGGTTCGTTAAAAATGAATGGTTATACCTTCAAAAATATAACGATAAAACAATGTATTTGTATTGTTACGATGTCGTAATACGTCGAACCACACATGGGAAACAGAACTTATAAAATATAAAAACGCAATTTTCGTTTAAGCTGCGTTAGAAGTTATGAGTGTCGTAAGACGGAAGAGTCGCATATGTTCGTAAATTGTCACATAAACAAGTCATTTTCTATCTGTGCTCTGTAATATTCAAAGCCGTTCCCGGTGTTTACGATTTTGGACTAGGTATGAGTGAATGCCAAAATTTATGACAATATATGTTATTAGTTTTTAATTTACTTCAAAATTGTATATTGTGCGTCAATAATTGCAGTTTTGTGCTCAATATTAATTCATTTTTAACAGGGAAATTATTTAAAAATACATTGGTTTTTATTTCAGTGATATCAAATGAAATATTTTCTATTTTGTTATCTATTCCTGTTTACATGTACCATGTATATTAATACATATGACGCACAATTTTAATAATATCAACACTTAAAAATTGCCCAAATCAATTAAAAAATGGGATATTAAAGAATTTTACGTCTATGATAACATTATGTAGTAATTTCAACTGTTATCATATATGTTAAATTCCAGAAAACATGTTTTTATGGAAATTTTTATATTATTGTAGTTTATTTATACAGGGCGTTTCCTTTAAAATAATATACAACGTGTAAAAACGCAAGGTTGCTAAGCAACAGCAAAATTAATGACTATTAATATCTGACAAAACTGTCACGGCAAATTGTAAAAAAAAAACAAATATTCATAGTAACGTAAACAATAAATGCAAACCAAACTCTATGTAAACGATATACGTCAGACTCCACACGCGCATAATTATGAAATGAATCAAAATCAAAATGTTGCTTTCTAGTTTTTTTTTTCAGAATATGATGCAGGTATAATAAAAAAATAGCGTATGACACACGTGTATAAGTGATTTATAGCAGTATCGACGTTCGTACTTTAAAAGCTTACGTATGTACTTGTATCATAATATACTATTAAAAATCAGAAATAATTTTACAATATATAAGTAGGCTATGCAATAAACAAATACAAACAAATGATACAAGAAATTTTCACAGAAACGCAAAAAATAGAACAGAGAAAATAAAGAACAATGCATATGCATCGAAATAAATTTTTATTAATTTTTATTTTGACTATGATACAAATAACATAACAACAAAATTATCTTTTATTTAAACTATGGTAAATAGAAACAAAGTTATAAGAATTTCTTGGTTTAAAAAAATCTTATTTTAATTATGATACAAAAAACAAGAACATCAACATTTTTTGGTTTTAAACAATTTCTATTTGCACATAAAATATTTCCTGCTGCAGAAAACTCGTTGTGATGGTGTAGATGCTGCAGGTATTGCTAAATATTTCTTGGCTACCTCGCTTAATCGGTCAACAGTTAACAGTGAAACCGCGGTTAATCGAAAAACCACAGTTGAACGAAAAACCATAATTAAACGCAAATCCGATTTCTTATTTTTAAAATCGGTCGTACCAATTAACCGGTTTTTCAGTAAACTGGTTAACCGGTAATTGTTGACAGCCCCAACGGGGAGTAATTTAAAAGAGACCACAACTAATAATCTGTGAAATAAATAATAAAGTTTAGGAAAATATGTAGCATTTCTGTAGTTAAGTAACTTGTTCGATATAAATTAGTAACTAAGTAAACAACTTCCAATGGATAGTTATTTCCTACTGTCAAAGATTAAGTGAGAGAAAAATGGAATATAGTTCATATAAACATTAATATAATATTATAATAGCACGCTCTAGTGGTCGAGTGTATCGTGAGCAGCTTCCTTCACACAACGACATTATTCTTACGAGCACTTACTACAAGCAACAGCGTGGGCCACTTTAAATTAATAAATCATTCAGTGTCTCCGTCCCGCGCCTTGCATTAAAATATGCATGCGAGGTGTGAAGTTGCCTTGTCATCGTGCCACAGCATCACGGTCACCGCGACTTCCGTAAACACTAATTATTGCGCTTAAGTTTAACTCGTGAACCGTCCCGCGGGACCAAGTCGCCGATGTGCGCTATTGACGCGTCGCTCGCCGAGATCGTGCGGTTAGCGACGCCGCTGGGAAGGTGGAAGGATGCTGTTTGCATGTGCTGCCACCTGTGTTGTGATGGGTTGCTTATTGGAGAAGCTATACAAGGAAGATCGTTTTTGAGAAGGTTTTTCCTTCAGTCACCCGCTGGAAAGTTCTACGATCGTGCTGTATACCTACAAATTCCACTCTTTTCAAATGTGTAATGACTTACTTTACCGTATTAGTGTATTTTTTTTTTGGAAATCTAAAACATACATGCAAATATTATTTTTGCAATACCTGTACTGTAAGTTACCCATTAATAACAAAATTTAAACACAGTAAGTGGAACTTTTATTTCATAATTGGTTTTCATGGTTACATCATTTACTTACCGTCCACGGTGGATGGTAAGTGAAACTTACCGTTCATGATGGACGGTAAGTAAATATATATCATTCAAATTTTATTTTTAACCTCAATCTGACAGCTGTTAATTTTGATACCTATTTATCTTTTTCTTATATTTACGCAGGTATTGCAAAAAATAACTTACTAACCTCGAACTGTAAGTGATTTATAGGTCTCATGTTTAGGAAATCTCGACCCTTCGGGTCTCGACATCCCAAACTACATTTTCGACCTAAAAACTATCACTTACAGTTCACGGTACGTAATATACTATTTCTTATGTATTGTGCATTGAAATGTGAGCAATGATAGTTAATATTTAGCAAGGATATTTGAATGATTCCCACGTATGAAATATATTCTCATATTATTCAGAGCCAGCATATGTATTAAATATACGCCCTGAGGAATTACCGTATAATTCCATATTTGCAAATGAGTGGTATAAAACATCGAAACAAAAATTCAAACATACACATGAAACAGGTTATTTTAGCTTTATTTTTAAAACATTATAAAACCACTGTATCCTCACATATATTTTAAAACCTTTTTTATCATTAGGCATCTAGTGCGTGGGTTGTATTGAACAAAAAAGTATTTAATAATCGAGTGTAATGTTTATGAAATATGATTTGGATTGTATTACACGTAATTCATTGATGCATACATACGCAGCACCTCCACCAAAATTTGTGATCGATCTTCAGAATTAATAATGACACGACTTTTGTTAAATTTGACAAGAGGTACCACATTAAAGTCATTTAAAAATATTTCCAATTATCATAAATAGTAATATGGTTCTGATTTTAAATAGTTTAAATTCGTACATGGCAACAATTAATATTATGTAAATTGTATTACTTATTTTTAACGCATCAGCATTTTTTCGTGGATAAAATAATATAAAAAATTCATGCATTTTGGGTGTGGAACTTTGCCCAGAGCAGATAACATTCCTCAAAGATATTAGTAGAAGTTAAAAGTTATATTCAGAAGATAGAGTGGGATGATAATATTTAATAAAAAGGTTAAAACGATGAATTGAACAGAATGGCAGAACAAATACAAATATTACAAATGAGAACAACGTACGAATATGTTAAATAGTTACAGTAACCAAAACATTTTACAAGCAATAATTACATAAAATTCTACATTTTTTAAAGCACTGCAGACGTGAGAAGACGTCTGCCAATTTCAAACTCTGAAAAGCAAGTGTCTCTTGTGTTGGCTAAATACACCCAACTACCCCATAAGCGGGTAGGTGCGGGGCAGGAAACCTCTCACAGGGCCAACACAAAGATTGCATAATAACTAAAAACAACACAATCTAGGGTACGACCAAACCTATCTGTAAATTTGTCAACCCCAGTTGGCATCTGAAGCCGATATTTCACAATATTTGCCGCGATAATCTCAAATGACAATATATGAAAACTAAAATTCTAATGAAGTTCCTCACAAATATGTACAATAAATTTAACTCAAGAACTTCTGTCAACGCAGTTTGAAACTTTATATTTTAAAATCGTTTGATAGTAAAACATTAAATCGTATTAAGAATGTTCGCCTTGTTACAAATTTATTTGAATAAAATAATATTATTAAATGAAAGTAATTGAGCACAAACCAGAATTGTATGTTGTAATGTAATACATTAATTTATATTTATTACTTATTTTGTAAATGAAGCAATGACGTGTTTTTTGTGTTGCAAATATTAAAAATATATACAGTACATGTCACATGTCACTATGTATGAATATAGGTCTAGGTCCAACTGAAAACGATACAAATAAGATAAGTTTCTTATGATGAAAATGTATCAAGATAAATATATTCGAAGTGTTATGCAGGCAGAAGCCCACAATTCATAAAACATGGCTCGGATCTGCGAATCCCCGGAGTCTTCCAAGGTCACTGGGCTGCCTACCCTCATCTGGCGCCTCCGGCGGGGCGCAGCCCCCCAGGACCAATAAACTATTTCATAAACGTCACGCCGAACTCCCGGTTTCTTTTTGCACTACATCGTTTTGCGATTCGCTCCTGATGTAACTTTCAGCGCTGATCAGTTCCCCACTTCGGGAACTTTCGCTAATCCTCGGCTACCCTCGTGTCGTCTCGGACGCTCTCGGCTTGTTTCGTACCTTATACTTTTCCACGTAGCAGGAATCTTTTTACGAGCTTGTAAAAATATCACATTCGGCGCTTCCAACAAATTATTTCATTGCGCCATGAATTTTGGTTTGTTTTTGCTTTTTTGTGGTTATAAATGTCGGCTTCATGCTCCGGTATTAAATGAATGGCAACGGACAAAAAACTTTAATTGTGAAATATTGCCGTGGACATGTTGCATTTTATTTTGCTCCTTGGCCACTTGGGTTTGGTTGAACATGGAAAATGTTATCTTCAATTAAAAATTTGTTCTTTGTAGCACTTGTGTGAACGGACGATAAATCACGGGGCAATATCTTAATTGCTAGTTTGGGAAGTAATAAAGAACAATAAAGATTAATTACTGAAACTGGGTCTGCAGTTCAGAAACTGACACAGATTAAGGTTTCCTTTTATGAGTCAACAGTTTGAAACTTAATGCTTTTGCATTTAAGTATATCCAAAAGTGTGTTGTTGTTATAGCTCTTTAGTTGAACGAACGTGATCCCGAGTGCAAACTTTAATTAGATCAATGTTTAACCAAAATATATCTACTATCTACAGTGTGTAGATGCTCACTATTGGGATCACGAGTGCTATAACAGCAGTTGTCGGTTAAATTAGTCATAAGTTGCCACACTAATATGTTTTTGTTCACCCTAAAAAATTTATAGATTACTAGATATGGACAAAAAATCTATTTACCTTGATTTTTTCATTTTTAAACAATTTCCAAATTATTGCATATTGAGAAAAATGTATCAAATACAATATATATATATATATATATATATATATATATATATATATATATATATATATATATATATATATATATATATATATATATATATCAATTTCGAACTACTGAAAAGTTGTTCTTCCCGTTTCATTTATTAATTTTTGATTGTGAATAAAATAGCATACAAAAATCGCTGGAAAGTTTTGTTACATCCTCACGCTATAGTAATCTCGGCGCTCGTACAGTGGGGGCTCGTACGACGGAAAGTAGGTGAAGAGCTAAAAGAAATATTATAAATACTCATAGAACAGATATAAATAGTATAAATTAATATTGTTCGTATCTAATTA
This sequence comes from Poecilus cupreus, assembly GCA_963942605.1. Lineage (NCBI taxonomy): Eukaryota > Metazoa > Arthropoda > Insecta > Coleoptera > Carabidae > Poecilus > Poecilus cupreus. The sequence goes on from OZ012720.1 coordinate 32,273,006, forward strand.
AATGTATTAGAAATACTTTAACTTCAACAGATGAACAGCTATATCAAGAATTATTTAATGAACCGTCTATAACGCAAAATAATATAAGGTGCAGTGCTCACTGCAATCTCTTTACCTACCACTTGTACGAGTGCTAGGAGAGCATGGGTTGTCATAGCAACCTAGTGTACACGCTCTAGGATGCGCGCGCAATAGTGCAGTAATAATTGTAACTCTTCACTTGATGCGGTTTAAGGTTGCTCAATACATACTCGTGATGAGGGTCGCCGTAGATCAGTGTTAATTGAATTTTTATTTTTAACTTCTTTATTCATTTTTAAACATTAAAATTTATAGATTCAAAACTTCTAATTATGGAAAAATATTTATCCTCTATCCTCTCAAAAAGTAGGTGAAGTAGCTCTTCACCTACTTCACCTGATGATGACAATGAAACATGTTCCACCTCGGTATGTAATATACAATTGCGGTTACCAGTCATCAATTCACAGAGTGAAGAGAATAAGAATCGAACGGTAGATTTCAATATCTTCGTTCGTAATAACTTATCAATGAAAAATTGTAAATTAAAAAAATGAAAATTATAAACAGTTTACTAAGTAGTCTTGACTAAAATGATTTGACTAAATTACAGTATGTTACTAGAAATGCTTAGATTATCTGGACTGAGATATGTGAACTATATCGATCTGAAAGTCCGATCCTTGCAGAAAATAATACGCAAGGTAATTGATTTTTTTTATGTGCTAGTTTATGTTTTACTTTTCATATTTACAAAATTCAATCATATTTTTCAATAATAATAATTTTGTTTCAAAGATAAATCGCCTGTAGGTAATGAAAATGAATCAACTGTTCGATAAATACAAATATAGAATTAATAAAACGTATGAATTTAAATGACAAAACGAGTGTCTGCTTAAAAGCAAACATTCGAAAATTTTAAATTAAATTGAGCAAAATCGGAAATCGCGATATTTGCGTTTGTCACTTCAGTAATAATATGACTTTGTCCACGCGTACGAAAGGTGTACAAGCACATTGACAAGCAATTAAAATTTTATTATAAGGATAAAGAAATATCAAGCGTGTTTCGCTGGAAACAATTTGGAGTTATCGGACGTCGTTTCGTTTCATAGATGAAAACAAAAGCTGTGCTTTCAGTTGTTTCGTTTCTGATCGCCGATGTGAAAACAAAAAATCTAACTGATGAGAGAGATATCCCCGGGGTAGAAGTAATTTGATTAAGTTGTTTCGCCGAAGCCGTATCGCCTAAGGTATTACCTCGTAAACGAAAATCAAAATGAAATTATATCCTTCATAGCTATAACTCTTTATACTCCTTTATCTGCGTCGGTGTGACTGAGTTTGTGTGGGTGGCAACACTGTCTGCGGTTAAGTAACACGTGAAAGGGATATGATTAATGTTTATTTCAAAAACAAAAAGTTTGCCACGCGTACTTGATTTAAATAAAAATGTTCTTCAAATTTAAATTTTCCGATAAAAACAGAATTCAGTAGGTAATCTAATACCCAAATATTCATTTGGACACACTGAATGAATAAATGAATGAATGAATTTATTTTTGCGAAATTAAATATAGAATTATACTGGCTTCAACTGTTATCATTAATCCACGTAAATTTATTTTAAAATGTATTCAGAAATATTTATTTTTGTATATTTCGATGGTACACAGCTACATTAGCTATTATACCCAGGTAACATGCTGATATTTCGAACCCAAGGCCTTTGATATAGGAATCAAGAAATTATTGTTTTATGTGTGCAATAAACTTCTACAAGTACTCCCAGTTTTGAAATTAACCCTGGAATGTTACACTGGAATCTAAGAAACCCCACGATTTTCATTTAATTTTCTACATGCCCAGTATTAACATAATTTAGATGCTACTTTGTTGTAAATTCAGTTTCTATAATCCCAAACAAATACGCAATATTATGTAAAATCCCTGTGTTTGTTCTCATTGTCCAAAAGAAAAAAGTTAAGTTTTGGCAAAATGCTGTGTATTGAATAAAATATATGGTTCAGAAAGGTTATTAACTGTTTAATGAAATCTATAGAACTGAACAGAAAATCCAAACCGAAAAGATATAATAGTATATTATGATACAAGTGTATAAGTAAGCTTTTAAAGCACGTACGACGAGTTTAAGAGCACGACGCGAAGCGGAGTGCTTTTAACGTCGTTAGTGCTTTGAAAGCACTTATACACGTGTGTCATACGCTATTTTTTATTATACCTGCATCATTCTCTTGAAAAAACTGAAAAGCAACATTTTGATTTTGATTCATTTTATAATTTTGCGCGTGTGACGTTTGACGTATATCGTTTACATGGAGACTGGTTAGCATTTATTGTTTACGTTTACAGTTTTGATAGATATTAATAGTAAATATTTTTGTTGTTGCTTAGTAACCTTTAAAACACAGCGTGTTTTAATCTTGCGTTTATGAACGCTGTAGCGTGTTTTAAACACGGATTATGATGCAGGTATAATAAAAAAGTATTATAAGCACTGTTGGAACATACGGCTGTGAAACGTAGATACTATCCACGAAAGATGAATTATTCTGGAAAACTTTTGAACGGAAAATATTACGAAAAATGTTTGGTCCAGTATAAAACGAAGATGGAACATGATTTTCAAGAATGAATTTCGAACTACACAACCTGAAAGTTAAAACAGATATTGTATATATATAAAACCAATTTAAATCTTATTAGTACTTCCTGCTTCTTGCTGTAGTAAAATTCATTAAAAGCAGAAGATTATCATGGGTAGACCACGTAATAAAGATGGACGAACACCAAGAAAAATTCTAAAGTGGAAACCAGTGGATAAAAGAAACAGAAGAAGATCGAGAAAAAGATGGATCATTGATATAGAAGACGACATGAAAACAAAGAAAATTAAAGGAAGGAAAGATCTGAGTAAAAATAGAGCGGAATTACTGAAAAGTCTAAAACCCATAGTTGTTTATAACGCTATAAAATTAACGAATGAATCCGTAGAAAAATTATCTCTGGATATGGGAAAGTACTTTTTATTTTCTTGGGGTTTCCCAGACCGCAGTGCGATATATGTTTATCTGTGAAAGTAGTAGACTGTCCAGGGTTTTAAAATCACAATCTAAATCATTTCTGCACATTCTCTTGAAACTTATAATTGTCTATTCATTCATAATACATCAATACAAGAATGGTCAAAACGGATTCATATCATGAGGCCTCAAAATATGTAGGTTTTAAATTCCATTGATTCCTATACTTCCGTATATTACATATCACAAAATAATAGTATCCCTTTTGCACCAGTGACATGAGTGCACTAATTAGGAGGCTCTTAGCAGCTTTGTTTTAAATGTGTCCCCGCTCAAAAAACAAAGAACTTCCTTAAAAAAACAGCTCGCCGCTAACTAGCTAACAACGCTATCATCATAACGAGCGTGTCACGGTGACAGATAACTAAAACAAGTTCTTGAAACGGCGTAAAAACTGTCAGACACAAATAAACAGATTTCCGTCGGGTGTTTGTTAACGCAGTGCGGCTGCCAGTCAGTCCTACCAATACTTACTAATAAAAACTTAATCACGGAGTGTTCCGAATCTGTTCACGCAACGTGCTGGTGTAGTGTTCGAGATGCCGCCCTACTACAGCGATTAATTCTTATCGTAGCAGGCCGCGATAATATAATGGATTAATCGCTTAATGTAACTTGTTCTCGAGATAGTGAAATAAATAATTCTAAACTTAATTTGCTGGCTGTAGTTAACGTTTAACGCACACTAGATTTATTTTCTAAGTGGTTGTAATTTTCTTAGGTTTCTTGATTTATGTTGTTGTGTTATTAAATTAGTATAATTTTGTTCCCGAGATACTAGAGTCGATGTTAAACCATATTTCTTCATTATATTTACACAAATACGTTTCTACAATCAAATAATTAAATATATCAACACACCATTTACAAACTGTGATCAGAGCAGATCTTTTACAATCAAACAATCCTTCTTCTACCTCACTCGAAGGTGGTAAGTTGCAGGTTTGCAACCCCATTTAATAACGAAACTCAAGGTTCAATACGAGCTCGCTTACCGAATTAGGCTTTAACATTTCAAATATTTATTCAAGATTAATTAATATTTATACAATAAAAAATTTGATGTGGTTATCACATGACTTTCGTATACATATAAGTATAAATCTAATTTACAATGTTTAATTAACACATATTCAGCATATAGAATACATGTTTCATTTGATTAAATGGTTACATATCAACTACTATATTATTACCTACATTCTGTAACTTAATCACGGCGAGTAGAGTTCTGGTTAAGAACTCCGTAATGATACAAGAAAATTATTTCAGGATCGTGGTTGCGTTTCTAAATACATTAATTATTTTTTAATTTCTCATAATATAATATAGACAATGGGGTCTTTCACCATTTAAAAAAAAATTTTTTTTTATGAAACTTTATCTATATTGAAGACTATCTACACTTTTAAAAAGTCTTAATTATTATTCATTAAGCCACAATGATTTTTTAAAAAATGTTGTGACGTCATAGTATAGGTGTTGCTGGATCTAAAACAGTAGATATTTAAATAATTTTTCTTACATAAATGTTCTATTTTATTGTAATAATAATAATAAAATAAGTAAAAAAATATATGACTACAATTATTTACAATCTGTACTGTTTTAGATCCAGCAATAACTCTACTATGAGGTTACAACATTTAAAAAAAATCATTGTGGCTAAATGAATAACAATTAAGACTTTTTAAGTGTAGATAGTCTTCAATATAGATAAAGTTTCATAAAAAAAAATTTAAAAAAAAATGGTGAAAAACCCTATTCAACTCATGTATCATCTGTCAAAAATGGTCCAATTGATTTTGAGGATTTAAAATTTTCCACCAATGAAAAAGAATTGGCATTTTTCACTAGTGGTCTTATCGACTATTTTCACTAGTGATCCTGTCGACAATTTTGAATGGAGTTACTATTCAATTTAAAGAAAGAATACATTTTGACTCGTTGAATTGTCCTTCGAATACCATTCGTGTAACAAGTTATGTAGAAAATTTTTGGGGTTATATCAATTGGTTATTACGCTTGAAATATCACGTGTGCTGTGCACTGGTGATATTTAAAATCAAGCGTAATTCCCATTCATGATACTGCAATAAAATTTGTCGACATCACTTGCAACACTAATGGTATATAAAAAATATCATCCAAAGCCATTTGATGAGGTAAAGCTAAAGGTAAAAAATATTTGAAGCCCGCTATTTTCGTTACGGAAACATTCGTACATCTCCGTTTATTCAAATGGATCTATAATCAAAACTATTGATGTTTAGTTGCTCATTCAAGGTTTAGACTTGTTGCTAGAAGTATTTTGCAGTGTTTTCGTGCTTAAAACAATCTATTCTCAATACTTGAATATAAATACATATTGCTATAGCTATGGTGTTGACATGTGACTAGATTTTGTGCATATGTGTGACTTCCTGTTGTGTTATAATAGTAACAATCATCAATTCTCTTTATTTAATTGTGCGAGTGCAACTGGCTAAGGACAAATCTGAGGTGTCAACAACAGAAAGGTTAGATCTTTTTATTTCAATTCAACAGCACAATGAAATCTGTACTGTAGTAGTTTATGTATTTGATATACTTTGTTATGGAAAGATGTGTACCCATATGTGCAGTAACTAATAAACAAAACGTCATAATTATAAGTTTCATGTTAGGCACGTCGCTAGCCCAAGTCGTACAGTATTTCTACCTCAGCTGCTTTCTTCGTATTTGATATCTGTAAAAACACATCCAATGTTCCATTTCAAAACGCTGCCCTAATTTCAAAGTACAAATTGAAACGAATATCTCTCGTTCGTGATATTTTCGGAATGCCATCGGAATTCTTATTAATTTCCGTGTCACAGTGGCGCTGCGTAATTGAACAACTAGCTCTCCTCAAGTGCTATCTGACGTCACAGGACGCGCAGAGATAACATCTCGAGAGCGGCAGCTGCAGCAGGAGGAGTTCTCCGCCCCGCGCGCCGGATGTGTCAATACGTTTAATTACACCAGGCTTCAATTTGACACTTGGCTGCTGAAACTTTGGGTGCTTCATGTTGTAGCTCGACCCTGCCCCCGTCCCCCCGCCAGCCCTTTCGAACCCTCGAAGGGTGGCGGATGTTGATAAATTTACAGAAATTACGTTAAGGGTATCTTCTGCCAAATTTGGTTATGGTAATTTATTTTTATCTCTCGTCAAACAAATCAGGCGTACAATTTTTTCATTAATAAATTATTGAAATCGTGGATCTTGAGAGTCACAGTTTGATCTTCACTTATATCTTTGAGGGCCGGGAATTGACGACTGGTAACCAATGGTATATTTCATACCAAGGTGAAAAGTGTTTCATTGCAGCAGAAGCCTAAGATAGCTAAAAAGTCTGAAAGTTTGAGCCTGTTACGAAACTTCCCACCAAGACTTGTACACTATTTTATTCGCAGTCAATAGTTATTTGTTTCACTGGTCCAGAAACTGAACTGAAACAGTGATTCACATTATTTTTTGTGATGATTTTATCAAAAAAATTTTAAATGAAATTACTGATTTATTTGTAAATATGAAATACTAGGAATTTTTTATGTTGGTAACATTAGATCATTCGTAAACAAGGATACGAGGGATTTATAAATTGTAAACAATTCATTTGTTTTCCTGGAAATATTCGATGACGTTTATTTAGTTTATATTTATTTATTGCTTGTACAATGCAACTGAAAATTTAATTATAATTACTTACATTTGAGCTTACAAATAATAATTTAGCTCTACAATTGATGAAAATCTAGAACCTCCAAGCACTCCAAGACTGAATAAAACTAACACACAATTAATTGACAAACATTTAATGCCAACTCCAATCTTATAATAGTCCTTAGTTTTTGTCAGCCTACGCCTGAAACTAAGCAGTTGCTGGACGATTTTGCGATGTGTAAAACTAGTGTTTTTCAACGGAAGCACGAATAAATTATTAAATGAAGCATATACTAATTTTTAACGTTTGCCTTTGGGGTAAAATTTATGTTTAGTAGGTGATGAATAATTTTCAATTTGTTTCCTAAATAATTTCGGAGTGACATTTATATTTTTAAATAAATTTTCTATCTTATAAATATTTAAATGTAAAAATTAGAGAAGGCCGATATGACTGATTCTGTTTCCACAGAAAAGTCTACATTATTCACATCAATTAATAGTCAAATATACATTGATTTCAGAGGTTGAAAAGTGAAAGTTAGGAATAACTGACTTTTCAAAGACCGAAGTCGATATTAATAACTAACTGGGAATAAAATATATAAATAGCTCCGTGGTAACGTGTCGGACTGTGGATCGCGAGGTCCTCAGTTCGAATCCCACTGCCGACAGTTACAAATTTAAATTTACCCCTGTAGTTCCCCCTCCACTAACATCTTTGGGGGCTATGATTTGACGGCTGGTAACCGCACTTCATACGTTAAAATATATCACTTACCGAGATCTGCGTAAGCAGAGTGCCACACCCATAATGGGTAAAAGGCGTGATGATATATTTATGTTATTTATTTTATTTATCGAAAACTGCGAATAAATTATTTATAATAATAAATAAATATATCATTCATCGCGGTGATAAATTTTACGTCTACCAGCTATCGAATTACAGTTCCCAGAGGTGTAATAAAGGGAGAACCATAATGATTAATTATAGTAAGGAATAGGATTAGAATTATACTTTAGAAGAGAATAAAACTGAAGTCATCATGTTTATTTGCAAAATTATCTTTCATAAAATGGTAACAGATTTGTTTTTAAAAGTAGTGTACTCTATTATTTCAAAAGAGAATAATTTAATTACCTCAAATTATCTTTTTATTACAATTCTCTTCGTTACAAGTCCAGCGCACACTACAGAAAAGCAAGTGCACAGTACGTTTAAATGTTATTTAATGTAAACAAGAGAACTGTAAATATTCGACTAAATAAGCAAATTCTTAACTTCAGACTGCAAAAAGAAGAGGGCGGGGAGCGGACGGGGGAGAAGCGCCTCCGCCTGTTAACGCTACACTGTACACTGTAATTAATATCCATTATTTTCTTCGAGTTAAATGAACCCTGAAGTCTATCCAAGTTAAAAGTTTTGAAATATTATTAATGTTGAAGAGAAAAATGTTCAGTTAAACAAACTGAAGCATAAAACGTGATTAGTTGCTAATTACTGGGTCGTGAAAACAATAACAAATAATGATGAATGTTGCGCGCTTCTCCACAATGTGGAGTTTAGTTCTTTTGATGTGTATTATTTCCACTACGCGTTTTATTTTATAATGCCTCGTACATCAGTCTCGATGATTCTGTCTAGCTGCTGCATTTTCATTGCATTTTTGTTATATTTTAATATGTTTGTAATTTGGGATTGTGAAATTTTACGGTATATATCCCTAGGATAAACCACAAAACACGACATCTTAATATTAACTTTAAATTTCCACTTAATTTTCAATGATACCATGTGTGTTGCCCATCCGGTGCTAGTCCTTGTTATAACTACTAGCCGCTACCCGATAGCTTTGTAGTTGCTAAGTTAATTGTATCCCAATTTGGAATGGTAAGGAAATGAGTACCGGTCCAAATCAAATCATTTAAATTTGTCCTGACCTGACCCAGATTCGAACCTGTGTATCCAGAGATACTGCGCTATACCGCCATTCGCTAGGTTCAAAATAAGACAACTCATGACAACTATAAGTTTAACTTCTTCGCTTCTGAATCTAGTTTATCGGTTTGGGATATTACAATGGGGTTCTTAAATTCATATTTATATTTTTTTTTGTAAAACTTGATCTACATTGAAGACTAATCTGCACTTTAAAAAAATCTTAATTATTATTCATTCAGCCGCAATATATTCTCAAATAGTAGTAATTGAAAATAATTGTAGTCACCTAAATATGCGATTTTATTGTTTAGCAAATTATTTAAATGGAATTAAAATAACTTTTCGTGGTAAATAATTAAAATATATATGAATACCATTTATTCCAGTAAGAAACTTAAATGAACTGTAAGATTATTTTAGTCAAACCACTGATAAATTTTGCTAACCTATGTCATTCAACTTGTCTTGAATTTAGTTGTGTTGACCTAACCACTCTGACGCGACAATTATTATCTTTAAAACTAAAATATCTTAATAATTAATAATATTTTCAAAACTTTAACTTGTGTCTAGTTATAATATAAATGATTTATTTGCAATTTTGTGACTCTAGTAAAGGACCCCATTCAATTTTACATTCGATATATTTTAATAATAATATGGTATTACATAATAAATAATAAAGCCCATTGTAATTCTTATTATTAGTGGAAAATGTATTGTATGGTACGTGTATTTTGCGATCCTGTTTATTTCCAGATATCGGAAAGCCTTTTATTCCAAACTCTTTGTTATTTATGGAAATATCTCGTTGAGATATACAAGTTGATGTATTCGAGCTGTTTAGCTATAACAGATTGAGGATATACACGTTGAAGAATTTGAATAAAATGACTGGAAATGCGACGATAGAGCATCGATATAAATTGAAATATTACTTTGGTTTGCTAGGATATCTCCTAAACTGATTTTGTATCGTAATATACTTCCGGCGACCTATACTAGAAAGGTCGTTCGTTTAAGTTCTATGGAGAATTTAAAGCTTTTTATCGATAAGTCGGAGGGAACGGTTGACAGAAGATAGAGCTTGATGAAAACAAAGGGCATATTTGAAAAGCCAGCAAATAATGTACATCTAGTTCTATATTCGTCTATACAGACGATCAAATGTAATTTGTTATGCACTATATATGCTTTTGTAACCAAGAATTTAAGGTTTTGTAAATATACATCCAGTATTATCGAAATTGAACTATTTTTCAATATTGATAAATATGTTTACATACAACCAATAAATAAAAAGTTAACTTAATTCTTATCAAAATCGTTACTTAATGTGATTCATTATTTACCAAGGAAAATTTTTTTTTATTGTAAAATGAAGGTACACGTAGAAGCAAATGTATTTTCTTAAGATTGAAACAAGTATGAAAGTACAATTTAATGTTTTAATGAGATGCAGAAAGATAAATTTCATGTGACAAAAAATTTCACTTAAAACTGTCATCTTTCTTTTAGAAAGCTAAGACTGGTAGATATTTAATTATTCATATATCATCTCTACTTTATGCAAATGAAATTCTGGAGTCCTTGATTTCTACGAAAAAATTCTCGGAATACAAAAAGATGTAGTTTAAAACCCAGAAGATAGATGAGAGAAGTGTTATTCGGTAACACAATGTATATAATTTATTAAGATCTTCTTAAGGTTTCATATCTAAGACTCGGTTTCAAAAGGATTACCCACAATACCGCACTAAATTATTCCGGGAAAAGAGAGAACGGGGACTTGAAAAAAATTAGTTTTTTACCTTCACGAGAACTCTACTCCAAAGCTTTAAAAACCGTATATCACACTGCACTTTAATTGCTGTATTGTTATACATCCTAATGCCAAGTATAATATATAATTGTTTACTATTTGCATAATCTATTTTTACTTACACGTAAACCTCAGTGTATACCTAACAATCAAGATTTTTTCAAACGTCATAAGAATACAGTGTTATTGTAATGTTTTTTTTTTTTTACTTGGGTTCTGAAACGTTGCGATCAGTACGCTGTAACGTTTCTCGTAACTTCGAGAGAAGCCTAGAATATTCCAGAGCCTGTCATATGGGGCTGCCGGGATAACAGCGGACAGTCATCAATAAACCGTCAGTCTGAGATGGACCGTAAGGCTGTGATTAATTATAAGTTTTATATAAACCGGGAGTCCATGATAAACCATGTGCATAAATAAATATTTGACATGTGAATATTCAGTAGAAATAAATAATACGTATGAATATAAATGTAGTATTAGTGTTATCGGGTGTAAATAAATGTAATTATTAGTCTTTTAGTGTTAAATAAATAAACAATTTTTTATTTGTAATTAAATTTTTGTACTATTTTTTCAACTTCACCGAACCCGAGTACCTAACGTAAAAAACGTTTATTATGTTCTTGTACTCGACATGCAGAAGTATAATATGTTCGCCGCCTGAGAAAAAGTGTTGCTATGGTGATAGACAAAACAAAATGTCATTCAACAATTTGACAGTTAAGAATGAAGTAAAAATAATAAAACAGCAGCATGTTCTATGGCAACTAGAAATGCTCGTCATTGAAGCTTACATGCAGCATATTTTTTAAAATAAAAATTGAAAACAGGAACAATTTTTCCTCAAGTTATATTTAATATTCAAAGTAATATAGCAAGTGGGTAAATCTATTCATTGCACAGTTGAAAAGAAGAAGTGCGTCGCAAATGAAAAGCAAGGATTTAAAAGAAAATGAAACATTTTATCGCGAGTACGAACGATAATTAAAACAATAATTTTTCTCGAGCTCATGAACGAAACTAAATTTTTACTTTTATAAACAAAGTTACAGTTTCTTCTCGTTAAATGAATGTGCAGTTTCAGCTACATTACAAACTTAATACAGGTTGCAATTTCAAAACGCAATTAAAACCCGAAGCGTTAATGCAGTACGTTACCCGTCAGGATATTAAAATTTTGCAACGAAACTTCAAAATAAGGTACGCAGATTAAAATTCAAATATTCACTTTAAAATAAAAAGATACAATTAAACCTACAGCCAGCTGATTGCAGAGAGAGAAGGAAAAGCTTTCCAGTGGGGGTAAAGAGCAGAGACAGAAGAGAGTCGGGGAGAATGGCCCCACAGGTGTGCGAGCGAAGCCCAGAGAGCAAAAGAGCAGAATGCGTCTCTCTTGCTCATATATCCCCTCCGTATCTGTCATTTAGGAATTATTGGGCCCATTTGGCCAATTTGCTCGTAACGCCGAATCGAAGCAATGATGTGGAGTGGCTGCAGGCCGCCGCCGCCGCCGCCTCCGCCGCGAGTAATGACGCGGCGCCGCTCAAGCGCGAAGACCGATGGCTCGCGGGCTCGGCCATCATCGGCTAAGATCGCCTCAATGCGCACATCAATGCGCAGGACCTCGAATGATTGACTTCTTGAAATATGTCACTCCTTGCAATCTACTTTACATAGATTACCTTTTCTCTCTGCTAGAAAACTTTTGCGCCACCGAGATATGAACCCGAAACCTCAAGCTCACCACTGGAATAACAACCAGTTTGCTTTTTGCCCCATTTAATCCTGGACAGAAACACTTCTTTCACAGTTACACAAATGCCACACTCGGCTCTGGGAATTCCCAGGAAAATAAAAACAAATTTCCCATAACCGGATAATTTTTCTGGGGATTTTACGCATGGAATATCTGGTTATATTTATAGAAAGACATTAAACAGTTCTGAACTATATATTTTATTAGAAACACAGCATTTTGTTAAAGTTTAACATTTTTATATTGGACTATGAAAACAAACACAGGAATTTCGCATATTAAATATTTGTTTAGAATTGTTGAAGTGGAATTTTCAACGAAGTAGCATCGAATTTATACGAATGCTGCAAATGTGGAAAATTAGATGAAAATCGTGTTTCATAGTCCCCAATGTACTATTTCAGGGATAAATTAAGCTTCGAGAACATATTAAAAATAAGTTATAAAAACACACATACATAAAATAAAGCTATATCCCAGTCACCAGCAATTACACATTTCTATTGAATTTCTTAATTCAATTTCCTTGATGGGTAAAAAATTCTATTGGAGTCAAACAGATCAGCGGTGCAAATATATTTTTATCAAACAGATCAAACTATTACTCCTCACAATGGCACATATTTGCCTTCGACCTCGGCCGTATTTTATTTGCGTAGCGTGAATGGGGTTTCAATCTACAAACACAAAAGTCGAATGAATTTCGCGAGGGTACACGCCCGTTTAATTCCGCGCCGCAGAAAAAACCTCCGGTATGAGTTATCGATGCAACTCGACAAATGGAAGCACTGAAATTATATTAAGGTCATACATTTTCGATGCGCTTTCAGAATTATCGATTTCCAACTTATCAGTATTGTACAATAGTTTGCAAATGTATTCTTGTGTCCCAGGGGAGCCAGCAATGAAACGTACAGAAATGGATTTCCACATACGAGGAGCAGGATCGTAACGTTCGCAATGCGGGCCTACAAAGTTCCGCCGAGCGGGAGGACGCGCTACTTGCGAGCTGTGAATGCAATCGATTCATACGATGGATATATGGATCCAATTTCAAGGAAAGAATACTTTTCTGTTGCACTCTATAAACATTCTGTGATAAAAGGACTCTATTTTTGTAACCCACTATTGTTATTGTCTATACGTTTACTTTTATCTTTCAAATATATGTACAAGTTATTTCCGCATTTCTACCTGATGCCAAACATTACATGATTCCTGAATTTTTCTCACTCCATTATCGCTCCGTTGTTATGTTAGGAATATTTGAATGTAATTAATATAAAAAAATCTACATGATAAATATATCTTGAAACCTATTGTAAAATTTTTATATTAATTTTTTTTAGAAATACAAATATCTAGTTTAAATATTTGTTTAATAGAACACGAGATTTTTTTTCTGAAAGCAGAATACCGCACACAAAAGGATAAAATGCGTGATTTTATATTATTACTTCACCATTTTGATAATTATTATTATAATTTTTTATTTTATGCTCAAAAATTAAATTAATAAAAAATAAATAAAATAAAATAATTTTACAATAACACTCTGACGTTTATTCAATTGATTTGATTCACGTGTCGGACTGTGGATCGTGAGATCCTCAGTTCGAATCCCACTGCCGACAGTTACAAATTTAAATTTACCCCTGTGGTTCCCCCTCCACTAACAACTTTGGGGGCTATGACTTGACGGCTGGCAACCGCATTTCATACGCAAAAATATATCACCTACCGAGATCTGCGCAAGCAGAGTGCCACACCCTTAATGGGTAAAAGGCGTGATGATATATTTATTTATATTTATTGATTCTCATGTAATATATAGAAGAACTGCGAACGCTCGTAAATATAAATTAGTGGTTTTTCGAGGGCAGTTCCTCCAACATAAGCGTTTCGGAAAGTAGTAAATGCATCGAGTGAAGAATAGTTTAACGGTACAGTGGCAACAGTACATTACCCAGATGTGTGTTTATCAAGAAGAAAACAACAAAGTTTGGAATGAAGTTAAAATGAAATTTCAGAGCTGATGTTGTGGTCTGGGTTAGTTGTTCCCGAGGCGGTCGGCGGATCGGCAGCGCGGCGCCGCTACCAAATCACTATTCGATTGCATGTGCAGCAGCTGAGAAATTGCGAGGAAGTGCATTTAGAAACGGAACTTGTATCGCAATTGCAGAGACGTATAGCGATAATACACAGAACTATTGAACATTTACTTGCTGCTGAATTTATACCCGGACTTGAGGTAAACCAATAAATAAATACTGTAATGGAGTTCACTAAGGATTATCTTCGAACCCGTTCCGATATAATTAATAGTCAGTCCAAATAAACCAATACGAACATTATTTATGTGATTGGCAATTCATAAGACGAACGTTTTCTTAGATTTTTTCAACAATGTACACGCCATAATTAAATTTAACACAGCTATGATTACACACCAGAAGTTGCAGTTTCAAATTTGTACTTATTCGTCTCTTCTTCAGACTCGGGTTCGTTTACGCAACAAACCGTCAATCATACCTAACCACTTATTCCTCGAACGCCCACGCAATCCTTCATCCTAAGTCCCATCTCTAAATAGCAAAACCATGTCAATTGACTCACTCCCAATTTCCTAACATCATACTTCTCAATCTCACACTTACCGCACACCAACGTATTGTATATACGATCACGTCTTATACACCCATATTATAATTACCAATTTGTAAAAAAGCAAATCAAACACTTAATTACTTTACCATTTTTTTAACAACATTCTTCTCAAACTCGCACTCACCGTACATCAACGTATTCTGTTCGCAATCATACCTAAGCATTTATGCATTGAATCATTGAAATCATTGAAATCATGATATATATGGATGATGGACAACAAATTTGTTAAAAATATTCAATGTAAACGCAGGCATACCGTTAGAATTTAAATTACAAAATAGCTAATACGGTATAAGAAGTTGTGATTCGGTCTTATGCCTCGAGAACAAAAAGTAAATTAATTCATTGAGGCCAAATAAAAGTCTTGTATTATGTACAACTCTAAAAGCATCATTTGTCAACGTAAAATGAATGTTTGCCTACTTTTCCCGCTGTTTCACTCACTTTTGCCCTATAAATCCTTCTTTTTCCCGCCCTACTCTTCGGAGAAATATAGAGATTTATGTGAATACTTAGCTGGACCTGCGTTTTTCATTTTTGAAATTTGCCCTACATACATTTTAATATCCCCCGGACTCGTACTACCAGTTAGGGCGGAATATGTTTATATGGTCCTTTTACATGAATTTGCTCTTTAATGTAAATAGTTTTTAACTACATTATACAACAGTTTATTACGGCACGTGTCATAAGAATGAAATATTTTAAACTGTGGACGATTTGCGTAGCGAGAAACATTGAGCAGAAATCATCGGCCATACATAGACATGCAGCATCACTGCTTTAGTGGGATTTCCTTACAAAGTATGGTTTGTTGCGCATTCTGAAAAAGAAAGTATTCAAAATATTCCGATATGAGATAATAAAATATTTATATAAAGACATTCCTTTGTTTTATATTCTGTCTGGAGTTCCAGACGTTCGACGACGGCTTTAAAATTCTGTATTTTTCTTATTACCACGATTTCAACTCATTCGCGTTATTCAGCAGCATATTCTGAAGTGGAATCATTAGTAATCATTATCATATTTGCTACTTTTGCTCCAATTGAAATCAAACTCAAAATAAATATACTTATTTTATAGCTTTTAAATTCTACGTAAATATGAGTCTCTGTTTTTAAATGTTCATAAAGATTGTTTACATATTAAAATATGGAAAATATTACTTTGTATTCATTTGAGTACTACTAATACTTGTTTGTGTGCATTTCTTAAATATACTGACAATATTATCCAAGAATTATTGTCAAAAAGGGAAATACTGATTGAGATGAACAATTATAGGCATTAAGTTCTGTACAAATATTTTCTTTGAATACAACAATTTATGTTTATTCTACATAATAAGGTCTAAGAAATTTGCAACTTATTGGGGTGAACAAGTCTTAAAGTCTCCAATGAGCCGATATTTCCATCTACCAATAAACTAACGTATTAATCTATTTTGAAGATGACGACTGTTTGTATGAAAAAAGGAATTTAGAATGTGGATGTTCAAATTACGGATTGATACGATATGGGTGAAAATATCATCAAACGGAAGAGGTAAAGACTTATTATGTTTTTGTACATATTTATGTAACCAATTTATAAATTGTTTCATTGTATAAAAAAGATGTAGAATAATATAAAATATCTATAATTTTCATTTTAAACTATTCCAAGTTGGGATACAATTAACTTGGCAACCACAAAGCTATCGGGTCCGGCTGTTGTAACAAAAAAGTGGCAATTCAAGGAATTGATATCAATGTATCTGCCTATTATTAACGTGTGCTCACTTATGATTAAGATGATAGCTGTCCTAAAATTCAAAGGGTTTTAAATGAAACGACGGGATATTATATGTTGCTCATCATATTAGATTGTTAATATAAAAAAAACTGTTATGGATTATTTATATGAGCACAACGTATGTACGTAGATGTATTTTCATATGTTAAAGTTTGTATGTAATTAAATTATCTGCGAAATACTGGAACATATAAATTATATATTCTGTATAATATGATAAAATTATTATTATATTAGTATGAACGTAAAAACAAAACAAAATTATATTAAAATGAATTACATTTCTACTTTGAAATATACCTATAAATATATAAATTTTACATTTAAAATTACGAATTATTTGGAATACAGTTAATTATGTAGATATTCCTAAAATGTAATCATAGATTTAATAAAACTTATACATTTTATATGACTGAACATTTAATTATTTTCCAATTAAAGTATGAGTAGTACGCTGCGCGAAAACAGCTCATCTAATAAATGTCATAAAATAATACCATAACCTCACTTTTGATCCAGTGCTATTCCAAACATGACCAATAACAAACGCAACATAATTGCCGTCAATAATTCAATTACACATTGTTCATTTTAATCCCTGATTAAATTAGAACAGTTAATGTACCGCGGCACAACATTAAATATAAACCCATGGCGGACATATTAAAAATAAATTTCCCTAGCGCTGTACGTTTTCATATGTTCGATATTAAAATTACTTTTGGTGGATGCCAGACGCCGGTGAAGAGTTTCCTTCAGAGGGGACAACAAATACTAGGGAGAAGAAAAATATTTTCCGGGATTTTATTATATTTTACTTACATACTCCTAAAGGATAAAGGGTTGCTTATGTTGAAACTTGGAAACCTGATGTAACTCAGGTATTCTGTAATAATTTTCAAACAATTTTGATGACAAATGCAGTTTGATTTTCCAGTTGTCCATTGAGTGTGGCGGTCCACTTTTGCAAATTTCGATATGCAATAATCGTCCTGATTATTTCACGTTAGGAGAACAACTATTTTGAAGAAAGTAGTAAAAAAGTGCAACATTTTATTCCCCACATTTCTTAATGTCAATAAAAATGCATTGCTGAGAACAGATGTAATTATGAATTCCTTTAGCATTCACTTAACTAAACCGAAAGTTAAAAATTTATTGTTTCATGAATTTTGCTAGTTAGATCAATTTTTAAACTTATTCTTATACTAAATTGAAGCACATTTTGTTAATAAAATTTTCTTTTTAAAAGAAATCTAAATGTCGAAAATCTATGAAAGTTGTCAAAAATTTCAAATTTGCAAGGCAGTAACTACAAAACTAATCGAGATATTACAAAACGGTCTCCAGTTTTGAAAGTTACATGCTTTCATTACTATATAAACAAATTTTTAGCGATTTTTATTTTTTTGAAATTTTAACCAAAATGGGCCTCAACAAAAATTTTCCAGGACGAGTATCTCAACAACAGGTAGAGATACAGTACTGGGCAGTGAACCATTGGATTCAGCTTGGTAAAATACATAAGTATGTAAAGATTTATAGAAATCGATCCACGAGAAGAATTGCTAGAGCAAAAAGTCTGAAAATGGCATAAAATCCCAAAAAATTCAAGGGGTAGGTATTAAGATTTTGCGAAAAATTTTCATCTCTTTGAATTTTTATTTTTGTATCCTATCACCCTATTTTCGACTTGAAACTTACGAGGAAAGCATTTTTAGCGGTAAATAAGCATTACTTTTTGAGATATAAGCGATTTTACGCGGCATTAAATTCAGAAAAAATTCTCAAAAATTGTTTGTGTGCTTGTATCTCGGAAACTATAAATGATAATTACATTTGCTTTTAATAATCATATTCAGCATACTTTATTTATCTTTTATGTGAATTTTTTTTACAGTGTCTCATAAAATACAAATTTTAAAAACTATCAAATATCGAATATATTAAAGATCTCCCTGATTTGACAACCTGTAACTTTATAACCAATAGAGATAATTTGAATCGGATTTAAAATATGTATACCTCATACTTTATTGATGTATGTGGGATAGTTTTGTTATATTATTCAAAAACTGTTAAAATTTTCTGTTACGGCTATTATGCCTGGACCAGCTTTTGACTAAATAAAGATATTATATTTTGCTCTTTAAACTTCCATATTTATTTATTTTTTAATCTTTTCAGTTAGGCATGCTTTAATCTAATTTTCAAGCTATTATATAAATTTTAAGTATTAAAATAATTATTTAATTTTTCTTATTATGCAGTACATTTGAATTTTCATACATAATTCAATAATAAATTTGCCGCCTGGACTATTGAGTTTATATGGCTACGAAAATGACGAATGAAGACGAGTGTGATTTTCAAGTAGAAAATCGTATTTTATGTTTTATCTGACAGAACTATTTATTTAGTTGTAACTATGGCAACAAAATAGAATGTGAATAAACAACGATAGCAAAATTTTAATATTCGAAAGAGTACGTGTGGAAACAATTCCGTGAATTTCAGTTTGGAATTCTATAACAATCATATTTGTCATATGTATATTAGCAGAGCTGCTTTCTGGTACTAAAGTGATCAGAAATGTGTATTTAATTGTTATTCCATTAATAATTAAATTTCTGAACATTATTGTTACCCATTACCTTCATCTAGTTAAAGTGATTTCGAAAAATTAATCACGGTGTATTTGAACCAATCAGAAGTACAAATCAAATTTTAATTATGTTGGAAATTATGCACCGCCCATGACCAATCAAGTTTCGATTATACTGGAAATCCATCTCTTGCATACCAGAAGAAGAATTTCCAGTATAATCGGAATTTGATTGGTAGATAGGTTCATTTCTGATTGGTTCAAAAATGTAAAATACGGTTTTCAGTTATAGTTTAGTACGTTATTGTAGTTAAATTTCTAAGAGACAGAAGTCTCTCGCGTTTTCGTAGAACATTACGAAAGGATGGCAATCTATATTATATTCATTAATCAATGGTGTAACGCAGAAGGGGTAATGTATTTCGTATGTTTGTGGGCATTTGTATCTATTGATGTGAGCAGCAGGGGGGCTGGTCGAAGGGCGCGGGGTGGGTTTGTTAGCCGCGGAGCACACAAAAGGAAAACCGGCCCGGTTTTATTTGCAATTACGGTAGTTACCTAACCAAACCACAGCCGTTTGATTCGTTTCCTTTTTTGTGCCACAAACGGCCACGCTTGCTTTGATGGTGCTTTTCGATTATATCAGTTCATTTTTATAAAAGTATATTGCGCCATTCACCACCGCGGAAGTTCATGAAATTTATGATGCAGTTATTGCGAATATGCTTCAATATTTTTTTGTTTAATTTTCAGCTAGTAGCGCATTCTGCCAGTTTTTCATTTGACGTTTTTGCGGTATAAGTTTGAGTGATTTTGTTTTTTATTTATGTGCGATATGGATGTGGTGTGGATTTATTGATTTTGTTGATAAATTTTGCGGCTGATAGAAATTGTAGTTTTTTTCTGAAATGAATTTTGAATGTAGCCAAACTTTCATGTTTATTCATTTCCTCTATCGGCGAAAATTTAACGAAGCTGTATTTGATCTACAATAATATTTTTGTTTGCACTCGAATTTCTACTAACCTTTGATACAAACGTTATCATTATTTAGCTATATTTACTTTATGTTCCAGTACATAACTTCCCGTTTTAACTAAACAACAAACAAACAAAATATAGAAAGTAATAGCATATACTTACTTAATCATAAATCCTTTTTACTTTAACATTTGTTACATTTGTAACCATGTATATTGAGTTATTCCTAAAGTTTTCATTACCATATATCCTTAAAATTTTCGTCTATTTTGATTAGAGATTTAACTTCTTTACATTTAACGCCCCTATTTTTTTTATTGTTTTCATCACTTCTTCTGCCCAAGATTTTCTTGGTTTTTCTTCTGTTTTTTTTTTCATTATCCTTTTTCGTATACTTTTCTTGTTGTACTTTATTCTCCCAGTCTTTAGTTGTATTCCCACAGTATGAATTAACCTTCTTCTAAGTATATTACCTATAGCTTACATTGGTAGTAAATTTTTAATGTCTTAATTTTTTTATTTTGTCACTTTGTCCACATGATTGTTTTTCCTTATATTTTCCTTAGAAACCCATACGCCGTCTTTCTGTTATCCATGTTTTTGAGCTGTATGTTAAAATGAGGATAACAATTTTGTTGTATACTCACTTATAATTTGAGTATCAGAATGGGGTCTTTCGCCATTTTTTTTTATTTTTTTTTTTTATGAAACTTTATCTATACTGAAGACTATATACACTTTTAAAAAGTCTTAATTGTTTTTCATTAAGCCACAATGATTTTTTAAAAAATGTTGTGACGTCATAGTAGAGGTGTTGCTGGATCTAAAACAGTACAGATTGTATGTAATTGTTGTCATATATTTTTTTACTTATTTTATTATTATTATTACAATAAAATAGAACATTTATGTAACAAAAATTATTTAAATCTCTACTGTTTTAGATCTCTACTATGACGTCACAACATTTTTTAAAAAATCATTGCGGCTTATTGAATAACAATTAAGACTTTTTAAAAGTGTAGATAGTCTTCAATATAGATGAAGTTTCATAAAAAAATATATAAAAAAATGCTAAAAGACCCCATTTCCTTCTTTGCTAATAAAATGTATTTATTACTATTGTTCCTGTCATTTTTGATCTTTCAATTACTTCTTAGTCTATTCAATATAAATGTAAGAACATTATTCTAAGATGTACATGAAATACCTAAAAAAAAATATACTACTAACTTTTTTAATAGATTGCTACCAAAACCTAATAATTTCGTAGGATAGACATTTAAATTTTAAATATAACATAAACACAGACACCATCTTGAAAATAGGGGAATTATATTCTAGGGTTCCCCAAACTTCTTTATATATATTTTTAAGTGGGCTCAACTATTGAGGTTAAATGCTGTCACCCATCAAACTGACCGCGGACAGTGGTGCTAACTTGCGTTATCGAGTGAACTGGCTTCAACGCTACCTGTCTCCCCTTATCTATTGAGAATTAGGATGTTATAAATGCCTTGGGTTTCAGCTTCCTTCCTTTTCACATTGAACTAATAGAATATTCTTTGCTAGCCTTATCGTTTGATAGTTATATTTATAATCAGCCGTCTATGTATTTAATTAAAAGTTACCACTATTTTAAATGTATACGGTGTTCTTGTGCAATGTCCATGGCAGGTCTGAAAGAAGCAATTTCCCTCGTAGTACATATCACGTATCATTTTTAAAAATAACACAATCAATTCGTATAAACCCAAACAAATCCAGCAGTACATCCCGGCCGACATCAGGTACCATCCTCATCTCCCAGCGGTGTCAGAGTTGATTTAGCGTCGCCGGGGTCGCCTAGCAACCGCAGACCAGCTCGCATCCTCAGCGCTGAGTCCGGCGCGGCTGTCCTGCTCGTCCTGCTTCTCCAGCACGGCGACGCTGATGTGTGCAGGCAGCCGATAAGCACGCCACATCAAGCGGAAAACTACTCTTTCACAGTTTAGTCTTTTGACAGGATTCCGTTCATTGGTTCACAGCAGGCTCCGTGATCTGTAGCTGGGTTCATGACGGTAATACGATTGGATTATGGAAAGTTGAATAGCGGTTTTTTGCTGGTTTTATTATAGTTATTATTTGTAGTTTGGATTTAATGGAAGCGCGTGCATTTCATTAACGTCTAATAGTTTGAGATATATTAAAATTAATATACATATATACTAAGATGAATACCGAAATTTTGACCAATACCTTTAAGGGCCAATAGCCAAAAGTACAGTTAACTATTAGTTAGAAAACAGTGTCTTAAAGTTAAAATAAAATTAGCAATGGCTAACAACACATTTGTCACATTCTAAGTATAGAGAATTAACGAGCATGTGCGAATTGCACTTTGGTAGTGGACGCAGCGAAACTGGTGTGCCAGGATAGGAATGCTTGATTGTTGTTTGATTGTTGTACAATGTAAAATTACCCATTTTTAGGTGAACAATATTAACAATAAACAATTAATTAATAGTTTAATCCCTTTTATTGAAATTATACACAGTTGATTACTGAAGTCATTACTTTTACATGTATTAAAAGGATTTTTTTTTATTAGCTTTTGAATATAGTTATTTGTCAAACTAGAGAGGAAAGCGCTTCTTTTTCCCCCTCGAGTTCGAACTACACCATTCCTACTTTATATAGAGGGAAGGTAAAATTTGTTAAAGTCTATCCCCAAAATTTAGTGTCTGCTGAAAGCATTAGAGCTGCACGATTAGTTAAATTTGAACAGTGACAGTTCGGTGTAGCACAGAAGTGTTGATTAAATGATAGACTGTAAATTAGTCTCTGTAGAATCATCCATGATTCACAAACCTACTATAACATTACACAATGGCATTATGTAGCAAACTGATTAGTTGTAGTGTATAAATAGTTTATATCCTAACACCATGGAATCGGATATTCCTTTACATATTATCAGCACTGAGATCAGCACATTCGCTCAAAACATAATCTATTGCACTAATCTACATGTCTCATATATACAACGTAGCACTATGTCTGCGTTCCTTTTGAAATAAGCGGCGATGTTATAGATATACCCCCTTGTGATTATTATTGCTGGGAAAATTATATTTTGATACGGGTCTTGTGATTTAAGTGGTCCACTACTATTCCTTTAAGAATTTTCAAAATATCTACAGATTCTGTAAATACCTAATTGGTTTGACTTGCTGCTAACATCTATACAAAAGCATAATATATTTTTTCTACGACCACTGAGAAATCTGCTCATTGTATGTTTGTTGTTGTTAGGGATATGAGGTACATTGCAAACATCGTGCGAAATGAACTTTTTTGTGAGTATTTCAATACAGATCAGTTCATTTAAGTATAGATACCATTGCTACGATACTTATTTAGAATTGTCAAATATTGGAATGGTGAAAGCGGGACAAATTTATTATTAAAATTAAATTAATTTTGAAATAATATCGTGGTCGTAGAAAAAGTATAGTCGCAACTCGCATGGAATGTCCATTTCATACTCGTATGATTTGCAGCACCATTCCATGCTCGTTGTACAATATACTATTTTCTTCAAACATCATAAAAGTAAGTTATTATGTATTTGTACTCAACAGGCAGAAGTTCAATATGGTCACCGTCGGCGTAAAAGTGTCTCCTTAACACTTTTACCCCAGCCGCGGACAAAGTAAAATATTACAAAAAATAGTTAAGTTGCAATTCCATAATTTGACAGTTAAAGATGAAACAAATAAACAAAAATAACAAAACAGCATATTCTATGGCAACTCGCTTCGCTAGTCGTTCAAACTTACCTGCTCAGCACACAGAGTATCACATTTACTCCCAATAACACAATATACTGTTATCCAACACTTCCTTATTATAACATCATAACTATGGTGATTTCAAATAAATAATTTGGTTTATAAATCACTACTGAGATAAAAATGTTTTGGAAAATGAACGTGTATTAATAACATAAATTTGACATTTTTTAAGGTTAATATTGATATTAAAATTGAAGATAATTTTTTTATTCAGTTGACTATCATTTTTCATTTTAACCCTTAATACTTTTTTCTGTTCTTCATTCGTTAAACTGACTGTATTCCTTCTCGTAAAGGTCTATGCATTTCAGGGATAATAAGTTTTTAGATAAGTACTATTTTTGTCTCCTCTTGGAAATTTTCTGGGATATAAAATTGTGTATTATAATTATTGTCCTTGTTTAATATTCGACTCCCCTAAAACTCCTGTTCTCGCCCAAATCTCATAGGTGGGTCGATCACCCCGATTGTTGTGCCGTAATTTCATGGACTGTCACTCAGAAATTTTTCCTAGCTAAGAACAATGCGTCCTTGCACTGGCCGTTACTTCTGGGCGTAGCAGTAATACTAATATCATGCCCAATCCCAATAATAAATTCATCTAGAAATTGCACTATTTAATATTTCATAGTGTGGCTGAATCTTTTCGATTTCTGCCCATCCCCCTCCATCAGCATACTTCCAACAACATCGTCCACACTTTTCTGCTCTCCTTTCTCCGTTCGGCCGTGCCTAGCACTGTATGCGGTCCTTAACCTGATAATCAAGATGGATGGCACGGCACTAACGTAACGTAACGGCGCTACGGTAGTTCCTTGGTCTAGCGCCGTCGCCAACGCCGCCGGTGACGTCTATACCGCCACTTTGTAAACACATACATCAAGTACGTCGTGTCAAATTAACGTTTGAGACCCGTTCCAACCCTGGAATTTTAAATTTGTGCTTCGGGAGGAGCGATGGAATTGTGGGAGAATTTGTACTATAAGAAAACTTAATTTAAATAATTACAACTTGTAAACAAAATAATAACAAAAATATTATAGCTTACACAAATAAATTACACAAACAATTTAGAAAATAAACACGATTATTTACAAAAACAATTTTGGTAAATTTTCAGATAATGCATCTTATAGGGGTTTACCGAATAGTACAGTATTTTTTATTTATAAGAAAAGTGAATTTTCAACACAAAAATGTAGATATAGAAAATCAAATGCAATATATTAGGTTTGTTCCAAGTGGTCATTTCTGACAAGTTTGTGACATGTTTGGGACAATTTCACTGCGCCTGATAAAAATGAATGAATTTCTTTATTTATATTTATATTTAAGGTGAGCTGTCACAACAAAAAATGAGCATGCACATGCGTTTCATTCCATTCGCCGTTCCAGTCTATGTTTCTCACTTTTTCTACATTCTACATTTTTTGCAGGCGCACTGAAATTGTCACAAACATGTCACAAACTTGTCAGAATTAACCACTTGGAACAAACCTATTATTTACTGTAAGTATTTTATTCAAATGTATTATAATCACTTGTTTATGGTATTGTTTAGCGGACAAAAAGTGGTTCTTTATGGTCTAGTTCGATAAAGTAAAAATTATGAACATTAAACAACTTGGTAACCTAACAATAACAAAAAAATTACATTTCACACTATAAAATTTTTTGGTGTGCCAAATAAAATTGTCATTCTACGCTAAAGATAATTAATCTGCAATTTCGTCCAACATATAATATTGTATGTCACACGTACATACCAAATGCCTATGGCACACTGGTTGATGAGCATCGATGAGCACTTCGATGAATCAACAGGACGAACCCCCCTTCTAAGATTTTTAATTTCATCAATGACGAATACAAGGAATTTCTCAAAAAAAGTTAATGTGAAATGAGACACAAAGATACGTCTGAAATGAGTCATGTATGTTTATCGATGCTCATCGATGAAAAATTGGGAAGCCTCTATTTTTCGACAATGACGGGTTTGTTCTGTTGTTTTATCGATGGGCATCGATGTTCATCGACGCTCATCGACCAGTGTGAGTGTGTCGTAAGCATAATACGGTTTTATTGACTAGCTCTAAATTGTCTTGCCGGTAAAACCGTAAATTATGTACCTGTTACATAAATATCTATTCAATTGTTGGTTAATTGGAATTTGGAAGGTACAAACACATGTAAAATCGTTCATTTCTAATAATAGTTTATTTCGTATGATCACCAATATTTATGGAGATATAAGTTGTATAGTTTATAGTAGATGTAGGTGTTTAGCAAGGCATTAAAGAAATTTACGAATATGATTTAAGTTGACTAAATTGTAAAGCTAGCGAGATATTTGAGAAAGATGCCAAGTCATTGTAATTATTTTGTAAGCGCTTGGGAGAAGCCGAGGAGCACAACAAAATATTGATGTATTATGTATGAAAATGTGTCTTGAAATTGGAAATAAATGAAGCAATAATTTCTTGGCGCGGTGATGTTATAATGAAGGTTATCGATTTTTCCGTTTCGAATTTTGCTTGTCGACTTCGGAGCGGCCCGCCATTAATCAACTAATATACAGTTTTATTTATGTTCACGTCATGTTCTGGAGGAGTAGAATTTGGCAATCAACCACGCGCCATGTTGCCAAATTGCCGACGTGCTCCACTGCCAGTTGTAATTTTTAACTAGAAATTTCAATTTTAGAAACAATGAATCCAATTTAATTAAATTTCTATTCACCGCATTCAATTTGCGAATAATTCCTAATTTATGTAAACTAGAAAATATAGCGCTCACTCAATAAAATGAGGTATTATGTAAAGCTAATTATTAGTTTAGTAGGAGCTTGTAAATATTAACAAATATTAATTTCAGCTGTCTGCAAAATGGCGGTCGGAACGATGAATGGTTGTAAAATAACGCGCGCGCTGTAAATCTGATATATTCAGCAGTTTTCGTGTTGCTCTTGCCATCAATACATGTACCCAGTTCCCGGCTATGTATTCGCTTGTCCCATGCTGATATACTAAATCAAAGTCCATGGTTTAATTAGTGATAAAACTAGCCGCATTATAAATTAAACGAGCCACGGTCATGTGATCGTCAATTTAATTACTGCGATATTATGTGGTAGATGTATGCATTCCCCATTCCCCACCCCAGCGTACGGACGCGTGTATGCACTATGTGCACCTCATTGCATTATCTTATTATTTAAATGGGTCAGCAATTAAAACACGGCGCAAGGTTGGTTATTAATTTGTTTATTATAATCGAATTTATGCTAATGTCATTTTGGATGAGTTCGTTCGAACTGGATACAATTAGATATTAATGATTCATATAATGATAGTGTTTGATTAGTTCTGGATAATCGTATCATTTTGCCATTTCGTGTTTCCGCTACTGTCACATGTTCCAGTAACATCAAATTATCTTCCTCTATCTGGTTTCGCATTTAGTTACAGCCAATGGGACACGATTCTTGAACGCTTGCTAGAGAGATATTTGGTAATCCTACATTAGGTATATAGTATAATTGTTTTACATTATGTAATAATTCATGGGTAAAATTTTTGTAATTTCCTATAAAGAAATTTTCCAGCAGGTATGCTTTTGGTTTTTCAGAGAATTGTTGTTGCCTGGCGTAGTTTTGTTGACTCACTAGAGTACGAAGGTTGTCACTCTTAGGCGCATTGCAGAACAATTAACTTTAAAAAATTGTTATTTAACTTAGCTTCACTCTGTTTCTTTTCCTTTAAAGGCCTGTGTCCACGGTGATAGAAATCGGTCCGAGATCTCGGATATAGTTCTATATCATAAATAGTGAACGTATATCACAACAGATGTCAGGTTATTCGAATTTATGAAGTTAGCTTCAGTCAATTCTACCACTACTAAAAACTAATAATATATAACTCAAGAAATTATTCTGACATAAGTAAATTTAATTTGTTTATACGAGAAATAAATAAAAAATATATTTCATGTTTCAGAAACTGTTAAAAATACTAATTTTGATTGAAAATTTTTCAGCTTTTCAAACATTAAACGTCAAAATTTTAATTTGGTAACATCTGTATGAAGTTAGCAACTAGTATGAAAAAATCGGACGGAACGCGTTTTTTTCATTATAGTTTTCTATTCAATTTTTTCGTCCAAGTTGGTAGTGTCCACGATCCGCGTTTTTGATTCGAGAACTATGCCCGAGATCTCGGACCGATTTCTCTCACCGTGGACACAGGCCTTTAATCCTTGAAGTTAGGATTCTGCATATATCTTTTGTATTACTTTGCCAGTTTTAATTCTTGCTGCTTGTAAATCTACTTTCTTTAGCCATGTTTACCTGGGTATACCTCGTCTTCTTTTTCCTCCTGGTCTCCATTTTACTACTAATTTTATTGCATCCTATTCTTCTGCTCTCCATATATGTCCAAGCCATCTAACTCTCTGTTGTTTGACCCTTTTCTCAAGTGTTCTCCTTCCAACTAAACATGTGCCGTCAAAAAATTGTTTTTTTCCCAGAGAAAATTCCCGGAAATGTCTTCATCCACGATTTTCGGGAAAAATATTTACGTTTTTCAAGATTTTTTAATTTCGGGGATTATTATTTTGGAATTTTTCCGGAAATTCTAAAAGATATTTGAGCTTGATGTCTGCTTTCGCGCTTGTGCCTGTTTGTTAATTACCCCTACTACAACATCAGGCAATGTGTTATTCGGTGTATCATAAGTTATGAATAAACAGACGTCTGCAGTGGTTTAGTGCGTTTTGGATCGTTATTTAACAATGAGCGAGAGAAAAAGAAATTGATTTTTATACACTTTTAAATTCCTGGAGAAATTTCCGGGGCAATTCCTAGGAATTTTCCCGTATCTATAAATTTCGGAAACTGACCCATCTCTACTTTCAACTCTTATTCTATTTCATAGTTGATTCTTATTCTGTATTCGTTTCTTCTTCTTTTTTGGGTCTGATATTGTTTTTTATTATTTTTAAAATCTTAATCTTCTTTCTTATTGTCATAGTCTCAGCAGTATACATTAATATTGGTTTTATTATCTTTTAGTAAATACCGAGGTAAATACACATTTTTTTTTATTAATGTAACTTTAAAGAAAATCGTCAACTCTAACCCCCAAAAACCTTAAAGCAAAATTAATGATAAAATAAAATGTATGATGGCCAGTTTCCAAGAATTTGTGTAAATATTGTGACAAATTTAAACATTTTTTAATATTATCCCTGTATCTGAATATTTATCTTGAAATTTATTAGAAAAATGCTTTAAATTTTATGATGTTGGAAGCACTGCTGAAAATTTAATTTTGCGTAGTTATGCACGCAAATGAGATAAGCGTTTGAAATATTTTTACGATGTTTAAATACGTAACAGTGTAAAATTGGATTTCACTAACATATTTGAAATTTGATGTTTAAATCAATAAAATATTCAATTGATTGGATTGTAGCTATTCTAGTTATTTCGTATTATTTTGGAATGTACAATAATTTTTTTAACTAAATAATGCTCGCATTTTATTGAAAGCTTTGGAAATTAAAAATCAATTATTTATTAAAGTAAATAAACAATATAACAAGGTCGGTGAAGAATGAACCGACGGTTGAAATCAACTATTGTATTATGCAGTTAAATGTGAGGGTATTTGTTATTAATAAAATCGGAACATATTGGATGTGTTATACATCTGGAAGTAAATTAAGCGTGGCTTGCAAGTGGCGGCTGGTGGGCTGAAGACGCGGAGGGGAAAGTGAGGGGCGCAGCTCGGCTGGAGGTATTCAGCAAGATTGAGATTAGAAGAATGATTGTCGGACTAAAAGGTTCGGAGCCGGGGCGGCCACCATATTTCACCGCGGCCTTTGTTGCCGGAGTTATCGGCGGTACATACCCCGCATAGCTGAATAGACTAGAATGATGAAACTGGAGGAATGGAACTCCAGTGAATTATCGTCCGTATACAGCCGCCATTCCGTAAGCGCATATTATATTTAATGTACGAGCAGAGACCAATAAATAATTGTATCTTCCTTTTTAATGGACCATTTCAACAGAACTCGAGGGACCCGTCATCTTCTCGACCGCGTTTTTGACAAACGTTCTCCGAGGTGTACCTTCAACCATATTTTGATGATGTGCCCACTGTTAAAATGAAATAATCGCCCAGACTTCGAGACATTTGTTATGTAATTCTGTTTTAAAATACTCCCAGGACTCTATTTCAAATTTGCCCGTTTTATAATTAGCTGCCGCCTCACCGCATCCACCAAATTATTCTCAATAACTTCAACTTAAATTCCCATCGCCCGTCTGCTTCTAAACAGATTCCCTTTTACTCGAAACAATTGCATACAAACACATTCGCCCTTTAATCCTTTCCACATCCATAAGACTATGTACAAATAAAGAATTATTTAAATATTCCTATGTTTATTGTCCACGAAATATATATTTTTTTGTCGGCCAACCAAGACTAAGTATTTTTATCTGCCATACATACCTATCGGATAACCCATTTTAAAGAATCCTTGAGAATATCTCGAAAAGTAGGTATGCATTTAACGAAACAAAAAATTCCAATAAAGGTTGATGGATTTGAACAGGTCATCTAATTTCATCAAAAAATTTTCACCGCCAACTCTGTAGGAATTGTAACAGGTACCTCACACATGGTACCAAGAGGTATCTGACATACGAAAGGGTTTTACTTGATTAAATGAATAATCAAGGGTAGCGTAGTCGCTGGCCACCACGGAATATTTTAACTCGATTCCGAAGAGTATTTAGAAAAAGACTTCTGATCAATTGGCGGGAAACATGCGCGCAGGCGGGAATCAAACACGTATTCAACAATAACAAAATTATATAATATTTAATAACGAACAAGCAAAAAAAATTATATAAATCAAATACTTTTACGAGCTGAATAATTCGACGCTATATAATCCAAAGTATCGCTTACTCACTAACTTTTACAATAACTTTCAAAAATCGAAACTGATATAACATTTGCTATTAACAATACTCATACATAAAACTCAAATCTGCTTACATGAACTCACAAAATAAACTTCACAAAAACTATGTATGCAATCGACAATCGAGAGGAGCCCTTAAAACTGTGTATAAATTCTTTCAACATTTAACAAGAAAAGCCAAAATGCAAGTGTCTGCTCACTGCCCAATGTTCACAATTTATTACTTAAGGGATGGGACAGTGGCACTCAAAATAACTAACTTTAATTGTAATAAACGCAAATACCGTTTATTACAGAATGCAGGATGGGAGCAACATTTAAATCTTAAACTGGAATCCCCATTTTATTATTGTATATTCCGATTTAATTAAATATGGTTTACATGGATACAGAAATTACAGAATGCACTTGAATCAATTAAATATATATTCGTTTATATCTTCGATCAAAGCAATTCTTCACACATCATATTTGGTGTTGAATGTTCTTAAGCAATGCAACAAGTAATGTTGCTATTTTTGACTTTTTCTCCGTTATCATTTTTAGAGAACGTAACTTGTCAGTAGGTACTCGTAACCTCTTCTTAAGGCGTAAAATAGATCATTTAATGAAACTTGTTAAAATACTACATACACAAAATAGGTAAAATGCTTGATGTTTTTATTTCACATAACTTTTCATCCATGTTTATTATACTGTTTTGAAAGTGGACTAAATTACTTAACATAGATCGTACGTTAAGCTGTCATTTTAAAAATCGCTTCGTAAATTATTTCTGTTCACTTTAGCTTTAACTATCGTGGTATACACAGTTTTTTAGATGGTATGAGCACATAACACGCATAGTGGCACGTTAATAACATCAAAGCAAAGCCCGTTGGAAATCTGGTAGAACAATCGGTATTTCTGCAATTAATTCAGCGTAAACGTATCATAATAACACGAGACGCAGGCAGATATCACATCAGGCTCGCGAGCGTGCAAACAAGCGCCGCGCCGCGACGCTTTCAGCGCCACCATAGCGATAACAAGTGCGTGCGCGACGCCAGATCTCCCGCCGTCCGACGGAATAATTCGCGGCACCGCGGCACAGCAAACCGGATGTGATGGCGCATGAAATGCTCCGAGTAAATTTCCGTTTCGACTAATCCCCGGCACTAGCACTAAAATTATTCAATTTGGAATGCAAATCCTAAAACACTTTAGTGAATTGCGACTACTGCTCCTATTACGCATTGGGGTGGGCACAAACAGCGTCTTACTACATTACCACCCGCGGAATCTCTTAAAGGAGTTACCGCGCTGGGATGTTTCATGAGGATTGCGCACTTTTATAATTTACTGGTCATTATCTGGTTCCAGATAATGCTGCTCTACTTCTGCAATTTATCGGTGCATTTCTCCTCTTGTGCCACAACTATTTCCCAAGCGAACATCTCGTTTACATACTACTACATTTTCTACAGTTTGTTCGCACACTTATCTGTTTATATAAAGTTAATCTTATATATTTATATCCCACAAATGGTAGTAGCACGAATCCATAAATATGTTCAACCAATCATCAATCTCTTCCAGGTCTTTTTTTTCTCCGTGAGGTGTAAGACCTTATAAAACTGGCATTTATATGAGCAATATTTTGAAATTTAATTAGTTCTCAAAATATTACCAATATGAAAAACATACCCCCCTAACCCCCATGGGGTAAATAGCTCCGTGGTAACGTGTCGGACTGTGGATCGTGAGATCCTCATTTCGAATCCCACACCTGACAGTTGCCAATTTAAATTTACCCCTGTGGTTCCCCCTCCACTAACATCTCTGGGGGTTATGATTTGACGGCTGGTAACCGCACTTCATAAGCAAAAATATATCACTTACCGAGATCTGCGTAAGCAGAGTGCCACACCCACAATGGGTAAAAGGCGTGATGATATATATTTTATATTTGGAAAACATTGCATACATGAATGTTAGGTATTAATATCATCACCTTCTTCATGGTTTAAGCCTTTTCTATGTTTTTTTGACATTCTTATTCGTATTGTACCTCTAGGTTTGCATTTAAGCTCTAAGGAACATCTACTAGTTTGGAAATACCAAAAATTATATACGAGTACAATACACCAAATATATTTATAATATAATAACATTAAATATAACTTAATTGATCAGAACTTGGATATTGGTTTTTAAAAACTTTATTTTTGCTCAGAAACAGAGAGACAAAGTTTTTAGATGTTTATTGCTTTAAGAGTACAACAAGACTGAATACTAGAACTACATACAAGATAAAATAAACATGTGTACAAATAAAAGAAATATTAATCTTCCTCACTTTGCGGGAACATAGCGGCCAATGGGAAACGCTGATATCGGCAGGTAGACGTTAGGTCCCATATATGTCTACATCCACATAATTATTTTCATATCTTCTCAAATTCTTTGGTATTAGAAAGGTTGAAATATATGCAGCATAGTATTATCACAAGTATATTAACTAATTTCCAAGGGTACAATACCCCCAATTATTTTAAGTTTGTCTTGACAATTTTCTAAACAAGTATCTGGGTGATAGTTTATGAGATCCTTAATTCGAATCATACAGTGTGTAGTTGCCATTTTAACTCTACCCTCATGCACCATCTTTGGAATCCGAGACACATCAGCTGGTAATATATCATTTACGCAGATCTGTTAAAGCAAAATTTATATATTCTCGTACTTAGGTTTTTACACACTTCTTTGACTATCACCGTTTTCATATTCGTGTTGGAGATGTGTCGTTCGCGAACGATTCGTTCAAAATGAACGATTCCTACAGATGATTAAAAAAAAAATCGAATCAGTATTTTGAGAAAGATTAGTTCAGTTAAAAGAATCAGCAGTGAACGAGTGATTTGAAATAACCTTGTTTTTTATTTTACAAAATAAAACTTCTTTGTCTGTCATTAATATTAGTACTCATTATTATGTAGTGTAGTAAAGCAAGAGATACAAATACCTACTAAACATATCATCAACGACGAAATACATCGGGCGAATAAATCGAGTTGCGCAATGCGCAGTGCGCACCGATTCGATCCCACAAAGTTTAGAACGATTCGTTACTAAATAACTCATTGTACAAAATTATAAGTGATTCGGCGAACGAATCTTTCTGAGCGAATCTCTTTACTAAACTGAATCAAAAGACTCGAATCAGTAAAAAGATTCGAACTTGCCATCTCTGACTCGTATACGTCTGTATTCCCTTAGCCTAGTGGTGTAAGTATGTTTTGGCCAACTTCAAGTAGTATATGAATTTTATGACTTTGAGTAATACAGATTTAAAGGTCACAATATTGTTGGTGCTCAACTGATTATTATTTTTATATTTTTGTAGTTTGTAAGTTCCATTTAAACGCAATTTATTTCTCAACGTGCGCTCCAGTTAAACTACAGCAAATTTCCTACATAATATCAGTGTAATCTTCCTCCAGTCCCAGCACAGAGCAGAGGAAACATATCCGAGATAATATTATTACCGGGATCCAGTATCATGCAATGCATAAACATGTTTATTTTCACCTCGGCATCGCGTTATCCAGCATTATGTATCTATGTAAATGCACGCCATGATGTATTTTTGCAGCGCTCGCGATATTGGAAAGTTATTCAATTAGTTGTTGCAAAAAATGATAGTGGCTCCCCTATCAGACAGTGATGGATGATAATGCCGGCTTAGATGTAAGTAAACACGACTACTCGCACTCTGGAACTTTCGCCAGTGCCAATATTTAAGATGCCACTTTGAGAAAAAATCGTATCGCAGCCAGCTGTATTCACTGGAGAGGTCCTCAGTTTGCTCTGGAGCTAAAATAAACAAAAACCGTATCGAATTTTGACAGGTAGTGTAAATATTGTCGGAGGAAGAGTGAAGGAACGCTCTTTGGTGCCAGTTACTTCATCCGCGTGACGAGTTCCGGAACCTACAAATGCGGAGATAATGTTTCTTTCTAGTGTACTAAACGGAACCACTGCCCACAGCACAGCTTTTATTTTAATATAAGCAACCTCAAATATTATATTTTGTAGAACAGATTCGATAAATACTAATACTATAATCAGTCATTCGGCCCAATCCTCTAACTTAGTTGTTAATTTTTAACCACTTGCTAAAATTTTAATCCAATGAAAATTCTTAACACATAAGAAAATATCAAATTGTCACTTGTAACATTCGTTTCTATTTGTCAAAAATATTAGCAAGTGTTTAAAAGTTAACAACTAACTTAGAGAATTGGGTATATTATCTATGTAAGTGGATAACCGTAAATAAGTATGGTGAACTTTTTACGGAGCATAAAAGGCCGGACAAAATTAGACCAAAAAAATCAATGAAACAAGATAAGAACTCAATATTTAATTCATTACCCATAAGGCAGAAGTTTATAAACAAAACTGGATTTAAAATCTGGAGACAATGAACAAAAATCGTTTGTTCTCTGGTTATTCCATGTCCTTAATCCTCATTCTTCTTACCCTTACTGCATTTTAGAACTTTCCCAAATTTCCATTTAGTTACATGCCATTTTTCTTCATCTTCTTCATTACTGGTCCATACATAACTGTTTAAACCAAGATCTGCAACTTGCACCTTACCACCAACCAGTCCTATATATGGATTACTTATGTAATATAATCTTTAATGTATTCAATGTTACCTTGTGGAATTCAAATTTCTACTTTATCTTTATTTACATTATCATTGTGGTATTTTATTTATCTATAATAAAAACTAATGCTACATACAAATATTTGTTTCCTTCGTCAAAAAATAGTAATAAAGAAATGTTTTATAATACATGAAGACATTCATTTAAGAACGACTGGGTTCCGCTGTATATAAGAAAGAACAATATAGGTCTGCAGTACTGTAATTGCCTTGTTCAGTAACAAATAAATAAATAAAAGTGGGTGTGTCATAAATAATTTTTATGGCTGTTAATATCGAAGGAAAGGAGCACTTTGTTTCGCATTAGCATCCTTATCCAGATAATAAATACCCTCTTTGGTAAATAGGCCATATGATGTTGTAGTCATTACTGGCCTCTGTATTCACATTATTGCCTAAAATTCTCATAATTACACGAAGAACATCAAGTAGAACAAACCGCCCTCGCTCCGTTAATTCCGTTCGAAAGCCTCGCGGAGATAGACCGACAGACAATAACGCGGTCGCGGTAGTTAAGGGAACACGACACAGGCTGTTTGCGGTCATCCATACACAGGATTGTGTTTAACTGGTAGGTGCGTCTAGCGCTAGTGCTCCGCTACCACGCCACTAGATTATGTGCGTGTGTAAACCTAGGTAGCGTTTAGCGTGCTAACCGCACCACGGATAACCTAGTTACAATTACGCTCAAGATCGTTCACACTCCGCTAATTTGGACCAGGAATTCGGAAACTCCGCCTGGACATCGAATAGAGCTTATTAGGGTCTTATTTTGGGGTTATCATGTACATAACTGCTTTGTACTAGTAAATATTTATTTGTTATATTGTCATGTGGTAATTTCATTTGTTTATAACACTTTAAAACTGTTAATATATACAAATATTTAATCTATTTCGGTCCAATCTCTTCAACCAATCAGTCTTGTAGTATCTATTGTGTAGCTTTATATTTTATTAGGTCTCCTGAACAGTGTCTTTATAGTATATTATGATACAAGTGTATAAGTAAGCTTTTTAAAGCACGAACGGACGAGGTTAAGAGCACGACGCGAAGCGGAGTGCTTTTAATGTCGCTAGTGCTTTAAAAGCACTTATACACGTGTGTCATACGCTATTTTTTATTATATCTGCATCATACTCTGGAAAAAATTGGAAAGCAACATTTTGATTATGATTTATTTCATAATTTTGCGCGTGTGACGTTTGACGTATATTGTTTACATGGAGACTGGTTAGCATTTGTTGTTTACGTTTACAGTTTTGACAGATATTAATAGTAAATATTTTTGTTGTTGCTTAGTAACCTTTAAAGCACGGCGTGTTTTAATCTTGCGTTTATGAACGCTGTAGCGTGTTTTAAACACGGATTATGATGCAGGTATAATAAAAAATGATTTGTTGTCTCAACATCATTGCCTCTTATCCATTAATTATTTACTTTTTATCGTAGCCTATTCTAAATCATGCAATTATTTTTATTTTCTGTCTTATATAGTGAACTGCATGTAATCAATATAGGTATTTATATCCTCGATTATTAGTTGCATTATACATCATTTCTCTTCTTGACTGAGACTGAATATCTAGATATTTCCATAAAATTTTGTCCACCATATTCCGACCTAGATTTCTTCGTCTTTCTATATCCATTATTGAATGTCCGTTTGTCATAAAATTTTGTCCTCTTTTCTCTTTAGTATGAACAAATAGTGAGAGGGTGAATTACACGCTTTAAAGTTTGTGGCCAAAAAATAATTGAAACACATTTTCTAAAGCAATAAAATGAAATTGCTTTAGAGTAATATTGACATATACAGGCAGATTCACAAAAGGAATTAACGCTAACTCCATTTTTTCAACATCTGTAACTTTGTTTCTAAATTAACAAAATGTGTCAAATTTTATGCTAACCAATCTTGAGTATAACTTTAGTTAAAATAAATATCTTCTGAGAATGGAAAAAGTTACGAGTAATAATAAAAATGGAGTTAACGCTAATCCCTTTTATGATTCTACTTGATAATGTATATTTTAAGAAACAAGAAAACACCTTGTATTGTTCCTTAATACTTGTGATTATTGTTCTCTTCTGGCCTTTCAATTAGAAAATTATAAATAAGCAAATAAATATATTATCACGCCATTTACCCATTTTTAGTGTACTTTTACAAATGTTAGTAAGTGATATATTTATTATAGAAGCTCTTAAGTTGCGTTTCCAAAAATGGTACTGGACGGTAAATAGCTATGTCAATGTAAGTCTTGCTGCCTGTGGGATTCGATTTGAAGATCTCATGATCCACAGTCCGATGCGTTTCTACGGAGCCGTTGAAAATTGTATATTCGAACCGAACTTGAATATTTCCACCTGTTTGGATTATCGAGTTACTATATTTATAACACTACAACGTTAATCCATAATTGCTTGCAAATGCAATGTTATTGTTTATTATTATTTTAGGCTTTGAATTAATTATACGCGGTTAAATAAATTTTCGAATTAGTTGAACATGAAATTCTAAAAGTAACTTTGTGCTGTTTCTATTATTAATGGCGTTTAATACTTTATGAAAACAGTTTACGTATAAAATAGTTACGGGTTGTGAAAACTTTTCTCTAAAGTTTTATTTATTATTTAGCCAGACCAAAGACGCTTACGATCGACATGTTATTTCTCAGGGAATTTTATATTAGGTTTAATTTAAGATGACAATGATTAAAAAGTGGGACTCATGTCAAGTATTAGTTTGTGGGTTTCACCATTTGTTTTGCACTGAGATCTTGGTAAATGGTCTCTCAAATCACACTTTTAAATATATTAGTAAAAGGGGAAGAATTTTTGTTGGTTCTACTATTTCTCGCCCCTTACGTGAGAGACATTGAATGCAAATCTTTCCCTGAGATAAATTCGTATGATTTGGCCGGGAGTGCAGACTCTGCATTCGTCACCCGGCAAGACGTAGACGAACAGGTAATTTTCCACCTGTTCCTTGGAACGTACGACAGATGGGACGCTGCTGAACCTGAGGACATTGCCATAGCTCTGCTCGAGGAAAACTCTTCATTTACGTGCCTCGTGTTTGTCTTCACCAGAAAGTTAGGAAATGGGAATGTGAAAAATTGCGCGCTTCTCTTCAATTTAGTATGCTTCTTGCATTTGATTTGATTAAGTAAAACAGATAATGTGTAATAGAAAAAACAATTCCCTCGTCCATTACCCTGCTTAAAATTCCCTGAAAATGATTATAAAATCCCGGAATCCCGCCCTTAATCCCCAGATCCATCCCGTCATTCAGTAGGGTGCGCAGCGCGAATTTGTCAAATGACACAGGCGGTCGATTGAGCGGAGGAATTATTGTCCAGCATCACCAACGTGTTCGTTTCCGATAGATGCTAATCGGAGACACTATTACAGTTTGATAGGATATTGTTTATTCCCCAGCCTCGGCACAGCCACCCTGGACCAGCAACAAATTAACGGCTGGGATTTTCGTTGTAGCTGCTGATTGATGATCCGAACTAATTACTATTATCTATTAGGAATCGATGGTCCGCGACGGATAAAACAGTTTATGCTGGTGTTGTTGTCGTAGTGGGCTGTGGAGAGCTTTTGTAATCGCCCTGTTTGCAACTGTGTAAATACCATCCTGTTTGGTTATCATTTGTTCCAAGAGACGATCTAGTAATTGTTATAATATTTATTTATTTTACATTCTGAGCATCAACATTTAATTGCCAATTACGATACATTGCACTAGTTATATAGTAGGAAATAGACTTATAACACTTTCTCTACCATTCTTTTCTTAATTTTATTTTAACCTACAATAAATTGAATGTTTAGTCGTTATTTCGATGATTTCAGTACAGTATTTTTTATTTTATAATTCGTTACTCACCTTCGTATATTAATTCTTACCAAGCACAATTTTAATATTGTCAATACATGGCACTATTAAACACTACTAAAAATTACAATCACACAGTTTGACGTTTATGCTCACAATGCGCATGCACGCGCAGCGTACCAACTGTGTAGCTTATTCATAAACTCCATATTGGGAAAAAACTTGAACGTAGGTGGCGGGTCGGGCAGTGGAAAAAAGGAGGAGCAACTGGAAAAAAACAAACTACCTTTCGTAACAACATGACCAGCTTTTTCCAAGAAATTGATATGATGATTGCTATTGTTAAATTAGAGTATTTTAATTTCGAATTATTAGTTACACTTTTTGTAAAATAATGAAGAATGTTAAGTTTTCTATTGTGTACTTTTTACTTTCTTATACAAAGTATAAGGAAGTATTGGAATCACGAAAAAAATCGCTGACGAGATTTTTGCGGAAATACATATTTTGACTTCCACTGAATTCATTAACACCAATTTCTCAATGATGTCTGTGTGTGAGGATGGATGGATGTCCGTGTGCGCAATACCTTATGAACTAGACAAGATATGTGAACGAAACTTGGAATTTATAAGTTTTATGAAAAAATGAAAAACTGAGTTGATTTTTAATGAAATTGAACAACCGAAAGAGGAACTTTACTGGATACAGAAATAAATAAATTAAATTTTTTTCAAAAATAGAATGAGCTTCGAGAAAAAGTTTCAAATAAAAGATGTTAGCAATAATATTTGGAATATAAAATGTTATTTACACTTTTCTTGTACATGCTTCTAATTTTGAGAAAAACTAAATTATATATTCAAGAATTATATGTTTAATAAACTAATTTTAGTTGCTATGGGAACAAACAAATAATAGAAACTGTAATTATTAATCATTCAATACAAATTCACATACCGATAGAAAATTTGAAACTCACGGAATATCCTCGCTTAAAATTGTAATATTTTTTTATTACAGTTATTTATAATATAAGCGCTAAGAAACCCATTGCAGCAGAGCGCATCGTCAGATCTCTAATATTTATTGAGATACGTCGATTTTTGGTATTTTTTGAAGTGCAACTTTAAGGGCATGTAATTCAAAAACTACACGAGATATCTAAAAATTCTCTTCAGTTTAGCGTTTCTGGTGCCTTATATAACAAATTAGCAAATTTTTAAAATTTTGAATTTTTTTTGTATTTTTGTTCAAAATTTCGATCGGCGATAACTCGACAAATATTAAAGATACAGATTTGCAGTATTCACCAATCGATTCAGCTCATCGAAATACATAAGTATGCAAAGTTTCATAAAAATCGCTTTACTCGATGGAAAATTAGAGCAAAAAGCCTGAAAATAGCGTTTTTTGTCCCGCAAGTCAAGGGGTACCCCTTGACGTTTGGCCTGAATTATGCCATTTTCAGACTTTTTGCTCTAACATTTCAACCGGTTGTCCGAATTTTCTGAAATTTTCAGGGTTTATGTATTTCGTCAAGCTGAATCGATTGGTGAACACTGCAAGTCTGTATCTTTCATATTTGTCGAGATATCTCCAATCGAAATTTTGAAAAAAAATTCCAAAAAATTTCAAAATTTTAAAAATTAATTAATTTATTACAAATGGCACGAAAAACACAAAACTGGAGGTATTTTTCGATATCTTGTATAGTTTTCGAGTTAGAGCCCCTCAAAGTTGCTCTTCGGAAAATATACAAAATCGTCATATCTCGAAAAATATTAGAGATATGACGATGCGCTCTGCTGCAATGGGTTTCCTGGCGCGAATATTATAAAGATATGTAATAAAAAAAAATTGCAATTTTAAGTCATATTTGGGGAAATTTCCGTATTTTGAAAAATATTACAAATCGTAATATTTTGATAAATATAAGACATATTACGATGCGTACTACAGCAATGAGTTTATTCATGTTTAAATTATACATAAGTAATAAATTTCAAGTTAAGTTTGGAGGAGTATTTAATATTTTCTAGTAAACAATTTATTTGTATAAGAAAGTAGTGTGGTGCCCACGTCAGATTTTTTATGGTGCAACTTCAGTTTTCAAATATCTTTTCCTTGAACATAGGCTAAATGAAATGAACTCATTTTTAAATAATGACATACTAAACTAACCCAATGAAAAACAGTAGCCAGAAAGTTATCGGAACAAATTCATATGTATTCTCTTTGAGATACGCTTATTAATTCGGATAGCAATTGCCCTTTTTTCAATAATAATGGGTATTTAGGAAAGAAATGTAAACTGAACTGACACAGTCTGTTTTATAATTATTGCATAGTGACACTAAACAGTATATTTTGTTTTTTCTTGTCATTGTTGGATATTACATATTCACACACACACACATATACACACACTGATTAAACACTACTACACTAACACTTAAACATTATTTATTCAATATAATAATAAAGAGGAAACTAAATACCATAAATATACTCGTATATAAATTAAATAACTGGAATTCAGCCAATATTTATTCATTACTACCTCGAACGGTTTCGACGCCACATACGTCTTCTTCAAGAGGTGGTGTTAATGCAGACTAATACAAAACATGTTAAAATGTTAATAAATAAATATGAACAACACAACATGGACGAATCTCTTCGCCAGAATTAAAAAAAAATTATAAATAAAATATATCTATATAATATCTTCGTAGG
Organism: Poecilus cupreus; assembly: GCA_963942605.1. Lineage (NCBI taxonomy): Eukaryota > Metazoa > Arthropoda > Insecta > Coleoptera > Carabidae > Poecilus > Poecilus cupreus. The sequence goes on from OZ012720.1 coordinate 32,315,539, forward strand.
GTGGAAATGCAACGTTTTTATTTTTCTCTGACCATAAATTATCACGTATATACTTCAACGGAAGCAATACATGTTTTGCCGTTTTTTTAATTTAAGATTTCTGTCGTAAGGTGTCAGCTACTTTAATTTTGTCCATAATAATAAAACCTCTACAATAAATATCAATTATTTAGCCACAACCAAATAAACTTCATATAAACATAACATTATACTAATTTGATAACAGCCACTAAAATAAAAGTAATCATAAATTTAGTTGATTGGTGAAATGAGGTGGTATGTTTTGTTGGAGTGGTTCATTCACAGATTCCACATGTAAATATAGTCACACATCAAATAAATATCAAGGCACAATTGTCTCTTTGTGATGTGAACGTCAAGGGAGAAGAGAGAACAGAATCAGAAAGGAACATGTGTGGAAGAGTAACAAATTAAGTTGAACTATAATAATAATCCTTTGGCCGTGTGTAACAGTCCCGGCGGGGTTCATTACTCATTATTCACTTTTACATTTATGTGAATCGCGAACAAAACTGTCACATCACCGCGCCCGGCCTACTTGAATCGCAAGTGAAGTCAAACAAAACAATGGAATGTGTGAAGCCGCAGAGTGGCTTCATGCGTCAAAAAACCGATACGAGCACGGGCTCCGGCACGCTGAAGAGCAGCACCGGCGTACCACAGAGAATGAAAATGTGGTTTATCGCTAATTACGTGAATGTGTTTTGTTTGTGTCACACACCGTCGTTATTATATTGAACAAATTCGAGCATTCGAGGGAGACGCACTGATGAAAGCAAATTAATGAACGGTTAGGTTTTAAATGGTGACGTGCTGGTGCCTGCGTCAGCGAAATTAATATTTTTATCGTGATGGACGATTGTTCCTGCGTTTCGGACATAAAACCGTCGCGTTTTTTTGTTTATGAGACAGTATCGATTGCTCAAATAAAATTAAAATCCCTTGGCTTCACTGGATAACCCAATTTTTCAAATCCGTTTGTGCACTGCCAATTCAAATACTGAAAATTCTCATTTAGCCCGTATCAAAGGCATAAATCAAATTATGCCAAAATACTTTACCCTCCATTTTAATCATTACACCCTAATCATATTTTATTATTTTATACGTCCGCATGCTCCCTAACAGATCAATGCAATTTCAGAAAATTTAATAAGTTTTTAATAATTATCAAAATGCAATTTGAAGCTAGCTGAATTTGAGCAAAATAGTAAATAAATCACTATGTTTTATTGAATAACTTGGCTTTAATTAAATTTATTTCAATTTATATCGTCGTTGACGACGTTTCGGCTTGGTTACAGCCATCTGAATTTGAAATGAACATTCCTCATAATACCTTTACCTTATCGCGCTAATTTAGAATTTATTTCGTAACAATTTTAGTTGCTGCAGAAATATGTTACTTCTTTAAAAAGACATAATGGTTGTCGATCGAAAACAGTAACATTTGCATTTTTAAAAATGTAGTACTACAATATATACTGGAAAGGATGTTTAAAATACTTAGCACTAGGTGGTGTAGCCAAATTCGGAATCGTAAACAGTAGTAGCATGAACAAATTGTGCATCCTAGTTAGAGCTGTTAGTGTTGGCGTTCAAAACAAATTGCCTTCCTGGTAATGACGCTGAGGATTGTTTTATTATCATTGCAGATCATAATGTATTCTTGACTACGCTAGGTCAAATAGAAATAAATCTGTTTGATACTAGCTACTGAAATTAGTACGTCGCCGTCATAAATGTGTATACTATCATCATTAGCACTCGCTGGCTAACTCTCAACTGCCTTCAGTTTTCGCCCCGAAGAGAACCCTTATATCCCTGGAGGTGAATATGCCGGTCAGCAGCAGCCGCAACCGTACTGACAACGCACAGTGTGTTGTAACATTACGCGCACATAGGATCTAAATATGAAATATAATATTATATAGTTTATACGAGCACATAAATAAAATGTACATTCACTCTGCATTATTCCAATGTCTTGCGTTTTAAACACACAATTAAACCGCAGGTTTCAACTTTATCTCCAGTTACATTCTCATATATACATATTACAACAGATTCACGAGTTCATCCCTAATCAATTACTGCAGTAGAAACATTCAAAACATAAAGCATTCTTGCACCAATGGCCCTGCTGAAAGTTTTCGTTACACTCATTGCGTTTTTCGACATCCACACACAACGTTATTTTTTTTTTATTACGAAGATGAGAGGCGGACTAATTACTATGGTCTAATGCCACCTCATGATTGGATGATTGTGAATTTATGTAAACATCACAAACGACCATGCTCTTCAGTGGGATTCGAACCCACGACCTCTGGCGTGCTAGGCTAGTGACATAGCCACTACGCCACCGAGATCGGCGACAACGTTATTATTTATTTATTTATTGGTTGCTGTATGTAACTCATGTACACTCATATCCAGTTTATAACACTACATACATACATAAATTCGCGATATATCCCACTCAGTGGAGTAGCACGAATCCAGATAAACAGTCAACCAACAATCAATCTCCTCCTGACACACCACTTTCGCCTCGTCCACATTCATAGTGCGATTCATACACGCTCGTTTATTCTTCACACTCGGAATCATTCGTTCACGCAACAAACCATCAATCATACCCAACCAGTTATTCCTCAGACACCTTCAATCTCACCCATAAATATTAGTTTCAACAACCTTTCATTCGACATTCTAACACTTGGTACCATAATCTACATTTTTAACCTTGCTCGAGAGTTCTATTACTTTTCTTCGTATATCTCTTCTACATGATGCTTCAAGTCGTCTAAGTGTTACTGGTACTTCTTCTCGATGGTTACCGTTATAAATAAAAATGTGTTTATAATTTACGTTGTACCCGTAGCAATAATAACTGTACAACAAGCGAATATCTTAATGGCCGTAGAAAAGAATAATTTACAAATACTTAGAACAGTTTTCGTGCAATAACAATTCCTTTGGTGCATGCGAATTAACTTGAAAATAAATATAAGATCGTCATCTTATTTACAAAATATGTCAGTATTTTTCTACTTCTTTACAGTAATGGCAATATGCTTATGTTTCGTTACACAAAAGGACATTCATTTTTGTAATATGATTGTAGTTTAATTCCTTTTATTCATCATAATAAACCCGCAGACCAAAATAAATAATGCATCAACAAGCGATAAACAACGGGCGTATTATACAGCAGATTTGCATTTACTTTTGTCCACACACCAAGGCTGAGAGAGTAAAGAAGCACACATTTTCCTTCAGCCCCGCTAAAGTGTCCGTGAACACCGCCACCACTAACGCGATAAAAAACTTCGTTCCCAGGGCGCGCAAAATTACATTGTAGATAATTTGACTATGTAAAGAAAGCCATGAATTTCCCGCGTTAAGGAAATTCTAACGTGGTATCTGCGCAACTGAGTAGAAGATTCTTTTTTGTTTTTTGTAAACAACACGGTGTTTGCATACGAAATGTTTGTTGTTGCTTGGAGTTCTTAAACGAGATTTGGTTTATCAACGCACGACCTAGAACACGATTATTACTACACACAGTATTAACGCTAATTTTAGAAATAGAATTATTTTGATTTGACTTGATTGATTGAAATATATCCCAACTACAATGCAAAGGATGTAGCAGTATAATTTTTCGGGTATTAACAATAGCTTCTTGCTGGGATTGAACCAAAGTCCGCGAGAGAAATATGATTTACTCAGCCACAACACTATCCATTGACCCACAGTTGGACTCTTCTAAGATTATGCTGGAGATTAGAATTCACAATTTTTTCATATTTTTTTACCAAGATGTATAAATTAAAAACATAACTTTATTATAACTTTATTATATACAGGATGTAACATAAATAAGTAAATTAAATTTAACCATTTAACCAATGATAGAACTCGTCGACAACAACAAAATTTTAATAACTTTCTTCCTAAATCTTCTAATTTTCGAGTAAAAATTCTAAAAAGATTGAATACAAATTTGATTAACCGCCATTGGCGATTATGACTGCACCCAAATAACAAAATCGTCATAGATGGCGTTAGTGCAGACGAGCTACTACGCATCATATCTGTTTTTGTGTCTAGAAAGGTGTACTCTAAATATTGTATTTTTAAAATAAAAATTTATTCAAACGATAATAATTTAGTGAAACAGAGTAATAAATAATTGTGGTAATATAATATTTTATGTATCAAAATATATATAATGTGTTACTAATATATTTTTTTATTTGTTCTAGGTAAGTCCACTAATTGTATAAATGGATTCATTTAAAATGAGTAAGTACTCAAATAAGATTTTTTGTGTTGTTTTTACAAAAATTGTTTTTTAAAATTTTTATATTGCATTCGAGCTTTGGAGTAAACTGCTAGTGAAACTTTTTATTGTTTCTTACAAACACGAAGCTACTTCGGTAATTAAAATAATAGACAAATAAGTATATTCCTTTCAATTGGGATTCGAATCCAGGACGTTCGAAATTGCAGGCTCTGCTGTATCGATGACGGATTATAGTTATGTATTCATGAAATATCGTTAGGGAATGCGGATAACTAAAAATAATGATTAGTAGAAATTATAATCATTAAAGTACGTCCATTACCATAATGATCATAAGCGGTTTTTCTTTAATTAGATTGATTACATTAACACCAGGTCGATTTAATTTATAAAAGTACAGTAAATTTTAATAATTTATTGTTCGCTTCATATATCATAACTCATAATTAATAAATCGCGATGAATATTTATGTAGTATTATTGTAAACAGTATATTTTTTTAGCAGGAAAATATATGATGTAATGATGTTCAGTATTTGACAGATACAAAACTGATGAATTATTGCGCAAATGATTTATGCCACTTGTGTCTTTAAATTGCAGTAATATGATTAATTCCCGCTGATCAATTTTCATGTTGAAATTTTACATGTGTTAAACTCTTTCATGTACTAAATATGAGGTAAATGTATGTACCATTCATTAAATTCTTTTGTACGTATTTTATTTTAGTTATTAAAATAATTTTTATGTGGCTGTTCAGGCAATTAATGAGTGTAATTTTCTTTGCACGGATAATTTAGTTCAATTCTTATCTTGTTCTTTTTTGTTCCTTTTCGTTAAAAGCTTAATTCTCCTTATCATTTTATCTGAATTTTATTCCCTGTTCTCTTTTTCTGAGTGTTCTTTCTAATCTAATTATTTCGTTATGGCTACATTAATTTCATCTAATATATTTCCGTGGGATCCGGACGAAACTAATAATTTGCTAAATTTCAATTAGACTTTTGAAGATCTTTCTTTTTGATTAACGTTCATTGAATACTTCCAAAGATAACATACATAAGTCATAGATAATAATTTGTTTCATCCCAACAAGAATTAACAATTATTAATTCTTTCTGCAATTTTTTGCTACCGGATTATTGAGGTTCTAAAACTTAACATGCCCAAACTCTTGCATTTTAAGGAGCGTCTAGTTAAGGAGTCTTCTGATCGATCTAGTTATTGTACTTACAAATTTTACAATTTCACATTTTGAATTGCAATAATTTTCACTATTAGTGCTATTAAGCGATAGAGTGGTCTATTCTTATATATCTTCAATAAGCTAGAGCTAGTGAAAAGGTTCATCTAAGTATGAAGAACACTAAAATTACTCTCCCTTTATGAAGGAAATGAACTGCAAGTTGAATGGATTTCAAAAGAATCCGATTCATCGTGAATCATGTTGAAAGACTTAGGTATGTTGGAACCCTTCGAATCAGAGATCGCTCGTAGTTTGTAATAATAAATAAGCCTTCTCCAATTTCATTCATTCCTCTCGATTCAGTATTGTACGTTGCTATGTATTTACTGCCACCTTCGAGATTGTCATCTTCTCATCTTATTTGTTTTTCTCATCTTCTTTTTCTTTTGAGCTACTACGACTTTCATCGCTTACTCATACACCTTTTTTTTATTCTTCAGTTTCTAGCGAACACTGCGTGCCGTTTTACACCACCGAAAACGGGATTTCGAGGCGGCATATAACCTCAGCAGTTGAGACCCCTTAATAATAATTATTATAACATTCTTCAGTTGTTCCTTTTCTAGGATTTCGTCTATTATTATTTGTCTTATTTTTATTTTCATGATTTCCTTGATCTTCCCTGTTTGTTTTTTCCTGATGGTAACCATTCATATAGTTGTTCTATGCATGTACTAATGTTCTAATTTCGTGTCTTAAAAAATTATTTCCCAGTTTATCTAATCTACTGTATCTCATACTTGTACTTAATGTATCCATTTCTGTTGCAATTAATTTTTTTATTTTTATATTTGTATTAATGGTCCAAATCTCTGAGTCGTATAAACAATATGCTTTTGATAATAGATCTATAATTTTTTTTCGAGTGAGGTGTCACTGTTTGTTATTTTGGTTTACGCGATTTTGTATTTCTGTTTCTAATTTTCAATTTCTATCAATAATGCTTCCCAAGTATTTTAATTCATTAGCTCCTTTTAGCATATTATGTTTTATATTCGGATTCAATACTTCATTCTTTTAGGTCTTTTTAAAATTAATATTTAGTCTTTATTTTTCATATAACTGGAACTAGTGGTCAAGAGGTTAAGAGCGCTTAGCTTTACAGTCTGTAATTTGACGGTTGCGGTTCGCGTCCCGCACGATACATCTCGAATAATAAAAATAATAATAATTAGTAGCTCTCACTAATGGCCTGAGATAGGTCTGAGTAATTCGGAGGTGAATATAAGCCGGCAGTTCCTTGCAGTTGTCTGTTGACTGACCATCAGCAACTTTGCTAATGCAAGTCAGCCCTGTGCTACACAATACACCTTACCTTATTTTTATATTTAACTCATATAATTTATTACCTTCATTCCCCATCTTCTTTTCTTATTTATTGTTCTACTATTTTTAATACGTTTGGTCCATCTAACACCATTTGTTATCAGGGTGTAACCAGCCCAGCGCCATTTTATTTTTCCGATCTATATATCTATATCATTATCATTGACTTGTTTACGTTGGTTATTCCGCCATGATTACTAATAGCACACTTCAATTCCTTGAAGCATTTGGGTTAGGAATCCCCTAAAAATAAAACGTGTCCCACCAGTCATTCAAGAATTTAGCATATTTATAGCTATCACTGGAGCCATACCTCAGCAGCACTTTGCAGAGAATTCTGTCACTAACCTCGCAAACTGTTGAAATTCTCTTTGACGACGGTTAACTACTCAACTTCCATCAGGCAAGACACGCAACAACGGGGCTGGAGAATGGCTGTCGATGTGTCGAACAATAGCTCGGGAATTGTCGGCAGCTCTCGGTGGTGGTACAGATAACGGCACGATTGCGGGTAAGGTTCGTCCTGGGACCCGTTGCACGCGGCATCAAGTGACCTGGTCCTGGTCCTGCCAAGGATTACGACGGACCGCCAGGATAATATCTGTCCACTCGTAAAGTAAAAGCGTCGACAAGATACTCAGATAACGTATTGTTCAACGCGGTTCCCGGGTGCTGGTTATCAGTGCTTGTTTGTGGAGGGGGCGACGTTTTTCAACACAAATTTAGGGTTAATGTTTGATGGACCCCATCATTTTTAGTAAAAATATGGCCCGAAACTTTTTGAAAATATGGATTCTGGAAGGTAGATTACCATCAAAAACTGATAAAATAAATTATAAAATTGTAAGACTGGTTTATTCAATTTAATTTACTAATTTATGTTTAAAAATATAAAATACATATATTTACTTCAAGTTAACTAGTTTAGGTGATTTTATTTCTTTCGTAATAAACATGTCAAAAATCTGAAGTCTAATCCTGTTTGTTGGATTAAATTTATTAAATAATGGGGTAAAAATTCCACAACCGTCAGTTGCCAATTTAAATTTACCCCTATGGTTGCCCCTCCTCTAACAATTTTGGGGGCGATGATTTGACAGCTGCACCTTATACGCAAAAATATATTACCTACCGAAATCTGCGTAAGCAAAGTGTCACACTCATAATGGTTAAAAGGCGTGATGATATATTTATTTATTATTTAATACAAGAAGGTAAATTGTAAATTTAAAACCTAAATTTCTAAATCAAAATATGTAAATATAATCCAGTTACTATTACAAGTTGGGATACAATTAACTTGGCAACCACAAAGCTATCGGGCGCCGGCTAGTGATTGTAACAAGGGCAACACGTGAAATTTAATAGTGTAACAAGCGCGTTTTTCCAAATTGTTTATTCAGCATTTTATAGTTCAATAACCGCGCTTGTACGAATATTGCAAATATCAATTGTAATTAGTGCACAAGTAGGTTTCTATTGCGTGTGCAAGAAATTCTTTTGATATTTACAGACACAGATAATGATGACACGATCAACTTGATGACATACTTTTAACTATTTAAAAGGACAGTTTTTGGCAGTCCAAAGGAGAGTAACGTTTTGGGAGTCAGGGGAGTTCTGTTTCCAAATTCGGAGAAGCTAAGACGGGCTCGAACGTTCTACACCGCTACAAGATGTAGCTATAAAGTCTGTTTAATATTTTGGTAACTGGTAACTAATGTAACATATTTATACGTTTGCGTCAATTAAAATATTTGTATTTGTTTGTAAATTTTTGTTCAGTTTAAATATTGTAATATTTTATTGAAGTAACCTCGTCCTCGCCATAAAAAATGTGTTTAGTATTTCACACATTATCAGCTCGGCCGTGTGCACTGTTACAATAGATGTCAAATGTCTGTTCATCCTAGGAATGTAATCCTTGTGGTTGAAAGTTCCTAAAGAACATAACATATATATACATATTATGATTATTTACTACTGCAAAATTATGTGGGATTTGCTTGTATTATTTAAGATCTCTTCAGGACTGAAATCTGTGGAATAATTGAGTCCATTCTTTCTACAATTAACCAGTATAGCAAATAGCCCTGCACAATATCACATCTCAAATCTAACTAAGCAGCTAAGAAAGTTACACACCAATTAATTCTACTTGGCGGTACATGGGAACATTATAACTTCCGGTACAGGTCACGGCGAGGCAAACGTCAAATTATCCCGTCTCCAGGGGCAACGCCAAGGGCCGCCATGGAGCGTGGACACAAGAACAAGAGGGACGAACCGGCCGCAAAGAGCACCGGCAGCCCGGCGACTTCCAACGCACTTCACAATGGGACGACATGTGGCCGACACACTCAATTATCGTGGACACTAAATTATACTGTCTGTAGTCTTTGTAGGAGTAGGTCAAATTATTCTAGTGTACGAATAATTAGATAAGAAGCATTAATTGTCATTTTAATTACGGAATTTATTCAGCGTTCCTTGTTAACCTTCTCATACATAATATAAGGAAGTGTGGAAATTTGGAAACACAGCAACAGGAAATTGCCCAGCTTTTACGTTTTTCTACTGTATCAATCCAAATCAGGTCGTGAATTTTTTTCGGACCTAACCGGGATTCGAACCCAAGACCACTATGTCCAGTATACAATCTTACTACTGCTCTGCTTTGCCCTTTAATAAACATAATTTGATTAAATATTAAAGCTATTTGGATGTAACAAAACTATTACAAAAAAAATATACACGTAACTGTCAATGCGATACCACGGATCTATTTACTCTTTTACGAGCAATTAAAAGATATTTCAAAATTCAATAGACTAAACAGGAAATAACAACAATAAGTTTCAACTTAATAATATATTTCATTAAATTATCCAGGGGATGCTAAATTATACCAATTTTTGTTGAAAGGATCAAGTAATATTCTAGTCTAGACCTTCATCCTGCTCTTTATATTTCTTGCGGAGTATTTGATAGGTGGCATTTGAAAGAGAAGATAGTTTCAATTTGGATTCAATGGTTGGAATATATTTTAAATGACATGGCAGTAAAAGAAATTTATTTGAATTTGAAAGAAATTGATAGTAGAAGACGACGCAAATATTTTTACAGAAAGAGTAAAAGATAACGTTCAAATGTTGGACAGGATATTCGTACAAAAGGTTTTGAACAAGTAATAGTAAATTTTACTACTTTGGAAGAGCTCAACGTATGATACTAAAAAGAAAATTACGATGATTATTTGTTGATATTTCGTAAATCCAATTGAATGTGGCATTGTTTTTCTGGACTAATATTAGATAGTTAGGTTAGGTTAGCACCACAGTGGCTGATATCACATGTTGAGTGCGTTTGTTTTGAATTTGTGGATCAAATAGTAATCTATTAATTATGTTCGAAAGTTCTATATATTAGCAATAATTCTTCAGTTTCTCTGACCTATGGTCACCGTAAAAATGAAAATATGTTTACACTGAATATCTTAATGATCGTAGGAAATAGTATATTGTACAACGAGCATGGAATGATACTCATTTCCTACGAGTAAGTTTGTAGCATGAGCTAAAGGCGAATGCTGGAAATCATACGAGTATGAAATGGACATTCCATGCGAGTTGTACACTATACTTTTTCTACGACCACAATATTATTTCCAAATTAATTTAATTTTAATAATAAATTTGTCCGGCTTTCACCATTCCAATATTTGACAATTCTGAATAAGTATCCTAGCAATGGCACCTGTACTTAAATGAACTGGCCTATATTGAAATACTCACAAACAAATTCATTTCGCACGATGCTTGCAATGTACCTCATATCCCTAGCAACAACCAACATACAATGAGCAGATTTCTCAGTGGTCGTAGAAAAAATTATTTTAATTTATTTTCACGGTATTATTATATCATTGCTGAAATAAATACATCATCACAGCATTCCCATGTTTTGAGTGTGAACTGCCCAAAGATAAGGAATTTAACAAATAGTAACAAATCTTAATTCATATGAGACCTATGTCAGGAAGGCATTGGAGAGTATATAACTCGTTGATATTTTCGTAGGATGTGGTAATCTGGAAAGTGCGAATGCGTGTGAAAAGGAATAATAAATAGTGAACGTGATTCTTAAATAATTCGCTGTTAAGTTGTGTAAATCCCACCCAACAAGACTTCGTGTTACAATAAATAATAAATTTGGCAACAGTAATTTCCATTAGGGCCGTTATCGTAACTTAATACACGGCTTCATAATTTAGACAAAAAGTAGTCTGAGGTTTAGAGAGGCGCGTCGGGCGTCTCGTGGAGAGGAGCAAGCCATTTGGTTTATATATGACGATGTTCCTCGTGGAAGTTACATCGGCGGAGACTTCGCCTCCATTGGGAATGGGCCGGTTAGAGCGCATGCAAGAAATATTCACGGCATTGGACCGTTTTAGCTAAAAGGGAAAAACGACCCTTGTGTCTTCCTTACAAATAGCTTCCCTAAATGAATTAGTTATCACGCTGAAATAAAGCACATCGCCTAGCCACATGCTACGAGCGCAGCCCAATGGCTTTTTGTCTCTCTGTCATGTGATAGATGATACACTACACAATTATTCCATTATATATTACCTGCTGCTTTTGTCACATCCTGCAATCTAAATATTTACCTTACGCCTTCATTTCATCCTGTAATTATTAAACTGCCTCACTCGATCGATCTTTACTCTTAATTGAGTTATTTGTAAAGATGAACCATACATTCTGCGACCATAATAGGTTTGCAGTAAAATATCGTTGGAATAGCGAATGAATTTACTACACAGGATGTGTTTTTTAAAGCAACCAATCAGTTTTGCTGGGTAACTAAAAATTTTGGAGAAAAAATAAATATGCAGGTTTATATAGCAAGGAGGGGGACTAATTGTATGATTGATAAAATAAAATAATTAACCTTATATTTTCTTAAATGAAAGGGGATAAATAACTGAATTAGAGTATTTATTGTGTTATATTAAAAAAATGTAAAATAATATTATATATTTCCACAATTTTTATTTAAACCTTATTTTCTATATTGTAATGTTTTAAAGTTCTTTAGGCGGAAGGTTATGTTTTGGAAACATCAAATTATTTCTTTTGAGCTGGATTTATAATTCTCTTAGATTTAAAAAAAGTGCGACTTGTCAAAAATATAACTTGGTATATCGTTTTATAGCTGCAGACATACATACTTTAACGTCACGCTATATCCCACAAAGTGGAGTAACACAAATCCAGAAACACAGTCAACCAACAATAAATCTCCTCCATACATTCCTATCCTGACAGACCACATTCGCATCGTACACATTTATAGTAGGATACATAAATGCTCATATATTCTTCACACTCGGAATCATTTGTTCACGCAACAAACAACCAATCATATTAAACCACTTATACCTCGGACGCTCAAACAATCGTTCATCCTCAATCTCACCCGCATATATAAGTTTCACCAACCTTCCATTCGACATTTGCTCAATATGGCCAAACCACCTCAACTGACTCACTCCCACTTTCTTAACAACATTCTTCTCAATTTTACACTCACCATTCGCCAATGTATTCCGGATACGACTACGTCATCTATACCCACACATTTCTCTTAAATATCTCATTTCCACAGCAATTATACGTCGTTCATGCTTCTTCATCACACGCAACATTGAGGACCATACATCAATGTAGGTACTAACAAAACATTACAAACATTGAATCGAGCATCTCTAGATACATTCACATTTCGAGGAAATGTATTGAGAGCACCCAATATCTTGCACCCTGCAGATACCCGCCTTTCAGTCTCCCGGTCACAGATCAGTTAGAGAAATGATAAAAGATACATAATTAAAATAATTAAAATGGATAATTTGCATAAGACTTTTAACTTGTTTAGTTAATAATATTCGTTGTGGGTTGTAATTTTATCTAGTTTAAAAAGTATAAGATTTTCTCCTCCTAACCAAATAACAGGGCAACCCTCCTGAAACAGAGGATTAAGCCCAGCCGGCTGTGATACAATTACAGATAACTGAATTGGCTAACAAATTGTTGCTAAATTAGCGTTTCTTACAATAAAACTGGGGTAACTCGGTCCGAAGAGCTGGTGGCCACGAGAGGGCGCAGTAATTAAGAGATATGTGAAGGTTATATTACCATATTTCACGCTAAAATCCTTTTGGGATCAGCCAAACTCTAGCGGCGGCGCCGTCCGAACGGCCGTATTTCACGTTTAAGGACGAGCTGCGCCGGGACGCCGGGCGGCCCGAGGAACGACCGCTCGCTGACCAACACATAATTATTGTGTTTATACTGTTTTACAGCCCGAACGTCTATGTTCTATGGGAAGGTCGCGCCAGCCACAGATTCCGACGCGAAAACACGCTCAAATTGCCAAAAAGAATAAATTCAACTCGAAGATATTTTTCGGATTTCCAAGGATTGTCAGCAGTTTATCAAGTGGGGAACACCTAATAGCGAATTCGAAAGCAAATAAAATCTACCCAGAGAGAACTGTTTTTAACTAAGAAATACAATTTCCTTAAACAAACTAGTCAGGCCCCACCAATTTGCCTGGAAGATCGGTTCCACAAAATACCGAAATCATCTGCACATGTGATACACATTATATTTCTAGACTACTTTATCATACATTTATTAAATGAAATTGTGATTTATTTGTAAAATATACACTAACAACTAACACTAGAAATTATCTTTATCCAACACCTCTCAATAAATGCTCTATAGCTATGGCGATTTTAAACAAGCAAAGTAACAGATTATCCACTAGTGGGTATAATTTTGAGGAAAGCCACTAGTGAGTATTTTTTTATTTATAGCAATAATAATAACACACAGCACCTTGGTAACTACTTCGACTGACATTTTAATTTAAAAATTTAAAGCATATGTCACTGTCGAATAATATTTCTTTAATAAATTTTTCATTTATTAAGAAGTGTTGGATAAAACGTTATACTTCACACGTGGGCAAACTGGAATTACCCACTTGATAAAATTATCTCACTCAGCCTTCGGCTTCGTGAGCTAAAATTTCTCTCGTGGGTAATTCCTTACTTTGCCCACTTGTAAAGTAAATAACTGTTGTTGGTAATATCTTCAAAGATACGAGTGATTTATAAATATAATCAATTCATTTGTTTTTTTTTTTAATTCGGTGATATTTATTTAGTTGATATTGATTTATTGTTTATTTACTGCAACTGGTAAATTAATTATAATTACTTGCATTGGAGCTCACAATTTACAATTTTGCTCTAAAATATATTAAAATCCCTGTAAATTCCAAGCACCCAAGCACTGAATAAAACCAACACACAAAATTGACGGACAGTTGATGCTCACCCTAATCTTATAAAATTCCTAGTTATTGTTGGCCTAAGCCAGAAACAAGCAGTTTCTGGACGATTTTGAGATGTGTAAAACTCGAAAATTATATAATACAGTTGTTAATAGGTCTATTTCATTGATTTCTATATAACACTAGATTGGGCGTAAGCCGCTACGGTGCGTTTCTAATTGAACGCCATCATAATGGTCAAAATGGAGGTTTTGTAATACTTAAATATTTAAAAATCTATCTCTATTGTCAATGGGTATGACCATACTTTGTGGTATTATCTAAAGAGAGGTGGTGGCAAGTGCGGTGTAGAGAGAGTGAAGGTAGAGCTTCAGATTGCACACATTACTTTTGAAAAGTGTCACAAAACCTTAATTTCACTCGTTCAATTGGGAACGCTCTCAAATAACAGAATATGGCCTATGCCCAATCTAGTGTTATATAGAAATCAGTGGTCTATTTCCATTCGATTAAATATTTACAAGTGTTTAAAAGTTTACCAGTTTAGTGCAGGTTAGTGTAGATTAGTGCCGTATACACTAGTTGCACCTTTCCAAAGAATACTAAAGTACAACAGTAAACATTCATTAGTACAGTAGATTAAAACAATATTCAAAACTGACATTTACTTTACCCCCCTTCCCTTTAGTTTGCCCTAACTACACCACCTCAGCTCGAAAAAACTATACTAATTGCACTTTTGTCATCGAACGCTTCAGTGTCAAAAAGTTAGCACAGTACAAGTCATCGAACAGACATATTTTAAATCTGTTGTGAAGAATTTCAATTTACAATCTGTTGAATTATATAATTGAAGAACAGAAGTCAATAATCTTGGGGTAAGTTGATAAGAAAGAAAATGTCGATAATGATTTGCAGAGTTCAGGGTTGTTTCGTGTAAGAATACAGGGAGTAAGTGGCCAATCAGTCACAGATAAAGCGAAAAACGACAAATAATAAATCACGTGAAGGTTTGACCTGCGCAGAGGCAAAGAAATAGTCATTGGAAATATTAAACAAAAACCTTCATTAAACGAGAAACAATAAATACACGTCAGTCGCAATTTTCCTTTGGATAAACGAACGCGTCGAGCATTTTTTGAAACGAACATGACCCTAGACTAATTGAATTTCAGTCGTTGCGGCGCGGGCGCGGCATATCAGTGCATGTTGTCGGCTTGTTGTTGTGTTGCCGAAGCAATCCGATCAATCACAGAACAGCAGCACAGCACAGCACACCACTGCTCGCCTCTCCGCTTTCATTAATCAACGTCTTTGTTTTTGGGTGATCCAATTTCGTTGTCTTTTCCAACGCGATACATTCGTGAATTGTGTTCTGTCACGTCCCAGCCTCCTCGGATGCAAAACTTCACTCCCTGACGTGACGTTAATGCCGCGGAATTATTTCAACCGGAGCGGAATATTCGTCGCGAGGCTAATAGTCCTCAGTCGCACTCTTCGCCAGCGATTCTGCTGCTCCTTGTACAGCCATTTGCTACGACACCGACGCCGACCTGTCAAACTGCTGCTGTTGCTTTAACATTCTATTAGCTCGCCGGGGCTCCAAGATATTTTGTCGATAATTTCCGGCTCATAAGAAAAATGATTCTACCACTGACACCATACTCTCACAAGGACATTTTAACTAATTAATTAATTCATTAAATTTTATGATTACTACAACGTTCAGTCTTACTTCCCTCAAAAAAGAAACTCCCGTGCAATATTTCTGAACAAACCCAACCCTCTAATAGTATATTGTGTTATTAGGAGTAAATGTGATACTTTGAGTGCTGAGCATGTAAGTTGCATTACATGCGAAGCATACAAAGTCACATTTATTCCGAATAACACATGATATTTTTTCTTCAAACATAGAAAATAGACATTAAAACATTAAAAAATGCTCAAAACTTCAACAAATATTCTGCCGTATCCAGTATTTCTAGTTGCCACAGAATATGTTAGTTTGTTATTTTTGTTTATTTGTTTTATTCTTAACTGTCAAATTATTGAATTACAACCTAACTATTTTGCATGATATTTTACTTTGTCCGCCGCCGGAGTAAATGTGTTGCTAAGGAAACACTTTTACGCCGGCGGCGACAATATTGAACTTCTGCTTGTTGAATACAAATACATAACAACGTACTATTATGACGTTTGAAGAAAAAATATCTTTGTTCAAAGTAATATGACGAAACCGTATAACCTATGGTCAGAATTTAACAATTTTTCTTCAAAGCTGGTGTTTTAGTTATATATCGGACAATGACGTAAAAGGAAATCATTTACCGAGAGCTGCAAAAATAGAAAACCATACCCAAAATGGCTAAATGGCATGATTTATTTTAGCAATAATTAAATATTATATATACATATACACGAAGAAACGAAGTTATGTATTCATATTATCCTATATGATTTTGAGAATCCCAATCAAATATTTCTAAAAATATATCAATGTTGAGTATCGCGAATTAAATTATGTGTGGCAAAATTGATTAAACCAAAATGTGATTGATATCAAAATTGTTATTGAAACGTGTGGAATTTTGGAAATTATTTGCTTCCTGGCTGAATGAAATTAACCATAGCTATGTGCAAACAAATCTGTATAACTTTGTGCTTTGTGACAACTATAATATAGGGAGCAATAAAATATTGATTTATAATTCTCGTTTTAATCACGGTTCAAAGTAACGAACAGCTGTTCTACCCGCTGAATTTGTTATAAAAATTTTTTAGCAGCCAAGGGTTAATATAAAATATCTAAAAATAATTTTTAATATAAAAGGTTTTGAACGGTTTATCTTGCTTGTTGTTTTTAAAAAATTCCTACCTTGGAAATATATTTTTAAGCATTAATGAACAATTCTTTGAAAAATCTGATGTTGTTAACAGATTACCTTGGGCTTAAGCAACTTTTAATCGATAGAAAATACAGAAAAAAATTTATTTTTAAATTATAGCCAATATTTTTCTGCTTTTTTTGGATAGTGGAAAAAACTTTAAAAATAATAAAACTTTTGGATCTATTTCTGCAGTAAACACAATTCTTCCTGACGAAAAATATATTAGTAATGAAATTCACTACAGTTATCTTCGGGTACCTGGTACATTATCAATTTGATTTTTATCTGAAAATTGACCTAACGACGTCGTTATGTTTTTCTCGGCCTGAAGTTGTAATTGCGTAATATTGTATTTGTGTCAAGTAAAACTTACAAAGAGAGATTTGTTTATCGTTTGCATTCATTCCATAAAAAGTCCTTTGTTTAAAAGAAGTTTCTGCGCAACATTCAAAGAAATTTAATAACTGAAATTCTGTAAAAATACCCGTCCCTGACCTTACAAATACAAAGACATAGAAATTGAGAAACACAAAGGAAGGTGAGAAACGTTAAAGAAAATATTCCACAACATAAAAAATATATTAGAAAGAACATTTAGCATTTAAATTACCTTTGAAAGAAAGTTTGTTCCATAATATTGCTAAAATTGCATGCTTCGATATCATTAGTCGACGCGGATGCGAAACAACCACGCCAGCAGATATATCTTCAAGTTTTTTTATTAGCTCCATCAGCAATGAAAAAAAATCCACTAATATTACAATTTTCTATTAAAAGCATATTATATATTAGTCTAACATAAAATTATAAATATATTATGTCATTATACTATACCAACCTATTTTTAGGGTGGTATACACTGATTTCTATATAACACTAGATTGGGCAGAGGTCATATTCTATCATCTGAGGTCGAACGCGTGAACGAGTGAATTTAATGTTTTGTGACAGTTTTGTAAAGTAAAATGCGCAATGCGAAGCTCTGTATTTACTCTCTCTACACCGCGCTCGCCACCACCTCTCTTTAGGTCATTCCACAATGTATGGTCATATCCATAGACAAGAGAGATAGATTTTTAAATATAGAATTATCGCAAAACGCACCGTAGCGGCTTATGTCCAATCTAGTATTATATAGAAATCAGTGGTGGTATATCATTTATTTATCTGTAATAAAAGTTCCTTTTTATCACTCATATGGTTTATGTTTCTGGGCCCGAAGGGCCTCGGTAAATAAATTACATATTCGTGGTAAAAAGTAAAAATTCAGTGCTTTGATACATAAATAATTATTTTGGTAAAAGTCAATTACATTATTGATTATAATTATATTCGCTAGCTCCATGTACGTTTGACACAATACACGATTTAAAAGGCTAATTTTGTAATATTATTATATAAGATATATAAGATGTTCTTAGAAAGTGAAATTGTATTAAGTATTATCGTGAGCGAGTCTCACGGTCTTATGCCAATATTTATCTTGCCTGTGTAACAATAATAATTAATAAGTTTCGTGTTGAAATTTCGTCGGGATGTTTATTCATTCACAACAAGTTGTCAAATATAACCCAATCTCTTTATAGCCGCGGCGTAGTCTGAATTTTAATCCCGCAAACAACAAAGCAGGCCTTGAAATACTTGAAATTCGGAGCTCCTGTTCCGCAACGCCTGACATTAAAGGCGTGCAGGAATCCAAGTGCACGAGACAATTGAATTGACCGCGAGGAAGGAGCACACGCGCACTTATTAAGTGCTTCCGGTGTGTACGATGTGTGTGCCTTGTCGCCATCAGATTTCAATTTCGCGACGTGCTTTTTCTCACTTGTTTCGCTCTTGAATTATTAAACAAACGGGTAAAACGTGACGATTCTCTCTGAGGACGCTGTCGACAAAAAAGCAACGATTTTCATATTCCTCTGGGCCCGTGCGGAGACCGAATAAGTATATTTGAATATCTCCCCGTTTCGCACATCGTGAAAATGTCACATCTATGCATATTGCATAAGTATTGGTTTTATGTGAAAGTAAAAAAGGAAAATCTATTCGCAAAAAGGGCAGTTCACGCAGACTTGGCAAGCTGTTTGCTCCGAGTTTCTTTGCCACTGTTATCTCCTACGTCGAGCATGAAATACCTGTCTGCGAGCTGCCTCATTTAAGCAAACTTCCTGCACTGCGGGATATCCCCACGTTACACTCAAAATCAACTTTATCCTATCTTATGCACTATCGCATTACGCCTTCAATACTTATTTCTCATCCACCTAACTAGCTAAACTGAAACCAACAAGACCCAAAATAGTAATCTGTATCCCAAGCAGTTTCTCTCCCTGTCATATGCAACATATTTTTGAGTCAATTTCGAAATTTATTTGTCAGAATTATTTAATTTCAATTTGAATTAACAAAAATTAACCCTACTAAAATACATTATAAACTCCAAATTATGCAAGGATTCAATTTGCTATAAAAACAATTAACTAGTAAATAGTCTACTCTACTCTAAGACAACACAACCTGAAAAACTAGCAAACATATTTCCTTTTAGCTTTAAATATGTTTCTGATTTAAGTTTCAGTTTCCTAAATGTTCTAAAATTTGTAAAAATTCTCAATGCAAAACAGGTACTGACAACAAGAGTAAACGAAACAATAATAACAATCCTTACCCATTTGAATTCTTTGTTTTTGCTGCTTCTGTAAGCGTGTTCGGAAAACTGGTGATAATTCTATTGCAAAAACTTTGTACAGCCCTTAGTAAAGCCACACGAGCTACTTAAAAGAAAAATAAATTTGTCAATACTGAAACAATCAATTATTATAAAAGTCATGAGGTAACTAGGCAAATCAGTACGAAAGTTAAAATGTCAAATGTTATTTCTTAAAATTCGACGATTTTTATTTTGGTAATTTTCAAACAAAAAACTTTTTGTGAAAGGTTGCTATGTGTGAAATATTTTTAAAAATACGCCGGAAAACGAGATAAAATCTTGAAATAATGATAATAAACGATTAGTTATATCAACGAAATTTTGCACAATCCTTTTTGAAAGTAAATAAATAAATAAAATAAATATATCATCACGCTTTTTACACATTAGGGGGGTGGCACCCTGCTTACGCAGATCTCGGTAAGTGATATATTTTTACGTATGAAGTACGGTTACCAGCCGTCAAATTATAGCCCCCAAACATGTTAGTGGAGAGGGAACCACAGGGGCAAATTTAAATTGGCAAAGTAAATAGCAATGATATTTCATAAAAAATTTCGTTTAATTTTAATCGTTCTTTTAAAAGTATGATGACTTTCTGTGGATTTACGAAGGGCCATACAAATATTTTGCATTAGGATTAGGATTTAACCTGAAACTTATCACGACTTATTCAAATTCGCTGTATAACTAATGCATCGGGCACTGGCATAAAAAAAATCCGTAGTACACCATTTAGGCTTTTACCCCTAAATATCAGAGATAGCTACTATCGCTATCCTAATTGTGTTAAACAATCCGATAATTTGATGCAGTATCACGAATTTATAACCATGAACATGAGATAAGGAAGTTTGGAGCGAGTTTGTTACAAAATGAAATTTGGAAATATTAATATTCGGGATTGTGAGGTTCAAATTGCCGATGCCTCTGGAGGGTAATACATGTCGCGCTAATTGCCATGTTTATACTTTCGTGCTAAGCCCCGGGATATTCGCAGAGTTAAACGAACCATGGGTAGTTTCATAAATATTGTAATGAGGTTAAACCCGCCTGCTTCACACCATCTGCTGATAGAATTAAACTACAAAAACACTGTAGTTAGTGCCTCTTTCAATACTCAAAACCAAATAGAATTTGAAGGACAAATCAAGAGTACACATTGTTATATAGTTAACCTCTTTGAAACTTAAGTTTGTACTAGCGGTTGCTTATATGTTTTGAGATTTTAGATATATTACTGGTATAATACAATATATGTATAAGAATAGCTAAAACCTGAAAAATAGTATCTATAACAGTTTTTTTAAAAGGGTGATAAGCTGGACCTCACCAACTACAAGCCAATAAGTCTGGCTTCCATGGTTGTGCAATTAGACGTTAAATTGTCTTAGCGTTTCTAGAAAGTATGGACATTCCAGATAAACAACAGGCTTTCGTTTCGTTAGGATCAATCATATCAAACTTGCTCCAATGTGTAAACCAATGGACGAAGGCACTCGACGCAAACGTAGTCTATTTCGACTTCAGTCGAGCTTTTGGCTACATCTGGGTGACCATTTTGCGAAAACCCATACCAGCAAACACTGCGTGCTGTTGTCATACCACCGAAAGCGAGAAACCGAGGCGGCATATTACCTCAAAAGTTGAGACTGCTTTAACAAATAATAAAAAATATTAACAATAAAAGTTTGTTATAATTTTATTTATACGGTTTGTTGATATTATACATTAGTAGTTCCCGATGCTTAAAGATTTCGGAATGGCATTATCTATGCCACACATTTCCTATTGTTTTACTCCGTATTACTTCTGTGATTACACCTAACGTTTGTATGTTGTCTTTTGCATTGAAACGCTCTGAATTTTGGTCAACAGATTCTGTATTATGGTTCACACAGATTGGAGCAATATTTACTAGCCACATAATCGACCAAATTCGGAAAACAGGTACCACCTATAAATCCGCAGTTTGCTAATAAATTTCGTGATATAATTATGAATTCACTAGCAAAATATCCTTACGTACTAATTAAGCAAACTAGTCTGAATAAAAAAAACACAACAAAAATGAACAAAAGTATAAATATAGATGTATTTTAAGCAGAATGTGATACTCAGATGTGGGTATTTGATTAATAAATTTTCGGCGACCAACTCAACATATCTGCATGTATTTGAGTTTCTTCCAAAAGGTTTTTCTAAAGTCAGCGCACACTTTGATATATCTGTCTATCTTGGGTCGGCGGCATTACCCGGGGACGGTGCCCCCAGGGCTATTTGTCGCGTCACCCGCCGTGCAAGCCCGCACCATCCCGTAACATCGGTAGAAACGACGGTAACCGTAGAAATATCGTAAAACCGAAAGGCAAAAAGCGAAAACGCGAGAACTATCGGTGCACGCGAATATAAAACAGAATTGACGCGGCGAAATCCAGTGAACGCTATGCGAATTCATACACGGCGCAATGACGCCGTAAAGCAGCGCGGACTGAGATACGAGTGCTGCCGCTAGTGGCGCTAGTGCTACTGACGTGGCCTGGGACTAAAGTGTCATATTGGAATCCCTTTCACGGTGTTTAAAAGGATTATGAATTTTCAGACACGCCGCCGAACCGCATTATTTGGTTTTATTAAATTGCCGGCCCTGCTTCGTTATTCCTTGTTTTACATGTGAATGCCGTCACAAAATTTTATTTAAATTTCTCTTTGCTAATCCTTAATTAATATTAAAAATGGAAAACAATAAATCCTACAAATTACTTTGGAATTATTGTAGCTTTATACCCAGACCACATTTTAGAACACTCTCACCAACACTGATTTTTATATATAACTCTGGATAGGCCATAGCGTATGAAAAAGTGAAGCCCATTCTAACGCAGTGGCCGCCATCGAGACTTCACTTTTTCATACGCTATGGCCTATCTAGAGGTACATATACTTATATCGTGCGTCTGTCTTAAAGGTGTACATAGGAGATTAACATGGGATATCAGTTTTTTGCGTGCTGTTACTCGGTGTTCTACCGGACAACAATGATTTTTGTACCAATCGAAAGATATCATTTTTCTGAATCAAACGATGTTACATACATTACAATTTAGTAGTAATTTGGCTCAGTATATTAATTAAAAAGTTTTGAAAATTTTCCGATTTATTAAATTTTCACCGAAAATATATGTAGTCACCTATGACAGTTTTGTTTTGATGTCTCAAGTTATTTATTTGACGTTTAAATAGTTATTTGTATCACAAGGTTGGAAACTGTTATTTTGAGAGTGCGAGTTTATTTTGATAGGACGAGCCGTAGGCGAGTCCTACAAATACGAGCACTCGCAAAATAGTTTCCAACCGAGGGATACACAAGATTTTTCGCGCCAACATTTATGTAAATTTAATAAATAAATTTAATTTATTACTCATTTTCTTAATGACACGGAATTATTTCACTTCACAATATTTGAATGACAATTAAGTATATTTTCCAATATCATAACCAAAAATATCTACATATTTTTATTTGGATTTTACACTGCAAATTCAATTGTAATTACTTACAAATATGTTTTAAATCCATAAATATTCTGTTTTCTTGTATTGCAAATACTCAATTGTAAATATATTGCCATAATATTTTTAAATCAATGTAATACTTTGACAATTCTAACGCCAGAAGTTAGCTAAAATTAGTGAAGTGATGCCAACATATAACCATAAAAAATTAGCAATTTTGTCGAACTAGTTCGACAAAAACATTATTTCCGACCGCTTTAGAGATATGTTATTGTGTCAATGTCGGACGGCGGCGCGAAAATTAATTTACGAAACCAAATTACATCTAAATTGAAATGTATTTTACATCGTTTTATTCAGAAAAATGATATCTTTCGATTGATACCACAATCTCTATTGTCCGAGCAACAGCACGCAAAAAACTGATTTCCAAAGTTAATCAATGGGGTAAATAGCTCCGTGGTAACGTGTCGGACTGTGGATCGTGAGATCCTCAGTTCGAATCCCACTGCCGACAGTTACAAATTTAAATTTACCCCTGTGGTTCCCCCTCCACTAACATTCTTGGGGGCTATGATTTGACGGCTGGTAACCGCACTTCATACGAAAAAATATATCACCTACCGAGATCTGCGTAAGCAGAGTGCCACACCCGTAATGGGTAAAAGGCGTGATGATATATTTATTTATTTTTATTTATTTTATTTTATCCCCTATGTACACCTTTAAAACAGACACACGGTATAGAGATCAGTAATTTAGAGCTAATAATAACAATTATGAATCACTTCCAACATAAAATCTTCAGCACTTAAAAATAGTAAAGTGCCACACCCAAAAATATTGATGTATTAATTTATTTGAATAACTAATTTACATTAAGTAACTCAATAAATATTGCAAAGTTTGTAATGGTTACGAATAGCTATTTCATCATGTTTTAAAGAACCTGGCCATTTTGTGTGATCCTCCGTGGCCCGTATTGTACAATTGTGGTGCTGGAAATGAACCGAAAACATTTCGAATCCACTGTACAACACATTGTTTGCAAAACAAACAACTGACGTATTATCAATATGCCATAATATTTACAATATTACGAATTCTCCACACGTAAACAAATTTGTTTTTATGCCTGAAAGTTTCTAAACAAATTTTAATCTGTGAACAATAAATTAGCGGATACAATCTACCTCCATTGTTTATTATTGTTGCGCGTATTGTGGTTGAAACGACTACTTGGATACTTTATAAACTAACCGGCTAGTTTACTAACTATTGACAAGTGTCAGGAACACATTACACTTTTTTTATTATTATTATTAAATCAATATATTTTAAACGACATCACTGGAGAAATGTGAAACTAGCGAATGCTTTGCTATACCTCATTTACTGAGGGACGATTCTAATTATATTAATTTTTGGAATAACTATGTGCATACAAATAATTTAGAAAAATATTTTATCCAACACCGCTCAATAAATGCTCTATTACTATGGCGATTTTAAACAAGCAAAGTAATGGATTACCCACTAGTAGGTATAATTTTGAGAAAAGCCACTAGTGAGTATTTTTTTATTTATAATAATAATAATAATACACAACACCTTGGTAACTACTTCGATTGACATTTTAATTTAAAAATTTAAAGCATATGTCACTGTCAAATAATATTTCTTTAATAAATTTTTCATTTATTAAGAGGTGTTGGATAAAACGTTATACTTCACACGTGGGCAAAGTGGAATTACCCACTCGATAAAATTATCACACTCAGCCTTCGGCTTCGTGAGCTAAAATTTCTCTCGTGGGTAATTCCTTACTTTGCCCACTTGTAAAGTAAATAACTATAAATAGCTTAATATTAAGTAGAATTGAAATGCGGAATACAGGGGTTTCAATGCTTATCGTTTTTTTAAATATAGCTATACCTATATTTTTACCTATTGAATTTACTTGCATGCATTTTTAAATTTTGAATGACTTTTATATTTACACTTTTGTTAAAATAGGTAATTAATACAGCAATATAAAAAAATAGCATTAAAATACCTACATGCCACATTTCAATTATATACCCATTATATTATAACTGTATGTATATATAATACGAATTAAAATAATTTTTTTCTACGACCACTTAGAAATCTGCTCATAGTATGTTTGTAATTGCTAGATAAATGAGGTACATTGCAAGCATCGTGCGAAATGAATTTGTTTTGTGAGTATATACAGGTCATTCCATTTAAGTACAGGTGCCATTGCTAGGATATATATATATATATATATATATATATATATATATATATATATATATATATATATATATATATATATTTAAAATTGTCAAAGATGGGAATGGTGAAAGCGTAACAAATTTATTATTAAAATTAAATTGATTAGGAAATAATATCGTGGTCGTAGAAAAAGTATAGTGTTCAACTCGCATGGAATGTCCATTTCATACTCGTATGATTTGCATCATTCGCCTTTGGCTCATGCTGTAAACTTTCATACTCGTAGGAAATGAGTACCATTCCATACTCGTTGTACAATATACTAATATTACATAAAATAAATTAATGGCATCGATTAAAACGTCGGAAATGTTGTGTTTCACTGACACTTCCCGTTATTTCGTATAAATTAATGAAGCAGTTACTAGGATATCTGGCACCCATTTTGTTTTAAGATGGAGGCTGATAATCCAGTGTGTTTTGTGTTTGAAACTAATGTGCAAATAGCAAGTAATGATTTGCCGAAGGATTCGATTCCATTGGTTTATTCGTTTCCGAAACAAACACAAACATTTGCGCTAGAGGTTCTGCGAAAATATTTAGGGCGTGCATGCAAAATAAAAACAAGGGGCGTGCATAAATACCGCCCCATTATGCGATATTTTAATTCAGCACACAGAAACTGGAAGCGGTTACATGAAAAAATACCAGTTTTTGCCGCCTCCATCGATTGACAAACGAATGTGGTGTTCTTTCACGCGTTATGTTTTCTTCTTTTAACGTTGTTATTTTTCTTTTCGCGCGCGTTCGTATTTTTGCAGCCTATATAATAAAATAATCCAGCAGGCTTGCGAAGTAAATACATATCAAACGGTATAAAAGAAATCGCAATAGGTGTATTTACGTTTTTGTGTGAGTTCGCTCACGTTGCGAATTACATGAAGTTCCTTTCAATGGGAGAAAAATGGTGGCAGCAGCGGTAAAGAAACGAAGGAAACGAATAAAGGAAAATTGTTTATTTATAAAACGCCTCTGCTGTAATTATTGTCCCAAGAGGAATGTAAACTTGTTGCTGTTAAACGTCGACGATTTTGATTCTGAATTTATTTCCAGGTAATTTTGATGTTTAGGAAATAATGAAGTTGTATCGGAACTCTGAGAATTGAACGAATTTTTAGTGTACAAAAAGCCAGTATTTTTATTAGTTCCATTTTGATAATATACTAAATTATTTCACATACTACTGTTTATTCAAAATCGGTTAGTAATATATCAAAAAAATTTTAATTGCAATCGCTTTTCATTGTTATGCCATTTAATATCAATATACGAGGGTCGTCCAGAAAGTAATGTACGATTTGGCATAACTAAATAAAAACGAAAGATATCAATACTGTTACAGTACATACCTATATTTTTCAAGATAATCGCTATAACTGTTAAGGCATTTATTTTAACGTGATACCAGTTTTTCAATACTGATGTTATATTGGCTCTTCAACCGCAAAAAATTTGAGCCAGGATTCAACAGCTTCTTTGAGGTCTTTTCTATAAAAAAAATCCTTTCGTTTTGAAAACAATTGAAATTCAGTTTGTGTTTAGTCAATGGGAAATTTTTTGAAACCCTTCTTATAGCTCTGATCTGGCACAAAGCGATTTTCACTTGTTTTCAAAACTAAAGGAATTTTTTGATGGAAAACAGTTTGCAAATGTAACAAGACGAACATTCAGAATTCGATTTATTGTTTTTACTGTCAAAATGATTTTAAAATATCGTTTCAAACTGCGTTGGGACTTGAACGCATCGAAAATCGTCTTGACAGGAGTTCTTGCTTTCTTGAGTTTAATTTATTGCTACACATGTGTGTTAGATTTTAGTTACCATAAATAGTCATTTGAGTTTATCGCGGTAAATATTCTGAAATATCGGCTTGAGATGCCATCTGGGGTTGACAGATTTACGAAGAGGTCTGGTAACCCTAGATTAGGTTTTAGTTTTTACGTATTTTTGTGCTAGTTCTGTGGGAAACCTTTTCCCCTCTCCCCGCACGTACTTGCTTATGGGGTAGATGCGTATGTTTGGCTAGCATAAGAAAGAGAGTTAGTTTTTGGTTCTTGAACTGAGCAGACGTATTCACACGTCTGCAGTACGCTACAAGATGTAGAATTTACTTAATTTTGTTTTGTTAAATATGTTTTGTTAACTGCAACTAAGTTAACATATTCATACGTTGTCGTCATTGTAATATTTGTAATTTGTTTTTATTCTGTTAAATTCGCCGTTTTATCATTTCGTTAAATACCATTTTTTATCACCTTTAATAGTGTTTGTGTTTGTTTGACAACCCCCTAAGTATCAGTCTGAAGCAGTTGCATCCTGGCTCAATTTTTTTGCCGTAGAAAAGCATTGAAAAACTGGTACCACGTTACTGTAAATGAATTGATAGCTATGGCCATTACATAGAGAAATAGATTAATGTTCTGTAACTTTGTATAAATAGTTTAGCGTTGATATATTTCGTTTTTATTTAGTTATGCCACATCGTTCTTTACTTTCTGGCCGACCCGTATTTTACTCCTATTTATCGGGGTTCGAATCTGTCGGTCGGCAAGTGTATATGCCGTTAAAATATCGCTATATCAGGTATTTAATCACACTCGGATACTATAGGCTGAGCACAAGTTTACTTTAAATGTAGTCTGGCCGTACAAGAACCTCTCTGATGTAGCTTTAGTTACACTTCTAACCAACAACAGATTGAGATTCTGACTGCACTAGGATGAATTGGTGGCGAATCAAGTACCATGATACTTGGGCCTCTGCTTCGCTTAAGAACTGTCGTGGTGCCGTAGATGATGATTATTGGTTGTGAAAAAATATCTTCCATTTTTTTAAAATCTCACACCCCGTGCGAAATGGGTAACATGTAAATCAGCAAATTGCTGAGTGAGTACATTACAGGCTCTTTCAATATGCCGTCGGTATATGCTTTATGGAGTAATAAATTAAAAAATACCTACATAAAATAAGCACATTTAACGTCGGGAATTTTTCAATATAAGAATTTACTGGTGCGAACGAAAAGCAGCAAATTAAAGAAGCCATTCTTAAATCACTTTTCTGATAAATCAATAAAAATTTTCAATCCAAATTGGCGAACGTTCCAGCTTGGAAGGAAGCAGGGAAAAGTTGCTCAAAAATAATTTCTTTTTTCATTACCTAACCAAGTACACATCGAGCAACTTATGAAATTATGCTGGAAACATTACGCAGAAGTTCTGCAAGCGAGACAAACCAGCTGAATACTAATTCGGAAACTCAGAAATCAAGACTGACATCCAAAGTGTATTTTTTCCTTGAAGTTTCATATTCCGCTGCGAAATTATGCGCTGGAGAGGCTGCAGATATTTTTTCACAACGTGACGCGCTTCGACTGTAATCGTCGTTGGCTTCGCCTTTCTTCATTGCCGCGTTACCTCATTAACTGCCATCGAGACCTTGTATTCAAAAAATAAACAAATGGTTAAACTATTTTATTCACAATTGCGTAGTATATGTCAATTTAGGATTTATAATACCTCTAGGCTTCGTGACACTGAAGAAGATTTGAACTAAAATACAGGAAAATAAATTGACAGTTTTCTCAAATGCCTTTTATTTGATACCAAACAAAAGTCAAAGAAAGCTCGTCACTTCGTTCCTCGCTTTCATGCCAGTACATTGGTGAAGCAAAATCGTCACTTCGTTCCTCCCTTCCATGTCAAGCTATAGCTAACATTGACGCTTTGCGCCTTGTTTTAGCTATCTTAGCCTTCGACTGGAATGAAACACTTTCCACCTCAGTATGTACATAATACACTATTAATATGAACCATACATATACCTTCATTTTCACAATTAGTAACAAAATATTATTGTTACAGTGATTGAGACACACTATGTATTGTACTGTACTGTAACAGAGGGGCATGAAGTTCTTAATGAAATGAACGAGAAGACCGAAATGGTGATGGGTAAACTTTGATGATGACATAATACACTTAACTTTAGTTCCGGTCATGAAATAATGCTTTTAATTTTGCTTCATTATGTTCCATAAAGAAGACGTACAGAGACGTCTTGTCTCTATACATGCAGAAGTATCACCATATTCTCAGATGACCAAATGCATCCAACATGTTGGTTTCGATCTCTTTCAATGCACTCAAAAATTGTCAAAAAAATTTAAACTTAGATAAGTGCTCACTACACATTAACATGTTAACACAGATGATGCCTCAACACGAAATATCAGAATGCAAAGCGTCATTAGTATCACATGACTTCGTTTCTGTAAAACTTAAAAATCTAACAAAATTAACAGTAAATTTTATTTTAATTAATCTTTGGCTAACTAATCGTCTTGTTACAATAAGTAGGTTTACTTCATAATGTATTCCATTTGCATGTTAACTGGGCTGGTTTCAGTCCAGTAAATGCTACTTTACAGCATTTACTGTACTATATCATTACTAAGCAATACTTTAACAGGATTTGATTCTGTATTTATTTTTGAAAAATGTTGTTGTAAGTGTTAACAAAACTATCAAAATTTTTAATTTTACTAGGATCCAGATGACCTGATGGTTTTTAAGAAAAAAAAAGGAAATTTTCGTTCAAAAAGGCGACACTGTTATGAAATAAACTGTTGTACGTCAAAAGTCCATTGATGACATCTTATCCGTACCGTAAAAACTCATTTACTGGACATATAATGTAAAGAACTATTGTGCCAAAGAATAAAAGCGTAGTCTTACCGTTTCCGGGATTCAATGGTGAAATCCTGGGCTGCCAGTAAAACGAGACCAACAAAATTATAAATATGGTTTCTTTATTCTTGTTCATTTCGCTCGCGCGCACGGAAGCAGCACGTATAGGCTATAGGCTATCATGTAGCCCAGCCTCCAGAGGCTCCTCTTCCGCGCTCGCGATCGATTTCGTGTCAGAGAAGTCACTCGAGAATTCATTACAAATGATTTACTGTCGCCATCATCTCGGAAATAAATATGAATGGGTTTTGGGAGCATTCTAGGATAAGCATTAAAATGTCAAGCAGATATGTTCCATTATTAATCTTTCAAAAATTTGTATTACCTACATCATCCCGCGCGGATTTCGCGACGTCGGATTTGCCCGACGATTGTGACGTTTCCTCCGCCATGTGCTGTTGGCCTTCTTCTTCTTCTGCAATTGCGACCTGGAAATCGATTTGCGAATCCGGATTATCTCGAAGGCGGAATTGCTACGAAATATTGTTTTGTTTCTACCTATTTGCAAAAGAAAAAATTAAATTGTGTAAATTTTATTATCATTTATATTATATTAAAATTATGAATTTATGAATATTCGAGTAGCATCTATATAGCTATAATTTATATTATTTTGGAAATACGATATTATTGTGTTTCGAAAAATATTGTATTTCATTTATAATTGTATTAAATTACAAAACGGTCATGTTTTAATATTTAATAACTTATTACAGATATATATTTCTCCTATATTATATTATAAAATATATCTATATTTAGTGAGTTTCCTGAACAAACAGTGAATATACTTTTCTGTCATTAGTATGTTACTATGGGTTCCAGTTTATATATTATCGTACTATAATATATAAACTGGTATCAATAGTACATTAAAGACAAAAAAGTAAATGTAAAATCTTAACAGAAACTCACAGGATAATCAAATTAATTTGTTATTAATATACGGGTGTTTCAGGACTAGTGTAACAAACTTTAACAGCTTATTCCTGAGGTCATTTTGAGCCAAAAATGTCATATGAACATATGTCCTATTCCTTCTAGTTACCAAAATACAAGAGGTTGAAGTTCTACAAATAACAAGAAATTTTCTAATTTTTGTAATCTAGGTACTTTCGGAAAACAAGAGTTTTATTGAAAAGTCATACCTTATTAATTTGTCTTAATTAATTTTATTTATTAATATCAACGAATACAATTTAGAGAACAAAACACACAATGACACAATTAAATAGACAAATGAATAAATTCGAAACACAGAACATAACAACATGGGAAGGTTGGCGTCTGTTTGGGTATCTGTCTTGGTATTCTCTAGACGCGTAACGGGTATTACCATTACATAATCCATAAATAAAAATCATATCTGCATATTCAGCAGTGCTATAACTATCCATTATGAAAAAAAAAATACAATGAAAAGTACAACAATACGGCATGACTTTTCAATAAAACTCTTGTTTTCCGAAAGTACCTTGATTACAAAAATTAGAAAATTTCGTGTTATTTATAGAACTTCAACCTCTTGTATTTTGGTAACTGGAAGGAGTAGGACCTATATTCATATGACATTTTTGGCTCAAAATGACCTCAAGAATAAGCTGTTAAAGTTTGTTACACTAGTCCTGAAACACCCTGTATTTACATAAATTACCTTAAAATTCTTTTTCTTTTAATTTCTATTTTTGAACGATCCTGCCCAACAACGAAAAATGGCTTATGAGATAAGTAAGATAAGCAAAAATTTTACTATTTCTGTTTTTGTTGAGCAGCAATTTTTTTTTAAATTTCTTTCTATGCCATAACGCCCAGGCGTTTCTTTTTCTTCCACAATCCTTATAGGGGTCGCTTACAGTCTAACACTTTAATGCTTGCAAAATAAAATTCTCCACGGTGTTTAGTCAGTGCATTGTCGACAGGTGCGCCTATAACAATAACAGAAAACGGGAACACTTACGGCGTTGGGACGTGACCAGCGCACGTTACCCGCGCGCCCCAAAATTCATGCAAGAGAAAACTGTTCAGCGCGGTACCGAAATATAAAATAAAAGAAATACCATCGTGATGCTATCGTGTAATGCGTTTCATAGCAGTACACAATTCAATACACACCGCGTCTAATAGATCTCCGCGGGGGGAGCAAAACGAAGATTCTCAGCGCTCCCAATAAAAACGATTCGATCGCAGACGTTTGGATTGATCGGTTTCTAAGACCGAGTTTATATTGAGTACACGTCGCCGGATGATTGATACCGGGCGGTAATATTGAATATAATTTCACACATTTGAAATGTGGTTTGCGTGTTTCGACACTGAGTGTTTGTAATATCCGTCAAATGGCGTTTTGACGTCGAATTTACGTTAAAATGAACACTGCTGCTGTTGCTGTGTTAGTTATCAAGTTGGTGTTGCGCGTGTGCTGGGTGACAACTTCAACCTATAACATTCATAGATTGTGTATTGATATTCTGTTATTGTATTTTTAACAATACAAATATAATACACTATTCGCCACAAAAAATGCATATATTGAATTCGATTCATAATTCCACGAATACGTACTATCGTTACTTATTCCCTTTTCAACTATGTAACATGTTTTTTTTTTCACGACATGGTAGATAACCCCACCGTTCTTCTCCCGAAATAGTGAGGAAAATGTGTTGTTCCTCTCTAGAGATTAAAATATAGAATTGTTACCAATATGAATGTTATTTACAAGAAGTATATTACAAAAATTATAAATAAATTCCTAATTTGATTGAAAATCCTTGTTTTAGTGATATACATAATTTAAATTATCTTACAATTATGTCTTGTATTTTTCTTCTTCTTATTAAATCACAATTTGACAACTTATTAAAGATATTTAAGATTGGTCCATTGGCAACACTGCTACTTCGCCTTGTGCCTGATAACCTAACTTTTAACGCGTCAGTTTGTCTGTTGTGTTCTCAAAGTGCATTTTAGGTCCGAGCAAATCGTTTTTAGAAACATGTCATGAAAAAATGTTGTGTCTAACACGAGAGGAAAGCTCTTCTTTCACTCTCGTTCGAAATGCCTCACTTGCTGCGCTCATGAGGCGAACTTCGAACTCGAGGGGGAAAAAGAAACGCTTTCCTCTCTAGTTTGACAAATAACTATTACCTAAAATTAAAGTAAGGTCACAAAATTCCAAAATACATTAACATTTTTAATATGAAAAATAGAACTTCAGAAGTAACTTATTTTGTTCAACGGCCTACCTGAAGTTCCATTTTTCATATTAAAATTGTTAATGTATTTTTGAACTTTGTGACCATAATTTTAATTTTTGGTATAAGAACATGTTACATCGTTAAAACCGAAACCCGAAACCGTTATTCCGCTAGTAAGGGGAACGTATGGTGTATACAAATATGGTGCCCATTATAGAACGCTGTCTGATAGATGTGCAGCACAATAAATTAAATCTGTACTCATCAATTGAATGCCACTAACCATTGTCTTCAAACTTAGCACCACTCTATTGTCGATTTCGACGGTGCTTTGGAGTCAGCGAAAGGCGTAAAAATGGACGACATAGTTCAAAATTAATTAATCTGCCTTTCTCAATTCCTTCAAGGTTTAGCAATTTTATAAGACTGTTAAAGGTAATGTTCAAATGCTCATAAAATCGTCAAATAATGTGAATTAATATCGAAATTTAAATCCCTCTTACGCTAGCTGCAGTGATTCCTTTTTCGTTGTAACAGTCCGTAAATATCTGAAATTTATTACCACTATCCGCAACACGACCAAAACCACGCCCAACATCTTTCAGCAACAGCTCACCGCCGAGTCACGTGTGGGCGTCAGACACGTGAGTCAATATCTATATCTAATAAAGGCAGTTTGAGCGAGCGACCAGCTCGGGCAGCCTGAGCTAGACAGCACGGATCCCAGCATTGGGATATTTCGTGGTGCGTGAGGCTTTCTGCACCAGTCAAAATAACTCGTGATGCGAAATGTGCCAAGCAGCAAGGGGAACAAACTGGGGATGTCATTGGGTTAGAAGGTCAAAAGGGGGATGGTAAATAAATGAGGCTGTCACGATGTCATATTACAGTCGAGAACTGATGCGGTAGGTTATGGCTGTTGAGTTTGCGTTGCTGTTATTTCAGAAGGATCAGTTACACAATTCTGTATGCTGAACAGATCAGATAAATTGCAATAGCAAAGCACCAACACTTATTTAAACATAAAATAAATATATCGTCAAGCCATTTACCTAGTTTGAATATAGTACTCTGCTTTCCTAAATCTTGCTAAGTATTGTCGATGGCAACTGTTGGCTGTGGGATTCGAACTGAGAATCTTTTGATGCGTTACCCCATAACGTCAATAATATAATGACTTAATTTTTTGTGTATTATATTTTTTAATGTGTGGTGAGTATGAGATTCAGAAGAATGTTGTTAAGAAAGTGGGAGTGAGTCAGTTGAGGTGGTTTGGACATGTTGAGCGAATGTCGAATGAAAGGTTGGTGAAACTAATATATGTGGGTGAGATTGAAGGTGAACGATTGCGTGGGCGTCCGATGAATAACTGGTTGGGTATGATTGATGGTTTGTTGCGTAAACGAATGATTCCGAGTGTGAAGAATAGACGAGTATGTATGAATCGCACTATGAATGTGGACGAGGCGAAAGTGGTGTGTCAGGATAGGAATGTTTGGAGGAGATTGATTGTTGGTTGACTGTGTTTCTGGGTTCGTGCTACCCCACTAAGTAGGATATAGCGTGTCGTTATGTATGTATGTATGTATATTTTTTAATTTTTGGTTCGAAATGTACAATTTTCACTTGACCCAGTAGATGTTAACGTTATTCGTTTTGTTTTTGGATTATTTCATTAGGTTTGTAACTTTCATATTCTAAGTACCAAATTTTCAAATGAAATCCTTATTAAATTTTGGGCTATCGTTAACTAAAATATCGAAAAAACAGTGAAATCTAAATACTTCCCTTCTCGATATGTGGTGGAAGTTACATAAGACCTTATAAAAATCTCAAATAATTCTGTTGCTCGCATCTGGTTTCCAAGCACGTTTACTGTTGTAAATATGGAAATATAACCTATGACAGCATAATGAATTCATGTTCTTTGAAAGAACTATCCTATTTGCCTGAGAAATACCTAGATAGTTCATATTATATTCATCGCGTATCACTTTACGTATTTACCTCGTTCTTTGGCGTCACAGAACGCAATGAAATGAGTTGATGCTGTTCTACTGTTTACATTGTATTGTTCATGTTTCGTTCATGGCTTGCTGCAGCCGCTGTTGCTCGGATGTGTTTATTTTTTACGTCAACAAATTCATGTTGATTAAATTGTTTCTTCCTCTTCACTCTCATATGCTTTCAAACATAGATGTTGTGCAATTGTTTTAGTTATTCGGCGGCGAGGCAGTTTGAAAATACAAAATTAAATTGTGTTCGTGAGGTTCGCATAAATATTAACGACATACATTTTGAATCAGGAGGGTCCTGTTCACGGTAGGCCAAGAAGCACAGGTGAAGGAGAAAGTGTTCGCAATTTACATCATGAGAACACATAATCTCCTCTCTCGTAGGTATTAATAGTGTTTATCAAGTTAATTCCATTAATAAACATGTCTGCGAAAATGTGCACGACCCATCTAAATTGAAATTTAAAATTTAACATCACTAGCGATTCTGCGCTACAACTCTTAGGTACTTTCGCGTGAATTATTCCGCAGCTATATCGGTTACCAGACCCTGATATTAATTTTGCGAAGGGCGGGGTGGCCAGCGCAAGGCACATGCGCAGTGATCACCATGTAATACTCAAATAATTTGGATTATTATAATTTGATGTTAATAGCTGTGTTTCTGTTTTCTTACTCTTGTTCATATTCATCCCTCAAAAAATGGAACAATAAAAATATTTGGTAATTAAAACAATTATTTACAAGGTGCAATATACGCTAGCACTTTATGCATTTTTTTTTAATAACCCATAATCCAGTTTTGAGAAAATCATGTCTAATATTTTTTTTAACATTTTAAAAAATCTTGAAAATTGATTTACTAATATGATACCTTCAATCCATGGCTAAATAAATATGTGCAATATAATTAAGGCCGTTTAATACGTTTCATTATTCTGTTCACAATTATGCATATTTTTCTGTTGCAGAATTGTAAACGAAAAAATTGTCGTAGATTTAATCTTCAGAAACAAGTTCAGAAAAATGAACAGAAAACTATAGAACATTCTATATATTTTCACAGAATAAACAGAAAATATAGAACATATTTTCACAGAATTTCTCTCAGAAATTGCGCAGAAAAGATACACATTTTTATATACCTATTAACCTATTCACAGTAGAGAACGTGTATGGACTAAATTAATTTATTATGTTCATTTAAATAAAATCAATGTAATGCAAATAAATAATTACATCTTTTATTGCAATAAAAAAACTATACATTAGAGATTGCAGACTACAGCAAAATATTTGGATGGTGCTCTTTGATTTTGGCATACAGTAATTA
Organism: Poecilus cupreus; assembly: GCA_963942605.1. Taxonomy (NCBI): domain Eukaryota; kingdom Metazoa; phylum Arthropoda; class Insecta; order Coleoptera; family Carabidae; genus Poecilus; species Poecilus cupreus. Next base: position 32,352,533 of record OZ012720.1, read on the forward strand.
TTACTAGTATTCACTAGTTGTGATTTTTTTTTTTTGTAAAATGTATTTATGCAATCCTCTTTTTGTCATTTTAGTCAATTTCTGCACCACTCATTTCTTAGCTTTAATGCTATTTTTTTATCTTCGGCTACACTTTGATTACTGAATTAACAGTTAACAACAATTTCAAATTGTATTCTTGGATAGCAATTCAATCCACAAAATAATGAACAAAATTCTGTAGCAATAGCATACGCACAGAGTTATAGAATTTTAAGCAGAACAATGTATAGTTTTTTTTAACATAATTTTGTTCAAACTAATGTAACGTATCAATCGGCCTCGAATTTCACTCATATCAAACAAAGTATGAACGAAGTATTAAATGCACTTACCAATACCATTGCGTACGAGTCACATTTTTCGTTCAGCTGATTGGCGATCACAAGATCATGCGCAGCGACCACTGTTTACAACCGAAGTGAGGTTATTGAAATACCGAGAAACTTTGTTTATATTCATTCCTAAAAAATGTGAATGTTAGAAGTATTTGGTTGTTGTTTGATACTTACAGTTAGTTAAGAAATATCAAAGTAATCAACAAATGACGTAAATGTGCTGAGAGCAAAGCGTTTGGTATATCTGGCGGAACATTTCAAAGGTTAGGATCAAATAAAAATATTTCGCTATGTCAACCAAATTCCTCAGTATTTCTTTTTCTTCGTCGAATTTCCTTCGTTACGTTTGGGTTTGGCACGGACACGAGCACACGGTTTGATATTTGCACAAACATTATTTACACCAGGGGTGGGCAACCTCCGGCCCGCGGGCCAGATCCGGCCCGCGTAAAGTTCCAATCCGGCCCGCGGGATCTTTAGAAGAAATAATAAATAAATATTTTCAAAAACAAAAATTTTAAATTAGGTTAGTACCCAACATAAAGAAAAAGGGGAGATTTACAGTTTAATTTTCGATATAATTCGTCCAGTTTAAATTAAGAAATAAATGTAGTACTTAGTTAATTTTGTTTTACTACTGAAAAAAAAAAAATTATAAATAACAACTACGGCCCGCGTACGAAACGTTAATCTTATTCTGGCCCCTGTTATACAAAAGGTTGCCCACCCCTGATTTACACTACAGCACTTTTAACTGACTTGGTTCGCATGCGCAGGCGCTGCGCAAACACACGCAGCGTTGTTGGGCTGTGTGTACCTACCTTCACGGCTCTTATTTATACCTCCCTGTAGCCGTGTTTATAGTTTTCATATAAAATCTCTAGATGCTGGTGTGCACTGAAGAATGAAAGGAATCGGTTATGTAGACTCGTGTGTTTCTCCAGGGGCGGGTTAACAGATTTTGAGTGGTATTTGTTGTAACTAGCATTGATTTTGATTTGGTTGAATGTAAGTGGGAGTGGTTGCACCCGTGTGTGTTTGCGGCCCTCAGAAGTTGATTCTGTTCTGTTGATAGAGCCTGTGGATTAGTGAATGCTCGGCTGGCTCTGTAGCACTGAATGACGAGACGAACTTTGCTGACTCGTTAGCTCTGTGACTCGTTCGCCGTTCCTCGCTGCTATCGTGTTCACAGCCGCGCTGATTTATCCGTTATTGAATGCCGCTGAATCATCAACTGCGCTGCTCTCTCTACTTCTCTTTACTCACGTTATACGCTTATTTATCATATCTAGAACATTCTCTCTCATTAGGAACTCCAGTTATAATTCTCCTTACTTTGGTCTGCTGCTACTTGAAATTTGCCATTAATATTGGTTAGTATTGTTGCATTAATTTACATTTACGGTCGCTTCCTCCTATATCGCAGTGTTCTAATTATAGAAGCAATTAATTTATATAAGTGTATCATTCAGAAACTCAGCTGTTATTTATTCAACATAAATTGAACGCCCTTATTGCATTGATCATTACATTATTGTTAATTCAATTATAATTACATCTTAAATCTACGTAAATGTATATAGAATTAGTACATGCAATTTATATGGATAATAGTAATAATAGAACATATTTATTTAGCTTCATGCTAGTTACAACAATATGTAGTAACATTTAAGAGTAACTTCACTAAAAATTCATAGAAATATATAAGAAAAAGTAAAATGATTATAAAATATAAATGTTAGATCCAAAAACAGGTTACTTAACATAGATATTTTCAATTTAGTTTTGAACACTAAAAAAGAAAATTATTTGAAGTTTCCAGCTTAATTCATTGTGAAATTAAAGGTGTACATAGGCGATTAACATCGGAAATCATTATATGGCGTGCTGTTGCTCGGTGTTCTACCGGACAATAAAGATTGTGGTATCAATAGAAAGATATCATTTTTCTGAATCAAATGATGTAAAATATATAAAAAAATTTTTATAATTTGGTTCCGTAAATAAATTTTTAAACGTCAAATAAATAGCTTAAAAGAAATCAAAACATAGTAGTCATAGGTGACTACATTTATTTTCAATAGAAATTGAATAAATCGGAGAATTTTCAAAATTTTAAAATTAATTTACTGAGCCAAATTAATTCTAAATAGTAATGTATTTTACATCGTTTGATTCAAAAAACTTAAATAGTTTATTGTAGAGGGAGAATTTTTGCATTTTCAATATTTATTTTATTTTAATCTACATGGAACCGGAAAATGGCGGAAATGTTTATTGGTAATCTTCTTAAAATCACCAGCGCCATGAAATAACAAAACAAATGTACCAATCGAAAATTATTGGCTTTCATCAGTTGTTATCAGTGTTTGATTTCAAGTATCTTGATTAAAAATGTATAATTTGGAAGAAAAATTAGATAATGTGAAATGGTTTTACAATCCTAATAGTGCTGACAAAAATATATTAAATAAAATAAACTCTTAATTAATAACCACATTTATTTTGTTATTTTATGGCACTAATTTTCCGGTTTAAGTGTAGTAAAATTGTAAATATTAGTGTAAAAAAATAATAATAATATGAGTAACTTCTTCCTCTACAATAAGCTATTTGGTTTTTTTGATGAAAAGAATTAGGGAAGCTAATAATTGAACATTCAAATGTAGAATTGAAAATGCTATGGCGCGTCCTTCGATTCACCATCCAGTATACTCTAGGAGATTTTTTAAATCTTTGTTTCAAAATCTAAGCTTTTGATGGCTTTGGCGGAACCTCATATACATTAACGTTGCGCCAATTTCGATTAGCACAAGAGTTTGTAAGGTCCAAACTTTTTGTTAGTAGTTACTAGCTACGACCAATCAAATGGAATATGAAACGCGGTAGATATAGTTTGTTTCTCTGTTAGTTTTGAATTTTGTGGTTCCATATATTTTTTTTGTCTTGTAAATTATTGTTTTTCATTTTCGACTTTGACTTTAATTTTTTAGGAACTATCAACAGTTTTATTAAAATTCAACGGCAATCGTAAAAGTGCTTTTTTTTTAATAAATCAAATTAATTTTGACATTTTGAATGAAATAATGTGTAAACTTTTATACCGTCTACTCTCTGTCTGCGAAAACATAATATATCGGTTGAAGTAGCTCGCTGCGAATGCTAGTTTCCTGCTCAGTACATGCCTCAGATCTCTCACACAATCAAGTACATCAATTACCTCTGAAATCTTGCATTTAGACTAGCAATTCACGTCGAAGAGAACAACAGTTAAACGCCTCTCAAAACCACTAGCAGTCAGTCAAGAATTCATTGAATCCCCACGAGAATCGGTAAAGTAGATCCAACAATTACCGAACTACCGCGCTGCGAATGGGGAGCTCGTGTCTCCCCCCGGAAGTGGGGAGAGTAACGCAATTAGCCGCGGAGGAATAGAGAGGTAAGCGAATCCGGGGACGTTTTAAAACGTTTAGCGATACCTGTTCGCGAGCGCAGCTGGGATCGAGATGGCTAGGACGGCGGAGATGTATGCTGGAACTCTCCTAGTTTACAATTAGTGCGCGTTCCTCCCTTACAAGATGTGCGTTGGCGCCGTCGACAACACCTGTCTGCCGGGGAGACTGTTAATATTTAATTTTTGCCAAGTTATGTAAGTGTACTTTAACTGGAGGGTTCTTTACAGCTGGGGTCGTAATAGCTTCAAATTATCATGTTTTAGCACTCTCCCATACACTTTACTAAAAACGAGGGGTGTACAAATATATCTAGAAGTATAGAATACATGCAAGACCAATACTTAGAAGTTTAGAGATAATATGGAGTTATTAATAGCATACAAAGAAGATACAAAAAAAAAAAATCCAAAACTTACTACAGCAATCTAAAAACACCTCTCACCTGGGTTTCAACAACGAAGAACAAGTTAAAGAAATCAAACAAGATACAAAACTCCCAATGCAACGTGTTGCAAGAAGAGATCAAGGAGTACTGACAAGGGTTTGAATTAGACATACCCGTTTGATACCAGGTTATATTCGCACGAAAAAAAAAAAACAAATTATAATACTTCAATTCGCAACATTACTGCAAGGGGATATTAATAACCACAGCAGTGGATGTATCTTAGATACTTTGATGTCGACGTTTCGACAGATACGGCAGTCATCATCAAGGCTGTTAGAGTTGAAAACAAATATTTTACATGGACACATACAAATTAATAATACTCATGAACCACCTTTTGTGCAGCAGTTCCATAGGTACGACAGCTCGACTTTTCTGATCTCGCTCCCTGTTCTTTCTTCTTGCCGTAAATCGAATACGATTTGAGGATGTTGCGGAGATACAACAAAATGCTGGCTGGCAGCTGTTAGCCATTTCAAAAAATAAATTTAAAATATGATTCGAATTCGACAGCTCCCAAAGCCGACTTACCTTGAAGACTTCAAGTTTTGTGCCTCTTTTGTTAGGTTAGTTAATTCAGAACTCTAATTCAATCGCTCACTTTCTTGTTGGTGAAGTATTAGATGATTTTCCAGATGCGAGTAAAGCTGTTTCTCACACCCTCGACGAGGTTCTTAATAATATTATGAATCTAGTTTCGGCGCGGTTAACTGCAGAGGGGAGCAACAACAACGTGGCAATGGCGCACGACGTGGCGGGAACAAAGCGGCGTTGCCAGCCGCGCGATGAATGATACCAATTTAGGTTTTAGGCTTAATTCATGACGTGCACACTGACTGAAAGTTAAACGGCGTGACGCCTCCGCGGAGATGTTATTAAAAAACCGAATTAGATTCCATTCAATCTGCTCATAATGGAATTTTTATGGCCTCCATTGGCTATTGTTGTATTCCGGTGTGTGATTTTATTACTTTTATTTCATGATTGTGTCCTTTTGCATCGTTACTGCCCTGTACACTAAATTTTATTAAATCGTAAATTTAGGCACCGAATTCACAGCACTGCTGTTCTTGCTGATACAATCATCAAATTTTAAGGGCATTTTAATGGAACTGCTGCAGCCATTATTCAATAAGTACAGATATTATCAAATGAGTTTTAAACATTTATGTATTCCATCGAGTTCCAAAAAGAAGGAAAATACAAGTGCTACCTTTATCTTAGTTGATGGTTATACAGTTGATTCTACGAGTTAGGCAGAAATTTCTCAAATAGTTCATAGAGTATTATCAAATATTTTTCAACTTTTCTATATTTCTATATACTATTCAAAGTTTTCTTTAATCTCCTGATGATGTACTGTCATTATTACGATAGCTGTTTAATTGTGTTAAATATGCTTTTGTATTGTAAATCATTAATTACTGTTTCAGCTACTTTCTAGGCTATCTTAACTTTACCCCATATTTTAAAAACCAATTGCGGATAATTTATATACTTGAACGTTTGTACTAGACTAATGCACGAAGCTTATAACGATTACTACCAGATGACGCTACTATCTAAAAAAAGCACGGTACTTACTATAATACCTATATACACCTTTTTGAAGAGGGTATAGAAAGCTCTATAATGAAGCATATATACATGTCTATCTTAGATATTCTATCATTAATTTTTACAAAATATAAAAGATATCAAAATCAGAATGAAGAGTACGAGTTGAACAAGATATGGCTTCCCCTGTTTGGGAAGTCATAATTTGTTATTTACATAGTTACTGTCTCACTTGTTTACGTTATTCATTTGTTTTTCTGATGTTCATTTATATACAATAATTCGAAACGTTGTGTTTAAATAAACATTTAAATTGAAAGTAATCCAAAAAATGAAAATGAAAAAAAAAAATACAAAATTTTCTGATTATATATGTAAAATCATTAATTTATGTTACCCTGATTTTGTAAACATGTAGTCTTGCCTTTTTTATTGTTTTGTATTTCAACAGACGAAAGGCCGTTTTCTTAAAATTAAACACTATACTCAAATACTGCTTTATTTATATGATGAGTTCTTTCAATATATAAAGATAGCCTTGATTTATTTGAAACATTATTTTCAACCCGCCATCCTGCAACAAAATGGTTGCTCTGAAATTAGAGACTAATCATTTAAGAGGAGCTATGTTAAATATTTTCTGTTTGACAATTGCTCTAAATTCGGGGAAATATTATTATTAACTTTAAAGTTTGTTTTCATTCTTTTTAAAATAAATTGAGAAACTACAAAAGACAGGAAATCCGCGTTATGTGTAATATATATTTCTGTCAGCGCAGATGAGTCGTATAAAAGGAAATAAATTATTCCGCAATAACAGACGGTCCGCTATTATTTAAAAGCTATTTCAATTTCTACATGTATAACCGTTTTACACATCAATTTCACAATATCTCTATCGATTTAGTAGCGTAACGATGCCAAGCGAAGCGTACAGAATTTTGATTACATTCCCCTACAATGTGCTACATAGTGGTTAACACTATAACACTATAAATTTATTATGATTCTTGAAAAGCGGCTTATCCTTATCAAAATTCACGGTACCCGCGCAGAAAATACGGGATGCACTTCCAATGGATTAGAAATATCTTTCAAAGCGGAAAGTGCATTCTGTTGATATGAAATGCACATCTGCGTATAAAAATAAGTACATGGAGCAACTGGTATCAGATTTCCACAAATGTAATTTACGTAGTGCTGTATGATGAATTTGCGGTAATTTTTTGTGGATTGCGCACAAACGTGTCAGGGTTTTTATCAAAGCTCACTAAAAATGTTTGTATAAATAGTTCCTTCTTTTGGGACGAAAAAATATAGCTAAAACATTGGCGGAGTAATAATTACTAAATGTGTTATTTATTCACAACAAAAACAATGTTTAAAATATGCATTTAAATAACAAAAGCTGTAGTTTTTCTTTCTTTAGTGGAAATATCAAAGCTTTGAAACTAATTCCTCTATTTAACAGCGGCGAAGCTTCTGGCTGTCGATTGTTCTATTTGCCCATCACAATGAAACCAGGCGTCATACGACTTTTCGACTTTAGTTTACTTAGCAGTATTTTTATTTGCTCTGCGTTCAAAAGAAAGATGCTTTTAGTGAATTGTTTTAGTTTTTATTGGTTTTAGGTTTCATAACACTCGAGAACTTGTCTTTTAATCTTGCTCTTTCCAACGATACAAAAATGATATATAAGATATATACTGCTCCAGACTAAAAACATTCACAAAGCAAAACTTATTTCTTTGAAATTTGTTGGGATTTTGCATGCTAATTTTCCCATCCAAATTCAGTAAATTGGATATCATAAGGATTGACACAATTTTCTTAGAATTAATATCATGCCTGATCAAAAAAGTTGTTATTGAAATGCTATGCCCAAAATTGGTAAATATATGCAAGTGAACTATTGAGACTGTTCAAAATTTTCGGTAGTGAGTTTTCAACAGATAATCACGTTTTAAGGTCTCTAGACTATTTTTACAATAACGCCCACAATAACTCAAATTCTAAGGACGATGTCATTTTCATACGAGCCCAGAATCCATATCATTTGGCCCAGTTAAAAATAATACAAAGGAAAATTCTTTAATTAACCATATTTATATTGTAAATTCTATCAATAATTTGCTGTAATCAGATTAAAAAACATTGTTCGTGGTATCACCCAATAAGTTTGTGCCATATGAAATATTTGTTAATAATTTGTTATTATTTTATTTGTTTTTTCCTTCAAATATTCTAAAAAATAACAAAATTAAAATTAATTAATAAAATAAAACAATAAACCCTTGTAATATCAGTACAAATATTCATAAGTTATTCTAAAAATCTAAATTCGGCTAAATTGTATGATTATGGAATTTTGATTTTAAATTCGGATGTTCAAGTTACGATCTAATTAGATTTTAGTAGTTTACTTAAATCCCTTTTAGAATTTTTGGACATATCTTAGTAAATAATGGAGATACATAATTTTTGTTTGATTCAAAAATATATAAAATAATATTAACTACAATATTTATTTCAAACTTTTTTTTTCAAAATTATCTACGAAGGATTACGCTCAGTAATTAGAAACTTGGTATTTTAATAAACTTACAGAACTTTAACCAAACATCTTTTTATTTTATATTCACATCATTATATATTTATTAGTGGCGGATGGCAATTGATGATTTGTGGTTATTCAAGTTATCGTTGCTATGTGAATATTTCGAAATACAATTTCTTAGGAAGAACAGATAAATACGAAAGCAACTTTTAATAAATATGTAAGAGAAAACCTTGAGTCGTTTTCGCAGCAGACAATATAGCATTTCTTTTGTTATTTCAAAGAGATACCTTGAGACAAGCAAGAAATAACAGCTTGTTATTTCATTATATGAGAAATTAAATTTAAGCGGAGATATTTTCGCGATAGTATATTGTGCTAACATCTGTCTTAATTATAAGTTCCGCGTTGAGTTGGCGCAGTCTGTCGTGAAAACGACGCGTTCGACCGTCCCGAACTAAATTGAAATCACCTGTTTATTATCCCCAGCGTAAACCCTATTTAACTTCGTTTATTTTTTGCTTCGCGTGCCACGGAAAGAAAACTTCATCCCACGAAAAACAAGCGGCCAAGCTCCCAGCGCCGCTCACCGGGTTAACCGACACAGCCATTAAGTAAACTCAAACATATTTAATCTTTCTCCGGAAAATAGTTAATCAAAGAACTAAACGAGCACAAAGGCACACACAGATTTTACAACTTACGTAATTTTAAATAACTTTTTATTAATATTTGTAAGAATTACCTTATAGTTCTATTGTCTCCATTTTTGAAAATGGTGGCCATCAATCAATTTTGCTTTCATATCTCATGTTCGCCACTATGGCAACGAACAAAACATCCGGTCTAGAGACGCAAACAAATTTACGATATCACAAGTTTATTACATCAAAAGTTTATAACTTTATTATTTGAAAGTAAAATGCATATACTTATACCAGAGTAAGGATAAATAGCTCCATGTTATAGTAGATCATGAGATCATAAATTTTGAAAATTGACACCATATAAAATTATCCCTGTCAAGGCCGATTGTAGCCGCCTCCATTTTATTATTTCAACTATTTTAATTAGTACAAAATTATTGTAGCAGTAGTGTGTTGTAAACATAGATGGTTGTGTTCTGCAAGGAGCGACAATATAACTAGCAATTTTAAGCTTTGTTATAATTACAGAATATTTTGTGTAAAAAGTGGAAGTGTAGAAAATATTTAATTGATTTAAATCTAATAAGCATATAACAAGGAAGTGGACGCATGTTTCACACCATAAGATGACAATAACTTGAGATATCTCGGAAGCGATACTGAACATTATCCGATAAGACTTCACTCATTAAAAATATATCATTATCCAAAAGTTTAATGAATATTTTTGTGAAAGCTCGTTCAAGAGGAAAACATAAGGAGAATTTGCTAAAACAATGAACTACAACCAAGATATAGGAATAGCCTTAGTGTGATTTCGTCAGAGTTCCTTTCAAATTTTTATTGATCTACTCCCCAAAGTCGCGATATTTTGGAATGTGCACCCATTTAGTCAGCCGAAGTCTCCTATTCAAATATATTTATGGCGATTGACTTATCATAGGTATAATTAGTAGGTCGGGGCGAAAAAAGGTTCATCTCCCCGATTTCGACGGCTCTTAAAAATTGAAAAGATATGAGGAAAATAAAACGTGCTACAACCTTAGTAGTCTATTCTAAGTCCGTTTTACCCATCCGCAAGAGCCATGAAAATGGCCATTTTCTGATTTGAATACTTTCGAGAATTTTTGAATTTCATAACATTACCTTAAAAGAAGTAATGTTTTTGCTTTAATAGATACAAAATACAATTATTAAACAATTTCTGGTAAAGTAGAGCCATTAAAACTTTGGAAACAAGGTCGAAACGTAAAATAGTGTAAAAAATGCCAAAAATTTATGTCATAAAAAATTCTATAAAAATGTTTCTACATTTCATATTAATGTTTCTGTATGCAAAACCTCTTTGGTATGAATGTAGAAGTCATTTAAGCCCGTTAGTCCAGTGTTTGTATAGAAAATTTCATAATTATATAGTGAAACGTGAAAAAAGCTAAAAATGGTCATTTTCATGGCTCTTGCGGAAGGGTAAAACGGACTTAGATTAGTCTACTAAGGCTGTAGCACGTTTTATTTTCATCAGATCTACTCAATTTTTAAGGGTATGAACCCTTTTTCGCCCCGGCCTAATAATTAGTCTTTTAATAATGTAAACTAAGTACTAGAGTAGACAGTAATAGTCAAACGAACTAATTAAGTATTCAGAAGAAGAATGTGGTATTAATTTATTGAATAAATTGTAGATATTTTAAAGTGTCTTAACTTATCTCCATCGTCCCCATGCATGACAGTCTTTCTTCTAGGTACAAAATGAATACGAACTGGGATCATGCCTGACCCAGTGGTTCTTCTTTTACTAATTTCTTTTGTGCTTTTTAACACACAAATATATCAGAAGTACCTACAAAATTTCATTTGCTATATTAATATTTTGTTATGTCCGTATGGTTACTTGTTGTCTTCATAGTATATGACTAACTTAGCAAATAAATAAGAACGTACTAGAATCCTAGTAATCCTACTTGGTAGAAATCGAAGCATATACGGTTCAAAGTGATCATCAAAACAAATTTACAAACAAAAGTGAGGCTTGTGTAACTTAATACGCAGCATTTAGAGTATTTCATCTTCTCAGCTTGTATGAATTGAACACGAGGGTCGTTCCACGCTAGTCATCCCAGCGCAAGCGACACTACAAACAGCACCGACTCCAGATGGTTCCGATATGTACTACGTGCATATCTCGTCTCAGATATGGCCACATTTCCTTAGAACCGAAGCAAGCAAATACCATCGCAATACCGCCGACTGTGTTTACGGTACACAAAGTCATAAGGTCGTGTTTATATTTGCACGCACGAAGGAGACCACCCTTGGCGGATCTGCGGGTAAACGTAGCGTTACGTTGCGGAGCTGCGGTATCCTTAGCGGTCATATGTTTGTGTACTGAACTATGCATTAAAATCCCTACAGAGACCGCTTCATCTGTTGCGTTATCGTTATGTTAGGTTATGTTCCGGGTGACTTATGTGCACGTGAGCGCTGGGGTCGCGGCGTGCCCTGGATCCGTGTACCGTGGATGCCATGATTCGCGATGGCGGATGTTGTTTGCATGCTTGCGCGTGCGAGCGCACCCGGCGGTCGCCAAACTTTTTTTGGTATTGATAAGTAGGCCACTGGGGAACTTTGCGAATTCACCATGCAAGCATATGTAGGAAAACATGCCGTTAGGATGCCCTAGATGATAAAACGATCAACCACTAGCTCAGGTTCGCGGGTTCGAATCTTGCTCGTTGCTACTTTTTACTCCAAGTTTATGTTACATTTTAGTTCCCAGTACAATATAACATGGAGTCTGTTTCTCAACAGATGCTAATGCCAGTTTTTCTGTTTCTAATTAATTTACTTATGAAGCTCTTTAAATCTTTTTGTTGGAGTGGATAAATATCAGTTTATTTTCTTTAAAATCATCGTAGTTAGGTTTCTCCACGTCTTCATCTTTTATTTTAGTTTGCCAGTCAGGGCTTTAAGGAGAAGTCCAAAAATTTACCACTGGAAGAATTTTTGGGTGGAAAGCAGTTCACAAACGATAAATACCTCAAAGAAGCAGTGATAACCTTGTTAAGATTTTTGGCAGTAGAAGAGTAAAACATTAGAATAAAAAAACTGGTACCACGTTACAATAAATGCCTTTCCAACTATGACAATTACATTGAAAAATAGAGTAATGTACTGTAACTTTGTAAAAAAAGTTTTGTGTTGATATCTTTCTTTTTATTTAGTCCCAAATTGTTCTTTACTTTCTGGGACGATTCTTGTACTTCCTTTACCCATGTAGATTCTGGTCTACACTTCTTCTTCCTCCTGGTTGCCATTATACTAGTTATTTAATTGCTCTCCATATATGTACAAGCCATTTGACTCTCTGTTGTTTGATCTTTTTCACCATGTTGTCTTCCAAATCTTGTTCTATTTCGTAGTTCATTTTTATTCCGTATTCTATTTCTGATATCTTTATTATTAATAATATTGTTTTTATTAATTTATACATACATACATACATACATAACGTCTCGCTATGTCCCACTTAGTGGGGTAGCACGAACCCAGAAGCACAGTCAACCAACAATCAATCTCCTCCAAACATTCCTATCCTGACACACCACTTTCGCCTCGTCCATATTCATATTAATTTATGATATTATAAAAGATAAAATGTTGGTAACATATGTTTTATTCCATTAAAATCATCGTATTAATTTCGTCTATAAACATGTTACAAACCTATTAATTAGTAGCAGATGCTAATAAACGAACAATTTGGTTTGCTTCAGTAGTGCGTGGACCTTTGTAGTGATTTGTGTCGTGTGCTCCAATTTAATATTCCTACAACAGTCATTAAAATGTAAGTGTACTTAATAATTTAGTATTTACATTACGCAGATACACAACAAATATAGTAAGCTCATTATAACTATAACAGAATAACTGATACTTTTTGTCATATACAGTTTTCTTGTCACTTAATCGTAATTGTAACCGATTAATAATTAAAAATTTTTTACCTTTCGCTGTAGGTTGTTGGTTACAACCTCAATAACAACTTTGGGTATCGAAAGCTCAGTGCCACCCTCAAAATGGGTAAATGGCTTGATGATACATATTTTTAAAATTGTGTCATTGGTAAACAGTTGCATGTAAGTTGAATTCTCAGATTCCTCAGCGTGAGTCTTGCAGTTTAATCGTGTTATTAAGATGTACATTACTTTGTAATAGTACAGCGAGTAATAACAACAATTAAAATAGTAGTTTGCTGTGGTGTAAAAATGTAATTATTAGTTGTGTGCCGGCGTTTGGCGACCGCAGAGCTGGGGCACGGTGAAAGAGTGTAGAATCACCTCCAGCACATCGTCGTATATGGAAGAGGCGTTGAATTGATATTCAAATTCATTCCGCGGTTTTCTCCTCCTACAGCGGCCCGAGTCTCAAGTGTGCCGTATGCCGTAATCGCATTCTGAGCAGAATGAGAATAGTCTCTGGGATATCGGCGTGGAAAGGGTTATATACGAACGTGTGCGCCTCGCTTGCCGCTTGCGAGTGGCTTCCCAAAACCCATTGCCAAATGTAATTTCACGCATGCGCAAGCATTAACCGAGCAGATTCCGTCTACAAAAAGCCCCATTCTTGGCGGCCTCAGATGGCATGGAACTCGACTCCGCTATAACCCCGTGTACAATGAACACCTACTTACAGAGAAAAGAACGAAATATGTTCACCATCCACCATACACCTCCGCCAGTTTAACCTGCCGCTGTGCGACGACCTGTTTTACCGACTCCTGCTGAACACCCACTCCAAACAATGGAGCCAAATAAGTTTATGTCGCTTCGGTAACTTCCAAGTAAGATGAACTACATCGCCGCAACTTTCATCGATTTCCATTACGATCTTACCTACATTTCCTAGATCTCCAAAATCTTTTTAAACTACGTCTAATTCATTTTCAGTAAATGATATCTCTGTTATGAAAAATCTTTTCAAAACATTATTAAAACCATAACCTCCCGCCAAGTGGCTTGCTCTTCAAATTATTTATTTTTGTGATATAAAGTTTGATTTTAGCGCGCGCACATATATGTAAAAAAGTATTGTGACGGAAGTAGTAGTCTTTGGACATGGCTCAGTTTAAATGAGTTAAAGTAATTTTCATCGAAATCAAAAAGATGTACAAAACATTTGCTATAATTTTTTATTTGAATCTTTAAGGAAGTGGTAGTTTACTTGAAGGCCTATACGAGCCCAGAATCATATCATTTGGCTCAATTAAGACTTTTAGAATAACTTTAAAAAAATTGTTCTGATCTCACAAAAAATTGTTGTACTGAATTTATTTGTATCTTAAAAAATATTTTAAGGAAAAATAACAACTGCAATAATAACTAATTAACAAAAATTAACAAAGATTTCATTTGTCCCAAAGGCAATTGATGGCGACCACAAAATATAAAAAAAAATGTTTCAAATAATATTATTCTATATCTTTTTGATTCCAATGAAATTTACTCTATTTCATTTATTTACTAAGCATGCTCAAAAACCCTGAGAGTCCTTCAAATAATTTACCACTTGCTGTTGATGAATTGTTCCCAAAATTTAATCAATTCGTAGTATATACATAATACATACAGGATGGGCCATTTTAAGTTGCGTTCAGGAATATCTCGGAAACGAAGCATCGGATGAAAAATCCAAAAAACACGACTAAAATATTTTCGAGGAGGACATCGCATGACACCAAATTCAACCCCCCCCCCGCCCCAACCCTGGTGGGGTGGAGCGAGGGTAAGTTTGAAATCTTAAATGGGAACCCCAAATTTTTTTTTGCAGATTCGCATTCTACGTGAAAAACGGGTTGGGGCGGGGGGGTTGAATTTGGTGTCATGGGATGTCCCCCTCGAAAATATTTTAGTCGTATTTTTTGGATTTTTCATCCGATGCTTCGTTTCCGAGATATTCCTGAACGCAACTTAAAATGGCCCACCCTGTATATGTATGTGCGGGAGTAAAAACTGATAGAGTTTAATATATAAATATGGCGAATTAAACAATTTTATCCAACACCTCTCCATCAATGCTCTATAAATATGACGATTTTAAACAAGGAAAGTAACAGATTACCCACTAGAGATATAATTTTGAGAAAACTCACTAGTGAGTAATTTTCTATTTATAACAATAATAATAATACACAACACCTTGGTATCTTTCGATTGGTATTTTAATTTAGAAAATTTAAAGCATATGTCACTGTCAAATAATATTTCTTTAATAAATTTTGCATTTATTAAGAGATGTTGGAAAAAAACGTTATACTTCACTCGTGGGCAAAGTGGAATTACCCACTCGATAAAATTATCATACTCAACCTTCGGCTTCGTGTGCTAAAATTTCCCTCATGGGTAATTCCTTACTTTGCCCACTTGTTAAGTAAATAACTATTTCTTAATATTTAAAATAATATTAGCTATAATTTGAAGGTAATTGAAATTTTTTTGTACTGTCTAAAAGTTGTTCAGGCGAGAGTTTATGTGTTATGTACATTAGATTTTTTTTACTATTTTATACGTAGCGATATATATTAAAAAAATTTTTTTCAAATGAAATATTTTGTGTTCAATTCAGTAAAATTAAAGTCTGAAGCAAAATGGCGTTGAGTTATCTTTAAGCATTGTGTCAAATTTGCTTGAAATTAAAATAGCATGCTATCCTCCAAACATAAAAAATGCCATGTTGGTAAAGTGCGTTGGCTGGTGCGGGTGTGCGCGTGCGCAAGCTCGTATCGCGGCAGCGGAAGCGGCAGCACACACTCAGTGGTGTAAAACAGCTGATATAATTATCACCGAGTCTTGTGGAGGAAGCACTTCGTTAACACAGCGCGGCGGCGGCGCGGGCGCGGCCTTTACCCCTGGGGCGTGCAACTTACCATTTAGACACTCTGATAAATTATACGATGTTGATACATTCATTTGCTGTCTACTTAATACATCTCCGAGGAATAAAAATACAAACGAAAGCGTGTGTAATTTGCGCGTGGCCTCCGCCATCCGGACCTGTGAATTTTTCATGTTAATTAAAATTTTGCTTTCGTATTTACTCTCCGTATAATTATAATTGACGTGGTATTGTGCTTCTTCATTAAAAACGTAAGAGAAATATTATAAGATGGACGGCAACCTTGTATTAATCTAAATTAGAGGGACTCGGAGTCAGCCTTTTCCTTCACAAAATTTTCGCCTTTTCTTCCTGCCTTCTACAACACACCGGACATGAAATTATGAAAAACGTGGAGGAAAAATTAATGCACGTACATAATTATAAATAAAAATGCTGCATTTTCTTAGAGCTCATAACATAACACACAGTGAAGGGTTTCTGAAAATGAACTGTCCTGATTCCACCTTATTAATTACAACAATTACTTCCTTCATTTATTAAAAAAATTTATGTGTAGTCTCTCGCCTAAAAAACTTTTAAACGGTATAAAATAGAGAAAAGATAATTGAGTTGGAAGAACGTAAAAGATGTGTAATAAATTAAATACACAATGAAAAACAACATAAATAAATACATTAAATTTAACCAATGAGATATTTCTTAATAATTCATTTCTAAATATTTATATCACCATATAAATTGATTATAAGTTAAAAAAAAATGATGGAACAATAGTTATTTTTCAAACTGGAGAGGAAAGCGTATCTTTTTCCCCTCAAGTTCGAAGTGAGGCATTTCGGACGAAGCGTTAGACACAACATTTTTTTCACGACATGTTTCTAAAAATGATTTGCTCGGACCTAAAATACACTTTGAGAACACAACTGACAGACGTTAAATTTAAGTTATCAGATACAAGACGGTGCAGCAGTGTTGCCAATGAACCAATCTTAAATATCTTTAATAAGCTGTCAAATTTGTGATTAAATAAGGAAAAGAAAAATATAAGACATAATTGTAAGACAATTAAGTATGTATATAACCAAAATAAGGATTTTCAATAAAATTAGGAATTTATTTATAATTTTTATAATATATTATTTGTAAATAACATTTATATTGATAGCACTTCTATAATTTCCTCTCTAGAGAGGAACAACACATTTTCCTCACTATTTCGGGAGAAGAATGGTGGGGTTTCCTACCATGTCATGAAAAAAATAGTTTGTTAAGTTATGGTGAGTTTTCGTTAAAGAAGTAGTAGAAGGAAGCACAATAGAGTGTTGCCTAAATATTTAACCATTCTGTTTCATGTTAGTTAATTCAGTAGAAGACTAAAAATCCATTTAAAATTTATCAGTAAAAATTGCTTTACATATTTATACATCGTATCATTCCCCGCTTAAAACTCTGGCTGGCGTTTGGAAGTAATGCGATCTCGAGTGGAGATCACAGATATCTTTTTTAGCCGCTCTTGTTATGGTTTCGGATTTCGTATCGCGTTGAGTGGGCTCCGCTGCTTGATGCTTGCATCATTGTTCGTAATGTTTTTTCGGGGATTAGCTACGATAATACTTCCGCAGCGTTCAGAATAATTTCATACGCATTTTAATTTTATTTTTAGGTTGGACTTGGTGTTTGTAATACTTTTGAAACTTGATGCTTTGAACAACACTCATTGTTGACGGTTGACTTCAGGTTCAAAGACAGAATTTAATTATTCAAACAAAACACAGAATGATCAAAATATCGTTGAGAATATTTAAGAGACATATAATATAATCAAAAAGGTGTTTTAATCTCTTCCACATTAACAATCTAACTGTGCAAAGATATTAAACAAATTTAAGTGTTAGAAGGTTAGATGACATGGAAAAGTAACTTCCCATTGGCAGTTCTTTATTTGCATTTATTTAACCACTATAATTACAATGGAGTGACAAATAACTATGAAAATACTATTGACATGTTCTATATAGTCATCTGTACTGTCTTTTTGAACAATAAAATTTATTATTATTATTACTATTTACGTTTACGTTTAACACTA
The DNA here is from genome assembly GCA_963942605.1 of Poecilus cupreus. Taxonomy (NCBI): domain Eukaryota; kingdom Metazoa; phylum Arthropoda; class Insecta; order Coleoptera; family Carabidae; genus Poecilus; species Poecilus cupreus. The sequence goes on from OZ012720.1 coordinate 32,370,560, forward strand.
CCGCATTTCACGCATTTCCCAGCTAGTTTATTTTTGTGGTGCTTTAGTCTTTGAATGCATTTCTTCTTTAATGGAAGGCATTTCAAGATCTTGTAGAATAATTCAGTTCGGAACAAACCACGGAGCATTTATAATCATGCAAAAAATGTTCGATTAAAATCTTTCGATGATTTGGGAGGATTCTCATATTTCGAAATCTTAGGTCCAAATTGGCCTGATTATTGCTTTACATAGCAGCAATTTGTAGTCGGTGGAGAGAAAGAATTTTCTGACGATGGGCAAAACAGCTGTTTTATCTTCAGACTCAACTGCTTCCGTTTGGTCCAAATGTGTTTACGCCAAGTCTGACATTTGTAGGTGCATTCCTAAATATTTGGCGTTATCATGTATCTCTTTTGGTTGTAAAGGTGATGTAAGTGGATTTACTTTCGTTTTCTCTAATTCACCAGATTTTTTTTTGTAAAACATAGGAATTCAAATTTGGATTCGAATAAGATGTCAATATTACTGTATCGTCTGCATATGTAGAAGTTGTTGTTTGGTCCAGGGTTGGAAGATCAGCTGTATACAGAAGATAGAGAATCAGCCCAATAACACTTCCTTGAGGTACGCCTGGTTTTACTGGATGAAAAATAATGACAGCGTTTTGATATTTCATGTGAAATGGCTTTTAATCAAACAAAATTATATATTATGAATTAAAATTGCTCGTATCTATTAGGATTTCTTTTCGGGCCCATGTTTATTAAGACTTTTTTGTTTCTCTTTGATCATATTATGTTGTCCACAAATATGTGAATGTTATTTAAATATCCTGTATAGCGTAGGGTTGTAGCAGATAAATAAAATGTAATAGTGATTTATCAGTAACCAGATAAAGCCTCAAGAGGTTGTGAAAATTGAAACAGCAATTTAATATAAGGAAAACTCTCGTCGATTCATTTATTAAATTTATGGGGCAGAGCGTAATGAAGGAAACATTGAATGATAATTTGCGGTGATTTATACGTCACCGGCATGCATTTTATTTCAATTTACATTAAAACGAGCACGTGTAAGGAGGAAAACTCTATACTGTCTGAAATTTATAGCAGCAATTTCCTTAAAATACTTTTCGAGTGTTCTCCGCCGAGCAGATGACAACACAAAACAAATGAAACTGTAAAACATGTTATTACATTTGTGAACTGGATGTGGAATACATCTTAAGTGAGGCTCTGGCTAAATGAATACTTGAGAGTAAATGCGAAATTAGTTTGGGATATCTGACGTAGACCACAAGGTGGCAGATTGCAAGATATTCACTTGAGAAACTTCTATGAAGTTTTGTTTACTCGCGACAGAGAAATGAGCTGCGAACTAACAACTGTGTTAGTTGACGTAGTGAGCATTATTTAAACAAACTAAATAAATTGTATCCACGGAAATTTACTCGTTTAATGTGAATCATACCTTGTGAAGTGAAATTTCTTCTATAAATGAATTTTATGATATTTTTCACGTATGTTTTTAGCCAAGGATGTATAATAAATATATAATAATTGGTTTTATCAGAGTTAAACCATTTATACTTTTTTGTACGTAGTATAATATCTCAATGATGGATGTGTGTCTGAATGTTCAATAATTCAGGATAGATAAAAAATAGAGTAACGAAACTGGATCGCCAATTGTTAGAATCAAATGAAAATATTTCAGTGGTGCACAACCAACTCCCCGCCATGGAAAACACATAACTTCCCTCAATGAAAAACATACAACATTTGTCAGTGGTAAACCACAATTCCCTCAATAAAAAACATACAATTTACGTCAGTGGTTAACACACAACTTTCCTCTAAGAAATACATACAACTTTCGTCAATGGAAAACACACTACTTCCCTCAATAAAAAACATTCATCTTTCGTCAGTGGTTAACACATAATTTCCCTCAATGATAAACATACATTTCTCATCAATGGGAAATACACAACTTCTCTCAAAAATTGTACTGACATGTAAGCGAGGAACGAAGTAACGAGCATGCTTCGCCAATTGTTGGTATCAAATGAAAGTATTTCAATGTTTAACAAACAACTTCCCGTAATGGAAAATACACAACTTGCCTTAATGAAAAACATACAACTTTCGTCCATGAATAACACACAACTTCCCTCAATGAAAAACATACAATTTTCCTCAGTGGGAAACACACAACTTCTCTCAAAACTTGTACTGACATGGAAGCGAGGTACAAAGTGACGAGCTTGCTTCGCCCATGTACTGACATGGAAACGTGAAACGAAGTGACGAGATTGCTTCGCCAATTGTTGGTATCAAATGAAGTTATTTATTTTCCTGTACTTTTAGTTGCCATCTTCTTCAGTGTCGCGGAGCCTAGGGGGCAGACCTGCGAAGCAGGTCGGACCGCTAGTCCTATATACTAATCGGTTAGAGTATTTCTCTATACTTTCATCTTCTTAGTAACCAAATATGTGCCGCCCTCTAGAGCCTAGACGATTTGATGGAATCACGTTTAGGGATGTAAAGAATTTGTTGCAAAAGTGCCTTTTGAATGTTTCAGATTTTTAGTACACATGATGTGCGAGATATTAAATAAATTAGGCGGAAGTCAGAGTATGCGAGCGTTGCTATGAATGTGAAATTTGTTGATTTTAAATAAATAACTGGATACGAAGTTGTTTTGGTAACAATTTTTGACGATCGACAATTGTTTGTCAATTTAAGGTCTCACAGAAAAGAGCTGCTCTAAAATAATTGACTACAAAAATATATAAAACGCAATAAAAGACATTGTGTGTCAAAGAACGTTTATGGTGGTCACAGCATTTTCAATAAACTTGTGTACATCATTTGAATGCCATCTCTTTATTTATTAAAATATTCATGGTCACATCTTCTAGAAATAGTGTCCGCAATAAACCACTACATCCGCATTATAATAAAACTCCGCATAAATATTTATCCGATCCTCGCGATTCGTGTATCGGGCGTCTAGGTTCGCGCGGGCGCAAATGGATGTAGTATTGGCACCTGGCTTTCGACAATTCCGTTCCCTGGAGTGAAATCTTGTTAACGTGGCGCTGTTTCGCAACATTATGAAAATTCCATCTTCCGTGGAGCAGCTCGGCTCGGGTCCTCCCAGTGGGCTCGTGTCTAGTCGCTGTCGGCGGCGGAGTGAGCCGTGAGTTCAATGATAACCCACCGCTGGGAGAAGACTTTTCTGACAGCGCACATCTTCAAAATGCTTGGAGATGTGGCGTGTGAGCAGCGGGAAGATTGCAGCGGACACTGAGGAGCTGTGCGATCGGGGGAATGTTAATGATTTGTTAAATGAAGAAATATAGAAGCTGTGAACATCGTCGCCATCGGGACTGGGATCTTCATTTGTTACACTTGACAAATCTGTAGTACTTGCAATGTACTTAATTTTGCTATATGCGGTTTATTATTACACATATATCGTACATAATTTATTTATTTATTTATTTATTTAAACGAATTGATCAACAGGTCATAGACCCAATTACATATCAAGAAAAAAATTACAAACAAATACAATAATGAAAGTGTAGTACAAATTCAAGAAAAATTCCAAAATACAAATAAAGATTATAGAAAAAATTAAACAAGACACAATCTTATAATGAATACAAAGAGAAAGAATAAACCAAATCAAAAAGTTAGACAGCAAAGAGTGACAATTATTTCTAAATTGAGTGACGGAACTGCCAAAAATATCCACATTATTATTATGCAATTTGTTATAAAGTGAGCACATTGAAAATATAGGAGATTTAAGGAGAATATTAGATGAAACTCTAGGAAGATAGAAACAGTTGAAGGATCTAGTAGTGGTATTTGCAGCATGAAAATTGTGAAAGGACAGGGAGATGGGATCGTCAATTTTATTATTAACTAAGTTAAATAAATACATCAATAAAGACACTTATACACACTATATCTCATTCACGGAGATAGTATGAACCCTGAAACTTAATCAACCAACAATCAATCTCTTCCAAATAAAACTTTTACTTTATCCATATTTTTACAGACTTGAATATTCTTTACACTCGTATAAGTATATAGTTTCACCAATTTTTTATTCAACATTTGTTCAAGAGAGCTAAAACCACCTCAACTGAGTTGCTCTTATTTTGTTTACAACATTCTTCTCAATCTCACGCTCACACAAACGTATTACGGACACTACAAGTCATATTCCTCTAAATAATACCTCATTTCCACAGCAGGATTGGAGTACAGTTTTTCAAATAATTTTTCCAATGTATTTTCTCAAAAAAAAAAAAATGTAATTCACAAACATGTATATTTCCCAAAACTTTTTTCCCAGAACAAAAAATAACATATTTGCAGTCGATTAGGTACAATATCAAATTTTGAACTGTATTCCAACCTCCACGTAAAAATTAATGAAAAAGTTATTTGGGAAAGTATTATTGTTGGGAAATAATATTGTGAAAAAAATGGCAGCAGATACACTTCGTTCATGTTTATTCATCCATACTCCACATTCAGAATCATATGTCAATGTATGTACCATAACACCATTATAAACACTCAATCAAGCATTTCTAGATACATTCACATTTAGAACAAAGGTACCCAGTTTACCCAATACCTTACATCCAGCAAACACCTGTTTTTCAATCTCACGGTCAATACTTCCATACCTCGAAAACACTACCCAAATATACGGTTTAGTCCGACACCATTCACTGAAACATTTTATTATACTTAATAATTAATAATGTAAGAGTAAGAACAAAGGTTTTTCTCTTGTCTTCGCGTCTACATTTTAACATTGCACAGTGATTAGGTAGCGTATAATGTTTCATTTTAATTTTAAAGGTTTCTTAACAACATGTGTACCATTTCTTACAGTAACTACATTCACTTTTAGAAAATTACAAGCTGTATCTTCAATGTTCCTTCAAAGCTAAAATAATTATCCCTTTTAGATGGTAATTGAATACCCATGTATATTTAAATGTGTTGAATTATTAAAGGATAATCATATTCCACATGTTATAATTTCGTTTTAGTTTAAAGTTGTGTGATGACTAATTATTTATTTCTTTTGTTTCAGGTGAGTAATTTTCGCAATCCACAATTCTACTTTCTCTACAATGGGAGACAGTGGACCGCAAAAAAGGGTAAAATTAATGTTAGTTGTAATTTTGCTGTACGAAACTTTAGACATTATGCTACGTTTTACACTGTTCCCATGCAAATTTGAGGTCCGGCAAAAATTGAATTTACGAATTACTCTGGGTAATTAACGTCAAGAAACTAAATTAGTATGTTTTTAATAGGAGAATGTCTCTTATGATAATATGTACAATGCGATATCAGTTCACGTCTCTAATCAAATCTCTTTTGAAAGAATTGAGATATAAATTAATATTTCACATATACATTTTTTCATAAACTAAAAATTCGTAACTGCCTACAAATTGAAAATATATTTTTTTTAATTAAAAATTTGGTTTTTATACAGGCTGATTCATAGCATTCGGAAAAAAATTTAAAGTATAGCAAGGGGCCCAAAATAACTTTTGATAAAAACTCAATAACCAAAAAGTTATGGCAAATTTAAGTTCTTTTAAATAAACTAATTAGAAAGAATAATTTTTTCCATAGAAATACTTTTCTTTAAAATATGACAATTTGATCTCATTTTAATTTATATTTATGCACTCAACAAAAATAAGGGCCAAACCAGTGAATTGTAGAAATATTTTAATTAATGAGACTTATTCCATAAACAATAATCTTATTCCTTGTTACTGAAAATATTAACCATTTTGCGCTTCACATATTTTGACGTTCAATGAATTGATATTTAAATGAATTCAGCAGCAATTTGTTTTCCAGTTATGTTTTTGTTTGTAAGTGGCTCTCAACCATGCAGACAATAATTTTTGAACAATAAAAGGAAAATGTAAATAATCGTAACTTTTATGATAATATATTACTATTAATTTTTTAACTAAACAGTATTCTAAAGTATTCACAATTTCTATGTTAAACATAAACAACTGCCGTAGTTTAATTGATTCAACTTTAATTTAATAACTTTTTAGTTATTGAGTTTTTGTCATTATTTTGTGGCCTCTTAGATATACTATTAATCTTTTCCGTATGTTATGGATTAGCCTGTATGTTTAAAAAAGTATTTAACAATTTTTTATGAAAATATTTTAACGTAAATTATTATTATTCAAAAACAATTTTGCAAAATTGAATAATTTGGATTCGCTTCGCATTTCTGCAGAAAATAATGTTTGTTGATACACTTTCCATAGAAGGCACAAATTCAGTGTTCGGTCTACTTCCTTTTGAGACAGTTTATTTCCATTTTATTGAATCGCGCTTATCCACAAATGCAGCCGGCGCCGACAGACACATGCGCCGCGGGCGTCGCGACGCGTGCCACCGACTTACTCCCTTTTAAGTCTATTCACAGTATCACTGCGCCCATCCATTTCTCTGGGTCCTGGGGCGTCTTCCCCTTGGCTCGCGTTGCCACGGTTTACATGCGACGTTCACACATAAATTCTTTTTATCAATCTTTCCTTATCCGGCCTCTAACACATTTTAGGAGGTTCTTACACTGTAAAAATTTTATTATACGGTATATTCAAAAATTTTAACGGCTCTGGAATAATATTTTCATGGCTGTATGCGCGCATGTATGCAATATTATGAAACGTTAAAGTATGTATTTTATTATTTTAAAACCACGATCTATACTAATAATGATAGATACATAAAAATTATTCTTCATGGCGCCCTCTATCTTTTATTTTGAGTGTTAACATGTATAGGATGCATACTATATTCGTTAGATATAGAGCACATGTGTTTATTAGATACTCGGCTCGTCGTTACGCTCCTTGCCTAGCATAATTGTGTATCGTTTTGATAAATTCCTTATCTTTTAAATTTCCATGGTAACCAAAACAATTCTTATCTATAGATACATTGTAATAATATATGTTTCTATGGTAATGTAATACAGTACAGGTTTCTTGTGGTGCGGTTCACGTCACTATCTTCTTTCTCACTTTCTCCCACTATTGCAAATCAGCAATAGAAAGAAAGAGAAAGAAGATAGTGACGTGAACCGCACCACAAGAAAGCTGTACTGTAGATATGTTTGTTTTATAAAAACATAACTAATTGAAACGCATTTTTCTTGAATAATGAACTTTGCAAATATATGGCTTGGGTACGAGGCTCATTGCTACGCTCCTCGCTTTTCATAATTTTATATTATCTTGATAAAGTCATTATCTCTTTAATTTCCATAGTAACCAAAACAAGTCGTATCTATAGATACGTTGTAATAATATATGTTTCTATGGCAATGTAATATTTATGTTTGTTTTAATGGAAACACCTAAACTTTTATGAAAATATAACTAATTGAAACATATATTTCTTGAATAATGAATTTTGCGAATATATGGCTTGGGTATGAGGTTCGTCGCTACGCCCCTCGCCTCTCATAATTTTATATTTGATAAAATCCTTATCATTTTAATTTCCATGGTAACCAAAACAAATCGTATCTATAGATACATTGTAATAATATATATTTCTATGGTAATTTAATAGGTATGTTTGTTTCTTGGAAAAAATCCGAAATTTTTACGAAAATATAACTAAATGAAACAGATATATTTTCCTGAATAATGAAAAAAAATATTCAGTTTTTATTTGCACCATATAATTTTCTTGTTAATTTTTTTAAAACTATCTGTTTTAATAAATCTATCCGGTATTGAATTAGATGAAAATGTTTAAATTAGATTCTAAAGATTAGTTATACCTACATGTAATCCGTTGTATCAAACTGTGGGACAACTAATACTATGAAATCTACTGGGAATGGGCCATAAGAGTATTAGTAAAAATGTCGGCATGATACATTTAGATATTTATGAAATTGATGTGGTTCAGGACGAGGTATTAGAGGGCGTGAAACCCAGGCATTAATTTTGTTGCTAATGCTTCAGTTCAATTGAATTGAATAGTCGGTGAAATAGGTAACTCACACATAACCACACGCACGCACACAACTACATCATTCACATGAACACATTGTATAGTTAAAATTAATTTCACGGTTACAAAATGAAAATGTGTCCACACATAATCGCGCATAATCCATATATTGTAAATCCACGGTAAATGTAACGTCGCTTGGTCCATGACGACACCGCCATCCCGCAAACAGACCAAATGAAATTATAATCTTACAAGAGTTATGCGAGTTATAAACAGGCGCGAGCCAAGGATATAGTTTCCGCGTATATGCATTTCACGACGGTATATCATTCAAGTTTGCTCCAACTACAAAATCTCGCCGCGCGAATACAGAATTCTCCGCTCGCTTCTCAGCGACAAAAACGTCCGGTAATCAGTCACAAGTGTTATAACTGTCATTGTTGCATTACATGGAGTCCGCACTAAGGAAACTCCGCCATAGGCGCGCTTCCTTTACGCTGAGAGCTGGAACAAGCGACGCGAGATATATTAACGCCGGAGGTTTGTTTGCGAACGAGCGAAAATATCATTACACCGTCTACACATGCAACGCTACTGTACATTTCAATAATCTTAATATTCACACTGAATACCTTATATCTATTTGAATTGGACCACTGCAGGTATATAGAAAACTAAATTTAAAAATTGCAGCGATATTAGTAGGCTGTCTTAAAGGTGTTTATTTCATAATATATCATATTTGCATGGGCACCCGACTGATTTCAGGCCGGTAATAGTTATTTGTATCACAAGGTTGGAAACTGCTATTTTGAGAGTGCGAGTTTATTTTGATAGGACGAGCCGTAGGCGAGTCCTACAAATACGAGCACTCGCAAAATAGTTTCCAACCGAGGGATACACAAGATTTTTCGCGCCAACATTTATGTAAATTTAAGAAATAAATTTAATTTATTACTCCTTTTCTTAATGACAGGGAATTTTTTTCTGTTGCTAACTTCACAATATTTGAATGTCAATTATGTTTATTTTCCAATATCATAACCAAAAATATCTATATATTTTTATTTGGATTTTACACTGCAAATTCAATTATAATTACTTACAAATATGTTTAAAATCCATAAATATTCTATTTTCTTGTATTGCAAATACTCAATTGTAGATATATTGCCATAATATTTTTAAGTTAATGTAATACTTTGACATTTCTAGCGTCAGAAGTTAGCTAAAATTATTGAAGTGATGCCAACATATAACCTTAAAGAGTTAGCAATTTTTGTCGAACTAGTTCGACAAAAACATGATTTCCGACCGTTAGAGAAGTAATGTAATTGTGTCAATGACGGACGGCGGCGCGAAAATGGTATTTTACAGTATTATTATTTTTTACGGTTGTGTTTTAGAATTTTATCGTTTTCCCATTCATTTTCGAAAAATGCTATAAGAAATGTCAACATAACAAAATTGGTTCCTATTTTTGTTTTATTTTTGTGAAGACCAAGACGACCTGACCTTTTTTAACCCTAGGAGAACACACTGGGACAATCGGATCCACATTTTTTTTATTCTTTAAAAATTTCCACAAATTTTTAGCTTAAAATATAAAATAATTACAATATTTTATGTAAATTTTTTTTAACCTTGCCAAAGATATCAACAATTATAAAATTTTGCATAAATCATTTCTATCGGATCTTAAGTATATCTCAGAATTTTTTTAGACCAATCTATCCAGTCATTGTAGAATGGTAGTCTATCAAAAAAGTATTGCGTCAAATTGACCCAAAATGTTCTCCGTGATCGAAAAAATAGGTGTGTTCTCGGAGGGAAGAAAGCAAAAAAGCAAACAAATAATGTGACACAGGTATGACATAAAACGTTGTACGTCATACGTCAATTAATGATTTTCACTGTACTCTTTTAATAATTCGTACTGTAAAAACTCATTTACCGGACTTATAACGTAAATAACTATCACCGTACCATTCCAGATAAAATGTAAAATTGGATGGCAATGTTACAAGAATTAGTCAGGTACTGCGTTACAATAAATGCCTTGACAGCTATGGCGATTACATTAGAAAATAGAGTAATGTAACTTTGTAAATAAAGTTTTGTTTTGATATCTGTTGTTTTTATTTAATTATGCCAAATCGTTCTTCTCATATGTTGCTCTTCCGCACTATTGTATATATAGAATGATGTATCTGATGTAATATGAAAAGATCTGTTAAACTCTGAAAATGTTTACGTCCGTTAATCAGTCGTGTTATTGTCTCTGTTGCATTACACGGAGTCTTGACTAAGAAAACAAGCGAGAGGAGATATATTAGCGCAGCGGGTTTGTTTGCTCGCTTGAAAATCCACCGCGGTCATATCTCGCTGCTTTCATTTGCATCAACGTTTAAACTTCATTTTCATTTAGCACATGCTCGTTATTGTATTTACACTCGCGTAATGGTAATGGCTGCAGTGTTGCCTTATTTTGAGGTTAAAAAATCACGGCTTTTATTACGTACTTCATATGATTTACTCCTCTGTTGTAAATATACTTCACCTTATTTGTATTAGCTATTACGTTTGTTTTGTTTCAAAACACGTTACGGTATATTTAGCGTGAAATTCAGCAAACAAAACGTATGAATGATTCATGGAATGTTCCCGCAAATTCAACATAATGCTGTTTCGCTAATATTTCTTCGAAATGACACGCCAAAAAATCTACCAAAACTCTAGTGTACGGGGATCATTTGTCTATTTCAAGAAGGATACTATTAGCAAAAGTAACGTATAAAAATGTCATCATGTTGGGAAAATATTGTACGTAGATGCTAACCGTACCACAACAGCGCAAGAAAAATTATTTCACGAGATGTGGGTGGCTCTTTGCTCTTTGTAACGCAAAACTTGATCTACTTTTTATCTTATAAATATTTAAAAGAAAATAACGCTACTGGATTTTAGAACACGGAAAAATATTTAATAACTTTAGCCCGTCTTTACAGTAAATATCGCATACCTTATGATATTCTATTTTAAGGTGTCCCATATGCTATGAAAGCGTATCATCAACCATAATATATGTAGTGTTATGGTCTCTTTTATCCTTCCGATGTTGCGTACTCCTTCCATTTCTTACGACCTCTAGCTAGTTCTTGAACCTTAGACTGGTATTTTTCTTTTCTAGAATTTAGGTAGATGTCGTCCCATTGTTTTTTATTTTCATATGGTTTTTAAGGGTTTTTTGGTAGTTTTATTAGATGTCCCTAACAAAGCAGTTGCTTTTCTGCTATTTTCTTAGGCCTTGATTTTACTTAGCATCACGCTATATCCCTCTCACTGAGTTAGCACAAATCCTGAAACCCAATCAAGCAACAGTTAATCTCCTCCAAACATTCCACCACTTTCTGTTAATAATATTATATTAAAATAACAAAATAAACTTTTCAAGTTGTTGAGGTTAGTATGTCTTTTCTGTGATGACAGCTGGAACACTAAATCGATAATATTATTCTTGAATATTACCAACATAGCCCGTAGCTCTTTCACTGGAGCGCGGTAGTTTTAAATTTGAAACAATTCGTTTTTGACAGAATACTGCGAAATGAATTTATAACTCATGTTGCTTATGGTTACCATGAGAAATGAAAATTTGTTTACAATGTACTATGAATCCATAGCAATAACAAACATGCAACATTTTAATGGTGGTAGAAAAAATTATCAAGTCGTTCGGTAGATCGACGCCGGCAACAGTAAGCAGAAAGTTCACCGACAACACTTACTTACGCCAGCTATTAGGAAAACCTAACCTCCAAATTATTCAAACTTGTGTAATACAAATATGCCATTATAATTTCCATTAAAACTTACTTCGGAGACAATATAATACATACCTTAAACTTATTCATTAGTTTCTTTACGATTTATGTGTATATAACTCTTTATTTTCGATTATGTATTTTAGCCGGAGGTATAAATGTGAAATCTTACGTTCTCACGCGAGAAGTTAGCTATTTGAAATGTCCTTTTACAATTTTTACAAGATGGCAGCACATTGTATGTAGACGTTGCACGTTCATGAGTACGAAAGCCTCATTCACAGATCGAAAATAGTGTTAGTTTTATGTTCTAAATTTTATTTTATTTGGGAGTTTTATTTCACAACAATTATATTTTTGTGGAATAAATACATATAAACCATTGACTTCTCGGTTATAAAAATATACATAGTACACGATAAATTACATTTGACATTCTATATATTTTTTGTTTTAAAAATGAACTTAATGTTTCCCGCCCTTATATTATAATGCCTTTAGCCTAACCTTGTCCTGCGAATAAAGATTCATTTAGACTGCTAACCATTTCTTCTTCTTGTCAGAGGATGTTTAATCCAATGTCACCTTTAAATGTCAATATTAGTTGTGAAGTTTTTTGACAGTTTGTGCGGGGTGAGCGATCAGTTATCAGTGATTGGTTTGTAGAAGAGACAAACAAATCTCTTATTTGTTGTGAAATCCGATTTCCATGCAGCTACTCGTAAAGGGTATTGACAACACGCGGACACGCCATCCTTCTCAATATCAAAACAACGTGATTCTCATGTCATCGTCCAGTTGACAGCACAATTTAGCGTGGAGATGAAAACATTCGATTCATTTCGATAGCCTTAGAATTTACGCTGCGTTTGATATAACAAAACATCGACATCGTATACCGTGTAGCTTGTAGCGTGTTCGGAACTGTCGAAACAGGCATAAATTCACGGTACATGACACGCATGAATTCTGTATGAAATTGCTGAAAGTAATTTGTATGGACAACGGCGAGAGTGTCAGCCCAGCGCGCCTCGCTACGAACATTGCGTTGTTCTGTTCCAGTGCTTCTAGAACTTTTTATTTTCATGGTGAATACAATCCCACCCAAAAATTATATAAATCAAATTTATATAGTTCAAATTGTTTCGACACTGCGCATAATGTTGTATTAGAGTTCCATTTTCATTGGAATAAGTATCTCCGTAGTAACGCATCGGACTGTGAATCCTGAAATCCTCAGTTTAAATTCCACAGTCGGTAGTTGCCATCTTAACTTTACCCTTCTATATTTCTCACTATTGACATCTTTGGACTTTGTGACCTTAACGGCTCTTAAACCAAGATCTACGAAAGCAGAACAGGGAAAATGTGGTGATTTAATAATTACTCCAGTCAAACGATCGACTTATTAAATAGATATTTCAGTTTTATTGTTTGTTCTAGTTATTTCTTTCATTTAATACTTTGTTTCGTAGGTGATTCCATATTTATAGTATATTCCGTAACTTAACCACGGCGATCAGTGTTCTGGTTAAGTATTCCGTAATGGAATCAGAAAATAATTTCTGGATCCTGGTTGCATTTCGGAACATGGTTCTGAAAATTTTTGTGGTACTTGTTGTCATTTCATGATTTTTATCAATATAATAAATACTTAAAAAAATATATTTATCTAGAAATATAACTAGTAGATACGATATATTAGCTTAAAAACTAATCTGTTTTAAAATTGTGTAATAACCAATATTACAAAATCGCAGCTTTACCGACAACCACTTTTTGAACCACGGTCGTAGTTAACTTAATTAAAATAAGTTTTTTTTTTATTCCATTCATATTTACAACATCAATACAAAGATATCCAGTAAACTTTAGTGATAAGAGGTTAAATGACATAGGAAAGTAACTATCATGGGCAGTACATTTCTTACATTTACTTAATTATTATATTTAGAATTAACTAATAAAATAAAGTAAATACTGTAATGTTTTAAATGTTGAACACTCTCGCACTGCACAAGTTTCACAACTAATTTACTTTTGTGGCACTTAAGTATTTGAATGTATTTTCCACTCAATTTCAGATTTCTTCTTTAATGGAAGGTATTTGATGGAGGTCTTGCAGAATAATCCACTTGGGAGCATTCACAACCCTGCGAAGAATTTTTTATTGAGAAATTTGTTAAATTAAGATTATGGATCAAAAAGTTTAAAAGGTTAGGTTAAATTGTATAATCCAAATCAAAATTCCACTTTAGATACCGTATTAGAAATATTATAAAGTCTTCTTCATTATTTAACTCCTTGAGGAGCATAGGGCACCAAAGGTGTATCATGAGCATACTAGTGTTGAATTGCAAGATTGCTACTAATGCGCATCCTTTGTTTTGTTGTTCTGCTTTTGATGGTTCTGTTCTACTTTTAGATGGTCGATAATATTTCTTCTACCAGTTTATTCCATTTAGGTTTATTTTACGTAATTTTCTTTACTTCCTTCCATATTTTGGGTCTTTAGTTCTTTGGCTTTTCTATGTATCTTTTGGCCTTCCTCTTTTCATTTTCCCGGCTACATTAAAGTCTATTGCTTACTTAGTTAGGTTATCTTGTGGTTTTCTTAGTGTGTGCCCAAACCATTTTCATTTTAATCTTTTTATTATTATATCTATTTTCTCTTCACTTGAAATTTTCCAGAGATGTTCCACTATCACTTCAGTAGGTCGTAATACAATCTCTGTCCAAAAGTTCGGTGAATGTGCCTATATTTAAATGAAACCTGGAACAGTACTTACTGCCCTTTAAACTAATCCCCGTTGTTAGTAATACACTTCTGAGCATGAATGTACAAGTCCTGGAGACTCTTGGCGTAGCAGTCTTTAGTGATCGCCTTCAGCTGGGTCATAATATTACGACGAATGTCCGAAATGTACGACAGTCTCTGATCCTGGCCAACAGGGGAGTTGTGTCACCCAAACATCCATCCTACTCGCCAGACTTTATATTGTTTCCAAAATTGAAATCAGCCCTGAAGGGTCAGAGATTTTCGGATATCCAACGTAAATTTTCTAGGTTACGACCTAGCTAAATGCCATCGCTAAAGACGACAACGTCAGGCATTTTCAGGACTTGTACAGTCGTTTTCAAAACTGTATTACCATCAATGGGGATTACTTCGAAAGATAGTAACTGCTGTTTCAGGTTAAACAACAATCCATTAGAAATATATATGCATTCTCCGAACTTTCTAGACAAAGATTGTATTACAGCACTACGTGCACAAAATACGTTATTTATCGAGATTTGCGTTATTAATCCATTTTTATTTTTAACACTATTTGAATTGTTAGAATGCATAGGCTCCACTAGTAGCTTTTGAAGGCATTCCTCTCTGGACTGGATATCGCTTTATGATTACCCAACTAAGATTTATCTCGAGGTTCAGAAAATATGCAACTAGAATCAGGCTCTTATTTCCTTTGAGAAGCACTGTTCAGTTCGATAGGGTGGATGATGCGGGGTTGTGGGCGCGGCCGAGGACGCTGGAGTGTTTACGCGCGCGATGCAGGATCAGGATCAGGACAGCAGGCCAGGCACAGGGGCGGGCGACACGGAACGACAGGGCGACAGGTCACCGGGGTAATTGATCGGGCTGTTATCAATGGCTTGTCTAGCGCATGCATGATATACATCGCCATGCACAACGCTCAAAGACTGCGAATAGAAATTTGATTGTCCCAATTTGACGCTGGGGAATAGGTGCAATGTGGCATATATGTAGCGCGTGTGTTTAATGGTTCATTGATAATAAATTCGTACTTATTTGTTGGTACTTTAAATACAGGCGCATTTTTAAAGACTTTATTACACCATGGGGTTATTGCGCTTCCAAATTATCAAGAGATGGCGTTGATCATAATTCACGAAAGGTACATGTTAAATTCATTTTGTATGATATCTTAAGATGGCGAATGTGTGCTTTAGTATTGGAAGTTTGCTTTTATTGGCAGCAGAACTGTTGCCATACACACTGCAAATTTTCCTGTTTAATAGGTTTTTTTTTTTGATAAAATTTAATCTTAATCTATAATCTACAAATCCAATGTACCTTAGATTTTTACATCTTATTTAAATAATACGGCTTAAACAAATGTAATACGTATATTGGACTCTTACAAAAAACTACTATTTTTATTAATTTTAATAAAATAACAATTAATTTGAAAATACATTAAAATTTATGTAACTTATGATTAGTTCAGCTTTCTTCCACTAGTTAGCGTATATTAATTTTGGATACCCAATTAGACAAACATTTTGGACGGAAATTGTCCATAAATACTGGCTGAACTTTCGTTTTAAATATATAAACAATATTGAAGTGAAGATATGTTAAACAGAATCTAGTACTTATTTTTTTCTTTCACGTATTTGGCTACTGTCTATTACGCCTAACGTAGAGCAATATTTTAAATACATATTTCTTAATCTTAATTTGGCCTACCTAAATTCCATTTGCCTCTTGATTTATATTTGATAAATAATTCAGGTAGCCTTCTTTTTACTACCAGAATGTAGTACAGTATCCTGAAATGTAAATGCGAAGTTAATTTAAAGGCATAACGGTACATACATCGTTTATACTCTATTTTACCTAAAACAACAGAGCTTGATGCCTTAGCAGCACGCTGGTCTAGCAGAAAGGGTTAGCTTCAATGATGTTAGTTACACTCCATTTTACTTTGGACAAAGGATGTAGTACGGTTTTACGTCCATCAATAGAACAATTTTTCATATCCATTTATTGTGTTTTACGAAGTATATTGATAGGTATCACGTAACCTCCTGATCTGTTAGTAGTTAACTTTCTTCTTTTGGATACCTTTTGTAAATTTTTTGTTGTATTCAATATTTTAAAATCATATTCAACCTCTGCAGAACGCCAGATTCAAATAGCTGTGTAGAAATTTGACGAGACGGGTCCGCGAAATTAAATCCTTTCCAACGCCGTAAATTATCCGTTACGGTTCTGGTCGGGCCGCGATACCAACGAATGAGTTTTTAGAATGCAGGGGCGCCACACTGTTTTTCACACATGCATCATCTCCGACACAGGCCTACCAACCTCCTGCGCCATTGATTTATTATTCCCCTGCTTAGCGAACAAACCGGGCCGCATGTTCGCGTTGTATGTACCTATATGGAAACAAGCAGCGGCTGCCGCGGCTTAAAATATGAAAATGCTGTAAAATTTAATGCCGCTGAAATGATGGCGTTTTTAACGTTGTCGCTGAGCAGCGCTCCAGGGACGGCGAAAGGGCATGGGGAGTCTCTCGATGGTAATTACTTTATTGTGGTTTTATTTTATATTTGTCGTTTGATGAGGATTGTTATGTCGTCTGCCACTGATGAATTTACAACCAGTCTCGTTGTCTGAAGATTTTATTGTGCGGTATCGCTTTACCATCATCACATTTTCCCATTTGTGGGCGTGGCACTTTCCAAGCGCAGATCATAGTATACTTATTTCGCACTTATATTATTGAATTAACAAACTAATAATTTAATAATTTATTTTAAGGCAACTACTGAGGTTATATGCCGTTTTCGGTGGTGTGACATCAGCACCGTTCACCCATCCAGCTACTGTCCGCGGGCAGAGTTGCTTAACTGCCTTATATTAAGAATAAGAAAGATAAACGAAGAAATGTTACGCGTTTTTTGTAGTGGTTGTGTTTATAAAAGTTTAGTGTTTATTTTAAGAACAGTGTAAGAGAAAATGTCCTAGAGAACAATGAGCGCTTCTATTATAATAATACAAATTAATTATAAAGTTTAACATTATTCGGAGCAAGAAAATATTAATTAAGAAAGTAATCATACTTTGAAATGACTTTTACTGAGACGAAGTCAATCCTAAATTAATTTACAAAACTTCCAACATAAAAAAATCTAAATGAAGGAAAAAGATTCTTGTTCTGAACGCTGTATCAGTTTCTGGAATTGTTTTATACCTAAGTCTATTACCCAGGGCTGTGTTCTCTGCGCTTGAAATTAGGAACGTGTTTGCAAAACAAATTTCAGATTTTACGTTCGCTTCCAATTTTTTCTCCCGCGGAGCCGCAGGGCGTAAATGGTGGCGAATTAATTTGAACTTTTATCATCTTTGCTGCGTGGGATGTTCTCATCTGCACTCCAGTTTATTTGAAATACTGAACAATCATAACTGCTCCGATATTGCTCTTCCTCCGCAAGAAGTTTCCACGAACTTCGACTTCACAATAACATAACCCATTTGATACAGCTGAACGCAGAATCTCCACGTCGGAGATGCATGAAATCTTGCATCACTAAATATAACATCACAATATATTCCGTACAGTGGGCTAACACTAACCCGGAAACACAATCAACCAACAATCAAGCAGAGAGGTAAATTTAAAAAGGCAACTGTCGATTGTGGGTCTCGAACTGAGGATTTTATGATTGATTTAGGAAAATCCAAAATGCAGGATGTTTGTAAAAGTAGCGATAAGCTTCAGGTAGAACGATTCTTTGATTAATTTTGAGTCCATAATCCTAATCCAAGAAAATTGTACGGCTCTAAGTAAAACCACACAAGCCACTTAAAGAAATATAAATTTGTCAACACCGAATCAAACCGCCGATTTTGATACCGTGTTTCATTTTATTCTATTGTCAAGTTCGCATTTCCGTTGCAATTTCGAATACCATACATACTTGTTAGCGTAATCGTTAAAAGTATACATTGTGCAATGTTTCATTAACCATAAAAAATTAAATAAATTTTAAAATGTTATAAACAAAAATCAAACATCAATCGGACAAACGATCAAATTTGACAAATTATTTTTCATTTTTTTTTCAAACCAAGAACTTTTTTTTGCACGATTGGTCTTTTTTTATAAATTTACCATGCCAGTTTACAAGGCGGTATGTTGGTTTTACCGGTTACTAGATTAAACAGAACGGTTAGTAATACTTACCGTTCACTGAACTCAACGGTAGTAAATTGTATTAAAAATTTTGTTCGTATTTTCACATTGAAATTTGGTTTTTTCTGGTATTATTGTCAAACAACCAATACTCTACGTTTTTTTTTGTGTCTAATTTTTTAATATCGGAATCGATCATATTTTTCTGGTTTTTCAAAAACAATAGCTTAAATAACATCCCAACACTAAATTACTTTAAATCAAACAATAGCAACTTGAGAAAAGCCACCTAATATAATATTTGAGTTCAGCATTACTAATAATAAAAAATATATATCTGCGCATTTTCAAATAAATGTAATAATCGTGCAAAAAATTATATATATATTTTTTATTAGTATTTAAAACTTTATCTCTATCTTGTACTGTTTAAAAATATGAATCGACGGGATGTTATGTGTTGGCACATAAGATTTTTTTATATTTGCTACTGGATCAAATCTATACTAGTGCTTCAAGTAATTGCCAATCACACTGCAACAACTGAACAGCGCTCGTGTCAATTACGCCTTGCAGTCGCCGAGAGCGTGGCCGAGGGATCCATCCATCCTCAATCACATAGCCCTGGGCCAGAGCAGACATCATGCGGGATATTAAGATCTGATATCCACGTGGCAGCGCCAACACCGTGGCTTGTTCTGCAAAGCCAATCCTAATTCCTTAAGATAATAAGGTCACCCAGTTCGCCGCCTGGAGCAGATTGTGAAATTAATTCCTGGTAATATCTGCAGGCTGAGGGGCACCTAAATATAATTACGACGCCCCCGAAATTAAATTACAATATTAGAATAAGCATGTGGGGTTAGCCGTTAGCGGTGCAGCGAGGCGGACTTGATGTAATACGCAATACAAACAGCGGCTGCGAACGTTCGGGTTATTTGACGCACAAAACGAAAGGAAATGTGAATTCGATTACGGCTGTTCGGTGTTGTTCTTACGCCTGCGAGTAATTTGTTTTGCGAGGCCCACGCATTCAACGCGAATGAGGTTTATTTAGATTCCAACCTTCTTTATTCGCCAGCATTCGAATTAAAGAATAACACTTTACAAAATTCTTTCACACTCAAAAATTAATCTAAACTGCTACACCACTTCGAATTTTGCGATTATTGTACAAAGTAGGCATATTTTTATATCTGAAGTTTTTGTAATTTTATAATAAGTCTATTACAAAAAGTAAAGAAACAAGTAGAATTCAAGATATATTATTTCTAAAATAAAAAAGAAATCGTTCATCAAAACGATGGAAACTATGAACAAGCTTCCAAAAAATGGACCAACGGAAAATTAGCATGGGGCGAAATAGAGATCGTGGAAGGATGTATTGTGAATGAGAACCAATATATTTTATAGTACTAATCTGTTTTTTTTATGCCACATCTCGTATTTAATGTCCGTGCTTCAATTTTGAGATAGAAAGGGTCACAATTTATAGTAGTATCTTAAAAATCCTTGTTTTATATTAAACCGTTTAATGCCCGGTTGCACCAACTTTAGTTAAATTTTAAACATGGTTTAAATAAATAAAAGCGTATCTAATTTTTGACATCAATGTCAATTACTTCATATGATATATAACTTCGATTTGCTTTTATTTATTTAAACCAAGTTTAAATGTAACTAACGTTGGTGTAACCGGGCATAAAACGTTTTATCCAACACCTCTCAATAAATGCTCTATAACTATGGCGATTTTAAACAAGGAAAGTAACAAATTTCTCACTAGTGGGTATAATTTTGAGAAAAGTGACTAGTGTGTATTTTTTTATTCATAACAATAATAATAACGCACACAACTTTGGTAATTACTTTGATAGGCATTTTAATTTAGAAAATTTAAAGCATATGTCACTGTCAAATAATATTTGTTTAATAAATTTTGCATTTATTAAGATGTTGAATAAAACGTTGTACCCAGTCAATAAATTTATCATACTCAGCCTTTGGCTTCGTGTGCTAAAATTTTTCTTGTGGGTAATGCCTTACTTTGCCCACTTGTAAAGTAAATAACTATTTGAGGCTGATCCTCTAAACCTAATATTTTCCAGTTTTTCTAGTACCGATGAATGCATTCACTGTAAAATGGGAATGGAAGTAATATACAGGGTGTTAATACTAAGTCGTTACACCCGAAAAAGGTAGATAGAACTCATTAAAACAAACAACTTTTTTTAGCTCAAATTTTTTATTTGGAGCCCCATTTCATAGTTATTGGCGTTCTCTTGTTTTTAGAAAAATCGTCATAACTCCCTTATTTTAAAGAATAATTAAAAAATACAAAAACTTTAAGCATTTGCTTTCGGTTCTCTAAAACACTTGTATTTAGAATTATTTTCTGTTTCATCAAATAACAAAATGGCGACCAATCAAAAATTTCTAAACAAGATATTTTGAAAACCACCCCATCGATTTTTGAAAATAAAACATTTTTAAAATCCTTAAACTTTCTATTACAATATTTGTCTGAAACATTTTTTTCTATCTGGCCAACAAAAGTTTTTATTGAAATTGAATTGCAAGATAAATTTTAACAAACTGCAACAATCATTTAAAACAAAGTAGGCTTGCTGCCATTAAACAAGAAAAACAAGAAACAAACAAGAAAAATAAAACAATAAACAATGAATCAACAAGGGTGGGACTAAATATTATTTTCAAAGTGGCCACCAACTGGTGGAAACGCCAACAGGGTACGTCGAAACCCTAGATTTGAAGAGGCTGTACTTAACATTATTGAAGATGAGCCATCGACGAGCACAAGAATAATAGGGAACAGATTAAATGTGAATCATGTCAGTGTTTGGCAAGTTCTGAATGAGCAGGGCCTTTACCCGTACTCTAGGCAAAAAGTTCAAGCTTTGGGACCTGACGACTTCCAGCCAAAACTATTGTTCTGTCGTTGGCTCCTTCGACATTGTAATCTGAGAAGGCATTTTGAAAATGTGTCTCGTAAACAGAGGTCTTCATCTGACCCCAAAAAAAGAAATCTAGTGGAGTTAGGTCGGGGCTCCGGGCTGGCCACGCAACTGGACCTCTCCTTCCAATCCACTTATTCGGGTATTTTCTATTTAACAATGCGGTGACTTCTCGCGTTGTGTGAGCCGGTGCCCCATCATGCTGAAACCAAAGTCTCCGCCTTATGTTTAGTGGCAAGTCTTCAAGTAGTTCCGGCAGCACATTATCCAAGAAAATAAAATAATTTTCCCCATTCAAACGGTTTGGGAGAACGTAGGGTCCAATAACGTACTCCCCTATAATTCCAGCCCATATATTTACCGCAAAACGTTGTTGATGTGCGCGAATAAATGGTGCTTGGGGATTCTCGTCAGCCCACAAATGATTATTTTTAGAATTAAATACCCCGTCCCATGTGAAGCAAGCTTCGTCGGTAAACAAAACAAATTTTTCAAAATGCCTTCTCAGATTACAATTTCGAAGGAGCCAACGACAGAACAATAGTTTTGGCTGGAAGTCGTCAGGTCCCAAAGCTTGAACTTTTTGCCTAGAGTACGGGTAAAGGCCCTGCTCATTCAGAACTTGCCAAACACTGACATGATTCACATTTAATCTGTTCCCTATTATTCTTGTGCTCGTCGATGGCTCATCTTCAATAATGTTAAGTACAGCCTCTTCAAATCTAGGGTTTCGACGTACCCTGTTGGCGTTTCCACCAGTTGGTGGCCACTTTGAAAATAATATTTAGTCCCACCCTTGTTGATTCATTGTTTATTGTTTTATTTTTCTTGTTTGTTTCTTGTTTTTCTTGTTTAATGGCAGCAAGCCTACTTTGTTTTAAATGATTGTTGCAGTTTGTTAAAATTTATCTTGCAATTCAATTTCAATAAAAACTTTTGTTGGCCAGATAGAAAAAAATGTTTCAGACAAATATTGTAATAGAAAGTTTAAGGATTTTAAAAATGTTTTATTTTCAAAAATCGATGGGGTGGTTTTCAAAATATCTTGTTTAGAAATTTTTGATTGGTCGCCATTTTGTTATTTGATGAAATAGAAAATAATTCTAAATACAAGTGTTTTAGAGAACCGAAAGCAAATGCTTAAAGTTTTTGTATTTTTTAATTATTCTTTAAAATAAGGGAGTTATGACGATTTTTCTAAAAACAAGAGAACGCCAATAACTATGAAATGGGGCTCCAAATAAAAAATTTGAGCTAAAAAAAGTTGTTTGTTTTAATGAGTTCTATCTACCATTTTCGGGTGTAACGACTTAGTATTAACACCCTGTATAAAACAAGGCAGGCATCTATCACATAGAGAGACACATGTATTAATTTGCATACGGAACAAAACATTAATAGTTTATAAAGTTATTCCGTATTCGGCGCACTATAATTTCACACCAAACAGCAAGAACAATACGTTCGAAATTCGCTTGACACTGGAAACACACCCGAAGCATGAAATCGTCTTGAAGTCAGATCACAATCCCTTATATTTGTGCACGTAATTATCATACTTCGTCCTATTTATTCGCTAACAATGAAGGAGCACAGAACAGAGAGCACTCACTCCTCCGCAGAACTCAAGTTCCAGGTATTCAAAACTTAATTATCGTTCGGAATAACTTTCGCAAGTTTCCGATACTAAGTTCATATGCGATTTACGAACTCCATGTCGCATGCTAAATGAAGTCCCCATTCGCATACACATGCTGGATTTATACTTTATTCGGGTGAACGCTACAGAGAACAGAGTAGGTATCTCATAGTGCATTCCTGCCAGCGAGCATATGAACACGAATGCGGAATTAATGTGGAAACTCGCAGATGTTCTGGATGAGACTGATGCGGTTGCGAAAGATAAAAACAAGGACAGGTCACGCGGTTAGTTCGATAATGAGATTAGTTTGCTGCGAAATCATTTTTTTATCACTTTACTACTATAGAGGCTGCCCTATATATTTTTTCTCTTAGACTTGCACAATCTATCCACAAAAATAATAACCTTTTTATGACAGAGTTCAAATTATAATTTCATTAGGTCCATAATAGATGTAGTAATTAATATTTGCTGCTAATTAAATAATGTGCAAGGTCTGATGGTTTCTACCTCTTCAGTCGGCACATTCATCATTTGATTGACGAGAACGTTATGTTACACTATGTTTTTCATGGTATTTAACACTCGATTTCTTAATTGCTTTCTTGATACAGTCCAATGAAATATCCTGTTAGGAGACATTGCCCTAAACCCTAAAATAAACTATTTATATTGGTAAAGTAAATGTAGAGGGTTGTGATGTTTTAAACGTTTAACACTACTGTACTACACGAATTTCACGGCTAGTATATTTTTGTCACACTTTAATCTTTTAATGTATTTTATACTCAATCTGGAGATTTCTTCTTTAATGGAAGGTGTGTCTTGAAGAATAATCCAGTTCGGGACAAACCACGGAGTAATAACAATCATGCAAAGGATTTTTGGTTGAATCATCTTTTGATGATTTTGATGTTAGAGGTATTTGCTGACCTCCATAGTTCGATTCCATAAAACCAAACCCAGCTTGAGTAAATGTATTATATAGCAGAAATGTATGGTCGGTAGAGAGGATGGATTTCCTGCCGATGAACCAGAACAGCTATTTTATCTTCAAACCCAACTGCTTTCATTTAGTTTAAATGTGTTTCAAGTCTAGGTGTATTCCTAGATATTTGGCATCATCAGTTTGATGATTTTTTAAGCTGGTGGTTGTTTAGATATACTGGGGCGCATGTGACTCTTCTGGTGGTACAGATGATGTGGGTATTTACTTTTATTAGCTTTAAATCGCTATGATTAGATCTAGATGCTTTTGTAATAATTAGGAAGCCAATTTTGGAACCTAATAAGTTGCCAATATTACTGTTGTTTGGTCCAAGTTATGAAAACCTGCACACGAGCTATAGAACGGACCAATAACATTTCCTTGGGGTACACCCGATTTCCTTGGTTGGGACTAGTGACAGCGTTTTGGTATTTTACCTGGAATTGGCCGCTATAAAAATATAAGTTGGTTATATCAAATAATCCTTAAATATCTAAACAAAATCCAACAGTTAAGGAAATGGTGTATAAAAAGCCAAGGAGACTAAATCAGAAAACGTAATATTTACGTTGAAGAATGACACAACCGCCAGATAAACTTAACAATTGCCAACTACTTAAATAAATAATACAATTTATACTACAATATACGTAGTTCACAGTAAGTTCCTTCAGATTTTGTAAGATTGTTTACAATTTTATCTATGCTATATTATGCATAGAATATGCAAACGAATTGTAATGACAACATATTTATATTCACAGCGAGTTGAATACGAAAAATACAAACTCGTACATGAAGCAAAGGTAATAAATATGTATGAAGGAACTAGTTTAATTGAATAGTTGAGATATGAAGGTAAAGTTGGCATCTGTTAACACTACAGCCAAAATTTCTTCATAGAGATAATAACGTTATTACAAAAAATGAAACATATAGTTCGAGGACCTTAACCACTGTGGTTCCTCCACCACTATCAACTACAGGAATGCCAAAGTCTTCACATGGAAAGCCGATGAAGTTGTCATGACCGTGGTTCGTTTGCAAATCGTATATCGCTGGTGAAATGTAAATTTTCTCAAAGTAAATTAATTTTCCTTTTGAGCGCTCGAGCCGGGGACAATACACAAGCACTTACAAGAATTGTCCTAAGTTGTTAATTAGTTTGCTAACAAGCAGTCTTTAGCATTTAGATTAGATTTTTGTGACGAAAAAATTGAATTTGTCGAGTTATTCGGGGAATGTACAAGCGAGCACTGCGAAATTCGATTTCGCACCTTAATTTAAACATGTTGTCAAACTAATTAAATACTAATAACGAAAAGTTCAATCCGGGAATAATTAATTTTGGAAATTTGCATTCTATTGTGTTCATTGAATTTTCTTCAAACACCGTTTAATTATTTCGCAAAGTTTTGTGACTAGGTACAATGTAGTGGGATGAAAACAGATCCGCTGATGCCGGTAATCAAAAAGAACTAATTCCGCAGTTTAACTACGAACGACCCTACGCCGCCTTTATGTGCGCTCATCGACAACGGTTTTCAACTACTTGTACATGGATAATTTAATATGTATTCATTGAATGTTTACTTTTATGTAATACGATTTTATTAGCTTACTTGAGCAAATTTTATTAAGAGTTACATTCTTGTACTTTTCTTACTACTTCATCTACTTCTTTTATGTTCACAATAATTACTATCGCCATTGAGAAGTAATTAGTTCGATGATAAAGAAATATTTCAAAAATGTTTTAAACAAAAAATTATTGCTGTCATTTATGTTTGTTTTGTGTTATATTTTCGTTGAAATTACATGTTTCATATAAAATTAAATATATTTAAGTATTTGACATTTAAAATAAGTTATAGATTTATTTTTTTACAGTGTTGTGTTATTTTCTGTAGCAAATTTGTAGAAGATTGTAATGATATAATGGCAAAATTAACACTTCATTTCTTTCTAATAAACAATTAAATCTATAATTGTAAAACTTATAAAAAGTCTAATAATTTTCTTTTTTGTTTAATTTTCCATGGCCGTGTTGCAATTTGTCTTAAAATATTAATTTTAATGTGGTATCGTGAAATCATAATATTACGTAACCAAATGAGCCTTATTGCAGCTCTTTTATTTACATTTTTGCTGGAAAGTGAATAGATAAAAAGATACAGCAACATAAAAAATAGCATTGAAAACCACATTTCAAATATACATTAAACCCTTTATATTATTCTATTATTTCATTGTATTTGTTAGATTACTAATAATAATTATTATTTCCTGTTCTCCCTTAACGTGGAGCTAGGACCGAAATTCCGCCATGTTCACCGGATTTTATTAAATTTCTTTATTCATATTAGAGAAGTATG
Organism: Poecilus cupreus; assembly: GCA_963942605.1. Lineage (NCBI taxonomy): Eukaryota > Metazoa > Arthropoda > Insecta > Coleoptera > Carabidae > Poecilus > Poecilus cupreus. The sequence goes on from OZ012720.1 coordinate 32,397,356, forward strand.
AGGTATAAACAAATACATTTGTAAGTTGAAAAAAGTTTCAGTGCTCATTTTATACATTTTATTTTATATAAATTGCTAAAAGTCTACAAATAATATTACAACAACAAAAATGCACTCGAATATTACATATATTTCTAGCGCTATACAAAAGTTATCTCTTGATTCAAAGTGTATAATTTAAACTTGTACACGTAGACTTTGACGTCATTTATTATGTATTTTTTAGAGTGCAGGTAATGCGCAGTTCTACTAGTTACGCATATGAGTTTGTCGACCTGCATCTAGCTTTGGATTATACATATCCAATAAATTGAAATGATTAATGCAATATTTTGTTAAATGTGCTAAATTTCTATACCCACTCACAAATCTCAGAGTACGATTTGAGGATATGTTAACGTTAAGCAACTTTCAAAACAGACGGCCGAATTTACTGTTCAATTATGTTGTATACTTCATGAGAAATGAGACATAATGTGTCGGATAAGGAGTGAATGTCGGTAACATTGTTTGTAGGTTGCTGTAGTACCTGCACGAAGAGCGCATCACGAGAGCACGGCGCGGAGGTTAGTGCCGAGATTGGGTGCTTTTTATAATGTTTCGTACTTGACAGACAGTTTAATTGTGTGTCTGACAACGGTTCTAGCAAGCGATGAGAAAAAACGGAAGTAGAGCAAGTCTGTCTTGTTTTCGATCAATCCCATTTCTCTTGCTCTACGTATCTCCGCGGCCGTTGCATACAGCGAGTGTTGGTGTTGTGTGGTAGCTGTTTACAGAATTCGAAAGCCGGTTAAGTTTTTTCAAGTTGGTTTTTATTTTCCTGGGGAATTCTTCTTTCTGAATAAAACAACGTCGAAAGAATCTAAAAATGATTACGTAAGCATTTCTTTGTTTGCTTGTATTCCTTCACTGTTCTCTTTCGTCTTCGTGTTTGTGTCAACACATTTGTTTTTATTATCCAAGATGCCTGAGCACAACGCGTTTCGCTGTGCTTCATGAGCGACTCGTCCTCAAAATTATTTGGGGACAAACTACTCCGCAAAAACCAACAAATTCTACTGCAGCATTCTTCCACCAAAAACACGAACCCACATTCTTACAGGAATTTTCTTTTCGTCGTATTTTTTGCTTACAACACTACCTTCTCCACCAACGACCAAATCATATTTCTTACATTCGTACATTCCACCTTACCCTATTACGACCATAAGTTTTACAAAAGCTAAGCATTTCATAATAAAATTTATTTACAATAATTAAAATTATAAAAGACTTTTGGGTTAAGTTCTGTAAATATATTCCACTTAGTAGAACGTTGCGAATAACATAAACTTTAAACAAGTAAATATAAGAAGTTACTGTTTTTTATAATACAACGAGTTCTAAAATTTTATTTCAACTTAAGGTGATTATAACAAGCGAATGAGTTCAAATATTTGGGTAGTATTAGCCAGGAGATTGTCTGTAGGGTAGAAGGTATTGGGTGCTCTGGGTATTTGTAGGTATATAAAGTGCAGGTTTAAAAGCATGAACGACGTATGTAATAATTAGGTATTTGTGAGGAATGTAATGGTATTCGAAATACGTTGGTGTATGATGACTGTGAGATTGACCAAAAAGGAAAGTGAGATAGTTAAGGTGAACTGCATGAATGTTGAATGAAAGGTTGGTGAACCTGATATATGAGGGTGTGTTTAAGCCTGGAATACAAGTTGTGAGACTGCCAGACTCATACGTAATGGTAGTAACCGTAAACAAAAACAAAACGGTATTCCAGGGTTAATTAATTTCGAAGGAAAATAAATTCCATGCCTTGCCCTTCATTACCTTATTCACACATGTTGGGGGAAAAGGAAGAGTCTGAGACGTATCTTCCTAGAAGTTTTTGAAATTAAAATGCCCTGAATACTGACGCCAACATATGAATGAACAGTTAGATTTACTATACAGTCACAGTTTATAGACACAGTAATCTTTAAGGGAGATATGGATAGGTATGATTGATATTTGTTATGTGAACGAATGATTACAAGTATGAGAAATTATCATAATTGTATGAATATAGACGAGGTGAAAGTGGTGGTATGGTTGAAGGAATTCATTGATGATAGGATATTACATGTTGCTATAATCTTATTCTTTTATCGGTGAAATCGTAGATACATTATAGTTTATCTAGAGTATAAAAGTTTATATTCAAATTATAGTTTCTTTTCATAGGGGCTAAGGGTCTATTTTCATTTTCAAATACCCAGTTATGTATTAGATTTGAAAATTTTAGAAAACGATAGCGTCTAAATTAAAATAGATTTGATACTGCAGTAATGTAATAACAACACAGAGATGTATAGAGGTACTATTATGACCAAACTATTTTCAATCAAGCATACTAATGTAATTGTAAAATTTTCAAATCTTACACTTGACTGGATATGTATATTATTTAGGGTTACTTACAATTATAGTTGTTCATAGCAAAATACATAAAAGTTATATAACTCTCAAACTTTCTATTAACAGTAACCACAGATCATAAAATAATTAATTCTATGCCAATACCAGCATGTACCCCATCCCAAATAATAATAAAATACCTACATATAAAGACAAGTGTAATGTGTCCTTTCTTGTCTATGGCGGATTGAGTTCCATTTGGTTGTAGCCCAGTCGACGCCGCCTATGCCGGGCTGACGCTGACGCCCGTGTGCGTCGCGGCGCGCACCGGATCTGACGGCTGTATTTGGCACCGCCGGAAATGATATCTATAAATCTGCTAGGTATTTTTAAAATAAAACCGGAGATAAAATTGTGGCGTTTTTTGGAATTTACATAGGTAAAGTTTTCAATTTATTCGCAATGTGTTTGCAGAGTTCGTCATTCGCGGTTTCAGCGAAAATGGTGATGGTTTCATACTAAATATTTATTAGTAAATTTCATTAATTTTAATACATTGAATTGTGTGCTTATTAATTAATTAAAGAGATGCAAAATAGTTTATGGGGTAAATAGCTCCGAGGTAACGTGTCGGACTGTGGATCGTGAGATCCTCAGTTCGAATCCCACTGCCGACAGTTACAAATTTAAATTTACCCCTGTGGTTCCTCCTCCACTAACATCCTTGGGGGCTATGATTTGACGGCTGGTAACCGCACTTCATACGAAAAAATATATCACTTACCGAGATCTGCGTAAGCAGAGTGCCACACCCGTAATGGGTAAAAGGCGTGATGATATATTTATTTATATTTATTTTAAATCATATAACAAATTGAAATACTCGTATGCAAAAATTTGCAAATGAAAATTAACTTTGACATAATAGAAAGCCTACATTTAATTAATTTGAAACTTTTCAATTAAAAACTTTCAATTCACACGTATCTGGTATTATAATAAACTGCAGGAATTTTAAATTATGAGTAATGCAACTTTTATATTGTTTCATCAATTCGAATTTATGTGGATGGAAGGTTTTTAACCGACGAAAAAACCATTTTTATATATGACCACACTTTTTACATAGTAGTCCGATTTTGATTATTAATTTTTTATTGGATAGGGTATACCTCAAAGTTGGATCCATTTAAATTTGAAAAATAGAACTTAATTTTGAGTGGGCCCCAAACTAACAAGCAAATTACTACGTCCCCGACTCAAAAATTAGTTACTTACATTAGTTTAGGAGCTTAGATTAAAAAGGTATCTTTTTTTCATCGGTTTAATATATGGTTAAAAAGCTGGCTTCTGTACAAAGTCTCGCTGTATTTTAGATAGTATTAGGAATTAGCTTTATATAATCTGTGAGCCCTTTTAGCGAGTAATATAGTAGACTGCAGGTATATTACAAACTATTTGTAAGCATCTGATCATATAAAATTCCTTTGAAGCGGGGTTAATGTAAAACAAATAATAAAACACGGTCCCATCTTTTATGAAATACCTCTCCGCTATGAAATATCCCTCCATCTACGCTATAATGAAACTCTAGAAAATCACGTGCATTATAAAATATCTCTTGTTTTTAAAGTCATTTAATATCCATTGTTACGAATATTTTCAACTGGAAATAAAAATACTGCGAGGAAATATGTTATTTCTCAACGTAATTGAATACTTGAAGCAAGCGTAACTCGACACTTATTGCCAAGCGCATTATTAGATGTAGGAGTATATTTTATATTCCTGGAATACACTTTATTTCTATTTATTTAGAAAATTTATGCGTTGAAAATATAGTCGGGGGCTTAATAGAAAACTGATATGAAATTGATATTCTATAAATTGAAAATAATTTCAAAACTCAATTTGTAAAAATATAAAAACTTTTTATTATAGTTTTGTATAAGAAAGTAAAAAAGAAGCGAGGCAGACCAAAAAAAATGATCTGGAAAAATTAGGAATTAAAAATTGGAAAACCAAAGCAAGAAATAGAAAGGAGTGGAAATAATTTATACAAGTCCAGGGCCTGCAAGGCATGTAGAGCTAATATATATAAGTATGTTATTATAAACATTTATAATAAATAGTACGTTAATGAAAACGAAGGCGTTAATGGAGCTCTTCACTCACGAAAAATGAGTGGGATGAGTGACATTTAACTCACGGGCGTAGATAAAATATTTTACACATAATTACAAATTCTTTGCATTAATGGGTTAGGCAGATTTAATTATTTAAATTAAGAAAATTATTTAAATTAAGAAAGAAACGCATAATAAGAATCAAAAGGTTAGTACTAGTAAATTGTTTAAATACTTCAGAAACTTAACTTGAAATTTATTACTAATGTATAATTTAATCATGAATAAACTCATTGCTGTAGTACGCATCGTAATATGTCCTATATTTATCGAAATATGGCGATTTGTAATATTTTTCAAAATATGGAAATTTCCCTAAATATGACTTAAAATTGTAAATTTTTTTTATTACATTTCTTTATAATATTCGACCCAGGAAACCCATTGCAGCAGAGCGCATCGTCATATCTGTAATATTTTTCGAGATATGACGATTTTTTATATTTTCCGAAAAGTAATTTTGAGGGGCTGTAATTCGAAAACTATACAAGATATCGAAGAATATCTCCAGTTTTGTGTTTTTCGTGCCATTTATAATAAATTAGTAAATTTTGAAATTTTATGAATTTTTTTCAAAATTTTGATTGCAGATATCTCGACAAATATGAAAGATACAGACTTGCAGTGTTCACCAATCGATTCAGCTCGACGAAATACATAAACCCTGAAAATTTCAGAAAATTCGGACAATTAGTTGAAATGTTAGAGCAAAAAGTCTTAAAATGGCCAAATTCAGGCCAAACGTCAAGGGGTACCTATTGACTTTTTGGACAAAAAACGCAATTTTCAGGCTTTTTGCTCTAACTTTCCATCCCGTAAAGCGATTTTTATGAAACTTTGCATAGTTATGTATTTCGACGAGCTGAATCGATTGGTGAACACTGCAAATCTGTATCTTTAATATTTGTCGAGTTATCGCCCATCGAAATTTTGTACAAAAATACAAAAAATTTCAAAATTTTAAAAATTTGCTAATTTGTTATATAAGGTACCAGAAACGCTAAACTGAAGAGAATATTTAGATATCTCGTGTAATTTTTGAATTACAGGCCCTTAAAGTTGCACTTCGAAAAATAGCAAAAATCGAGGTATCTCGAAAAATATTAGAGATCTGACGATGCGCTCTGCTGCAATGGGTTTCCTGGCGCTTATATTATAAAGAAATGTAATAAAAAAATATTACAATTTTAAGCGAGGATATTCCGTGAGTTTCTAATTTTTCTATGGGTATGTGAATCTGTATAGAATGATTAATAATTACAGTCAGCGATTTTTTTTTTTCGTGGTTCCAATACTTCCGTATACTTTGTATAAGAAAGTAAAAAGGTTTCGACAGAAAAGTCTAGGGATTGATATAGTACAAGAAGTTTAATAAGCGATTTCTTAGTGTCTGAATATTTGGTCTATTTAGGTGTACCGGTGGTGTACGTCATGTCTCTTTCGGTTCATCCGCGCGTATAATTCTGTCACGCGACCTTTCATCCCGAGTAAACCCATCCACACATCACACTAAATACTGGAACAAAATTCAAAATTAAAACCGACTCATGACATCACATCCTGTTTAACTTTGTCGTCCGCGGAGACAAGTCGACATTCGTCGCCCCGACTTCTGCTCTGGTTCGCCAACCTACTGCAGGCTATAGTTTCATTCATTATGCTGCGAACACACACATGCGACCGAGTATTTATAGAACCCAGTCGAATAGGAATACTCATTCATAAACCCCGGCACCGGCAGCCGAACTGTCACACTTCACGCTGACAGACTCTGTAGCGATGTTCAGAGTTGTTTCTGAATGGCTAAACCACGAATGAGAAAAATGTGATTTTATTTTTATTTGTTGCAGACCAGAAATATCGATGCAACTAAATCTGGGTCAGTTATGCTGTCGTCCCAGCTAAAAATATACTGTTGTGAAATGTAATATGTATGAATAGTTTTTGCGATGATGATTATTGAAATTAATAATGAAATTGCAATCACTGGATGCGCGAGTTTTATCAATTTATATCAAACTTTTTCCTCATTGATAATAAATAATGTATTTTCGGAGAGGTTATTTTCAGTTTTTGTTTGGGTATAGGTTACCCTGCAATTTGTTGTTTTTGTAGTTTTGACGTTATTTGTAATATTCGCTCGTTTATTATACTATTTTTTGACCTGTGTCCGAAATCAAAACATGTGACAAACACACTGATAGTCTTTAATTCCTATTTCATACTGATTACTCAATATTGGTCTAGGGAGAAAGGTTTTTAGGGTTCTTTCTTCGTCACCCCGGGAAGGTGTAATTTTTGCTGCGACATAAACTTAAACTTAATATTCCATACTTCATTTTACCTAAAATAAAAAAAGAGCCTATACATCAAAATTCTATAATATATAAAATATAAAAATTGTTATATAATTAATAGATTTTCACTCATCGTGGTTAGAAAATTAGTCACACTCAGAAATACATACAAATATTTTTCGTTTCTGTTAAAATTTTCATGACCGTATTACATTTTATCAAATAAATATTTATTTTATTTTACTACACTCATATATGCATACTTACATACATATCATCACGCTATATCCCACATAGTGCATAACTACCCTAGCATACCAATTTCGCCTCGTCCCACATTCATACATACACCTCTATTCTTCACACTAGAAAGCATTCGTTTATGCAATAAACCATCAATCACACCTAACCACTTATTCTTCAAACGCCTGTCGTCCCTAAATTTTGTCCACATATATTAGTTTCACCAACCTTTCGAGATGACCAACCCACGTTAACTGACTCAATCAAAATATTTTAATAACATTTTTCTAAATCTCATCCTTATATAAGCGGGAGATAAAAAGTAGGATTCTGCTATATTTTATTCTTCAATAACGTGTTTTTCATAGCCTTATTGGTGATGTGTATATTATGTTATAATGCCTCCGAAAACCAGATTATTCCAGGCACGAATTATTTCATTTTCCTATACATCTAAAAGTTTCTTGGCAACTCACCATTAATAACTTTGTAAACAGTAACAAACTGAAATCCTGTATCAATTTTAGGTTAAGATTGAATTTCATTGTTTGATTTAATAACCATTTGTAACAATTATCCATTAAATTATTCTACCTTGTTCGTACATATGTTTAATGTGTTTCATTTAAACTCACAATTCTCATATTACACATAATCATACCTGAAATATTACACATAATTTGAAACAGATAATGAAGCATACAAATATCTGGGATATCGAGAGCTTTAACTATTTAGCTTAAAAACATAATATAGAAGGCAATACATCTTCTGAAAGAAGTAACGAAAAATATTTGTAAAATCTTTTCAGTTTGATTTACCATTTTCGTGTGTCTTCTCCGACATCGTTCCACCACGTGTACAACCATAACAAAACTAAAATTTATCGCTGTTGCTGCTTAGCCCACGCAAGTCAAGCTTCACGCCCAAGAAAAACATATCGTGAGCTGCTCAAGGCGTGCGATGCGTTAGGGCGGGTGTCAAGGTGCTGAATATAGCCGATATGCTTGTTAAAAAACCAACGAGTGTAGCGAACACGTGCGTCGTTAGCCACGCACTTGCTGACATCCTTCACATCTTGTCGAGGACGCATGGACGCTTGCGAGGTTGTCGCTTTTCGGCGAGGTGAATCATGCTCTGTGAAAATAGCTACAATTAATGAAATTGGTTAATTTCTCATGTAAAACGTAAGTTTCACTGTAACATACTTCTCATATGATAGTAATTGTGATAAGTGAAGTTGGATGGCAGCACAGTCGCAGCAGCATGGCGTCAGAGAGGTTATGTTCGGGTCCAAAGCGTGGCCGCTGTCACTCATATTTCAAACTTATTATTAACGCTAAAAAGTTCCAGATGTAAGCTAAAACTTCAGCGCGAGTTATGTTTTAAGTATGATGACGTTTGACACCTGCCATTGCTTTGGGATTTCTGTGATTACTTGCTTTTTGACTTTTTCATTTTCTTTATGTCTTTTGTGCTGCGAGATGATGAAGTTGTCGAAACTTTTCGTTTCCAATAAATCCACCGCTGAAATAATCTGTTCGCGGAAAATATTTTTTCCAGTCTGTTATTACGATCAAAGAAGCATAATATATTTGCTAAGTTTTACCGAGTCAATGCACTTGAATATATGGCGTTTATTTCTTGTAAGATTTGTTCTCCCAAGTGGACCAAATCGCTCTTTTCAACTATGAGTTATTGACTAGTCTTCCATTAATTATTTATCTCTCTGTAATATCATTACACTTCAATAAATGTTCACGTCTTTTATTCGTTTCGCTTTTTAAATTTAATTCTCAGTCAATGAACTCTTTCCTTTGTGCTTTGATAAACCGGGGTTTCATTACTCAAAAAACTCATGTAATTATATTTTTTTAATTACATTGTACTCCATTGTGAATTATAACAATACGCAAATATTTATTGGAGATAGTGTTCCCAATTTATATAATCTACCAATACAGAAGGCCACGTTTGTCAGTTTGACATCGGATATACAGGGAAGTAAACTAACTCTATTACCTTGACAGTTAAATAGGTTCTTCGAACTTTCTACCAGGAGGTAACTGACATACTTGATTTAGTGGATAACGAAGGGTTAGACCCTGGAAACCACGGAACATTTTAACTCGATTTTGAAGAGTATTAAAAAAAAAGACTTCTAGTCAATATGGTGGAGAATCAAAAACGTATTCAACAATAACAAATTTATATAATATTTAATATGAACAAGTAAAATTAATTATATAAATAAGACTTATACGAGCTGAATAACTTGATGCTATATAATTTTAAGTATCGCTTACACATTAGTTCTACAACCTAATATAACATTCGCTATTGGCAGCATACATAAAACTCAAAACTTCTTACATGAACTCACAAAATGTGATTCACAAAACTATGCATAAGTTATGTAGTAATCTTAAGTAATCGCAGGGAATATAAAAAAGTGGTTCCCCAGGGCCCAAGGTTGGACCATTTATGACTTTAGGGTTGTGTTAAAATAACTCTGGCTGGGCAGTACTTTACATAAGACACTGGTTAAATATTTCTTACAATATACTGACATTCTCCGATTAGGTGGGAACTGAAATGGACTGAAATTATAAAGAATTAGGATCATCAATAATGAACCAATTATTTACTTTGAAATCAATGAAAATCGTTTACAATCTTTAATTGTAATAAAATAAATAAATAAATATATCATCACGCCTTTTACCCATTAAGGGTGTGGCACTCTGCTTGCGCAGATCTCGGTAGGTGATATATTTTTGCGTATGAAATGCGGTTACCAGCCGTCAAGTCATAGCCCCCAAAGTTGTTAGTGGAGGGGGAACCACAGGGATAAATTTAAATTTAAATTTAAATTTAATTTAATTTATCTTTAATTGTAATAAACACAAATACCAACAGCAACAAATCGTTTTAATAAATTAACTACATTTATCGAATTATCTTTCTAAATAGCAGTCGAGATTTAGTTTTCCATTTGATCGAATTGTCATTTTTTTTCTCATTCAAACAATGTTCCTTAAGGTAAAACAATGGTGTAATTTGATATTAAGCAAAATCTAAGTTTCTCGTTTGCATTAATTAAAGTTCGCCTCTCGTGCTATTACTCTCATATATTTGTGATATAGATGAACCCAAATAAGAGAGCAACGTCGTCGTGTACAGCAAGACAGGAAGTGATAAAATTTTTGTTGTCATGTAAGTGCAGATAAACGTAGGATAAAATTAAGCTCAGTCTGATGTGGTGTTAAGTGCTCATTACGTCACTTCAATAAATGAGCACATAAATTAAGCTAAATGTTATTTACTTTTATTGACGTCAATGACACGAGACGAGCACCTGTGCAAAAGACATTTATAAATGCGAGCGGTTTTTCTTTCGGGGACCAGATGTTGAAAACTCTGACTGTCAAATTAATTTAGTATTTCAATATTTTTATTCTATTTTTCGGGCTATTGCAACTCATTTATCATAAATATGACCTGGAAAATGGTTTTGTAAATAAATATAAAACATAGATCACAATTACTATGAAATAAATTATAAAACATATTGTTTGTTGGAAAATAACAATTTGTACATAAAAATAAATTTCATTTTACCCAGAGATAATAACTATAAAATAAATCAGACAATTAAACAGAATAACATAGCTGATATAATTTATTTTTTTAGTAAATGAACAATAAAACGAATACCTAAGTTTATGTTTTGTATATCGTTACAAGAACCAGCATCCTCGTTATTTCTGTAATTAATGTTTTCTTTACTACTATTTACTTTGTGTTTCATTCAGCTTCAGTTGAGACTCACCTGCTTCGCAGGCTCACATTCTCTGTCACCGTCCCATTAATAACCCGCCGCATTTCAGAATTAGATGATGGATATCCCAGAAGTGCCAACATAAACACAAATATAGACCGTGCGGTGTAGTCGTAGGTTAAAAAAACCGCACTAAATATAAATATCTGTGGAGAAATATTCTGGAGCCCAAGTGAATGAAGTCAAATGTCCAGCTGTGCTGTCACGGACGGAGACATCCGTAGGAGTGTAATTGACTGTCTTAATTTATTTTCTGAAAATGAAATATGGCTTCTGGAATTTTTATAATCATTTTACAAAATTTGTCGCGTTTCGTCAAAATAGATAACGTTTTGAAAAGTTATTTTCATCATACCATTTACGCATTTTTAGTGTTTCACTTTGCTTAGGTGTATAATATAACAACTCACAGATATGTTAGTGGAGAAGTGTCCACCGAGGTGGGTTGATCATTACTAGTGAATGCACTTGTTTTCTTAAATGGGATACTTTCCTACAGGAGGCTTCACTAAGTACTAGTTACTAGAAGATGTTGAATTGGTACCTTCTTATACGAATAAATCAGGATTAGTATCAATTTTATAATTGACATATTCTTAATATTCAAGAAATAATTTTAATGGGCAGCGGATGAACTACTTTGGTCATACGTCAATTCATGAGTGGATGATTGGGAATTTATGTGAAACACATAAACGACCATGCTCTTCAGTGGAATTCAAACCCACGACCTCTGGTGTGCTACGCTAATTATATAGCCACTACGCCATCGAAATCGACAATTATTTGATTATTAAACAAATAATTTAGCGATACTCAAAATTGGAAACGGACATAAATAATGTTTGAAGTATATTCCAAATACACATTATTGCTAGCATATTTCATGTGAACTTTATATCGAAGCTGATTCCATATTTGAAATACATTGATGTTATTGTTTTGTGTGTCCAAGACTTCCACCAAAGTCTAAGCAGTTCTGCACAATGTCTTGATTCTTATATTTATGAACTTTATGTATCTTTTCTCGTTCATGAATTATTGCACGGACATAAATGTCATTCAGAAAATGGTCATATTTTTCCAATACTTCTGTAATAATAATTTGTTCTTATTGCTCGTTTCGTGGAGCATAGGGCCGGAAATTCCTCCGGTTTTATTATCCGAATGTTTTATAAGCATTAGTGTGGTAGCTGATGGTCTAACAATATACAGCAACCGGCTTATAGTGTCCTCTGAATCACTCAGACAAATCTCTGGTCGTACGAATTATACTATATTTCTATAAAAAGGAATATACTTAACTTTTTTTATACATATACGTATCTTCTAGGACCAATATTCTTTTCAAACTAAAATTTGTTAGAACGTCAACTGTTCCATATTTAATAATATGTCCTTTTCGAAATGTACAATTGAATTGGACATATTTTACGACTTGTTAATTAAATTTAAAAAATCGGTTACAGGTAATTTTCTAATTTAATCATAGTATTTAAATATATCTAATATTTTTTTTTTCATTTCTATTTGTGACACTTTTTTTTCTTTGTATTTTATAATCATCCAACAATTGGGATTTCTTATGCTGTTGGATTGATTGAAATAAATAAATAAATATATAAATTTATGGTATTTATAGCTAACGCTATTTACCTTTCCTCAAACAATTTTTCCATTGTTGTTTATTTTCCCATTTACCGTCTGCAAGATTTTTTCTCAATTCCGTAGAGCTCAATTCCCTACTATTTTTTATCCTGTGGTTTCTATTTGCTGGTCGAACATTTCCAGTCTTTCCTTTTCTAGACTGTGCATCTTTTTCCATCCCTATTGTTTTTAATATTCTATACATTCTCGTATTTTGCCAGAATTCCATTTTTATAGCCGTTATTTTACCTGTATCCTTCTTGCTTATAACCGAAATTTCTATTTCGTATATTATTATTCTTTCAAACATAGTGTGATATATCTTCTTAATATATATATATATATATATATATATATATATATATATATATATATATATATATATATTTTTTTTTTTTTGTAATATATCTATTTCAGAGAATAGGATTTAATTGTCTTATGTATCATCTAGCATCTAGCTTGCTCCATTCTAAATGTTATTTCTTCATCTATTGTTGCAGTTTTATTTGAAATGAATCCCAAGTACCTACTTTAATTTATTTGTTCTTTTAATATCTGTATCTTTATTTACTACTACATTTTCAAGTTAATTGTTTAAAAAAAATCATAATGGATAATTAGACCAAATGTTACTAATAGATTTTCAGTTTGATTCATAGAGTGTTGTGGTTGTGGGCTGCAATTTGACGACTGGTAACAGTACATTCAAAATAGGTAAATGCCCTAATGATATATTGGTATATTTATTTGTAGCGTTCTTTTAATATGTGCTATGCCCCATGTCCAAACAATGAAATATGGCAGTTTACGAAATTACCAACATAACTCTTGCTCGAGTTATCCCAAAATCCGTGCAGAGTAAACGGCGAGCCATGGCCATAGCCCCCAGCTGGCGGGCGGTCATGAGTGCAATCACCTTTGCGTGCCAGATGGCAGATGGCACGGCGAAATGTCTAAATGTGCATCGGCCGGATGTTGCATGTCTCATGCTCTCATGTCCGGGTGGAGCGGCGCGGCGCGGCGCGGTCAAGCAGCCAAATAAAAACAGCGCCGAGATTTAATGAAGACTAAACTCCTACGCTGAGTTATTTTGATCTCGCGACAGATGGCACTTAGTAGATTCTCTCTTGTTTTTTGTTTGTTGTTTTCATTCATTATTTGGTGGAGCTCGTGGCGTCGTGGCAAAACATTAATTTCTACGTATGCGGAATAACTACAATCCGGCAAAAGTTTTTGCAGTCATTTTGCAGAACTTGTGCGATGTAATTTTTCGTGTATGCTGGAACTTTCAAGGGTTTCACATATTTCATTTTGGATTGAACGACTGAAGTTTTCATTAGAGCTTAAAAGCTTGTATAAAACATACGAGCATGAAATAAACTGTCGAACCAGTAAAGGAATTCTGTAAAACTAATCAAATTATTTATTTATTTACTGCGCTGCACAAAATTAGTTCCAATTAGAGCGTCGGGAATCGCCTGCATTTCGTACAACCATTTCGACATAATTGTAAACTTCAAACTTCGAAACTCTCAAACTGTCCACTGTCAATCAATTACATAAGTCGACAGAATTTATACGTTTTTCTGCCCGTGGGAACTAACCGGCATTTTTCTGTTTTTGGGTGTATGGCTTTAAGTTAATATTCCTCTGTAATTCGTATTCTTCATGTAGAATGAACAAATAAATAAATGGCTTTATTTTACTGTAGTCCGTAAACTTCAAAACAGAAATATTAGTATTAGTTTGATGTAAGTATTTTTTTGTGGATAGCTTTCATTTCAAACGTTTTCTTTTTTTGAAATTTGTTGAAAACTCCAATCAAATTATGTTTGATTCCATACCATCGGAATATTTTTCAATGTATTGTTTCACATATCAGCTTTCTGTTTACATAATGTAATATTGGTAAAAAAAAAAATTGAGTTTCTATTGACTAGACATCGATATTCAATTTTGAATAATAACATTACATTTTGATATAGGTATTTTCATATTGTACGTGACAATACCTGTCACGGTTTTTTTTATCTGGGGAATAGGCAGAATTCTGTTCGAAACTGAAACTTAACCTAAAAAATAATATACAAAACTGTAGGTGAATACACAGTGGCGTCTCGTGGATTTTATAATAAGGCAAGCAATGACAAATAGATGATAGGTAAAAAAAAATTGTGAAAAGTAATATAAATATCTTATTGCATTTTAAACAGCTGTTGTTAAAAACTTCATACGAAGAACATGTCTACTACTTACAATGAAAGCTTTTTTCTTCAACTACCGAAGTATTTTTCTAGCAAGTTTTTATTGTGCAAATGTCGTTCATTCTATTAAAATACAAGAGTTACTAGTACTTTCAAAATTTATTTATAGCAAATTTAATTCAGCAATAAACTTTATAATTAAAATGTACTTCTATTCTGTCCTTTCTTAATTTTTACTAGTAAATTATCTTCGTAGAAGCACTTTAAAAACTGCTTTCAACTGAACGTTTACTGCGCATTATTTCCAGTATAGAAAGCTACATGTTCGACAATGTTCGGTATACTGTAAGCATGGGCGGCGAAAGCACTCGAAGTTGTGCTTGCAGGTTTTGAACAACAGGATAAGATCCTAATAGTTCGTATGTCATTGAATGTATTCGTATTGCATTAGCGGTGCGGTAGGCAAATGAAACATAATTGTGTATTTCTGTTTGCTTTTAAGTTTTGAAATACTAAAATTTTAAATAAATAATTATAAACAAATATATTGTTGAAATATATAAAAAATTATAAAATATGAAGGCAAGCACTGCTTGCCTTGCTTACATGGAGAAGACGCCACTGTGAATACATAACGTACCTCGAAATATATCTAGCAACACCATTTATTGTACAACAAGCATGAAATGGACATTTCTCACGAATTGTACATTTTACTTTTTCTACGACCACGATATTATTTTCTAATTAATTGAATAATTGAATAATAACCTGAAAAATGAAGATGTCTTCATTTCACTGTTCTCTACTTCAGTATGACAATGAGAATCATAGCAACTAGCTACAAAACAAAAATATTTTTCATAAATGTCAAGTTTTAAGATTTTGTGAGATATACACTATCGACATCAATAAATAATAATGTGGATATTAAAAACACGGAATTATAATGCTTATGGCACACTGGTAGTTGAGCTCTTCGATGAAACTACAGAACGATCCCGACTTTTAATTTCTTCCATGACGAATACAGAAATTTTCTCTGCGACAAAAAAAGTTAACGTGATATTAGATACAAAAGATACGTCTGAAATGAGACACGTTTGTTTTATCGATGCTCATCGATGAAAAATAGAGGAACCTCTAATTTTCGTCGATGATGGGTTAGTTCTGTTGTTTCATCGATGAGCATGACCAACGTGCCATATGCATAACCTTCAGACTTCAAATTCACCTAAAATGATTTTTAATAATTGTACCAATTCAATATTATTAATAATAAATAAGAAATCTAATTAATGCTTACCTGTTAATAATATTATATTAAAATAATATAACAAAATAAACTCTTCAAACAATTATTGAATAATTACGTGTTGACAACTGGAAAATTGCTGAATGCCGAATAAGGTTTTTACAGAACTGTTAGAAATGAATTTATACCGCACGTTGCCTCTGGTTACCTTGAGATAAATAAAATGTGATAGCAATGTAATATACATACAATAACATACATGCAACAAACGAATACCTACCTTAAAGGTCGTAGAAAAAAATATGTTGCTCTAATTAGTGTTGTTTCAGATTGAATCCTGGCGACATAACCTCAAAAGTGTCTTGTGCGTGTGATATGTTCCATAGGGCAATTCTAAATTAAGCAAACAGCACACATATTACGAATTTCAACGCTTCAATTTACTGCTCTTATCTTATTTACAATCCAACAGCCACTTTACAGTCAGGGAGACAAATTTTCTGCCATAAAGTAGCCAGTAGTGGGCGAACGTTAGCACGTATATCCGCCGTCATCGCAGCGGCGCCGGGGCAGGAGGGCGGCGGGGGGCCGGGGGCGGCAGCCGACACGCGCGCCCCACATCAATCATTCCCGCTTTCATTTGCGGTCTGGTACGCCGCTGCCATTTTTTACCCGCGTCTCGGTAAATTCTTCATTTAACCGAATTGTTACGTGGCTTGCGTATGGACGCGAAGCCACCAAAGGATTTTTGTCACATCGCTCGACGTTTTTCATTAATTTTGTGTGGTTCCTGGACGATTGCCGTGAATACTGAAATGGTTCTTTTTTATTTTTCTGCGTATTTGGCTGTGTTCATTTTTTCTCCGCGGCTTTATATTTCCGGAAATGACTGTTTCATTTTTTAATAAGTTTTATTTGCCCTTGTAACTTGGAAATTTACGGCCTCCGCTGATATTTCATTTTTACCGGCACCAAGAAATTCTTTTTAATTGTACGTCTTCCACACAACAAACATAAAATTATGTCTTACAAGAACGTAACCGAAATAGAAACACATTTATTAATTATAATTGGTGATGAATGAATCATTATATTTAGCTACATCCATTTAATTTATTCACATGTATTTTTAAGCGATACATTTTATTTAAATTTCTATTTGGAAACAAACACATAAATCTATTTAAAAAATGAAAAACGTAATTCCGAAAAAATGAAAAGAATTTCTGCTTAAAATCAAAGTAATCGGCACTTTGCCAAGTAGGTATACAATATTTTATCCTTGGGTCAAACATACAGATTTCAGAAGATATATTACCTGAATTAATGCAATTATCAGTAATATTAATTTCAGCATCACATAGTAGTTTCCGCATCAGAAAATGGCGTTGAGTGATGTATTTGCAGCTGATTGTGTACGAAGAATATAATCTATAACAACAATACAATCACATGTTTTTGATTACGTTATTACATAGTTTTAAATATTTCTTGCATATAAACCTGTGCTTTGTCACTTTATAAAGTTAAATTTTAGAAGATATTTTTAAACTGAAACATCACTTGACTCCAATTCAGAAATCCATAAATAACAACACTAATCCCAAACCAGTATGCGTAATATTTCATATAATTTATTTTACTATTTATACGCCTGGTTAGCTTAATTTTTTTAAAAATTTTACCTATTTATCTCTTTAATAAAAATATAATATACATACCTCACCAATATTTTATTAACACTTATTCTTGAAAACGCTCTTACTAATTGTGCTTTGGGTTGAACTTTACAAAACTGATCAACTGGCATCCACTACAATATTCTGAAATTCGCAGTACCTACTCCCACTTTCACTGAACTCACCGTAGTTCAACCAACCACGTTAGAGACCGCCCTTCGGTACCCAAGCATTGTGTATATGATGTGATACTAAATTAACTTATTGTTCTTACTACACACTATTTATATAAATTCACTAATATTGGCAACGAAAATGACCGATGGCGGCAGCACTGAGTATTTGCAAATGGCCGACGTCGTAGGTAACGTGCAGTGAATGACATACGGAGAAACATAAATAAAGTTCATATAATTATAGTTATAAATAAAATATGAGCTTATTTGAAGTACGGTATTGTGTAAAGGGAAGTATTTGTGCTTTATTTATTTTAAAAATCACAGTTACACCGTCTCTTTAATATATTTTTAGGCATGGGTAACTTTTACGGGGCTGATAAACAAGTTGGTTTTCGAGAATTATTTAGATGTCTCGAGGCGACGAATTCTACCAGAAATTTTATCGAGGGGGAAGAAATAGTTAACAGTAGCTTGTTATTTTTATGTAGAGTTGTGGAGGTAAATTTAAATAAGTGCAAGCTTTTTGGGTTATGTTTGCAGATCAGTGCTCTTACTACAAATCCACATGAGATACATGGAACCATTTATGTTGAAAATATTATATAACTTGTGAACTGTATCACAAAATACATTTTTATATGTTACCCTAGTTACATATTTGAATAAAACTGCTAGTACAGCATAAGTAATGTTTAGTTTCATTTCAATAAGTGTGGGTATGATTTTCTCTAGTCGATAATTTGAAAATTTTTATATTAGGATAAGTCTATAATTATTATTCCTTCAAAATTTGGTAAGCCAGTTAGTATTTAATTTCTAATCAGTTTGTGTTGTACATTTTGAATCTGGATTTAAAATCCATACTAAGAGCTTTTCAGAAAACTTATGTTACAGAATAATAACAAAACATTAAGGGTATGGAAAAGGAGAAAGAATATATACAAAATAAGACACAAAATAAAAGAGAATAGAACAAAATTAATTCGACAACTACACTATATAACATGTACGCTACAAATGATTACCCAATGCAAAAGTTCATAATTTTGCCACCAGAGGGCTACGAGTTCATTTTCGTTGCCAATAACAAAATGAAAATACAAATTGAATCGTTCGCTTGACGTCTGAGGATTACATGCAACAACTTCACACCACATAACTCTACGCCTAGTGAAAATTACCCATAACCCTTTGCAACAAGACAAGTGGCGCGAGAAGACATATATATTCTACTTTAATTTTAACTGTATAAATATATGTATAACTTGAGTAAGTAATCAAACTAAATGCACAACACAGAAACAATTCCCGCGGTCAGCAGTTGGATGGGTGACCATTTTGCCAAAACCCATAGCAGTGAACACTGCACGCCGTTGTCATATCACCGAAAACGAGAAACCAAGACGGTATATAAAAAAAAGAAACAACACATGAGTATTTTAAATTTTAAAACTACCAACCATATTCTTTGGTCATTGTTTTTTGTAGTAAAATTCATTATAATATCGATATTTAGTTTCAAGTAAATTTTGTATTAGTGTTAACCGAAGCTAACTTCATAATAAAAAAAAACAAGGCGGGCCTAATTTTAATATAACTCGTTCAATATAAATAAGTACACAAATTTGCACATAACCCCAAATTAGAATAACGTTAATAAAGCAGTCGGTATACAAAAAAAAGGTGTAACATTTGTTATTTCCGCTGAAGCTAACGCAGAGTTCGTCGGGCTGCGGTGAGGAGCCCCGCGGGGCAGCGAGAAATGAACACCGCACAATCTTTTTCCTCGTCGCAAAGAAGCACTGAACGTTCAGCACATTTGCGAGTACATTTCTGCTCCACGTCGCCCGATTAACCGCTGCCGCCGACGGATTCCACCTCGCGTACTTCCAGGAAATTACAAAATTTTGTTACGTTCTTTTGTGTATGCTGCACATCTGGTATCGCGAAGACGAAGACTGCCAGCAGTTGACAAGCAATTTAGTGGAAAGTTAAAAGACCGCCCGCGGACTCGCCGGAGCCTCCGGGTCGCCTCTTCCTCCCGACTATTCATAATACACCAGAAAAGTTTTGACGTGATGTTAAATAAATTATGTCCTTACATCAGTTCCGCAAAGGCAGGCGCACGACCACAACTGCGATTAAGATTAACTTCTTGCGGGAATGTAGCTTAGATATTTGATTTTAAAATATAGGTCGAATTTGGATGCCCTACATTCTGGGTTAAAATGGTTTTTATAAATGTCATTTATCTATTTTGGGTGCTTGTTGGGTACTTACTGAAAGGACAAAGACTACAAAAAATTAAACGACCAAATAAGAGATGATGATTCGAAAAGGAAACGGACAAAATATGGAAAACTTAATGGATGCTATATTATATAGGTATTCCTGTTATTCCTATTGTTAAGAATACGACCGGAATTCCACTGGTTTCATTGACCGACTGTTTTACTTGCATTAGCGAAATTACTGATGGTCAGTCAATAGACAACTGCTAATAGTGACCTACGAATCACTCAGACCCATCTGTGGCCATTAGTCAGAGCTACAAAAATGTATCTCGCGGGATACGAACCCCGACCGTCAGATTACAGAATGTAAACCTGAGTGCTCTTAGCCTCTTGATCACCAGTGGCTGTGGATGCTATATTATAATTTTAACAAATAAACAAATGATAATTGCCAACCACGTATGCATATGCTTAAACTTCCTTTTTGTCACTAAAGAACTGATTTTTAGTTTCGTCCCATCCTGTAGCCAGTGTTGTGACAAATCATTTTAAAAATAATCTAAATCAATTTTTATGATTGCATCTATTTTTTTTTTTTGAGATCATAAAAAAGATCAGTAATTTTTTTTTATAATTTTTAATTCTTATTAATAAAATAGAACATAGAGGTTCAAGTTATGTATAAAAAGGTGTATACTTCTTTGACAATTTTAATATCAAAGAGGAAAATACAAATTACTTTTACAAACTAAAATAAAGAAGTTACTATGTATTTGTTTTTTCCAAAAATGTTGCTAGAGGTAGCGAAACACCGCTAAAATATTCAATTTTAGAAAGAAAAAGATTGGTAGCGACAGGTAGCGTAATTTCAACATATTTGTGGCGGAATTGGTCAAATATATGCTGACAACACTGGCTGATAATTTGCAGTATGCAGATAAAATATCTGATCATTTTTAAGATCATAGATCTTATTATTTTTTATCTAGATCAAGATCAGAAAACATAAAACCATCTAGATCAGATCAAAGATCTTACGAGTTCATCTAAATCAGTCATAACACTGCCTGTAGCACACCGAAGACATACGAAAAAGTCTTGCCTTCAGCACTGCTTAACAACCACTCCATTTTTAGTTTGCCAATTGCCCCCAGCTATCTTATTTGGGGATAGGTGCAGGAGTAGGTATAAATTTAAGGACCAACCAAATGGTTACAAAAAAAAAAAACATTTAGCTTCAAAAAATTAACTGTATAGCCTAACCTAATCAATACGATTTTTGAGAATATTTGCCCCGTTCGCCTCAAACTAAAAATCTAACAAAACTAACAGAAATATATGAAGCAATAAATTGAACCCTAAGAAACCACTGTCCAGTCAACTACGAACAATACTTTTAGTGCTAACAGCTAACACATTTAAAAACTTTCAACTTTCGAAGCATCTTGTGACAGTAACATAATCAATCGTATTCTGATTGATCACCTTGTCACAGCATTCTGCTTAGATCTTTGTTAAGTCACGCCCAGTTTTTGTGCGATTTGAACTGAGGATCTGGTGTTCACCACTCCGACAACTTAACCACATTACCACGGAGTTATTCCCATAGTTTCATCATACAAGCCTTTCTCGGTTCTAGACACTGTGTAGCACTGCAATAAATCATATCCATATTTTTGTTTTTCTTGGCGATTCTATTTAACGTATAAACTGGCCAGTTTCCACGACCATCAATAAACTAATCGAGAGCCCCACCCTTGCTCTTTCACCCTTCCCGCAGGGCAAGTACTCCGCACGAAGCGGCACACAACACGAACCACTTTAACTTTTAGTCGTTCGTTGTCATATTTTAGATAAAGTGCATCCGCGAGTCGCCGTCCCGCGGGCCAAAAAACGAATAAACTGACATTAACTTTGTTTGCGGAATATTGATTAAATGCGGGACCAGCTCGTGAACTTGTTCGACCAAAAAACTTGAAAGTTAGACAAGAAAAATAAGCTAGAAAAACTGTAAATTGAATTATGTGTACTGAAATTTTGTTTTTTTAATGGGAAACCTTTTAGTGGTCCACTATAAATTCAACCCTGGGGTAAAATATTACATTAACATTTTAATTTAATCCCTCGCAGCAAAAAGTGTGAATAAATAATTCTGTTTATACAATCTTTAATATAATTTTTAACGTAAAATTAAATTTTATATTTATTAAAACAGCAAATACAGACATTGGAATAATGTTTGTTTATTGAAAAAATATATTCACATGTGATAAAACGAGATAGATTATCGGAATTTGTTTACCAATGTGATTAATAAATAAATAGTAGCTACGAGTACATCATCACGCCATTTTACTATATATCATCCATCTCCCACCCTACACCCAAAATTGGAAGAGAAAAAATATGCTAGAAGTGATAATCTTTCTGAATTCCATCTGATACAATTGAATGTATTTCAATGTTCATTGTTCATCGGGCACAATAGCCAAAGTAACATTTTGCCCGAAAAACAACAAACCAAAAAAATTGTTTTCAGGGTTGTTTAATATTTAGGAATATTTGTGTTTCACAAAGTTTTATTTTGTCCCACAAATATTAGCTGCTGCCGATATTGTAGATCAAGATGACAAAAAAATAAAATATTACCGCAACATAGGAAAATATCATACGCTAAAAGTTAGCAACATTCGACACTTTAATACCCGGTTGCACCAACGTTAGTTAAATTTTAAACTTGGTTTAAATAAATAAAAGCGTATATATATTTTGACATCAATTTCAATTATTCCATATGACATATAACTTCGATTTGCTTTTATTTATTATATATTAAACAGAAAAAAATTAATTGTAAAATTCTAATGCTAAGAACAATCTAAAAAAATTAATGTAATCCCTAAGCCTTAAAGCCTAAATATGTATTTCGATAACTAGGTTATCATTATTAATAGGTGCAAAAAAAGATAAAATCAAGATTATACAACTTGTAAAAACCAAGTCAATGGTCAAGATTGAATCCAACTTAAAAAATTAAAATGTCAATCAAAAAAATAAAGTTTAACGCTTGAGTCCACTTAATAACTAATTCCCTAGTAGCCTAATAAATTATGGTAGCGTAGTGGCTGTCACTAGCATGGCACACTAGAGGTTGTAGATTCGAATCTCACTGAAGAGAATGGTCGATTGTGTTGTTCACATAAATTCATAATCATCCACTCAAGAGGCAGCATATGACCATAGTAGTAGCCCGCTTCCATCTTCGTAAAAAAAAAAATCAAGCAATTTTTTGTTAGGTGTGTAACCCAGGTCCGAGTTAATCAATCGATGTTTATTTTTAAATATCTGAATGCATACAATATACAGCACTTTAGAAAAAATAAATAATACAATTAAAGAGATCAGTCTTAAAAAAAGGAAGTGACATAGTGAACGAACAAACTAATTTAGAATACTTAAATTTTCATATATAATACCATTAGTTAAATTGTCATAGTTTGGATCCCTCGTTTCGAAGAATAAACCGTTGTAAAATACATCTGGTCTTCAGTGCAGTAATTATATTATTGAGATTAGTGTTTCATCACTGGTCCATGGGTATCGTTTTTGCAGAATCTTCCCTTATACATGTGCTCCATTTGGTAAAATAGGAAATATGTGTTATGGTAGGTGCGGTGAACTCCCCGGTGGTTCTTCGGTATCAAGTTTCCGTCGCACCTCAGGCGTCTTACGAGCGTTATTAAGGCAGGAAACGCAATCAAACTTTCGCTATCCGCACGCGGCGGCCGTCATCTCGCTGGATTACGTGTTGCAGATACCTTCATAACTCGCGCAATTGCGAAATGAAATTAAGGATTTGCTGATGGAGCCCTGACTGATTCGGATTCGCCGGGCGGTGCCCAATGTCCACTAACCGCGAGATGCAATCACCATAGTTTCATTATACACCTGATCTAATTCCCATGAGATTAAATTCCTGCTGCTTCTACCCGGTTTCCATTACACTCTATTTTCATTACCGCCGTCGTTATCTCTGATAATTCGCCCTTATGGCCTGCGTTGTTCGACTCTGATGAGATTAAAAACTCCTGAGGATCTTCAGTATTTAATTTTCTATTATACTTATTTTGTTTGCCATAATACGGATAATGGATTCCTCTAAAACTTCAGTACAACGTATAATTAATCATCTTCTTTCTTGAGTCAATTTAATAATTAGTGCAGAGTTAACACAGCATGATAGAGTACTGTTTATTCATATAATTGATTATCATAGTGCCAACAATCTCGGTTTACAAGATAAACTCTAATTAAATCCTTCCGCACTCGCTGAATATTTGCTCGGCGCCATTTTATTTTGTAGATTAGCTTCTGAACGGGAAAGTAGGTCATGTAAAAAGAATACTAATTTATTATAGAAAACTACATCGATTTGGTTCATGTTGATAGTTTAGAACAAATGTATTTATAAAAACAAACAAAAACCCTGGTGTAGTTTCTAAACGACTTTCTTAAAAATATATAAAACTGAATTTACTTTTGTCATTAATGTTTTATTCTAGATACCAGCTACCGGGAATTTTTTTATCAGTATATATAAGGTATGTCATTCACAGTTAAAATGATTGACAGCGATGTATTAAACTTGTTTTTTTTTTTTAATAAATAAATCTAGGGATAATTTACATGGATTATTAATAATTAGTATTTAAACAATGCAGATTCTAGACCACTAACTAACTAACTAAACATTTTTCTAAAACTGCCTCAACCTTCACATGACCTGGTTCAAGATTGTCCACGGCTCAGACACCGCTGTCTACCTCGAATTCCAAATAGGTCAAACTGTTTTGACCTGTGTTCGAAATGGACAGTTGTACCATGAGCAACATTGAACCACTCAGTAAGCGGCATATGAGCAACTATAGTTAGTCTGCTTATCATCTTTATAATAAAATTACATTTTCACCTTGACGAGCTTTCTAGTGGGAATGGTACTTATATTCCAATATGGAAGTAAATTAAATTTAATCTATTTAAAGGATATGCAACAAATTTTAAATTATATAGATTCAGTTACAATCAAAAGAATGTACCGAATGTAAAACGAGAAATATTCTGTTTTACTTTATACAACAATATTTTTCAGCTTGCTCCAGTATTGTATAGTGTTCTATTGTGATGAAATAAAATATAAAAAAAACCTTTTCAAAGAGATCACCAAGTGCAGAGCTATCACATTCAAAACGGGATAAAAGATGTTTCCCCTTTGACCATAACGAGTTAGTTGGCTCCAAGTCTCTGTTAATCATAAATATGTACATACATAATATCATGCGCGTAAGATTAGCTATCGTCTATCGTAGAGGGATGTAGGTTAGATGCCAATGTAGAGTCTGGCGCTTGGTGGTTGCCGCACAAAGAGAGGAGCACGAAATTAATACCTGTGGAAGAGGTTAGCCTAGAGTCGCAGAGACCCAGGCGGCGAGGATGTGCAGAGCTCGCTCAAGCGAATGAGCCTTTCCGGTGGGGTGCTACCATTTCGAACACTCCTATATGGACACTAAGAACATTTGATTCCAATGAAATTGTAAACCCTGCTACGACTTATACAGTACAACTTTTGGGGAACCAAGGATATCCAGTTGTACTCTTAATATTTGGACAACCAAGAGCAAATAATTGGAGAAGAATCTACAAATTTTTATCTTTTTAGTTACTTATTTTGCCTGTGTGATTCAATCGTGATCACTGACTTGGTTTACAAGTTGTGTAATCTTGATGATCTAAAATATTGATGATGAACTTAGTTATCGAAAAACATATTTAGATATTTTAAAATTACATTTAAGTCTTAGTAGCCAGAATTAATTTATTTTATTTTTTAATTTCAATTTACGTTTAACATTTCTGTACTTGAAAGTGAAAACCAATACCTATATTGCATTTCTTGATACTTAAAATTTCAAAAAAACCTTTCATTCGTGTAATATCGGCCCAATTTTCTAAAGAAATTGTTACGTAGCAACTTACTCATGTTGATAAAATCGCATCAAAACTTCATGTTTAATGGAGAATATGTCATAAGCTATCAAGAAACTATTCATTTTTGTCACAATTAGCAAATTGTTACTGTAGCAACTTTATAGGGAATTAGTGGACCCGTCAGGCAGACGTTGTCCTGCCACAGACCTCCTAAACAGCTCCACCGTTTTTGATGAAATTTTGTTTTTGTACTTATGGGACCAAATACAAATAAGGAAAAAAATTCTGGATTTCGACAACAGAGCCTCCTACTGGGCCCAACTGTAGCTAAGAACAATCCTGGTGATCCCATAAGTACAAAAACACAACTATTCCCAATAAAATTGTTGAAATCCCGCTATTGAGTGTATTAAGTAATATCTGACATTTTTTTTTTGTTTTTTTTTCGGAAATTTGGGAACAGGGTTACTAAAATCTGTGCTGCGGGTCTTAGACGATGAAAATGATCTGCTGTAAAATGAGATGGCGGCGGTATGTGAAGTAATCTTCTTGGGCGAGCTGGGAGCGGGCGAAGTGGAAGCAGCTTCCGGTGAGCCCCGGCTCGCGTCTCGCAACCCCTTGCGGAAGGAATCCCTATATAAGACGATTTATTTGCAATCTCGACCTCAAGCATCAGAAATGCGCGTCGACCCGAATAAAATACAAAAAGAGCAACGGTCTATGAATATTAATAAGGTGGCCCGCTGCGCACGGGCCGCAAATACCGACTCGTTACTTTGTCGTACACAGGAAAATGTATTTGAAGTGAGAAATATTAAAATCCGCGGCGCCCAAAGAAAAAAACACGCAGAAACGTAATAATGAAGGAAGGGATTGCCTCCGCTCGGCGCGTGGAGTTCCAATTCTGGCCGGGTGCAGCGCTGCAGTCGCCGATCGCTGGTTTGTCCGATGCAATGCAAACAGCGCATAAAACGAAGCTCTGCTTGCTCCGTTCCACCAGTTTTCCATTAGATTTCCTTCTCATCACATTCAGCTATTTTTAATTCAGATTTCGAAGATTGCAAAAGGCTTAGATACATCTCTCTAAATATTAAACAATACAAGACTATTGATATTCCAATATCTATATATATATATATATATATATATATATATATATATATATATATATATATATATATATATATATACGTTTTACTTTCTTTTACATATTATATGGAAGTATGGGGATTCATAAGATTTTCATGGAAACTATGTAATATTTTATAATTATTATAACACCAAAACCGAAAAATTACGGGACGCCCTAAACAGTAAGTCTTCATTTTCATTGTCTCAGGTAAACACTGACTAATATAACGCTCCTTCATTTCGTATCGTTTATCTTTCTCATTGGTCCAGCGAGAACGTATTTCGATTTTTCATGCAGCGCTGGTATCTATGGAGGGGTTGTGTTTCAAATGAAAAGATGGCCAAAAAAATCGAAAGTTGAAATGATTATGCATTACAATGGTCAATTTTCTTGAAATGATGTTTTAAATTAAAAACAAGTGTATATTTTTTGAGAAACTGCCAACTTTATTGTGATAAATTTATTTTTGAACTCAAATTTATCTTATAACTTACAAATTCAATTTAATCGCCTAAAAATTTTATTTGAAATCTTGAAGATCTAAAAAATGTTGGAAGTAACGCCTACTTGTTGAAGGATAAATAAAAATGAAGTTTCAAATTGAAAACAAGTGCATATTTTTTGAGAAACTGACAACTTTATTGTGATAAATTTATTTTTGAACTCAAATTTATCTTATAACTTACAAATTCAATTTAATCGCCTAAAAATTTTATTTGAAATCTTGAAGATCTAAAAAATGTTGGAAGTAACGCCTACTTGTTGAAGGATAAATAAAAATGAAGTTTCAAATTGAAAACAAGTGCATATTTTTTGAGAAACTGACAACTTTATTGTGATAAATTTATTTTTTAACTCAAATTTCTCTTATAACTTACAAATTCAATTTAATCGCCTAAAAATTTTATTTGAAATCTTGAAGATCTAAAAAATGTTGGAAGTAACGCCTACTTGTTGAAGGATAAATAAAAATGAAGTTTCAAATTGAAAACAAATGCATTTTTTTTGAGAAACTGACAACTTTATTGTGATAAATTTATTTTTTAACTCAAATTTCTCTTATAACTTACAAATTCAATTTAATCGCCTAAAAATTTTATTTGAAATCTTGAAGATCTAAAAAATGTTGGAAGTAACGCCTACTTGTTGAAGGATAAATAAAAATGAAGTTTCAAATTGAAAACAAGTGCATATTTTTTGAGAAACTGACAACTTTATTGTGATAAATTTATTTTTGAACTCAAATTTATCTTATAACTTACAAATTCAATTTAATCGCCTAAAAATTTTATTTGAAATCTTGAAGATCTAAAAAATGTTGGAAGTAACGCCTACTTGTTGAAGGATAAATAAAAATGAAGTTTCAAATTGAAAACAAGTGCATATTTTTTGAGAAACTGACAACTTTATTGTGATAAATTTATTTTTTAACTCAAATTTCTCTTATAACTTACAAATTCAATTTAATCGCCTAAAAATTTTATTTGAAATCTTGAAGATCTAAAAAATGTTGGAAGTAACGCCTACTTGTTGAAGGATAAATAAAAATGAAGTTTCAAATTGAAAACAAATGCATTTTTTTTGAGAAACTGACAACTTTATTGTGATAAATTTATTTTTTAACTCAAATTTCTCTTATAACTTACAAATTCAATTTAATCGCCTAAAAATTTTATTTGAAATCTTGAAGATCTAAAAAATGTTGGAAGTAACGCCTACTTGTTGAAGGATAAATAAAAATGAAGTTTCAAATTGAAAACAAGTGCATATTTTTTGAGAAACTGACAACTTTATTGTGATAAATTTATTTTTGAACTCAAATTTATCTTATAACTTACAAATTCAATTTAATCGCCTAAAAATTTTATTTGAAATCTTGAAGATCTAAAAAATGTTGGAAGTAACGCCTACTTGTTGAAGGATAAATAAAAATGAAGTTTCAAATTGAAAACAAGTGCATATTTTTTGAGAAACTGACAACTTTATTGTGATAAATTTATTTTTTAACTCAAATTTCTCTTATAACTTACAAATTCAATTTAATCGCCTAAAAATTTTATTTGAAATCTTGAAGATCTAAAAAATGTTGGAAGTAACGCCTACTTGTTGAAGGATAAATAAAAATGAAGTTTCAAATTGAAAACAAGTGCATATTTTTTGAGAAACTGACAACTTTATTGTGATAAATTTATTTTTGAACTCAAATTTATCTTATAACTTACAAATTCAATTTAATCGCATAAAAATTTTATTTGAAATCTTGAAGATCTAAAAAATGTTGGAAGTAACGCCTACTTGTTGAAGGATAAATAAAAATATAATGAATCGGTGACAGTATTTCTTTAAATTGAAAGATCTTAGAACTCGTATGTATGTTTATTTTTTTAAATGTAATAAAAAAGCAAATTTTCATCGAGATAGGTCATTTTAAAAGTAAAGAAATCGGATAATATTTTGTACAGCTGTTTTTTCACTAATCCGATCTGAAGGAGGGGATACAAAATTTTAACTTTCGATTTTTAATGGCCACCATATCATATATACATACATACATATAATACGCTCAGTGGGGTAGCGTGAACCCTGGAACACAATCCAGCTTCTCTAATCATTCCTATTTTGCCACAGCACTTCTTTGGAATTTAGCAATTTGTTTTTATCTGCGTCCAATTATTATAGAACAAAAGTCGTGTTATTATTATTAATTCATATTTACCGACTTAAAAATAATTATATATTTATTATTATTATTATTATTATGAATTAACCATGTGTCACACCTCACATAATGTGTTCCTTATTGGTGTGCTAATATGAAGAAAGCTTATTAAAATGTAATAGGTAGCTGAAGTAACCCTAGTCGTTCGCAGACAATGGGAACACAATCACATTAATATAATCCCTAATTGAAAAGAAGCAGTGGGGCCTAGTGCGAGCAAGAGCATCCACTCAACCACCGATAAACCCAGATTAATAACTTAGTGGAGCAGAATTCCAAATCGGTCTAGGAACACTCCGACTGCTCGGAAGTCCTCGCCGCCCAACGCAAGTTGTCCAAGCAGCTCGCTTAATGTTTACTCAAATAACCGAAGGACTGCAGTGCACGAACTTTGCTAATCGGGCTCCTTTACCTCAGCATCCATTTAACTGGCTATTAACCGTGGGAACGGAACACGCTGTTAAGATACATGGCGGCCTCAAGGACATTCAGACACCGTCCCGTCGTTCCGACCAATCACAATTTTCCTGGAACGAGCCATCGCGTTTGTTTAGGATGAAGTTAATTAGTTCATTTGCTAATCTTGAAGCATTATTAAGTTTGCACGGAAGTTCGGCTGTGCGTTTGATGTTAGTTAGGATGGGTCTGCAAGAAGTGGACGGTTTGTGGGTACAACTACTTCCCTCCGCCCGCTTTTTCTTAAATTAACTAGTTAAGATTACCCCGGGTTAACTATCTCACAGTTTTTCTCCTGCAATTGAAATTAAAGTTCCAACTAACATTATCCTTTGCTATACACTTGAATGCATTCTCTACTGTTCCTAATGGAAGTAGTTGGGTCAGGGTATGGTTATTTCTCACGATTTATTTTAATGAAATAATTTTTGAATTTGTTTGGTCTTAACACCTGCTGCGATATTTCCGGTCGTAAGAAACTTTACGCCTATTCCGTTGTTCGCTTCAATTATAAAATTATGAAGTTTTATTTTTCTATCTTTTCGTTTACGTTAAGTTTAGTAACATGATTCCGATGACAACGAACCTGACTATTACCTAAATTTTCACCAAATTTCACTATAATTTTTTTACTGCATTTCTATACTTGAATCCTATGAAACTGAATACAATAGAGTGCATCAGCATATCTATTAAATTTTCTAAGATATAGTGAATTTTCGTGCGTCTCGAAATGCAAATTTGCACTATGCATGATATTGAAAAAGAGTCTCCAGCTCTGTGTTTTTTGTACATTTTATTACAAATTAAGAAATTTAGATAAATAATTTTTTATTTTGAAAATTTTGATTACTGATATTTAGAACAATATAAGATACAGCAGTGAAACATAAACCATTCGATTTAGGTCGTGAAATTACATAAGTATACAAAATTTCAGATTATTTGGGTAACGGATTAAAATTTTATAATAAAAAGTTAAGGGTTAATTTTGACGATTTTAGATGATTTTCAGACTTTTCTTTCTAATTAATTAAAACGTTGACCAAATATTTTGATATTTTACATACTTATGTATTTCGAAGAACTGAATCGATTGGTCTGCACCTTATATTTGCATCTATTATATTTGTCGAGTAACAGACGTTCAAAATTTTGATAAAAAATTTCGAAAATTTTAAAAATTTTAAAAAATTGCTTATTCATTACAAAATGCAAGAAAAACACAAAACTGAACAGTATTTTACAATTTCTTCCATAGTTTTTGAATTGCAGCCTCTCAAAGTTGCACTTTGAAAAATATGTAAAATCGCCGTATCTCAGAAAATAAAAGAGATATGACCATGCGCTTTACTGTAGTGAGTTTCTTAGGGTTTATATTATATAGAAACCTAAAAAATAAGAGTAAAGTAATCACATCATCAATTTGTTCATGATTTCCAAGCTTTCTTCTGCGTAGTATATAGTGTGTTAAGTAAAGCTGTTAAGAGAGAATATGTTTCAAATTTATGAAGTTGAATCTTGGTAATACAGTGTAGTGTAAAGAAGACTTTACGATGAAGATGACAATTACCTCAACCCGCGAGAAACATTACACTTCATAACGTCTTAATTTCGCTTTGAAAAGTTTAACTTTGAAGTAACTAACTAGAACCTTCAACTCGGAGACAAAAAATCTGTCGTAGTAGAATTCTTACCTCGAAGTTAGTTGAAATCTTCCATATCTCACAGAACAGCTGGCACATTTGCATAGAGTAATAGTTCTGATCTTGACTATACAACACATGAAGCCAACTTGCATGGAACCTAACGCAACTCTCGGCAGCGGCACTAGGCGGCGACACTGCTGCTGTACTCTGTGAAATTAGTTTCTCCTACGCAGTGGCGCGGGAATTTCAGCCGCGCGTTCAAAACTAAACTTTGTAATTAAATATTCTGTCGTTCGCGTTGTCTGCGCTGTCGTCGCACTGCTCGACGCTTAGAGATTTCCGGCGATCGTGAAGAAATTCACAAAGGCATCCGCCGATATTGGCTTGTTTTTGTTCTCTTTTTACCCTTTCCCTCTTAACCGGAATCGGTTTTTGTTGGCTCCTCTAAATACTCCATGTTTTTGTTAAATTTACTACGAAATTACAACGTTATATATTAGAGAGGCATCGGACGGCCTCGGTAAAATTATAGAAATTTGGCACTGCGGATGTTAATATTAGACACAAGAAAGCTATCATCCCTAGTTTTACCTCACTCTGGTGATTATTATTTTGAAACAGAGTTATTAATTTTATGATATTTGTTAAGCATTGTGATCTTGAATTGAATTGTTGTTGCATTTTACTTTGGAAGCAAATACAATCTGCGTTCATGAGTAAAATAACATATTTATTTTACCATTGTCCAATGTTCTGAAATTATTATTTTTTTTGTATAATGTTTATTCAAAACCAATAACATTTTAATGAAAATGGCTTTTTTATTATGAATACAAAAGCTTAATTTTTTTAGCTGCCAAAAACTTATAGCCAAGGTGGTCGAGGTTAAGAGCAAGGTTACAATTTGTAATCTGACATATAAAAATCTGTATAATTCGTAGCTCTGTTAAATGACAACAGAAGGGTCTGATTGATTCGGATGTCTATATAAGCATAGTTCTTTGCAATTTTCTATTATTATTACTTATAATTATTATTATTAGTTATTGGATCCGTAAGATCATACATGATATAGAACGTAGTTCACCCTCTATTGCATACTGTTCTCGATCGGGAACATAAAATTTAAAATTCTTCTTTTTTTCTTATGCAGTTTACATTCATGGCAATCATGTTGTAACCATTTGGGAACATTATATACACTTTGTCAATTGCTAATAAGGTCATTCCTTCCATTTTGACCAAAATAAAAAAAAAATGTTGAAGTGGCAAAAGGATAATTACAGAAACTGAGATAGAAAATGTAAAATTTGAAGGAAGCAGCTTATTATTTGCTGATATATTACAGCTAAATACACCTTTACACAATTTCCAAATTTTTTTTTATCTGATGTTTTCCTAGAAGAGGTTGTTTATCAAACATTTTTTTTTTTTGTATAGTACGCAAAGACGACCCAATAGACCAAAGTGCTATTGTAAGTTGAATTGGTTCATAATGTTTTAAAATTTAAAATTACAATATTTATTAACAAATTCCTTAAAATTATAATAGGCTTTATCACACAGAAATCTGAATAAAGTATTTTTAAATGCGCTAATAACTTTACAGTTTTTAATGTTGTCTGGTAAGGCATTGTAAATATTAACCATCAACAGATTGGCTAATGCAAATAAAATATTCGGTTAATGAAACCAGTGGAATTCTAATTCTATACTTAACAATAAAAGAAACTGGAATAAATTATTCTTTTAGTGTAACGTTCCTCTTCTTCAGAATGTTATTGATGATGTATTCCTGGTGCCTTTTGGTCTTCCACGCTTTCTCTCTTCCTTCAGATTTGTCATCCAAATTTTCCGCACCGGTCTTGATTCATTCATTCTTATCACATGGCCCCACTATACTATGTTTCTAGGAAGTGTGATATTGGTTTGCATTGCAATTGTTCTCTTATAATTTCGTAGGTATCTAATTCTGTCCACCATTGTTACTACTCATTTTACTTTTCTTAGATATTTCATTTGCAGCGCCTGCATTTGCATTTTGCTTTTTATTTTTTAAGAGAGTAGGTATCCATGCAGCGCAACCATATGTATAGCGATCTGTATATTATATTATATACCCTCACTTTTGTTTTTGTACCTGAAAGATTATTATAGTTTTGTCTATTCTTTCATTTATGCCATTGTCCTGTTTACCATTATTTTCTATTATCCTTCCCAATTTATTGACTTCTTCTATTTTCTCATTATTAATATTCAGGTTTCCAATTATTTGTTCGCTTTCCACTCCACTATATCCTTTGTCATTTTAGTATTAATTTTCCTAATAACAGTGATTTTTAAATACAAATTCAACATTCATAACGTACGGTTTATGTTAAGAATAGTCACATAAACGTCTATTATGATATAACTTCTTTCTTCGTCCTTCATTTGGAGGATTGCTCTTGGCTTCGGACGTGGTTCTTCAAATGGAGTAGATATAAGCATTCATCAAGCAAATAAGTTTGCCATGAATGTAAAGCGAGTAATAATATTAGACAAATATACGAGACTAATCCCATTCAAATCCAGCAAATTCATCATAACCATTAACTCGGCACTTACAACTGAAATCCTGGTAATCCTCATCAACTTTCGTGGGTGACTGTACATGCTCCAGTGCTCTTGTTTACCACGCAACGCATATAACTCGGGCTCGACATAACAATTAGCAATAAGTGTGGAATGTATTAAGTAATAATGTTTCGGAGCCTCCATTAGACAGTCTCGCGTAAATTGTTGCATCATCGCAGATCCGCCGACGCCGAACTTGCTTAGTTCGCGAAGTGGCGTGCGTGGCGCTGGCGACGTTCACGAAGTTTGTAAGATGGCGCAATCTCGTCAACGCTCAACGGTTTAGTGCGGCGGTAATACGCTGCCATGTTGTAAGTAATAAGAATTTGAGGATGAGTGGATGAGGATCTTGCTCTGCGCTCTGCTTCAGGTACTTTCACGATTCGCGAGGAGATGGCTGTAATTAGTGGGGCAGAAACGGCGCGATAAATTATTAATTAGATTGTTTTAGTCGAGTGACGAAATTCTCCTCCAAAAATTGTTTTAGTTGAGCATTCATGCATTATTGAGGGAGGCACTTAGATTCTTTGTGTTATGTTTAAAATAATTTTCGACAAAACAATAATGAAATACTAAAATACTTGAATTATTTGTTTTGTTATTTAATTAAAAAATAGTACATGAGAGTAAATAATTGTTATAATTTTTCCAGGAATACGTTATTGAAATATAAAATATAATTAAAACTGTACAATTGAAATTTTAATGTAATAATAAATTCAATTAAAATACATCGGTTTAAACATTTATATGGAATTTTAAATCCAAATAGCAAATTAATAATGTAATCTCGTAGTGATGTGATAAATAATTAAAAATATTGACATTTGTCATTCATACACTGACCATTGAATTGAATTAAATAAACCATGTTTTTAAATAATTTTAATATTTAAATACGTGGAAAATCAATCTATACAAATATTTTATGTAAAATACATATTACACCACATGCGTTCTAACTTTTTAATTAATAAAATAGATGAGGTAAATAGCTCGATGACAACCCATCGAACTATGGACCATGAAACCCGCAATAGTCATATTATGACTGGTAACAATATTTTACTTAATTTATTAAATTAATTTAATCAATTACTCACTCTACTACTACTAGAGTAGATCTTGGTATAGACATATTTTACTCGTGAAATGCGGTTACTAGCTGTCAATTCTCAGCCCTCGCAGTGTTAATGTAGGAAGAGTATTTGAAATAATTTAATAAGTAAAATAAATATAATATCACGCCTTTTACCCATAATGGCTGTGGTACTGTTTATGCAGATCTCGGTAAGTGATTTTAATACATAATGTACAATTACCAGCTGTCAAAACGTGCCCTTAATGGTGTTACTGAAAGGGAAGAAGTAAAATTGAAATGGCAACTGTCGATTGTAGGATTTGACCTGAGGATTTAACGATCCACAGGT
Organism: Poecilus cupreus; assembly: GCA_963942605.1. Lineage (NCBI taxonomy): Eukaryota > Metazoa > Arthropoda > Insecta > Coleoptera > Carabidae > Poecilus > Poecilus cupreus. The sequence goes on from OZ012720.1 coordinate 32,433,502, forward strand.
CGATGTGTTGCCACAGAGCTATTTACCCCATTTACATTACAAGCAAGGTAAAACAGTTTTCACTGCTGAATGCTTGTAATGTAAAGAACTATTACCTTGCGTGTATTGTACAACATTTTACTTGTTACTCATTTGTAAATCAAACTAAAATTATAACCAAGTCCTGTCAGTTATACACAATTATTCTGTCGAAAATGATTTGAAATGATTTCGCATAAGCCTTGTAAACAATACTGTGGCAACGTGCATTGTTAACATTGTTTACTAACTTGTAAAAATTTTACAATGTAGCTGTCAATTAGTAACTTGTAAAGATTCATTTTCAAAAGCAAAAGAGGGCTATGGTAAGTGGTGTTTACAAGTGAGTAACAATAGTATATTCTACAACAAGTTATGGAATGGCACATATTCCACGTGAGCAAAAAGTTTGTAGTCCGAGCCAAAAGCAAGGGCTGCGGTTTTCGAGCGTGGGATAGGCCATTCCGTTACATGTTATAGACTATACTTTCTATAAAAAGGTTTTGGAAATTATACAAAAATACAAATATAAAACTGTTGAAAACGTCAAACTCAAATAAATCAAATTAAAACAAACAGACGTAATCAAAGTAACTGAATCAAGATACGTCATATGTTGCGCTAATAAGCAGTTCTGATTCGTCGAAAATATTCCATGCGCAGCGTATGGAATGTTAGTGATTCCATAACAATTTTTAGTAGTGGAATGCCCAGTTCCCAAAACAGTGTTATAGAAACAATTTTTTCAGCTACTGGTATCGAACTGTGGATCTCATGATTCATTTTACCATCGAGCTGCTTACCGTATATCAGATGAAACTTCATAAAATAAATTTGAAAAATCGTGATAGTAAAAGATGTGCCTTGATTTATGTTCCTCCTCAAGTGTATAGACAATGATTGTCGCTCAAACAGTTTAATAAAATGTATATAAGAACGAATAAAGCATAAAGGCTATTAAATGAAAGATGTTCTTATGAAACGTGCACTTGAGCAGAAGATGGAAACGCTTTAATGCAGTTTGACACAATACAAATTCTGAAACAAACTTGCGCTGCTCCATATCCACGTCGCTGTGTTAATAAAACGAATGTCAAACATTTACTACATAGTTCATGAATAAATTACTGTCAGCAAATGTTGTAAGAAACGGTTACTTCCCCGTCAAGTCCGAAAGTTTCCGGGAATGTTTTCACGTTCCGTGAAAGCGTTTGGTTAAATATTCACGGATTAGCTCATTTATATCTGTGCATTATTAAAATCTCTCTGATGCAACGTTTTCCAGTCCGGCGGCGCGGGCGTTTTAAATCCCGCCGTGAGAGCCTTTCAAGCGAGGATAAATAAAACGTTGGGCGCATGTTTTCTTTATAAGTCACGTATCGATGACCGCCGTAAGCTCCGCGAGGCGTCCGTTCGAACCCGACCACTCCTCACCTCCACCACGCAGACCCATCCGAGCCGAGTAGCTTGCCGATGCGATGTTGTTCCAAAGCTACTCGTGATCCTCGGAAGATTCACCGGTTTACGTGTTCCGATGTTCGTTCCTTCCAACCGAATGCTTCGTTACGAACGAATTGATTTTGTGGGATTTGTATTAAATTATGAAATGGAGTTTTGATGTAATTAAGATTTCAGATTTGTTGCAGAACTGGAAACACTCTTTCTTTTACTAATACGCTTTCTTGAGACTCTCCGTCGTTGATAGCTGAATGAGTTCTCTATCGTGTCCTATTTTAAGACAAATATATATTTTTTAAATTAACAACAAATCTGACCATTACATCATTCACCTATTTTGGGTCTGGCTCTTTGCTTTCGCAGATCTCAACAGGTGATATATTTTTAACCGACAAAAAAAAGAGGTTTGTTAGACGACGCGTATATTTTTTTCTACGGCCGCTTATAAATCTGCTCATTGTATGTTTGTTGTTGCTAGGGATATGAGATATATAGCAAGCATCTTGCGAAATAAATTTGTTTTGTGATTATTTCAATACAGGTTATTTCATTTCAGTAAAACTGCCATTGCTAGAGCTATTTAATAGAATTTTCAAATATTGAAATGATGAAAGCGGGATAAATGTATTATTAAAATTAAAATAATGGGCCCATAAACTAATTTTTTTAAATTTTTTTTATGAAATTTTATTAGAATATATGACGATCAGTGAAAACCCGATGTGAAATTTTTTTATATTACCCGAGATATGATTTTTCAAAGTTTGTGTGTCGTCACAGGTACTACTCCAGTGGCACTAAAACAACGATTTTCCATGATAGTAGATTATATATTTTTTAATATAAAAATAATATTATGTCTTAATTTACAACAATTAAACTTAATATAAACTAAGACAAAATTCCATTGCCAACTTTAAGAGTGTTTTACTTGATATTCGAGTAAATAACAACAAAAGTTTGAGGACAGGGGCGCTAGTAGTGATGTAACCTAACCTCAACACAATTTTAATCAATAGATTTTCAACACAGCACAATAAAACAGTAAAATTATGAAACAAGTAATAGAAGCCCAACAATTATAATCTTAAATACCAACAAACAAAAATATGAAATGACATTTCGTAGTTCTATTTTAGCCCACAATAGGCGTTGGGCGCAGCGGCAGACGCACGATTTGCAATTTTCATATTTCTGGCCAATAACACAATGCAAGTAGCTTTGACGTCAAAATATATTCAATTCGTTATATCGCTTTACTGCCAAATATTTAAAAGAAAAAAATACTTTACTACTTATTATCCCATAAGTGTTACACGATTTTGATATAAATTTGTCATATTTCGTTTATGGTTTATGCGCCCATTAAGAAATAATATCGTGGTCGTAGAAAAAGCATAGTGTATAATTCGTATGGAATATCAATTTCATACCCGTATGATTAGCAGCATGAGCCGTAGAAAATGAATACCATTCCATGCTTGTTGTACAATTTATTATTATATGCATGACCACGCATAATTTTTAAGAGAGTTGTCCGATTTTGATTATTCCTTCTTTATTGTATAGATTATATCATAAAGTTGATCCCATATAAATTTTTTTTAAAATTCCACCTTTAGGGCAGGAAATTAGGAAATGATAACTTACATACATAAATTAAAAGTCAATAGAATAAAAATTTAATACACTACAAACTGTCTTACATTCCATACGATGCAATACAAATTCAAATCTAGAGTATCATTTTCAAACATCATGTAGGTAGAAAACAGCGCCGCCAACGGTAATTTTAGCCTCGAAATTATATTGTTCGTGAGCTGGAGGTGGAAAACATGGATGATATATTTATTAAATATTAAAATCTATCTGAAGCTAGTCAAGTAATTACAAAATTAAAGAGCTCCAAGTTAATTGACTTTTAATTTTATTCACAAAGTGTATCCTTTGGGAATTCTACTGGCTCTTCTACATTCTTTGATGTATTCATATTTTAAAAGCTTTATAGTGATTTAGATTTAATTTAAAGTTGAAAAAAGTGACAAAGTAATCAAGAAAAATTAGTATTCTACACGGATATATGTACTGCGAGTAAAATTCAGGAAGCAAGTATGGAAAGTGCTGAATTTGTTGAAATCTCCAAGTTAAAGACATTAAATATTTCATGAAAGTAGGTACCTACTAGAGGAGTCTCCGGGTTTATTGAAAAGTTAAAATTTATCACAGAGAACTGTTAGGAAAGTAACCGGTAGTAGCTGATTTAGTTTGAATCTCAGTCGTAGCGGAGCGTCATATCGGCATGCGGCAGCTCAATTCCAACTGGAGGAATTAAGTCGTTATTTTATTGTAACGACCGTCGTTACATAATGAAAAATCGAACGAAAGCAGGGCTCCCTCTATATCATGAAAGTGCTATTAGGAGAATTCTTCTACGAGTTACGATTAGTTTGTGTGTGTGACATGAACTTCAAGCCCGCGACGATATATGGCATCGAAGTTTTCAGTTGTTTCCATGGCCTACTCTTCGCCTGTGTAGTACCTCTGCCATCCATCCACTCGGGAGCTAAAGTATCCGTTCGCATGGTGAACTGTTATCGTTCTTTTATGCTAGGACCGTAATACGTTATTTGCGACGGGCCCAAACTTTCCCAACATAAACACGGCCAGTAGAAATTGTGGCCAGGGCTTGAAGAGCAAGGGATACGATGAGAACAACGACAGGATGTACATTTATACGGAACCCGCGAGTTTCCTTGGCAAGCAAGTATAATTTCATTGAGACAACGCCCAAATATTATTTGCTATGATCACCTAGCTGTACTAATTTAAAAAATATGAAGCAATTCTGCTCACTGAATCCCATTGAACTAATAATATGAGGAATAAATGTGCTTGAATGGATCGAAATATGAAAGTGGATGGGACCAAAGAGGTACGCCAAGATAGAAATGTTTGGAGAAGATTTATTGTTGGTTGAATATACTCATGAGTTTGCTATCCCACTGAGTTGTTCTACTAAATGTTTTTACTTAACACTTAACTCTTTCTAACTTTATGGGAATGCTAGGTGTTGGTTTATTCTTTTGGTTTTAATTGCTATATTTTCATCCATTTTTCTCTTACTTTCGTTAGACATTTTATTTCTCCCCATTTCACGCTCCTCTTTTTTAATGCTTTTTCAGTTCTTTTATTCAGGTTTTTTTTTGTTATCCTACCTTCGTGTACTTTTCTTGTTCTTTCTTCTCCCATTCTTAGGATGTGCCACCGTCTTAATTGCCCTTTTTCTATTACATTACCTATGGTTTTTACTTGTAGTGCTTACTTGACGTTTTTATTTCTTACCTTGTCTATAATAATTAATATTATAGTTTTTTATTTGTTTTTGTTCTATTTTTCTTAGAAACCGTATTTCTATATTTATAATATGTTATAGTGTCTTTCTGTTGTCATCATTTCCAAAGCATTACTTTACTTACTCTTTTAATTATTCTACTCTGAAAAACACTCTACAAAATTTATTTTGTCATAACATAACATAAGAGAAGGTAATTGATAATGAAAGTACACGATACTTGCACAATTTGTAATGGCGGAACTAACACCACTTGAACTCACCTATATTTTTGCACGTAAAACCATCAAGCCACGCCCATTAAAGATATTAGTTGAGGAGAAACCACAGGAGTAAAACTAAACTGGCAACTGTTGCCCGTAGAATTCTAACTTGTAACACCAAATCTTACCACAACTACTTACACAATAAATGCAAACAAAACTTGGAACGAATCACATGTGTAACACCATTCTACAGTACGAACATATACGGTACATTTTGACTGACTGCCTGACGCGATCGCAGCGCCAGCGTAGGAAAGGGGTTCAACCTCCAAGTTGTCTTTAACACTGTGGAATTAGAATCAACACTGTTAAATTATAATAAATATTTTTTATAATTTCAATTGAAAGAAATAAATAAATGGTACGATCCTTATAAGAATTTCATTTACTAATTTAGATATAGAAATTTAGTTTTCAAAATTTTAAAATACATGTAAATATTTTAAGATGTACTTACAGATTTTAAAATTTATAGTTACTCGTATATTAAAAATATCACCATATTTTATATTCTAAATCTAAATATCTAAATCCAATTAATCATAAATTGACTGAAAAAAGAATAACTGTGACAACAATAAGATGAATGTATTTTCAATTAAATTAATTTATTTGTAATCATCATAAAATATTGTTATAACATGGATGCAGAGAGTGTGGCAAAACTGCAGTTGACAGTTACCTATGAAGTTAGTTGCGAAACTACCCATTGTGTTTTTAATGGTTTATGTGTGTTTTAGGCCTTTAGGTGTGTTTTGATAATACTGTGTTTTAATGTGGTATGAATTGGGCGTATGAAAAACCTCGTAGCTAGCGCAGCGACAGTGAGACCCGAAAAGATAAGGTTGTTAGAATAAAGGGTGCGTTCTGTGGAGTGGAGCACAATGATGACACCCGTCTTCGGCGAACTAACCTAAAAATGAGTTAATGTGTATGAAAAAGTTGTATTAAAAGTTTGTACTGCGATTCAATTTTTCTTCACAGGTGTCCGTCAACTGCAGTTTTACCAAATATTGTTTTAGCATAGATGCAGAGAGTGTTAAATATAATCTTAGTTTATAATATTCAAGGTTATTTTTTTGTATAAAAAAACTACAGCCAGATCCTGACTAGAAGATTTTATATTACTTAATTAATACGTTACCGTGGCTCAATTTTAAGTTTACATATTAGGCTCATCTCATAAGTGTGCTAGCTTTCTATAAAGTATTAATTAATTAGTGTATTCTTTGAAGCTGTAGAAAACGTCGTGCACAATGAGCGCGGTGTTGAAAAGTAGTTTACCTTGCTATAAGTTATATTTAGCAGTAAATTGTAGAATAAAGATAATATTTGAGAAGCCTTTTCCTGCTAACAAAGAACGTTAAAATTAAAAGACGTTCCATCGAGAAGAAAAAGAACAAAGTTACTTTAAATATCCAAAATCCTTTTATTCTCCAACGCAACGGTTAAATCTAAATTTAAAATCAACGTGAACATTACAAAAAAGCTCGAACCTCAGCACAATATAGATAGAGATAATAACTCTTGTAAAAACTTGGGCTGTGTACATAAGCGAGAAGCCGTAATGGGTTATCCGAGCGGTTCTTTACAAAAGAAGATGATCAATGTTAATTAATCACGGTAGTGAACTCTCGCCATCTCACTCTGCTTAACACGCCGCCTCCCTTGATGCGCACCCAATTCATCCGAGCCAGATTCAAGCACTATCAATCACCAGCCGCCTTCCAAATTTCAAGAATTCTGATAGTGATTACATTCATGATTGGCAAATGCTCGAGTCATCATATTTTTTAAATGCATATATTCATTAGTCAAGTCGAACTTTCGCAATTAAATTTTGAGTCTACAATAATATTGTCAATATACTCACGCCGTCCTGATTCAATATATAATAATATCTGAACATGCTACAGATAAAAAAGTTTTCAAATTAATTAAAATTTTTTTTTTGGATTAGCAAAAATTATAGCCGCCATTTATGTTAGTTTTTTGAAGCGCGCAACACGTACATTCAGATCTGTTCGATTTTTATTAGTAACTCATTTTCAAATGTGTGATTAACAGTCTTAAATATTCTTCCAAACATCTACCTATTGTTGCTTGTAAAAATGCTGTTATATTCTAAGAGAAAATGTAAGTACAGTCTACCTCTTTGACTATTCTTCGTTGTTCATGTTTCATATTTTTTATTGTTGTTCTCTTTTCCCATTCTTTGGATATGTAGGTACCTATCAGCTCAATTGCCCTTCTTATGGTACATTGTCTATGGGATATATCTTTGTTTCTGATTTTATCCATGATGATTTTTCCTTCTATTTTCCTAATTAAGAACATCATCTCTGTACTCTTTAACAGTTTATCATACTACGGAATCTATTTGAAGTTGTTCAAATTTTTGAACCACAGATCAAAATGGGATTGGTTACTTCTCTAGGTACTTGAACCTTAGTACCTTTTGGTATTTCCATTTTCGTTAGTATGTTTCTTATACTATTGAAAAATCATCCTGATGCACCTGTTCTTTCATTTATTTTGTTGTTTAATCTTCTATTACCTAAAATTGCAATTACTTCTTCACTTGTTTGACTCTTCCTCCATTCAGTTTGATTTATTATGTTTTTAACAATATTTAAATACCACAGAAAAATATTTTCTATAACACTGTTTTGAAAACTACATATATTGAAGAATATATTTAAGAATATATTTCTATTATCTTAGTTACAATGGGAACAAAAACTAAAACATTGTCGTGTGAAATATTTTATAAGTAATATTTGTATTATTAGTTAGAAAGTTTTGAAGACTAGATATTAATTAATTTCTATTTTAAAATAAATTCATAGTTACAATGAGAACAAAAATTAAACATGTTTAACATCTATATATCAAATAATTTTCAAAATAAAGTCATACGCAAGGAACAAGTCATACGTGTGCAATTGGTTTTATTTATATAAGAAAGTAGTGTGGTGCCTACACCAGATTTTTTTATCCCGAGTTGGATTCTAATCCTACAACATCTTGTTTATATTTTAGAGCAAGTTAATATTAAATCCGATGGATATCGGACACTCTAACCTATCCGTCAAAGATACTTATTCGGCACCTCCACCAAAATTTGCTTTATAAAAACAGTACTGATTCTATCAAAACGGTTGTAAGGCTCGATGAGAGCTTTGGCTGAGGAAGAACAGGCATGTTGCGCTTTCTCGCCCCGGGTAATAAACAAGGGAGATTCTTCTCCTCTCCATAATTCACATTTTTAAACTGAGCGATCAAGATAACCGCCGTGTTTTTGTTTCCCCTCGGAAACTTTTGTATTTTAATAGATACAATCATGTAATTACAAGTGGAGTTGAACTATTAAACGGATTCAGCTGTACGCGGGAATATTATCAGACTAATTTACATTTATAAATAGCAGCCATTAACGCGTAAATATTTCGCTTCTTATGAATGAAATGCACACCAAGTGCTAAATCAGGAAACAGTAAGGCGATTGTGGTAATTTGCATAATTTAGATGTTGACATAACAGAAATACCGAAACCATTTTGTAATACCTATGAATACATTTTCCTCGTCATTTCCCTAACAGCCAAAACATGAACACCAGGGCCATAACGCTATGGAAGATTTTATCTCGTAACGGTAATAAATGCACGAGATAGATTGAAGAATTTAATTCAATTTTGTAGGGTAATGGAATTATGAATCGCATGAAATATTTCTTTTTAATAACTAATATATCAAACAGTGTTTTCTAGAATTGATTTGGACATGCATTTAATTCTACTTCTTCTTTCAATTTCACTGCCCAACATTTCAGTGGTCTTTCCCGATCCTTCTATCTTCTGGTTTTAGGTCCTTTGGTATTTTAATGTCAGTTTTTATCAATTATTTTTTATGTCTTGGATTCTGATTCTATTCGTCATACTAATTATCCATTTTTTGTGTGGAAAATTTTTTATATATATTTCTTATTTGTGGGTGATAACAAAACATACTGTTCATATTATTAACTTTTTATTTAATTGAACTCTTAGAATTTAGAACATTAAGAAAACAAAAATTTAAAATTTCTTCGTCCTGCACCAAAAACTTCTATATCTTGTTCTATTAGTTGTTCTTTAGTTTCTTCCACTTTCTTTCTATGAACTATTAATAAGCATAGCAGTCGACTTTCCTCCATTGTAGATCTACGCTTCTCTTCACTCTATTTTAGATTAAAAAAAAATTATCCATTGAACATGATGTTGGTGGAATTGTCAAAAATATATAGTGAGCAATTTTCATTACACTCTTCTAATATTATTTCTGGAATATCCATACATTTTGATATTTCTTTTTCCTTTCAAATGTACACATTTTAAATTTCGATGCCATACTTCTTTCACGAAATCTGGATCAACAGCAAGGTTATTATTAAGCAAGAAGTAACGTTATTATGTCGGGAAAAACGTAATTCCAAAGAAGATATCATAGAATTCATTTAAGGGATATAAATATTCTTCTTGTTTTTTATCCGAACTCAAATTTTAGTGACATTCGGTAAACTGAGGAAGAGCGGATATAAGATACATATAGACAAATACTTCTAAATGCTCAGTAAATAATTGTGTTTAGTTTCTTAATTATTATGACAATTTCGGAACATATATCTTATATCCTTAGTTTAGCGAATAGTTTGGTACATTCTACGGTACTTTTTTTATTTATTGTGTAGAAGAAAGTGAATTCGTATATTGTAAGAGAGTTGACTTTGTGGCCGTTATAATGTAAATCTGAAATTGTTGGTTGAACTTTCAGTCACCCACCCCCTTGTAACTATATAACACTATAAAAAAAGTCTTATTCCTTAGTTTTCCCTGGAGAATAAATCGACTTTGTAGTCAAACTGTTGATGTACCAACAAGAAATCAGAAGTTTTAGAAAATGATTGAGACCTGGAGTCCATTAAGAAACTGATCAGTGATCACGTGTAGATATATCTTGGGATATGTACAGTTGTAAGAGGCAGACTTTTCCAAATATTCCCGAAGAAATCAAATACATTTTCATTCAAATTATATTTTTCAAGCCTGTAATCAACAAGTTAAGAACGTGTAATCCAATAATTCCCAGAACTATTTTTCTTTAGGCATTGATTTAATACTTCTGTGTGTTGGTAAATTTTAAGAATAACTATGTATAAAATATTTTACATTTAAATAAACAGAGCAATATCATTAATAACCTGGCATAGTTTATCCAGTTTGAAATGCCATAGCCTGACAGAAACATAATATTAAAGTGATCCATCTTTACGTGTGATGTATCATACGCTGGGCATTATTGGGTTTTAACTAGTACTATTTTAGGAAATGTACATAAAAATAAACAACAACATTAATGGAGTAATTCCGCAGGACTACAAGGAAAATACTCGTATTTGGAGTAAGAGTCCAGGTGGAGAAAATGTGAATATTGAGGAGTTGTAAATTGTATAAATGTAATTTGCAAATTTGCATGAAAACAAAAGAGACAAAGGGAGGAAAACAAAAGACAAAAGGAAGTATTTTAACGAGCGTTAATTATGATTGTAAACATAACTTAATGAAAGTTAAGCGCTTAAAACCAAAGTTATTTATTTGCTTCGAAACCGGAAATAATTTGTGTATCCCGGGAAGTATCTTAAGCAAGTCGAATAATTTTGTTGAGCTTTTTATGATCCAATAATTTGTACAATTGTCAAACTTAATGTAGTAGTTAAACGGCTTCTTGAATTGTTCCAAAGCGTTTAATGATACTCAACTAGATTACGAACTCCATTTGCGTAATTGCCCTTTGTTCTGGGCGAAGAACGAAGACGTCGGCAACGGCGACTCTGCGATGCTGATAGTGTTCACTTCACGGAGCATGTCGATGAGTCGATGCCCGAGGCCGCCTTGATCCCCAGCCGAAGATTTCCTCGACGCCGCCTTGATTTGCTGAATTAATTATACTGATTTTACAATACTTCTCTCTGGTTTCTTATCTCTACTTGCACAAATCGACACCGTACTATTTCTTCGGAAATTACTGCAACATCTAACACGAAATTTATTATTTTAAATGAAACAATGATAGTGCAATGAATTGTGGTGAAACACTTGCATATGTTTCAGATGTTTGTGGTTCTCTGGAATTATTGTTATTACAATAATATTTCAAACAAAAATAAAAGTAAGAAAAACTCTCGGTTCACGTTTCAAAAACTTTATTTACAATAATTATTTATAATCATTTCGGTCTAAAGATGGTGGAATCACCGAAATGATCATAAATAATTATTGTTAATAAAGTTTTTGAAACGTGAACCGAGTGATTTTCTTACTTTTAGCCAACGCACGCTTCTATCAATATTTCAAACGTTATTTTATAAAATTTCTGTTTGAAGCATTCTATCTTTACCATGTACAATTTATAATACGTTAAATAAATATTGAATTCTAACATATTCGTTTAAATCTATACAGATTTGCAGTGTATTTCAAAGAGGGGTGAGTGCTTCTTGGTGTATTGTAATAAAATATATATCATCACGCCTTTTACCCACTATGGGTGTGCATTGTATGGTAATAAATTTATAATGATGGCTTATGTTAGTTTTTGTACAAAATTTACATCTTTATTCATTGGAAGTACAAATTTTCATTTCTATTTGAATCATATAAAAGGGATTAGCGCTAACTTCATTTTTATTATTACTCGTAACTTCATTTTCCATCCTCAGAACAAAATTATTTTAACTAAGATTGTAATCAAGATTGGCTAGCATAAAATTTGATACATTTTAATAATATAATTAAATTAGAAACGAAGTTACAGATGATGAAAAAAAATGGAGTTAACCCCTTTTATGAATCTGTCTGATAATAATTTTGTCATAAATTCAATTCTAATGGGATATTTACGTAATTTCTAAAACATTGCAAAATGTGAAATAGAACAGTTTCCTTTCGAGCAATTTTATAGTTGATAGATGCTTATTAGTGTATAATTTAATAAAAAGTTCAAGGGTGGATGTGCTGGTGCATTCGTGTGAAATAGAGAACATTCTATACCTGTTATGTTATAGTTAAACATAAAATGAGAGATAAGATTTTGAGCGTGCGTTTAAATTGTAAGTTGATGTCTGCATTTGTAGCAATTGTTCTGGCAGGGATGAAGCGATCTAAGGTGGCACTTTGCAAAACAAGTGTCCCGTTCACACATCGTTTGTTCTGATTAGGTCGCCGTGTCTCCGAACTTCCCTGCGTTCCCAGTACACTCGAAATAAATTAAAACCATTCGGTGCGTGAAACATTAATTCGAACGGATTTCATTATAAACTTAACGGCGAGGACCGCGCAACTTCCACAGCCTGTAGTAAACGACGAACGTCGTATATATCCCCTAAATCAAATAAGTTGCGAATGTGGGGTGAAAAGAAAGTAATGCAAATAATATCGTCGCGAGATAATATCTGAAATATTCATTGTTAGCAGCGAACTGGCATCTTCGTCTTCGGCCTAACGAACAGATAATAAATATTGGCGGCTGTAAACTCCGTAAAACACTATCTTCGGTGTGTATCTCAGTCGGCTGGGGCTGGCGCCGTGCCAGTGGCGGAGACTCGCGCGCAGAAATGGGGCACTCCAAATCTTTATCGAAATATATGACGTGATATTAAACTACTACAAAATATCATATTTCAAGAGTCGGGGATCTTGTTATTCATATACTTAACGCGCTCCATATCATATGACTCCTGTTTCATAAACTTTATGATGCGATTTTATTATCTATGCTACATTTCGCATTTTAGTTCAGCAAAATAAGGTGCTTTATACTTGGAAGGAGACTCGCACATATTTATTTATTTAAATACGGCCTTTAAAATAAGAAAAAATTTAAAACTTAGCACATAAATTTCCTATAATTACAACTAACATCATTGACTAATGCTTGATCAAGTAAATTAGTTCGGGTGTCTAATGTAATTGCGATATCCCTTAGAATGACAAATAACTAAGGCCACTGCTAAATGTTTAAATTTTTACATTTTGTATCGCTTAGAAGATGTGAACAGACGTCTCGTCTACTATAATTTACCAATTAAAGCTTGAAGGATCATAATAAAATTATTTTACTTGTTACTCACTTATAAACATCACTTACTCAAGCCCTCTATTGCCTTTGAAAATGAATCTTTACAAGTTACTATTTGACAGCTAAATTGTAAAATTTTTACTAGTAAACAAGGTAAACAATGCACGTTGCCACAGTAATGCTTACAAGACTTATGCGAAATCATTTAAAATAATTTTTGATAGAACAGTTGTGTGTCACTAACAGGGCTTGGTTATAATTTTTATTTTGATTTACAAATGAGTAACAAGTAAAATTATGTACAATACACGGAAGGTAACTGTTTTACTGCTTCATGGAGGTGACAGGCTCGCCTGATCGGCTCGTTGGTCATTTCCTCCATTCAGCAGTAAAAACTGTTTTACCTTACTTGTAATGTAAATAACTATAACACCCCTCAATTACGTTTACAGCGAAACCTGTTTTTTTTTTTCAATTTTAGCGCAAAATGTATCTCTGTCCTAACAAATATTATAGGAAATAAATGAGTAATACACTCCTACACCAATATTTATTAAACTGCAGTATTATAAATATTATTGTTTTATAGTTATTCAAATTGTTATTATATTTACAGAATACGTACAACACACAATGAAATTAAAGATATTAACATTAACAATAATTTACTATAACAATATATTCATAACTTATACAGACAATGATACAATTTACATAACTAAATTACTAATCGGTTTCAGTATTTGCATTATAGTTAGTTACATATGTTATATATAGTTTGCCATATATGGGGAAAATATGATATGCTAATGGAATGCTTTAATAAGGATTAATTTTGCTGGTAATTTTATGCTGATTTTTTTTTATACGAAGCTAGTTAGTGGACTAACTACTTTGGTCATTTGCCGGCTTTTGAATGGAATATTATGAATTTACGAGTATGTAAACAATAAACAACACAAACGACCATGAACTGCAGTGGGATTCAAACCTACGACTTCAGGTGTGCTATGCTAGTGATAAAGTTGAAAATTAAATGTTAAATAATGAATACAGGTAGATAATGTTTTTCCATATGACTTTTTAAATTAGAATTTAATTTAATTCCGGTTAAATTCTTTACATTCTAAGTAATACAAGAGTAATAAATATAAAATTATGTAATCTGTATTTATATAACCCGAATTATACAATATTATTGAAAATATGTTTGTAAAAAAAAAATTACTTTTCCTTTAATCCTACACTGATTGGGTAATGGGCATTGGAAGTACGAGTATTCTGAAAAATATTCTGCAATTTGCGATATAAGCGTTGAAAGGTTCTCTTGTATTTTAAAATGAGGAATGGTTAATTATTTTTATGGTCTTTCGAGCTTTGGTGAGTTAATGTATTCTTTTAAATTTTGATTAAGCGTACCTATCTATTCCATGTAGGCATAGATACGGAAGATAGAAATCTCTTCAAAGTCCTACACAAAGATTTTACAAATAATTTCATCTTCAACAAGCCTGGGCACTCAAATATATTGGTCTCAAATGAATTCGTTTCTGAAAAAACTAAATATCAATAGAAAGTAACACAAACATGTGAGGCAATAAATAAAAATCGAAGATACCCCTATCAAACCAACTTAGAAGATTTTAAGCTATAACACATTAAAATACTTGCATCTTTCGAAGTCGTTTTGAATGTAAAACAGGTCCTGTGAATTGTAGCTGAAATAATATTGGTAAAAGATTTGTACCAATCAAACATTACGGTTTCGTCTTGAAGTACCCTGAAGAAAGAGTTAAAGCCAAAGAGGCAGTAATTCAGCAAGCAAGTCCAGCTTGTAAAGAAGCAAAGATTTGAAAAGATCCCCCCTCAGCAAAAATAATTAAGAGCAGTTCACTAGCGAGTTTCCAAGTCATTTTCATAAAATGAGCACCTTATGGTAAACCAGTCCGCCGGCAAACGGACGCAAACTTCAACGTATTATTTTATATTGCTTTTATAACAGCCAATTTTATAGCTCTCAACGGGATCACCGATAAAAAATTCTGGAGATGTAACGTTTTAGGTTTCTGTTCCCGTTTAATCAATATGGAAATGTAGGGCCGCGGAGATAGACAGGTCACTTCCAGCGCGCGCGTAAATCACAGGTCAGCGATGCACGGAAGGTGCGCTGAATGGATTGACCCCCGGGGTTCAAATTTAAAGGAAAGATTCTACCGCTTCCGGTATGCATTGTCTGGGGACTATTTTATCTTTACAGACAATAGAACTAGATTATGGTGGCTGCTTGTACCGCACAAATGTGCACACACTTCACCAGCATGTTTCTTATATTTTTTTTTATTTGATTTACATTTTTGTACGATATCTTTCTTACTTGTATTGATATCCCATGAGTCGGTTTCTTACATCTACTTGTACAATTCTTAAAACTTGAAACAAACTAAATATTTATGGGAATTATTATTATACACTTTGTTTAGATCCAGCCCAAAAATATAAGAACATATTTTATGACGGTTTCACACTCTTCCTCGCTACAAGTGACATCTACATGTCTTCGACTATATTATAATAGATAGTATTAAAAAAAATTCAAGTTGCGTAAATTTAAGATAAAATCTGGAATATGCCATGAGTTTGAGCTAAATGAAATATTTACTGATCAATCATTAATGAATTACTATGGATATCAGTTATGTATATCACCGTACTGTTCTAAATAAAATGCAACATAGGATGTCAATGTTGTTGTATTTTCTATTCATGCCTTTTTCTTACAATTCATATCAAACATCCTTCTCTTTTAAATTTGGTTAATTTTCTGGAAACCGTTAAAGGATTTGGTCTAGAATCTTTAGAAAATAATTTATTGAATATGTTATAAACATTTTTAAAACTATATTCAGAATTGTATACCATTTATTCATTCTAAATTTATCATCATTAGTAAACTTCTTTAGTGAATGATGACAATTTCATAATAACAAGACAACCTACGTTGCATTGGATCTGGAACAATACCTGATACATGGAACTGGTATATTAATAACAAAAGAGTAAATGTTATATTTTACTTGAAACTCGCAATATATTGCACGATGAGTATATCAACGAATTACGATATAGCTAATTGTATTAGCAAGCATTAAACCGGAAGTTTTTACTTATTTTAAGGCCTATCATGTTTTTACTATATTTCTTAGAAAGTAATTTACACACGATATTATGTATTTTTCTAGGTACTTTTAGATTTCTCACACTTTTTAAAGGTATCTTATGGGGTGTTGTTTCTTATCTGTATTAAATATGTACCCTTTCAAAACCAAAAGAAATTAAAATGCGCTATTGTAAAATCCTTTTTTCACATACATATGCCTATGTTTGAACATATCTAACAAAATATAGCTGTAAAAATTGCATGTATCATAAATGTTAAACAAATTAAAATGTGTACTAATTTGCATAAAAAAATTAAATCACCTTCAAATATTGTTAAAAGATAAAATTTTGAGAATCCCTGGAATAATACCTAAAATGTATATTTGATTCTTTTAATATAAATGTATTCTTGCCGCTAACAAACTTGTTACAAACCTATTAATTAGTAGCGACTGCAAAATACATAAACAATCGGTTTGCTTCAGTAGTGCGCGGAACTTTGCAGTGATTTGTGACGTGTGCTGTGTGTTTAATTGAAATATTTCTCTATAGATTCATTAAAATGTAAGTGTGTTTAAAAATTTAGTACTTTAGGTACGTACTAAATATAGTAAGCTGTAGATACCGTCAGTTTATATAACAGGGGAGGTGATATGTATTAAGCAGTACACTATATCTTCATATATAATGAACAGGAACTATTGTGGCAGTTGAAAAATGTCTCTAGCAAAATACGAGTAATTATATTATCACACCATTTATTCATTTGTGGTGTGGTACTTTTCTAAGAGTAGATGCATGTGTGTGCGTTAAGTTTAGGTACCAGCCTTGGGTTACGATCCCTAAAAATGTTAGTTTGATAGAGAAATTGTATGGACATAATTACATTATGTGGTATAAAGTACATATGTTTATTTCTACCGTGTGTCTGTCTTAAAGGTGTACATAGGAGATTTACATGGGATATCAGTTTTTTGTGTGCTGTTACTCGGTGTTCTACCGGATTGTACTACCAATCAAAAGATATTATTTTTCTGAATCAAACGATATAACATACATTATAATTTAGTAGTAATTTAGCTCAGTATATTAATTTTAAAGTTTTGAAAATTGCCCGATTTGTTCAATTTTTATCGAAAATAAATATAGTCACCTATGATTGTTTTGTTTTGATTTCTTTCAAGCTATTTATTTGACGTTTAAAAATTAATTTGCAGAACCAAATTACAACTAAATTGTAAAGTATTTTACATCGTTTCATTCATTAAAATGATATCTTTAGATTGATATCACAATCTCTATTGTCCGGTAGAACAACAGCACACAAAAAACTGATTTCCCATGTTAATCTCCTATGTACACCTTTAAGACAGACACACGGTATAAGTAAAGTTATGCAGATTCTTATAATTATAAATCCATCCATTATAAATGTATAAATCTTCTCCCTATGGCACAACAGTCCTAGGAGGACTAGGGTCTCAAGTACCGTAGTAATCACTTCTCGACCAATTCGTTCTAGGGCAGAGTCTCTTATCTGTGCGACGGCCTCCAGTTAGTAGTGTACCCAAAGCGGAATCAAAGAGGTTCTTGTGCCTGTTGCACCCGATAAATACATAATGTTAATAATGTTGAAACAGTAATTATTTACAAATTCTCAGTATAATCTGCAGATTCTTTTATTGGAGCCGTTGTTTACAATTTTGGCTTCTTACCGATACTTAAGCCGGGAAAACCCTAAGATTTGTGGGGTTATAAAAACAGTTGCAAATAACCTCAACAGCGAAAGTTATTTAAAATCGATACCTTAATTATCGGAGCACAATACCAAGCATTGATTGCCTCTTTTTGGGTTTATCTTTGTTCACTTTAACACAGAATTAATTTCTTGAACTTTTTGTTGAAAATTTAACGAAGAAACGAAAAACGACTCTGTTTTAATGGGCCGGAAGATCGATACAGTTAAATTAGTTTTATAAAATGGCAGAGATTACCACGGAGACATCGACCTCAGATTGTCTCTTATTCACATTTTGTTATTGGCAATTACGGTGGTTTACAATATAGCTCTATTTATCGCAAACAAAATCAATTCTCATTTTACTTCGTTCTCCAAAAGTTGTAGTTTAACGGAAATAATTGGACGGAGCGCAATTAAAATTGATGAACGTTGACAATAAAAATCCAAATCAGATTCATATGAATTTATAATACTTTAATGCAGAAATAATGACAAAAAACAGCATATTTTCATTTTTCTAAACCTAATGTTTACATACCAATGATGTAGAGTTTATGAAATTTTATATTATTAATGATTTTGATTTTTAATCTCAAAATAACTAAGCGGATTATGTGCAGTGATGTATAAACAAAATTTAATTCAGATAAACATTAACATATTTGACACTTGTCGATTTGAATTATTGCGGGTTAGAGGTCATAATAATTAGCTAGGTATATTAGTTAAGCGCGTACAACAACATTTCAATGTATGCTCTAATTATTTCTGCTTTATTTCTAATTTTGTATCCGGCTGTAAATACAAGGGTGTTCGGAAAAGTACAGTTTATTTTTCTTATGGTGCAGTTCACGTCACTATCTTCTTTCTCACTTTCTCCCACTATTGCTGATGGGAAAAAGTGAGAAAGAAGATAGTGTCGTGAACCGCACCACAAGAAAAATAAACTGTAGTGAAGAGCTTTAGGTAGAACGATTTTTTGAAAAATTTTGAATCGAAAATTCTACTGCAAAAAAAATTTACTGTCCATTGTAAAGCCAAATGAAGCCATCACACTTGTATATATGCGATTAGAATTAAACGAAAATTAAAATAATTTTTTATAAAAAATTACTGCTGTTTACCTTCAAGAAGGATTGTGTAAAAATGCGTTGAAGTAACTAATCGTTTAATATCAATACTTTGAGTTTTAACTCCACTTCAGACATACTTTTTACTTTCTTATACAAAGTATAAGGAAGTATTGGAAACACGAAAAAAATTGTTGATGAGATTTTTTCGTAAATATTTATATATTTATATATTTTGACGTCCACTAAATCCGTTAAGACCAATTTCTCAATTATGTCTGTGTGTGGGAATGGATGTATGGATGGATGGATGGATGTCTGTGTGCGCAATATCTCATGAACGTGACAAGATACGTAAACAAAACTTGGAATTTATAAGTTTCATGAAAATATGAAGAGCTGAGTTGATTTTGAATGAAATTGAAAAACCGGAAGAGGAAGTTTACTGAACACACAAAATAAAAAATTCCATTTTTCCAAAAATAGAATCAGCTGTGAGATAAACTTTAAAATGAAATGTTAGCAAAAATAATTGGAATATATAATTATTTGCACTTTTCTTGTATATGCTTGTCAGTAATCTTAATTACACTGGGAACAAAAACTAAAATATTTTTAATATCTATGTGTTAAACGTGTCAAATAATTGCGAAGTGTCAAAAATATGTATCGTTTAAATTATTATTAAAGCAATATTTGTATTATTAGTTAGAAAATTTTAAATGCTAGATATTAATTAATTTCTAATAAATTCATAGGTATAATGAGAACAAAAAATTAAACAGATTCAACAACTACATATGAAATAATTGTCAAAATAAAGTCATACGCAAGGAACTACTTATACGTGTTCAGTTGGTTTTATTTGTATAAGAAAGTAGTGTGGTGCCCACACAATTTTATTACATATGGCAACCTTTCACAAATAAGTTTTTGGTTCAAAAATAAATGAAAAGTAAGTTTTCAAATTTTGACATTTAATATTTGATATTTTATCATTCGTACTTATTTGCCTTGTTAACTGATGACTGCAATAACAATTCTTTGATTCAGGGTTGCCATTAGAATAGATATATATATGTAACTGAAACATCTGTACTATATTTATATGTATAAGAAAGTTGTGCAGTTGTGCCCGAACTAATCTTAGAGTATAGTTATCCTGAACTGGGTATTTTGTTCCACACATTTAAACGTATACTTTTAGAAATTCCATGTCTCTGCACTGTGCGTATAATTGTAAGTTTTGAATAAAACTCAGTTCCTCTGAAATGATATCGTCTGATTGTTAGAAACCGTTTTCGCACCTTGGGTATTTTCGGAATCTAAAAGTTCTGGCGCGGACTACTTATGCAGCACGGTTTAGGCTTATACCCTTCGAAGCAGGCGAAATATCTTCGCTGAAATATATTCTCCCCTGGTTCACCTTCAACTTCCAGCCCTGTTTGTGATGATATGTTTGGCCGGTAGTCACATATCATGTGTTAGAATATATTACGTTTCCCACTGTACCCTACTTTGTCATCCATAGAATTGGAGAAAAGGCGAAATGGATTATTTGTAATCAATACTTGCCTTCAAAACTGAAGCGGAATAATCTCACCGAAGAAGGGTTGAATAAATCTATTTAAACATCGCAGATTTCTCGAATATAAACTTTTTACTGTGTTTTGATCATAAAGCTGGCAATATTTGAATTTATATCAGCTAATAAATCAATAAACTTTTAAAGTTAAAGTTTGGCTTCTATTGAAAGTTGATATTGAACTAGACAAAGTAGACAACAAAACATTACTTTTGCAAAGAATTCTCTGGAGTTATTCAAGTTAGTTTTGACTACTTAGAGGTTCTAACAAAATACAACATTAAAAAAAATTCATAGACATATAGCACGGCAAACTGAATATATCCTTGGGAAATATGTGATAATGTATGTAAAATTTGCAACACTTGTTCGGAATAGATTATTTCCTGATCTTATTTTGGGGAGGAAAGTAAAATATTTCAGACCAATGATGAGAATATTCTCATGTCTGTCCTTGGACAGAAATGGAATAACGTAATGGACAGAAAGGTACCTATCCATAGCAACCTTCTTACGCGATCATTTGACACTAATTTAGTCATATTCAAACACTTGTCAAATGACAGACCTCCTTTGTCTTTTGACGGAACATATTTTATGTAAAGTTCCGTTAAAAAGTGACAAATTGAATACCAAAGAAAATCGGCAGGTGTAGCAAAAATATTGGGTGCATTATGGACCGAACACATTTTCTGTATCGTGCTGCTAATTTCACACTCGTCAGAAAACATCGGTGTTCGCTCCCAAGCACATAATATGCTACTCTAAAAATTAGAATGGCGACAATTATTTTCTCATAATTGGATCATTTGTCAACATTACACATTTAATATAAATATAAGCTATGGTTTTTGTTGTTTAGTTACAAAAAAATTGAGATTAAATTGTTCTAGTCGATCATGAACGTTTTACATGTTAAGTAATATTTATGCATTCTCCTGCTTGCCTTATAATTTTAGAGAAAAATAATTAAAATAAAGGTTCGAAATATTTAATATCTCATCTGAATCCGTGAACAAATTTCATTTTACTTATTTAAAAATGGTTAAAAAGACGTTCAAAAATATCAAAAATTCAGTTTTATAATGATCGGCTGAGTTAGTCACCAGCCTATATAAGTAAGGAAGTGACAGAAATCCCCTAACTATGTGATAGCAGCATTAATAAAGATGTCTTTCTTTTTAAAAGGATTCTTAATGAAATTGTGTTTATTTTGATTACTCTACTATTATATGAATAATAGTTATTTGTCAAACTAGAGAGGAAAGCGCTTCTTTTTCCCCCTCGAATTAGAAGTTTGCCTCATGAGCGCAGCGAGTGAGTCTTTCGAACGAGAGTGGAAGAAGAGCTTTCTTCTCGTGTTAGACACAACATTTTTTTCACGACATGTTTCTAAAAACGATTCGCTCGGACCTAAAATACACTTTGAGAACACAACTGACAGACTGACACGTTAAAAGTTAAGTTATCAAACAAAGCGGTATAGCAGTGTTGCCAATGAACCAATCTTAAATATCTTTAATAAGTTGTCAAATTGTGATTTTATAAGAAAAAGAAAAATATAAGACATAATTGTAAGATAATTTAAAGTATGTATATCACTAAAATAAGAATTTTTAATAAAATTAGGAATTTATTTATAATTTTAATAATATATTTTTTGTAAATAACTTTCATATTGGTAACACTTCTATATTATCCTCTCTAGAGAGGAACAACACATTTTCCTCACTATTTCGGGATAAGAACGGTGGGGTTTCCTAACATGTGAAAAAATAATAATTTTTTTTTAATAATCTTACGATTTTTATGAAGGATTGGTAATGATACAATGTCTAATTTAGTGTTGTTCCTTCCAGGTGTCGGTGGACTAAGAAACGTGGCGGTGACGATCCCCACAGCGGTGTCTCCTGGTGACACAGTGACGCTAAAATGCCAGTACGACCTGGAGAACGACCCGCTGTATACAGTCAAGTGGTACAAGGGCCGTCAGGAGTTCTTCCGCTTTATCCCTAAGGAACTACCACACACCAGGGTGTTCCCGCTGCCTGGCATCAACGTTGATGTGAGTTTATCATATTATATTATCATTCTACATACCTCACAATATGGGAAGATGTGATGAGAAGGTGCTTAGATGAATAACAATAAAGCTAATTCTAGGTGATATAATAGCATCGGCGTACATGCAATTCTAGTTTTCATTAGTATAAAGTATCTTTTGATTCTTAAAAAATTACGAGTAAAATTGAATTTTTAAGTAATCAGATTCTCTTCAACACGTCCATAATTTCAATTTTAAAAATTACTTTTTGATATTTCTTTCGACGTTGTCCTCTTTACCGTATTTTTACTAATTTCATCAATCTGGAAATTTAAATTCCAATCATGCGTTACATCATTTTTAGTTAATGAAATTTCTTTAAAATTCCTTCAAGATTTATATTTAATTTATAAACAACAATAATAAGAAAAATTGTCCATAGAAAATTCATAGTTTCTAAGAAAATGTGTCATTATTTTATGCACATAACAGATATAAATTACTTTGCTCTACATTTTTAAAGTAATTTGTAATTGTTGCAACATTAACCCGCACCTTTTCGTCGCGTCAAATTAAACTGTCAATTTATATCGTACTTCTACATTATATACAAGCTGTCCTGAATTTGCACCACTTCTTTAATTACTTATAATTTTATGAATCAATAAAAGTTCCATTTGCATAGGACTTTTCAGTATTATTTTTTACGGTACTGTATTGTTGCTATGCAATATTTGAATAGAATGTGATTCACAATATTGTTTTCCTATTTCACGTTCACAAAATCGATTTTGTGACGCTATTTTTCCCAAAAACAATGCTACAAAATTCAATTTTGTATAAATGTTTTGGGGAACTTATTTTTTGTAAGTCTGTCAAACTTGGAGGTGTCTATGCTTACGTGGAATTATTGCAATTAGTTTTCTTGAATTGTCAAACTGTAAAACAGTTTGTTTTATTAGTATTACAGGGAAAGTTACTTATTTATTTTTATTGCCTTGTGAACGATAACTAGAAAAAGTGGTATAAAAACACGTGTTACAACGCCTCCAATTGTAACGCTAGTTTTTCAATATACTATTTACGCATTCATTTTTGAAAAATGTTAAAAATTTCAACAAAATATGATTTTTTTTTAATTATGTCCAAGACGATCTTATTGTTTATAAATAAGTAAGAATGCGCACTTTTGTCCAAAACTACGATACAGGTATAAAATAAACCATTGCATAATACCATACTTCCGTTAATGATTTTCATGGTAGGCACTAATTTCAAAAATCCAGAAACATCTTATACGTACCGTATAAACTTATTTACCAGACTTATAACGTAAATAACTATTACGGGCTCAATCCGTAATAGATTATTTACCACTAGAGAAAGAGCTACATAATAGTAAGGTTACGATTCAGTATATCGTACTAATTAATATATTTTAATAACTATAGTTCCTTAGAGATCATAAAAATAACTGAATCATATATCTCGTTATTAAATATGTGTTAAGTGTTATTATTAAACATTCAAATACACATTTATATGTGATAAAATGTAGTTGGTGGTCACAGCAAATTTTTCTAGTAGGTGAATGTTTCTCTCTAGCATCTGCAAATGACTCGGTATCAATTCAATACAGATGTTTATGCTAATGGTACGGCAGTTTATATTGTCTATTTTCTTGAAAATGAAGTCAATCTATAACAATTGTAATATCATAAGGGAAACAGATCGATGAACGATGGAAACTTATTTGTCGTCAAACTTCAAGTTGAGATTATTGTATAAAAATCTAAATATAAATATGATCCCATGCTGTACTTTTTGGAACATTCTGAATATGTAGATGAGAATATAGGAGTATGTAAATAATTCATACAATGGCGCTATATCTCTTAAGTTGATTGTCTTCATCATGTCAAGAAGTGCATAATTAACGATGTGAATGAATGTTAGTAAGTAAGAAGCTGCGCCTCTTCGTTCCGGACGAAGTAATGTACTTACAGTTTAACGAGACTTGCTGTGTTCTTCTCAAGGTTCTTGCCGACATATTGCATGTAATTAATGAACTTAATACTTTGATATCTCAGCTTGTTTTGCGCGCAGATTGTTGTAGTTCGTATAACTCGGTTGCTAATTAGGAACTGTATATGCGCAGGTGTGTTTAGCTATGTATAATCGCTCATAATGGCAACTTTTCTTACGCAGCCGTTGCGCTAGGTTCAGAGTTGCATGGAGATGCAAGCAGCGTTTCAAGTTGGCGAAGTGATGTGGAAGGATGAAGAAGCTAGCGCAGAGCGCTTTCTGCTGCGTTTGTGCTTCTAGTTTCACAGATTGAAACATGATTTTGTCTTTCAACTTTACTGCTAATTACTCACATGTGTACTTTGCAGAACTTCTGTTTTGAAAGAGTAGGTATTTCTAATACTGAAGGCATGTTAAGGGTTCCACTTACGATTAGTTATCTGTGTTACAAGAAGTCTGACAGTAACTCTGATGCAACATAAATTGCGTAAAGCGCTGTTTACTACATTGCTACTCAATAATATATTAAAAGTTAACAATGACCAAAAGTATAACATAATCAACCAACAATAAATTTCTTTTACAACAATTAAACTTAATATAAACTAAGACAAAATTCCTTTGACAACTTTAAGAATAATTTACTTGATATTCGAGTAAATAACAACAAAAGTTTGAGGACAGTGGCGCTAGTAGTGATGTAACCTAACCTCAACACACAATTTTAATCAATAGATTTTCAACACAGCACAATAAATCAGTAAAATTATAAAGCAAGTAATAGAAGCCCAACAAATATAACCTTAAATACCAACAAATGAAAATATGAAATGACATTTCGTAGTTCTATTTTAGCCCACAATAGGCGTTGGGCGCAGCGTCAGACGCGCGATTAGCAATTTTCATATTTCTGGCCAATAGCACAATGCAAGTACCTGTGACGTCAAAATATGTTCAATTCGTTATATCGCTTTACTGCAAAATATTTAAAAGAAAAAAAATACTTTACTACTAATTATTCTATAAGTGTTACACGATTTTGATATAAATTGGTCATATTTCGTTTATGGTTTATGAGCCCATTGCCACCAAATTATTTTTCTCAAATGCGAACAAATCAAAATGTTATCAAAGTAATTTAATACATTGTATTACTTGATCCTTAAAATTTAAAAAAAAAATCTACTTTCAATCGCATAGTTATAAAAATAATTAACAATGAATACAAAATATCAAATCTTAGTCACGAGCAAGGCTGAAATAAATTATACATTCTATTTCTGATATACTCCTATTTGAGAGTAGGTTACTCCTCAACTAATATTATAACCACTATAATATAGGCAGAGTGCTTTTTATCGTGCGACTTCTTAAATCTCTCAATTAAAAGCGTGTGTTAATTTTATTACGTGCCTTTTTGACAGCTGTCCTTTAAAATTCACCCTTATCCGAGGATCCCACTTAGAATGTTCTTTTTTATTCTAAAATAATGGGGATCTATAGAACCTACAAGAAAACCTAAGCATCTATGTGTATATAATACTGCTACATACTTGATGTATGCAAATATATAACTACTCCACCAAATATTCCTTTGGAAAAGGGTTTAGCTAAAACAGCATTCAGTCATCCGCAAATTCTTCACTAGCGCAAATTTCCAAATTGGGAGCATTGGAAGCATTCAAATAGTTAGTCTCGTAAAGGCGCCCGTCTAATTAAGTTTTCGAAAGAGTTGTTGGAATGGCTTCATCCCTAACAACTTTCCTGGATAATTAATGAGTGAAGGGCTAAGGGTTGTGTAAACAAGGGCTTGTCTCCCTTTTTTCCTTTCCGCTTCGCATCCCCGTCCTGGTTCATATGCATGGATATATTATAATTAAAACTCGAAAATGTCAAGAAGAATATGCAAATTAGTTGGCTGCTGCTGATCAAAAAGAATACATTTAAAATTGCAGGTAAACATGATCTCGCACCATTTGTTTTTTCCTGTAGCCAAGTGTTTTTCTCTGAAACAAATTAAATTTTAATAGTTATTGATTTTGTTTTATTAAAACGTACAGAATGGAGTAGGCGTTATTAATATTCAGATTTTTATGCTTTATAAAATTTCCTTCGGGCTGTCGAACACAAATTATTGTGAATAACTAATCAGGCTCGCATTTTTATAATACCTGTTTGAATAATTTCATTATTTTTTATATGTAGATTAAATCAGGATTTCAATTTGCAATTACCGACATGCAAACTGGGTTTTATATATTTGCATGAAATGCGTATTCTGAATCTTTAACGCATTCGAATATATTTATAAACATATTTAAATAATGATATTTTTTTGTAAACATTACATTAATCACGCCATCCTCAGTTTTAGGTATTCTAAGAACAAATTTTGGATTGATATAAATTTTTGCGTGCAATTCCATAAAAATATAACTCCTGAAGATGTTAATAGAAGGGGAGTCACATGGGTAGTTTTATGTGGTTTTAATTATTTAAGTTTTTAATTGGTAGAACAAATTACAATCTCTTTCACTGGCATATCTATACCTATTTTCAATCTTGTTACCTAAAATTTATTAAAGTTATTGTTTCTCTTTTTACTTTCTTATACAAAGTATAAGGAAGTATTGGAATCACGAAAAAAATCGCTGACGAGATTCTTGCGGAAATACATATTTTGACGTCCACTGAATCCGTTGTGACCAATTTTTCAATGATGTCTGTGTGTGAGGATGGATGGATGGATGTCCGTGTGCGCAATATCTCATGAACTAGACAAGATATGTGAACGATACTTGGAAAGTTTTATGAAAAAATTAAGAACAGATTCACATACCGATAGAAAAACGGAATAATCTCACTTAAAATTGTAATATTTTTTTATTACATTTCTTTATAACATAAGCGCTAAGAAATCCATTCCAGCAGAGCGCATCGTCAGATCTCTAATATTTTTCGAAATACATCGATTTTTGGTATTTTTCGAAGTGCAATTTTAAGGGCCTGTAATTCAAAAACTACACGAGATATCTAAAAATTCTCTTCAGTTTAGCGTTTCTGGTGCCTTATATAACAAATTAGCAAAATTTTTAAATTTTGAAATTTTTTTGTATTTTTGTTCAAAATTTCGATCAGCGATAACTCGACAAATATTACAGATACAGATTTGCAGTGTTCACCAATCGAATCAGCTCGTCGAAATACATAAGTATGCAAAGTTTCATAAACATCGCTTAACGGGATTGAAAGTTGGAGCAAAAAGCCTGAAAATGGCATTTTTTGTCCAAAAAGTCAATAGGTACCCCTTGACGTTTGGCCTGAATTTTGCCATTTTCGGACTTTGTGCTCTAACATTTCAACCGGTTGTCCGAATTTTCTGAAATTTTCAGGGTTTATGTATTTCGTCGAGCTGAATCGATTGGTAAACACTGCAAGTCTGCATCTTTCATATTTGTCGAGATATCTCTAATCGAAATTTTGAAAAAAAATTCAAAAAAAATTCAAAATTTTCAAAATTTACTAATTTATTATAAATGACACGAAAAACACAAAACTGGAGATATTTTTCGATATCTTGTATAGTTTTTGAGTTACAGCCCCTCAAAGTTGCTCTTCGGAAAATATAAAAATCGTCATATCTCGAAAAATATTAGAGATATGACGATGCGCTCTGCTGAAATGGGTTTCCTGGCGCGAATATTATAAAGAAATGTAATAAAAGAAAATTACAAATTTAAGTCACATTTGGGGAAATTTCCGTATTTTGAAAAAATATTACAAATCGCCATATTTCGATAAAAAATAAGACATATTACGATGCGTACTACAGCAATGAGTTTATTCATGTTTAAATTATACAAAAGTAATAAATTTCAAGTTAAGAGTGTGGTGCCCACACCAGATTTTTTTCATAAGCGGTCTCAATGTGGAGTGCTGCTTAACTTGCATTATCAACGCTTCCTGCCATGGCCGTTGCCGGTTAATAAAGAATAAGTAACAGGAGTAATTTTCACATGGAGACAGATTTCCATCAAAGTATATTTAGAATAAGAAAGATGTATCTATAGATTTCTTAGTGGGTGCAGTCTCTTTTTGTAAAAATAATTACCATTCCTAAACAAGCATAAGCTATAGGTTCCCGTCTGAGTGAAGAGCTCGGCTGGTGTTTGTATACATAAGTCTTTGGCTGCAGCACTTTGTTAATGCCTTAATCACGGCTTCGGAACATCAAGAGTTAAATAACATTTCTCATGAAGAGGAAGAGATTCGCTGCACACACACGCACGGCCGTTTTTATTCCTCTATAAAAAGAACTGGCGAAGATCTTTTAGCCATTTCCAATCCCATTACCGTTAATGGATCACACAAAAAAGAGATTAGTTTCTCAGAAGTCAATATCATACCGGCTCCGATTCGTATCAAAACAATCCGGAAAGTAAACACACAAGTCACACAACTTACTAAATTAATTACATTGTCATGAACTGCTGCAGTGCCACTGTGTCACTTGCAGATGCTCCTGGAAATGCTACACTTATTACTGGCACCGCACAACTTTCTTATACGTACTAATGTAATAAATATAGATGTCTCTTATTATGTTTTTTATATATTCTCATAGCAATTACAATCACTGAAATCAGTGTACATATCTGTACGTGTACATATCTCAAAAAATATATCATATATCGTGGATTCTGAAATGTGTGAATGACCTGATAATATAAATTCTCCCTTCAAAGAGTTCCATTTTATATTAAACTCAGAAGAATTATAATAACTAATATAAAAGCAATTGATGATCGCTCAAAAGTTATTTTAATATTTTAGTATAACTCTCCTTTTCATCCAATAAACTTTTTAAAGAAATAGATGATCGTTCAAATCTATTTTTTTTTATAGATTATATAAAAATAATTATTACAAATTCGCAGCTATGAGCCACAAATGAGTTTGAGTGATTCGTAGGTCATATTAAGCTGGCGATCCTTTGCAGTTCTTAACTGCCCATCAGCAACTTCGCTAATACAAGTAAAACATTATGTTAATGAATCCAGTGCTATTCCGGCCCTATTCTCCGCGATAAGAGAAACCTGAAGAAAATACTTTATTTATTTGATGTAAAATTCCTCAGTACTGTTATTGGGAACTGCTTCTTGTTGTGCACAGCATCAAATAAATAAATAAATGTATGAGAAATGCTGGGACCGGGTGGAACGCTCGTTTCACATGTGAGTGCATTATATATTTATCCATATATCTTCGTTTTGCATTGCAGGTGAGCAAATCGGGAGCAAATGAAGTGGTGCTCCGGGACGTACAGTTCCACATGGCTGGCAAGTACCGCTGTGAAGTCTCCGCAGATGCGCCATCGTTCCACACTTCCATGGTCGCCAGCTACATGCACGTTGTCTGTAAGTACTGCTTTCATTATAGTCTTCTTAGAACAGTGATAGAATTTGTAGTAGCTGAAAATACAACAGGTTTTACTAATTGAACCAATTGTAAGGTTAACAACTACTCTTGGATTCTATAACACAATTTTCTGATTACAAAAACAGACACATATCGTACCGGTACTATGTGTCACACACTTCAATTTAAATTGAACCAAACTTTCATTATGAATCGGTTATTCAAGAGAACCCGTTTGAAAACACAAACCGATTTATGTTTCGTAACAAGTATGGAGGTGTGGTTTTAGAGGCCGCTAGTGTCGCCTGTACAATCAGTGACAAAAATTAAATGGCGGTTTATTCAAATGGTCTATTCCATATTATACGATGAAACTTTTGCATTGAAATAATGAAATGCAGTAGATTTTATAACATAAATTAGTACATTATTATATATTCATTATTCATATTATCATTAGAGTGAATAATGACCATAATTCCGAATTAAAAATCTTTTCTGCTCTTGTAAATTTTGAATAAACTTTTGAAAATGATGGAAATTCGTTGAAAACTCACGTTGAGAAACGTCGACATAAAAATACATAATGACAACTGGAGATACTGTCAACTGTCAGACAGCTGTAGGTGATCCTAAGGCACTAGAATATATGAGTATTCTCATCCGCCATTTTGGGTCCAAGTGTCATAAATAAAACAAATTATTGGAATCCAGTTACTTTAATTCTTTTCTGTCAAATTTGAAGTTGATATTGATTAATAATTGTGATATATCATTCTCCTAATTATTATATTTCATATCTAACAGGTAAATGTACAGAATACTTTCTAATATATTACCGTATGATTTGTGTAGTTGGATTTTACAGAATTTCAAGAAATATGTTTTCAAATTTGACTGATACAAATTTTAAATGTTTTTTTTTTAAGTAACTGGATTCCAATAACTTGTTTTATTTATGACATCTGGACCCAAAATGGCGGACGAGAATACCTACATTCTTCTAGAGCTCTAGGTGATCCATACGGCTTTAAAATAAACAGGAATATTTGATTTCTGATTCTGTGATTGACCGCGAAGAGTGAATTATACTATTATAATTCATCGAAAAAAAAAAAACTGAAATATTGAGGATATATTTAAACAGGAGCAGAAGAAACAAAAACTTAACTTACGTTATTCTTTTAACATTAAACTAAAACTTATTTCTGACCTTCTGACTGTGTCCGTTATTTCCGTCATTTTCCGGTTCCAGATAGAGTTAGTAAAATTATTAATAATAAATAAAATAAAAATAAATATATCATCACGCCTTTTACCCATTAAGGGTGTGGCACTCTGCTAACGCAGATCTCGGTAGGTGATATATTTTTGCGTATGAAATGCGGTTACCAGCCGTCAAGTCATAGCCCCTAAGGTTGTTAGTGGAGGGGGAACCACAGGGGTAAATTTAAATAATAATTATTAATAATAATGTAAATAAATGCATAATTTTTTTTCTGCAATAAACTATTTAACTTTTTTGATGCAAAATAATTAGGGAAACCAATACTTGAATATTATGCTATGTTGCGTCCTTTGATTCACCAGCCTTTATAAAAACTTTTAGATTTTATAAAAATGTTCGCTGAACCTTTTCCAAATTTATTCTAAATATAGCAATTCAACAACCAGTGTTTAATCGTACATGAAACGTTAAAATGGAATGGCTGCAATACGTTATAACTGTGTGTAATAGTTGCAATAACAACGCAGTGTATATATTTATAAATGTATTTTTAAATTTAGTGAAGCTTGTTTTGCGATCATAGAATTGAAATGGGTCGTTACAGTTAACATGTTCGTGAACAGGAATGCTAAATTAATTTCAATATTGATATCCTGTAATATCGTCTGAATTGAAAATGTTATTCGGAACAGACCGGGCTTATTTTTTGTACTAGTTGTAGTAAAAATAAAATAAATACACGCAATATATTTTATACAATACAAAGCAGAATTATTTTAATGATATTTTATGAAGTTGTAAAGTAATCGGTATTTATAGAATTTCGTCTACTCACCCCTTGCAATGTTGCGCAAATAAAAATGTGTATTAAAACAAAGATAAGAGACAGTGTACAGCAAAAGAGTTTTATATTCATCTGCAGATTTCTTTTCATACGAATCTCTAGGTAGTACACTGGGCATATCTGATGCACATTAGATATTTATATTCTTGTTTACTACTCGCTTTCCCCTGGAAATTGGAAAACCGGCTGACATTTTCTTGAAATAATAATCCGGACGGCGCAGTATTCGGATCTTTTATGAATGATGTATATGTATTGACATTTTGCTTATTATTTTTCTTTTTTTTTTTGTTATTCTTTAGATGTGTTGACAGCATGAATATTTTCCTTTTTATATCACAGACTCATTTGAGTATTTCAAATTATCGATTTTATGCATCCTTCACTTTGTTTCCTATTCATACAAATACATCAACACGACATTTATTATTTCTTAGTAAAGCAACATGACGCAGATCTCAGTGGAAATATATCAAAGATCGACACAAAAGCATATTACGCAAATATTGAAACAATTATTATAATAGATAAAAGCATAAATTTAATAGTATGTTATACATTAAGAGAGAGAAGTGTATGGAAAAGTACACTTTTCTCCTGTTGTGTATGTACTATTTTTTTCACGACCGCAATTTATGATGGTATTTATGAAATTCAAAGTTATTTGAATTGTAATATAATTTTTGATGGATACCTTTGATTAGAATAATTTTGTTCATTTTTCACATTATTTGAGCAGTTTACCTCACAGCGGGAGAGAAAGTGCACAAATCTTCCTTAGATATGACATTGACTGTTTCTGTCATGATTTTGGTATCAAAGAAACCGATTTTGCTCTTCCGTTCGTGAAAAAATATTTTTTAACGTCATGGTAGAAACCCCAGCGTCCTTCTCCTGAAATAGTGAGGAAAATGTGTTTTTCCTCTCTAGAGAGGAAAATATAGAAGTGTTACCAATATTAATGTTATTTACAAAAAAATTATTATAAAAACTATAAATAAAATCATAATTTTATTGAAAATCCTTTTTGTAGTGATATACATACTTTAAATTATCTTACAATTATGTCATATACTTTTTTTTTCTTCTTAAATCACAATTTTACAACTTATTAAAGATATTTAAGATTGGTTCATTGGCAACACTACTACACCGCCTTGTGTCTCATAATCTAACTTTTAACGTGTCAGTTTGTCAGTTGTGTTCTCAAAGTATATTTAGGTCCGAGCAAATCGTTTTTAGAAACATGTCGCGAAAAAAATGTTGTGTCTAACACAAGAGGAAAGCTCTTCTTCCACTCTTGTTCGAAATGCCTCACTCGATGCGCTCATGATGTAAACTTCGAACTCGAGAGGGAAAAAGAAGCGCTTTCCTCTCTAGTTTGACAAATAACAGTTATGACCTATTATATGCTGCTCTGTGCCATTTTACATTTTTGAGATTATCGAAAGTTCTTTTAAATTAACTGTCATATTTCGATAGCAAAGGTTGAAGCGCGCTCTACTGTTTCGGACCGAAGTTAGGGTGTCATGTTGTTCGTTAGATTTTAGTGGATGAACCAAGAGAAAATAAACAGTGTAGGTGAAAGTAATAATTCACAGGGGTTATTTTTAAAAATATAACTCATATTGTCGTGTACAATATAAATCCGGTAGAGTATGATATATTCGGCGGTTAATCGCACATGATGTGCCGGTAATCCTGGCAAGCTCTACATTTAAAATCGACGCAACGTAGAAACCGTTGGTGTTTTAGTGTGAATATCAATATATAGTTGGAAGTAACTGCTCGCATTAATTAATCGTGTAAATCCCTTTAGTAAATAGCGATTAAAGTCTGCAGAAGTCAGCTGACATATTTGAGTTTGTGCATTTAGCGGTTTAATGTACATTAGCCGATCGAGTACCTGAACAACCCATTTGAAAATCAATTTAGCGGGGCATAGTTAAAAGTTCTCATTTCCTCCCAGGCTCGGACTGAGGTCCCTACCTTTTCTTTTTTCATCAAACACTCTTCTGAAATATCGACCTCATATACTTTAACGGTAACGTAATTTTCACATACCCGATGTCTACTTTTTTTGTTATACAGAGAATACAATTATGAAATAAACAGCTTTGTGGTAACGTTTTTAGTTCGAACACCATAACCTACAAATTTTAAATTTCGCAATATAAAATTACTTTTTGCGGCTCCTCCACCAAAATGTGTCAATAACCGATGTCTTGTTTTAGTTTTGAAGAAAATTATAAATTGCCTATGGCCAGTAATGAAACAAAATTATCTATTTACTTTATTTCCTGCGTGGACAATTCACTAATAAAATTTTATTTTTATTGAAAACCTTTCTTTATTAAGGATGTTCGGAAAAGGTTATTTAAAAGTCAAAATTAGGTAAGACCGAAAACTACAGAAATTCCTATATTATTCACAATCAGTTAGTAATCAAATTTGTACTTCATCACTCCACTTTTCTCTTTTTTTCTAGGTCATCCCCTTTTTCTGCTTTCAATCATGTTTTCATTTTGTAGAGTCAGCTTGAATCGTCCATCCTTTTTACATGACCGAACCATTTCAGTCTTCTTTCTCTATTCCGTGGATGATGTTTTCATCTTCCATTTTCATCAATTCTTTAATTTTACTATTCGGGACATTTTCTAAACGAGATATTCTGCAGCATATTGCTAAACGATTGAAAATAAAACTAAGGAGAAACTATCGGCGTACGGAAATTAATAATTGTATTGTGTATGTAATAAAATTAATAGATATCCTATGTAGTTAAGGTCAACCATACGGGCTGAAGATAGCGCAAGATGAACATGACTTTTTTGAAACAATATATCATTATTATAATAAATGAAACATGTAATGTTTTATACCTACATTTGTAGATACAAGTCCAAGGTTTTGTAATAAATTTTAAAAATCTAATTTTGTTTACAAATTACACATGAACATAATTTTAAAAGTAGTAAAATATATGCCACACATTCCCATGAACGACTACAGTAATGCAAATAATTTGTATATTTATAAATAAGATCGTCTGTAACATACTAAAATTATTTTTCATTTGAATTTACAGTTTTTGAGAAACAAATTGAAAATAAACTTAGTATGTTATAGATGATCATATTTACAAATATACGATTTATTTTCATTACTGTAGTCGTTCATGGGAATGAGAAATACAGTATCAAAGTTCTGAATTTTTGACCAACTAGACTTCAACGAATATTTTTTTTTATAGTTTAATGTTTTAGCTATCTTTTTCATCTGCATGTATAAATACTAGAATGTTTAAAGACTTCACCGTAATAATTGTTTTGTTATTCGATAAGAGAATTTGTAAGAAATAATTTATTTAAATTTGAATTTGCAAACTAAAATTCATGAAATTGAACAAACACAACGAAAATATTCGTTTCATCTGACATTGCGATGTAAAAAATCCATGAAATTTTGACGGAAGGAGGTTGTTGGACCATAAAGAATATTAAAATAAATGAAGAATACAGAATTTGCTGTTTTGACCTTAATAACACCGCGAATTGGCCCAAGTAATGTAGAGTATCGTAATGTTTATCTTTAGTCCGGCTCTGGTCCGGAGAAAATAAGAAGAAAAGCTTACAGCGTAATGCTTTTTTAAAACGAAAGTTCCGGACTAATGTTATTTGTTTTTCGCGCGCAATTAGAGAACTACTAAAGTTAGTAATTCAATTTTAAATTCACTCCAATTCGAAGCATTGTACAAGCATGACGGTAACTTTTGCATTAGTTGTAAAATGGTATTGTATGAGCTTGAGAGCTACTTAATCTGCAACTCCGCGACATATCCCAAAGATAATCAACCGAACGCGAGCATACTCCGCAGCGAGCGATGGCTCTAATAATAACACATTATCGCCTTAGCCACGAAAAACAAATGAAGTGATTCTGTAGTGACTTTAGATAAGCTTAGAAATGGAATGTTGACAGCTGCTGGTTTGGACGTCATGTGGTAAAGTTTATTCGTTTAGGGAAGGGATTCCTGTGATATTTAGTGGGCTTTTATCATGTCCTTATAAATACAACTGTATTATTTAAATATACCCAGCGCCACTTGTTGTATGCGGCAAGATACTAATTTACTTTTGGACGCAATGTGCAAGCCTCGTAATTAGAATTAATCCATTTTTCTTCATGTCAACGTCATGTGTCAAATATTATTGTTATTCTAAACTGAAAAAAATATCTGCAATACAGGCGAATATAAAATATTGTATGCAACACGTACATAATAAGGTTTCATTGAATTGCTCTTTTATGTGTCTTGCTCGGGCCTTGAATTGTCTCGTTCATAAAACCCTAAATAATGTACTTGTTACATAAATATCTATTAACAGAACCTAATCCAAGTATTTTATGAGTTCTCAAATTTTAATAAGAGCCTTACATAACTGAATAGTATATTACGTACCGTGAACTGTAAGTGATAGTTTTTAGGTCGAGAATGTAGTTTGGGATGTCGAGACCCGCAGGGTCGAGATTTCCTAAACATTCGAGGCCTAAAAATCACTTACAGTTCGAGGTTAGTAAGTTATTTTTTGCAATACCTGCGTAAATATAAGAAAAGGAAAAATAGGTATCAAAATTAATAGCTGACAGATTGAGGTTAGAAATAAAATTTGAATTATATATATTTACTTACCGTCCGCCATGAACGGTAAGTTTCACTTACCATCCACCGTGGACGGTAAGTAAATGATGTAACTATGGAAACCAATTGTGCAATAAAAGTTCCACTTACTGTGTTTAAATTTTGTTAGTAATGGGTAACTTACAGAACAGGTATTGCAAAAATTAATTTGTATTGTTGTTACATTTCAGTTTAGTCCTCTGTTCCAATTTTTCCTTTCCGATAACCTAAAAATAAAATTAAACCTTGCTATAACTTAGTTTTATTACTTTCATTTGTTCAGTTATGCTTAATTTGTTTTCTTCATTGTTTAAATTCCGTTGATCATTCGTTCAGTAGTCTTTCTTGCAGTGAGACACAGTTGTTCGTCGCGGCTTTCATTTTTCCACACACGTGAAAGTAAATAAGTTTTCCGGGGGCTATGCTATAACCCAGACTGGTTTAACATTTCACGGATTTTTAGCGCCTGAATATTTTCTGACTCTCTTTTCTTTGAGTGGAGTCCCGCAAATCCTATGTGCTTCTTTTTGGGGACGACCCGGTTTTGAAGGAGTCCGTCTCTTCGGAGGATCAAATTGTTTACTTTTTCCATATCATCGTCTTAGACATCTTCGCCTGGTGTGTTGCCGTTCGCCATCACTATGCTCTGCTCCTCACTCTGTTCAACTGTTCCATATTTTATTTATATATATGTACCATTTATTATTGCGCTGGAATCATCGACTGAAGATAATAATTTATCTCATTGTTACTTTATTTGTACTTTCTGTGTATAGTTGTCTATCGGTTAAAGGGCTCATTTGCGTAGCCGAAGCCCACCCTTCTCCATTGTTTTAAAACTAGCGGTCGCAGAGCAAATTAAAGTGACAATTGCGTCAACGTCATTTGTTTTACGATGCACAATATTATTGCAGAGTATATAAATTAAATATTTATGATATAAGCAGCTCCGTAGTAACGTATAGATCTGATTTGTGTAACGCCCAAAATGTGTAAATTGCGTGCTGATATATTATATTTGTGTATAGTATATTAAATAGGTGTAATCGATCGGTGAATGTTATTGAAATGGCGGTTGAAGTGTAGGAACAATAGTAAGTTGTTTGAAAGGGCCTTCCTGCGCGAAACTTTTCCTCGCTCAGTGAAATCGCCTCGCGCACTTTTGTGTTCCCGGCTGCTCTATCCATTAGTTTGATTATCGAGTTAATCTTGGCAGGTCAGACGAAATCTACAGGTTTGCCATAAGAACAATAATGGGAACAGCCAAGCGAGAAATTCTCTTGTTTAGTTAACAGGACATGCGTACTTCAGTGCTCAAGAACCAGAAAGCTAAGTTTCCAGGAAGAGTCCTTATTTTCTCTTCAGTAAACACGAGAGGATGTTTTAGAGTTATGTAGGATGTAAACGGACGTCCTTGATTTACTATTTCACTTAACGGAAGCGCTCCAGCACAAAAACGACGCACGACGACGACAAGAATTAATTTCATTTTATCATTATGCGCCCGGACCACATTTCATCTTTATTGTAACAGAAAAACTATAATTATCTTCACATAACAATGCAAACTGTTCTTACATTAAAACAGAAACTTTCAGATAAAAAATTCAACACATTTAAAAAAAATTGTATGATCCCACAAGACTTTCTTACACATTGCATGTAATGTAGTTTATCTTTTGTTGCGATAAATATCGACTGTTTATTAATAACAGATCTTCTGTAATATTTATTGTTATTTCACTTAGTTTCTTTTTGATGTTCGCTGAAAAAACGAGAAACATCATTTTCAAATGGAGTAAATACATTATTATTATTATTGAAATAAGTGATGTTGTTTACCATTTTACATTACGGGTGAATGTTTTGAAGAACGAGATACGTTAGGAGCAATTTCTTTAACATTCTTACTGGTATCCAAGTGATTGTTTATTCATATTTTTTATTTGGGAAAACAATTGTTTTGCATCCCTATTTTGAGAAGAGTGAAATATGACTGTAATGATTAAGAAAAACGTTTATGCCTCAAGACAAATATTAATTTAAACGAAGTCGATGAAGACGTAAATAAATAAATAGAGATTTTTAAAAATTTTCTGGTAAATGGAATTGAAAAAATTAATATAGATGTAATTTTAACATAAGTTTCAAAACTAGTATGAAGAGGTACATAAAAGAAATAGAAATTAAAAAAAAATTCTGGTAAGTCTGGTTTCAAAAAATTGATGAATATGTAATTTTAATATACGCTTCAGAACTGTTGAGTCTTGAAGAATGAGTGTGTCATAACAGATGTCAAAATAATATTTTTGTTTATCACAGTATTCTGGAAGTAGCATTAAAATATCATATTTTTGTTGTTATGTTATGATTTATTTAACAACATTAGTGCTTTTAAATACACAATCGGCCCAATTCTCTAACTCAGTTGTTAACTTTTCACCACTTGATAATATTTTTGACAAATAGAAACAAATATTAAAAGTGACAGTTTGATTTTTTCTTGTGTGTTAAGAATTTTCATTGGATTAAAATATTAGCAAGTGGTTTAAAATTAACAACTGAGTTAAAGAATCGGGCCGATTAACACAACCCGTTGCTAAGCAGTTGTTAGCATGGTAACATTAAAGAATAAAATAAATAAATATATCCCTGTTTTTGCAAATTTTAATAAACGCGATTAACAGCCGTAAAGTCGCGGCCCCCAAAGAGATTAGTCGAGGGAGATAAAAATCATATAATTTTCTTCCAAAATAAATATAATTGATAATTTTCTACATATCTGTTAAGCAATATTAATTAATTATGAATACTAAGAAAATAAAATTATTTCTAAGCAGCAAAATACTACACTTCCATGCTATAAGCTAATAGACAACCTGCGTATTGGCAGAAATATCTTTGCGAAGCACTGTTCCTTAACTTCTCTCTCGCTGTTCGCGTTTCGCACAAAAAGTAAAAAGGAGAAAAACCTATTATTTCCAACTAATAATAAATCAACACTAATACAATTGTGGCTTTATGCTGTAAGTGATGCCCGACAATGAAAGTGAACACGCCTCCGCCATGTTTCAACACAAGTCTCCTGGAGACGTGGACCGTGGAACGTGCGATATACCATGTGAATTGCTGGCTGGGCCGCGCGTCCTTCGTTCGCTGAACAAAGAACAGAAAATTCCTTAATTGCTGCAAACTTTTAATGCTTTTTCATTGTTTTAGATGATTTACGGTGTCGTATTTTATGGCTTAATCTGATTAGACGGCTTGCTCTGTCTACACTAATATTTGCCATCTAAGAGTCATTTCGTTTTTATCGCAAAACTAAAACACCTAGTGTGGGCACCACACTACTTTCTTATACATACAAATATACTGTTACGTGAAATTCATATAACGCAAAAAAGAGTTGACGCAATTGTCATTTAATGAACCCGTAAATAATTTGGTGTGCGAGAATTAGCTTTTAAACAGTGGAGACGGGTGTGGTTCTTAATAATAGTAAGAATAATAAAAGGGAATATAGGTCGCCACGTAATTTTTAACGGGAAAGTTACGAAAACGAAATATTTAACAAAATTAATTATTACCTACCGTGGAAATTATTGTTGACTGAAAACGACAAAAGCAAAATAATTGCCAACCCTTAGGAACGATATGTTTAATGACGTCGAATAAAATAAATATGAGTAAATCAACTTTGGCGATGCGAAGTTCATTTTGGGGCACGAATAATCCGCGACGGACAAAGAAAGTACAAATAAAATAACAGTGAATTAAATTATTATCTTCAAGCGATAAGTACAACGCAACAATGAATGATACAAATATATATTAATAAAATATGGAAATAACTTGTCCAGAAAGATCCAAGTGGTGGTTGGTAACAGAAATGGTGGGAATTGGCGGCAACTGTTGAACGGAGTACGAAGCGGACTGTGGTGATGGCGAACGGCTACACACTAGGCGAAGATTTCCAAGAAAAAAGGGGAAAGTAAACAATTTCTTCCTTTGAAGAGACAGATTCCTATTTAACTCTCGGAGAACACACTGGGCCAATCTAACACACAATTATTTTTTTCACTTTTGAGAGTTTCCATATAAATCTTTAGCTTAAAATATTACAAATTTAAAAGTTACAATATTTTTTGTAAAATACAATTTCTTAAAAAACAGTTCTTTCGCAATTTTTTTTAACCTTGTCAAGGACATCAACAATTAAAATTTTCCACAAATCATCTCAGACCAATCTATTCAGTCATTGCAGAATGGTCGAGGGCCAAAAATAATTGGGTCTGAATGATTCGGTGTGTTCACCGTGATCGAAAAAATAGGTGTGTTCTCGGAGGGTTAATTAACTATTTACTTTTTTTTGTAAAATACTTAGACAAGCCAATAATTGAACATTTCAAAAATAGCATTGAAAACACTGTGGTGGGTCCTTCGATTCACCACATTGTATACATAAACCTCCAACTTATAACCACTGATAATTGTGAAAATGTCGTGATTGCCTTTGTCCTGATAGTTAGGTTCCACACCTCTGTAGCTGTAGTTTCCCTTCGCACAGCATATTAAATAAATTTCTCATTTTTTGTTGTAATTTGCGTTGCAAGTCAGTTGAAGCATCCATAAATCCCAGCTGAGAATTTTTTGCTCCGCGCCCACTTAAGCGTGAGCACCGAGCACCCTAATTCAGTTGAACACTTGGCGAGGTTTATATTTAATTTCTCGAACATTTCATCGGCTCCGTGAAGTCACGGCGCGGCCGGCAAGCGGCGAGTGACGCGCAAAGTGAATGCAAAACGTGTTAAATTCCCAGCTTCACGCTCAAATAGTTTCACTTTGCTGGGGGACAAGGAAGCAAGGGATCGGGACTCTCACGCACCTTCGGGATTTATGTTTTCGCGCGGACTACACCAATTCGGACACGGAATTAGCCATTATTACGCATTAGCTTTCTATAGTATCTATGCCCTAAGAAACTCATTGCCCTATAGCGAATAGTCATGTTTTATATTTTTTAAATGAGGCGGTTTTAAAGTGCAAGTTTCAGGGGCTGCAATTATAAAAATATGCTAGATAGTAGATATCGAAAAATAGTCTTCATATTTGTGTACAATTTATGACAATTAACATTTTTTTAAATAAAATTTTGGTC
Source organism: Poecilus cupreus (assembly GCA_963942605.1). Lineage (NCBI taxonomy): Eukaryota > Metazoa > Arthropoda > Insecta > Coleoptera > Carabidae > Poecilus > Poecilus cupreus. The sequence goes on from OZ012720.1 coordinate 32,475,666, forward strand.
GGCGATAAATCTACAAATATTAAAGAAATATATAATGATGTAGTTAAACTTCTAAAGCGAATTTAAGACGTTAGGACGTGTAATGTTTATCGCGGATTGAGATACTTATGTTCATCTTGTTTGCACCTTTACTGTATTGCCAGTATTTAACTTCATAAATTTACATGTTCCCTCTTAACTGCTTTACTTTATATACTTTGTATTACGCAAAAAAAAAACATAGAAATAATGAAAAATCATGTTGAAATGTTCAGAAAATCACCAAAAATTTGATTCTTGTTTATTGGATTTCTATATAATATATGTTAAACCCTAAAGAAACTCAATGCAGTATCTTATATTTTGTTCAAAATTTTTATCGACCATAACTTTTCAATTCTACAAGATATAGTCTTGCGGTGTTGACCAGTAAACGCTCTAATTAATTAGAGCAAAAAGGCTGAAAATTGCCAAAAATCGCTCAAACCTATCCCCTTGGGTTATTTTTTACTATTTGGCCCATTTTCAGATTTTTGCTCTAAAATTTTAAACTGCCAACCAAATAATCTGAAATTTTTCATAATTATGTCATTTCGCGAGCTAAATCGAGTGGTTTATGTTTCACTGTAGTAACTGTAATATTTTTCGAGATATTGCAAATCAAAATTTTCAAAAAAATATTTTAAAAATTGAAATTTTTAAAATTAGGATAATTATAGTGAAATGTTTAAAATACCAAGAACTGGACATAATTTTTCGATACCTTGCATAGATTTTGAGTTACAACTCCTCAAAATTGCATTTAGAAAAATATAAAAATTCTCTATATCTTATATAAGATTATTATGATGTTCCATGCTGTAATGAGTTTCTTCGGGTTTATGTATTATAGAAATGCAATAAAATAAGTGCAAATTTTAGATGATGTTTGCTTTTGAATTGGTTCACCAAAATGATTCGTTAAATGTGACCCGTTTATTGGGACCCATTCTAAGGTCTAGGGGGGCCATTTTGTCAAAATCCGTTGTCCCCCTTAAAACCATAGCGATTATGATTCGGCATACTTTTCGGTAAAATGCTTTCCTTTTGAGATATTGAAGGATATAATGTAAAATGGACATCCTGTATAAAGAAACCTGTGTGACCCGTTCGAGAACAATAAAGTGATTCGATTCTTTTCGTTCATGTTGTTGTTCCGTTCAAATTAAACTGGTCGTTCGCTAACGACACATCTCCACTGAAATTATACGCTATGTTCACGAATATAGAATCAATGTTGACACCACGGTGATTCTTTCTTTCATAAACTTCAAATAAATGACAGTAAAATCTTGCTTATTAAATATCCTAATCCCTACTAGCACGTATTTCCCGAACGATCACTTGGCAGTGTCAACCACCCCGGGCGTCTTACCATTACACCTCTCTGTTACACCTCGCGTACGCGATGCTTATTATCCGGCATGCTACACGGCCGGAGTCTTGTAACGTTGTAACCAGCCAGACACAGCCAACTATTCAGCCGGTTAATCCGGTTAAGAAACACTACAAGTGCTGTGAGTAGCTTCGTGTTGCTCTCGTGGTGTTGGTTGCACTGTTTGGAGCTGGGTTCTGTTCTGGTGGTGTTGAAGTGTTGCGAGGAATTAAGGGGAGTTATTTCTACATGAGGTTTTTGCTTTTGTTGGACTTGGAGAGCAAGAGTATTGCAGTGCGGATACTGGGTTAATGGGACATAATTTTATTTGGTTTTATTATTTTTTTACGCATAAGGTTATTCAAGCAATGACAGTATATTATAGTTTATGAGAGATAGAAAATACTCTGGACTGCAGTTAAGATACATTTATTTATCAAATGCCGAAGTTTCTCCAACATATTTGGATTCTTCTGGGCAAATGATTAAAATATTTAGTAAGGTATTTAAAAATTTTTAAAATACATCAACATAACATTATTTCTATTTTTTCGATGAATTATAGTACCCATAATTCTCAACAAAGAATTATGATTGATAATTCACTCTTCTCGACCAATCACAGAGCCAGAAATCCATAATTCACTGTTATTTTCAAGACGTGATGTGGATAACCTAGCAAAGGCCGTCTGACAGTTGACATATAGTCTGTTGTTATTCTATATTTTTATGTTGTCATTTTTCAAGGTGTATTTTCAACGAATTTCGAGCATTTTCAAAAGTAATTTCCGAATTTACAGGAGTAGAATCATAAACCCTCATATAATAATATACTATTATTTTAATATGTTACTAACTAAGAAAATAAAGAACGATTTGGCATTACTAAATAAAACTGTATTTTTCAATGCAATCGGCATAGCTGTCAACACATTTTTTGTAACGTCTTACCATTTTTTCTGTGCTGATGTTATACTCTTCTACCACCAAAAATTTTAGACATGATGTTACTGCTTCTTTGAGCTCTTTATCGTTTACAAATTGTTTTCCAACCAAAATTCCTTTAGTTTTGGAAACAAGTTAAAATTGCTTGCTGCCAGGTCATGTCTATAAGGAGGATGTCAAAAATTTCCCACTTAAAACGTAGAAGTTGATTTTATAATCATGGTGACATTAATGACAAAAAGTAATTATAGCATCTTTGCTGAAACTCGCGATACCTACATTTTTTTCAAATTTAGTTAACCATTTAGTTATAAAATCTTACAAATATTGCTAAATCTCAAGGCTATATATTGACAGTAAGAGCAAATGATGATTGATGTTAACCAATAACCACAATAAATACTTTACGAATTGATATTTTTACCAAATGAATCCAAACAGTTGTTAATCAAATAAAAGTAACACATTTCATTTGGATCCGGGTTCACGATTACAATTTTAATCACAGTTGGCTGGTTGAGCCGCACATAGAAATTTGTAGGCAGCAAGCGTGCAAAATTGATAAACGAGTTGCAATCTAATAAATGTCAGTTTTATAAAGCTTTATATTGCCAGCGATCTGGCCAGCGCCACCGCGGCGCTGCTGCAAGCATATGCACACTGAAACAAACACTACACATAAATTGTACGGCCGCAAATGAACATCTGGATGCTAGTGCTGTGCGCTGCCCTCGTATCTTGCGCCGTGTACCCCGCCCCGCGCGCCACACCCGCGCAAATTGAGATTTATACAAAGTTAAACGAACGTGTGTTTGAATTATTGCACTGGCGTGCCTTTATAATCTGCATTCGTTCCAATAAGACGACGATTTAAATTAGATGTAACCAACCTCAACTAAATTATGTTACGCTGGGAACGATTGCGTGCGCAAATGTTTGAACACTGCTTGGTGCTACTGCACGCTTCAAATAATATAAGTAACAACAATAAAAATAATAACATAAACCAGGGGTGGGCAACCTCCGGCCCGCGTCAAGTTCCAATCCGGCCCGCGAGATCTTTAGAAGAAATAATAAATAAATGTTTTCAGAAACAAAAATTTTGAATTAGGCTAGAACCCAACATAAAGAAATGGGGAGATTTACAGTTTAATTTTGGATATAATTCGTCTAGTTTAAAATAAGAAATAAATGTAGTACCTACTTAGTTAATTTTGTTTTATTATTGTGTTTTAAATTTTCAGAAAATAATTATAAGTAACAAAAATGCGTCAATTAACAAATACGGTCCGCGTACGAAACGTAAATCTTATTCTAGCTCCTGTTATACAAAAGGTTTCCCACCCCTGACAGAAGCTATGCTCCGTTTGATTTTCATCTGGATACTTCTAAATTGGCCGAAAGTGTATAGCATTTTATGTACAGAATTATTCAAAAGTTATGTCCCATAACCCCTCCACAGTTATCAGCGCTGCATGAAAAACCGAAATACGTTCTCGCTGATCGAATGAGAAAAATAAACGATACGAAATGAAGGACAGATAAACTTTACAAATTTATTATAGTTAATTGTTTCATATTTCATTCACTAACATTAATAGTTACCTATCAGATAATTCGAATTCGATATGTAGTAGAATGTATTTGTTTTATTTCTGAAAAAAATACACTAATTTTCTACAAGGGTCGCAGAGTTCAAAAAGTTTGGAAATGTCATCGAAATTGTGTTCAGCATCTAACATTCACTTGTATTTTATAGAATATTGTAATATCAGAAGTGAGAAATTTTATAATCTGTATGAGATGTTTTCCTGTCTCATGTAATCGATGAATAATATACCTATTCTTTATTTCTTATCGTTTATATTTCTCATTCTACCAGCGAGATCGTATTTCGGTTTTTCATGCAGCTCTGGTACTTGTGGAGGGATTATGGAGCATAACTTTTGAATAATTCTGTACATACACTGCCCCGCATACTTGTACCAAAGTTCGAGGACAGACTATACCCAAATCACTTGGTTTACTTAAGCCAGGCCATTTGGGCCTAACTTCCCTAGTCTTTCTGATAAATTCAAAAAATTTCGCCGCGCAAGAACGACACCTACAGGCTGCAAAACTTGCGTTTCCCTATTTACTATGACACTGGTTAACTTCTCAAAAAGATTCAGCATTGGACTTAGAATATGTGATTTTTTTGCTGGTTCCCGGTCTAATACACTGATACAGTATCGCACTTAGATGTGAGTCAATCACATGATAGTAGATTTATTTGTGCGTGATGTGAAACAAGTTGTAATATTTAAATATTTTCTGTTTGTCCGCGTTTTGCCTAATTCATCACAATATTTATGTGGTGTCAAAAGAGTTCTACAAATCTTGGAAACTAGAGAGGTCACTTGGGATATATTAGCGTGTCATGCTGCATGATAAACAGTAGAGGAAGGAAACTGGGTTGACATAAATTTAAAATTCTGCTCAAACCTGTCAAAGTGTCAGCGGCGAGTTCTTTTTTATACGGCGAGGGTACGGTATAATCTACCCGAGTTGTGTCGCGGATTTCCATAGGTGTGACGTTGTTTGTTTTTAATTTTAATACTAAACATCAATCCAGCCTTATGTCGGGCAAGTAGTGGAAGACTATGCTTTACTTCCACCAACGTACATATTAGATTTTCATACGAGTTTTTGTTTCAGTGCTGATAAAAATGTTCTGTTTAACTGCGCTTCTTTTTTCATAAAAATAAACTATAATAATATTGTGTTTTTATTTTTATATAGAATGGATACTAATGCCCGTATTCATAAAACTGTACACAAACGAATCGTTTCTAAATGATCCGTTTAGAAAACGATTCGTTAAATTTTGACAGTAGATTCATAAACGAAATTGTTTAATTTTAACGAACCGTTTCTTAACAACCGCGTTATAAATATTTAGTTGTATTCCTAGTAATTTTTACTTTTTCACGAATGAAATTTCAACTTCAGTTTGTAATGTTTACATTTTTTGACATGTGTCATAATTGAAAACTAAATTTTTTGAAGAGATAAACGTTTCTTGATAGTTGTGGTCCGTGTTTCTGAGTTGTTTGATAAGAAATCTATGGCGAGAGGTGTTGTGATGTCCACAAGAGATTTTTTAATTATCTATATGTCAACATAAGCGAAAAAAAGGTTAGGTGAAGATTTATGAAAAAGTATTGTAATCCCATCAAGAAAGTAAATTTTATAAATATATTTCAAAGAATTATCATTTACATAAAAGTACAGTGCAATACATAGATGACGTACTAATTTAGACACGTATTGCGACAATATCAGCGTGAAAATAATTAAATTTAATTATAGCATATTTTTCAGGTGATACGAATACATTTGGGGTAGGGCTCGTATTAATGTGATCAGCCAACAATTCCTGAAAAGATCCAGTTGTATAAAGTCACAGTGTTACTAGTAACCGATAGTCTGTGCAGTACTGCAGATATCATCTAAGAGTTTTACTTTTATATTCAATTTCGTCATATTATTCGAAAAAAGCATTCTCTCTGACAAAAATGTCTAGCTCGTGGCATCATTTCAAGTGCATTTTCAATAAATTTTACATCTGAATTGCCCGACGTGTCCGATGAACAATAATTAAAATACTGATAGAAAAATAGATGTTAAAAATTACACACCTTTTTATCTATTATGGTCAAGTTGACGGATGACAGACCAATGAAAACATTCGTTAATTATTTAATTTGTCAAAATCGGGACGTTAACTTAACGAACGTTAGTAAACATTTTAACGAAACGTTAACGTTAACGAACGTTTATGAATAAAATATATGCGATTTAACGAATCGTTTTCCTGGTAACGGATCGTTTCGTAACTAACGAATAGTTATGAATACGGGCATAAAAGTTATATTTTATGGACGGTTTGTGGTTTGCTGTTATAACTACTTTGAGATAAAAATATAATTTTAGTGTTTACAGAAAGTTATGATTCTCTTCTTTTTAACATGCTTTGTGAGCGTTTGCATTTTTTTAATTGCTTTACTAAATATTTCTTAAGTATATAGGCCGACAAACCGATATTCGCTTTGGAATACTTTCGGTGTGTTTTTCTTTATTAATAAAAAATAATTTCTGTATTGATCATTTTAGGACTATAACAAATAAAAAATATAAATATAAATATAATATTTTGCAAAAATATATAGGAGGTTCCATTAAAAAATATATGGTTGCGTATTATTCCGTGAAAATTAAACAACCGGTATAAAATAAACTTTATGGTAAGTGGTAAATATAAATAATGTACAGTGCTAATTAGTTAGTTGGTTAGTTTATTTATTCATGCCTTTTGGCCTAGATTTTATAAAAAATTTACATAACTATGGTGATTGCTTTATAAAGTAACCTAAAAATAATATTACACTTTTCCTTCTTTCTAATTTTTTTTTCATCCAATCTATTCCTCTTCCTTGATCATTTCTTCTCTTTTATCTTTTTTCGTATCTCTGCAATACTCGTTACCGCATCTAAATCGTGCTATTGTAGTGACATTTATAGCTTTTAATAAATACCTTGGTATATGTTGTGTCTGTATATTCTTGTATTGTGGGTGTGTGTTTGTATGTGTGTGATGTTAATTAAATGCAGGCAAATATTAAATAATAATTTCGTTAATAGTATGGCAAATATAAAATAATTTTATTCAATAATTCTATATTAAAAAAAGAAATCCTGAAATTACTATTTACTTTTATACATTTTGTTTATTTGTGAATAAATATTTTGCTGCATAAATTAAATATATCAATGTTTTAATATAATTAATTTAATTAGTTCGGCGAAAATAATTAGCTTGCAACATTAAATAAATTACAATGAAAATTATATTTGTCATTTTTCATAATCTCATATTGTGTAAAGTAATTTTTATTTAGAGCAACCTGAACCCTGAATTGTTGAAAAATATGGCTGCTAATCGAAACACATTTACAATAATCAAATATTGAATTTTTGTGGGAATTTTCCATTAAAACAGATTTCAAATTTCAACGCAAAATGAATTTACAACGTGAAACTAAAAGCACTGTCATCCACACGTTTTTAACCATAATATTTTAAATTTTGTTCGCAATCATAATAGTTTTGGTCTTTTAAACTTTACGGCTTTCTGAAATAATGTTTGCAAATGTTTAAAATCGAGATGTGACCGAAAAAAGTATAGTGATTATTTGATACTTTTATAGTTATATTTGCGAATAAGAAGAAAACAGATCTAGGTGTGTACGGGTACTTCTCGAAGAAGCTTCCCGGTGGTCTTGTTCTAGTGGCAAAGACGACCAACAAGACAGCAAACAGAAAGTTTTATATTTATGCACGGTACACGTAAACCTCCTCACCACTCCTACTGTTTCAGCACACCACAGCCACCACTATTGCAGATATAAAACAAGAACGTATGAATACGTCCGCGACGACTGCGTTCGCGGTATTGTTATCATAGGTACACGTTTCCTTACTTCTTACTTTATTTCTTCCATTCACGGGCGAAACACGCCGAGTACATGTTGCACGTAATAAAAAACTCATAAATAAAACGAAAACAAAATTCCGTCCTGCGCGTAACAATCCGCAAATATTTTATTCGCGTTTGCGGGAATCATTTTTTGTATAGCGCGAGATGTTGTCTTCGACTTATTACAATTTTATAATATTGGCTGTTACATCGTAGTTAAACACTTAAACAACGACGAATTGTCACAAGCCAGTCGAATAGGTATATATCTTATTTCATTATAAAATAACAGATAAATTATAATTGTCAGAACTAAAATCATCTCATAGTGCTGCATGACTATATGACCAAAACTGCTAAGTAAGGTAAGACATGGGAACGTAGACTTGAAGGTCATTATCAGGTTACACGTGGAGGCGAGTTCTAAACTCATCATCAAGAAGGCTGAGGCAATTCGTCTTGTTTCATGCATTGTAATGCATCGTAGTGAATAATCTTCTCTAAATCCGGTTTGATAATAAAAACTCTTAGAAATCGTCTACGCACTTGCAATGCCCAAAAACCGACCAAAGGACACGGTAAGCGTTGACCACCTAGGATCCTCTCTTTAGTATATAAGCTCACAGATCTCTGTGAAGTAATCGTTCAGATCAATAGAATCCGATCAGTTGCATCAGTCGCATCATAGTATCAGCCAAGCCCTCTTTACTGAGTCATCAGCACAGCTTGTTCATTAGAAACGCCGAGTACGACAGTGAAAGGTGGTCAGACCGAGTTATTATCCTGTAGAATGTTGTTCAAAAAATATTGTCATAGTGGCAGAGCCTGTGCTCTTATTGTTATTCTACGTAGTAACCCATGAAAGTAAACCTTTTTGGAAACATTTAGTTTATTATGATATTTGTTCCTTAGTATTATAAGTTTGTATCGTTTGTTTTTATGCACCGACAAACTGTCAATATTTAACATTGGGCAGTATGCTCCCTCGTTATCATTTCTCATCCTTTAGTCACATCAGACTTGCTCTACTATTCCCCTATATCCTGCTATTTAACAAATACGGGTGTGTTAAGTAGACTAAAATTTAATAAATATAAACAGAAATACTTTAAGGTCTTTTTAAGAGCGTGACAGGATGACACGTTTAACCATTCAATGCAGTGTCCAACAGCCAGTAATGTACTGTACATTGTCATTCAGATCACTCTTTCCCCACAATATCTTGCGAAATACACATCGGATTGAGAAATCGAGAAATAAATGTCAAATATTTTCTCGACCTCTATGGGATGGTACCAAATTTTTTGAGAGCGTGACAGAATTACACCTTTAACCATTCAATACAGTGTCCAACAGCCAGTAATGTACTGTACATTGTCATTCAGTTCACCCTTACCCCACAATATTTTGCGAAATACACATCGGATTGCGAAATCGAAAAATAAATGTCAAATATTTTCTCGACCTACAAGGGATGGTACCAAATTTGGACCGTTCCCTCGGGTTGGAATAATGGTAACCTTGATATTTTAAATAAATAGGAACCTAGTTTTTAGATGGCGTATTGGTTTGGAGATGGTGGAGATGATTTACCGCCTTTCAAAACCTAGTTTTTTTTTATTGCAGATTTGGATTCTCCAGACAAAAATACGTAACTTTTATTTTCAACAATTTTTGTTAAATGATGATGATAGTAAAGATGATGAACATGATCATCACCATCATTTATATCTTAATTTCTCGTGTTGGGAGCATCTGCTCATTGTCATTTTTCTGTATATGTTTTGTATATACATCCTTGCTGATAATTGGATATTATATGTAAATAAAGTTATATCTATTTTCGCAAGGTACTGACGTACAAAGTTCCATCCTCTTGTTGTTTGGCTGCCCTAGAAGTACTTCATTCCTCCATCAAAACATACCTACTCGTACCTCTAGCCTTGCCTTAGTATTATCATTGTAACATTAACAGATAGCAAGTTCCGGGCGAACGTTCGACAGGAAATAATATCGAATATTCGAAACCATCTCGAGTTAACTAAATATTCGTTCACATTCTGGCGACGCGACGGAAGCTCGGAAGAGAGCGGTCCCCGAGAGCTCTACACGTCTGTTACAATGCGTCTTCTGTGTCTGTCACTGTCGTCTTTAGATCCGACGCTGCCGTCTTTAAATATTCCATTCGGAAACGTCAATTGGTTGCCTGCCAAACGTAGATTGCGGCAGGCAGCCCTCATACTTTTTATAATATTCGACATTTTCAAACTTTTCATTCAAATCAAATTTATTTTTTCAGGCTGAGCTAATTTGCCAGATATTTATTACTCACGCAAATTTATTTTGCCAAATAATTTTATGTCGTTTATTACAAATTAAAGATGGGTGAAGTTTAATGATTATTAGTAAAGCATTATACATATTTATTTTTTACTTTCGAAATTAAAATTTGCATTTTACATGACTATACATTTTTGGCGTACTATTCAAAGTAAAAAAATATAATATTCTATTTGAAATTTCAAAGTTGATATTAATTACTAGTAAACACAAAATGATATCATGAATGTATGTACATCCGCTATCAATTAGCTTGTATGTTGCATAAATCATGTTATGTGAAATAAGTTGCTGTGTTGATAAATAAGCCAGATATTTGCTGGATCCTTGAAAATAACATCCTGTATGGTGCTTCTAGAATCTTAAATCATCTACGATCTACACTCCCATGCAATGGTGTGTCCCAAGAAAATGATTCTCCTAGGCGTCATACCATTTAAATTAACAATTCTTCTACCAATTTAATATAATTTATTGTGTAATAAAGTAATGAAAACTAATATCTTATTTGTTTAAACTTTCATTGCTTGTTTCATTATGATTTACAATTATTAATAATCCAAGTAAATTATCCCTATGTTTACTCTTAAAAAAAAAACGCTTTAATACATTGCTGTCAACTATGGTAATGACACATCTCTATACTTAGTGGATAGATAGATAGTGGATAGAAAGAAGGAAAGAGCGTTAGCAAGCTATAGTGAAACCTGTTCCCTCACTGCAACTAGAACCGCTGTTATATCGTTGTTATAGCAACCATCAGGATTTGGCAGCCATACTATTTTTATAAACGTGTACCGCTCAAACCCCCACTCCAACCAGAACCATGGCTTGCATGCGTCTGCCCTCACCAGGTTACATTCCCCTTGTCACAAATATAAGCTTATGCTCTCTCCTTTATCTTCTTTCCTCCAAGTCCTTATGTATACCGATAAAAAAAAAAACTCCCGGTATATGTAACGTGCGACTTACAAGTAACAATAAATTAATTGTTGTAAAAAATAAAAATAAATATTGTTTGTCAATCTCTAGTGCAGATAAATGTGGGATAATTTGACTGCACCGGCCCAAATCTCGTTTGAAAGTTTCTATGTTCATGCTTCGATAAATATCATTCCAATTTGTTTTAAATTAAATTGTTATTGGGCCGTGCACTGCACATGGTGCGCATGCATACGAGAGGTAAAATGTGAATAGTTTCATTTTGTTTTAACAGTTGTTTATGAAAGTAAATATTTTAAATGGAAACAAACGCTTTAAAAATTAATCGGTCGTGTTGAGTTTTAAATAGAAATGGTAAACATGTAGAAAAGGTTTGTGAAAACAAAATTGTTTGTATGAGCACTGATGTTAATTGAACAGCCTTTGCAGTTTGCACTGAATAACAACAATTAAAGAACTGTTTTATTTCATTCCACGCCGCATTAATTACGCTCTATTGTTTTATTGCTTTTTAATCTAAACAATCTATACAGTTGCTGATAAAAGCTTCCAATAATTTTGATTTAAACTAACACATACACCCGTACGTTTTCCTGTTTCTCATTTTAAATAAATAATTATGCTCTGCACAGAGCAGCTCTCAAAGGCTTACACAGGATATCCTCCAGTCCTCCACTTTAGAAGAAGAAAATATATAAAACTTTACATTATTTAATGGTTAAATAAAATATAAAATACCATACCTGTAAATAATACTAATATTATATATTTTATATGTCAATTGTATAGTTATACAGTTAAAAATACCATGCATTAGTATATTGTACAGCAGGCATGGAATGGTACTCATTTTATACGAGTATGAAATGGATATCCATATGAATTTTACAGTATACTTTTTCTATGACCACAATATTATTTTCTAATTGATTTAAATATTAATCATAAATAATATATTAATTTCACTACTCAGTATAACAATTAATTATCCTAGCAAACTACAAAACAAAAATTAAACAATAATATTTTTCATAAATGTCAAGGTTCAAGATTTTATGAGATAAAAATGACAGTAATAACCAAGAAATACCTTAAATACACAATCGACATCAATAACAAATAATGTGGGTAATGAAAGCACTAGATTATAACCTTCAAACTTCTAATTCATCTAAAATTATTATTAATAATTATACCAATATTACTAAAAATAAGTAAGATATTCAATATATGTGTACCTGTTAATAAGATTTTCTACGATCACTACTGAAAATTACACTTTCTCTACAATAAACAAAGCTTGAAAATTGTATATTTCGCACAGTCGAGTGGAATAGCGTAGGCAATCATTTCACACGCAAGTGTGACCAACTTACTAATAATTTAATACTGTATGATATTAATATGTCAAGTATAATTACATTTGTATTTCATAAAATAATTCATAATTATTTCAGAGTTTTTATAAATCTTCATTTTCAATATTGAGATTACAAAGAAATACAATTTAATTTTTCAAATAAAATATGTATTTAGTATTTATATTACAATCTATAGATTTATAGTTGGTAACACTGCACATATCTGCACTTGCGCCGTCTTCATGCTGTTATCATAAACGTCAAATAATTTGAGTTTGAGATGTCATTTCTTGTTTCTGAAGTGAAAGATTTATTATTAATAAGTCGATAATATCACCCTTAAATTTTACCGACATAGTCCGTAGTTTTTTCACTGGAGTACAGTGCGGTAGTTTTAAATTTGGAACGTTTCCTTTTTGACAGAACTGTTAGAAATTAATGTATAACCCGCGTTACCTATTGATACCGGGAGAAATGAAAATGTGTTTAAAATGTATTATGTATCCGTAGCAATAACAAACATGTAACAACCCAATTCCCTAATAGATATAAAAAAAAATGTATATTGAACTGGCTGGTAACAATAAAGGGATAAAAGTGGTAAAAGAACTGATCTCGGTATTGATATAGTTTTTTGTGTGCAGTGCCACGAAATAACAAGAACCAAAGTTGTTAGTGGAGTGCGATGCAATTTATCGTTCAGGTTTAATAAAAAGTTAAACACACAGTTAATTCAAATAATAATGTATTCGTGCGCAGCAACATCCAGCGTAACCTAAAACTTTTGATTAACTCCAGCAATAAATAACATTCATAACCCGTGTTGTATCGCATTGTCTGCAACAGTCCGCCGCTCATTACCCGATGACAACGCCGCCGAATGTCCGTGCCGTATTCAAAGTTTAATGAACAGAACAACTGAACAGCGGTGGCGACGAGTTGAAGAAACTTTCCGCACGTGAACCGGACCGTAAATCGGTTAAAGTTTAGAAGGCGTCGGTTTTGTTGACGCGAAGTACACGCAAAATGAATTATTGGTGGTGGAGGCACCACGACGCTCGGCGCTGGACGTGATGCCGACCGCGGAGTGGTGGGGGTTGCATGTTGCAGGAAACGGAAGGATTGGTATGAATAACAGGTGTAATAGTGGGTGGTATCGCTATCATTTCTCATCGGAGGGAATTTGTGATTTTGTGTTATTTTTATTTACATTGTCGTGTGTTAACTTCATTTATTTATATTACTATAACGCTATTGTTTTATACAAATATTTAATCTGTTTTGATGCATTCTTTTTATTCAAACAGTGTCTGGGTTTCGTCCTGTAATATTTATTGTGTAGATTTGTCATTTCTTAGATCTTCTGTACAGTCTCTATTGTCGCAAAGTCTATCTTACATATTTTACATTGTTTGTCATCGTGTATTGTTCAGTAATTATAACTTTTTTACTTCGTGGCTTCATGTGTTCAGCACATTACCTCGCGCCGTAAATTTTTTATTAAACTATGCACCAATAAGCTTTTATTAACCATAAAATTGCTCGAAAGGTGAATGCCGTATTTTGTATTTTGTAATATTCTAGAAATGATATCAATATCTATTTGTGATAAAAAAAACACCGGATTAAAAGTAAATAAAAAATGTGTACTTTCAATAAATAAAGATATAAATTTTTATAAATAACTACGGCGAGATACATTCATAGATTTTTTTATCAACCAGTGCACCAAGGAGCACCTATTCAACATTGAAATGTATTTTTCAATGGCGGATTCCAACGTTTTCTACTTAATTTTTGTTTCGCAGTTTGGGTCACTAGTAATGCAAATATGAAATTTGAAATGATAAAAAATGAGATATAATTTTTAAAAGATTTCATCAAATTTTAAAAAATCAGACTGTGACGTCACAACGCCTACACCTAACTTCAGGATAATTAAGCCCCTTCTCATGGTTATCATCAATGTCAACCTGCCAGTGTCTCACCAGTGTGTTTACAGTTTTTGTCTAATAATTATCAAGTATTTAAAAAAAATTGGTTTTAACGACACATACCTGGAATCAGAGTATCAAATTGTAAAAAATAATATTTGAATTAAAATATATGCATAACTAAACATATAGGCATGAAGTGAGCAGTAGGCGTTGTGACGTCACAATTTTTAGGAGAGTTTACAATAGCCTAAAAATTCAATTATTCTAACATAGAATTACGAATGAAAACTTGTTTTTCAGCATGTTTTATTGTATTATATCATTATATTGTGCTATAAACTATACAAAAAAGTAATTAATTTGAATAAATTCAATTATACTGGAATACCCCATTAATAACATTTTTCATACCTTGTTTTATTTCTTTTCAAAAAGCAAAGGTCAGCCGGGTTAAACGAATATATTAAAATTCAATATTTCTTTAATGTACTGTAAATCTTAAATGGTGTCAGTAAGAGAAAATGTTTCACACACAAATTATAGACAATATTGCATTGTAAGTATTATTTAATAACAAATAGGGTTTCACTTCACTTCCGATCATTGAATTATCTCCAAAACTAATCAGATACAAAGGAAATAATAAAAAATATCTGTTCAGCAGTTTTTAACAAACTGTACCTAACTCAAGGCTCTATATATTCATTCATCTACACAGACATCATCGCGAAAATGTTAAAATCTTATTCTAGAAACCTCAAAACGTGCTTATCCATTGAAAACTCTCTGCCGAATCTTTGGCATGATTCCGTCTGGTAAGAGGTAAATATTATATCAAAATTTAATGGCAATTTTAATGTTATCACCAACTATTCATGTTACCATGTGTAATTATAAATTTTTAGACAGCACTGAAAAACCTCTAGAGGGGTAGAGAATTGAGGGTGCGCAATGAACGTAAATATACTGCAAAAATTTGAAAAATGTATAAGGCAAGCCTGAGTGAAGAGACTGCATCCCCTTTTACGATGTTGTTAGTGAAGTGACGCTGCGCTATAAAATTGACATATGCTCAAACCCTCGGGACTACATTACAATATAAAATAGACATTTTGCCATAAAACTTGAATCCCACAATTTTTTCTCATTTTATTTACTAACGCCCCTGGATATCACTGCATGTCCCACAAATTGCCTTTATACGGCGAAACAGAGACATTACTTCAATACTTTAACACTTTTCCAGATACATATTTAGGGAGCCTAACTTGTCGGCTGGTAACTGCATTTCCCGCTACTGATATTGTAGCACGGCGCGCTGAGACTAACACTTAGGGTAATATAATAAAACAAACACTATTAAGAATGATAAAAAATGGTATTTAATGAAATGATAAAACGGTGAATTTAACAATTACAAATATTACAGCGGCGACAACGTATGAATATGCTTAAAAGTTGCAGTTACCAAAACATATTTATTAACGAATTTTACTTAAATTTCTACATTTTTCAAAAACCATCAACTAACTCCCTTCTTGTGCTAGCTAAACATATGCATCTACCCCATAAGCGGGTACGCGGGGCAGGGAAGGAAACGTTTCCCACCGAACTAGCACAGAAATTACCTAAAAACTAAAACCTAATCTAGGGTTCGACCAGGATCTGTAAATCTGTCAACCCCAGATGGCGTCTCAAGCCGATATTTCAGAATATTTGCCGCGATAAACTCAAATGACTATTTATGATAACTAAAATTCTTACACAAATGTGTAGCAATAAATTAAACTCAAGAAAGCAAGAACTCCTGTGAAGACGATTTTGATGCCTTTAAGTCCAAACGCAGTTTGAAACTTGATATTTTAAAATCGCTTTGACAGTAAAAACAATAAATCGTATTCTGAATGTTCGCCTTGTTACAATATCATCACTGAAATATAACAATACTAGAACACTAATAAACGTTGAAAATGCTAGGCGACTGTTTTTGTTATAATAATAGAAAGTTTAATATAGGAATCAAATAATATATTAATAAAAATGAGATCAATTATAATGTATGTGAATTTCAAAGAATTTTCAAATAGTTAAACAATATACTGTTGGAGAAGGCTGTGCAACATGTTTTGAGAATTTCTAAACAAAGACATCTGCCTCATGCTCGTTTTTGGCTTTCATAAAAGCCTACAAATTAGCATTCCAGTATTACTATATTTCAATGTTTATATTCCTCGATCATTGCAATAAACACAAATGCAAATGTTCCCAAATCACTCACTACCCAATATGTCTGGCAGGGTTACCAAGTAAAATTATTCCGCGAATAAAACAGTGCGACCCATGTCTCGCTGACGTGTTTAAAATACCCGACGTCCATTCGCCATTTCAGTGCCGAGGCGAGAGAACAATAATTCATTGACGTTTCGTAATGCGTTCAGATTCATCAAAGCGTTAATGCCGGAGATGAAAGTAGCCGAACTTGCATCGGGGGAGGCTGCCATTGTTCGCTGACGTCACGGCGGTCGAACTGGGGAAGATCGTTTACGCTAGATGCCTTTAGCCAGCCTAGGCACTTAACAATTAATTTTTTTTTCTACGACCGAGCAGAAAATACACATTTCCAACTGTCAGTTGAAAGCAGAAAATTGACGTTTGCCGCAAAAGTAAATTTCTCTAGTAGAATAGAAAAATGGACAGTTGTTATGGAAAATTTTAATTTTCAAAGAAAGCAGTTTATGATAATAGTAGGTAATATTTAACAATAGTATCTTTTAATAACAGCAAGATTACTTTTAATGACAAGTTAGTTTGAACAAGGCGTATTCCTTCTCATACCTATTCTTCGACTTTTCAGGTAATAGATTTAATATTACATTTTTCGCAGCTTCTTTGATGTGTGGTGGAGTACATTCCATTTCACATTCGTCACTATCCATCATTTTATGATGTTTCACAAAATTTTAACGTCATAATTGAATTGAAAAATTAATATCTGTCATGCGATTCAAACAAATAACAGAAAAAACAGTATCCATCACCTTGGAAACGGTTTAACATGGCTAACTGTAAAATGGATCGGAATAAAAGTTCAAACAGAAAATGGCAAATATAATATTTTCATCCAGTTTTTTTTATCATTATTAAATCGGTCGTAAAACAAATAGTGTGTGTTTCTCGAGCAGAAGGTGTCCATGCGCAAGCGGCAATAGACTACTTTCTACTCTAGATACACAAATAACTATTACCTCCCGCACATATACGATGGCTCAGAAATTTCTATACATATAAGGACCATATAGGATCCCTTCTTTAGGAATTGATTAGATTTTAGTAACAATTAATCAACTGGAAGGAATAGTTTACTTGGAGCCCAACAAGGTTTTCCAAACATCTCAGTAAATAATTCATTTAATTTAAATATTGTTATATTGAAAAATATTTAAAATAATAATAGTTTATACTTTGTTCTCTCCCACAGTCGATAGTTAGCATTTTAACATCACTCCTTTGGTTATATCTTTCGAGGGCCAAAACTCAATGGTTGGTAACTGAGTGTCAAGCGTAAAAATATATTGATTACTGAGATCTACAAGAACAGATATTTTAATTTAATTTATTAGTAATAAATCGCGAAATCCATCGTTAAGCTTCTAAAAAAATCTGTATCTGGTAGGCTAAAAGCAGCAGCAAATGAAATAAAATAGATTCCACCCGGGAGAGGCGGTTAAACCTCGCCATTCCGCAAGTGTGAACAAAATATATTCCCCAGTCTTTCTTTACTTAAAAGTTTCCACAATTCAAGCGCGCTGGAATTATCATAAAATATTCACTGGGGGGAAAGTATATTGCATTTGAGATGAGTTAGTGTACAGCCGCGGCTTCCCCTATAAATCAATGCGGTGGCCACGGCCACGACTTCGCCGCGCTCGACTCCGGACTCCGGAGGTTGGGCTCCGGGAGGTCTAATCCCTGTCGCCGGGAAGCAACCTACGGATGTTTTGTCCAGCAGCGATTCACACCAATTCCTTCTTTTTACTTTCTTATACAAAGTATAAGGAAGTATTGGAATCACGAAAAAAATCGCTGAAGAGATTTTTGCGGAAATACATATTTTGACGTCCACTAAATCCGTGTCAAATAATTGTGAAGTGTCAAAAATATATGTCTTGTGAAATATTATAAATGTAACTAATATTTGTATTATTAGTTAGAAAGTTTTGCTGACTACACCAGATTTTGTTTGCTTCTTTTGACAAAACTGAATTATATGTTTAATAAACTTTAGTTGCTATGGGAACAAACAAATAGAAACTGTAATTATTAATCATTCAATACAGATTCACATACCGATAGAAAAATTTAAAAATCATGGAATATCCTCACTTAAAATTGTAATATTTTTTTATTAAATTGCTTTATAATAAAAGTGCGAAAATAAAATTAAATACTCCTCCAAACTTAACTTGAAATTTATTACTTATGTATAATTTAAACATGAATAAACTCATTGCTGTAGTACGCATCGTAATATGTCCTATATTTATCGAAATATGGCAATTTCTAATATTTTTCAAAATACGGAAATTACCCAAATATGACTTAAAATTGCAAATTTTTTTTATTACATTTCTTTATAACATTCGCGCCAAGAAACCCATTGCATCAGAGCGCATCGTCATATCTCTAAAATTATTCGAGATACGTCGATTTTTGGTATTTTTCGAAATGCAACTTTAAGGGCCTGTAATTCAAAAACTACACAAGATATCTAATAATTCTCTTCAGTTTAGCGTTTCTGGTGCTTTATATAATAAATTAGCAAATTTTTAAAATTTTGAATTTTTTTTGTATTTATGTTTAAAATTTCGATCGGCGATAACTCGACAAATATTAAAGATACAGATTTGCAGTGTTCACCAATCGATTCAGCTCGTCGAAATACATAAGTATGCAAAGTTTCATAAAAATCGCATTACGGGATGGAAAGTTAGAGCAAAAAGCCTTAAAATGGCGTTTTTTGTCCAAAAAGTCCTTGACGTTTGGCCTGAATTTGGCCATTTTCAGACTTTTTGCTCTAACATTTCAACCGGTTGTCCGAATTTGCTGAAATTTTCAGGGTTTATGTATTTCGTCGAGCTGAATCGATTGGTAAACACTGCAAGTCTGCATCTTTCATTTTTGTCGAGATATCTCCAATCGAAATTTTGAAAAAAAATTCAAAAAATTTCAAAATTTTCAAAATTTACTATTTTATTATAAATGGCACGAAAAATACAAAACTGGAGATATTTTTCGATATCTTGTATAGTTTTCGAGTTACAGCCCCTCAAAGTTGCTCCTTGGAAAATAGAAAAAATCATCATATCTCGAAAAATATTTGAGATATGACGATGCGCTCTGCTGCAATGGGTTTTATGGCGCGAATATTATAAAGAAAAGTAATAAAAAAAATTTACAATTTTCAGTCATATTTGGGGAAATTTCTGTATTTTGAAAAATATTACAAATCGCCATATTTCGATAAATATAACACATATTACGATGCGTTCTTCAGCAATGAGTTTATTCATGTTTAAATTATACATAAGTAATAAATTTCAAGTCAATTTTAAAGGAGTATTTAATTTATTTTCTAGTAAACAATTTACTAGTACTAACCTTTTGATACTTATTATACGTTTCTTTCTTAATTTAAATAATTAAATCTGTCTAACCCAGTAATGCCCAGAATTTGTAATTGTAATTGTAACTTATCCCTCTCATTTTTCGGGAGTGAAGAGCTTCATTAACGCCTTCGTTTAAAAAAAAATCGATACATTGTCTCTACATAAAGTATTTCGTGGATTTTCCGCTCTATAACATCTTTTAACTTTGTTATAAATTCAATGCACTTACCGCGCAAACCAATAACACAAACCGAGGCCTTTCCTAAGCAATGTGTCGCACCTATCGTTACTGGTAAAAGTTTAACATTAACCGTGAAATAATTGTGCGTTTTCATGTATGAAATACCGTACGTGGAGGAGTGCTCTTTGGCTGAAGCCTCCCCGAACGAAACCTCCGTGCAGTGGAGTCTAATCCCACTCTGCGGGAATGTCCTCGCGGAGAAATAACCTTTGGCCGGATCTATATCTGGACTAATGGAGCGACGGCTTTAGAACCGGAGTTTTAAAGGTGTCGATGGATCGATTCTTTGTAGTTGGAAAGTGAAAAGGTATTGTTATGTTTCCACCAGGAATGTGTGTTAGCTAGAACGACCAGGGTTCTATATCGTTAAGTGCTGCTGATGTGATTTTACTGCAGGAAATAGAAGCCATGCTAATGTGGGATTATTTCTACACTGTAGAAGTATTTAAAATATTTTATGGAGTTTCAAAATTTACGAAAATATTGTTTATATCGCATTGGCGATAGGATTAATAGAGCGAATGTGGACGAAAACGATTGACAAACTTACAACCCTATTCACAGTGACAAAAAGGAAGTTCAAATGATCTTTTATAATAATACCTCACCAGGCCATTTATCCAATTTGGGTATGGCAATCAACTTTCACAAATCTCGGTAAATTTAAAGAGGTTAGTGAAGGGACAGAGAAGTGTGAAACTAAGGATTACATGATCCATTCGTTATTTTATTGCTTTTAATATTCAATATGCTTTTTACAACATAGTACAGAAGTTTAAAATTTATTGTTTTGCACTCCATTTTTTATTTGGTTTAAATTTTAAACAACAAATTATTTACTTTTATTATCGCATTAGTTATTTACTCACTGACTTAAAAAAAAAAACTAAAACAATTGCTTATTACTTTAGATTTATCTTCAATTAAATTTTTATATTTTGTTTCAACTAAGGCTTCCTTTTTCTATAAACGAATTAATTTAGTTTTTAAATACATATTTTAGATATGATCTAATGTGATTTATAAATTTTGGAATCTGTGTAGAAATAGTTATATCGTAATTTTTAGCTATTTTGCAACAGTTACTTTTCTGTCTATGGATACTAGATTAGATATCACAGAAATGGCCAATTTTGAATAACTCATCATCATAATTGAGAGATGTTTACTAATGAATAAATAATTCGAATGGCTACTTGGTAAAATTGTAGCTGTAGTTTGAAAAATGTTTATAAATCAGTAAATTATATCAAGTTCGTTGATCAATGACAACGTATGTTGCATTTTATCTGGAACAGTACGATGATATATAAACTGGTATCTACAGTAATACATTAATAACAAAAAAGTACCTAAAAAAAGTAGCTAAAATTTACGGTATATATGAAAAATGTATAGTATTTTTGGTGGCAATTAAACATAGGACGTATTTGACGAAATCAAACAAAAGTATTTGTAAAAGTAGGGAAAATATTAGTGATAGTTTGTATCGCATTTGGTATGATTGTGAATATTTGTAAACTGTCATTAATTACGAGTCAACAGGAGGAAAATAATGGATTGTTTGGGAGAAGTGAGGATGGTTAGTATGCGGCTACTTCACCGCGGTAAATTGACTGGGAAGGCTGAGGAAGTCGGCACTAGGCAGTTTGAGTTTTGCTGCGTACTGAGGCTGACTACATAATGCTCCACTATCTCCAGCTCTAGGCCATCGGCTTTCAGCTCTGCTCGTCTAATTACGCATACCTGTCGTTCACCGACAACCAACTAAATTGTTCGACAATACTTGTTAACTAGTTTAAAAACTTCCTAACAAATATTCTTGTTGAGATTATTGTCCCAATCTCTTCGAATAAGAGTTGGTGGTGGTGTCGTGAGTTCAGAGGTGCGCCTAACCCCTCCATTTCATCGCCATTTATCTCCGGAAAGAAAAACCTAAACAACAACGAACATGAATCACGCGTCAGGGCAGAAAAGATTTGTCGCTCATTACATTTCCGTCCAGTTTTAGTTTACAGTGTCACGGCTATAGTGGATTTTTCCATTTCGCCGCCGCCGGGATCTTAATGGATGCGTGTTGCTCGGCTCGGCACGGCGCGGTAACACTGCGCTTGATTAAATCACATACATCTTACTGGCCCACCTCGGGGGCGACAAGGGACAGGGGGGCAGCGACAGAGGGGTTAGGGTTGAGGGTCACACTGAGAAATGGGCTGCAAGTGGGACTTTGCTTTGGCTGTCTTACGGCTGCTGGATTTTTACTATTTTACTCTTTTAAGGCAATCATACGTTTTTTTGCAATATCTGTACTGTAAGTTACCCATTAATAACAAAATTTAAACACAGTAAGTGGAACTTTTATTGCACAATTGGTTTCCATGGTTACATCATTTACTTACCGTCCACAGTGGATGGTAAGTGAAACTTACCGTTCATGGTGGACGGTAAGTAAATATATATCATTCAAATTTTATTTTTAACCTCAATCTGACAGCTGTTAATTTTGATACCTATTTTTCTTATTCTTATATTTACGCAGGTATTGCAAAAAATATCTTACTAACCTCGAACTGTAAGTGATTTTTTAGGTCTCGAATGTTTAGGAAATCTCGACCCTACGGGTCTCGACATCCTAAACTACATTCTCGACCTAAAACTATCACTTACAGTTCACGGTACGTAATATACTATTATCATCCTTGTGAATAAATACCCTTCAAAATCTGGACACGAATGATGAATGTATCATATATCATCACGCCATTTACTTATTTCTAGGTGTGGCACTCTGTTTAATGCAGATTCTAGTATATTTTGACGGTGAAGTGCGGTTACCAGGCGACAAATAGATGGTAGTGGAGGAAAAAGCACAGGGGTAATTAAATTTGTTTATAATTTAATTGGATCGACTGCGCAAGTCACCATTTTAAATTTGGTGGGAAAAATTGTGTTATGTTCAACATAATGCTATTTCGTTTGTAGTTATTATGTTTTGAAATAAATGAAAATATTTAGTAATTACAATTGTGCTAATTTTTTAAATACTTTTAATCACTTTCGAATAAACAGTATAATAACAAAAGGCGATTTCGACTGGTACCGGTTAGTTCTTGGTCACATGAATGGTTAGTAAATAGAGTAACCAATTGATTTCGACTGACATTTTTATGACGTCCTATGTAAACGGTGATAATTTAGGAAATGTCAAATCAGTGTTATGCTCGAGAGTTCGGTTCGTCCAACAGTTAGTATTCTGTCATATTTTTCATGTTTTCTGTCAAATTCGATTAATGTGAAAATCTACCGCGCTTATTTAGTAACCGTTCGGTTAGTGTGACGTCATTGTTTCAAACCAACCAAACACGTAACCGGCCAGTAACCAGTGCCAGTCGAAATTACCTAAAGGTTCCACAACAAAGTTTGAGTAATGACACGAACAATATATTTTGAAAGATTATTCATTTTGCAAGGTTATTTTTCAAAATATAAAACTGCCATTCGAGCAGATATTTTTAAAACTTCGTCGGTAGATATATCACAACAGTAAAGCCATATTGTTTATCTTCATGACCAGGATGTGCTCTGAACGTCTAAACTGATGGAGCTTAGGTCAAAAGTTGTTGAATGCGCTGGAACTGGGCCATTAACCTCTTCCAATAGTTGGGCCGTAGTTTGCTTGATTTAAGGATCAATCCAAATTGTTGTTTTAACCTCGTTTTAAAGGCAATTAAACGTTCTCTTCCGGTAGTTACTTGCACCATAAAAACGTTTGAAAACACCAGTGCTATGATCCACTTCAACAATAGTTTGCTTGATTTTATAGTCGATGCGATCTATGCTGAATATACGCGAAAGAGGGATAGTATAGATAAGTATGTATTAAGAGCAGTGAGACTTCCTATAGATAGAGGATGAGCTTAGAGCATGAACCACCTCTTAACTGATTTATCTATATCATTCAATATATCTTTCATTAACATCTTTTTGAAGAGTAACCCGACTACTGCTAATTACAATTCACATAATATCTATACCATTTATCGAAATCTGTGCTAAGCAAAATGCCACATCCAAAATGGTTAAATGACGTGATGATATATTTATTTATGTTTTATTTCTCTATTCTCAATCAAATTATCAACACTTTCATATTAATACTAAATAACCTCAAAATAATCTAGTACACATTTTAAGAATAGAGTCTGACAGTTATATTTTCTTAAATGGAAAGGGGTATTTTTTATTTATTGGAATGGATAGCCAGAAATATTCCCTCTTCAACGATGTATCATGTTTCTATACCTAATGTCACAAAATTCTAAAAATATTAACATCTTTAATATGGTAGGTTGTTGAAAAAAACATGTTATTGTTTTTTTTTTTATTGATATTTCTATCAACAATGGCTTTGCATAGAAAACAATTGTTGGTAAATTGGTGACAGGTGGTTCAATAAAAGAAAAACAATAACTTGTTTTGTTCAACAGCCTACCTGAAATTTTACTTTCTGTATTAAATATGTTAATGTTTTTAGAACATTGTGATCTTAATTTTATTTTTAGATATACGAACATATTACATCGTTGATAAGGGAATACTTCCGGCTAACCATTCAGGGTTGCGCAGCCTCGGGGTAGACCTGCAAAGCAGTTCGAACCGCTAGTCCAATATACTAAAACATGTCAAAAAAGTGAAGAGTTGTGTAATTTCTCATTCTAAAAGATAACTTTGAGGTTGATATCCTCTCCTACTCTAGCGCTACAAATGTGTGCAATTCGACAGTCA
The DNA here is from genome assembly GCA_963942605.1 of Poecilus cupreus. Taxonomy (NCBI): domain Eukaryota; kingdom Metazoa; phylum Arthropoda; class Insecta; order Coleoptera; family Carabidae; genus Poecilus; species Poecilus cupreus. Next base: position 32,500,794 of record OZ012720.1, read on the forward strand.
GTCAGAGGTGCTCCTGTCTGTTGGTACTATCTTTCTTATAATTCGTCCAAAGTTTTGTTTTCATTCATTATTTAAGCAGTTTTGTTATAGTATATTGTACAACGAGCATGGAATGGTACTCATTTCCTACGAGTATGAAAGTTTGTAGCATGAGCCAAATCATACGAGTATGAAATGGACATTCCTTGCCAGTTGTACACTATACTTTTTCTACGAGCACGATATTATTTCCTAATCAATTTAATTTTAATAAGAAATTTGTCTCGCTTCCACCATTCCAATATTTGACAATTCTAAATAAGTATCCTAGCAATGGCACCTGTACTTAAATGGAATGACCTGTATTGAAATACTCACAAAACAAATTTATTTCGCACGATGCTTGCAATGTACCTCATATCCCTAGCAACAACATACAATGAGTAGATTTCTAAGTGGTCGTAGAAAAAAATTTATTGTTACACACTTCAACAAAAAAAAAAACAGCTTCCAAAGGCGAAAGCGTTCATCATGAGATTTTTAAGTGGGTAAATTGATTAGTCTCATTTGGGGCGCGTCGGCGCTAAGAAATACTCCAAAGTGTATGTGCTCTGCGGCAATGTCATCGAAACGTGTAATTTGAAATATGAGTTGCCCTCACCGACGTAACGCCGCCATAACTCTTTATTCCTGCCACTTTGTTCCGAAATTGGTAACCGTATATGCCGCAGCAGGCCGTGCCGTCCCCCGCGCCCCTCGTGCTACCGCTTCCGTGTCGATGTTCAGCTGTTGAGCTGCTGAGCAGCACGGCGCCAGCGCCTACGTGGATCTTCGAACCGTCATTAAAATATTTTCGCTGGAGCGCTCGTGCACGAAAACTGCCGGATAAATCGAAAATGCTGCCGCTGGACCAGCAAGATTAGGTTTGCGTTGCGATTCTCAAACTGTTGATTCGGCGGCTCGTGCCCTACTTTTTATCCAACATATTTCCCTGTCATAATTTTATAGCTGCAGAACTTTCTTTTTATTCGTGATTTATTATTCATTATTTTTCTGATCAAATCTATGCTTGAATAATTTGGTGCTTGGTCCAATATCCAATGGCAATTTTAACGTTACCCATCCACTAACATCTTCGGGGTCGATACGGCTGGTAACTGCATTACCACGATCTGGAAAACTAAACTGTAGGCGTTATTTGCTTATGGTAACTACAGTTGAAAGACACCCCTGAAGATAGCTGCAAAAAAATCCAATCACAGTAGGTACCTTTTCATACATATTTACTCAATATTAGGTTAGTTCGCCCAAGAAGGTCGCCGAACGCGCCTATTGGTGCTCATCCTTTTCTAACAACCTTATATTTTCGGGTCCCAGTGTCGCTGTGCTAGCTACGAGGTTTCTCATACGTCCAATTCATTCATACCACATTAAAACCCAGTATTATCATTACACACCTAACGTCCATAAACAAACAAAACCACAAAACCCCGTCAACTGCAGTTTAGTCAATTATTCCTACATTTCGCTTTCCATCAATCGACAAGTTGCCACTTTCCAAACCTGCAAATCAGTGCATATTTTATTACTAACTATTTGTGAATATTACCGAGAGTTTTTTTTATCAGTATACATAGGGATGTGTCATTACTATAGTTACAGTTAAAGTGATTGACAGCAATGTATTAACGCGTTTTATTAAGAGTGAACATAGGAATAATTTATATTGATTATTAATAATAATTAATCATAATGAAACAAACAATGCAAGTTTAAACAAATATGAAATTTGTTTTAATTGCTTTATACTTAATAAATTACATTGAATTGATAGGGATTATTATTTTTAATTACTGTAAGTTATCCCTATGTACACTCATAAAAAAAACGCTTTAATACATTACTGTCAATCATTTTGACTATAACTATGGTAATGACACATCCCTATGTATACTGATAAAAAAACTCCCGGTATAGACTTTTCTGTAGAAGCAAATATTCTGTTGCTTAATCTGCCACTTGCCATAATGTCGGTGGAGTACAATCCATTAATTCACTTTCTGATTCAGTCATTTCGATCTTCCGTAATTTGACTTTTAAATATTCAATAGATCGAAAATGTATTGACAAATATAAATGTCACTCCGAAATTGTTTACAAAACAAATTTAAAATGCACGACCTACTAGGGTCGCCACAAATGATATAATATAAATTAGACGCCGCATAGCGCTGCCTGCTGCCTATATAGAGATTGTTTTGAAGCAGACACTTCGCGGAATAGGAACGAGGTGGAGAACGGCTCGATCAGCTTGGTTGAAATGCGTGTTGTCTACTTTATTATTCAATGCCAGTGTAAAAGTGTAGTGCGCGTAGTTCGCAACACATCCAGGCTGCATTCCCTTTCCTCCACTTCAGGAAGTGTCTGCTTCACAGCAAATGCCGTCATGCGGCGTCTAAATTAAATTAGAACATTAGTCGACACTATAGATTTACTTATTACTTGGTGTCTCTCGATTCTGTCATTGGTTTGTCAAAAATTCAAATAAATGTTATATGATTTGCAATTCATTGCAAAAATTATAAATAGCAATTTTCACTTTGCATATAGCAGTTCCGAGGCATAGAAGAAATATTTGTTAGCATATAATAAATTGTCCAATTTATCTAGGAAGCGCAACAAAGCATCATTTGTTTTCTTTAAAACCAGTTTCTATTTGGAACCTGAAACTGCGTAAGTTGTTCGCGAGGAGCCACCGTAACGTGAAATATATCATTATAGTTTCTGGAACAGCGCTTTATCTTGGGCATGAAAGGATGTAATCAGACTAGTGCATATGAAAAATAGTGTACGTGCGAGCGTACGTTCGAGACATTAGTTGGTTCCAGGGCAGAGTGCACGGCCTGCTTATTTGAGGCGCTTCATAAATAATTCCCTCGCTCACTATGACAAAATTCCATTTGGAATTCATGACGGCAATCTTGGGTCGCATATGAAATAACTAATTCATCACTTTGATTTATTTGGATGTGATTTCGGCACTCCATTCTATTTCCATATTTCGAAACGCCCGCGAATAACCATTTTTATCATCTTTATACTTATACGATCGCCATTTGTATCGCATTAACTTCCTAGTTGAGATTCATCTGAATCAGAGCATTTTTATTATCGCTTCCAGCGAATATTCGCAAACTTTGCGCATATCAACGAGTTCTTCGACAAATAGACCCGCTTCGCTTCCACTGAATACATACATATAGATGCAAACCAACGGATATTAATCACCACGCTACATCCAACCTTGTCAAGCTTCTCAAAAATTTCTTACAATTATTTATCTATAGATACACCTTACACTTTATTCAAATTGTTAATTATTGTTGATCATATCATGAATGTAGCAGCAGTAGTTATATGTATTGAAAAAGCTTTTAGAACTAATAATATACATAATACAATATCTGGGTTTAGTTCTGTACAATTTTTATTAAACGACGTTTCGTCAATTGTTTGGTATCAAATGAAAGGTGTTTAAGAAAACTGTTAATTTATTTTCCTATACTTTTAGTTGAATACATTTCCAGTGTCGCGGAGCTTAGGGGTATGACCTACGTGGCAGGTCGGACCGCTAGTCCCATTTCCCATATTCCTGATGAAGACAGCACTTTACTGCCGAAATATCGTTTAATTAAAATTATTCACTGTACTACACTCACAAAATAAAAGATCGAAAATTTTCGTCTTCTGCGAAGTATAATAATTTTTAGTCAAGTTTGAGTATATTTTAGTCAAGTTGTTTAAATTTTACTCAAATGATAACTAAAATAATTTCATCGGTAAGATAAAAAAATTGCACTATAAGAGTATAATTTCATTTTAATCAAATCGATGATATTATACACTTTTGATTAACATTATTACCTCTTCATTAAAGTAAATTTTACACTTAAATAGAAAATTAAATATTTGTAAGAAACATTTTAATAATTCACTTTTATAATAGTTAAATTCACTCAACAAGGGCAAAATTAATTCAAAGATAATTACAATGTTTTCTTTCCGGAGTTTTTTTTTTTTGCGCATACGTTGTATATGCAGCATGCATCCCGTACCTACATATAACTGTAATGCTGCATGTAGTTGATGACTTCTGAAATAGTAAGAATGAATTCTCAAAAAATGAGAAGCTTTATGGTGGAAAACAGAGTAGACGGAGATCGGTTAACGAAAGATAAGATACTCTCCAGCCTGAGTTAACTTAAACATTGAAACATGAGTTTTGCCCATAGTTACAGAATGTTATTTATATTACAAGATAATTTATTTTTGTTATTTAAATTGTTTAATTATTTTTTTATATTCGACATAAATAACAAATGATTTTCTTAAATATATTTGCATTTTTGAATGATCCCCTAAAATTTTTTTCCTTTAGTATTTTATTGTAAAAAATATTGTGTAATTAAAAGGTTGTATTTTGAACATTCATAGAAAAAATAGTAGTAATATAAAGAGTAAATTTTGATATATAGAAGAGAATATTACTAGAATAAAGAGTTTTTTTTTTTTTGAGGAGAAAGATCATTCTTTAAATTTTTGTGGTGTTCTATATATTCTTTTACAAGATAAATTTTCATCTTTTAAAATTAAAATTTAATCTTTCTTACATTAATTATAAAAATGCTCTTTTAAGTGTAAATTTAAAGTAAGATTAAATGATTAAAAAAGTAGCTAATTAGAGCGATACACTTTCAACTCGATACTTGACTGTATAAATACACTCTATTTGAGCAATATTCTAAACTCCTGTTCTGAAAGTGTATGTTTCATTTATTTGCCTATGGTGACGTGCACCTATCTTCATAGCATATGGTTCACCTTAACCGTGGATATTTCTCATCTCAGTCATTACACCACTCCGCAGCACAGATTAATCTCTGCACATTTGACTGTCTGTCTCTCACTAAATGAATCTCCCTTCACTTCACTTCGCGCGCTTCGGCTACACTTTAACGGTTCAACGTATTCGTGAACCTGAATTCATCCCGGTAGATGGATGGATGGGCTGCGACGGCAGTAGCGGTAATTTTTCTCTGCAGCCGCCTCCGATGTTAGTTTACATGCCGCCGGTGTCGCCGCGCGTATGTTTCACGCGCGTGACCGTCGATACCCTTCGACACTTCGATGAAACTTCCAGCTGGCGTAATTGGATTTTTGGAGGTAAACATTTATTTGGTGGCGCGATTACGATATAAATTACTTTACAAATACACGAAGCGTATTTGTGTATCTCAATCAACGAAATAAAAAATAATTAAAAATTGTTATTAATGAGGTTAAAACAGAAATGCGCTATCGAACATGTATATGATTGCCCAATTTAAAGATAACATAATTTGACAAATTGGACAATTTGTCATACATGATATTTGGTAATTAATCAAACCCCACATTTATCGTTTAAAGGTAATAGGGCAAAGGGCAGCGTGAATAAAAAATTTGTTTACATGTCTGACAGATTTCGGGACATATTAATTTTAAAATTGAGTGTTATATTTGTATACAAATTAATTGCTTGTATTGTTTTTAGTCTCGATATAATATTTATATATTTTAATTAATTTATAAATTAAAATACGATTTGTAGCTGGCTTTATATTTATAATTGCAATGAAGCAATTTTTTTTTACACAAACACCTACAGATAATAATAGAATAGTAGTAGAAAGGGGGGTTCACCAAGATGATTTTCTCTTAGAGTTGAGAGTTCGAAGTACGATAGTATTGCACCTTTGTTAATTAATTTTCTATTAGTTTATTGTTACCTTAACAGGTAAAATATTTTTAAACTTTATTTGATATCTCCGTAATTAAAATACTTTTATTATTTTTTTTTTTCATTTTCTTTCACTTTGATTATTTCTCATAAATTATCATTCCTCACATTTATGCGTATAGATTAAAAAACACCCTGTGTATGTACATAGAATCATGCTGTATATCTTATAGGGTGGGGTAGTACTAACCTGTTTCATTCTTAACACTGGGTATTATTCGTTCACGCAATATATCATCAATCATACCTACTTCTTTCTCGGACGCCCACGCAATCGTTCACCATCAATGTTCGTTTCATCGAACCTTTCATTCATTCCCTGGAAATAGCCAAACCTATTCAACTGACTTCGTTATCTGTAGTGGATGTCGAATGAAAGGTTACTGAGAGGTAAAAGTATGAGTAATAGATGCGGGTGAGATTGAGGGTGAACGATGCGTGTGCATCCAACGAATGAATGGTTAGGTATGATTGATAGTTTGTTGTCTTAGGATATTGTTACTTTTTTGTTATATTTACAACTTGAATTTGTATAATACCAAACGTTTTGTACTTGATTAAGTGTGGTTAACAGTATACCTATTTTGCACTTCTCCACGCATCCAAGTTATTGTCTATCCCGAAAAATTTGGAGAAATTATTCTAGAAATCATATTTTACATTTTTCAGAAGTGAAAATTTTTGACGTCTCTGCCAATCAAATTTCAATTATACTGGAAATCCTTCTCCTGGTGTGCAGGATCAGAATTGCCAGTATAATCGAAATTTAATTGGTCATGCATTGTGCATAATTTCCTAATAATCAAAATTTGATTGGTAGATACATCAAAAATTCTCACCTCTGCTTCTGGTTGGTACAAATACACTATTTAATTTTTTTAACTTTGATGTAGGTAATGGGTAAAAATAATATCTTGATGTTTATTTGACTGTTTATTGTATGTGTAAAAAATACTTGAGTTCTCAGTCATACAGCATTTATTGTCAAAGAAAATGAATAAAGATTTAAGATTAAGATTCTTCTTACATAACCGACGTCTCGGTTTACACTTAAACCTTTAGGGTTAGTAAGATCAGTTTGATAAAAACTTCATACATACAAAAGCATAGCACATACACATGCATTATCTCAATATTGATACTGATACTGGAAAGAATAATGTCAAGAAATTGAAATATTAATGGAATAAAAATTAAATACACAATTCTGATCTCTCCAGCTCCAGTTGACAGTTATGCTAATATTTGACAACTATGATAGATTGTTATAGAATTCCAACCTGAAATTCACGGAATTTTTTCTATAGTTGTTTATTTACATTTTATCTTGTTGCCATAGTTAGAACTGAATCAATTTGATTTTTAAAAATAGTTCTGTCAATTAAACCATAAAATACGATTTTATAGCTGAATCTATTTCGTGCTAGATTTGATTTCCTATGAAAATTTATTTTCGGGAATATTTAGTTTTTATTGGTACTTGAAAATCAGCACTCGTCTTCGACTCGTAATTGTCGTAGCAATCAAAATTTAAAAGTCCAAATCAAACTAGCTCTTAATAGGTTATGTATGAATATTTCTAAAATATTCACATTTTTCTGAGATAATATATTTACCCGGGGCGACCCTTCCCATTCCTTTCATAGAGTCGTTTGTATGCCACCGTTTTCTGTATTTTTCTGTGCATCTCTGGACTACGGAAACTTGACTGCGACTTACAAACGTTCGTCTTGATCCATATGACTCATCCTCATCTATTATATTGTTATAGTTCCTATCGAATGCTGTATAAGAATCACACTATATCATCGGCTAAAATTCGGGGACATTATGATTTATTGCACGATTACATAATTAATAAGGAAGCAAGTGGTAATATCGCTCTCGGTCCACGAGGATCACTTTTAATTGCTTTTCTCAAATACCTCTATTTACGAGAGTACATCGCCGTCCCATTTCACGGATGATTCATCTAACGATGAGTCCGGCATCCACCCTCGTTCGGTGAACGGAACAAATCGGGTCTGTCTTATCTGCGATCTGTTCGAAAATCGGATTTTGTGACCGCAGCGAGTATAATCATTGTAATGGGGCCGTAAAGCGGCATCTTATTTCGTGTGGTACATTCTAATTGCACATAAATTCAGTGCGGATTTCCGCGCGGAGCGTAAACGTCGCGGGTCATTCCGGGCCTCGTAGCTCATCTGTGACTCAACACCAAATAGGCTCTAATTGCGCGGTGGCTGCGGTGCCGTCTTATTAATTTAAATTAAGAAATTTTATTAAAGTCGATGTTATTGGCCATTATGCGATGAGAATTTATGCTCCCCAGCTTAGCTGAGTCTGCGAAATGTTGAGATGAGATAAGATACGGCGAGTTCCACGCGAATTCCTCGAGATCGGAAATGGAACAATGCTGTTTTATTTAATTTTGCGAAGTGCGTCGCTGGGGACGCTAAGTGGTTTATGTATAAATTAATGTATAAGTAGTACGTTGGCTTTATTGCTAAAGGAATAATTAAGATAACGAACGTTATTTAATCAGGCTAAATAGAGATTTTCTAAATTCTTGATGTTTTCAAACAATTCTGTTATGAATGTAATTAGTTTTATGTGCTGGATTCTAACGTGATGTTTCTTTTAATTTAAGCACTCTGATTTACTTATCAGGATGATTCATTTCTTCGCCTTTAATGCTTGATCTTTCCTCTTCCCGGTAAATAATGCTTTGCATCTTTCAAACCAGTTATGGTAAAATGGAATATATTGGCGCTTTGCTGTAACCATTTAAAAAATCATTTAAAAAATTTACTTTTTCCTCAAATTATTAGAGATAAAAATTATTTATCACTTTACTATTCATTGGTAATGTAACAGACAAAATTAGCAGGATTCTTAATAAATTTGACATACAAAACTCATATAAATTTAAAATTCGTGATGTACTTAGCAATTTTAGAGATATAGTTACTGTACCTTGTTCTGGTAAATAAAAGATTCAGAGCCAGTGTTGTAAAGTACACATTAGTCAAACTGGTAGAACTGTAGCAAAGAGATTAAAAGAACACAAACGACATATTAAATTAAACCTACCCGATGAACCTTAAATTCAAGAATTGTTATATTCGAATCTATAAAAATAATCCGTTTGATGGATGTCAAGTTAAACACGTGTCAACACTGTCAACTTTGATATAGTGTAGGTCTTCTTTCAGTATTGACTCTACTGTATATCTTTATTCTATTAGAATTTTATAAGTATTCGTATCCAGATCTTAAAATCGTCACTAAAATAGATTCATATATTTTCAATAGTTTTCAACTTGCTGGTTTGGAGCGATTTTATAAAATACTTATTAAAGTTTCATTAGAATTATATGAAAACATTTTTCTTGTTTCTTCTCACGATGTGTGCTATAGAAATAGAAAGAGTTTGCCAATAATTTTTACGTTTATATTGAATATAGAAATGTATTTCAGTTTTCAGATTTTAGTTGGCTTTCAATAATATTTTATCGAAGTTCTTCATTCACGATGACCTACTTTTCAAACTCATAACCTTACTTTGCCTAAATAAATATTCTGTCATGTAAATCAGGTTACCCCTCAATCATTTCCCGAATTTCACACACTCTGGAATAAATTTTTCATTCGTTCTCTCCGATTCTATTATAAACAATTTCCACAAAGCGGCACATGAAGTACACCGAATGATTTTAATGTACACTTGGATATCTGACGGCTGGTAACCGCAAGAATTTATCACTTACCGAGATATTACACATTATAGAGAGTGTTGGAAAAGTGGGGATGAGTCAGTAATTCTAATTTGAAAAAAAAATACAAAATTATCGTTTAATTCTAATCGGACGTTTACAATTGATCACAGAATCGTTCTACCTGAAGCTTATCACCACTTTTCCGAACAATCTATTATTTATAATAATGAGGATATTTCGTTTGAAAGAAGTCATGGTTCACGTTAAATTCGCAATTGTGGAGAAGTGCGCTTATTCACGAGACCTGAATAGAACGTAAACCGCAGCGAGCTAATTAGCTCTGGCATCATTGTTATCAATTTATATTATCATAAAAGCGTCCTCACGGTAAATACATCACGTAGATTGGCGAAACAAAAGTTATTTCTCTGGAGGACCGCGTGAAAATTAACTCAGTTTATAAAGAGTTTTTCCAGCGAAGCCAGCCAGCAGCAGCATAACTTGCGAGAACACCTTTTTGTTGATGATTTATCTCCGTCGTATTTTAAAATACCTGTCCGACCACTAATTATAATAAATGTCTTTTGTACACTTTTCTCTTCCTTTTGTTTTCCGTAATAAATACGGGCGCTTTACATTGAGGAATGCCCCGTTATTCCTTTTCTTCCCCTAACTCCCATTTGGTTAATTATAAAAGTGAAACATTTTTCTCCTTACGTGGGTGCGCTGCTCTATGAGGAACTGTCCTCGCTCGTAATTCTTGCGGTTTCACCTAAGAATAAAATTAAACTTAATTTCTTCTTTTGTGGCCTGACTTCGTTTACAGCTATTTTCTCCCAGAATAATTTATTAAAATCCTTTACGAGTTTCTTTATTACGTTACACTGACTTCAACCGAGAAATGAAGTACCATTATTCCCTTCTCAATATTGCACGCTTTTACGGCCATTTCAACATCTTTCCACTGAGTGGCATACTTGAATCTGTAGCACAAGCATTAGGTATTTTAAAATATCTTAATGGGGTAAATAGCTCAACTATGATTTTGTCTTCACATCATCTTTGTGGGAGGGGGCGATGACCAATGTGGTTAAATACTATATTATTCAATGAGCATGTAATGTATGCTATGACTCATTCGAATTAATAATAGCCATTACATGCGAGTAGAATACTATACTTTATCAAACAACAAAGGTCATTAATTGATAAACAATGGTTTATTTATAGGTATATTATTTGACAATTGGGTAAAAATATATTCACACCATTTACCAGTTTAGAGTGTTGCATACTGCTTTCCCAGTTCTTCTTTCCAGGTTAATGATATGTTTTCTGTGTAAGCACTTAGAACATACCACTCTTTGATTATAAAAGTATATATACTTCATAAGCTATGTTTCTTAACAACTGCTCATAAAACAAACGTATTATCCATTCTGTAAATGTAACCGTGAAGTGTGACGTTTTATTCAAGTTGTCCAACTAAAATAATAGTAAAATATTTGAAATAGCCAAATTTACAACAGTACACATTTGTTAACGGACTGGGCATGTGCGTTTCGATGAATTGAAATCCACAAAGTTCCTTCCATTGGAGTATTTATACACAAGTACTAGCATTGAAACTTCAGTCGAAACGGTCTGGCGGCTTTAGAGAACTCTCGTGCTCTTCGTATCCTAACACGGCATTTGGCGGTTTGGTCATCTTGTAAATGCGACTTTTGCTTTCAACCGCAGCGAAGCTCAGTTCCGTGGCCGACAGCCGCGCATTGAATGCGTAATGGCGGCGGTGACGGCGATGTCCGATTGATTATAACGCGGTGAGTGAAGCTATGACCGTAACCGCTAACCGGACCGCACAGACCCACGAGCGACATTCACCCGGCGAATCGCATCATGATAGTTGCCGCAGAGAAATGTGGGCAACGATGAATATTGTTAGCACAATGAAGTATACTGCTAAACTAGTACTGATCTTAACGGTCTGCACTTTGCTCAATTTAAAATGATATCCAGAGATACCAACCTACTAATATACTTGTAGTTGTCTGTGTTTATTTAACACAATAAGGCGTAAAACAAAGGTGAACCATGAGCTATGATGAGAGGTGAAAAGTAAATCTATATTCTATGAATGTATTGTAAGTTTCAATAGCTTAAACTCGAATGTTAAGAATAGCGCAAACTTAAAAGTGTTCAAAACTAAATTGAAAATATCTCTTAGTAACCAATAGTTGGTTGCAGCTTGTATTATATTTTTGTTTTGGATCTAATATTTATATTTTATTATCTTTTTACTTTTTCTTATATATTTCTATCAATTTTTAGTGATGATACTCTTAAATGTCATTGTGATTAAAAATATTATATGTTGTTATATTGTTGTAACTATAGCATGAAGCTAAATAAATAAATATATTCATTCATTCATTCATCCCTTCACCATAATTTGTTTGAAATGAAATATGTATCAGTGTTATAACGAATGAAACTAACAATGAAGAGTAGTAAAATACTCAGGACTGCAGTTAAGTAACAGTGTACTGTATGTAGTTATATAGCTAAAACAATTGATTTTCATAAAAATATAATTGGTCACATCACATATTGAATCACACTTAGGTGCTACAGGCTGACCATTTATTCATTTTAAATTTATTTCTGGCTGCACAAGAACCACTCTTATGCCGCTTTGGTTACGTATATTAGTAACCATTAAGATTCTGAATGCACCAGGACGAATTAGACTATAGGTCCTAGTCCTTCTAGGCCTGTCGTACCATAGATGATGATGATGATGAAAAAAAATTGACGATCATCTGGTGTGATGTTATACATATAGGGGTCTATTCTGTAACTTACCTGTTAATTTTAACGGTCTGTTAAAAATTTAACCTATAAAAATACATGAGTCAAATGAAATTTTCAATTTTTATTCAGTGACTTCTATTATCATTGGTTAAAATTTTTAACTAGCCATTAAAAATCACAGGTAAGTTACATGATAGGCCCCATAATCTTTAATAGTCATAAAAAAAACTAAGTTAACTGAAGCCAATCTGGTGTAGTGGCTATGTCGTTAACAAAGAGCACCAAAGGTTTGTTCGAATCAAACTGAAGAGCATGGTCTTTCGTATTGATCATTAAATTTAGTATCATCCACTTTGTGGCGTCATATGACCAAAGCAGTTAGACTGCTTTCATTTTTTTTATAAAACAAAATGTTTTAAATAAATTCTGCATGTTTGCTGTCCTGTTGTTATGATTCTCAAATCGTATTGTAAGCGCAAATGTCAATTGTTAGCTAAGGGCAAATGAATGATGTATAAGCTATAAAATGTTTGATATGTGAAATATCGGCGTGTTTTGAATTCATGCGAATGCAGCTTAGCAGTAGAACGCGTTTTCACTTATTCTGTTGATGATAGCAAGTACAGCGTTCTCATATTTCTCGTGAAATAAGGCAAAAGAACAGCACGTTTGCATAAAAAACAAACAAGAGGAAAATAAGTAATAGAACGGGTGCTACTCTGCTTCCATCATTCCTGTTTTAAGTGCGAGGGAGACAGCCCCATCACGCGCGGAATCCCCAGTAATGTGGGGCCGCATGCGGCCGGAATACAATCCTACAACCAAAGCTCGCGTCGCAGCCATCGCGGATGATTTAAAAACAAGTGCTTTTTAATTATCTCCCGCCATACGTATTACTGTAATTACTTGGCCGGCGAGTCTGAATCTTTACAGTGGCGCCAGCCGTCAAAGCGGAGATCCGCGGAATTACACGCTGGTATACACTTTGTGAATGCATCGCGCTGCTTTATGTTTACGTGTGAAACGAAATGCGCCAGCGAGGAGTTTTGAAGCGCGGTGAATGATCTGGGATTCATTTGCAGACTGAATTCTGGTTAAAAAAAAACAATTTTTTCTGCCATGATTTATATTTTTTCAAGAACTTGGGTACTTTTTTTATAAAAATTGTAAGCAAAAGAGTTTTATGTAGAAATTGGTTATTAAATAACTTACTATGTCCAGAAAAACGAAAATTACATAAGTACAAAAGTTTAATAACTCAGAAAACAAACTATAATGATGGTCCAACACAGTAAAATATTATTTAGTCAAAATTGATAAAATTTTAATAAAATTTTTAGTCCCAGTCGATCTAATGTTAATTTTTGTTAATATAACAAGTTCAAATTTGTTAACAAGTAAGAAATTATTTTGTGTATTTCGTAACCAAATATATTTGTGAATATAGTAATTATTAACATCTATTTTTAAGTGCTATTGACAAAATATTTTAGTAATTATATTGAAGCGGAACAATAAATCATAGTCATTATAACAAATTAAGTTGTTACAGAGGATATAAATATACTTGTTGATATTGACAAGTCTATTAGTTAAATTTTATAAATCCAGCAAAGAAATAAAATCAACAATTATTCTTGTTAAAAATTTAGAATTTACAAAATTTTTATTAAACAAATTGTCATATTTGTTAAAATTGGTAATTTAACACAATATATTTGTCAATATGAAGTAAGGCCAGGTTATTTCTGTCGTAGTTAACTTCGTTGTTAAAGTAACAATGTGATTAACCTATCAAGAATCAACATATTTCGTGTAATCAAGGAAATGGATTTATATGATGATTTTTGATAGGTTAATCAAGTTGTTACATCAACGACGGAGTTAAACACGACTGAAACAACCGGGCCTAAAAATACCGCAAAATTAACAAATCTCAAATCAAATTAGTTACTGTGTACATAAGAACTTGTAAACGGTACAAAACATATGGAAAACAAATTTTACTGTAGCTTAAATATTTACTACGGTATGTCCAAAACCCTCATAGATCTTCAAGTAATCTACCAATTCTGGTAAATAGATTACTATCAAAATTTACAAAGGTCGTAACTTAAACATTTAAAAATTAAATATGAGAGTGCAATATTGTTACTTCGCTGAAGCAGCGATGCATAAAAAACTAGTAAACATGTGTCTCGTGCGGCAAGTACTGTTTAATTTGTAAAATAGGAAAGTTCCGCGTACAAGCAATACTCATTCACATGGTGCACAAGATGCTCCCGGTTGCCGACTGAACTGTTAATTACACTTCCAAGGTAATTGTTCAACGTTTTTAATGAAACTGCGTGTTTGTTTCAACAATAAATTGCACGTGTTTTGTTTAATTCACTCATAGAGCGCGGGGGTGCGGTCTGACATACAAAAACAACCCTTACGACTTCAATGCTTTTGTGTCAAACGACTAGATTAATTATTTCCGACGCGAGGTGCAAATTAAACTCGACGACGCATTTTAGTTTCAGACACAAAATAAATTGTTGTGCAGAGTCCGGCGCATTCTTTCGCCTAACAATTTCATACCCTTTCGGAGGCAGCCTCCACACCATCACCCCCGCCCCCGCACGAGCTGCAGCGGTGCAACACCGCGCGCTGCAAGAGCTTCTCGTTAATTACACAATAAAAGAATTCCCCCGAGTTTGTCTTTTTGTCAGGTTTTCTCCCTTTGAAGCCGCGCTTATTTTTGTGGGTTTGCTTGTTATTTTATAATATAACTTAATCCGGTTCTGGAGGGCGGCCGAACTAATTAGATATTGTATGTGACGAGTACTATAATATAAATGAACGTCTTGACGTTGATGATAAATTTGTATAAAGTTCAGTTTTCTTTTAGTAGATATTAAATTGCAATTTAAATGACATGGCACTCAGAATTTTTGTTACTTTTAAAGTTTTCTTCTTATCATCCTTCGTGCACAAATGCAAAATTAATGAAGCTGCGGCGATAACATTTTCTATTATGATAATAAATAAAATTGAGCAGTAAAAATAAGACCTTAAAATCGCGCCCAGCACTTTTCTTATAATTAACGAAACTTCTTTATTAACAGAACTGTTTATATACGTACAATGGGGTAGTGAGACATGGCTTATGATTTAAAAAGTGAACAACTAAATCACTGCACATATATGCATAATTCAGCTACAAAAACTTTTCTAACAAAAAATTAAACCGACGAACAAACAAATTGAAAAACGAAAATAAAATCTTAATAAGTTTGTTTGGCGAAGACTCAAAATTAGTTACTTACAGTAGTTTATAAGCTTAGTTAGTACCAGTGTTGTAACAGATAACAATATTTTTTATCTAGATAAAGATAAAGATAATTACTCTTATATTAATCTAGATAAGATAATAGATATTTATTGGACAAATTATCTAGATAATAGATAAATAACAATTATCTATATATTCATTAGATAATAAATAGATAAAACAAAATTTTTATATGCTTTATTGGTTATAGCTGGTGGTATGATTTATTGTGAAAGCAAATAAAATAACAATTCTAAACTACTATTTCTTACGCCGTAACCTTCTTTAACTTACCTATACTTAGTTGGACTAACAAAAATAAATTATTATTTTCAGTGAGTACATCGGAATGAATTGTTTTTGAAACGAATTTTGTAGGTGAAATATCCGGGGCTACAGAATTTGATTTGGCTTGAATTTTATAAAACTAATTCTCTTTATTATTAATGAATCTCATCATGTATTATATATTGATTTCTAGCCAAAATTACAAATTTGTATACTGTACAAAATTATCAAATTTCTTGTATATTAACAAAATAATTTATTTTTGAAAATTATATTCCAATTTACGCTGTTTACCAGCTTAGCTATCACAAGTTGTCAAAACACGATCTAGATTCATTTTTCTTAAATTCCCTCAGTGTTGCAAATAGAAGAAAATTTATTGGTCATTATTTTAGAAAAAAATTCATCTAGATAACACTCCCAAAATAGATAAAGCTAATCAAAAAATTCATCTAGATAAGATATTAGATGTGTAATAAAAAAATTATCTAGATAAGATAATAGATAAAATTATTTTATCTAGATGATTTATCTAGATAATTAACAACACTGGAGTAAAACTAAAAAGGTTTATTTAATTTTTCGCTTTTCAGATTGTTTTTCGTCAGTTGAATTTTGTTTGAGTTTTTATATATTTATTTCTTGAGACTACTTATTTTTCTACCCCTAGGGGTGGAATTTTTTCCAAATTCAAGTGGAATCAACTGTGAGGTATACCTTATTCAATAAAAAAAGAATCATATAAATCGGATAACCCACTACAAAGTTATGCCTGGTGCAATTAGTTACCAGGTTAAAATTCAGTGAGTGAACAATCAATCATCAACTATTTTCCTAGTCTTAGGGATGGAATTTGTTTTTCAAATTTAATTGGGACCAACTACGAGGTATCCCTTATCCAATAAAAAAAAATCATCAATATTGGACTATATTGTAAAAGTTTTGCATGCTCATACATAAAAAAATATACGCATTGACTTGAGAACCTCCTGTTTTTATTCGTCGGTTAAAAATGTTACTTTTCTGTCATTAAAAACTACCTTCTCTTTTCCGTTTTATTACATAGGCCACATCTCAGATATGTGTGGGTCATCTTAAATTCAATATTTCACTACATTAATATTGCGGCATCTATATTTAAACTGCAAATGAGATGCCACAATTATTTCGATTGTGAGATTTGAGATAAATTACACAAACCGTCTATCCTTAAAAATCTATAGTTAGATCACGATGAAATAAAATTAGCATAGGCACAATTTTAGATCACTTGGTGTAGCATCTACGCCGACCTTATCCTTGGATAAGATGTGCAGCCGCGGCGTGCGCGGCATGAACTTAGGGTTTCCTGGCCAACCTGCACACCAGTTAGATAATATTGACAAAATAGCTGTGGGCGCAAACAGGCGGTGGTAAATAGCGTGCGATCTTGCCGGCAATATATGCGCAGCATTAACTAGGCGTGCTTAGCCCGAGTCGGTCAGAAATAGTCCGGTTAGTTAGTGCAGCACGCTGGTGTATAATTCCAAAATCTGTGGAGTCGCCGGCAGCAGCATCACGTCCGGGGTAATTCCGGGGCCAATCCATCAGCGCGACGTGGCTGATGAGTTCCCGCGGCGGCCAGCTCTAGCTTGGAGGACTCGAACCGAGATAGCGCGCGCAGATTGGCTCAAAGGATAGAGCGGCCAGGCTTATGGGATGGAAATTGTAACATATACCAGTGCCACGACAAAGAACGAGATACGTTTCTCTGTGAAAAGGGGGGATAAAGCGTATAAAAAACACATAAAGTGGAGGCTCGCGAAGGAAATTAACTCATTTACCTTCACTCCGAACTTTTGCACTGGCGTTTGATTCAATTTTAATAATTGAAAATGTATTCGGCATAATATTTGACTTGTTCCCACTTTTTTCTTTCATATCACCAGATCAAACGAAACGATGATTTAGTTTTCACCCCAACGACCGTTTTTGACTCCTGGCTCACACAAAATTTATGGACACGAATCATTTCGAAGTACTTCACATCATAAACATAATTTTGTTGTTCATTAAAATATTTTTCATCGCGTTTATAATACATCACGCATAGCACAATGAAAACAGTGTTGCAAAGTTAAAAAATGTATGTACAATGTACTCGAAAATGGTTATATTTTGAGAAATTATCCCAAATCAATTGTAACAGAATTAAAACAAACCTTTTAACTCTTTAGCAACAGTAAATTACACTTATAATACTCTTAATAACATTTTCCATAGTATTATATTAAAGGAACAGTATTTTGCCGGCTTAGGTATTTAGAAAGAATGGTGCTTAGCATCTTGAGTAAAAGTTCTACATGCAGAATATATTTTATCCAACACCTCTCAATAAATGCTCTATAACTATTGCGATTTTAAACAAGGAAAGTACAAGAGTACTCACTAGTCAGTATAATTTTGAGAAAAGTCTGTAGTTTATATCAATAATAATAACACACAACACCTTGGTAACTATTTCGATTGACATTCTGACTTAGAATATTTATAGCATATGTCACTGTAAAATAATATTTAAATAAATAAATAAAATAAATATATCATCACGCCTCTTACCCATTACGGGTGTGGCACTCTGCTTACGCAGATCTCGGTAAGTGATATATTTTTTCGTACGAAGTGCGGTTACCAGCCGTCAAATCATAGCCCCCAAGGATGTTAGTGGAGGAGGAACCACAGGGGTAAATTTAAATTTGTAACTGTCGGCAGTGAGATTCGAACTCAGGATCTCACGATCCACAGTCCGACACGTTACCTCGGAGCTATTTACCCCATTAATAATAATATAAAAATAATATTCCTTTAATAAATTTTACAGTTATTAAGAGATGTTGGATAAAACGTCATACTTCACACGTGGCAAAGTGGAATCACCCACTCGATAAAATTATCACACTCATCCTTCGACTTCGTGAGTTAATCTTTCTCTCCTGGGTAATTCCTTACTTTGCGTATTTGTAAAGTAAATAACTATTATTAGACTATGTTTCAAATAGTTAATACAAAAAAAAAATAATTTTTGTCATATTGTAAACAAAAATAAAATAAGAAAACAGTATGTTGTTATATATGGTAGTTTCTAAATTTTTCTGCTGTAATATGTAATTAAATTGGTCAAAAGTTAAACCAAATGATTGGTTTCTTTTATATGTGGGGAATAGTCTTTCAAAGATATTATTACCGAAGTGTAGCGTATGGTCCACTTTAATGTAATCATTCCCATAACGTTTATGTTTATAAATATTATTACAATTTAAAGTTCTAAATTACACTTAATCTTAAAAATCTCCAAAACATTATTAAACCACGTTTCAGTTATTTCCCTAATCTTCAATGTTTTCTCATCTACTCCTAAGAATACCTCCGCACCCTAGTTTATTAAGAACCCACACATTCCCAAGTCACTGCTAATCACACCACCGTCCCCTACAAGCATCACCAGCCACTGATCCCCACATCTACTTTAGTACGACTCTAAAATAAAAGATGTCATCGCAGTGAGTAATAGCCAGCCGCGATCCATGATAGCAGCATCCTGGATCTAGGCGTCCTGTCTGCGTTCTTCGTCTGTCTGTGTGGATGCGGAGCATTGCTGTCACAGCGATACACCGTCATTTGTAACTGGCTGGTGGAGGAACAGCGGGCGGCGTGAGTGGCTTCGTTCGCTGTTTCGGTGTTTCGGGAACGCGGTGGTGGTGATGTTTTGATGTTTGTGGACAGGGATGTGTGGGGAATTGGGCTTGAAGGGAACCCGAGATATGTGTTTGTGTGGTATGGCTTTCCATTTTATATTAGATATTTTTCTTGTAAAATTATTCAGATAAATATATCTTCACGCCATTTACCATTTTCTATGTGGGTTGCTTTTCTTAAATCAGATCTCGATACATCTTATATTTTTAGACGTCTAGTCATCTTCCCTCAACCCCGAAAGGTGTTAGCAATAAATGGGGGATAAAATACAATATGACGTAGATAATTTTGCTCGGGATCCATACTTGTACGAGCACAATATTTCTTCAGTTGAACAAAATTAAATAATTTTTACTTATTACTCACTTGTAAACACCATTTACCTAAGCCCTTCTATTGCCTTTGAAAATGAATCTTTACAAATTACTAATTGACAGCTGCATTGTAAAAATTTTACATGTTAATAAACAAGGTAAACAATGCACGTTGCCACAGTAATACTTACAAGGCTGATTCGAAATCATTCAAAATAATTTTTGACAGAACAGTTGTGGGTAACTGTAACTGTAACTTTAATTTGATTTACAAATGAGTAAAAAGTAAAATGTTGTACAATACACGCAAAGTAAATGTTTTACTGCTTCAAGGAGGTG
Organism: Poecilus cupreus; assembly: GCA_963942605.1. Classification (NCBI taxonomy): domain Eukaryota; kingdom Metazoa; phylum Arthropoda; class Insecta; order Coleoptera; family Carabidae; genus Poecilus; species Poecilus cupreus. The sequence continues at coordinate 32,521,137 of OZ012720.1, forward strand.
ACTGGCTCGCCGGTCATTTCCTCCATTCAGCAGTAAAAACTGTTTTACCTTTCTTGTAATGTAAATAACTATTTCTTATGCCATAGTGTCCGTAGAAATGTAGTATATTGTGTATCAAGTGCCGAAAATAACATCCTACATATCGTACTAGTGTTTCATGAGCATGTCAAAGCATTATTTCACATATTTTTTCTATGTTCCTGTCATTTTAATATTATTTTGTAAATATAGGTACATTTAAACCTATGTATGTTTACGGAATACCTTACCACTTTTTTCTATTATCATTTAAAAAAATTGTTATAATTTTTATATTGTCATCAAATTTTCTTTGTTGTAGTGAAATATTTATTGTTGTGGTCAATTATTTTTAGTTGTAATGAAATATTTATTGTTGTTATCAAATACGTTTATATTCTACAATACTTCGTCAAAATACGCTACGAATTCGTTTTTCAAAAACGATTTTCTCTTTATTCGTGAATCTCCGATACATATCATCATACCATTTATTGGATTTTTTCTGGCATTAAATAGTTGCAGTTCTTGTTTGCAGCGTCAAGAATTTCGGTAGAAGTGCAGTCATATTCATCAGTATCACTATTTTCTTTTTTCAAGTAATTTTCAAGTGACACGCCACTTAAATCAACAAGATGTCAAGGCAACAAAACAGTCTGAACATCTATATATGTAAACTTGCTGTACTTTACATGCATGCTCCTTTCTGCTGTAAATTAATAATCAATTTCCGAACTATGCAGTGATACTTCTAAAGTGCGATTTTCGATAGTAAGCGTAGAAAAATAAATTAGTTGTTATTAAATGTCCCTTTTCATTTCTGGAGCATGAAGTGAGATATCTCTTCTCGCTGTACTTTGCGCTCTCGTCTGCTCGTCTCAACATTGCGGCGCACGTCGCCTCACAGAACTTCAACACTGCGACCGCAAGCAAATGTTTCCTTCCCTTATCTGCTCGCCCCTTCATCCCTCGTCATCTCCCCAACACCACCGCCACCGCCACCGACGACAAGGGTTGTTTCTCTTTCGCTGTTCACTACACAAATATGTGAATTATCTTGTCAGATATGACCGCGGCTCGGGCTGTCACCAGCCGCACTAATTACAGCTGGAAATCGCGCGGGAGACGCTGGTGTATCGCCCTTTGTGCCCCGCGAGTATTTATTGCAATGCAATGTGCATATATGCGTTGCATTTGTTTTATGCAGTTGATGTTTACCTGTGTACTGATTTAGTTGTTATGTTTGCAGGAGTATTAGGTTGTTGACACATTTGGAACCTGTGTATTCGATACAAATCTGATACCACTACGCTGAATAGTTCACCAATAATGAGCAAATTATAATTTTAAGTGCGTGTCATATCATATATTTTATTTTAGACAGAAAAATATGTCAGTGTTAGCGGCAAAGAATTCGGCCATTTCCGTGATAAAATATAAACCATGCTGCAGACAATAAGGTACTCTTTCAAAGGTGACATGATGTAAAGGAAATTCTTTCTTTTTCAGATTTGCCAGAAGGACAACCGAAAATGATGATGGAGAAGCAACGCTACGCTGTTGGAGACATCTTGCGAGGAAATTGCACATCGCCACCTTCCAACCCTCCGACAAATTTGACGTGGTACGTCAATGATAAAAAGGTACGTGACACAGCCATTTAATCGCACAATTATTTATTTTTGAAACTTTCAACCTACACTTTTCTTTATGCCTACTGAGAAGAGACGTTAATTTTATAAAACGAACCAAAATACTTCACTTAAACTATTATACAGTGTTTTAAACTTATTGATATATGTATGTGATTTGTTACACTTTTACTATTGTTACATTTTTACTATTTTTACACTTGTCACTGTTATTTACCTTTCACATGCCACACACTACCACTTCACCGTTCACCATCACAACTATATCGCACGTTTCGTGTTCTAATATGTATACATCTAAAAATGTTAAGTTTTAAGATCTACTACACTTTTATCTAAAAATATTTTACAATAATTATTAATTCGTGATTGTGCACTACTTCATTTATTTATTTTTTATTTAAATGGAATAATGGTTCTAATTAACATAGTTTGAAATAAAGCTATATTTCAACAAACCAATTATTCATGCGCTTTAATTCCACTAACACAAATGCATGACGAGTATTGTTAACGTTCACAAGTGAAAGTTTAAATTGTACATTTCCACTCTAAATTTCTACACGAGATATTCGAGTACATTATTGACGATGAAATTATTTTAACAACGTTATTCTCACACTTAACGTACACTAACTTATTTCGGACACGTCTCACATACTCCTCACAAATACCTCATTTCCACAGCAGTTATACGTCGTCATGCTTGTTAATCCACCCCTAACAATCAGTACCATATATCAATGTAAGCCCTAACATATCGCTGTAAACACTCAATCTAGCATCTCTAGATACATTCACGTTTCGAGAAAATGTACCCGGAGTACCCAATACCTTTCACCCTGCAGACACCCGCCTTTTAATCTCCCGGTTAATAGGTCCATCCCTCGAAAACATACAACCCAAATATACATATTCATTTACTTGTTCCAATCTCATACCATTCACTTACATATTACAATCAGTCATCAAATTATTCTTCTCAAACACCAAGACATTACATTTATTATTTTATCCAACACCTCTCAATAAATGCTCTATAACGATGGCGATTTTAAACAAGCAAAGTAACAGATTTCCCACTAGTGGGAATAATTTTGAGGAAAGTTACTAGTGAGTATTTTTTTATTTATAACAATAATAATAAAACACAACACCTTGGTAACTACTTCGATTGACATTTTAATTTAAAAATTTTAAGCATATGTCACTGTCAAATAATATTTCTTTAATAAATTTTTCATTTATTAAGAGGTGTTGGATAAAACGTTATACTTCACACGTGGCCAAAGTGGAATTACCCACTCGATATAATTTCTCTCGTGGGTAATTCCTTACTTTGCTCACTTGTAAAGTAAATAACTATTAATATTTTCCTACTTCATTTATGCTCACAATTTATTATTTGGACAATAACGATGGCAGGTACCACGAGCTCTCTTTTTGGGAATTTTAAGGGAAGTGTTTTTACCTCGGTTGTAGCACTGTTACAATTATTTTATAAAAAGTTACTTGAGACAAAAGTAGTTGATAATAGATTTTCCTATAACTTCTATTCGAAACATTTTTTAATAAAATAATTTTAGAACATTGTACAGCGCTAAAACTGAAGCAAAAACACTTCTTTTAAAACACCCAAAAACAGAGCTTGTGGTACTAGCCAATACGGTTTATAAATATAACCATAGGGCTATTTAATTTGATGTGAAACACCTCACACGTTTTTGTGCAAATTATTCTCGTATTAAAAATCAATTTTTATGATTTCGGTTGCACAAAATTATACTTAATTATATGACTAATTAAATACAGGGTTTGAGTTTGATGTATTTACAGTCAGAATAGTATGTATTAGGTATTATTCCGCCAATTAGTTAGAAAGTTAGTGAGTAGGTTCACATAGATCACCGCTCGCGTTAATATGCAATGCAGTTTAGCAGTCGCGGTTTGAATCTGCAGCTGCAGTGAGAATCACAGCGACAGACTTAGTTACATACGCATTAATTCAATTCGCTAATTAATCACACGGCGGCCGACTTGACAGTGAGTGTGTTACAGCCGGCATACGACAAACAAATGCCTCCATAAATCTAAATTTAATAACACTGGAATAAACAGCAAGAGAATGAAATATTGAATATGTGTACTTGTTGTCGTCGTTCGTACATCGTACACTTATAACTAATGAAATGCGTAAAATTTGTCGCCCGGCGCTCAACATGGGTCTGGAATGGATACGTAGCGTGCGGGTGTACAACGCCAGCCCGTGCGATATTTCAGAGTTGAGAGCTAATTCAAGAGCGACTGAAGCGTGGTACAGGACTCATGATGTGAAATTATTACCTTCACATGCTTTGTTTCTGTTCTTCGCTGCCTCTTCCGCCACAGGAACGGATCAGGAATCATTCTCGCTTCAACAATATTCTGCATGTTTCATATTTACCACTGTATTTTCGAAAACTATACGAACGTTTTTACACTTACATTTATTTTTTTCTTGCTACGAACCGGACATAAAATTTCCTCTGTAGCTGTATTCACTAGCATACTTAACGACGATAAAATCCTAGTTACCGAACTTAAATCAGTCCAGAAAACATGCAAATGTGATACAGTATGAATTAAGAAGAATTTATAGGCTTATATCTTAAAACCATAACTACATATATATTTATAATAGATTTAATAATATATATGGATGGAGCGTTGGCTATGCTTCTAATACAGAAATCTATAACCAACATAAGAGAGAAATAGTCCTATCTAAATTTACGCAGAGGGAGAAGAACAGCACATTCGTATCACGTGCAGGGTGGCATGAGAATGTGCTCTTCTTCTCCCATTGCGTAATTTTAGATAGGACTATCTCTCTCTTATGTTGGTTATAGATTTCTGTATTACAAGCATAGCCAACGCTCCATCCATATATATATATATATATATATATATATATATATATATATATATATATATATATATATTATTATTATTATTATTATTAAATCTATTATAAATATATATGTCGTTATGGTTTTAAGATATAACCTTATAAATTCATCTTAATTCATACTGTATCACATTTGCATGTTTTCTGGACTGATTTTAGTTCGGTAACTAGGATTTCATTCATGTAGTTTCATTAGGTTGAAAATTTTCTCGTCTTATAGTTAATATCCATTTCTTGCTTAAATTCACATATTTTGGAAAACTGTAATAAATATGTACATATACAGCGTTCTAACCTAAAGTGACATATATACCTGTCAAATGCAACACCGTCTTTTATAGCCTGTTTTTCTTTTACAATTATATGCACAACAGGATTTTACCATATTTGATATATTTAAATATAACATAAATAATTAACAAAATTCTAAATGAGGGACAAAAGCTCGCATAAAAGTCTATCAAAACAGTATTCTACTCACACGTCAAACGTCAAACCAAGTTCTTGTCATCTTGCCACCCGTCACGTCACTTTAATCTCTCTATCTCTCTCACGCTGTGCTGGTTAGTCTTTCTTTGTCTATACTCCTTCCATAAATTGTATTATTTCTATGATATTTATTGTATATAATGACGTAATATAAACTAGACGCCGCAAAGCGCTGCCTATGTAGAGATTATTTTGAAGCAGGCACTTCGCTGAGTAGGGGCGAGGTGGAGAAAGGTTCGGCTAGCCTGGCTACAATACGTATTGCATACTTTATTAGGCAATGACAGTTTAAAAGTGTAGTGCGCACAACCCTCAACACATCCAGGTTGTATTCCCTTACTCCACTTCAGTAAGTGTCTGCTTCACAACAAATGCCGCCATGCACCATCTAACTTATATTAGGTCATTGTTGTAATATGCGAAATGTTACATATTTCGCACGAGTTGTAAGATTCCATTTGACCCCGTCCAAGTCCACGATATACTCGTACAATCGAGATACCTGCAGTATAATTTCCTTAAATTAATATTAGTATAACCAGTAAAACGTAAACGTTTGGTTTCCTATTAATACTAAAGGAACTTTTAAATGGCGTCGTTAATTTTTTCAGCATAGTGTTATGACACGAGTGCAAAATTGTTTATTACGTTTAATTAGGTCCCGTCCACGTTGAACAGAAAGCAAATTATATTTTTATATAATTACGTTATTATGCGAATGTGCCGCAAAGTGTAAAACGACACGAGTCGGTATTTTGAGCTGGTTTAGAAAACACGATTTTTAAACAATGCCAATTAAAATAACCCCGTTTTGAACTTTTGTTTCGAAAATGTAATTTTTGTTCCCGGCTCCATGTACGATATGAAATTACACTTGTTATACAAATAATACAAATTGCATTATTGCTGTAGTCACGCCGTTTTCATTGCATGCTGCACACTCTGTTCTGTTTTCATTCTTTTACATAACGTCAAATTTGATTTTTCAAATTCAGTTTACATTCTCTACTGTAACACCCCAATGAAGTTTGTCTATTTTTAAAATTATATCTTATTTTTACAGCAAAATATAGTAAGAGCGACATGAAAACATATTGTAGAAGTTTTGTTATGGTCCTTATAAAAACTTTTTTTATATTTAGTGGGTCACAAAATCTTGCATTACTTAAAAAAAACTTTTTCTTCCTCAAATTGTCATACCGAAACTTCATCTAAAAATAAGTACATTAATTAATTTTATGTAGTTGATAAATTTCTGCCGTGAATAATTGATTTTATAATAATTGTAACTGATGGTTACCGAAATTTTGTGCTTTTGATTGTGGTTCAATTGTTTCTATAAAAATGTTGACAGCTATTATATATCAATTAATTATAGTTTATTTAATGTAACTATAATAGAATATTTTTGCTGGTTAATCGATGCGCAGGTATTTGATTTAAATGAAAATTAATTACGTTACGAATTGTTTGTTTAGATGCTATAATATATTTGATGCTAATTAATGCAAAATTTGGAATTGATATTTTATTTATGAGGAAACAAATTATATATTGATTAACAAAATTTAATATTGTCGATAAATAACGTATTAAATTATCCAGCAAATAAATTAGTTTCGACTTCCTAAATTGCTATCAGCGTGGCTTAAATAAAATTTCTCATTAGTGAGCGACATTAATAACTGTTACCATGGCAATGAAATATCGTACAATTATTTATTCACGGAAGAGTAAAAATTTATAAATTGACAATCGCATATTTATTGTTGTTTACTGCTATTTTTTTATTGATATAGTTTTCTACTAAAAAAAATATCCAATTGAATGTATCTATGTATCTATGATCACGTGTGCGAAAGTAACTAATCTATTCAAAATTACACTGAATTTTTTTTGCTTAAAAAATATTCAATTGAAACCCTGTATTTCTGATCACTTGTTGTTGTCATTTAATTTTATTTGTTTATTTTAAAATATCAATTTCATGGTATGGGAATAAAAATAATAATAAACAAACGGTTCTCATCAAATATCCCTCGACCATCGATAAATACTCATAATTTTATCACAAATATCTCAAGAACGTTGCTTAAAGGTAACAACCATCCGCCTTCGGCGTCGGGAAGTTTCCAAGCAACGTTTTTTCAGTGAATGTGATAATAGTTATTTACTTTACAAGTGGGTAAAGTAAGAAATTACCCACGAGAGAAATTTTAGCACGCGAAGCCGAAGGTTGAGTGTGATAATTTTATCGAGAGGGTAATTTCACTTTGCCCACGTGTAAAGTATAACGTTTTATCCAACAACTCTTAATAAATGCAAAATTTATTAAAGAAATATTATTTGACAGTGACATATGCTTTAAAATTTTGAAATTAAAATGTCAATCGAAGTGGTTACCAAGGTGTTGTGTGTTATTATTATTGTTATAAATTAAAAAATACTCACTAGTGGATTTTCTCAAAATTATACCCACTAGTAGGTAATTTGTTACTTTCCTTGTTTAAAATCGCCATAGTTATAGAGAATTTATTGAGAGGTGTTGAATAAAATAATTTTGTAAATATCAATGTCTTTGAGCTATTTTAGCTGAAAATCACACACCCCCGTGTGAAATAGAAAATATTCTGTACTTGTTGCATAATGTACTATTTTAATTTACATCCTTCACTAAAAACTTTTGGGGTCATTCTTCGACGGGTATTAACCACATTAAATCCAACATCCTAATGGGATATATTAAAAAGAAACGAGAAATTTAATGATTTCGCAGACAGTTTAAGCTGTAGCAATAACTAGTGATAAAATATCGAAACAATGTCAGAAAAATCTCCAATAAGCTGAAATCGTCTCTCCTTCCTCATCCAACCCTTTCAGCATTATCCAGTTGGCCTCTTTCTTACGAGGAAAGATCTCAGTCGCCTGGGGTCACAAACTCAAATATCTCCGGTCGCTTGTCGCCGCGCTGCCGCTCCGGTAAACAACTGGCGCTCGAGAGGTCGGAGCTTACGGCAGAGCCTACTGTGACTGTGATATCGTGTAGTCCGAGACCGACTGAAATTCTATCATTCGAAGTTTCCTCTGTAGCACACAGAGGGGATATGCGTATTTAAATAGCTGCAGACGGACTTTTTTACCTGGTGGGTATTGCTACCTGATATTTGCACCGAGCGATTGAATATTCGGATGCACCTTAATGTCACATAAAAATCTGAGCGACAGAAATAAACACAGGACTGTGCATATTTAATTTTGAGATGGCGTTATCATTGGCCAAGGCGTAAAATTTAAATCTTAAATTAGATATAGGCGAATGCCATCCGCGAATACTGAAATGCCTCGAATAACAAAAGTATTACATATACATATATACCGGGAGTTTTTTTTATCAGTATACATAGGGATGTGTCATTACCATAGTTACATTTAAAGTTTTTGACAGCAATATTAACACGTTTTTCTTTTTTATGAGTAAACATAGGGAATATTTTACTAGATTATTAATAATAGTTAATAATTATAAAACAATCAATGCAAGTTTAAACAAATAAGAAATTTATTTTAATTGTTTTAGTACTTAATAAATTACATTAAATTGATAGGAATTATTATTTTTAATTACTGTAGGTAATCCCTATGTTTACTCATTAAAAAAAGCTTTAAAATATTTCGGTCAATCATTTTGACTGTAACTATGGTAATGACACATCCATATGTATACTGATAAAAAAAACTCCCAGTATCTGTCCCAAAATAAACTATAAAGCCTTGAATATGTCATGTACATTTAAAAACTCCTGTATCTTGTATTTTTATATTTTGATCGCCTAGGTTCTGTCGCAAAATAAATTAAAAAACCTAAAACATGTCTAGTGTATCAAGAATTTCCGTATACAATATTTATTGATTCGTAAAATCCTATCGTGCTCAAATATATTTGATCGCCTTGGTGCTATCCTAAAATAAAGTAATGTCCTCGGATATTGATATATACATAGATAACTGCTAAGAGGTAAGAGAGAAAGTCTCAGTATGGTATATAAATAATATTTTATTTAATAATAATATTCGAGGTATTCGACTATACGAGATATTTGAATATTTTAGATCCAGTTAATATTCGAATAAAAAACAACTGACATTCGTCAATCTCTATTTTAAATATTTTAATGGTTGCTTTGTGAATGGATTATGCTGTAACTCTGCTAACTAATGTTGCAAACATAAAACTATTCAATTTCTGCTAAAATAATCCAGAGTTGAGTCAAAATAAATGTATACAATTTGTATTACAGAGCTATAGAATTTCCAGAACGGTATTAAATTTTCAATTAGTAACAAGTTGATTTATAAATTCAAATATAAATTAATAATCAAGGTATATATTCTAGCATAGCACTGCAGACAAATCACAGCTGAAACCATAAATTATATTATTTCACAAAATACCAGATTAAATGTCATTTTAAAATAGTTGTCAAAATCACAAATATCATATAAAACCAATTATTTCACGTCAACATTTTTAATGAATATATTTTCATAATCCTGGAATTGCGATCTGTGTTTGAATTCATTCATTTGGCGAAATCGAATGACAGTTCTAACATGTGTATTTATTTGTTTGCATAATTCACTGTCTCATATCTGCTGCGCAATTTCCAACTGCAATTTATTGCATTGAAAATTGCACAAAGGAATTACAAATGAAACTATTATTGGACGCTAAATCATCCCTTGTTATTGATGATGCAAATGCGCCGCGTAAATTCCAAGTATAGGTTTTATCGTCAATATCATGCACTCACTCAAATTAAGCATCATTAGACTGTTCCTTAAAAAGCCTCCTCAGTCATTGTTGGGTTCAGAGAGCTAAAATTAATTGTATAATTGTATTTCGAGGACTATATACACGACATCGCAATATAAGGGATAGCACTCATAGTTTTCAATTTAAATTATTTCTTCTAAACTAACGAAGTTATAAACGTTATAGAATTTTTAAAGGTAATTTTCGGAATTTTACAAAATTGAAATAAGTAGTCTGATTTCAGTTTGCTAACGCTATCAGTGGTAACTGCAACATATGCTTAAATGTGATTTACCATTTATGTTGGTACTTTTGACTAATTCATACGAAAATTGAACCAGAATGCGGGCCAACATAAAATGTTTATTTGAGGAGGAGTTTAACTTCGAACAAGAAGCGATACCTCTTTAAATATTGATAACAAGGTGCGAGTGTTTGAGGTTGGAGGGAACAAGACAAAATAGGATGGATCCAATCAAAAAATATTAAATTGATACGTGAACTATATAAGCAAACACTGGTAGGTGTATGAGGAAGAAACAAAACTGTACAAAATGAAGATAGAAGCAGATAAGAGAACTTTGAAGTGTGAAGGGGAACTAAGTAGAACACCATGGAAAAGTCTCACATGTTATTGTTGGGTAGAAATATCAATGAAAGAAGAAAGAAACCTAAAGGACAAAATTTTATGAAAGTTACGGACATTCAACGATATACTTAGTTAAGAAGAGAAAAGATATATAAATCATCTTATATTCCAGAATATAAGTACCTATTTACCACAAGCAGGCTACTATACATGGTAAATGAAAATGAAAACCTAAAAATAATTTAAAATTAGCAATGAAGAAAAAAATTACTAAACAGGAGATGACGATGTATGACAAAGAATACAGATTATGTGGAAGAGACTTTTGGATAATAAATCACTTAAGAAACGATTGTACAGAAGACTTACAGCACGACTAAAACCCAGACACTGATTGGATGAAGAAAGGGCATGGAAATAGTTTAAATATTTGTACGTAACAATCGTTTTAAAACATTATAAATAAATAAAAGTGCCATATGACAAGGTAAATATAGATAATGTAGAAATTTGAAAACCGAAAAATAACTACTGCTATAAATAATAAGATGACAAAAATTTTGTTTTACTGTTTGAAATCATCACAAATCTAGCTTGACGTCTAATGTAATTACAGGTGTAGAAAAAGAAACAGATGGTGAGTTTTACGGCGTGCAAAAAATTTGATAAATTAATTAAGTACTTTGGAAGTAATTTGTGCGTGGAGCAGTAGCATCAGTAGTAATTACAAGCATTGTAGTTTTGGTTTTTATGTCGGTGAGACATTAAAACCGTTATTAAATAAATCCGTCCACATTAGATGGAGGTACGTGCAGATCCGTGATGAGGGGTACTTATTCATCCAGCGCAGCGTCGCGTCGCCGTGTCATCCCGTCGCGCGGCTTGCACGTCACGTCCGCTTTTGTAGAAACCGGAAACAGTCCGGACACACTCGCGGCGCCAGTTAAATAATCTCCCTGATTCCGCAGACACTCCTCATTCACCTTTTTCTTTATTTCCTTCTTTCACTCTTCCTTTTGTACGGAGTGATAGTTTCATTGTTTCGCTCGTGGAGTTTAATTTCGCGCCCGCATTCTTCATTTTATTCCTCGCACATTTTTTTCCAATTTCTTTGAGTTTTATTCTGCCGACAAGTTTTAGTGTCAAAGTTCAACGCGTGTATGAGGAATACGAAATGACGGGGAGTTTTCTCAGTCGCAGAAATGCAGGTGCGGCCCAGGCACACTTGATATTCTATTCGTCCCTCGCTGGCGCCGTTGTTGCTCGGGTCCCCGAATATCCGTAATTAAAATGATAAACAGGCGTGATTTGGGCCCGGCCTGGGGTCGCCACAATAGACGCTGCTGATGAAAATGGCTGGCGATCGAGCTCTGCCATTTGCCATTGCCACTGCTGCCAGTAATGAACCTGTGCGCATGTGTGTGCCGCTACCAACTTACAATGGTTTTACTACCACCACTACTTTGATAAACAAGCTTTCATGCTTGCTAACCTATTTCAAGACATTACGAAATATATACAGCGGAAATTGAAGCACACACCTTTATCACATAATACTAATATCATTTAGTAAACGGTTTACACATAAAAATATATACAAGTTGTGTTTATTACAGCTTGCTCTGCTTATAGGAATTGAGATGGTTTGAAACTGTTACTCGTTACGCTACGCTGCAATTAAGCTGCCATGTGCGATACTTGATTTAGTTGATGGTAAAATAAAATTATAAACGATAATTAAAAATGATTTGCAGAACGAAAGTATAAATGTTTTTATTTCAAGACATGAAAAAAATAATTGTCAATAAAATAACATATCACCAAGGAAGTTAATTGATATTTAAAATCAAAACTAATAAAATAAATAAGTATCCCACAAGTTCGTTTCTTTTGTGGTTTCAGCCGTTCGCCAGGACAAACGTGTTTTTTTGTGGTAGCTTTCCATATGTGGCAAATTTTTCGCTTACACTTTTAGTAGGCGAGTATTACACAATGAAGGGTTTCTGTTCAATTGAATTGAAAAGTTTTCTCTTTCGCACAATGACCTAAGTGTAAGAGTGATATATGAATCGACTTATAACGAAAAACTAGTAAAGTAAACTACAATATATGGTACTTTTTATTAAAATTTCCTAAAAGATTTGGCTATGCACTTGGGCATTACTGCTTTTACTTAATTACCAACGTAACTCGTGTTTTACAGCAGACAATGTAGTTGTCAAATGTCATTTGTGTTTACGTTTTTGTGGTGTACAAGTATTTGATTCAAACGCAAGTATGAAGCTAAAAAATGACACAATCGAGTACGGAACAAATTGAAATCTAGGTGAATATAGGTATACGAGAATTATCCATTTTTGTTCGCAGTTTATAGAATGTATGGATGTGTAAAATCAATGAATACAATTTATATTGATATTAGTGAACTTTTGACACCTGAATATTTTAATTCACTTAAAACTTGATCATGTAAATAGACTGATAAGTTACCTAAAAAGAAAAATTTCATCGTGTAATGCACTCTTAATAACAAGTACTATTTAGGGTATTCTAAAGTATAATTTCCAATTAGTGTTAATTTTTAGTTCTAGTTTTAATTCTTATTATAAAAGCACGCTCCATTTCTAATCAAAACGAATTATTGGTGAAATTACAACAAACAAAAAAGTTTGATGTTTGCAAACACAGAGATGCATATTTACAAAACAATATCTATTCCGGATTGTTCTTCTATTGTTGCAGGATTTTTTTCCATTTTTCTCTATTTTCCACTAGTTTTCTTGCTTGTTTATCTTTCATTGCTCAGTATTTTCTTTATTATGCTGTCCCATGTATGTCTCGGTCTTTCTTCTTGATTTTTGACGTCCATATTCTCTGCATTAGTCGGTTATTATGCATTCTCTGCATATGTTCCCACCATTCTAACTGCCTTTGTTCGTTGAATTCTAATATGGGTTTGCTTTGCAGTTCTTCTCTAATCCATTGCGTTAGGTATTCTGCCTCTCATAGTTACTCCCTTTATTCTGCGTACATATTTCATCTCTAACGAATTTGCTTTGCGTTTCATTCTATCTGTAAGAAGCCATGAGTAAATTAAAATTAGTCTATATATGGTATTAAATATTGTCATTTTTGTCTTTATACTTATCTCTTTTTTATTACCTAGTAAAGTATTTAAACCTCCTTACCTGTTCTACATTGTTCACAGTTATAAATAAATAAAATCAATTTATTTCTAATGAAACTTAACTTAAACTTAATAGTGTTTGTAAAGCTCTTCATCTTAATGACTGTTTCAGTAGAGTTAACTGCAAAAGAATCAGCAAGCAAGTTCTGTAAATGTGGTGCAGGAACCAGGAGAAAAGCTCCAACTATTTACGGGTGTACAAATATCTGATTAGGCCATTCCGTTGTAAACTTCCAGCAAGTCTAATTTCCATCCAAAACTAATCTAATAAAAATATCCTCGCTTGCGGAGTGGCGATGTGCGCTGTTTTCAACTTGGGTTCCATCTCGGCGTTTCAGCTGCTGATCATGATTCAGTAAACACTCGAGCGCCGGTTATAATGGGCCGGCGGGAACGAAGAACGTTACTTCTTATAGAGAGGCCGCCGGAGCCGTAGCATCAAAACTTTCCACAAGTTTTCTATGATCTTCAGTTGTCTGGCTCCACTGCTTCCGTCTCCGTTTTTTTATAGCCCGGAAGCGTCATTCGTATTCCACGTGTTACTGCCCCTACTTGTTACGTGGCGACCACAGATTTCTACGGGATTATTAATTTATATTCGCTACTCATTCATCACCATGAATACAAAGTAAAAGACCAGCTACAACTAACTATGACAATACTATAGTACCTACTTCCATTTATTTTAATCAGTGTAAATCAAAGTTTTTTAATATAATTATTTGTCGGAAAATATTGTGTATAATTCGAACACAAAGAATTTTTTCTTCAAACATCATGATAGTATATTGTGTATCTAGTACGAAAATTGATACATTCCTGTTCGACGCGGGGGAAGGCAGTCCGGAAAGTTTAGATTTCCTACGTGGTACACATATTCAATAACTAGTAATTTTATAATTCATTTATAAACGACAGACAACCAAAAATATTGCGTTGTTTTGATAAAAATATCTGAGGATAGCGTATCCATGGTTTGTTTATTTATTTTTACAAGCCCTCAAATTTATTTGAAAAGCTAAGTCGTACGGGAATACTTTGCCAGTGTCCAGAAGAGATATTTTCGTACTGTTATTTATCATAACCTAGCAACGACACTAAAATCAATCAAAAATCAATCTCCTCCAAACACTGACACACCACTTTCGTCTCGTCTACATTCATACATGCTAAATGTATTCTTCACATTTTGAATCATTTGCTCACGCAACAAACCATTTATCATACCCAACCACTTATTCCACAGACGCCCATGTAATTGTACATTTTCAATCTCACCCGCATATATAAGTTTCACCAACCTTTCATTCGGAATTCGCTCAAGATGGAGAGTGTGAGATTTAGAAGAATGTTGTTAAGAAAGTGGGGGTGAGGTTGTTTGGACGACAGTTGTCGTTTTAAAATTACCCCTGTGGTTCTCCCTCCACTAATATCTTTGGGAACTATGACTTGACGACTGGTAACTGCACTTTCTATAACACTTTTTTGGAAACTACGCATTCCACAACTAAAAATTGTATTGGAATAACTATCATTCCATAAGCCGCGTATGGAATAAATTCGACGAATCAGAACGGCATATTAGTGCGATATATGAAGTATCTTGATTCAGTTACTATGGTTACGTCTGTTTGTTTTAATTTTATTTATTTGAGTTTGATGTTTTCAACAGTTTTGTATTTTTATTTTATAATTTCCAAAATCTTGCTATAGAAAGTATAGTCTGCAACATGTAACGGAATGGCATATTCCACACTCGCAAGGTAAAAGGCACTAGGATGTTGATACATATGTAATTCAATAATTTGATAGTTAAAAATGAAACCAATAAACAAGAATAACAAAACAGTTAATCTTTTGCTTAATTCAGTAATTCCTTATTTTCCAGATGAACGAGAGTTTCCTGCAGCGCTACTCCATCGACTTCGACAACCCGAACCCGGAGCCCCTTCCAAGCGTTGACGGCAACATCATCTCCAGCAGCCACAACAACAACAACAACAACGGTAATATGGGAGGAGTTGGTGAAGACACCGGGCTGGAAGGATTGCCGCTGCCGGAGGAGAACCACAAGTGGATGGTGACGGTGGTCGGACTGGAGCTGGAGATCGAAGGCGGCTCGTTCCAGTACGGCAAAGTGCGCATCGAGTGCAGGGCCACCATGTTCCAGCTGTACAGCAGCACGGTGGAACTGGTGCTGGAGGAGGAAAGGCCTAGGTTGGCCAGCGTGCTGGGCACTCGGGAGTCGTCGCTGGGTGAGTCGCTAATTTTACACATCTCAAAATCGTTCAGAAACTGCTTGATTTCAGGCCAAAAGCAGCAAATGCTAGGGATTTTTGTAAGCTTAGTTTTGGTATATATCAACTGGCTGTCAATTTTGTATTGTGGTTTTGTTTAGTATTTAAGTGCTAGGAGGTTAGAGAATATTTGCCGCGATAATCACAAATTTATTAAAACTATAAATCTAACAAAGTTCCTTACATATGTGTGGCAATGAATTTAACTCAAGAACAGTAAAACAATAAATCATATTTTTACTATTCACTTTGTTACAATTATAAGCTCAAATGTGAATAATTATAATTAAAATTTCATTTGCATTATGCAACCAATAAAGATATAATATCATCTAAATAAATGTCACCGAATAAAAAAAAAAACAATTGTTTTTGCATCCTAGATTACGAATGATCTGATATTGCCTTCATAACAAATATCTAATATTTCATATTTCACAAGAAAATTAGTAATTTTATTTCAAAATCGACATGAAAAATAATTTGTATCACACATCTATAAACTGTTTTGTGAAAAAATTACCTCCACTCGCAAAAGCGCAGTTTCTGGACTAGTGATACAAGTAACTATTAAGTTTGTAAAAATTTTAAAACCAAGATTGTGGTGAAATACTATAGTATAAATACAGTATCGCGAAGTTTCTTCTAGGTCATGTATTTTTATCTAAAGAAACCTATGATATGCCAGCAGTAAAATGTCACGGTAGAACTATTTAACCCATATTGGAGATACAAAAGAAAGAACAGAACAAAAGTATTGATAAACAATGCAGCATGTAATAGGACACTAGGTTTGCTTTTATATTGCCACTGGTTCGCTGTTTTCTTACAGCAAACATCTCTTCTTACATAATATCCCACTTTTATATACTGCTTTGAAACATTATGAAAAGTAGTCATAGTCCTGCTCATATACAGGATGGTGAATCGAAGGACGCACCATAGAGTTTTCAATACTATTTATTAAATGTTCTGATAATTTTACATAAAGAAAGTTAAATACTTTACTATGGAGAAACAATGTATGCATTTTTTGCACTCCATATTTAGAATTGTACTCTACCTGGAACCGAGAAAATGACGAAAATATTTATTGGTAATTTTCTTAAAGTCGTCAGTGCCGCGAAATAACAAAATAAATGTGATACTCCTACCAATTAATAATACACTTTTGTCGAGCACTATTTTGACCATAAAACATAAAACCATTTCACCGTATCTAAATTTTAATACATAATCTATTTAGTGCTATTTTGATTTCCGGAGATTTACCGCTTGGATTATTGAGTTTTTATTGCTACGAAAATTACCACGAATCGAAGACGAGATTTTAGATTATACTAGAAATTATACACCTTGTATGACCAATCAAATTTCCAGTATAATTGAAATTTGTTTGGTAAATACGTAAAAAATTCTCACTTCTGATTGCTTCAAAAATGTAAATACGATTTTCTTCCAAATTATACATTTTTAATTAGAAACTTCAATTGGTACATTTGTTTTGTTATTTTATCTACGATAGTGTGTAAAATTGATGTTTAACTGTTAGTTTCAAGTTTGTAAAACGGTTGTTTAGTAACGCAATCCCATAAGTCACGGGCAGTCACGGGTTGCCAAGCAACGAGTGATTAAAATTTTTAAAGCACGCCAAATTTGCAAAAATTTTGTTATCATGGCAAACTTCTCATTTAATATTGTGATCCTACTTCATAAATAAAAATATTTTTTTAATATTTTTTGGGGTTTTTCATTATATCGTAGATAAAATATTGTACGATACACATACGTAAAGCGTCTTTAGTTACTCAGGGGTCTTAAAACACTCACTATATGCTCATGTTTTAATTGACCCATTCGTGACTAAAGACTAGCTTTACGTACTTGTATCGTAAATAACTATTATTACACTGATGATTTTAAGAAAATTACTAATAAAGATTTGCGTAATTTTTCCGGATGTAGATAGAGTAAAATTATAAATATTAGTTTCGAAAATGTACAAATTCTTCCTCTACTCAATATATAAAAATTTACTTTAACTCAATTATTTACTGAGATATGGTCCAAATACCTTATAGGCTTTTTAGTGAACTACCACTTTTTATAGATTGCTGACAAAATCTAATCAGCTCATAATCTGAACATCCAAGTCCATTTTAAAATAGTTCTCTTCTTTGCATGTGAGGTGAAGTATCATTATTATTACACAATGCTTCAATAAACCGCATTTAATTTTTGACTCAGGCGTACTTATTTTGACTCTTTTTTTGCGGTGATGTCAGCAGCTAATCGTAACAGAATCTATGTCGCTCAGCGTTGCACTCCGCAGTATCCAGGCCAGTATAATTTGCAAGCTTGTTACGCCTTTGTAACCTAGTAAACAAGAATCACTTACGGGTCTCGTTGTAAGAGTTTGTGAAGGTAAGTAAAGTACACCGAACAAGAAGAATACCTCGCGCGCCGGAAGCAAATCTGTATAGTTTCGCATTCCTAGTAAACCGAGCCACGTGCTTCAGATATTACACACATACTGCGCTGCGCCGAGGCAAAGATGTGACGGCCTTTGGGGAGCTTCGGAGCTTTTTCCTCGCTGGAAGCTCCAAGCTACGACAGCAGATACTTTGTAAACAAATATTTAATAAAAATTCTTTGGACATTTCTGTTCTTTACTATTATTAAACAGCGAATCGGTTGCATTAACTTCTTGCAATCTTTTACTCTCGGCGTTCATTCAGAATCATGTGATAAATGTTACACATTCGAGTAAGGGTAACTAATTTGTAGGTAGTTAATGTTTGTTTATAAGTTAAATCAAATTATGGAACTTGAGATTCTTATAGCCGACAAAACTATCGACTCTTTTAACTTTACCTCATTCTAACATATTTTTCTACAATCGTTGCACAATATCGACATTGTTATTCCATTTTTGGTTAGGAAATGTTCAAAATTGTCGCTCTAGGGTGACAAAGTGACATATTGTCGCACTAGCGCGAAAAAACAAAACAAAAATAAATCAGGTAAAAGAAGTAAATGATGCATTGGATTTTTCTAGTAATAACCTTGCTATTGCAAATACAGTTGGCATATACGTACATACACTTCAACTTAATCACCATAAACGTATTCACTCTGTAGACTTTATGTCAAATGTACTCCATGTTTCAAATTATGATTTCTTTGAAAATGTTTATTTTGTTCATAAACGTTGTCTTGATTACGGTGACATGGGTAACTACAATTTTACTGAATTGTTATAGGCGTGACCAAAGATAATTTTGAAAATTATTTTTTTTCTACAGCTTGACATTGTTCAACGATTGTAGAAAAATTTTTGTGTGTATCTCGTCGGATAGAGCTTGTTCGGTGCACTTGTCGAGTTGTTGATCTCGGCTTCGCCTCGATCAACAATTTCTCGCCGCGTGCAACAAACAATGCACAAATAACTATTGTCCAATAGCTTGGATAAACCTCGAAAATACATTTGTCGAATAATATAAACGTCGAATGTTACAAAGCTCAAAAATACATTTGTCAAATAGCTTGGATAAACCTCAAAAATACATTTTTCGAATGATATAAATGTCGAATGTTACAAAACTCGAAAATTATTTATTGAATAGCTTAGTTAAACCTCGAAAATACATTTCTCGAATAATATATAATGTCGAATGTTACAAATCTCGAAAATACATTTGTCGAAAACGAAACACAGCAAATGTCGTATTGTAATCATTGCTCACTAGATGGAACTACGGCATTTGGTATGTTTCGCTGTCGACAATTGTATTTTTGAAATTTGTAACATTCGACATTTGTAATATTCGAGAAAAGTATTTTCGAGTTTTGTGAAATCCAAGCTATTGGACAAATATATTTTCTAGTTTGTATTTTCGTTAAAGTACAATTCGTCATCGTAATTTTTGGCATTTGTATAATCGAGAAATGTATTTTCGTGATTTTCGCCACTTTTTAGAACAACCTGTATTGTTTCACCAACTTTTCATTCGACGCACATTTGAAATGACCAAATAACCTCAAATGATTCTCATTTTTAACGATATTCTTCTCAATCTTATACTTATCTCAAATACCTCATTTCCTCAGCAGATTACCAAAAACACTTATCTTAAACAAACCCAACTCTGATATTTAATTATGTCATCAAGGATGATATCTCAAGATAAAATTTTAGAATATTTTCCGCGTTAGTCTCAAATTATAAACATGTATGACAATAAACTGAATTCTGAGCAATCCCGGTCTAGTCAACTTCGAACAATATTTAAGTGTATTTTTCGGAACCGAAACAAATTACCTTATTACACTGTAATTGTTCTAAACAAATTTCTGGTATTGATATAATGCACTGATAAGGGAAAAGACTATTAGGGCAGCACCCAACATCTGAAAAATCTATAACAATAACCATTCGGTGGTGTTTGAATCGCACTCCAAATCGCAGCTTCAATTTAAATAATTCTACTCCCTTCTTATCCGCCGAGGTCGTCCGTAATGGCCACATAAAGGAGTTTAAGAACAGCGAAGAAATACACTGAATTTTTATACTAAATCCTATGAAATGGAGCGCTCTTAATTTTTTATTTGGAAAATATACTAAAAGTAATAATTATTTAAAGATTTGAATAGACCGCTTTGTACTGCGAAGGCTAATTTAAATTTCAAATGAAAAATGAAGCAATTTCGTTAATTTCCTGGAATAAAATCATTTTCATAATAAGCGAGTCCCGGCGCAAGGGACAGTACCCGCTCGTCTTAGCCAAACAACTTTCTAAATTGTATTTAAATTTTAAAGACAAGACCGACTTTTTGTCGCCGTGCCTTCAGTGTCCTCAAACGTGAAAACTTTTAAATAAATTATTATCAAATAACAAAGAGATGACAATGTCCCTTGAAACAATCGCCGGGCGTTTTCAATTTCAGTATGGAAATGAAAACGCCAAACGGGTAGTTTTACATTTAACTTTTACACGTTGAACAAGAATTCTATTATCTTATCAGCAAATGGCGGCGGAATAACAACCTAAGTGCGAAAAAACCCGTTGATTTCCCGCGAGGAGGAACCAATATCCCCGCTGGTGCCCCGGGGGCAGAGAGGGGCTCCCCGCCCCCGCCGCAGCCGGCAAAAACTCGCACAGAACTTACAGTGTGTGCATACCACAAATGACAGTTTCAAAACTCATTACTAACTAAACAATGCTGCAAATGACTAGCAAAAAGTAGGCCGACATGGCCGAGCTTTCTGCCGCCGATGGGCAATAAATAATTTTAGTCGACGGCTTAACTATCTGTGTCTGGCGCTGGGTTGAGGTGCACGCACCCTCACACAAATCGCACCGCAGCTCCTGCTGCCTCTTCCTTCCCTCTTACGAAAATAATAATGGTGGTATACTTCTGTCCACCAAAACTCTAAGAATCGTAATAAAATGATTGAACATCCCGTAAGAAAGTTTACAAAATAACCTTAAATTATACAATAAATAAAAATGTAAACACTGTCGCTGGCTCCCCAAGTTTAGCACAGAGTTGGAATCAGACATAACAAAAACAATATGAAAAAAATAGATAACAATATTACATTAAATTTACAGCAATATATAGTTATTTAAATTGTTATTACATTTACACACAATACACACAAAGAAACTAAAGTTGTTATTAATAAATTTTGTTTTGTTAAATAAAAAGTACAGGTAGATAAAGTATTTAGAAAATGACATTTTAAAGAGGAAATTTTATACCAGATTAAATTCTTTACCGGTTTCAGGAGAAACCTACATTTAAATGCACAAAAGTAGGCCGGTAAGTACGGTAATATTACCTTACTGACCTATCAAAATAGTCAAAAAAATGAAAATAAAACACAATGATAATATACCGCTATTTATGATACGGAATTAAGCTATACATAGATTCACCTGCTTTTTCCAAATATTTTCAGGCAAGTCAGCATCGTCAAAATCCTTTTTTTATCATCATCATTATAAATATAATACAATATAACTGTAACCAGAGTGTTAAATAAAAACAAACAGAAAGAATTTGAAAAAATATATTTTTTAATTACGTTAACATCTTCATATTCTGAAACAGGTAAACTATTGAACAAACCACGGATGTTACGAATCATAACATCGCTAGGTATGTTATTAGCTATTACATTCGAACAATGATAATTTGGTAATGCAAGGGTAATAAATAAGTATAACATTTATTTATTCTGTACTTATATAATACGAATTATATATTATTGAAAATGTATTTTATTAAATAAGTATAAATTTTCGGTTTATCTGACACTGGACATATAAATATTCTAACAAAATGTATTGTATAAGTTTTGAAAGGTTCTTTTGTATATTTAATTTGAGGGTTGTTTAATCATTTTATTACGATCCTTTGGATTTCGGTGGGCTACACTGTATCCAAAATCAATCTGTCTAAGAGATTTCTGAGGTGCAACAAAAACTGTTTGCTAAGGGGTAGTCGAAACTACTGAATTAGATGAAGATCGACCGTTTCAGTTTCCCAAATTATTTTGTTTTTGTGAAATCAGGTAAAGTTACCTTAACTCAATACACGAATATAATCCAGAAACAGATTCCTCTAAAAACTATAACATATCTATGTATCTAAAAACAGGGATTTTATTTTGAAACAGGTACTACGCTTTCGTAGTTTTCGGTAACAACACTGGGTTAATGTTAAAATTAGCGACATCGTCGAAGAGCTATATGATTCATAGACAATTTACGTATAACGATAATAATAATCTAAGAATGAAGGCGTATTTGTGTAAAGAGCGAATGACAAAATCAATCGTAACTGGAGAGATAAAAAGTTTGAAGAGGTTGAAATGCTTGCAATAGATACAAGTTTGGGGTCGTAATTTTGCGGGAGAGCATTAATAAGAAGTAGCGGACTCGGCTGTCCCTTAGTCGCTGGAGCAGATACGGGCAGTTACAGCTTGACTTGTTCGTAACTTTAAACTCCTCCGGACAAACTTATAGTACCTTCTGATTGCACTATCGTCCGCCGCGGCCGCCCTCTGCTGGGCTCTTTTAACATACTTTTATTCTCTTCCGAAGCCATCCATAGTGCGCAGCGGCTAACACATCTTCCCCGTGTTACGGCCCAACTTAATCTTCCAACTTCTTTGGTCACCCAAAGTAAATTCCCTTGAAACTTTTCGAACGAACTCTTTTTTCCTTTTAGAATTTATGTTTTTCTTTTGGAGCGCGTTTCCTGTAGAGTAGAAATTAGGTCCCCTTTGTAATTTAATTTCCTCCGATTTTTATTATTTATTTGAACTTTTTGTTAGACGTTATGTTTAGTTTTGAAGAAACTTAATTAATGAAGAAATTGTTTCTCAATTTCGAACACTTAGTTCATCGTCAGAACTTTTGTTCTAAAACGGAAACGAGTTTACGTTAAACAAGTTACCAGCAACTTTTCACACTACAATTACATTTCGGTACACATTGCTATGAAACAAACACTAATAATTAATTTTCATCATCCACAAGATAAACTCATAAAATTAATACAACCTCAAGCCAAGTATTGATCAGCTTACACACAAAGCAAAACCACAAGATATTTAATACATATTCCTTTGTTTGACAGCTAACATTACCTTACCGAAACATATGCTATGAAGATAGCTACAGTCAACCAGTGCAGTCAACCCTACAGAAATTATCATAATCATTATGAATGATACCTATTATCTATTGTACTTAGTCTTACAGTCAGAGAATTAAAGTTTTATAGCAAAAATGTATTCTATATTTACTACATTTATATGTACGAACCCCAAATGTATTCGTACCACCTGAAAATTATGTAATCAAATATAATTATTACGACATTTATGTACTGCACTGTACTCTTAGGTAAATAATAATTTTTCGATAGATATTTATAAGATTTACTGTCTAAATACGATCACAATACTTTTTCGTAAATCCGCACCTAACGCAATTTCACAGACCATAGAAAATATTTCAACGATATTATTTATAATATAGAATGTGTAATAATCAAAACCAATATAAAATTAATTAATGACTACATTTTTAGGTAGCCTAATAAATTAGATCTGTTGTGTTTTAATCTAAATAAGAATATATTCAGAATCAGTACACCCTGAATATATTATTTATTAAAAAAATTATCATTATAACAATATTTTATTCGCGGTTCAAAAATAATTACCTGCGTTAAATATTCGTTAAATAGATCTAATTTATTAGCACACGTAAAAATCTAGTCACCAATTAATTCAATAATGTTTTAAATTATTATACATTCAATATTAAAATAATATCGTTGAAAAATATTTTTATTATAGCCGTGGAAAAGCGACAGGTGTGAATTTACGAAAAAAGAATTATGACCCCATTAAGAGAGTAAATATTATAAATATCTATCTACAGTCCAGTACATAGATGACGTAATAATTTAGACTTATATAGCGACAATAACAGCGAGAAAAAAATATATATTTGACAATTCAATTCATATGTTCATCTGTTAAAAATGGTTTAATAGAATTGAAGATTTATAATTTTCCACAAATTGAAAAGAATTATACTGGCATTTTCACTAGTGATCTCATCCACAATTTTCATTAGTGAGCCTGTTCACAATTTTAAACAATTAAATTGTTACACTATTGCTGTGTAAGTGAATCTATTTCGAAGTTAGTTTAAGGAAAATATATATATTGACTCGTTGAATTGTCTTCCGAATACCATTCGTGTTACAAATTATGTAGATAATTTTTGGGGCTGCATCACTTATGGTTATTACGCTTGAAAATATCTCTCGTGATATTTAAAATCAAGTGTGATGCAGCAACAAAAATTGTCGACACAATACTAATGGTATTATATATGATTATAGCATATTTTTCTGGTAATATGAATACATTTAGGGTTGGTCTCGTATAAGAAAGTTGCGCGATGATCTAGGTTTTTACAGTTGTAATTGTAACTCTTAATGACAGAGATGTCTTATCAAGTACCTGCAGAACGTTGACAATTATATTTACTTGCTACTCGCTGTATCGCAATAATAGAAGACAAAAGAAATAAAAATTACGAAATAAAAGAAGCTCCTGATTGTACATTTAATAGGTTCCAGTTGTCGCTTTGAAGTTTCAAATGCATATTAAAATTTTATATTCCAGCATTTATAGCACTGTTCAAAGGCGTATTTGTTAACTTTGCAAGAAAAGTAAATACATATTTTATTACAGCTTTCAATAAAGCGCTATATTTACATGGAAGTGATACACAAAGTGTAATTAAAAAAAAGTTTTACACAATGAAGTACAACATTTTCAGTTGGCAAACTTAATACAACCGCGAAGCACGTAATAGTAAGAGATAGCAACTTCAACACTTTATAATCATTATCACAACTAAAACGAAAACATTTCGGAGGCGCTGCTCTGGACAATTTCGTTAATTTCATTATCTCCATTTTCTAAACACTTTAGCCGTTCGTAACAAATGTATTTACACGGAACAGACACGAAGTTTTCAACAAACAGTTTGCGAACGAAGAAAAAAGAGTGGGAATTAACAAAGGAACTGCGCGGAAACTAAAGCGATGCAATCCGGCCGACCAGATTATCGGATACCGATTTGCCGGATGTGCCGAGGCAGATTCCGCCGTTTCCGGTCGCTAGATTTATAGTAATTTTCATTTAAAGATTAGAATGTTGCGTTTTATTTTCTCGTGTTCCCTGCGATAGGATCAATAAATGCTGATTGTTTTGTCTCGCGGAAATTATCTGATTGCATTATTAACGCTGGGATGATTTTGCAGATAAATTTGAATTTAACTGCGAATTTCTCAACCGAATTTACAATTTACATTCCAGCCAAATTTCTTTTTTCCTTCTGCACATATATGTAAGCGAGCTATTGCGTGGGGTCAAAATTTTTCCACGAGGAGATATCAACAAATTTGCTTTCAATTCACTGTCACTCAGACTCCTCTGTGGCCATTTATAAGAGCTACAAATTGTGAGTTATCTACGAACCGAAAATGGTAGTTTATTTAAAGGCCTATGTAGTTTTGTGGCAAATAATAAATAAGATGTAAAATAGTATTGGCTATGATCTGTTCTATTTTTTTTATTTCTTTTATTTTAAGTTATGGAATACAACTTTTGAAAAAAAAGCTGTTAGATATATCATTTTCTATCTACTTACCATAAACATTTGCTTAAAGGAACAAGGGAATGAATTTGTATATTTGGGTTGTATGTTTTCAAGGGTTGAACGTATCGACCGGGAGATTGAAATGCGGGTGTCTGCAAAGTGGAAGGTATTGGGTGATTTGGGGTAGATTTACTAGAAATGTGAGTGTATCTAGAAATGCTCGATTGAGTGTTTATAATGTTGGGTGTGGATGAAGCAGCATGAACGAAGTATAACTGCTGTATAAATAAGATATTTGAGAGGAGTGTGTGGGTATATAATACGTGATCGTATCCAGATCACATTGGTGTATGGTGAGTGTGAGATTGAGAAGAATGTTGTTAAGAAAGTGGAGTGGGAGGGATTCAATTGAGGTGATTTGACCATCTTGAGCGAATGTCGAATGAAAGGATAGTGAAACTAATACATGCGGGTGAGCGATTGTGTGGGCGTCCGCAGAATAAGTGGTTGGGTATGATTAATGATTTGTTGCGTGAACGAATGATTCCGAATATGAAGAATACGCGAGTATATATGAAGAATGTGGACGAAGTGAAAGTGTTGTGTTAGGAGAGAAATGTTTGAAGAGGATTGATTATTGGTTGATTGGGTTTCTAGATTCTTGCTACCCCATTGAGTGGGATATAGTGTGGCGTAATGTATGAAGTAATAGGTATGTACATTTTTTAATGAAACATCCTATAAATACTTACTGATTTTGATAGTAAATTAGATTCCTTCAAAAAAGGTATAATATTATGAAACGTCTAAAATTATAAAATAATAATTTAAACCAAAAGTAGCATATTGTTGAAATCAAATGGAGCATCTTTTTATACAAATTTGTATGGTATGTCAAATAGATATAATTTGAAGAGTTTTGCTCTGTAACTTAAAATGAAATAGTTAAAAAAAGAACAGACCGATAATTAGTTTGTATATTGTACTGAATTTTTT
The DNA here is from genome assembly GCA_963942605.1 of Poecilus cupreus. Classification (NCBI taxonomy): domain Eukaryota; kingdom Metazoa; phylum Arthropoda; class Insecta; order Coleoptera; family Carabidae; genus Poecilus; species Poecilus cupreus. The sequence continues at coordinate 32,548,324 of OZ012720.1, forward strand.
GTGGTGGATCAGATTCTAAGGACAATTTCATTTTCAAAATTCGGGTGTTCAAATTACATGTTGAATAAAATTTGGTAGTAATCTATGAACGTGAAGTAGTAGTTTATTTGGAGCCCTATTTCGACAAATCTAAGCGAATAAATAAATTAAAGTCAATTTTGTAATACTCAAAAAGAGTTTGTGCTTCTTTTTCTATACTTTATACCATATAAAAAATTACATTTTGCCGGAGGATATGTGTTGGCCACATCAGTTTCTACATTTATAAATAATAATTTACAAACAAAGCATCCAACGGCGATATTTTGTAGTTGAACGCACATGGCGAATACCCGTAGTCTGGCACAACCTTGGAGACGGCAAACTTGGCTGATCTCTCGAAGCGGCGCTCCGGGCAACATGTCGGCAACTGACGCATTAGCACCGCCGCCGCCGCCGCCGGCGTCGGGACGCAGCTGACGCCAACGCCAAGCCGCCTCTGATATAGTAGATGACCCTACCGCGCGCTTTTTTATTTTCAGTTTCCATTTTGAATACATAATGAGCGGAACGTGCTTCGGCAAAATTATTTTGCTGCATAAATTTCAAATTACAGTTTCTTTTCACAAAACGTGAATTGACATATATTTATGAAACATTGAAATGTTACGCGATGACACCGACGAATCCAATCGACTGCTTTTTACTTTTTTGTAGACGATATTTCAGTTTAATTATTTCATGACAGGTAATGATGAGCAAACCATAATGTTACACAAAAAAAAAAACAAAATAATATTAGATAGATACCGGCAGTTCTGGTACAATGGTTTGTGGTATATAGCTTCCCTTTCACTAAAATCTTTGAGGGCTGCGTGCTGCATTTCATCCTGAATATGGTTGATATTTATTGATGAGATACTAAATATATTATTATAACAAATGAAACTTACTGTGTATTGTACAAAGTTTTCTAACCAAAGAATCTAGGTTTCATAAAAATAGATGCAGTTTTTTTTTAATTTTAACCATTACTTTTTTTTTAATTGTAAAATTTAAATCTTCTGTAATTTTAGTCGTGTACAGAGCATCTTTAATCATGCATATATACATATTGAAGAATTTAAATGTGGTGTATAGGGGTTTCAATGCTATTTTTTATATATTGTTATATTTTATTGGATACATGTTATTTAATGTAGATAAATGTGTTGGTGTTTGAGAAGAATGATTCGGTGACTACAATATTTCATTGAATGGTGTGAGATTGGAACAAGGAAATGAATTTGTATATTTGGGTTTTGGGTAGTATGTTTTCGAGGGATGGACGTATTGACGGGAGATTGAAAGGCGGGTGTTTGTAGTGTGCAAGGTACTGGGTATGCTGCTTACATTTACTCAAAACATAAATGTATCTAGAGATGCTCGATTGAGTGATAATAATGGTGTGTTAGTGCCTATATTTATGTATGGTGCTGAATGTTGGGTGTGGAAAAAGAAGCATGAACGACGTATAACTGCTGTGGATTTGAGTTATTTGAGAGGAGTATGTGGATATACGAGACGAGATCGTATCCGAAATACATTGATGTATGGTAGTGTGAGATTAAGAAGAATGTTGTTAAGAAAGTGGAAGTTAGTCAGTTGCGATGGTTTGGACATCTTGAGTGCATGTCGAAGGAAAATTTGGTGAAACTAATACATGCAATTGAGGTGAAATGGTTGGGTATGATTGATGGTTTGTTGTGTGAACGAATCATTCTGAGTGTGAAGAATAGACGAGCATGTATGAATCGCACTATGAATATGGGCGAGGCGAAAGTTGTGTATCTGAAATCGCCTGACCTAGTCGTCTTTAGTGACGGCCTTCAGGTGGATCGTAACATTAAGTTCGAAATGTCCAAAATTATCTGATCCTGGCCAACGAACTTTATATTGTTTCCAAAATTGAAATCAGTATTGACGGATCAGATATTTTCGGACATTTTGGACATCCAACGTAATGTTACTAGGTTACCCAGCTGAAGGCCATTACTAAAGATGACTACCTCAGGAGTTTCCAGGACTTGTACAGCTGCTGCTTCAGGTTAGACAAAAAATATATTCGAAATATAGACATCACCGAACTTTTTACACAGAGTTTAGATACGATACATAGTAAGTTTCATTCATTATAATAATGATGTTTAATTTCAAACTATGGTCTGTCTTCATAGCGAAACGGTTCACCTTAACTACCTATAATTGATAGAGTTTGAAGATTGATTTGTAGAGTGCAGTGTGTCATTTTTTGTAAATTTGAAGTGTATGTAAACAAAGAGCAAATTGAATTGGAGTTGTGGAAACCAAAACAAACGTTGTGTTTATTTGCGTAGGTGCATCATCCCGATGGAGCGGCCAATGTGTCTGGATAATGACCCTGTGCTTGCTGGCGTCCGTGGCCTCGCGGTAGCAGGTATACCACCCCGTGTGCAGCGCGCCGTTCCGCTGAACTGTCCGCGGAAGCGAACGGAACTACACCTAGGCACCAGCGGTAATACACCCATCTGCATCACCGACGTGGACGTGACATGTACGTGAGACACTTAACCTGGACATGTGTTAGTTGTTTACATTCAATTATGTTTGAGTATTGGATGCGGATTCAAATCTCGAATAGTGAATAACGTATTTATAAGATCCATAGTTTATATATAAATATTTGTTGTTCATAAAATCTATAAATATATTATGAAATAAATGTTAAATCAAAATGGGAAAAACAAACGTTGTTAATGTTAATTTTATTCATTCACTGTACATGTATAGATAATTTCATTGTTCTTTACCGGTATCAGGATTTGGCATTTCTAAAATCATTTTTATCTGAGGGCTACTTGTTACTCCAAACGACAGTAACTTATAAATTGTAAACAAACTGATATTTTTATATAACACGTGTTATCTAAATAATGTTAGTCATTGGAATTTTGAATTTCTGATAGTGATAATATAATAGGTACACAAATTAAATATCACAGAAAAGTTCAGTATCTAATACATTATTTTTATATTTAACATACTCGTTTTTGTTTATTGAAGAAACCATTGAGCTGTTCAAAGGTATTAGCAAATTGTGTTTGACCATTTAAATTATTAAATATTATTTTGGCCGCAAGTACATACAACCATTTAAAATTAAAAAGAAATATTTGTTTCTCATTGTTGGAAAATTCCACCAAAGAAATATTCTTTCATTGTTAGATAAATCAAAAAAGAATTACTTTTTGCATGGCGGGTGTCTGCACGATGCAAGTTATTGAATGCTCTGGATACATTTGCTGAATATATTAATGTATCTAGATATGCTCTATTGCGTGATTATAATGGTGTGTTAGTGCCTACATTGATGCATGATGGCGATAAATGTAAAGTGTTGGTGTTTGAGAAGAATGATTTGGTGACTGATCGTAATGTTTCAGTGAATGGTGCGAGATTGGAACAGGGAATGAATTTGCATATTTGGTTGGTATGTTTTCGAGGGATGGACATATTGACTGCTAGATTGAAAGACGGGTGTCTGCCGGGTGCAGGGTATTGAGTTCTCTGGGTACATTTGCTCTAAACGTGAATGTATCTATAAATGCTCGATTGAGTGTTTAAAATATTGTGTTAGTGCTTACATTGATGTCTGATTCTGAATGTTGAGTGTGGATGAAGAAACATAATCGACGTATAACTGCTGTGGAAATGAGGAATTTGAGAGGAGTGTGTGGGTATATACGTTGGTGTTCTTTGAGTGTGAGATTGTGAAGAACGATGTTAAAAAATGGAAGTGAGAGTTTAAATGGTTTGGGCATCTCGAAAGGTTGAAAAAGTAATATGTGTGGGTAAAATGAACGAATTATTCCGAGTGTGGAGAATAGACGAGCAAGATAGAAATATTTGGAGGAGATCGATTGTGGGATCTAGCATGATATGATGTATGTATTATGAGAATAATTTAGGGACAATTGAGAATGTCAACAACTATTTACTTTTTTGTTTAAACATTACAACAATATACGACCAAGTTTAATAAATTTACAACAAACGGATTTTTGAATTTACAAAGCACGTTAAGATTAAAAAATATATGTTATTTAATCAGGTGATGCAATAGCAACTGAACTTTTTAGTAAATGAGAATCGCAATAGCCTTTATAATTACTTCGGGTCTTCCGGGGTTGTGTACAAGTTATGCTTGTTTAATCAGACTTAAAATAATTTCCAATGATTAGCATTGTAAATGTAACAGTTGTGTATAAAAAACATTTCGTTATTTCTCTGCTATACACTGACTGAGTTTGCCTCATTCATGAAACATTTCATTGGAACACGTGAATATATATGTTGCTACCAATATGATATACATGTACATAAAATTTCGCCACTGTTAATCCTTTCTGTGTGTATGTTTTACTGTTTTCCAAAATATAGCCACCCTGAAACATTGTAATTTGTTTGACTAGCATGACGCTTTGTACGTATCGTTTGACGAGTACGAAAGATTAGGATTTACTTTATAATAAATTTAACTGATAGAGAGCAGACTGTATCGTAGGAATAATTAAATAAATTGTACAGATTTGTCGACATGTGATCTCCGAAACGGATGAATGAATGTCTAAATTTATAAGTTGTATAAAGTGGAGAATTGGAACCGAAAGGTTCAAAGTTAAGTTTGAATTTCTATGGACATTCTAGTGTATGACACAAACAGGGGGTTGTTCTACTGTGTATCTAATATTATTGTGAAGCATTGGCTGATGATGTCGGACATCTATTTTGTAACTGAAACTATTGGAAGCTGTTCATGAATCTAGTTACAAAATAGAGGTCCATAAGCCAATGAACCAGTCTTATAAATCGTGATTCTAACCTAACTTAAACAACTGACCGTCATCTTGATAGTGGACAGTATCCTAACCTAAATGACAGAAACAGGGTGACGATGTTTGTTTATATTTTCAAGTAAATATTTTAATAATGGTAACAGACTGTTCGTATACATGCTGTGTATATATCTAATTAACTTGTGCGTCCGCAAGAACTAAAGTTGTAAATAACAGAGTGATATATTAATGTACTTATGAATGTGTTCTTTTGTAAGTGTTGTGTTATTAATTCTAAGTGTAATGTCTCTGAACTCTCACGGTACTGCCGTGGCGATACACACCTATCCAATTAGATAATTACATTACATTTAATGAGTAATTATCAACCAAATATGTAATCATTTGTTTTTAAATTTTGTACATGTGTTTTGAATTATCTGAATACTGTACTCATAGCGTAGGTAAAATTATGTGTGAGTGATACCAAACTATTTTATTTTCTGGAGGATATTACCTACAACTATTTTTAACGACAGAATAAAGAAGGTTAGAACATCGATTTTAAAACTTGATCAGCTGTGGAATTGCAGTTGAACTTTAGTTATTGTGGACATAGAAGATGGTCAATATAATGTATAATTTTGCATTATTTACTTTACTTAATGGCTGTAAATACAAATGCTGTTTAGGTTAATTTTTGCGGTATAATCATTCAATTATTTGAACATAGTGATGAGATGTATATAATTAAATATGTTATAGTTATATTTGTGTAATATTCTATATAAATATTTTGCTTTCATTTCTGATTATGAATTGTAAAATGTGAAAACTTATAATAAAATATATTAAAAGGTATTCTCATTTTACTCCTGGAAACCAGTTGCAGTGGAATCTTCTCAAAGGTAAGACCCTAAAATAATAAGGACGGTAAATATATTATAATGATTGTTATTGTTATTATTTTCTAACTATCACACCTGCTTATTGTCGTACGCATGTAGAAAGGGTGGATTATTTTCCTCCGCGGAACAAAATAGTATTAAAGCAAGGAAACGGCCGAGGGAGCGAAAGAAAATTCCAGAGATTTATGATTGCCTTCTCGGCTTTGATAGATGGTTCCATTCTTCTGCTCCAACTCGTGTAAGGTAGTCAATATCTTAGCAGGGCTTCTAATGACGTCATTAAACGCTATTATAACGTTGGCTCGTTGTTCTCACAGCTGGAAGCCGGGCGCAAAGTGCTCATATAAATAATTTCTTTCTATAACGGCGAGTTACTTCGGTGAGTTACTGCTTTGGTACTTCGTTCGTACTGCACTCACGACTCACCATCGCGGTGCAGTTTTTGTTCGCGCAGCGCGCAGTGCTCTATTTATTATTTAAAAGTGTTTTTATGAACTGTGGTAATGGAATTTTTAGCGAAAGTAAATTGAACAGGTTTTCATGCGAAAAAAACATTATTTTGTTCCCTAACAGATGAGGTAGGTATGTCACATTTTAACTATTAGTGTTAGATCCCCAACAAAAAATAAAGTCTGCGAGGGATGAAATATAATCCCCAGTAACAGAACGTTGAACGTGTTAGTATTACAGTGCCAAAGTTGAGCATTAGTTAGTCGCTTCATTACGACTAGGGTGCGAGATAAGACACATAACTTGCAGCACGTCTCTGGCACGCCACCGGAAGCTGGATGCAACATTAAGAAGAACGGCTTACAACCCCGTTGACGCACGCCTCTGGTCCGCCCCGCGATAAATCTATAACTTGCGGTGTACGCTCATGTACAGATGCTACTCTTAGTAAATAAATTTATATTCAATCAAAAAATTCTAATTGATTACTGCCATCATATTCGGAGCAGTATTTTTATCGCTTTGTTCAATTACGTAAGATTTAAGGGTGAGCGCCAATTTTGGAGACCGCCATTGGAGTTTTTAGGTCTGAATTAATGGTGTAACGCCCTTATCTCAATTTTTTTACTCCAAAATTTAATCGTAAGAACACCATAACCCAACTTTATTTGGCAAAAACCCAAAACAATCGAGTTAAGGGTGGATTTGTATCAATTCAGTCTTGAAAACTCTAATGACGGTCTCGAAATTTGGCGCCCACCTTTAAATCTACGTAATTAAACAAAGCGATATAAATATTGCTCTAATTATCAAACTATACATCCTATCGTTAAATGGTTTGTGAAATCGCACTCAAATAAGGGATATACAATCATTTCTAGACCTTTAAACATAATATTAAGGGAAATTTTTAAGGGAAACTAGATTATAAAATTTTATAGCTCCACATTCAAATTAAGTAGAGCAAAAACTAATGAAACAAGGTGAAATTTCAAAATTTAATAGCTCTACTGCCATCTCGTATATTATTTCAGAACCACAGGTTCCCAAAACTGAAAAAATTGTAGAAGTTTTTAATTGATTAAGGTATGCCCTACGCCCTTGTCCTTCTAGTATGTTAAAAGGGTGGCACAACAAACAGGAGTGTAAGCTGCAAGAGGGCCCCCAATTTCGTTATTTTTGCGATATCTCTTACCGTTTCCGAGATATGAAGGTTTAAAAATTTAAAACACATCCCCTAAAAAATCTACCCTATTTTCAAGATTTTGGGCCTTTTCTCTCACTAATTAGAATGTACTAGGTAATATCTCGGGACAGTTTTTTCGAATTTTCGATATATGTTACCAATTAAAAGATACAGCCATTTAAACTATGCTCTACTTAATTTTTAAAGGGCTGTATCTCTTAATTGGTATCAGATATAAAAAAATTCGAGAAAACCTTTCCGAAATATTGTCTAGCACATTCTAATTAGTGAGAAAAAACACCTAAAAACTTGAAAATAGGGTAGATATTTCACTGCTCTATTTAATTTTCTAAGGGTTGTATCTTTGAAACGGTAAGAGATATTGCGGATCTGAAAAAAATGGCCCGAGATGCAGCCCTGCTCTATCTGATCAGCGAGAAAAAACACCCAAAAACTTGATAATAGGGTAGATCTGTACTTGCTCTATTTAATTTTCTAAGGGTTGTAACTTTGAAACGGAAAGAGATATTGAAAATCTGAAAAAATTGGTCTTTTATAATGCCCTGTTCTATCTGATCAGCGAGAAAAAACACCCAGAAAGTTGATAATAGGGTGGATATTTTAGGGGGTGCGGTAAAAATCTTTAAACCCTCATATCTCGGAAACGGTAAGAGATATCGCAAAAATAAGGGCAGTGGGGGCCCCCCTGCCGGAGTACACCCCTGCTTGTAGCGCCGCCCTTTATAACATACTAGAAGGACAAGGGCGTAGGGCATACCCTTATCAATTAGTGATTTGTTTTTTCAAAAGTGAGCAAATCAACTAATTGATTTTTTCACATCCGATAGTGCTGCCATCTCTTAGTGAATTTGTGAACTATGATGAAGGGAATGTATTCAAGTCCAACTTTTTATTGGCAAAAACCCTAAACAATCGAGTTAAGGGTGGATTCCTGTACATTTCGCACTAAAAACTCTTATGGCGGTTTCAAAAATTGGCGCTTGCCCTTAATTTTGGGGTAATTCTCAATTGAAAATTTTCATTTTCATGTTTCTTATGTAGTATGTACATAAGGTTCATTATTGCTTATCGCATTTCTTCAGTGTACCGGAAATTTTACACATTGTGAACAAGCAAACCAGCAGTCAACAGCCGGGTCACAATGTATAATAGGGTATAAAATTCTTAAGAGATGGCAGCACTAGTATTAAAATTGAAAAGAATTAATTAAAATTATGAATTTCTTTTTAATAAATAGCAACAATAATTCTTAAATATTTTAGGGCACATTAAATAAAACATATATTGTTTAAGTAACAATTTCTTTATTATCTCTATGGATACAAGTTATTATATTTCCCTTATTATTAGAACATATTTATAAATATATAATACATTTACAATGATATAAATTTTTACACTATATACAGGGTGTTTATTTTAAGTGGTACACTAATGCTATTTCGAGAACTATAAGAGCTACGAGGTCGGTTAAATTAGCAAACAATTTCTATATTATAAGACAATTAAAATGAGCGAAAAAAGAATTTTTTTAGACCAGTGGTTCTCAAAATGCGGGGTGCAACTTTCTTATTTTAAATGGCAACCTACTTTTTTTATTTACTTATTCGATTCAGTATTTTTTTCTGAATTCAATGATGTTCACATGTAATGACCAAATAATACAAAATATTTGAGAAAAATGCAAAATTAAAAATGTATCATTTTTATTTAAATATGCATATACAAAGTTTGCCATGGCATGCATTTTTCTCAAATATTTTGTATTATTTGGTCATTACATGTGAATATCATTGAATTCAGAAAAAAAATACTGGATCGAATAAGCAAATAAAAAAAGTAGGTTGCCATTTAAAATAAGAAAGTTGCACCCCGCATTTTGAGAACCACTGGTCTAAAATATTCTTTTTTTGCTCATTTTAATTGTCTTATAATATAGAAATTGTTTGCTAATTTAACCGACCTCGTAGCTCTTATAGTTCTCGAAATAACAATAGTGTACCACTTAAAATAAACAGTCTGTATATAGATTAACATGTTTTAAAAAATAACATATATGTGAAATATAAACTACTGTTAATACCTATATTGTAGTGATGATAATTTATTATAATTTGATTATAGTAAGGTACATGTTTATTTGTTGTTAAGTTATTTAAATAATACATTTTGCAATAATAAACTTATGTTTATTTATATTTGAATTACAAAGCCGGGATCAGCCTCCTGGATTGACTCCAGGAAGAGCAAGATACAGATCGCATCCCCGGAAATTCCTCCTGTCGTCTCACGGGAACTCAGCGAAACAGCAGAGGTATGGCCTCGTCGCTATAACAACCGTGACCTGTAACAAACAAAAGAAAATTAACAACAAATACAAACACAACATGAAATTAAAATTCGAATTAAAACAATATTGGTAAAAAAACCAGTAAAATTTACTAATTATTTTTGTTACAAAAATCTTTTCTGAACTAAGCTTTTCATTGTTGCAAGTATGAATTACGTAGCCCAACAACATTAATAATATTCTCACATTGATATTGCTAGCAGCGTATGTTGGTCCTGATGATGTCTCTGTAAACGTCCAGTCATGTTATTGGCTCTGGTGAAGTTGTCCACGATGATACAGGGTCCGGCGAGACTGATCTGAATACCAGTAGATTCACATTGATGATGCAGATGCAGAAGATGGTTTCAGGTCCATGGAGGTCCTATATAAACATATAAATAAAGTATTAATATAATTTATTACTCTAAAATTAATTTACTTACGATTTCGTTGCAAATAATGTACTTCAAAGCTGATGTCTGCTCCGAAAACACCGTTGAAGGTGATCAAGGCTCCGGTTACGTTGCCCATGTATCACTATAAACAAAAAAACAAAGTATTAGATTATAAAATAACTGTGAACCTGAAAAAAAATATATATGTTGAACATATATGTAGAAAAAGTGCTGTTAATAAAGCAAAGTACATTGTGATGATTATTTATTTTTGCTGTTGAATGGTACATGTTTAATTATTAGGTTAAAAAAGGTGCAGAATCTTTTATTTTTTGGTGCACAGACCACCGCGGGCAATCACACCTATCTTATCCCGCTAACCCCTTTTAACATGGTACCTCTTCCTCTTTTGTAGAATGTGGTAGAAGCTAAATATTAGATATAAAATATCTTTATTTGTTACAACGCCAACGTTTCGACACCACTTGTGTCTTCTTCAGGGCTAGTAGAAAAAATTTTATATGATAATGTTAAAAATGTATACAAATAATGCAATTGGATGTTTAAGTTCTGTTGAGACAGAACAATCGTCACAAATAAAGAATATAAAAAATATGAAAATATTTTTAACATTATCATAATTTTTTTGTACTAGCCCTGAAGAAGACACAAGTGGTGTCGAAACGTTGGCGTTGTAGAAAATAAAGATCCTATGACTGTATCCCCGATCATTATTTTTCCACATTACTTCTCCAGTCGAACAATCATCTCTTCATAAAATATGAAATTGGTGTCTATTATTTTGTCTTACGAAGGTCGTCCTGAAAGTAAAGAACAATTTGGCATAACTAAATAAAAACGAAAGATATCAATACATAACTTTCTTCACAAAGTTACAGCATATTACTCTATGTTTCAATGTAATCGCCGTAGCTGTCAGTTGTAACAGTTATTCAATGTAGATTTATAATCTTCTATCGCCAAAAATCTGAGCCAGGATATCACTGCTTCTTTGAGATCTTCATCATTTGCAAACTGTTTTCCACCCAAAAATCTTTAGGTTTGAAAAGAAGTTAAAATCGCTTGGTGCCAGAAGAATGTCCAAAAATTTCTCTATGACTTAGAACCAAGCGATTTTTACTTGTTTCCTAAACTAAAGGAATTTTTGAGGGAAAAACAATTTGCAAACCGTGCAAACCAAAGAATTAGTGAAATCCTGGCTCAGATTTTTAACGGTAGAGAGTACAAATACATTGGAACATTGGTACCATGTTACAATAAATGCCTTGATGGCTATGGGGATTACATTGACAGAGTAAAATACTGAAACTTTAAAAATAAAGGTATCTTTCGTTCTTATTTACTTATTCCAGATCGTACTTTACTTTTTGAACGACCCTCATTCGTTTGTTTTGGAAATTATGTTAAAAAACAAAATTTTATTACTTATCTAATACGAAAAGGTTGAAAATATTTTCAAGATCGTTTAAATATTTGTAATTAATTTCCGAATTTTCATTTAATCTAAATTCGTCAAAAAATTATTTTGAATGATAGCCAATTGTTTTTTGTAAATGTTATTTAAATCCTATCGTGTTTGGTATCAAATTAAAGGTTTCATGGAAGAGATTTTAACTCAAGTGTCAAAAATTTTGGACGATCGTCAATTGTTTTTTTTTTATAAATGGTTTTTAAATCATACCGCGTTTGATACTAAATTAAAGGTTTTAGTGAGGAGATTTAAATTCAAGTATCAAAAACTTATTTTGGACGATCGTCAATTGATTTTTATAAATGTTATTTAAATCCTACCGTGTTTGGTATCAAATTAAGGGTTTCATGGAAAAGATTTTAACTTAAGTGTTAAAAATTTTGGACGATCGTCATTTGTTTTTTTATAAATGTTTTTTAAATTCTACCGTGTTTGGTACTAAATTAAAAGCTTTAGGGCGAAGATTTAAACTCAAGTGTCAAAAACATATATTTGACGATCGTCAATTGATTTTTATAAATGTTATTTAAATCTTATTGTGTGTCAATCATGTAAGAGATTTAAACTCAAGTGTCAAAAAGTACTAATATGGAAGCGAGAAACGAAGTGATGAGCTTGCTTTGCCAATTGTGTGGTATCAAATGAAAGCTATTTAAGACTACTCAATTCATTTTTCTAAACATTCAGTTGTAATATTCTTCAGTGTCGCTGAGCCTAAAGGTTAGACCGTTAGTCATCACTAAAATAGCATACTAATACGGCAGCAAATAATCAAGGTTTGACCCCATGAACCCTGGCTGACAAAGCGAAGCAAAATGATCTTTGACAAGCACATGATAAAATTTTTTGAAATATTTTCATTATTTGCGTTCACATCTAAAATCTACAAATCTAGCAAACAATTGTTGAAATGATCTAGCATTTGATTTATAATTTCCAACCTCTTTGTGCGGTGCGAAGTTTGATTTACGGGTTGCGGGTCCAGCGTCCAGCTCAGCCGATGGTGGTACAGTCCACACAGCGATTCCAGGCCGGAACAGGAAGCAGGGATGGCCACTGGCGATCGACAACAAGGCGGATTATTCAAATTCACAATGGATTAGACCGCGAGCATGGATTGGTTACTGATGAAGGAGATGGCCGCACGAGATGCCCAGTGACGTTCGTCACTCCAACCTGCAACAATTCACATATAGTTTATAACACCATTTTAAAACTGTTTTCTGCTTACACTGTTTTTGTTTGATTTCAAGCTACAAATAGTTATTTGTTAAACTAGAGAGGAAAGCGCTTCTTTTCCCCCCTCGAGTTCGAAGTTTGCCTCATGAGCGCGAGTGAGGCATTTCGAACAAGAGTGGAAGAAGAGCTTTCCTCTCGTGTTGGACACAACTTTTTTTTCACGACATATTTCTAAAAACGATTTACTCGTACCTAAAATACACTTTGAGAACACAACTGACAGACACAAGGCGGTGTAGCAGTGTTGTTAATGAACCAATCTTAAATATCTTTAATAAGTTATCAAATTGTGATATAATAAGAAAAAGATAAGTATGTACATCACTAAAATAAGGATTTTCAAGAAAATTATGAATTTATTTATAATTTTTATAATAATTATATTGTAAATAACATTCATATTGATAACACTTCTATATTTTCCTCTCTAGAGAGGAACAACACATTTTCCTACCATGTCGTGAAAAAACTTTATTTGTAATGAAAATTAAGTGTTTATCGACTGACTTGGATATATGAAGGATAGAATACTTATGGTTTTATCAGAGCAAACTAGGAAACACAAAAAATAGTTTAGTGTTCTTTACAATCAAAAGGCAACAGTACCTACTAACTAATAGTAACTTGATATATTACTTTAACCTCCTCATATCAGTGTTTAAATTTCTTTTATAAATCCAAATTTTATTATAGTTATTCTCGTAAGCAATAATTCAGGCGAAAGAAGGTTTTTCAAGTCAACAAATAAATTTTCTTTATGGTTTCTTTATGTATATCTCCTGCATTTCAAAAGCATCACCGAAGTTGACGCCGCTCATCCAAGTAGGTATATAACAAATGGCATTAACGTTTAGTGGCACAAGTTTAAATTGTACATTCCCAGAGAAAATGTTAGAATTGAAACACCCAATACATATTATACAACTGCATGTAGTGATTTTATGAAAGAGAAATGAATTTAAGTTGAAAACACTTTCAGAACTCATAGTGAAAATATGAAAACTTTTGTAGTAAGTTCTGTAAAATGATTTATTTAAATGCAACGTTTCTAATAATTCTATATAAATCTTCAATAGGAAAATAAAAAACGTAGTATTTAAAGACATATTTTTATATTTGACTATATCATAATCATTTGTTTAACGGCCATGAAGTGCCTCTTTATTGACTGGTCCGATAAAGTAAAAAGGCCTATTATCAAAATAAACGACATAAGCAGTTTCATTAATTTATCTAACACCTCTCAATAAATGCTCTATAACTATGGCGATTTTAAACAAGCGAAGTAACCCACTAGTGGGAATAATTTTGAGGAAGTCACTAGTGAGTATTTTTTATTTATAACAATAATAATAACCCAAAACACCTTAGTAACTATTTCGATTGACATTTTAATTAAAAAATTTAAAGCATATGTCACTGTCAAACAATATTTCTTTAATAAATTTTTCATTTATTAAGAGGTGTTGGATAAAACGTTATACTTCACACGTTGGCAAAGTAAGGAATTACCCACTCGATAAAATTATCACACTTAGCCTTCGGCTTTCTCTCGTGCGTAATTCTTTACTTTGCCCCATTGTAAAGTAAATAACTAGTATTAGATAAATAATTAAATAGGAACGTCATTTTTATTAATGATAATATTAATAACACAATTAAATGGTATTTGAATAATTTCTTCCATAACAACAGCTCAGAATAATTGACTTATGGCATGGCCATAATATAAGAATTCCTGCATTAAAGACGCTTCAAATATTTCATGATCTCAATCATTCAGATGGCAGCTCAGTGTCCGCTGATTTTAATAACCATATAGAAAAGAGAGTATGTCAGAGTCAGTGTGTCAACTATCAAGCCACAGTATTTCTTTCATGTTAAGTTTATAAAATGAGTATAAAACAGGGAGGAAAACTAATTTGCATTATGAAAAATTGTAATACATGTGAAGTGGTATGACGCTTGCATAATTTTACCAAAACAAATAATAATAAACAATAAATAACTAAGCAATAATCAAAGAATAAAAAAGTACACTTTAATGTCAATGTCATGTTTCAAATATAATTGTCATTCTAAGCTAAAGAAAAATACCAATACAGTAGGCAGATCGTAGATAAAACTTTGTACGAAATACATGTTAAAAGTGGTTTATTTAATTCATGGGGTTGTTTCACACTTCTTCGGCTCGTTTCACAAACATAAATAACTATTATATATTAAAATAATTTTTTTTTGAGAAAGCAATGATCCCAGCCCCGTCCATGGTTAAACACGAAGCAGCATCCTCTACAATACCGGGTGTTCGAAAACCTAGTAGCAGAAGGCAGTACTTCCAGGCTGAAGCCGCTAGCCGCTCACTTTGTCGAGGATATGCAAAACAGCTTTAGCATGTTATTCTAGTCCCGTCAAACCCTTATCAGTAGTAGCAGTTGCCCATCGGTCGCCCCCCTTCCTCTCCGCCCTGTGCTCCGTCGTCTTCAGCGGAGAATCAAACTGTGGATGCACAAGTTTCGCGGGTGATTAACTTTTAAACACGGCCGATGTTTGCGCAAACATTTACGCTATATTTCAGATATTAAGTGAACGAGAGCGCAGAGTTTATTATCATGAACATAGCGCGGCCGGCGGCGATGAAATCGGCGTAGGAGTTTTAGTATGAATAGCGAATGAATTGTGCGGATTGATAATGTATGCTGTCTTTCTATTATGAACAGATGCGAACTACTGTTTAAATTTGTTGTGGGTGTCGACTATTATGTTTCGCAGTCGTGAATACATTAATATCTATTAGAATTCATACGATTCCGAGCAAAATATTTACAACAAAAATAAATGTATCGTTGTACTTTTAAAACTTATGCCTATGGCACAGTGGTCGATAAGCGTCGATGAGCATCTATGGGCTCATCGATGAAACAACAGAACGAACCCGCCTTCCAAAATTTTTAAATTCATACAGGGAATTTCTCTGTAATGCCTATGGCACACTGGTCGACTAGCATCAATGAACTCATTTATGAAACAACAGAACGAACCCACCTTTCAAGATTTTTAATGTCATCAATGACGAATACAGGGAATTTCTATGTGACAAAAAAATTAACATGAAATTAAACAAAAAGATACGTCTGAAATGAGACCCGTTTGTTTCCTCGATGCTCATGGATGAAAAATAGAGGAGCCTTAGTTTTTTTTTTATGACAGGCTCGTTTTGTTGTTTCATCAATGAGCCTCGATGCTCATCGACGCTCATCGACCAGTGTGCCATTGCCATAACAGAAAAATTTAATGTGATATGAGACGCAAAAGATACGTGTCTGAAATGAGACAAGTTTGTTTCGTCGATGATCATCGATGAAAAAATTTTCGTCGATGATGGGTTCATTCTATTGTTTCATCGATGAGCATCAATGCTCATCGACCAGTATGTCATGAGCATTATTTATTATTTGTTAATCTGTAGCGATGTTTAGGGTGTAACACATGCAGTGAAGTTGGAAGGCAAAAATCAAAAGAAACGCACTAAAATATCTACCATGGCAGGAGACAAACACTGAATTCTACAATTAAAAAAGAAATTAAATTTTATACCCAAGAAGTCGAAGTTTTGTAAATATATCGACATTATCACAGCGGATATGTTGGGTATATAAGTATATAGTCCACCAAAAATTCCGTCATTGTTTTTAAATTTTCGAGGAAAGACCGTATTAATAGGTGTATGTGAAGAATGATTTGTTGATTGGTTGTAATGTTTCAATTATTAGTGTGAGATTGGAACAAGAAAATAAATTTGTATCTTTGGGTATATCAGGGACGGACGTATTGACTGGAAGATTGAAAGGCGATTGTTTGCAAGGTATTGGATACTCTGGGTACATTTGCTCGAAATGTAAATGTATCGAGAGATGCTCGATTTATTGTTTATAAAAGCCTGTATCCACGGTGATAGAAATCGGTCCGAGATCTCGGACATAGTTCTCGAATCAAAAACTCGTAGACACTACCAACTTGGACGACATACTATATATAGTTGCTAACTTCATATTAGATGTTACCAAATTAAAATTTTGACGTTTAATGTTTGAAAAGCTCAAAAATTTTTAATCAAAGCTGAAAATTAGTATTTCAAACATTTTCTGAGGAATGAAATATATTTATTATTTATTTCTCGTATAAACAAATTTAATTTATTTATGTCAGTATAGTTTCTTGAGTTATATTATATTAGTTTTTAGTATTGGTAGAATTGACTGAAGCTAACTTCATAAATTCGAATGTTAGGTATGGATGAAAAAGCACGAACGGCGTATAACTGCTGTGATATTGAGATATTTGAGAGGAGCATGTAGGTATACGGGAAGTGTTTATGTTTGTGTATGGCGAGTGTGAGATTGAGAAGAATGTCTTTAAAAAAGTGGAAGTGAGTCAGTTGTAGTGGTTTGGCCATCTCGAGCGAATGTCGATTGAAATGTTGGTGAAACTAATTTATGGGGGTGAGACTGAGGGTGAACGATTGCATGAGCGTCCGAGGAATTAGTGGTTAGGTATGATTCTAATAGTGAATAAAAAATAGACGATGCGAAAGTGGTTTGCCTGGGTAAGAAAGTTTGGAGGAGATTGATTGTGTATCAAGGTTCGTGTGGGATATAGTGTGATGTTATGTATGTGCCATAACAAATATCAAGTATAGCAAGCAATTATTTTAATGGTGAGATTTGCATTTAATTCATAGGATCCAAAGGTAGCAATAATTTATGATAATACCGCCCTAATTCTTTGAAGTCTTTAAGAGTAATTAAAAGTGAAAGACTTCGTAAAAGTAAAGTAACCAAAGTGTGAAGAGAAATAACTATTGAAAAATCCAGTAGAGTTTTTAAAAATATATTCCTCTTTGGAAACAACATAAATACAAAGTTTCCAGAAACTTTAAACTCGTTGTTTTAACGTACACCCGGAACACCTTCCAGTTTCTTTTCTTTTTAGAATTTAATACAGAGAGAATAAAGTGTTAAGCTCGAATTTTTAAGAGTACCTGTAAACAAACTTTAAATAATCCCACTGTAAACAAATTTAATTCATAGGTCGGTCGTAATCGTAACAACTTTACTTTAGCAATAAATTTAACGACAAAATACCATTTTAGTAATTTTTAATTTCGCGCATGCATTATAAAAGTGTCACATAACCTAGGGTCATAATTTCCAGCGATAAATGACGCCATGAAAGGGGAAATTGTGGAGTTATGTATGCAGGAGAAGGATGGAATGAGGACGGTTATATTTCAAAGGAAGATGGACAATAGGAAGCCATACACATTGTTGTGCTTATTTTTATTTTCACAATGAAATATAAAACGCCAATAATATGATGCCATAAACACGGATGCAACATTATATTAATTGTAGCCATCAATTAAAAGAAATTTTAGATACATTTGTTAAAGTGTATTACATATTAACTATTTACTATTTGTAAGAAACACTTACTGTGTGCTAACAAATCCATAGTATCTGTTGAATTTATAATTTTATTCTATATGAAAGGATGCGATGATCGACTGATGTAGGAAATGGTAAATCAAAAAAACGGACTAGCAGTCAAATAATTTATTCGAAAACTATGCCGACGTTTCGACAGCAACGGCTGTCATCTTCAGGGCTAAGTGGAGGTCAAAAAACAATTAAATAACATGGACACATACAAACATATTAAAAAATACGTTATAAATTATTTGACTGCTAGTCTGCTTTTTGTATTTACAATTTATTCAATATGTAACTTGAAATATATACCATAGAATAAATAATAGTATATTATTATATGAAGGATTATGATAGTCATTATTCACGAAGATGCAAATCATCCGTGTGAATAAGACTATAATCCCGAATATAATACTATATTTTTTATATTCCTGTAAATTCAGAAATCACTTTTGAAAATGATCGAAATTCGTTGATAACACACAATGAAAAACATAAAAATATACAATGAAAATTGACTACATGTCAACTGTCAGACGGCCGTTACTTAGTGATCGACATCACGTATTTAAAATAACCGTGAATTATGGATTTCTGGATCTGTGCTTTGTCGAGAAGAGTGAATTATTAATCATAATTCACGATATGGGATATATTTTTACAGATGTAGAAAAATAATAAATAAATTATAGGTTGAAACTAATTGAATTACCTAAACGTTATTCCAAAAAAGTTATTAAGCAAGAGGCGATTTCGACTGGCACCGGTTAGTACTTGGTCACAGGAATGGTTAGTAAATAGAGTAACCAATTGATTTCGAATGGCGTCATATGTAACCAGTGACGGTTTTGGTATGTCAAATCAGCAACATGCTTGAGAGCTCGGTTCGTTCAACAGTTAGAATTCTAACTGGTTGAATTTCATTTGTTATGATTCCAAATTAGAATAAATTGCTCGGCTGTTTGGGTTTATTGCACATCCTTATAAAAATATGCAGATTTAAAAAATATATAAATTTAAGAATAAATACATAATGTAGAAGCATCAAGATAAAATAAAAATGCAGTGGACAATGCTTTACAATGCCTACATATAACTCTAAACAAAAAAGTGTGGTGTGATATTTTAACAGTGTATACATGTTTGTATTTCACATAGTGTTCAGCACGTGTTCGAGGACCAATCACAGCACAGGAAACCACGTGAATTTGTGTCCCTTTAAAGAAAGGTCTCGTAGAATAGTATATAAATTTGACCAACCAGTCATATTAAATTTGAATAATACACGTTTTGCGAATGTTTATATAATGTATATGCAAACAAATTAACATGTATAACATTTAAGTCAGACCGACGACGTTGACTGCTATTTTAAGTAAATGTCACTACTTAATTTGTATCAATTTTCAGCTTCCTTTTCGCGAAAACTTTACCTAAAATATATCAACAGCGTGAAAGTTTCCCAAGTAAACATAAATTAACATTTACACGAGTCAGGTTAGGGTGCGTGAACTAAAGCCTCGACTTTGAAAATTCTCAATGCAGGAACTTTGGCCGACAAATGTTTTCAAACGCACTGATGGTCCGCCATCCATGAAAATAATATTTTCCGAGCCAGCGGTCCGAGTTTTAATTACTTTGGTAATTTGTATACATTTAACCTAGCCGCTCCTATTTCCATTGACAGCAATCGCACTAATTTTAGTTTTCAATTAAAATCTCAATGGTTATGGATGTGTGAATACGGTACCGGCTTTCGAATGCGCTGCAGATTTATTAAAAAAAACAACTCGCTTTATGCTGGACATAAAATTTTAAATGTTTTTAATGAAATTATAATCCATGCGTTTGCACTGCAAAAAGAATTCATTTCACTGTAACTGTAAGCCACGTTTCCGACAAACGTGTGCTCGCCATTTTATTTCTATTTGTTTCCTAGTTTTTAAAACGTTTTTTCATTTGCTGCAAGCCTAAACAGAACTACGATATTATATACTTAATTTTTATATACTTGTTTTCATTTTAGATGCCACAAAAATGTTTTTCTATTACCACTGTGGAATATTGCATTTTACACTTACTGCTTAAAGCTAAGCAGATGCCAGATGCTAATTTCACACAATCGTTATGATGTGATTCTTCATTGTTCTGAAGGAAACCACTAATTTTTACATTTTACTAAAGCTGGAGTATTAGATCGCATAATGAACATTAGATTATCGCCATTGTGTTTTTAAATAAATAAATAAAGATAATGGAAGTTCAAAATAAATTGTGTTTAATTTACAACCAAGTTACTGTAATATTAATATTTATTTATATCAAGTATTCTTGTAGTAAATTTTAATAAATAATTCATCAAAATATCACAGTTTTTACCTCTATGTAAAATTGAAATGTGACGTACCTACAGGAATTCAATGCTATTTATTTTATATTGCTGTATCTTTTTACCTATCCACCAAACAGTGTAAATACAAAAGATATTCAGAATTTAGAAGTGAATTCAATAAAGCCAATTTGAGTTCATAAATATTAGTATTTCACGATATATAAATAAAATTAAAATTAATATTTACTAGAAATATAATACCACGGGCATGGTAACTTTAACAAAATGAAAAATGTTTGACATTCAGAAAACAAATTTAGATTTATTTATTAAAATACTGTATTATTTTCATACATAATCTATTAAGTGCTTGTTTGATTCCCATAGGAAATCAAAACTAGCACGAAATGGATTCTGCTAGAAAATCGTATTTTATATTTTAACTGACAGAACTATTTTAAAAATCTAATTTATTTAGTTGTAACTATAGCAACAAATTAAAATGTAAATAAATAATGATAGGAAAAATTTGAAAAGGTTGCACATTTAAAACGAAATGTCTACAAATAATATTAACACTCGTTTTTCTGCAGAGATAATTTAAGAAATCGACCAAGTACTTGAAGGTAACTCCTCAAAATACTCGAAAACGTACGTGTGGAAACAATTCTGCGAATTTCAGGTTGGAATTCTACAACAATCTGCAATATTTATCAAATATAAGCAGAGCTGTCATCACGGTGTTTTAGAACCAATCAAATTTTAATTATACTGAAAATTATGTACCGTGCATGACCAATCAAATTTCGATTATACTGGAAATTTGATTGGTAGATACGTCCAAAAATTCTCTCTTCTGATTGGTTCAAAAATGTAAAGTACGATTTTCTGTAGAAGTTTCTTAGAAGATTGTAATGACAAACCGGTGAAAAGTTAAATAAATAAATAAATCTAATTTTTATTAAGTTTCTGTACAGAAAAGATTTCCATAAATATAGTAATATTATCAAAGGAGTTTATTGCGAAAGGATATTAAAATATAAAGTTGTTCAATTATACATGAATTTCATATAAAATCAGCTATTCCTTTTTATTTATTATAATTATCACAGTAAGAAACAAGAACGGAAAAGACATTTTCCACATTTACATAGCATTTAACGATCTGAATATATTTCCGAAGATTTTCTCCAGTCTTGCTTTGTAATCATGGAGGAGCTTTATCAACTATCTAATGTTCCATGCCTTCATAGCGTAGAGTACACACGTTTATTTTGTTTTCCACTCAAATTCCTTGCATAATTAAAATCGCTTTGCAGCTTTCTTCATAAAACTAAATGAGGATAATATTATAATAGTACGTTGCTCAACAAATGCACGAGATGCACTCTATGTTCCTACCACCATAATTTCTGCGATAAACATTTTTAACATTTTAACACTAACCGATTTAAGATCCTAAGAGATAAATTAGTGTCGCCTGTACGTTCTGTAACGAAAGTTAAATAGCGTTTTATTTAAATATTCGATTCCACTTATTTAGGTGTACAGTTTTGATCTTACTTATTCTCAGTTTATCTAATAGTTCGCTAATTTTTTTTTGTGTATAGTGTGTTGTGTTCATTTTTGTCATTTCCTAAATCTTTTGTAGGGTTTCTTCTTAAATAATTTATTGTCTCAAAGTCTCTCCCATATTTTCAGCAGTCTGTCTTCGTCTCTTGATGAGTAATTATTTTCTTTTTCTTTGTTGTCTATTTTGAATAATTTTTATAATTGTATATTCATTTGTTATATAGCGTGAGCTTTTTTAATAAAACAACCAGTTTTGCTGGATAAGTAATAACTTAATAGAAAAAATAAATAGGCAGGCATACAGCAAGAAGGAGGACATAACTGTATGATTGGCAAAATAAAATTATTAGGGGAATGTGGCAATACAACACAAGTTGTTTTTTTATACTCCTGCCAACAATGACTTACAATATATTTGTATTGTATCATGTGGTAGTAATTTGTGCTCGTTATCAATCAAATGATGAATTTGTGAGGATGAATAGCTGCTCGCCGCTGTTCGTGTACGATATAAGAAACCTGATTTCCATGCACAAAACTGGGTGCGTTTGTGGCGCTAGTTCGGCGAGTCTCACGTAGTTGAGCAGAGAGCAAGAACAGAGCAAGCAGCCAACTCCAACCAGAATACATAGTATCGGAATTCGATTCGGAAAGTTATACGTAGAATTATTCCGAAACTCTGCAACATCCGACATTCACTGCAGCGGTGGTTTGATGTTTTAATTGAATTCCAGACGTGAATAACTTAGCGAGAGATTCGTTCTCGTTTCTCGTGACGTGTCCGTTGCTTGTACTTCTGTTCTTTCTTTGTTCGTTTGTATCACATCGCTCCTTCGCTACACGCGACAATGGTTTATTGTCTGCTGCTCCAAATATCGCTGGAATATTGTTGCACTTTCTTACAGAACTCTGGTTTACCGTAACGATTCTTCATGGCTAATCACATGCTATGATCTATGAAGTTATTTTATTTAAATATAATCACTTTTGCCATGAGGTACCGAAAGTTTAATTACCTAAACAATTATTTATTACCAACCAACCATCTGTTATACCTGACCACTCTTATGACACTAGTGTCATAGGGATGGTCAGGTTAGGTTAGGTTAGATAAAAGGCTGGCGTATTTTGAGGAATTAGTGAATAGAATCAATTCCCTTGATAACGACAGCAGGTTATTGCTATCGAAATGTGAATATTTTTTGTGTTTTTACAAATAAAGATATTGGAAGTTCAAAATCATTTGTTATTAATTCAAAGTGAACCATTATTTTATAAATTTCAATATAAATATAAACTAATTCTAAATAAAAATGGGTGTCGATATGCATTCTCCCCAAACCTATTCAAGTAGTTATTTGAAAATCTGTTTAGAATAAAATCGTGCTTACATAAACATATCCCCAATCACTCAACTAGCAGTAACATTCCATATCAGCCTTGCATTGCATGAGACGAGAGCAACGACGACGTCGGCTCCTACCGGCGTCGCCTCATGTACCGATGTGCATTATGATATGCATACGGAATGCGAGAGCAAGCGCAGTCACTGCTTGGAGAACCTGGCGCCTGCACTACCGTTACACCCCAATAAAAATGCGAATGGGAATTGTGATCGAAAACGAACGCACGGGAACTCAATCCAAGAGACTTACTCGACTCATAAATGGTATACACCCAGACGAATCAAGTATATATTAGCAGACCAGAAAATTTAACAAATATTTTGACATTTCATATATACACGTGTAGCATAATTTTTATTTCCAAATACAATTTTTAGGATATAAATTTTAACGAAGAAACAGTGTCTGCACAAACGCCATCTATGACTGATGAAATGATCATTGCACGAAGCTTACTTCAGTTCTGTCAATTTTGTCAGTTTTCAACAGTCACACACCACAGGCAGAGAATCTAATTTGTAATAAATCTTTAATAAATTTTTATTCTAAAACTAACAGATTTAGAAAAAAAAAGTTATTAAGAAATATTATTGTTCTCGACGAGTTCTATCAGTGGTTTAATTTAATGTTCTTATTTTGGTTATATCCTGTATTTATAGCATTATTATTTTTCTTTAATAGTATTAATTCAATTCAAATAAACATATTTTAATCCAAATGGAATGAATTTACAACATAAAAATAAATTTAAAAACATAATAACTTGAAATATATTCATATAAATAAAAATACATGTTCTTCTGTATTAGTAATTAATAATTTCAATTATAAATATTAAACTAAATGTTAGCTCGCAAATTTCAATAATATTCTTGAATGTTTATTCATCAAAATCAATAGTGACAATGTAAAAAGTGCAAAATATTAATTTTCCCGCAAACAAAGGTATCGATTTCAAATATCGTTTATGTAACTTTCCCTCCTATTGAACTGTATGACATTATTTGAACATGAAAATATAACATTGTTTTTAAAACCTACATTTGTTAAAACTCAATTTTCGGAGATATGGGCCGTGAAATATTGGCTAACATTATTGTTAACTAACTACAGACTGTTTTTGTTTCGCAAATTCATTTTAGGGCAGGCTATTGGCAGAAAAATACAGCAAAGGTTCGTACTTGTCCCGTGTCAGTTTGGTAAGAACTTATAATGATTACATTTTATTACATTAAACTGTAAATTATACTATTAATATTATTATAGTTATGGCGTATATCGTGTACAATATGAAATGCCTATTTCATATTCGTAAGAAATGACTACCATTCTAGGCTTGTTGTACAATATACTTCTGCATTGATTGGGAAAAATTATCGTCCATAAATTGTGAGAGAGCGAGTACAGTGCAACAATGATTGAAAGTGTACAGGGCGACAATACTTTGCTATTTTCTTTAGCTTGTGGGTCTGTTGGTTAAATAATTGTATAAAACAACAAATTAAAGTTGAAGGCCGAGTGCTTTCCAAGGCACTCTGTCTACAGTCCGCATCCGCACCAAACCCAGGACTCGTTCCTCACTTTTCACTTTACTGAAATCGAAAAAGTTTGCGTTCCCAATTTATCAAGAATTGATCGCTTGCGGTGAATGTTACCTATTTTTTATCTACTTTGACTTTTCTACAGACAAATTATATTTCACGAAACGACGTCGTAAATTAAACAAACAAATCTGTACAGCGAAATTGCGAAAGCACAGTGATTTCATCGCAAAAACACAAGATTTAGAGAACTTAGAAAAACATTTCTAAAGATTATGTTTCTAAAACTAAAAGTATAACCTTAAATATCGGTATAATATAAGCGTGAAGAACTATTTAATGGAGACTAAAACAAACACAGATTATTTGCGTGCCATCTATCGGTTTTAATTTCAACTTAGAAAATGGTAGATGACACTGTGAACGTTGCTGGTTTTCCATACATCAATGTACATAAGTTTGAAAAAAATATTTAAGAAAAAGAAAGTGCCATCTAAATTAACAATTTTTAAATTTTAAATCGCACGCAAATGATTGTACAGTATTTTTTTACATATAAGTTATTGTTGAATGTTAATATTAATTAATTTTTGTTATTTTTATGTTGTAGAGCTAGTCAGCGTTGTGGCTTTGGTAATAGGGTAAAACCGTAGTTTACGGCCAATTGTGAAGTTAGCTACGGATCGCCAATGATATTTGGTAGATATGACAGTTTGTGGTGATGCAAGTCAAACAACAAAAACCTAGTAAATTTACATTCTGAAAATGCTGTTGAACAAATTCGTGTTTATTCAACCTCAATACTTAAATAAATCTGAGTTTCTTCCTTTTTTAAATTGCTTTTCTTTAATTATGACCGGCTAAAGAAACTTGGATCTTCAGCTAACTTCTCTTGTGGCCGTAAACTACGGTTTAATCGATAATAGATTGACAGAAGTACAATCAAGCTGTTTGTACTGTGCAAAGCATTTTCTTTATAATTTCTAATAAAATATAGTGATTATAAAACAAGAATAGGTCATGAGAATGAGAAATGACAGGATGATAGAAAATAGTGTTGAGAATCACCCTTAGGAAAAACAAGCTCTATTTATTCACCGGTGATACTCGTTGTTTTTCAAAAAGCTGATAAAGTGGCGCCTATATTATTGGGTACAATAAACTATAGTACAACACTAACTTCAAAATAAAACTGTTGTTTCCATTTTAGTAACATGGCAGTTATTTGTTATTCGCCATTTTGGAGTAAAGATATGTTCGCTAGTTTGAATGGATCTGAAAATCTGAGGTGAGTGGTACGCTTAGTTCAATTATTTGATGCCAAAGGCGAGATCAGATTTAAACTGTTAACTATCTGCTCGAAATTGAATTATTTCTTTATTGACATAACCTAAAATTGGATTCCAAGCTATCGATGTCAAAAGTTTCAGGTAACCTCGAATCCTTTTCAGTTACATTAGATTCCGATCTACAACAGCTCAAAACCAATTAAAAACCTTGCAAACAACTAGTCACACCCAACTCAAACGACATCTCGAATTCCAATAAATTCCCGGCTCCGGCACCGAGAGAAAGTGACATTCTTGCGCGTGTTCCCCGCCCGGGAACCAATTAAAATCCGCTAAACAAATTGTCAGCGCCCAGCGACCTGTCTATGTACCTTTAATCTGGCCTGTGGAGTGTAGAAGAGTTCGCTGGATATTTGCAAGTATTCGAGCGTGTCGCACCACTTGAAAAGCAATCATTGATAGTGTACGTGCAGGCGTGCGGCTGTGCGCGTGCGCGAAATTCAATTTGGATCGAGTGCCCATATAACACTTGTTCACGTGCGATCTTATCCACGCCAATATTCGCTGGAGCACCCCATCCAAGTCGCCAGAAATTAAGGATTAGATTGGAAATTCGTATGGCTGCGTGTTATGATAACAGTGTTGTATATCATCCCACTTCTGACATCAGTAATTATATTGTACATCGGTAATGATTAACAAACTTAAAAACAAAATATTAATTAACAAACAGTGATCGCAAGTTTGAAACTTATCTGGAAAAACGTCCTGACTAACTGTTTAAATCTATCTTAAAAATCTAATATATACATGGCCATGAAAAATAGGTTACAACCCTAAAACGGTTTCCTCGAAAGATCTGCCAATGTCGGGCATTTCTTTCAAGGACGTGTAAATCGAATTCTGGAAATTCCCTCTGGAGATACATTCCTCCTCTACGTTCTCCAAAAATCCCGAAGAGATTCGCTCCCCCCGACCCCCTGAAAAATCGCTTTATGTGATGTCATGTCTGAGCAATGAAAAATCTCAAAATTTGAAGGCTTGCAGCTCCAAAAAATCCTGTCTTAAGGGGGTTGTTCAACTCGATTGTCACAAAGCCCTGTCAATTTCCTTTTCAGAGCTGAAAATTTCGTCCTCATCGGTGAAGAATTGAGTGAGTGATCGCGTTTCAAAGGAACCCCTGTTTTTAGGGCTTTTTTCGAAAAATCATCGGATACGATGCGTGTATGCGTAAATGCGTGTGCATGTGTGTGTGTGTGTGAATGAGCATGCGTGCATTTGCATGTGCATGTGTGCATTTGCATGTACATTTTTTTCTTTTGTGTGTGTGTGTGTGTGTGTGTGTGTGTGTGTGTGTGTGTGTGTGTGTGTGTGTGTGGCGGGAGCGTGCGTGTGGATGAGTATGTGTGGATGTGTGTATGTTCCTTTGAAACGCAATACCTCACTCAATTCTTCACCGATGAGGACGAAATTTTCAGCTCTGAAAAGGAAATTGACAGGGCTTTGTGACAATCGAGTTGAACAACCCCCTTAAGAAAGGATTTTTTGGAGCTGCAAGCCTTCAAACTTTGAGATTTTTCATTGCTCAGACATGACATCATATAAAGCGATTTTTCAGGAGGTCGGGGGGAGCGAATCTCTTCGGGATTTTTGGAGAACGTAGAGGAGGAATGTATCTCCAGAGGGAATTTCCAGATTTTGGTTTACACGTCCTTGAAAGAAATGCCACCCATTTTAAAAACAGTTATTTTCTTGGTTCGGCCAAGTGGCTCGATTTTTTTTTGAGCAGTGTATAAAGGGATTGACATATTTATTAACTTTTTAGGTTATGTAGGAATTTTAAGAATGTTAGAATCTTATTGCTAAAAGGAATTAAAACATGAAGGATTAAAAAATTGTTTCATAGAGTACTATGAGGGAAACCCGCCTTACAAAATTATTTCGACTACTACTAAAATATACACGAAAACTTATAAACAGACATATTAAAAATGGGTAAAAATGGGGTAAATAGCTCCGTGGTAACGTGTCGGACTGTGGATCGTGAGATCCTCAGTTCGAATCCCACTGCCGACAGTTACAAATTTAAATTTACCCCTGTGGTTCCCCTTCCACTAACATCCTTGGGGGCTATGATTTGACGGCTGGTAACCGCACTTCATACGAAAAAATATATCACTTACCGAGATCTGCGTAAGCAGAGTGCCACACCCGTAATGGGTAAAAGGCGTGATGATATATTATTTTTATATAAAAATGGGACTGCATGCATAGGCAAACATAAAAAAGGATAAAAAAAATTAAACTAACTAAGAGACATGCAACAATAGCAGATAAAATGATAAATCTCAAAACGTCAAATTTCTTGCTACACTATTTGTTGGATAGGGTACATTGTAAAAGGATACAAATATAAATTGACGATGATATATTAGAAAAACCACAGAGGTAAAGCTAAATTTGAGAAAGGCAACGGCCATGGCAGGGAGAGTTGATACCGGTTCACTCGATTACACAAGTTAAGCACACACTGCTGGTGGTCAGTACTTGGATGGGTGACCGCTTTGCGAAATCCCATACCAGCGAACACTGCGTGTCTTTGTCACACTACCGAAATCGAGGAATCGAGGCGGCAGATAACCTTAGCAGTTGAGAACGCTTTACCAAATAAAAAAAAATTATAACAAAAGTTAATTACTGCGATATCAAAACGAACGTTAGAATGTCTTCCAATATTACGCAGTCTAGTAAACGGTAGTATACTTACTACTCTACTGTATTACAGAAAAGGGAAGGAGCGCCAGGAAATAATAATGTAGTATAAAAAATCTGTTATAATGACGGATTGTACCATTCGTAATTCCTTTGGATCGGTACGCATATTACTAATATTAAAATCCTGTCCTCAAAATCAGAAGATGAACATAATATATAAAATTTCACTTTAATAAATAGTCAAACTAAATATAAATTACGATACCTATAAATAATACTGTGAATTGCTTAATTATATAGTTAAAAATACCATGCATAATATTTTGTATATTGAACTGGTAACAATACAGGGTTAAAAAATAATAATAATATTACAATTAAAGAGACTGTAGTACTTGTTTTTCAATATGCCATTTACTGGAATTAAAACGGTGCGTGCAAAAATTGACACAAATGCAATTACTCCCAATGAAAATTTCCTTTCAAAAACAGTTCCGTAACAAACCATAAAATTTACTGCTTTTCAAATAAAATTTGTGCAGTGGGGTCACTGCTAACAAAATTAAGTTTGAAATACGAACACTCCACGTGCCGTGACAAACACTGGGCACATAATAACATAACTATATCCAAAGCGGAAATATACAGTTTAATTCTATTCAACACAGCAAGTTAATTCCATTTCCTAATAGTTTACGAGCTGAACGAAAACTCAATTGAAAACACACTACAACGACACGCATGTGCCACATGCACCATTGTGCCACACTGCAAACAGCGCTAACAGCAAACTAGAGCAGTGCTTGGCAAAGTTGCTACGGTCGCGAAGTATTTCGCGGACGGCCAAATGCACACACGCCGACGCAACACCGATATTAAGTTACTTTAACACTACAAGCTTCAAAACTAAAAATATTTATATCTGCTGCTAGACAAGTAAAGGAATAATATATCTCAATTACAACGGCCATGGCAAGAAGCAAGTTAAGCTCACACTGCTCGCAGTCAGAAGTTGAACTACGTGCCGTTATTACACCACCGATAACGAAGAACCGAGGTGACATATAACCACAGCAGGTCTGACTGCTTTACTAAATAAATAAAAAAATGGCTGGTTATGTTGCAAGACTGCGTATTACCGACAGTAAAACGAACATAGTGTCGTGACCAAATGAGCCTATATTGTACATATACAATTTTTTGAACAATATTCTGTTCCAGCTTAAAGCAATTATAAATAAAACAAATAGTATATTGTGCACCTGGGAGCGAACACCGGTGTTTTACACGAGTCAGTCTACCTGTAAAGGAAAATTATCTACTTGATTTTATTTGATATTCATTTTAGCACTTTACATTCCGCCCAAGAAATCAGAAACGTTTGCAAAGGTCTGTGAATATGACTGCATTAGTCTCAACTGATTGTATGAGCAGATTAGTAAACTGTTATAAATTATAGTTTCTGTGGGTATGTATCATTTCTGTCCACTACGTCACTCAATTTCCTGACCTGAAGAAAGTCTTTCGCTTCCCAAAATAGAAACAGAGAAGCCTCTTTTCCGAACTGGTGTTGCAAAATTATACTATTTAATTTTTCTATTATTGATCCAATGAAAAAATACATAGAAGAAGGACAGTTAAGATGGAAAGGGCATTTGTATAGGATGCAAGAAGAATGAACAGCAGATCGGGTACATGAAGTAAAACTTATAGAGAAAAAAAGAAGGTGCAGGCCAGCAAAGACCTGGAACGAAGATGTCAGAGAAAAAAAGAAAATATAGGCCATCAAAGACATGGAACGAAGATGTCAGAGAAAAAAAAGATATAGGCCAGTAAAGAACTGGAACGAAGATGTCAGAGAAAAAAAAAGAAGGTGTAGACAGTCAGAGTAGCCATAGACAAAAAAAGAGTAAAATGGTATGAAACGGCACCGCTATTACAAGACAGAAATAAGTGGAAAGAAATATGAAAGAGAAATCTGAAGAAAAAAAATCAGAAGAACCCGAAATCAATACAAGCACAGCTTTACACCGTGTGGTAGGTATATGTTTCAGGATTAATTAATTTCTCTACTGTATAGAGAGCAATGATAACAATGGTATAGTTATGGGAATCCAATCCCAAAACTAAACATGGCAACCTTCGATCAGAGACTCATATTTCAAGATGACGTTAGCGCGGTTATAGATATCTTAATCTCAAGCCAGGATTTTAAAAGCTGGATTGTATCTTTATCTAAGCAGATCATATTGCGAGCTTAATCCGTTTTACACGCATCAATAAAAGACGTTAAAAAAAGTAGAACAAGACCTCGTAGTAAACGCAATTAAGGAAAAAGCCAAATAAATTTCCGAATCAAAATCAGACACACTTGATTGTATTTTCTATGCAGGTTATATGGGTTGTACGATGCAAAAGTTGGCAAAATAAAAAAGAAATTCTGAGGATTAATCCGGTTGCGCCCCACATTTTGAGAAACACTGCACTAGTGCACAGTGGCGAAATAATCTAGAACGTTTGCCATTACCGCATTTTACGCTCTGCGCGGCTATTTTAAAGCGGCGTAAAAACTTTATTTACACTTTGTTTTAACTTCAAACACGGCATGATATGAAAATCCACCAATTGCTTTTAATGTTTTAATGCGATGCTCTAAAAGAAGGTTGCTTTTCCAGCGCAGGCTAGATAAACTGGGCACATGGTGTTATTAAACACTGCAGGAGTAATGTTTTCATTTCAATATTAAAGTTTTTATAGGTTGTAAATTGCTTCCTAATACTTTATTCATTTTACCGTGTACAATTTTCAAAGAAGCAAGTTTTTATCAATTAGCTACATCATCCTTCAGTACACGTAAGTATGAATGGAAAATTCCATTATATATGGAAATGAACATTTAATCAAGGACCATTGAAAGGAAATGAAAGTGCCTAGCTACAAGAAATAGTCTAGTATTAGTCACACGTTTTTCCGTTTAATATCATTAAACGTACCTTCATCTATTCCTACAAATGAAACGATCCGAACCCAGAACGGCGAAGAAGTAAACGCACTAACGGATCAAGGGAGCATAAGAAACTGCAAGAGTGCTTACGTTTTCAGCATTATTAACAGTTCCGCTACGGGAAGAACCAAACGGGTGATGCTTTTGAAGATATAAGATTACGACAGGAGCCCACCACTATTATTGAAAACTTGAGTATATTGATGCTCATATTGAGTCTTATACCATGAAGAAGTGGTATCTATATTAGTTGGTGCGAAATTTTAGAAAATAGGACTTTACAGTATTATTATTTTTTACGGAACTGTTTCGTTGCTACGAAAAATTTTAATACGATTTGATTCGAAATATAGTTTTGCGCATTCATTTTAGATTAATGTTAGAAACGTCAAAAATTTTTATTAAGACCAAAATGATCTGAATTTTTTAAAAAAGAAAGAAAGCAAACACTTTCGTCCAAAAATGCGACACAAGTAAAAAATATACCGTTGTACATCATACGTCCGTTAATGACTTTTTCCTACTATCACTACTAATAATTACACTTTTTCCACACTAAAGCTTGAAAATCGTATATTTCACATAGTAGTGTGGAATAACATGGGAAATTATTTTACAAGCAAGCATGACCAACTTACTAATAATATAATACTGTATGATATTAATATATCAAGTATAATTACATTTATATATCCTAAAATTATTGATAATTATTTCAGAGTTTATATAAATGATCGTTTTCAATATCGATATTACAAAGAAAATACAATATAAATTTTTTAATAAAATATGTATTTAGTTTTATAATACAGTCTACAGATTGTAAACGTCAAATAGGTTGAGTTTGAGATGTCATTTCTTGATTTTGAAAAGTAAGAATTATTATTATTAAATCAACAGTGTGATAATAGAAAAAGTATAGTGTGCAACTCGTGCAGAATTACCTATTTCACACTCGTGTGATTTCAGCAGTCAACTAGCAAACAAATAGATAACTTTCTGCACTTATTATCGCATTCGTACCGTAAAAACTCATTTACCGGACATTTAACGTAAATACTAATAATTCTCTAAAATCTAATTGTTTTTTTTTCTTACGAGCATGGGAGGGGGATGTTCAAAGTCGTAACGTATTACCTGTGTAGGTAGTCATAAGCAGCGCTGCGCTGTCGACTTCAGCATCCAGGAAGTGAAGTGAAAAGGCGTGAGACATAGAATTAATTAAGTTACAGCCAGATAGTGTATCGGCGTAATGAGAATCTAAGACGGGCGCGGCCGAAGGCGAGATGAGCTAATCAGCTTGCCTTACCCCACCAACCCCCATGAATATGCAAATGTGCGTCGCGGCGCCGCCAACTCGCACCTCGCACCTTTTTCAGATCAATCTCATTATGCCGCACACGGCTCCCGCGTGCATAAGAGTAAAAAAGCCCCGACTAATACTATCAGCAATCAAATTCATTACAATAACAAATGAACCCGGTGCCTTCAACTCAGTAGCACGGGATGAAGTTATCAAGAAGGGGAATCAAATATTTTGCAAATATTTGCCTTTGTTTTTATGGAAATTTAGTTCAATTTTAGGTGCTATGTGAAGTCGACCTCCTGATGAAGCGGCGACGGCCGAGTAAATCCTATTTAACCAAGATTTATTCATATGCATTTGCTGAATTAAATATATTCTGATTTATTTGGCATTCTGGTAGAAAGAACTATTAATCCACATTTGACTGAATTTTAGGATAACTCGAAAGTATAGAAATCATGATGAATGTTCTGAAGTTCCTTAAATTTGTTTGTCCATTTTCTCTCTCTATACCGTGTGTCTGTCTTAAAGGTGTATATAGGACTCATAGAAGATTAACATTGGAAATTAGTTTTTTGCGTGCTGTTACTTGATGTTCTACCGGACAACAATGACTGTAGTACCAATCAAAAAATATCATTTTTCTTAATCAAACGATGTAACATACAGTACAATTTATTAGTAATTTGGCTCAGTAAATTAATTTTAAAGTTTTGAAAATTCCCCGATTTATTAAATTTCTATCGAAAATAAATATATTTACTTATGACTGTTTTGTTTTGATTTCTTTCAAGCTATTTATTTGACGTTTAAAAATTAATTTACGGAACCAAATTACAACTAAATTGTAATGTATTTTACATCATTTGATTTAGAAAAATGATATCTTTCGATTGATACCACAATCTTTATTGTCCGGTAGAACACCGAGCAACAGTATTTCCCATGTTAATCTCCTATGTACACCTCTAAGACAGACACGGTATATGTATACGTACAATAACTTAAAAATGAGAAAACTACATAATTATATATTTCATAACAATGTGAAGAATTGTTTAGACTTTGGTGAAGGTTTTCAGAACACAAACAATAAAATCAATTCATTTCAAATATGGAATCAGTTGCGAAAAAAGTTTCAAATGAAGGCTCTGTGGTTTAAAGCTATGTTGGTGTACGATAAATGTGAGAGTGAGAAGAATGTTAAAAAGTGGTCCTAAATTTGGTTATTTCAAGCGGATGTCGAATGTAACGTATGTGAAACTAATATAGGCGGGCGAAAATGTGGTTGAATGATTGCATGCGCGCCCGAGGAATAAGTGTGTAGAATAGGCGTGTATGTATGAATGTGGACGAGGCGAAAGTGATATGAAGAATAGGAATGTTTATTGTTAGATGATTGTGCTTCAGAGTTTGTGCTACCCCACTGGGTGAGATACAGCGTAGGGTTGCCAACCATACTTTAAAATAACGTATCCTACTTTATATTAAGCAATTCTACTTTATACTTTTGCTTTCTAGATCACCACAGAGAAGATCTACCGTGAAGTTTCACTTAGATAGCCAATGCATTTACAGTATAGTAACGCAAATAGTAACTATGGTAGTTGATTACTAATTATCAAACTTTCAAAAATAACAAAAAAATTTTAACAATATATATTTAAATGTAAATAATACTTTTTTCTCTTTGAAAGGACAGCTACATTATTTTCCTTAAAAAAAGTTGCCAACTCTAAAACAGCGTGATATTATGTATAAGAAAGTTGTATGTTTTGATTTCTGAACAAAGGGGTGTAGTTAACTGACTATATTATGACACCTATGCATGTATTCCCAGCTGACTCAAACTAACAACTTCTGCGGTGAAATCACCAATAACTACCTCCCGAGCAAATCGTATTGCGCATATCCTCGGCCATAATCTAACTTTACTGAACATTTTAATGCCAATTTAAAACAGAAATTTTATTGAGTCGTTAAGTTCTTCGCTGCTGTCATCGGCAATATTCGGCTAGTGGCGTGGGCGGCCGAACACCGACGCAAGGGCGGTTTATAGCTGCGTCGCACGAGTTTAATTTCTGTTAGATTACAGAGAATAAAAGTCTACGGATGATTATTAAGTTAGTAACAGCAATGAAAGGTATTATCCTCGGCTACGTGATGGAGTCGATGCTTCGAGGATCATTGGGGACTGAAGGACGAGGAAGGGGGGACGCCATCCTGTGGGGAGGTTTGTCTTTCTCTGAGGGGCGGTGACAGGATTCGTGCAGAATAATTTCCGAATTTTAAGACTTTAATCGACGTGATTAAGAAGTGATGACTAGATTAATAAATTTCGTATAAACAAGGGCATTTACAGATTAAAAATTAGGGAATTTTTCTGTCATGAATTCAAATCTGATACAATATGAATCGCTGCATTGTAATATAGACGATATGAGCATAGTGAGAGCTTTTAAATCGTCTATGCATACAGAGTTACACAAGGGCCTGTACTGACCCCAAGATAAATATAAACATAAATTTAGAATACAGAAATATAGTTTCTAAATAACCTCCTGCGCAAAAATAAAAGAAAATGAAGGAATATTGTTTGTAATTTTAGTGAATTTGGTTCACAATGTTTGAAAAAATTTCAGCCCGGGGTGTTACTTTTAACTTCATGCTTGTTGTTGCCCTTTTTCTAATACTTTTGAAGGGCGTTACTCAGGGACTCTTAATCGCACTTCACGTGTAAAATATCCCATTTGTTTATTTTTGTAAATTTTCTCGTTTAATAAATTCTATCGCCTTTGAAAATAGAGAACCGAGTATATTGCAAACACATTCTCAGCTAATTACCAATCTTAGGAGGCGCTGATGCTGGCAGTAATGACAGCCATTCAACAGATATCGCAATGCGCAGATTACGAAGTAGTAGCATGCACTGTTGCACCGAAGTCCGGGGTTATTCGCT
This sequence comes from Poecilus cupreus, assembly GCA_963942605.1. Classification (NCBI taxonomy): domain Eukaryota; kingdom Metazoa; phylum Arthropoda; class Insecta; order Coleoptera; family Carabidae; genus Poecilus; species Poecilus cupreus. Next base: position 32,584,795 of record OZ012720.1, read on the forward strand.
CCGGGAGTCTGGACTTCACTTCGGGGAAGTTTCCGGGTTGTGCTGAGCTAGTTGCGAATTATCGCGTATTGTGACTTGTTTACTAGACTGTGATTATTACGGCTATTGGCCAATAGACACGGAGAATTAAACACTGGCTTCGAAGGTGCCATCGGTCACGTTGTTTCAATATATCGTATTTGAATAAATAATTTTTTTTCAGTATCACTTGTGGAATTTACCTCTCCTTGACTTAATTTGGGGTAAAAAATATGAAATCTTGATATTACTCATTTTAACATTTTTTGGGTGTAATAATTCATATTGATGTCACATCGTTAATTTTCATCGAAGTGCTTTGATTTTGGGTTTCTAGATAAGTGTGCTTAATAAGCTTTACATAGGTTATCTCGAAATATTTTTAAAATGATCAAAAAGAAAGGGTTACATCAATATATCGAAAAAGGCCATTTTCTTATATCAACTGCATGTTAATTTGAGCCCTTTAATATAAATTGACAGGTTTGGATGATACTAGAACACAAAAAAAATATTTGGAGTAAGTTTGGAAGGTGGCAAAAACAAGTTGTCGACCTCGCTAAAATAATGGCCACTTTATAATATATATTTATATGGAACTATATTCGTTTTTGTTTACCTAATAAAATAGTAGAAAATTATTCATATTTGAATAAGAATAAGTCTACACCCATGTATATATGTATGTGGTTAACACCTCTTAGATTTTTTCCTATTTACAACAACAACCCCGTCCCCAACAAACACCAGCAGCAGAGCGTAAAACGAGCGTAGAAACAGTCGCAGTGACGTTATGTTTACCTAGGAGTACCCACCCCTGCATCTGTCTCATCGCCGTCGTGTCCGCATGTCCCGACTGCTGCGACGCGAGTTTATTTTACAGACGAGTGCTCCGACTGTTCGGTCGCTCTGCTCTGTTCACTGTTGTCCTACAATGAAACCAATGGAGCGAAATACAGCTCGCACTCAATGCGCCCCTTGCACCCCCACCCCCTTCATGCACGCCAATGATTTATGCATTCTAAAACATAAACATTTGCTTTCGAGTTTAGTGAGATTGTCTTCACATGCTCCGAGGACTTCACACAGACACAATGTTTTATTTCTTGACAGTGCTAAACTGCAAGTGCTAAACAGGTGGAAAAATCGTCCCCTGATGAAAGGTAATTTAATATTTCGTGAGATGTTTGAGCATGCTTCGGTGCACCTGATAACAATTATTGGGGAGCGACTTGTTTGCTATGAAATTCTTTATGAAATTTGATGGCAGTCTTTATAAATCACTTTAACAGGCGCTCTGGAATGAAATATCTCAAGTAGATGTATGAAAAATGTCAATATCAAAATAAGGATACTGAATTCATAAAATGGAATTATATTAAAATGTTGCTATAAATAGCCCAGCAAACAAAACCCGGGTGTATTACTTTAACGACTGATGATAACGCATCAATAAAGCTATATTCTCAAACCAAAATTATATTTAGTTTTTTTGCTTATGTTTAGGTATCCTCAGAAATTTCACATCACCTACTCTTTCTTTTTTGTTGTCCCAGTAAGATACACAACAAATATTTAAAAAATTGTTAGTTTTCAATTCGACGGATAATATTTCTTACTATATCTAAAGCTAGATGAACAAATCCCAAATAAGTTAATTGTTTAATAGACTTTTAGTACCACTAAAGAAAGGATAATTAACTTCGTTGTTAATGTAACAGGAATCATCTTCTAAATCCATTCCGTTAGTTACAAGAAAAATGTTGATTTTTGATAGGTTAATCACGTTGTTACATTAATAATAAAGTTAACTATTCTTTCTGCAATCTAGCCTCTAAGACTTACATAGGCAGTATTCTAACTTGAATGATGGTTTACAAATATTTAGACGCAATAAAGATTATCAGTTTTAAAACCCGCAGGTTATATGTATATACATGGCATCATTAACCCATTTCTGAATTGAAAAAAGAGAGCAATAAAAACTGTTACTATAGAATATTCATTAAATTTATAAACATAGGTAATAGAATAGATTTTTTGTATAAGAAAGTAATAAGTAATTTTTTTGCCAACCATGAATTCAATAATTAATTAGTTATCAAACTAAACATTAATTGAATTTATTTCATAAGATTATAACATATAAAAGAAAATTACAGTAAATATCTATTTTCTAGCGGTCGCATTTCCATAATATCAGCTTCGATTACACTATGTATGTAATACTTACTAATGGCCACTTGCATGTGAACCAATTAAATTTGATCTGCGATTAAAACAAACAATATCATGCAGCAATATTCTCTTTATGGTCAGTAAACGTTAAGTCTTTTAAATTCAATGGGCATCCAATTGAAGATTAATTTTGATTGGATTCACCAGAACAAATACCCGAGGTTTAGACATTAACACTTTCTACAAATTTATACATTGGGCTTATAAGAACTAAAATCTATAAAATTTAACAAAAACATAGGCTTAGAAAAAAATTAGAATCCTTTTAGTTTTTGTCTCGGCGCAAACAATAATAAAAACTTTTCAACAAAAAATTAAACCGACGAAAACAGAAACTGAAAAGCGTAAAATAACATAAACCTTTTTTGTCTCAATAACTAATGTCAGTAACTAATTTTGAGTCGGCTCCAAACAAACAATCAACGAACGCTTACTCAAAATTAGTTATTTACATTCGTTTAGGAGCTTAATTATTAAGACTAAAAAGTTTTATTTTATTTTTTGCTTTTGAGTTTCTTTTTTCGTTGGTTTAATTGTTAAAATTTTGAGGGCAACCCATTTTTCTACTATTAGTGGTGAAAAATAAGAATAAACGAAATCGGGTAATACAATGCGTAGAATCGTTTAACAGGTAAAAATTCAGTGGGTGAATCATCCCCCATTATTTTACCTCTTGGGGGTGTATATTATAAACTTCGAGGTATACCCTATCAAATGAAATATGAATCATCAAAATCGGACTACTCTGTAAAAAGTTATACATTAAAAAAATATATACGCGTCGCCTTGAGAACCTCCACCATTTTTTCATCGGTTAAATAGTAAGTAAATAAATGTATATACTATGATAGTATCAGATAGATCTAATTAGAAAGTGAGGCTGAAATGATGGCGGAATAAAATTCGCCATTTGGCTTTTTCATCGGCAGGCTATATGTAAATACGTGTGTAAAAATGTGCTTTATTTGCCACGTCAGCAGGAGTGAAATTAAGCGGCAGGGACGCAGGACGCAGCTTTCACTCAGACCGTTTCCGTATGCTCCATTGAATCTTTAACAAGAGCCGAGTCGAGTCGAGCCGAGCCCAGCCCAGAGCCTTTCCACCTGACAGCCGGCTCTGAGCTCCGCTAACGAACCAAAACGACTTTTACGTCCTGCTTTATGGCATTTTGCAAAAAGGGGACCCTTGTGAGATATTACTATCTCCTAACCTATAATAAAAAGGTGTGTCTTGTGATTCGATCTTTGCTGCATTTACTGATTTCGAGCCATGCTTACGCCGCTAATTGCATCATTGAATGGAACAATGTCAAATTGTATTTACTCTTTATTATATACAAGATGGTGAATCGGAGGACGCCTCATAGCGTTTTCAATGTTCATTAATTGGCTGCCCTTATTATTTTATATCGATAAACTTAAATTAGTATTATGTGTAATACGAGCGTTAAACAGGTTATTAAGTATGTACGAGTTGCACACTATATTTTTTCTATGATCACATATTTGTCAAGATTTAATAATAATTCTTACTCTTTAGAAACAAGAAATGACATCTCAAACTCAAACTATTTGACGTTTATGATTACAGCATGAAGACGGCGCAAGCGCAGATGTGTGCAGTGTTACCAACTATAAATCTATAGATTGTAATATAAAAACTAAAGACATATTTTATTTTAAAAATGATATTGTATTTTATTTGTAATCTGATTATTGAAAAAGAAGATTTATATAAACTCTGAAATAATTATAAATTATTTTATGACATATAAATATCATACAGTATTATATTATTAGTAAATTGATCACACTTGCGTGTGGAATAATTGCTCACGCTATTACACACGACTGTGCGAAATATACAATTTTCAAGCTTTGTCTAGCGTGAAGAAAGTGTAATTTTCAGTAGTGATCGTAGAAAATATTTTTTTTTCAAACGTCATAAAAGTACGTTGTTATGTATTTGTATTCAACAAGCAGAAGTTCAATATTGTCGCCGCCGGCGTAAAAGTGTTTCCTTGGCAACACATTTACGCCGGCGGCGGACAAAGTTAAATATCATGCAAAATAGTAAGGTTGTAATTCAATAATTTGACAGTTAAAAATAAAACCAATAAACAAAAATAACAAAATAACATATTCTGTGGCAACTAGAAATACTGGATATGGCAGAATATTTGTTGAAGTTTTAAGCATTTTATAATATTTATAATTTTATTTTCCATGTTTGAAGAAAAAATAGCATGTGTTATTCGGAGTAAATGTGTCTTTGGGTGCTTCGCATGTAATTGTTCGACTCGCTTCGCTCGTCGTTCAAACTTACATGCTCAGCACCCAAAGTATCACATTTACTCCTAATGACACAATATACTATTATTGTATAGGAAGCATTTCTACATTTCTTGACACTAATATTAATAATTTTATTCCACCTGGAACCGAAAAAAAAACGGAAAAGTTTATTGGAAATATTTCTTAAAATCTTCATTTATTTGGGAATCTGCAATGATTTTCATAAATTAAAAAGAATGTCGACGATATTGCAATATATCACAATAATAACATTATGCAGTGATATAAATAAAAGAACAAAAAATTCTTTCCCCAAACTGTCATATAAATATCTAGGGTTTGTTTCCCTGTTCAGACATCAAAATAAGATTTTTTTGTCGCGGTTACTTATCGATTCCGATAGAAAGATTAATATTTTCGCCAACAGAACGTTGAAAATATCGTGGGAAAAAAGAATTACAGCAGTTGTCAAACATCATCGGAATAACGGTCATGTTTTTATGAAACGATTCGGGGAGGGTTTCCGGTTGTGACAGCAGCGACAGCGGACGAATTCAGAACTACACGGAATTCGCAACAATGCAGTGGTGAATCAAGGAGGAATTGATAGGAATTCAATAATTGTCGGAAAGTAATTTTTAATGTAAATGCTCACATTCATATTTGCAATCTACCCGGACAAAGATATTAAGAAAAATTTTATTGATAGTAGATTAGATGACATGGGAAAGTAATTGCCCATTTCATTTTATTTACTTAATTTCTACATTGCAGCGGAAATTATTTTTTGAAATATTCATAAATTAAAAATAGTTCAGCAAACTAATATGTGTCCTTATACCCATATTTTTAACAATAAATAATCCATTTTAATAATAAACAATACTAATAATCATTTTTTCTACGACCACTGAGAAATCTGCTTATTGTATGTTTGTTGTTGCTAGGGATATGAGGTACATTGCAAGCATCGTGCGAAATGAATTTGTTTTGTGAGTATTTCAATACAGATCAGTGGGCGTAGAAAAAGTATAGTGTACAACTCACATGGAATTTCCATTTCATGCTACAAACTTTCACACTCGTAGGAAATGAGTACCATTCCATGCTCGTTGTACAATATACTATATTTAAAGTGGTATAATGATGTCGGGTTTGCAATGTTCTTGTTATTTAACTCCAACTCTGTTATATTTCGCTTGGTAGGGTTTATGATCCCTGGGTACCGCCCTGGCCAAATGCATTATTCTCTGTTTTCTGCAAAATCGGGAATCAAAATAAAGTGAATGTATCGTCATAAATCAATAAACTGTAACCTCAGTTGGATGTGTTTCAACTGTACCGACACCGACCCAGACAACGAGCAGGCAAAATGGCGCAATTCCACCGAATAACAGTAAACTTGGATGGCAGATGAAGCAACATAAATAAAATGAAGATTTGTACCGGCCCACTATCAAAACATCAGAAAGTTTTTATAGTGAGGGTCGCGACAGGACTTCCAGTAAATGTGCTTTTGTTAACTGGAAGATATGGCGGTCTCAAATCCACCAACGCTTATGTAATATTCATTTAATAACATCAAATATTATTTAGAAAAATCGTGCTTTAGATAATACTCACATTTAGATGATTCCTGGTTGACCGCAGTTCTTGACTCCAATATATTGCCGGCCCTGCAACAAAACAAATACTGTCAACGAATATCTTTAAATAAATATAAAAGGTCTATTAGTATAATTTAATTACAAATTTAGGGTTAATATAATCATTTATTTATATTTAAATGGACATATTTATTATTATCATTATCATATCATCTACACAAATTCATTGGGAGGGGTGTTGTCTGAACGCATTTGTGTGTCAGGCCTAACCTAAAAGTATTTGTGTTATTTAGTTTTATTTGCAACGGTTACTTTTTTGTTCTTTAACTGAAATAATAGTAAACACATAAAGGTTTCAACAATTCATAGTAAGTGTCTATTTAAGAAGACACGGTTAATAAACACAGAGGTCTAGACTGCAATCAAAAATTGGTAAATTGTTTCATCTAAAATGTCTGATTGTAATGTTTCAGTGAGTGTTGCGAGATTAGAACAACAGAATGAATTATATATTTGAGTAGTATGTTATCGAGGGATGGACGTATTGCCCGGGACATTGAAAGGTGAGAGATTGAAGGATGTGAGATATTGGGTGCTCTGGGTACCTCTACTGAAAATGTAACTGTATCTAGAGATATTCGATGGAGTGTTTACAACAGTATGATAGTGTCTACATTGATGTATGGTGAATGTTGGGAGTGGCTGAAGAAGCATGAAGGGCGTTTAACTGTGGAAATGAGATACTTGAAAGGAGTGTGTGGGTATATGAGACTAGATCGTATTCGAAATACGATGGTGTTCGGTGAATGAGATTGAGAAGAATGTTAATAAGAAATGGAAGTGAGTGAGTGAAAGATTGTGTGGTGATGCTAAACGTTTGCGTAGCTTTTCGAGGAATAAGTGGTTAGTTATGAATGATTGAACGAATGATTCCGAGTGTGAAGATAAAATGGTAAGCCAGGATAGGAATGATTGGAATAGGTTTATAAGAATTAATGCTTGTCATGTGTTATTTGAACGCATTCGTGTATTTCAAGAAAGAAGCAAACAAAGTTAGTTCTTCATTATCTACGATAAAAAAATGTGTAGCTATATCGTCATAACTATATTCTTTTTCAGGATGTACTAGCGACCCCACCTAAGGTGTTCGAAGAAATATGTTTCGATCAGTTTACAGAGTTGACTAATTAAAATGTGTCGTTGATTCAACAATACAGTAAATTAATTTTATTAAAAGTTTCCGCAACACAACCGTCTGCAGTTAGTGTTTACAATTTCGCAGGTTTCACACTACAAATTAAATAAAATTAATGGCGATATTTGCCAGCAAGTAACTGAATCACACTTAATGAACACGTAGACAACAGCTGAGTAATTACTAAACTGCAGCAACTGACGCCATTTGCTATTTGCCGTTCGCTGCTGCTGTTGAGTTGCAAAGTATAAAAAAGAACGAGCACCAGTCCCTAATCTCGTTTAGACAATGTTATTATTGCTGGTCCCGTCGGTAAACATGCAACCTGCTGTAGCGCATACCGACCGTGTCGTCTCTGTTCTCGTGTACCTACTCCATTTAAAATGTTGTTTCTACTTAAATTAAAGTTTCGATTTGTCTTAAAACCATTTCGGAGGCACGAGTATAGAAGATTTTCGCTGCTTTATTTTGCTTTATACTTTTTCCAGCATTTCAATCTAACGGTTCACTAGGTTTCTCCACTGAAATATTTTGTTTATTTTCAAACGTTTTCAGGTTAAGAGGAGAGGTCGTATTTGCGGTGGCCAGCCCTGCGTACTTAAACAAAAGAGACATAAACCTATACCAGATATCCAAGATAGCGTACACATAGAGTACTCGTTAACTTTAAGAACTATGACGGTTAAATTATAAATTGTTGTCATATTAATAAAACATTTTAATGCTGTGTAGTTTATTTTCAAGAAATGGGTATCTGTAGTCCGTAGAATAAAATAAAAAATCTGATTTGGCCAGCACATAACCTCCCGCCCAATACTACTCTTAAACGGTACAAAATAGTATTTGATGATACAGAAACATACCTTTTTATTTGTTTATTTTCTATTTATATTTGAGAATTTTAATTTTCTTTCGTATATTTATTTAATTTTTTGACATATATTTCACTAAGAAAACAGCTTCACAATCACAATGACATGTGTCACATTTCGTAAAAAATTGAAAATTTTCCATGGTGTACTAGGAATGCAAGATTTGTGAAATCTAATTTCTTTATATTTTATTATCTCTAAATCTAATGAAAATTATTAAAATTAGTGTAATTAAAACAAATGTAGAATTAAATATTCTTCAACTTTCAAAATAACATAAATTGTTGAAAAAGGAAATTTAACCGTGTTTTTCACAAAAAACTGTTAAGGGCTTCAAGTAAACTGCTACTTCCGGTCGACCAATTTTATCCAAAATCTAATCAGCTCTTCATTTAAATACAAGAAGCAATAATTCAAAAAATTGTATTTTTTGGTATTATAGTATTTGAGTTATGCGAGACGAAAAAATTGCCACAGACTACACACACACACACACACACACACATACATACATACATACATACACACATACATACATACATACATACATATAGACATCATCGCGAAAGTAGTAAAATCGTATTGTAGGGACCCTAAAACGTGCTTATTGATTGAAAACTCACTACCCAATTTTTTGACCAAAAACAATACCTCCCTTACCTAGAGGTAGGCGGGAGGTAAAAATTACAAATATTAAATGATAAACCGATAACGGAACAAACTAATGACAAAAGTTTAATATATGACCCTTGATCAGTATTATATAATACATATCTGCCACTTGTAATTTTTCTGGAATATTAAGTATTAATTTTGCTAGCATCTTTCTCCAAAAAATAGAAGAGCATTTAATATCACCCCGATAAATCTTAAGACGACATCATCACCGTTAATTAAGCATGCACGGGTGGCGACATTAATAACCACAGTGCGTCCCACGTGGGGCGGCAGCGTCTCCACTGCCAACCCCAGTGGCTGTCACCCGCAGGTACCGCGATGGCGACGCTTATTACAATGCTAGTCTTTATCGCACTCTTTACAGATGAATACTGTATAACTTGAGTTTCAGCTAAGATGCAATATTTACTAATATGTCATGAATGTATTACCAAGCATATCAGTTATGTATCAGAGTATTGTTCAAGATAAAATACAATATAGGTTGTCAACACTTTTAAATTTAATTAATATTCTCGAAACCCTGAATGGATGTGGTCCAGGACGTTCCGAAAATAAATTAGCATTTTACAAACCTGAATTATATCAAGTAACCTTTTCTTCATTAGTAAACATGTTTCAAGTATGAAATAATTATTGCATTTTAGTTAAAACTACGGTATATACAAAAGTGTAGTATCTCGTGCAAAATTGCCTATTTCAGGCTGATGAGTAATAAACAACTTTCTATAACACTGTTTTGGAAACTGTGCATTCTACAACTAAAAATTGTTATGGAATCACTAACATTTCATACGCCGCGTATGGAATATTTTCGACGAATCAGAGCCGGGATAAATGAAGTATCTTGATTCAGTTACTATGGTTACGTCTGTTTGTTTTAATTTTATTTGAGTTTGACACACAGTTTGACGTTTTCAACAATTTTGTATTTGTATTTTTTGTATAATTTCCAAATCTTGTTATAGAAAGTATAGTCTACAACTTGTAACGGAATGCCATATCCCACACTCACAAACCGTAGCCCTCGCCTTCGGCTCGGACTACAAACTTTTTGCTCGTGTGGAATATGTGCCATTCCATTACTTGTTGTAGAATATACTATTCTGCACATGTTGTGCTAAGTACAATTAAAGATATATCAAAGAAGAGGTGTTGGGTACAATCAAAACAAGCAACTAATTTGATACAAATATTTGATGATGAAATGAAATGAACAATGAAAGAACGTCCAAAATATATCTATTCGAAGAAGAAAAGGGCGGCGACGAAGAAGAAATGGGACAAACGCAACCGTGGGAGAAAAAGCCCTACAGGAAAATGCAGTGCTCAAAAAATACGGTATATGGTCATAATAGATATTAAAATACAAGGTACAGGAGATACTAATATTATTCTGGAACCGGTTTGCAATTCTGAAAAAGGGACAAACTTTTGCTTGAATAGCCTTTTGTAAAGGTTTTGTAATTGTTGATAATTTCCTGTTAATTTTTAATAGAGTATATAATATACAAAGAACCATTATAATGCAAACTAGAAATTGAAGAAAAGACGATGAACAAGTAATGATGTTTAAATATCTAGACATTAACTTTCTAATAGTAGATTCCCCAATATACAATTTAAAAAGCAGGTAATGAAGGGTGTAATAATATAAGGCTACTTAATAGTTATTTACTTTATAAGTGGGCAAAGTATGGAATTACCTACGAAAGAAATTTTAGCACACGAAACCGAAGGTAAAACATTTTATCCAACACCTCTTACTAAATGCAAAATTTATAAAAGAAATATTATTTATAAATATATATATATATATATATCATCACGCCTTTTACCCATTACGGGTGTGGCACTCTGCTTACGCAGATCTCGGTAAGTGATATATTTTTGCGTATGAAGTGCGGTTACCAGCCGTCAAATCATAGCCCCCAAGGATGTTAGTGGAGGGGGAACCACAGGAGTAAATTTAAATTTGTAACTGTCGGCAGTGGGATTCGAACTGAGGATCTCACGATCCACAGTCCGACACGTTACCACGGAGCTATTTACCCCATATATTATATATATATATATATATGTCAAATATTATTTGACAGTGACATTATGCTTAAATTAAAATGTCAATCGAAGTAGTTACCAAGGTGTTGTGTATTAATATTATTGTTACAAATAAAAAAATACTCACTAGTGATTTTTATCAAAATTATTCTCACTAGTGGGAAATCCGTAACTTTCCTTGTTTAAAATTGCCATAGTTATAGAACATTTATTGAGAGGTGTTGGATAATAGTTATTTACTTTACAAGTGGGCAAAGTAAGGAATTACCCACGAGAGAAATTTTAGCTCACGAAGCCGAAGGCTGAGTGAGATAATTTTATCGAGTGGGTAATTCCACTTTGCCCACGTGTGAAGTATAACGTTTTATCCAACACTTCTTAATAAATGAAAAACTTATTAAAGAAATATTATTTGACAGTGACAAATGCTTTAAATTTTTAAATTAAAATGTCAATCGAAGTAGTTACCAAGGTGTTGTGTGTTATTATTATTGTTATAAATTAAAAAATACTCACTAGTGGATTTCCTCAAAATTATACCCACTAGTGGATAATCTGTTACTTTGCTTGTTTCAAATCGCCATAGTTATAGAGCATTTATTGAGAGGTGTTGGATAAAATATATAATCTAGAGGAACAAATACATGACAACTGATAGCAATATGGAAATCTTCAAGACAACCTATGAAGCTGAATCCTTTGCTGATACTGTCTAAACCAAACACATTAAAAGGATAACATAGATTATCAATTATAGTGGTGAAAACTAGAATTTTCTAAATTTACAAAAAGAAAAAAATTTTAAAAATGGAATAAGCACTTAGCGAGAGCAGGAGAGTACAGCTTAATAAAAATAAGTAGGAATTTCAAATCATCCACCAAGCGACCCCTAAGGACAATTATCTGAACTATGTGCGAGGACAAACCATAAAAATGTAAAGAAACCACAGGCAGTCATAGCAATACGTCACCAAAAACAGTTTAAAAATGAAGTTTATTCTAGTATCAAAATGTGTGAGGGAAACAGAGATCGATTGCTTTATATGTAAATGTCACATGCAAAAGTGTGAATGTATGGAAAAATAAATACAGTATTTAAAAAGCGTGGGTTATACAACTAGTTTTTGAAAATGCAAAAGTTTGTAAAGCGATTGATCGAAAAGCAATGCATTTCATTGAAACACGTTCCGCGCGCCGATGTTTTACATAACGTAATTAAATTAACGGGCGGCAAAAAAGGATTTTTCATTAAGCGGAACAATTCAATTCGAAATATGTGAACGTTTCGAATCGGCACTGACACAGGTTTTAATTATATAACAACGAAATTAGATCGGGCGATGTGACAATTGAGTGATCGCTAATCTAATCATAAAAAATGTCAATTTGCCGTTTCACTTTTTGCGGGCATTAAAATGCATGAAAAATTCACTTAGCAGATTGAGCGCTCGCCGGCGCAAACACAAAGCCAATAAAATTTCATTACTGCACATTTGTTGCGAGCGCACAGCGACGATGACATGGAATGGACCCGTGAACCGTGAAATACCGCCGATTGTCGCGCGCGTGTTTAGATAGTGCCCGCAATAATCACAACACGGCCCATATTACGTGTTACCTAACGGATAACAGCCCATCCTGTGTACCCGTTTCGCTAACTATTTTGTTTTCGTGCGAAGCACACAATTATAATTGTACTTTATACGTCCAACATGGAAACATTATTTCTTTGCATTCATTTAGCTATTTGTACAGGGACACAACATCGAAATGTACAGCACTTCAAATTTCCTCACCATTAATATCTGTACGGAGTGCAATTCAATATCACCCATCAGATTAGCGAAAACAACGTATTACATCCCGAACAGGTAAATAGCGAGATGATATGCTTATTCATTTTATGTGTGTATGACAACTTAATCATATACAGTATGTTCCAGCAAAATGTCAAATGATCACTGATCTAGATCAACTCGTAAGAACTTTAATCTGATTTAGATTGTTTTATGTTTCTAATCTTGATCTTGATCTAGATCGAAAAGAATAAAATCTATGATCTTAAAAAAGATCAGATATTTTTCTGCATACTGCAAGTTATCAGCCAGTGTTGCTATCGTAGATTTGTGAAATTCCACTACAAATACGTTGAAATTCCACTACTTGCTGCTACAAATCTTTTTCTTGCTAAATTATAAGATTTTAGCGGAGTTTCGTTAGCTCTGGCAACACTGGTCACTTGTTCGTTACCTAACTTTTTGTATTCTATTTTCTTAATAAGAAAAAAAAAAATACTGATCTCTTTATGATCTAAAAAAAGATCTTTCATTCCTGATCTGATCTAAAAAAATTTGGTGTGGGCAGCACACTACTTTCTTATACAAATAAAACCAACTGAACACGTATGATTAGTTTCTTGTGTGACTTTATTTTGATAATTACTTGATAGATGTTAAACCTGTTTATTTTTTTATTCTCATTGTAACTGAATTTATTTTAAAATAAAACTTTCTAACTAATAATATTAATATTACTTTTATAATATTTCACACGACACATATTTTTGACACTTCACAATTATTTGACACGACACATAGATATTAAAAATGTTTTAGTTTTTGTTCCCATTGTAACTAAGATTATAGAAATATATTCTTAAACATATAATTTAGTTTTTCTCAAAATTAGAAGCATGTACAAGAAAATAGCAAATAACATTTTATATTCCAAATATATTTGCTAACATCTGCCATTTATAACTTTTTCTCACAGCTGATTCTATTTTTGAAATAAATAGAATTTATTGTTTTGTGTGTCCAGTAAACTTCCTCTTCCGGTTTTTCAATGTCATTCAATATCAACTCAGCTCTTCATTTTTTCATGAAAGTTGTAAATTACATATCTTGTCTGGTTCATGAGATATTGCGCACACGGACATCCATCCATCCTCACACACAGGCATCATTGAGAAATTGGTCTTAACGGATTCAGTGGACGTCAAAATATGTATTTCCACAAAAATCTCGTCAACGATTTTTTTTCGTGATTCCAATACTTCCTTATACTTTGTATAAGAAGTAAAAATAGATACGATACTAAAAATTGATCTATGATCTGATCTAGATAATATTAAATGTAAAGATCTTGATCTAGATCATTTTAAAAATGATCTGTCACAACACTGTATCTGGGCTACGAATCAAAAAGATTTCTAAACCTTTAGATACATGGTTGTTAAATGCTAATAATCTCAGAAATTGAAAAAATTCTATTTCAGATTACTTTATAATCGTTTTTAGAATCAGTTATCGTAACACTAGATTGGGCATAGACCATATTCTGCCATATGAGAGCGTTCCCAATTGAACGGTTGAAATTGATGTTTTGTGACACTTTTGTAAAGTCAAGTGCGCAATCTAAAGCTCTGCATTCACTCTCTCGCCACCACCTCTCTTTATGTCATGCCGCTGATTTTTAAATATTGAAGTAACACAAAACCTCAATTTTGACCATCATGGCGGCGTTCAATTGGAAACGCACCGTAGCAGCTTATAATCAATCTAGTGTTATATAGAAATCAGTGGTTATCCTACATATTCCATTATATGGTACAATACTATTAGATACTTCTATTTGCTTCTTAAAAATAATATCATTAGAACCACCCCTTCTGTGCAATTTATTAACTTGGTTTATTTTATTTACGCGCAAAAAATAATGAACTGACACAATCCGCAAACTTAAAAGCAATCTATTCCCCAGCGACAAACAGAGTGACAATTTATTCGGTGCGGCAAAGAAAAAATTAGATATGTCGGTAAATTCGATTGTTTTGTGGGGGCTGAAAGCGTTCAAACCCTAATTTTCTAATTTATAGCCTCTGGTTTGTGGCTGTGTTTACGCTCTGGTTAAATAAATTTTGTGGCAAACTGCCGCGGGCCCCTGCGCTTGCCCTTGCCCGCAGCCCACACACCTTAGCAAAAACAATGAACAGCGAAATTCATTTATTTGTTTCGGGTGGGTTTGCAGTCGTACCTTCAAGGGTGCGCTAATTATTTCATGGTATTTTTACAGGATCTGCAAATATTTTCGTTGGAATATACCTACTCATAAAAAGATTTGCTTTTGGTTATCAAAGAGAATTATTTAATGATCACATCCTTGATTCTATTCATTTAATTTGTATGTTGAGGTAATATGTTGTGATGTACAACACGCGTTCAGTCGGGGTTCGAATCTATCGGTCAGCAAGTGTGTAGGACATTAAAATATTGCAATATCAAATACTCATTTGGCTGACCACTTATTCACTTGGTACTGTCCTATTGTGGATTTTTATGAATTTGAGGAGCAGACTAACCACTTTGGTCATATGTGGCTTCATGACTGGATGATTGTGAATTTGTGTGAACATCACAAACAAAAATGTTATTGGACAGATTATTTTTTGACGTTTCTTTAAACCATTGAAATACTTTATTGTATGTCACGTGTCTGCGTTTTAACCACTCCTGTCATTATTATACTGAGAATAATGCTCTTGTGATTATTCCCGGCAATTTTCTCTGTAGCTTTTTTGTTTTTGTTGACAGATGTCAGATGTCAGATAGTTATCATCAACACAAGTAAAAATGAGCAAAAAAAGATAGATTTAGTGACGTGCCTGATGACGAAATAAAAAAATAATCTAATTAAATATAACTCGAGAGTTCCATAAATTAGAAAATAATTCTCCAGTATCTTTCTCAAACTTGTCGCCATTTGGTAATAGCCACTCAAGCCCTACGGGCTTTCGTGGCTATTGCCTGGAAACAAGTTTTCGAAAGATCTGTCAAATTATTTTCAATTTATTCTCACTCTCTTGTTATATTATTACTGAGAATTTTGAGGGTCTCTTTGCTTAGTCAAATTTGACTTGACCTTTGTTACTCCGAAGCAAGAATGTACGACTTTGTCCATAATTATGAAAGCTGCGATGATTTGTAAAATAATGAATAATGATACTCCCTCGTCATAACAAATTTTCCAATCCAGTAACATGTCTGGGTCATGAAGTAGTTTTCTGCAAGCGTTTCCATGAAAAGTTCTGCCATGAAAGTCTTTTGATACTACATTCAGAATCTCGGACCAAACGAGAGCCTTTTTTTCTTCAAGAGGTGGTACAAATTTTATCAAGAACATATAAGAATCTTGCAGAATGTGTAATTCTGTAACTATACATTTTTCAATTACCTTCACGTCATCGTAAACACTAAATAAGGATGAATTCACTATGCTTCTGCTCTGTACAGCAATTTTCTTCTTAATACCTTGAAATTAAAATCTCCATAAACATGCCGTGTATCACCATAAGTTTTAGCTTTCAATGGTTCTTTTAATAGTCTCGGTATTATCATTTTCATGTTTTGTCGTTGTATGTGGATTAGAACTTTCAAATAAATGGCATACCTAACATCCAATAACAATCACAACGACATATTTTTTTATTCACTTAAATTAGCAAAATTGTAATATGTAAGGTTGATGAACAGCGTTGATTTTAAGAATGGATTTTCCTCTTTTCTAATCACTCAGATTAAAAGCCTTTATGCTCCGGTACATCGTACCGAAACTTCTTGTACCTTCCAGACACCTGTGTATGAGAGATTAAAAAGTAGAAGTAGAAGAAGAAGAAGGATAAAAGAAGTCTCAGATGACCTAAAATATGTAAGAGTCACTAACTGGAGGGAAAAGCAGGTGGACTATATACAAGAAGATATAATAGAAAAAAAAAGAGGTTTATCCCCCCATTAAAAGAATCAACAAGGCTTCATAAAAATGCTACGCTTATGGGTATATAGAATAAGAAATATACCTAAGTGTATCAGATATTTTTTTTATAATATTTAATTAAAATTACAACCAACTTAGTTTTTAAAGAATAGAAGACAATTTGCTGTGGGAGTTGATAATGCCAAGCGGAACCTATCGCTGTGGTGTTTGCGAAGGAAGAGGCTCCACTTGGGGTTATTAGATATTTTCTTTTATGTTACTTGATTCACGGCAAAGTGCATGTATGATGTGTGATGTGAAGTAAAACCTTTTACGGCAACGTAAGAGCGACATGATAACTATGTTGGCTTGGCTGAAGCGTTCGTTATTTATCGCGGAGTTAATGGATCGCGTTTTCCGCGGCTTCCACTGCGCCGGGAGAACGTTTTCAATATGCAAAATGTTTTTTTCTTGATTTGAAACGTGTCGTGAATAGTGTCGATCTCACCCGGATGTGTATCTTGTAATAATGTTGCTTGGAATTGCTATTCTGATCTCAAGTATGATAAAATTGTATTAGGTTGTTATTTTTATTCAGCCAATGCTATTTCTATATGTCGTCATTGATTTTCGTGGAAATGCATGTTTCAACATTTTACTTAAAATATGGAATCAGCTACGAAAAAAGTTGAAGGCTACTTGGAAGAGAAAATCATAAAAATCTATTCTATATACCAATATATCATATAGTAGTGTAATGCCCACAAAAGATTTTTATATGTGTTATTAAGTATTTAGCTGTTTCACATACTGTGTGTCCCACGTAAATGTTGGCATAGGCAGTTAACATTTAAAATCAGTTTTTTGTAAATAAAAAGTGTCCGGCAAAAAATTAAACATCCAAATTTTATGTCACAATGCTGCCAATATCCCTACATCTTATTTAATACAGATTACTTTATTTTGATACCGCAATTTAATGAAATTAATAATAATTCCTAATTTTCCGCCTACTCTTTTCATTGCTACTGACGTATAGTGCCTGCAATTTGTTTTAAATATTTTAATCTGTCACTGTTAATTTCTGGCGATAGAAACCATTCAGCGTTCATTCCTGTGATGTATTCAGATATTTGTGTTGCACTGCGCCGCCATAATACATTCTAATAATATTTAAACGGTTCTCGACATTTAATGTATTCTTGATAAAAGCGACAGATTAAAATATTTAAAACAAATTGCAAGCACTATACGTCAGTAGCAATACAAAGAGTAGGTGGAAAATTAAGAATTATTATTATTAATTACATTAAATTGCTGTATCAAAATAAAATAATCTGCATTAAATAAGATGTAGGGATATTGGCAGCATTATGATATAAAATTTGGATGCATAATTTTTTGCCGGACACTTTTTATTTACAGAAAACTGATTTTACATGTTAACTGCCTATGCCAACATTTACGTGGGACACACGGTATACAGACAATGTTTCTATACTTTAGAAAAAATTTTAAGGGTTGTTTTTTTTCCATAGTGCAAACCTATGAAAAGAAACCACAGAGTATAAAATAATTAAAACGGCAACTTTCATTCTCTAGTTAAACACCTAACCCTTATTTCTCCAAATTATAGTAAAACTAACTTTAAAAAATGTTTAAGTTCCGACAAAATTCCATCACAAAAGTTTTCATTTACCTTATTTGTTATCTGTCACAAGTTGATACATTTTATTTTTTATTCAATTAAGGTTTAATTTAAACTGACAAGCATAAAACCAGCCATTAATTATTTCCCATTTTAATCATGTCTGGTTCAACATGCTGCCCTAAATTAAATTGAATTCATTATTCAACAGAAACTGTCTCAAAAATATAGTAAAACATAACAATGAATTTATACCTCTCAGTGGCAATCACAACAATATCACATGCAAAGCACCGCGGCGTCGATGCGGCCGCCACATGAGGGCGTCGGCGTCGGCGTCGCCCGCCCCAGCCGGCTTAAGTGCCGTGACAGCTGCCAAAACATTGCGGCGAGCAATTTATTCGTAATGAGTCGACGGACACGCTGGAAACAAATCCAGAACCACGTCAATCCATTTAATTCTTAATTCCATTAAACCGGCGAGCCGCGGGGATTACCCGCAGTGATACAGTGGCGCAGTCGGTAGGATACATCACAATCAAAACGCAGGAGTTCGACCGGCGGCCGTAAGCTGCTGCGGAGCTCGTGGACAAATGAACCGCCGGAGCCGGATCCGACATGGTCTGTACGCCCCCACGACCACGACGGATGTTTGATTAGCCGATTATCTTTCAAACCAGTGACGTGCTCCGGGTATTGTGCTTTTTTGCGATCTTTTGCTGCGCTGGCTTTGTTTCGCTAAATGAGAACGGGAATATTGTTTCATAGATCTCTACGTGCACCAATTTCGTTATTTGTTTGACCAATTTTTAAAGCATTATTCATACATGATGGTTTCAACTATAAACTAGCAAATATATAAACACACCATTTACTCATTTTGGATGTGGCTCTCTGCTATCTCAAATATAAAGATACAAAAATATTAATGGAGGGATAGAACTGGGAATCTCCTAATCCACGAAATCATCACCTCTCAACAAATGCTCTATAACTATGGCGATTTTAAACAAGCAAAGTAACAGATTATCCACTAGTGGGTATAATTTTGAGGAAAGCCACTAGTGAGTATTTTTTATTTATAACAATAATATTAACACACAACACCTTGGTAACTACTTCGATTGACATCTTAATTTAAAAATTTAAAGTATATGTCACGGTCAAATAATATTTCTTTAATAAATTTTTCATTTATTAAGAAGTGTTGGATAAAACGTTATACTTCACACGTGGGCAAAGTGGAATTACCCACTCGATAAAATTATCTCACTCAGCCTTCGGCTTCGTAAGCCAAAATTTCTTTCGTGGGTAATTCCTTACTTTGCACACTTGTAAAGTAAATAACTATTATTGTTCAAAAAGACTGTATAGATGACTGTATAGAACATGTAATTTAAAAAAATCAATAACAATTAAAGAATTTATGTGCTATTAATCTCTTGTAATGAGTAATAACAATTTTGTTGCAAGAAAAGTTTTAGTCTAAGTTTAATTTTTTTTTAATTATTACTTTATTTAGTCACAGTCATAGTGCGATTTATACATGTACGTAATAGTTTCACCATCACCTCTACTGACTCATGCCAACTTTTTAAACAACATTTTACTCCATAATGTATAATATGCAGGAAAACATTTTATTTGGAGATCAGCAGATGATGAAAGTTATATTTTCTTAAAAGGATAGGGGTATATTTTTATTGGTATGGATAGTTGACCAATTGATGACAGGAATATCAATAAATTAAAACAATAACTTGTTTTGTTCAACAGCCTACCTGAAGTTTTCTTTTTCATATTAAAAATATTTTTTGAACTTTGTAACCTTAATTTTAAGTTTAGGTATAGGAACATTTATATCTTTGAAAAGGGAATACATCGGGCTATCCATTCCAATAAAAAAGTACCCCTTTCCATTCATGAAACTGTATCATTCATTCCCTCCGGCAAAACCCCTCTAAAATTTTTATTTTGCCAACCATACAATTATGTCGTTCTTGGTGTATAAGATTGTGTATTTATTTTTTTCTCTAATGTAATTAGTTAGCCACCAAAATTGATTGGTTGCTTTAAAAACTCATCCTGTATAGTATCTACCATCATTTCGAAATTATAGTCTCAATTTTCTATATATTAAATGAAACACGTTAAATTTCCTTTTTTTTTTGCAAATTGTCATTCTCAATTAGATAGATATAAGTAATATCGAAATAATGTTCTAGCATCTAGGTAATCTAATTTTAACTACATTGTATCAGTTGCATCAGCCCTAAATAAGCTTCTTCTCTTCAACGCTCCAAATCAAACATCTCTATCATAAGCTTTTTCCTGCAGCTCTCATCAACACTTAAACCACTCGACTTCCTCAATTCCACTGTCCTGCAATCTCCAGAATCATGGACTCTGCTTCCCGTTCCACACCAAGCATCTACATCCAGATCTCCACGGTGTCTGGACGTGTGGATAATATCCCACCTCCCCCGAGCCCTCTTATCGAGTTGATCTCTAGTGCCTGCCCACTGTGTTATTGGTGTTGTCGGCGAGGATGTTTTGTTAGTTTTGTCGACGGCGACGAGCGACGCCAACTCTGATGCGTCTTTGTTCTATAAGGTGGAAGGAGGGTATGTGTGAAGCAATGTGCCATGCTGCGTGATGTGCGGTGTGATGTTGTTTGCGCTCGGATGAGCTGAGACGACGATCAAGCTGGATTGTGATTTGTTTTATTGGATGCTATGGCGATTTACCAGCAATTGTTTCATAGCTTTCAAAATGACGAAGAAGTTGTTTACCTTTTGCTATAATGTATAGGATGCGGAGGCCTTTGAAACTCTATGTTAATATCTCGAATTTCTTTCATAAAAAAATAAAACTGAAGTATACAATTTTCCACATGGATTCTTCAAAAAATTTGCTTAACCCATTTAAATTTAATATAGGAATATGCTAGAAGCCGCGTGGTGGTAGCTAAAAGTAGGTCTTAACGTCAAACGGTCACGAAACAGTACCGCAGTAAGGAGAATAAATTATTTATAATGTTCCAATATTTTCAACATTAATATTAATAAATATTTGTCTTAATATTGTGGAAATATCCTGTTTTATATACAGGATGGTGATTTGAAGAAGGCACCATAGCGTTTTCAATGCTATTTTTCAAATGCTCATATATTCGCTTTCCTAATTATTTTACATCTGAAGCGAAGAAGATAAATGTTTATTCATAATTAAAAAAAAAAACAAAAAAGTACCAATTGAAAGTTATTGCTCTGTCATTATTGTTTGCTTTTAAGTGTCTGATTAAAAATGTATAATTTGAAAGAAAAAAAAAAATAGATATAGTGAAATGGTTTTATGGTCAAAATAGTGCTCGATAAAAAAGTATTACATAATATAAACTCTTAACTAATATCACCTTCATTTTGTTATTTCATGGTACTGATGATTTTAAGAAAATTATCAATAAACATTTGCGTAATACAGTCTCTGTCCATAATGTAACAAGTCTTAAGTCAGCACATTATAGTTCACACAATGATTAAGTAAGTTTAATAAGTAATAGTTTCAATAATGTTGTTTACTTGTGCCACTTATTTTGCTGACTTAAGACATACAAATATATGTATAAAGACCATGTAAGTTAGTCCACGGATCGAAGTTTTATTGTTGCTGACTACCAGTTTCGACAGGACTTCTTATTATTTTGTTCCCCTTTTAGGAGGGTTACAATAAAGTTCGGTTATTGTGTCTATATTTAGGATGGTTGCCTTACCTGAAACAGCAGTTACTGTCCTTCAAAGCGATGGCCTTCTGCTGGGTCGTAACCTCGTAACATTACGTTGAATGTCCAAAAATCTCTGTCCCTTTAGGGTTGATTTCAATTTTGGAAAAAAGAAAAATCTGGGAGAGATAAATTTGGGAAATAGTTTAGATGATTGAATGACACAATCCCCTGTTGGCCAGGATCAGAGATTTTTGGACATTACGGACATCCACCGTGATGTTACGACCCAACTGTAGGCCATCACTACAAACGACTACGCCAGTAGTTTCCAGGACTTGTACTACCGTTCTCAGAAGTGTTTGACCATCAATGAGGTGTACTCCTAAAGACAGTAACTGTTGTTTCAGGTGAGACACAATCACCGAACTTTCTGGACAGAGGTTGTATTTGCAGTTCCAGGTAGAGTAAAATTATAAATATTAGTGCAAAAAAATGTAAAAATTTTTACTCTACCATAAACTGTTTTTTTTTTTTTGTGTAAAATAATTAGGAAGCTAATATGGGACAGGGCATCCAAAACCGAATAGAATTTTCCATCCCGGGATTCTGGTATTCAAAACTAGTAAAAATTGTATTCCACGTTCGTTAAAGTCTGCGAAGAAAGTGATATTCTTGGGTCCAGGTCTGCGCCATCTAGCAACCGAAGGCCACCGAGCTTCTTGACGTCACCGGCGCGCGTCTCGTGTAATGTTTGCTCTTGACAGCCCATAACAACATACTTTGCCTACGTCAATGAGCAGATTTACCTGGATGTTGTTTAATTATTTACTCAATTTACCACAAAGATTATCCGCTAAACGATTTCGTCAGCTGCTCGAACTGCGATCTTCGAGAATAGCGAACTTTTGATGATTTCGCAGGTAGAGCGCCTAATTGCTTTAATGATTTTTCATTACACGAAGCAAATTTTGCGGAATTCTCTTGGCGGTGGTTTAACTTGGCGCACAAAGGAGATACACGTAATTTCAATCTGTGCTTTATTAACTGTCTGAAACAATCGGCAATATTTAAATGAAACGATTCCAGTTGCCGCTTCGTTGCACCCGTAATTGCCTCAAGACGTATGCTTTGATATTTGCTACACAGGAATTCACTTCAATGTAATGAATTTCAGAAGACACAAACTTGTTCTCTTCAGCCCCTGCCCCCGATTCGCGAATTTATTAACTTTCAAACATTCAATTCAACACAACCATTTTAGTTACCCTTAATTTACACATCATAACTATGTTCTTTTAATAAAATCTGATACGGGGACCACGCGACATTCTTATATGTATAAATCTGTATTTGATTGTCTTATAATTACACTCCAAATATAGAATAGATATTTTAGTTAGCAACTATAATTAGGGAAATATGTTCAGATCAACTAAAGTAAATTAGTTGGTTTTTAGATACCTAGCCATGTCTTGGATTAAAAAACTCCAGAAAAACGTTAGCATGTCGGTTTAAAAATAGATGGATCACTGCAGTAAAGTTATAACACAGGGATATAAACAGGTATTACAATAACCTACATATTTTTAAGTCAAACATGTAAAAGTATTTGTGGAAGTTTCAAATCCAGTGCTTGTCTGGGCATACATATTATTATATCTATAGTCCGGTCGGAAATGAGCTGAAGTAATAAATTTAAATGTAGAAACATACTATTGAATTTAAATAATACCTCCTGAAGGGTTATATAGGAGTACAAGTTTCCTGAAGAATCTGTTTAGGTATTTTACTTGTTACTCACTTGTAAACACCATTTACCCAAGCCCTCTATTGCCTTTGAAAATGAATCTTTACAAGTTACTAATTGACAGCTGCATTGTAAATGTTTTACAAGTTAGTAAACAAGGTAAACAATGCACGTAGCCACAGTAATGCTTACAAGGCTTGTGAGAAATCTTTTAAAATAATTTTTGACAGAACAGTAACAGGTCTCGGTTATAATTTATATTTGATTTACAAATGAGTATCAAGTAAAATGTTGTACAATACACGAAAGGAAACTGTTTTTACTGTTTCAAGGAGGTGACAGGCTTGCCTTATCGACTCGCCGGTCATTTCCTCCATTCGGCTGTGAAAACAGTTTTACCTTGCTTGTAATGTAAATAATTATAAATTATCTAGATACAAAATCTCTACTGTATTTAGACTTTTCGAGTGTCTGTTGCAATTAATCAAGAATGCACTTATCCAATTCACATATATGTTTTAAAAATCTAGTTTCGTAATTGTAAATAAAAACAATAATAATATAAATAAATAAAAATAACGAACGTCAGTTAAAATTGCATATTCTAATAAATAAAGTGTTATATATTGAAGCGTACATACATCATTTAATTCAAAACTACAGTATCTCTTAGCAAAAATTATTGGCGGATTGATATTTTATTTATTATTTTCTAATAGACTATAACATAAACCTGTGAAAAAAAAACAGAGCATAAAATAATTAAAACACTAACTTTCATTATACACACAATTTAAATTTCCTCAAAATTGTAAGCAGTTACAAGTAAACTAAAAGTAATACTAATTGAATTGTGCTTCCAGGAAAATTCCAACAAAAAAAGTTCTGCTCATTGCCATCAAACTTGCAATTATGAAAATTGTTGTTTTCTCTTGTATCGTTCGTGAGTTATTGAACACACGGACACATATCATATACCCAGCCACTCATCCATTTATCCATACAGCATTATTGAAGAAATTGGCAAAACATGTTTCCAAAAAAATTTCATCATTTATTCGTTATAAACACATGATGGTTTCGAAAACAACAAACACGTATTCAAACCTTTCGAAATTTTCACTATAGCACTGTGTTGTAGGTTTGTTTCAGAAACCATTCAAATTCGCATAAATCGCTCGGCAGAAGTTCAATCGGTCCGAAGTAATTTTTATCACATCATTTCAATAATTTCGCAGTTTTGGAAAACGATATTGGAAGAACAAAGCAAAAAAATATTTAATATTAAAGTGAAAGAAATAAAAAGTCGTCAGGCTGGCGCAGTGGGCACTGGCCGCTCGTTGGCCGTTCGTTGGCTCGCTGCAAATGTCCTCAATGAGGTACGAAATAGGAAACGCGAAAGAAGCGCCGGAAAAAAGATCGAGGATGACATCAGTGGATGGCAAAAACAAGGCAACTTGAAGAAAAGAAACCGCGGTTATGTTCGGCGCGCTGATTCTCCCCGTGGCATTTACGAGCTTAAATCGCGATAAAAAATGGACACGCCACTATTCTACACGACTTTCATTTATTTATACGCAATCATTATTGCATTATCTATGCCGCTCCACGGGCCAGACACCGACTAGCAAAACTCGTGATAAATGTGCGCACAAACACCAGCGAGAATTATTGAATGCCAGACGAGCTTTTTTAAGATCGAGCTCAAGATTTAATGAAATCGGTTTTTTAACAATAGCCGCGTTGTTCTTTTCAATCCAATATTACATTTTTGCCATGAATACTCGTACACTGCAGACATTTCGTTTTATTTTAATAACTGCAGTCTTGCAGGATCATGGGTATTAATAAGAAACCATTTGGAATTTAATTTGCTGAATATTCTTCTTTTCAAATGCGGACAATATCAGTAATCAATAATGTTCTTACACTGCTTATGTTCCAGCTACATTTCAGAGACATAAATATTTAATTAACTTTATAAAAGAAATCAGAATATCCACACGAACACATATAAAAGAGAAAAAATTCATTGAAATTTAAATAAATATGGTGCTACACCTAATGTAAACACTTTTGAAAACGGCTGTACATGTCCTGAAAACTTCTGACTTAGTCGTCTTTAGCGATATGACTAGAATACCATAGTCAAAATGGACATTGTCGTGACATATCACTAAAATTTTGGGTTTTATTTTATTGCGATACTATATGATCTAAATACTAAGAAAGTCAATGCCGTAGTGTACATCGTCACATCTGTCATATTTATTGAGATATGACGATTTTAGAGGTTTTTCGAAAAGGGATTTTGAGGATCAGTAAGTAAAATACTATGCTATATTTCGTCAAATATTGATGTGTTTTCCGTGCATTTTATAACTAAATAGAAAAATTTTCAATTTAAAATTTTCACAAAATTTTGATTGGCGATAATTCGAAAAATATAACAAATATGGAATTAAATCATACATCGTTCGATATATTCTACAACAAGTAATGGAAAGCACATATTCCACGCGAGCAAAAAGATATGCCATTCCGTTACATGTTGTAGACTATACTTTCTATAACAAAATTTTGGAAATTATACAAAAAAATACAAATATAAAACTGTTGAAAATGTCAAATTAAAAAAAATAAATTAAATCAAACAGACGTAACCATAGTTAATACTTCATTTATCGCGGCTCTGATTCGTCGAATATATTCCATTCGCGGCGTATGGAATATTAGTGATTCCATAACTTTTTTAAGTTGTAGAATGCGTAATTTCCAAAACAGTGTTATAGAAAAGTATATAAGTATGCAATATTTCAGAATATTTGTATTAACAGTTAGAATGTTAGAGCAAAAATCTGAAAATGGCCCAAAATTGTAAATGTCCCAAGGGGGGAAATTTTCAAAATATGCTATTTTGTCATAAAATCTATGGTCAACCCAGAACTAGGCCCAATTTTTCCATATATTGTATAGTTTTTGAGTTGTAGACCCTCAAAGTTGCATTTAGAGATACATAAAAAATCTTGGTATCTCAAAAAATACAAAAGCTGGAACGTTGCGCTCTATGGCAATGGTTTTTTTAGAGTTACGCAATAAAAAGAATTTTTCTACTTGTGTTATTAGTAAAAATGAATTGATAAATGAAAATTTTATGTTTGTATTTCCTTGCCATAACTAATTCAAGTAAGCATCAACACGAACAAAACAGGAAAATTGTCCAATCAAATATTCAGAATATAAAATATTGAATAAGAACTTACTGTTTTATAGATTTCCAGACAGACAGCATTCAACGAAATATGCTTTTTAATATTTAATACCTCGACTTAATATTCCTACGTACAATCGCTATACAACAATCAACAAGAGGTGCACATGTCACACGAGCGATTTAAAGTTCTGTTAATGGATTCATGAGTTATTCATTGCTGTTCTGCGTAACTCTTTCATAAATTCTGCATAAAATACATAAAACATTTCTACTCTTTCGCATCAAAGCGAATTCGAGATAGATCGAATTTATGGATTATTGGCAATCAGAGCTGCAGCACTGAACCTGGCGAACCTCAGTCACGGCACGCCAAAAGGTTTAACTGATTTCCAGGAATACAAATTTACTTCCTTGTTGCTGATTTTCATTACGTCTACCCGATTTCTCGACAAGATAATGGCCAAATATACTCTTTTTCAAACTACAATTGTTCTACTTCTATACCTTACATACTCGTACATACGTAAATTTCAAATTATCAGGTTGTTCTTAGCAATTGTTTCTCTGCTTATTGACATGTTGTTATTTATTTACATTAACTAAACTCTGGACGCCCAAAAGATAGAGTAGACCCTCCTCTTCAATTCTTCAGCGTTATTAAAATTGTAGCACATCGTACTCTCAGTTTAGACTCTGCCCATTTATTGAATTACTGTTTCTGTTTGGCGTCCAGAGTATATTATCTATTACCGCGATCGTGTCCACAATACGTTGGTGTACACTGAGCTAAGATTGAGAAGAATATTGTTCAAAAGTGGCAGTGAGTCAGTTGAGGTGGTTTGACAATCTCGAGCGAATGTCGAATGAATGGTTGGTAATAGTTATTTGTCAAACTAGAGAGGAAAGCGCTTATTTTTCCCCCTAGAGTTCGAATATTTCGAACGAGAGTGGAAGAAGAGCTTTCCTCTCGTATTAGACACAACATTTTTTTTCACGACATGTTTGTAAAAACGATTTGCTCGGACCTAAAATAAACTTTGAGAACACAACTGACAGACTGACTCGTCAAAGGTTAGGCACAAAAAATTAGCTTGCTTATTTTCTGTGGTCTTCAGGAGAAGAACGGTGGGGTTTCCTACCATGTCGTGAAAAAAAAACCATCACGCCTTCTACCCATATTTGGTGTGGCAACTCGGTAGGAGATATATGAAATGTGTTATTTTAATCACCTTCAGCGTTTTTAGTGGAAAATTTTTTGACATCCCCTAAGAGCTCTGGCACCAAGCGATTCTCATTTGTTTCCAAAACTGAAGGAATTTTTGAGTGGAAAACAGTTCGCAAACGATGAAAACCCCAAAGAAGTAGTAACATCTTGTGCGGTGGAAAAGTATAACATCGAAATTAAAACACGGTACCACATTAAAATAAATTCTTTGTCGGCTATGGCTTACATTGAAAAATAGGGTAATGTACTATAACTTTGTAAATATAGTTTTGTGTTGATGTCTTTCGTTTTTATTTAGTATAGACTTCGTATATGTGGCTAAGATGGAAGGTGAAAGATTGATTCCGAGTGTGAAGGATGGATGAGCATGTATAAATGTGGACGAAGCGTAAGTGGTGGAATGTTTGGAGGAGATTGAATGTGTATCAGGGTTCGTTCTACTTCACCATGTGGGAAATTATGTATGTACTAAAGAATGAATGTACCTTATTTTTCAATGGTTTTATGAACATAAGTAGAAATGTAAATCATTATAATTTGCTTGGAAAATATTTGAACTTCCAGCAGAAGTAAAAAGAGTAGAGTGAGACAACT
Organism: Poecilus cupreus; assembly: GCA_963942605.1. Classification (NCBI taxonomy): domain Eukaryota; kingdom Metazoa; phylum Arthropoda; class Insecta; order Coleoptera; family Carabidae; genus Poecilus; species Poecilus cupreus. Next base: position 32,613,661 of record OZ012720.1, read on the forward strand.
TAACACAAAACATACTTAACTAATACAACGCGGTAGTAAAAGGCAAACGGGCAAATATTCATTGAAACAATATTAACTTACACATTCTACTTTTAGTTTTCATTACATTTCCAGGTTTTCCGAGTGCAAGTTTACAATAACTGTGTCCACACACACGGCACACGGTGCTGTAGTTTGCTATGAGCAGCGTCCATATTTGTCGAGAGCTCGCAGCAGATTCAATTAGCGCGGTGCGATAGGGTTAAAGAGCGCCGCCACAAGTTATCAGCGCTGACCTCGTACGTGCAATAATCAGTCCATAACCCTCCCCCGACCCGCCCTCCCGCCACGAGGGCTGGAGATTGATTAACATGGGGGATGATGTATAATATGGCAGCTGCCTCAACTATTGATAGCTTACAAATTATAAAACTTTAAATTTTAACTATTATTTAAAGTTAAAGCAGCAAATGACAACACAGATCAAGTTTATACGCACGGCAATAAAAACTTTTTAACGAAAAATTGAACTGACGAATAAAGAAACTGAAAAGCTCCTAAATAAAGTAACTAATTTTGATTCGATGTGAAACAAACAATCAACGAACGTCGACTCAAAATTAGTTACTTACATTAGCTTAGGAGCTTACTTTTTAAATCTAAAAAGGTTTACTTTATTTTTCGTTTTAAACTTTCTCTTTTCGTCGGTTTAATTTTATGTTAAAAAAATTTAATTTTTAATTTTTGTGGCTACTTATTTTTCTACTCTTAGGAATGAAAAAAAAAAAGAAAAGAATCAGCGAAATCGGATAACCCGACACAAAGTACATTTTAAATCTTAACAGAGGTTTGTATATTTATGAAACTTGCATTTTTATTTCCAAAAACCAAAATACTTTTGCAAAGACATCTGATATTCATAATTATAATACTAGGCATACTAATAATTTCTATGCACCGGTAGCCAAACTAAATGTTGTTAAAAATTCTCCTGAAATATTTGGATTAAAATTGTTCAATAAATTACCAGAGAACTTAAAACAAATTAATAACTTAAAACATTTTACAAAAGAACTTAAAAAATATTTAATCCTCCATATTTAGAAGAATATTTCGGCATATAAACATATCATAAGCAATTTTGTATTAAATTTTTTTACACTTTCTATACACTGTTTTAAGTATCTATGGAAATAAATTTCTTCATTATTATTATTAGAAGCAGTTAACATGTAAGAATTCTGTGGATGAATAATCAGCTATCCCCTACTTTCCTTAGAGGTAAGAATTTTTTTTCAAATTTAAATTGGACCAAAATCCAATTTATTACCCCACAAAATAAAAAAAAAAAACATCAAAATCGGATTATTCTGTAAAAAGTTGTGTATGGTCCTACATATAGGCGTAGACTTGAGAACTTTCATCTTTTTTTCATTGGTTAAAAATGTAAATATATCACGAAGAATATTTCATTTTGAAGGTGAAATAGACAACGGTAATTTTAGTCGCAAATATGTTCTATTGATAGTGTTGAATAGTGTTCCAAGTTCGTCATATCATTCTTAGGATACAGATTTGCGGACGCTCTGGCATGCAACGTGCAACTTCCGCGAAACTCACAACTCGAAAATTAATAGAGATTAATGGTCATTAATTAAGATTAATATACAACGGCAAGAAAGTGAATTAAGCATTGAGCAGGCGGGCGTGCGCGATGATTGATTTATTGTTGTCTGTTGCGTTGTTTGTTAGCCGACTGGTTGCTGTTTATTGTTGCAGACGCAAATAGATGGAGAATTTGTTTTTCCTGAAGTTTAATCTGAGAACTTTGTTTACTTGTGTAAATTGCTGATGAAGAATTTTTGCCTGATGAGCAACTGAAATCCTTCAAAACTCCACGTTATTTTCTCAATGAAATTTAATCTGTTTTCATCTTAATTTTCAGGGATTCGACAGATTAACCGCTTATGCCGTTTCAGCACCAATTTTCCTTCTTTGTCTTTATCAATAGTATATTGTACAACGAGCATGGAATGGTACTCATTTCCTACTAGTATGAAATGGACATTCCATGCGAGTTGTACACTATACTTTTTCTACGACCACGATATTATTTCAAAATTAATTTTATTTTAATAATAAATTTGTCCCGCGGGTTTCACCATTCCAATATTTGACAATTCTAAATAATTATCCTAGCAATGACACCTGTACTTAAATGAACGGATCTGTATTGAAATACTCACAAAACAAATTCATTTCGCACGATGCTTGCCGTGCCCCGTGTCCCGTAAAAATCTGGATGTTACATTCCATCATTTTTCGAAGCTGGATAAACGTCATATTTATAAAGTAAACCAATTTGGAGTGCGAAAAAAACCTTGGAAAAACTAACAAAAATAAACAACATGAATGCGTTTAAAATAAATAATATGCCCTGAATATTTTGTACCAGACGGTTATGTACATACATCTAAGTAAAATTTTAGGTTATAATACGAATTTGCTCCGAAATCTTTTCACTTTGTATTTAACTAAGTTCATAAATTAAATTAAATCTGTATTCAAAATTAATGTTCCTCATATTTGTTCATTTTTTATTATTTTTTTATTCAGTTGATTTATATCAAGAAACGTATATCTAACCTATAACAGTACAACAATATAGCAATGCAGTTGTTGCATTTTTCACTCAAAGTCAGCCATGCAGGAACAAACAACACTCATCACTTGTTCATCTCCTGCAATTTTCTTATTAACTTGATGGGATCACCTCGTAAATTCGACGTTGACATACAGAAAGCCACAACACCCACAGCCACTGTCCCTTTCATTTAATTTTTTCCCGCATTTAATCAATTGGCAGTATATACAATGTGTTCACTTTTTTTAAAATTTAGTTTGCAGAATCTAATCGTGACACTCATTTTTTATATTTTATATGTAAACAGTACTAATATCACATTCGAATCTTCACCCTAATTGACGCCATCTTGGATAGGCCACGCCCCCATAAGAGGAATCAACTGAATCAATTGAAATTCATAATTATACTGTAAAAATCAATTAACTTTGTCATAATAACTTATTATTTTATTTTATTATAACGATCTACTTGGAACGTATAATATGTAAAAACAAAAATGTATTTGATTCCGTTGGGGAATATTGTTTGAGCAGCAACTTATGGCACAGTGTCGTTTTTTCAATTTGGAATCCGGTTGCGCTAAACCGGGTTGGCGTGGGGCACACGGGCAGCGTAGCTTCCGGGTTCCGGGCGATCCGGTTGCCGGGGCATCGCGAATGGAAATGAGTGCTGACCGGTATATTGAAATGGCAGCCGGCTGTTGGTTGCACATAATGGAAACACCCGTATAACATGCATGTAGGATTTGAATTTCCATAGATATTGACAGTTGTCGAGGTTGGCGCGCGAACGTGATACAAAATTCTAATTGCATTCTTTTTTTACTTTCCGGGAACATGTGTCATGTCGGCGTATGCTAATCGCTGTGCGAGCCATAAACATGGAACGCGCTTATGAGTTATCGAGCGGCGGACACTCGTTTTCGATTCACGCGCATCGATGAATAAATAGTTGCGGAATGGAAAAACGAGTGAATATACCCCGCAAAGAGCGTGATTATGCGGATTAGCCCGTTCCGAAGTCCGCCGCGACCCGCACTGTGATTAATGATTCGCCCGCCCGGATCATCTTTGTCATTTCATTGTAAATTGGTTATGCGCGCGACCTGTTTTGTTTTATTATTATTGCAAAATTGAGTTCGCAGCTTAAGCTCAGCTTATGAGCACTACCATATTGGAATTAATTGCCATGTCATGTTCATAATATTATTGTGTTTCTGTCCATTTGTGTTTCGCTGCAATATTGCTTTTATGCATTTTCACACCATTCACACCTGTCATCTTTCCTCGGAATTTTTTCGATTATTCAGTTTGCAAAATAGTCCGTACAAATGAACTAAAAACTATGGTAATTGTATTTCATATATTTCTTTTATACCTAGCATAAAGAAAAACATAGGAAGAAGAAATCGATGACTCTATTTAAACCAACTGTTCAATGTCATTGGGAACCTACATACTTGCAGTAGCTCATGAACAAGAAACATAAGAGTACCAAAAGTTCATAACTGAACTAGTCATAAAAGCAAAAATTTCAGGAGAGACAAAAAACATTCTCCAAGTTCCAAAGAGATACTGGACCAAAATAAAGGTAAAATTTATTGCATTGTATATTATTTCTAGATTTTATTTTCTGGAATATGTAACTGGTTAATAGAAAAAAAAACATTTTTTTCCTTTTACTTACACATGTTGTTTCTCAAACATAGGTACTTTTTTTTTAATAAAAATTTTAAGTAAAACGCTTTTACAAAACCTAAATAAGTAGAAACAATTTACTAAGATACATAAAAAAAAATTCTAGATTTTGAAGTACAATGTCAACCAAAGCAAAATCTAATCAGCACGTAACTTCAATAATCATATTCTAAATATAAGTTGCCACCTAAATTTCTTCCATTTAGTTATTTATATTCCTGTACATATTTTAGACCAGTGAAAAAATACTGAGTTATAATATATCCAAATTGAATAAAATATGTAGATATAAAGATTAAGTAAAGAAAAATTCAGCGAAAATGTAATTTAAAGATAGCGCGCCCGTATTACATTAAGATGAATAAAGCATTAAACAAAGTATATAAAAAGATACTGGAAGGAAACTTTCATCTTTAAAAACACGCAAAATATCTTTAAAACATTAAAACAAAACGTTTATAAATGCGCGAAGTACGACCAGCAGTCCTCGCGGGCAGCCGCGTCACGCCACCCCTTCCGCGGGGCGCGAGGGGTGCAGCGAGGAAGTTACCGACCGCACAGCGGGTCGTGACATCTCTTCAAGAACACGTACCAACAATTTTAGTCGTGAATTAAATACAACAAAAAGAAACAGATTAACGAAGAGAAAAAAGCGGGGAATGAGTCTTTGTTCCGGTGTCGTCCTGGAGAAAGAAGAAGACGAAAGACGTATGAGGCAGGCCGAGGGATGCCCAGGGCAGGCCCAACGGGTAGTGCACCGAACACCTACCCTACCCTATTCATACCATCATGTTAGGTTGTTACATTATAATATCTCACTAGGTAATGGTAGTGGAAGACATTGAATTGGGATTATAAATAAATGAAGCAAAAACAAAAATAATAGACTAACTGCTTTGGTCATTTGACGCTTCAGGAGTAGATGATTGTGAATTTGTGTGAATACAAATGACCATCCCTTCAGTGGGATTCAAACCATCAAATTCGGTGAAGAAGATTTAAGCATAAAGATGTTAGAAACAACAGAATGAGAAAATATAGTTAATAAGTGAAAGAGAAGCAGAAATAAAAGAAAAAAAAATGGTAACAAGAGTTCTCCACGCAACCAAAAATTTACTAAAACACAAGATTGCAACAAACTAAAGATGTAAAAGTGAGAATTTACCGAAGAATAATAAAACCAATAGCTAATAAAGTGACTAATAAAATAAGAAGAAGCTTTAATAACAGTGGAACGAAAAATAATTGGAACAATATAAGGACTATTAAAGATATCGGAAATCGAATGTAGATTAAGAATTTAGCATGATATAGAACATAAATTGAAAGGCGAAGACATAGTGGAAAAGATCATGCATCAGAGAGTCAGATGGCTTGACCATATACGGAGAGCAGAAGAAAAGGATTCAATTGGGCAGACCCAGATCAACATGGCTAAAGGAAGTAGAAGAAGATATAAAAACAGCAGGTATTAAAAACTAATAAAGTAAAACAAAAAATAGAAAGGTGTGGAAAACCTATCTACAAGGATTTAGGGGAGATTGATCGACTCCAACAAAAGGATTTGGAGAGCTTCATAAGATATTAGGACAATATATTATAGTACAGAACTCTGCTTCTACAGATTTTGATATGTGATATTTTTTTACACTAGCTTTTAAGTCAAACCCCCAAAATTCTTAGTGGAGGAAGGACCATAGGGATAAAGTTAAAGACATCTGTCGGCTGAGGCATTCGAAAAGACGATCTCTTTGCTATCAATAAATGAGTATCCCTATTCATATATATTGAACTAAAATTTGGCAGTTAGTAGCCGCAGTCCAGCTTAGAAATTATTTGTGCTCGAGGTAATTTCGACTTGTGTCCAAATTACTAAATATGGTCAGGCCGGTCCTGAGTTGGCGTCCAAGCTAACGAGCCTGCACTGAACCTCCGCCAGCGTCGCGGCGTCGCCGAGAAAAAGGAGATTCAAAGCCCTCTAGACTGAACCTTCATTAAGTTGCTGTAAGCTGGCCGCAGCGTAAAAACCCAATCAATGGAGATGATCCGCTACTGTGAGTTGGAGGAAAAGGAGGAGAGGAAGGGCACCAGAATGCATACGCTGCACTCGATTGTTAAACGCGACAAAGAACCAACTTGATAAAGACGAACGAACAGATAAATCAAACTGTAAGATTGTAATATTCCGTGCTAATGATTCGCTGTAATTTTCAACCGTGTTTGTTAGTAAATATTTATAAGCAGTGTCGAAACAATTACTCAGAGGCATATATTTGTGCGAGAGCGTGATTTTGCTTATTGTTCGCAGTGTTGTACGAACAGTTGAGCTAAAATGTATTGTAATTAATGCAATCGTCACACAATCAAGCGCAATCCATGCTATTCAAACCAGACCTGCTCATGTTACACCAGCGACCCGCTGCGGAAATCTAACTGCTAATTTCACCCGGAATGCTTACTTGCACATAATTGTTACAGTGAAGAGATTATTGTTGTAGACACTTTATATTAATGCATTTATGGTTTGTGCAATGTGATGCAGAAGGTGCAATACATATTCAATTCTTGATTAGATATTAAACCATTACTATTAGTATAACAACCTACCAAGCTTGAAGTTTACACAAAATTTCAATTGTTACCAATCTGAAAAATTTGAAAAATTATATATTTTACTATGAAAATATAAACATATCTCAGGAAATAGTAAACTCCTGCCACTTATATTTGAGAGAGGTTTTTGACAGTTCAGAAAATAGAGATCAGGATGATGTATGATCGTGTATGTATATATGTACGAGGGTTGCCTTTTATATTTCGGGATTAGAGAAAACAAATGAATATTTATCATCAAAAATGGCTTTATTGCTTTTCAAAATATTCACCATGTAGATCAATACACTTTTGCAACGTGTGAACCAATTTTCGAAGCCCTTTTTCCATTCCGATTGAGGTATCTCCAAAACATGCATTTTGAGCGCATCGACCGCTTCATCAAGTGTCGAAAAATGTTGACCTCGCAATTAATTTTTAATATTCGGGAATAAAAAGAAGTCATTGGGTGCCAAGTATGGACTATACGGCGGATGACTCGTCAAATCGACGTTTTGAGTGGTCAAAAATTTCCTTGTCTCAGCCGATGTGTGCGAGCTCGCATTGTCGTGGTGGAGAATGATCCGTTTTCAGCGGTTGGTTTTTCTTATTTTTCCGAAGACTTCTGGCAAACAAATGGTTGTGTACCATTCAGAATGGACCGTTCTACGTTACCTCAATGGTACGATTGAGACAGGTCCAGTTTTTCAGAAAAAACAGGCGACCATTTGCTTCGAAGTGCTTCGCGCCCGAACGACTTTTTTGGGTTTGGCTCGCCTTAGAAGACCCCTACAGTCGACTGCTGTTTACTTTCGGACTCATACGCATAGATCCACGATTCGTCACCTGTCTCGATGTCATACACATGTTTTGAAGCACCGCGATCGTATTTTTGAGCATTGCTTGCGACCCATTGACACGAGCCTTTTTTTGAGCGATTGTCAAATTATGTGGGATCCAACGTGAAAAAATTTTTTTTACAGAAAAATGTTTATGCAATATTGTATGTATGCTGGTCCCACTAATGTCCAAGGTTGCTTCAATCTCATAATAAGTTACATGACGATCTTGCAATATCAGTTCGCGCATAGAATCAATAATTTTCGTAACAACAATCGATTTTGGACCACCTTCACGAAAATCGTCGTTGAGCGAACTACGGCCGCGATTGAATTCAGTAAATCATCAATAAACACTGGTCCCTGATGTTGCTTCATCGACAAAAATCGAATTAAGTTCATCGATGCACTGTTGTTGACTTAATCCACGTCTAAAGTTGTAAAAAATAATCGCACAAAAATGTTCACGATTTAAATCCATTTTTTGGCCGACATGAATTTTTCAAATTACTGTTAACTACACAAAAAGTGTTCGTACGTCAAAACGTTCTGAGTACATATATTGTCAAAAATGCCAAACTTTACTATAGGAACGTCAGTTGCCAGATAGCAGCACTAGGATCGCCGAATCCCGAAATATAAAAGGCAACCCTCGTATATGACGATATTTTAAAATCTAATATTTTCAATTTAAAAATTAATTTATTTACTTTAAATGTCCAGGATAAAAGCTGATCAGATTTTGGTAGCTATTGGTTGACCGGACGGGTAATTTACTAGCAAGGATATCATAATTTTTCCTACATATCTCAGTAAACAATTTAATTATATAAAAGACATAGAACTTTTTTTTCTTTACATATTTTTACTGAATTTCATACATTTAAAAAAATTAATGTTAAAATTGTGAGTTATTAAAAAAAATCCATGCGATTTTGAAAAACCAATAGCCTTGATAAAAAAAAATATTTTAAAGTGTGGACAATTTGGTGGAAAGTTATGTATTCACCACATTAAATTTGCTTGAATGTACGTTGTTATTAATTTTTATTTTGTATATAAAAATTAGTTTAATGTTTAACTTAGTCCTAGAACTCTTAAACCCTAAAGAAAAGATTTTTATGTAAGTTGTTAAAAATATTTATTAAAATTCAACGTTTCGAAATTATTTGTCAAGAAAAACAAGTAAAAAATTTAAAACCAAAAATATTTTGAAAGCTTTTTCAACTAATAATATAATTTACTTTTATGATAATTTAGTTAGGGAATATAGATTGTCGAGATTTTGTCTTGTACCCTGAGAAAACACATTGAGTATACTCTGTTTCTATGTGCAGTAATTGGCTCTTGAGATCTCAGAAAGAAGGTTGAAATCCTTCCCCGCTGTTGATGAAAGTAGTTGATAATATATTTTGTTCAACAAGTTAAAGGTCTTCAATATTAAATAACGACAACATTCGTTTTCAAAAATAAATTGAAAAGTCTAAGGCGAAGAACAATCTGAAAGTATTAAGAAAATATCTAAATACGTATTTCCATAACTAAGATCATCATCAGTATATGCAACAGGAATAAAAGCAATTTTGCACAGCTTGTAATCCAAGTCAGTGGTCAAGATTAAAATATTAAATTTTTATTATTTCTTTAAGGGTTAGGATTAGATATTTTTCTTAGTATATTCCTTTTCGTTTTACATCATAATAAAATGAAATTCGATGGTTGCACCGAGGATGGGTTTGCGCGTACACATCCAGGCGATTGGAGGCGGCATAGCAAGCGTATTTCGTACATGTAACATGTACAGCGGAAACCGGGCCAGTTAAGGGTCCACCTCCTCCTCCTCCTCGCCCCATGCTGGACTATTCACACGCGCGTGAAGAATGCGCTGCCTTTGTGCTACATACACACACTTCGCATTAAATTTGACCCGCGCACAACGAACACACATCCACACCCACGGCCGCGGCCGCAGCCGCCCTCGCGGAGTGTGAACGGAATTACCGAAAGATTTATCCAACGTATCATTTATATCACAACGAGCTCAAAGGGTTCCGACCTCGTGAATGTTGTTTACGCCCCGAGTAAAAATGGTCTTTGCGTTTCCTTTAAAAAGCTCTCGCCCGGGCCAGGACCAATGTAGTGTCGCGTCCTTTCTTACCGGCGCGCCGCGGACCAGTAGACCCGGCTTGTTTGTTGTAATGCGGTGGGGGCTTTGACAACTTGTATTGAGAAAAGAATACGGTGCACGACGGAATTCATGTTGGTATACATAAAACTCAACTGGTTTACCTCTCATACCATTCTTGAGTCCACACATGTTAAATTGACTAAACCAAATAAACAATTTTGAATTAAAGCAAGAAATAAATAGTAAAATATCATTATTGGGATTGCTGCACATGTGAATGGAAACGAGGCGCAAGTGTTGTGCAAGGATTAGAACAATTAGAGTTTTATGGTTCGTGCTACCCGACGCTTTGGGATACAACGATATGTTATTTATATATGTAATGGATACATTTTATTTACATCTACCTTGGATGTTTAATTATGTAGAAATATCTCATTAAATTATTTAATTATCAATGAATAAAATTGACAACTTTCCTCTTATAGATAATTAACTAGAATCCATAATAATACATTTCTGATATATTAGGAAATATTGGGATTTAACTGAAACCCACGTACATTGAATAAGATTTAAGGTGAACCATCCGGGCCAATACGGGCTGAAGATAGCGCAAGATGAACATGACTTTTTTGAAACAATATATCATTATTATAATAAATGAAACATATAATGTTTTATACCTACGTTTGTAGATAAAAGTCCAAAGTTTTGTAATAAATTTTAAAATGCCAATTTTGTTTACATATTATACATGAACATAATTTTCAAAGTAGTCAAATATATGTCACACATTCCCATGAACGACTACAGTAATACAAATAATGTGTATATTTATAAATATGATCGTCTATAACATACTAAAATTATTTTACATTTGAATTTACAGTTTTTGAGAAACAAATAAAAATATACCAAAAAGTGTGGTTTTTGGTATATTCTTATTTGTTTCTCAAAAACTGTAAATTCAAATGTAAAATAATTTTAGTATGTTATAGACGATTATATTTATAAATATACGAATTATTTTCATTACTGTCGTCGTTCATGGGAATTAGAAATTCAGTATCAAAATTCTGAATTTTTGACCAACTAGACTTCAACGAATATTTTTTTATAGTTGGATGTTTCAGTTATCCTTTTCATCCACATATATAAATACTAGAATGTTCAAAGACTTCACAGTAATAATTGTTTTGTTTTTCGATAAGAATAATTGTAAGAAATAATTTATTGAAATTTGAATTTGCAAAACAAAATTCATGGGAGTGAACGAACCCAACGAAATTATGTTCTTCATCTGACATTGCAATGTACAAGTCACTGTAAAAAATCCATGATATTTTGACGAATGGAGGTTGTTGGACCATAAAGAACATGAAAATAAATAAAGAATACAAAATTTGCTGTTTTTTAAAAAAATAAAGGGTTCGTTCTTTCGACGCGTATGTTTGACCTTAAATATAGTCGATATAGTCAGAATTGATATTCGCGGAGTTGATAGTTGAAGTTGTAGTCTCGGATTTGACAGTCGGTGGTCGATGGTCGGTAATCGGTAGCATGCAGTAGGTACTTTGGTCTCGAGCAACTCAAGGATATTTATTACAATGATTATTTTTTGACGTTTCTTAAAACCAATGAAATGCTTTATTGTATGTCACGTGTCTGCGTTTTAACCAATCCTGTCATTATTATACTGAGAATAATGCTCTTGTGATTATTCCCGGCAATTTTCTCTGTAGCTTTTTTGTTTTTGTTAACAGATGTCAAATGTCAGATAGTTATCATCGACACAAGTAAAAGTGAGCAAAAAAGATAGATTTAGTGCTGTGCCTGATGATGAAATCAAAAAATAATCTAATTAAATATAACTCGAGAGTTCGATAAATTAGAAAATAATTCTCCAGTATCTTTCTCAAACTTGTCGCCATTTGGCAATAAGTTTTCGAAAGATCTGTCAAATTATTTTCAATTTATTCTCACCCTCTTGTCATATTATTACTGATAAGTTCTTAGTACTAGTTTTTAACCAATCATGATGCAAACCACTTGAAAATTTAACCAATGGGAACAGTATTATACGGATAAATGCGTACGATTAGTTTTTAACCAATTGTAATACAAAACACTTAGAAATTCAACCGATAAAAACAGTATTACATTGATCAAATCCCGTTATCCCGATAAATCCCCGTTACCCCGATAAAATCCCATTACTCCGATAAATTCCTACGCCTAGTTACTAACCAATCACGGCACAAAACACTCAAAAATTCAACCAATGGAAACAGTAGGACTGCTAAAATCCCATTATGCCGGTAAAACCTCGTTACCCCGATACAATTTTATTTTGTGTTGTCTTTGGAATTTATCTCATCAAATACCACACGGCCTCTCAGATTTTCTCAGATAAATTTTTATTTTAATGAACTCATTTTTTTTTATTTTAAGCAAAATCATTCAAGCAAACTGACATTAGGTAAAAAATAAAAATGTATGTATAAAATCAGAAGGTCTTGTGACATTACCTCCGATAATAAGATTTGAAGGCGGCAACATTGACAAATTTCATAAATAGGTGATATTTATTAACTAATTTATATTTGACATTTTTCCGAATTAGACAAATTGACAATTTCACAAAAAAATTTCAACAAATTCAGTTTGTATATGTGATATACTTCGAAAAAATGATATGAGTCTGCGGCAGGAATGTCCCTATCTATGTATATAGCGAATGATGTGGTTTTATTGTGCTCGATGAAATGTATAGTTCAGGAAAAAAGTATATAAATTAATTTCAGTTTCACAGTATGAAACTGTAAGTACACAAGTTTCATACATTAATTTATTTATATTGCAATAAACAATTGTATTTCATTAAATAAATGAAACAGGAACATTGTACTATATAAAATCGACCATTAAAATAAACCGCAATTGAACTAATATCAATAAATTTAGCCACATCGCTCAAGGAATTAAATCGGTAATGCCAAACCTAAAGCCCGAAAACTTTCAAATCAGTTTCTGGACAACGTAGAAATATCCAAGTACATCCTCCCTCTTCAAGTTGCAGACTAAGAATAATGCCTACTTACGCTAATTGTTTAGCCCTCAAATTTATCGCCGTAATCTAGTTTATTGGAAAGTTTTAACCAGGACAACCGTAAAACTTACTTGTCACCATTAATGGCACCTAGCGCGTCTAATGCATGCACCGCTTAAAAATACAGACAATTACAGCAGTTTTCAGCTACGGGCGAAATCACATCTTTCAAAGGGTGGAAGTGCGGGACGGTGAGATGTGCACGTAGTTTTAATCTACCCCCAAGCTAGAAATGTAATTATGTGTATGACAATCTCCTTTCATATAAATATATATTTTTCCACGGATGCTATGCATTTTTGTTTGTTTCTACACATGAAAAGTAGGCCACCGTGTAAAACATGCAAATTATTTTCACTGTTGCGTCGTACAATACAATATGTTTTTCCTACAACTGTCAAAAAAACTTGACATTTTTTCATTGTTTTCAATACGCAAAATATACTATTTCTTGGCTATTTCTAAACAACACTTGTGTTTTCCAGGCAACGTGAAAAAAGTATTTTGCGCACATGGGCCACAAACTCTTTTTCGCACTGTAAGCATATTGAATAAAAATATTTTTTTGGAAATGAAATCCAATATTTTTTTTGTAAATTAAACATGCGCAGACACAGAGCGCTTGAATCGTTGCATCTTTGCAACTGACTGCTAAATGAATTAGTTTCTTGTAACTTTTTGAATTTGTGTTTATTGAACACAAACTTGCAACTAATTAAGAACAGTAACGACATAATAGAATTTATAGGAAGATTGAAAAATTCGATAAATAAAAAATTGAATTAAACTAATAATTTATGACATTTAATTTAATTTATGAAAAATTATACAATTGGTAAGAAAAAACTTATTTGATGTAACGCTACGTTTAAAAGTTAATTATTTATTTATATTTAAGGTAATGTTGCAGTTATTATATTAGTAATAGTTAATATTTATTAATGCCTGATCATATTATATTTGCTGAAGCTATACCAGAATGTTAATGTTGACAGTTACATTGTGAGTGTATTTGTTGCTTAGTAACATCAAAATGTATCAATAAATTAGTATGGAAAATAGAATAATTTTACATATTTATGTTATTAATTTCTAATATTTGAATATTAAGAAAGTTGTAGGAAAAATATTGTGTGTATTACGGGTGCAAAATGGCATTGCTGCTCTCGCATAATTCAAACTTTATGCTCGTGCTACAATGCAGCATTTTGCACCCGTAATACACAAACAACAATTTAGTATAGTATATTGTACATCTAGCAGGAAACATGAGACATTCCCAGACGACTGTAGTAATTGCTGGACGAGGCGAGTCTAGTAACCTGCAGGAGTACGGGAATATCTGTTTTCTACGAGATTGTACATACTATTTTTTCTCCAATCGGAATTACGAACAGTTAATTTTAATTCTGAATAAAACGTTTTCTAATTTTAACCCCACAGCTCTCGTAAGCGTATAGATCGTTACTTAACTACGGTAAATATGGCAAGTTCATTGTTAGCTACAGTTACTACGGGTGTTTATTTTTTGTTAAACACCAAATCTGCCAACTTTGTGAAGTGAATTTTTCAAATATTTGAATTTTGTCGTGCAGTTTTAAAAAAATGTCATAAATAAGCAATGAAGACGATTTTTCCATTTTTGGAACGCAACCAGAAATAGTGTACGAAGCAAATACGGTAATGTTAAATTTGTTTCCACAGAAATCCAGGGAAAAATATGAATTTGTTTATATACTTTGGAGAAGAAAAAATTGTTAATTGAATCGTTATCGATTCATGGAAGTGTACACTTCCAACTAAGTTTTATTACAAAATGTAATTATTTAGTGTTAACAATCTTTTTTAAAAACTTAACTTAACTTTACTTCAACATGTAATTGACTACATTCAAATATATTTTGTAAATTAAATGTAGATCTGAAGATGGCTGTCTGTAACCATAGCCGAAACGTCGTCAACGACGAAATAAATTGAAATACATTTACTTTACTTACTTACTTTACTACAGCCAAGTTATCCAATAAAACTTAGTGATTTATTTACTATTTTCCTTGTTTATATACGTTTCATGGGTTATCGACGAGGTAAAATAGCCAGTTCTAGTTGTTAGACGCAATTGTGTTCAGAATTTATAACAAAAGATGTGTTTTTGCAATAAATACGCAACCATACAAAAATATTACTTCCGTTCCAGGCCGGGAAAGTTATTCTCGGACTGTTATCGCAGGTTGTCTGGTAACAACTAAAAACACAGGAATCATGTATTTTGTGGTTCGAAAACTAAACGGGAATGTGCCACAAAAAATATGTTGTTACTTTATTCGAAATAAAATGAACCATTCACAGTTGCTTGGATTTAATATTCCGCAGTCAAACCGCGAAAGTTTATTTCCTTCTTATTATTTTCTTCTCATTCACTGTTCAACAACTCACGAAGCGATAGGGCGTGGATGCGAACTGCGAACTCGCTAGGTTGGCAACGTGTGCCCTGCGGCTTGAAGCAGACGCCCGACGCGGACAGCCAGAGAGAGTTGTGAAGACAGTCCGTAGTTTCCATTTTCAATTTCTCGAGAGTTGGTGCGTCAACAACCGGTGTCGCTAGATACGAGAGAAGATGTTTCACGCGAGGATTTTACTTCTTAGAGAAATAGTAAATAATATTAATTACGTTGTAGATAATAATGGAGCCACTAAAAGTCGACGTACAATACAACCCACTTTCATCATGAAATATCTCTGTAGTAAGATAACGTTCAATTGATCAGTGATCATGGAGCAAATAAGAAAAGAACTGACAAAACGTCGGCTTTGAATGATCTGGCTGAGATCCAACTTACAAGGAAATTGAAAACATACAGTAAGATGTTAACGCGATGGCAGACGTTTCGCAGTCGATCTCTACCGATGCCGGAGCTGCTACAGTGAAAATAAATACAAATAAGTATTATCAATACACGCGTACGAATAACTGTTATATAGCTTAATAATATTTCTACTATATAGGAGGGCAGTACACAGGTAAACTCCAACAAACAGAAATGGCCACAAAAGTCAGATAAAAACATAATTATATCTATCAAAATGTTGTTTTTAAAAAACGAGAAATCTGATCCTTCCCTAACACCTTGAGGAACGCCCAAAATATATCATATAACTATATCTGTATTAAACACAGACATGAATAAATAGCGTGTTGACATATTTATAGTTACTCATTTCATTTCATTTGCAATTGAATTAGTTTTTATAAAATCAGCAATAAATAAAGCAATATTTAAAAAATAATAATTGTTGGTCTCCGCGGCGTAGTGGCTATGCCACTATCCTAGCACACCAGAGGATGTGGGTTCGAATCCCACTGAAGAGCATGGTCGTTGGTGTTGCTCACATGAATTAATAATCATTTATTAATCAGGCGACATATGACCATAGCAGTTAGTTCGCTTTCTATCTTTGTAAAAGAGCAAAACCATCCAATACCATAAAGAAATATAACAATATTTTTAGAATGCGGAAATAAACGTCCATCACAATGTACAAATAATCCACTACTACTATATGCTTTATAAGTGTGAAAACATTACTATCAAAAAATAAAGTACATACAATAATTGAGAAATGTACTTTCCAAAATAACATGAAAGTATAAAAATCAGTACTTCTGTTTACATGGGAGAAACGGAGGAACAAAAAAATATCTTCATTCAATGTGTTTACTCTTCTTATTATATCATACTTGCTTACCCAGAAACTCAACAAAAAATTAAAGATCACACAAAGAAATATGGAAGGTATCATGGAAGGAACCTCAATAAAAGACAGAATAAGCAAAGTAAACTTACGAAGGCAACACAAGTCAACGATGTAGAAACATACACCAGACAAATTGAAATGATACTGGGCACGACACATTTAGAAAACTAATAATGACGGATGGATCAGATATACATTAAAAAGTGGAAACTAAAAATATAGAAAAGAAGACGAGAAGGCAAACAAGAAGATGAAAATATCTTGAAAACTTCAGGCAGTAAATGGTCACGTACAGCAGAGAGGCGGAAGAAATGTTATCATGTCATTAATTCATTTGAGTGTGGCACTCTGCTTGAAACATATTTAATTTAATATATTTTTGTACGTCAACCCTCAAAGAGTTGTGTCGACAATTTCCAGAATTTTTCTTAAATTTATTTATTTTTATATCGGCTTTGAGGGTCGGATCACAATCCACAGATCCACTTAGTACTGATTTTTCTAATATCTCTATCCATTTATTTGATAATCCCAGTTAGAGCAGCACAATGTAACAACCGCATTTATTAGTTATACTCTGCTCTCTACTCGAGCCCTTCATCGTATCTTTGCTGGATTCCCTCTCAACAGAACCGCAAAATGCATTTGGCATCCTGTCATCAACTCAATTCCTCGCTCGAGATTAACAAGCAACCTATCACTTCACTCTCTTCGCCAACGTAAAGTGCATTTGTTCCTTTGCGTATCGCACTAATTAATTTCCACAATCCCGAAGGGATTTTGCCTTCGAACGTTCAAACACCGAGCGAACCACGAATGGTGTTTGTCAGATAAACAGCCGGTAGTAAATCAGCACCGGGAATGGGACCCGGGACCCGGGACCCACGACCCGCAAGCAGCTGTATTGGAAAGTGCAGTGAGACAAAGCTCCGATGGAAAACGTCCGCGGTTAATGTATTATGTATGGCGGTGAAGTATCGCCTTCTTGTTATTTAATCATCACATTAACCGCGACAGACGAGACAAAGATGCTGAACCGGCCGACGACTGTTGTCTAACTTGTTGACTACTGGAAATAAGTCTAACTTTAATGTAACACTATGTTTTTCTATTCTTACAGGATCGGCAAGCACTTATAAATTAGGTACTTTTTAGCGTTGATTTAAAAAAAAAATCACTTACCGAGATCTGCGTAAGCAGAGTGCCACACCCATAATGGGTAAAAGGCATGATAATATATTTTGATATATATACTTTTAACATTTTACTAAATATTAACAATTTTGTTATTTGGAAAATGCAATAATTTTTATTTCATTATTCTTTAAAGAACACTATACTCGTTCACAACATATAAATAACAGTAAAGTATTATTTATTTATTTATTATTATTATAAAGTATTATTACTAAAAAAAAATATCATCATGCCTTTTACCCATTATGGCACTCTGCCCTGATAGAGTTACAGCTATATTCTAACATTGAACGAATTTTTTAAATTTTCATATAAAAATCTTTGAAATGTAATGTTGAAAAGTATTTAATGTTTTAAAATAAACTGATAATTTAAGATAAAAACATCGATATCATACATGTAATAAATTACCAATCTTTATAATGTTTAAGCAATTTGTACATTTATGCAATTTTTGAAATATTTCGGGGTCAAATTGACCTAATGGATAAAGTTTAACAAAAGTGCTAAACGAAAAATACGTAAGTTTTAATCACACTTTACCAGTACAGCATTTCGAAAAGTACACATATGAATAGAATGAGAAAAATGACTTGGTCGAACGTTTAAAAAATGGGTTATTTCTAATTTAATTCCTCTCATTATTTTTTGACGTTTCTTTAAAACAATGAAATGCTTTATTGTATGTCACATGTCTGCGTTTTAACCAATCCTGTCATTATTATACTGAGAATAATGCTCTTGTCATTATTCCCGGCAATATTCTCTGTAGCTTTTTTGTTTTTGTCGACAGATGTCAGATAGTTATCATCAACACAAATAAAAATGGGCAAAAAAGATAGATTTAGAGACGTGCCTGATAATGAAATCAAAAAATTATCTAATTAAATATAACTCGAGAGTTCGATAAATTAGAAAATAATTCTCCAGTATCTTTCTCAAACTTGTCGCCATTGGGCAATAGCCACTCAAGCCTTACGGGCTTTTGTGGCTTTTACCTGGCAACAAATTTTCTAAAGATCTGTCAAATTATTTTCAATTTATTCTCATTCTCTTGTTATATTATTACTGAATATTACATTGCCTAATGAATTTTTTGAAGCTAAACTTGAAAAGTGTTCATCTTTACTCCATTTTATGGTAATTAATATCGAATGATATAAAATTAAAATGCCCTGCCTCCTGACTAATAATAATAATAATAATAATTGAAAAATGTGTATATTAATAATGTGGCGCTTTGCTTTTGGAAACGGTAAGAAACATTTTATTTTTATTTATTTTGAAGACACAAACCCCAGAGATGTTAGTGAGGGGTATACCTCAAGGATAAAATTACGCGCCCCTATACAATTTTACATTCATACGATGGTTATTATGAAATATATTAATGAAAACATCATTACTCTGAAGTAGATTGTTATTTCCCTTAGCAACGTATTCAAAACAAAACATCCCTGCCGGCAAAATCAATTACATCCAGAACAAAACATAAACAATCACGACCGGCCGATCGCCTGTATTCATTCCACATCAGAATCAGAAAGAAAAACACAGAACAGACATGAAGCATCAGACATCGGACAGACGCAGGCGGGAAGCGGAAACGCATGTGTCTTGGCTGGTGCATCGACCTCCGGGATCGGACCGGAAATTGCGATTCGCTCGCGGAGGCGACCGCAGAACAAATTGCCCCGTGGCGTTGACATGTTCTGATCCATCGCTGCCCGAGTTCTCCACCCTCGTGATGGGGGAGTTCGCGCGACTTGAGTGTCTCGACCGGACACGGCCACTGAACAGCCGATTAGATTAGCAGGACAAAATTCTAGCAGATTTATTTGTGTATAACATAATGTTTATGCCGTTTATCCTTTTTGTGAAGCGCAGTTAGTCCCCGTATCCATATATACGATTTACTCAATTCATATAGGAATAAAATTATTCTCTTATTTTTAATCAACTTTGAGTTATCACCCATTATTGTAAATGGCTGCTGAGATTCGGCTAGTCACCCTCAACAACCCCGATATATTACTTAACTAATTCAAGCTATTGAAACCCAGTTAATTGTATACGAGTATATAGGTAGGAAACTACTTTCTTCTATTGCTATTGATATTCTTTGAGTCCGAAATGGACCATAGATTTTTATTTTTTAATTAATAGTATATTTGCATATATTGTTCAATGAATATAAACTACAATAATAAGTAACTATACAAGTGTTTAAATATTTTAATTATGTATAGAAAATAAATGTATGAAGTATAAAATTTCACAAAATTGCAAACATATTTTGTCGGATCAAAATATAAAGTCTAGCATCATCATAATATCTCATAATTCTTGTTTCGCCATAATTATAACCTAATTTTGTAGCTCTGCATCAGTAAAAACCTTATCTTTATTTTTACTGTTCATTTGTTAATCATCCAATAAAAATTAAAAACATAAATGGCTGTGTTACTTTGATTTATTACTTTTGTCTTAAATAATAATAATACCAATTTAACTCAACCAATTAAATCAACATATACATTAACTCAATAAGTTAACTGATATATAAAAGCAAGGCTGCCAATGTTACATATTACATACACAAATGCAACAAAGAAAACTTCGTTGAGGTCCACAATGTACCCTCATCTGGAATTTAAGGGTTAAATATCTACGAAGTTTTAGGTAATTACTCTTTATATGCAACTAAAACATTCTTGGATATTTAGAGTCTATTAGCAAAATATATAGGTGGAAAACTATTCCCTTACTATTGATAACCTTAGAGTTTTCACCAATTGTTGTAAATACCCATTGAGCTTTGGCTAGTCACTTCCATCATTTTTAATATGCGACTCACCCAATTCTGGGTATTAAGGAACTGCTAGTTAATACAGATATAGGTGGAAACATATTTCTTTAATATGCATATTCTTAGAGCTAATAGCCATTGCTGGAAATGGATAGTGATCTTCGGCTTGTCACCCCCATCATCCCCGATATGCGACATATATATTTCTTTGTACTTAGGGTCTGCTAGTCTTTATCATTTTTGAACGGTTTTTCATACAAAATTTCTTTAGTTTTGGAAAGAAGTCGTTTGCTGTCAGGTCAGTAATATAAGGAGGATGTTCAAAAATTTGTCAGTGAAAACGTTGAGGTTTCTTCACTTGTTTCCAAAACTAAAATAATTTTTGGATAGAAAATAGTTCGAGCACGATGAAGACCTAAAAGAACCACAGATTTTTTGCGGTAGAAGAACATAATATCAACATTAAAAGCGGGTACCATGTTACAATAAATAACTGGACAGCTATGACGATTACATTGACAAATACAGTAATGTATTGTAACTGTGTAAAGAAAGTTTTGTGTTGATATCTTTTGTCATTATTTTTCAAATCGTTCTGTAATTTCTGTAGTACCTTTATATCAAATAGTTACGGGGTCAGTACGTATCCTTGGGTCATGCCTGCTTGATATCCGATCCGGTTGCTTTGCATTACACAAAGTAGGTAGTACTCAGCAAGTTGCGCTATTATATTAAATATTACTTTTAAATTATTAAGTGGAACCGATTATTAAATTGTCCATAAATAGCAAAGCAACACTTCCATGGATTGCATTACAAATCATAACTGTTTCTTATTCCAATGAGAACGTATTTACGATTCCAGTGTACACATGCGGTTGTGTCTTTGTCGTTAAACACAGAAAACGAAGCGGCTCACTTCACTCGCACTCGCACTCACTTATCTTATTCGGAATTGTTTGAACAAATAACCGCGGCGAATGCAAATCGTCGGTCGTGAGTGAGCGCGCTGAATAGAATTTCGCGCTTCACTGAGTAAACAATGTGTTGACACTGCGAGGCACGGAGGACACTTTTACAGCAAACAATGCTAATTAAATCATGTTAGGAGTGATAGCGCCGCTGCTCACGCCCAAGTATAAGAACTGAATTATATTTTAAGCAGCGCACCGCCAAGTCAACGTGTTTTGGAAATATTTAAATTCAATCGAAACTATTAATCATTACAAACTAGTCTGTCACAATGCATACAAATCAGCACGTTAAACGGCCGTCATGTCTGCACCCAGGTATGTCACATGCATAGTCATCGATATCGACAGTAGACTCCAGCGCGTCTGTTTCCATTGCTCTGACTGCAACAATGTTACAATACAGCTTAGTGAATGTGACTTGACACCGACATTAATTTGTAATTAATACTTGGTGCGATCGATTGAATGCAGTCACTCGTCTACCTAAGATGTGCTTCACATTGTTACATTATGTTTGGTACGGTATACGAAACCGTACATCATTTTACTTTTTGGTTTTCTTTGAATAAACAAATGGTAGTAGTTTATTATATCAAGGGAGTAAAGTTCGTCACTGTTTGTCGATAGAATTGTGAATTTTTCTATAAGTATATGAGGAAATGAATCATATAAATACTGTTTATATTTATTTGTATTGATGAATAAAAGATATCACTTTATTATTCACAGTTAATATTAATAAGCAGCTCAGTAAATATTACTCATATTAATAAGCAGCTGTGTAAATATGAAATAAGTAGCTGTGTAAATATTACTCATGTTAGTACTATGTGTTATTGTTTCTTTATTTCATAGTAATATAAAAAGGATGCTCTGTCTATATTAATCAGCATTCAGTAATATAATAATCGTATAATCTCTGAATATAAAATTAAAATCTACCACTACTTAGTACGGTATGTATAATGGGGTCTTTCACTATCTTTTTTATTAATCTTTATCTATATTGAAGACTATCTACATTTTTAAAATGTTGTGACGTCATAGTAGAGGTGTTGCTGGATCTAAAACAGTACAGATTGTAAATAATTGTAGTCATATATTTTTTTACTTATTTTATTATTATTATTACAATAAAATAAAACATTTATGTAACAACATTTTTTTAAATCTCTGCTGTTTTAGATCCAGCAACACCTCTACTATGACGTCACAACATTGTTTTAAAAATCATTGTGGCTTAATGAATAACAATTAAGACTCTTTAGAAGTGCAGATAGTCTTCAATATAGATAAAGTTTCATAAAAAATTTAAAAAAAAATGGTGAAAGACCCCATTCTCTACATTAAATATAATAATTATTATGGAAAAATTGAAGGTATGGTTTAATAAACAAAGATTTTTTTTCTTGTTATTAAAAGAAAAACTACTTTTGTTATTATTATTCTTTAAACTTGTTATCTGTCGTTATTTACTATTGTTTCAGATGAACAATTGGTCTGATGTCTTATGCCCGGTTGCAGTAACGTTAGTTTAATTTTAAACTTGGTGTAAATAATTGAAAGCATATCTAATTTTTGACATCAATGTCAATTACTCCTTATGACATATAATTTCGATTTGCTTTCATTTATTTAAACCTAGTTTAAAATTTAACTAACGTTGGTGCAACTGGGCATTAGGGAAACACAAGTACAAAAATATTTAGAGATTAGACATATACCCCAGTGGATGATGTAGCACATGTACAATACAATATTTGTTTTGTATATTGTTATGAATATTAAAGTCAATTATACTTCTTAAAACTAGTTGCAAATGTAGGCTACGGTTGCAAAATTAAAAACGCATTAGAAGAAATAAGTGCAATCTTGGAGAGCATGCGAGTTACAAAAGTGGAATTAAAGTCGTTTGTAGCAGCAAATCGAATTTAGTGAAGCAAATGAAAATTACAGAGCGAGTAGTGTAGAATTTTTCCAAAGTAGTCCAAGGACGAGTTGACCGACCTCATTTAATCGTAAGTGAACAGGAAGTGAGAACAGGAAGGGAAAAGAACACAGCGAGTGTGAAAGAGAGAGCGGGACAAACAAACATTCCTCCAGCAAGCAAGCAGCGCCAGCGTCTTGCAGAGCCGTGGAACAAAGACGGCGAAGGAAGACGCAAGAAGAAATAAAAGAAGTAGTAATCCGGGGATTATTCGAATTGACTCCGTTCGAAACGAATTTGAATAATGAAATGGAGGTGATAATGCTTTGTTACAAGCATATAAATCTCGTAAACAAAGGACTGCTTTACTATTTTGTTTGTACTGTAAGAAAAACAACAAGCGATAAGGGGGCGCTGGAAAACAAACGCGTTTAAATGCTCCGAGATGCGGAAATGAAACGAAAACCGCTGTTTAATTCACGGTGCGCCCGCTACTCGCCAGCGCCGTGCTTCTCTCCCAGCCACCACGTAACACGGCAATCTTAACTTTCTTACTGGTTTCAAGCTATTGATTTAGGTACAGAACAATGAATTATAGAAATAATTAAAAATTATTAAGGAACATTTAATGGAATATTTACAACCGCGTGTTAGTGCCTATGTTAATGTGTGATACTGAAAGTTGCCTACAACTGAAAAAGTTTGAACGACGTATAACGGGGTCTTTCACCATTTTTAAAATTTTTTTTTATGAAACTTTATCTAACTTGAAGACTATCTACACTTTTAAAAAGTCTTAATTGTTATTCATTAAGCTACAATGATTTCTTTAAAAATGTTGTGACGTCATTATAGAGGTGATGCTGGATCTTAAACAGTGCAGATTGTAAATAATTGTAGTCATATATTTTTTTACTTATATAATTATTATTATTACAATAAAATAGAACATTTATGTGACAAAAATTATTTAAATCTCTACTGTTTGAGATTCACCAACACCTCTATAATGACGTCACTACATTTTTTAAAAATCATTGTGGCTTAATAAATAACAATTAAGACTTTTTAAAAGTGTAGATAGTCTTCAAGTTAGATAAAGTTTCATAAAAAAAAATAATTTTAAAAATGGTGAATGATCCCACTGCTGTGGCAATGAAGTATTTGAAAGAAGGGTGTAGGTATGCGAAACGTGATCGTGTCCATAATACAGTTGGTGTATTGTGAGTGTGAGATTGAGAAGAATGTTGCTAAGAAAGTGGGGGTATGTCAGTTGAGGTGATTTAGATATCTTGAGCAAATGTCGCACTATAAAAGTACATGAGGAGAAAGTAGTTTGCCAGGATAGGAATGTTTGGAGCAAATTGATTGTAGGTTGATATGTTTCAGGGTCAGTGCTACCCCACTAAATGGGATATAGCGTGATGTTATGTATGTATAACTAATAATGCTGCACATTAGAATACTTGTATAGTAAATTGGTAATACTAACAAGTATAATAAATTCGCAATTTCTTTCGCAACAAATGTATACATACTTTTTTTGAAAGCCCAATTTTATGCACAAGTTATAGATTTTAAAACATTTCAGTTACCGATAATTGTATTTTTAAATTAATAATATTTGTGGCCACCATTTTGTTTCAATAACCCTGGTGAATGTTTCATGAACCAACAATAAAATATCGTTTTGAACAAAGTTGTTGTTTTATGCAGATTTCATTCAAAAGGAAGAAAACAGAATCATATAAATTTATTCTGTACAACAGAAAATATTCCATAAAAAAATTGGGTTAAGATATTAAAGATACATGAAAATACGGTTGTAATTTTAAAAATTCATAATTCTCCGTAAGATCCAGTAAACAGGGAGTTTGCAAGAACATTCTCGGCGGCGCGAACGCGATCACTGTCTCGCTCTCATGCACTTTACTTTCACTTTGTGTTCTTATTCAATTATGTTAAACTTTTTATCAAAGTTTAATAATTTAAAAAATGTTGTAATCCGCTTAATCGCTGTCTTTAGAAACTTATTTCCCTGAATAGACGGGCGCGATGGGGGTGTGGGGTGGCGGAGGGTGAATGGGCGGATGCACGAAGATGACGCCTTTGTTTTCTCAATTATCGCTTTGAAGTTAACCATTTGCATATTTCCCCATTGCTTCAAACAATTAGGATAAACTTATTACGCACTTGTAAATTTTAGTTAAACAAATTATATGTTTGTTTAAAAAGCGTTTGTGTTGTTATCGTTGGCTGCGTTTATCTCTCTAATGCAATAAAACTTTAATCAATTTTATTTGCTATTGAAAATGTATTCGTACCTTTAAGTTTTCTTCAATGTGCTATGTAATTTGTTGTGAAATTGAATTTCACAAATTATATATGATTAATTAAACAATTTGTTTTGGACTTACCATTCTACTTTTATCGAGCTTATTGGTCTATGAGCTGCCTCCATTTTAAAGATGTTGTTGGATAACACTAGAAAAGAGAAAGAAATTAATATGTATGGTACAACTATTTATAAAAATAAATAAAATAAATATATCATCACGCCTTTTACCCATTATGGGTGTGGCACTCTGCTTACGCAGATCTCGGAAACTGATATATTTTTGCGTATGAAGTACGGTTGCCAACCGTCAAATCATAGTCCCCAAAGATGTTAGTGGAGCAGGAACCACAGGGGTAAATGTAAATTGGCAACTGTAAGTTGTGGAATTCGAACTGAGGATCTCACGATCCACAGTCCGACACGTTACCACGGAGCTATTTACCGCATACTTATTAATAATATAAGAGTATATATTTGATAAATATTCCACATTTTCAATTGTTAAGTAGCGTGATGATATATTCATTTAACTATTTAAGTATGGTACATGCAAACGAAGATGACATCTTTGAAAATGTTTTATTTTAATAATAAATTATTAATAACCAAAAAACTGTGATGAACATAGCCATCATCTGGCGCATAAACCTTAAAGTAAAGAACCAGGTATCATTATTGTTTCATTATTCCCACGTGTGACATACGAGCTCAAGTACACTTTGATCTCCCATGTAGAGGTGTATCCTGAACCCACTCAGCCAGAGGAAGATCTAAAACAGGTGGCTCTGTCGGTACAAATGCATGAAACATGCATCATAATGGCGGCCAACTCCTAAAGTATAATTACTTCATCCGAGGACCAACTGGAGCAAAGAAGGAATTGTGACAGGGCGGAAACAACCAGGGCCGGACAAAACAAACCCAAATGAATTTTGTAAGTGATCATAAAATTGCGCCATTTGTCAATTGAAAGTGAGGTTAGGTTAGGATTACTGACCGTCAAAGTAAACACTTTTAACAGTTACAGTCGTATATTATAATACAAAGTACAAAAAACAACCTATTGTAGAAGCAATGGGGTCTTTCACAATTTAAAAAAATTTTTTTTTTTATGAAACTATATCTACAGGGTGTTGACCGCGACCCCGGAACATAGGACTTTAACATGTAAAATCATACTTTCGTAATTTCCTGCTTAACTAATTATATTAGACAAAAAAAGTTCAAATAAAGTTGATAGATCATAAAATTCTACATCAGAATCAATAAACAGAATTAAATTTACATGCCCCATAACGCCAGAAATTAAATATGAAAATATTAAAAATTAGCTCAAAAATCGGGTTAGCCTTGGAAATGAAACAAAATTCAAAAAATAAATAGTCAATTATGCAATTTATAATAATAATTAATAAAAAATACAATTTTCATTTCCAATTGTACACAATTTTGTTTCATTTCCAAGGCTAACCCGATTTTTGAGCTAATTTTTAATATTTTCATATTTAATTTCTGGCGTTATGGGGCATGTAAATTTAATTCTGTTTATTGATTCTGATGTAGAATTTTATGGTCTTTCAACTTTATTTGAACCTTTTTTATCTAATATAATTTGGTAAGCAGGAAATTACGAAAGTATGATTTTACATGTTAAAGTCCTATGATCCGGGGTCGCGGTCAACACCCTGTATATTGAAGACTATCTACACTTTTAAAAAGTATTATTTGTTATTCATTAAGCCACAGTGATTTTTAAAAAAATGTTGTGACGTCATAGTAGATGTGTTGCTGGATATAGAACAGTACAGATTGTAAATAATTGTAGTCATATATTTTTTTACTTATTTTATTATTATTATTACAATAAAAAAGAACATTTGAAATTGGTTCAGTTTCTTTCTGCATCAAATGACTAACAATACACATCAAGAAAAGAGATAGTACCATTTTCTTATAAGTCCATAATAAAATTGATATTATTATGTCTACTTTTCAAGCTATCTTTGTCCATGAAAACAAACAGCAAAGACTTTGACCACATGATGTATCCAGATAGATGGTTCATTGGTGAAGATTCTATACTCTAGAGTTATTTCTTTAAAATATTCCATACAGTAATTAACGATGGATGGAAAAATTGATGAATTCGTAGCAGTGTCGGCTCGTACGAAGGAAAGTAGGTGAATAGCTATAAGAAATATTATAAATAGGACAGAAGCAAATAATATAAATTATTATTGTTCGTATCTAATTAAATTTTTAAGAAACACCACAAATAAAATAAGTACATCAACAGATGAACAGCTATATCAAGAATTATTTAATGAACCGTCTATAACGCAAAATGATACAAGGTGCAGAGCTCACTGTAATCTCTTCACCTTCTGCTTGTATGATTGGTGGGAGAGCATGGGTTGTCATGACACCTAGTACATATGCTGTAGGATGCGCGCGCAATGGTGCAGTGATAATTGTAACTCTTTACTTGATGCTTTAGATCAGAGTTAATTTAATTCTTATTTTTAAAACTGTTTTTAAACATGAAAATTTATTGATTTACAAATTCTAATTATGGAAAAATATTTATCCTCTATCCTCTCACCTGACGAGCCGCTACTGATACGTAGTTACATCATCAACTTGCTTGTAAAACACATTGTTGAAGATGAAGGAACTGGATGTCAGCAAATGATAGAATAAAAGAATTATATCTTTCTAATATGTCGTTCAAAAATCTACATAGTATCTTTAATAAGAAACTTGGGTAACAACGAAGGAATCTCGTGTTTTAATAAAATATTTTAACAGAACATTATTCAAAAGTTTTTATAATTTTATTAAAACTAATAATTGTTATAAAAATTATGGGGGGGGGGGGGTTGCTTTACGAATTTACAAATGACTGAATATAGGTTTCATTTAAAAAAATAAAAGCAGAATGGACGTAGTTGTTTGTTACGGAGCTAAGACGGTCCTGGTCGCAAGGACAAGGGGTGTCCTCGCTGGGAAGGGCGGGGCGCCCGGCTAATGGACGAGTTGGCACGCGGGACATTAATTATTTACGCGCTATTAAACCGATTTACTTTGTCATGCTAATGTGAAAAACACCGCTCGTTTGTTCCAGGCACGTAAGTGGATTCGTTTACAGCATAAATATTAAGTAAGCTATTGGATATCTTAAGGCT
This sequence comes from Poecilus cupreus, assembly GCA_963942605.1. Lineage (NCBI taxonomy): Eukaryota > Metazoa > Arthropoda > Insecta > Coleoptera > Carabidae > Poecilus > Poecilus cupreus. Next base: position 32,642,841 of record OZ012720.1, read on the forward strand.
GGATCGTGTTACTCGCTGTATTGACATTCGGGAGAAAAACTCGCAAATGGACTAATGCTCTCATTTATACCTGACAACATTTTGCTCTTGCGTCATTTTTTCGCAACTTGGGAGATTATTTTTTAAAGGATTTAAACAGGCTGTCGAAACCAAAAACAATTTGCTAGGTCCTAGGTAAAGGTCTTTAGTTAGTTTGCTTTTCTTTTTACTTTCTTATACAAAAATCGCTGAAGAGATTTTTGCGGAAATCCATATTTTGACGTCCACTGAATCCGTTATGATCAATTTTTCAATGATGTCTGTGTGTGAGGATGGATGGATGTCCGTGTGCGCAATATCTCATGAACGATACAAGATATGTAAACGGAACTTGGAATTTATAAGTTTCATGAAAAAATGAAGTCCCGAGTTGATTTTGAATGAAATTGAAAAACCGGAAGAGGAAGTTTACTAGACACACAAAATAATAAATTCCATTCATTTCAAAAATAGAATCAGCTATGAGAAAAAGTTTCAAATGAAAGATGTTAGCAAAAATATTTGGAATATAAAATGTACTTTTCTTGTACATGCCTCTAATTTTGAGAAAAACTAAATTATATATTTAAGAATATATTTCTATAATCTTAGTTACATACGCAAGGAACAAGTCATACGACATTCTCTTGCATTACATGCAAGATCTTTTATTTCTTTTGAACGTCTCAATGTCTTCATCCATCTCAACACATTTTTCACTTTGACAATTTGATAAATAACATTTTTAAACAAAAGCAACAAATGCAGAACAACGAAGCACACTTTGAGATGCAATTAAATGTTTTAAATGTAGGTATTGACATAATCATATTTTAAGAGAAAATATTTTCCATGCAGTTGTACATAATACGACTTTAGAGACTCGCCTTATTTATTAGCCTTGCTCGCTGCGTTCGCTCTGCCATAAAATTCGGCTCGTCCAATAGAGACCTAAATTATGTGCTTTTTACATAAACTATTAATGCATCCGTAAAACATTTTTTCTCATTTAAACACAGTTCATATGTTGTACTTCAATTTCACGAAATATCAATAAAAATTGGCATATACTTTTATTGTATTTCTATATAATATAAACCCTACAAAAGTCACTGGTGCAGAGCGCATCATCATATCTCTTAAATTTTTCGAGATATTGCGGTTTTTGATGTTTTTCGAAGTGCAACTTTGAGGAACTGCAACTCAAAAATTACGCAAAATATCGAAAAATACTCTTCAGTTTTGTGCTATTCGTGCATATTATAACATAATAACAAATTTTTTAAAAATTGAAAATTTTTGAATTTATTTTTCAAAATTTCGATCAGCGATATCTCAAATAATAAACGAGATACGAACTATCAGACTAAACTATTGGATTCAGCTCATTGAAATACCTAAACCCTAAAAATTTCAGAACATTTGGATTGTGGGTTGAAATTTTAGAGCAAAAAGTCTGAAAATGGCCTTTTTCAGGCCAACCGTCAAGGGGTACCATTTGACGTTTTGCGCCGAAAACGTCATTTCAACACTTTTTGCTCTAACTCTATAACGCGTAAAGCAATTTTAATGAAATTTTACATACTTATGTATTTTGACGAGCTGAATCGAATGGTTCAGTCTACGAGTCTGTATCTTTTATAGTTTTCGAGTTATCGACTATCGAAATTTGAGGAAAAAAATCGAAAAATTTCAAAATTTTCAAAATTTGCTAATTTGTAATAAAATGCATGAAACGCACAGAACTGAGTCTATTTTTCAATATCTTTAATAGATTTTGAGTTGCAGCCACTCAAAATAGCATTTCGAAAAACATCGAAAATTGCCATATCTCTATAAATTTGAGAGATATGACGATGCGCTCTACAGCATTGAGTTTTTTAGGGTTTATATTATATAGAAATACAATAAAAGTATATGCCAATTTTTAGTGATATTTCGTGAAATCTGAAATTGTGCAAAACTTTCTTAACATGTATTTGTTGTCAATGGTAAATGAACTTGTATTAAATTTTCTTTCTTTTACAGATATTATAAACATTTTTCAAATTATAACCACAATCCTCGTTTAAATAATTGGGCCATATTGTGTAGTTCCAGATAATGTAAAAATTTACTGATCTACAGATATGTTATCCTCAGGAGTGAAGCATCAATATAAAATACAATGTAATCTTTAAAATGTTATTAGTTGTCAAAAAAACAACTTAAAACGAAATAAAAAATGGCATGATGATAGGCTAGTAGTACAAAAATGTTTTTTTTTTATATACTTCTATACATAGTACGAAGTAAAGAGTGAATTTTCATCTCTAAAATTCATTTGTTTATGTTATACATAGTTGATTTTCATGGGCGCCGCCAGGATTACTGAAGCGTAACAGTTAAGAGAAACTCTTCCACTTAATCTCCGAAGGACAACATTAATTAAAAGTTAACACTGTTACTGAATGGATTATCCCTGATGATGAAACATTTCGACAAGAGACTCGAAAAGCCCGTAATTTTTAATGGCATTAAGAAAGAAATATTGCTGATTATTATAGGCTTTGAACCGGCGATAAAAGAAGACCTTTTAAGGATTCTCAGGACGCAATTTAACGATTTTAAGACTGTATTAATTTCAAGACTAATACAAGTATAAAATAATCAATCCAGTGCTAAGAACAGAGTTTTGTTGCAGACCAACTGCTGGATCATCTGGGAATTGAATCATACATTACATTTGCTAGTTACTCGTACTTACAAACTTGCGCCTGGCTGCAAACTGCGCCGTGGTCAGTTAGCGAAACGACCACTGAGTTAAACGAGAATTAGTTCTGCGGGGGATGTTTGGATGTTCTGTGAATTCAATCTCAAGAGACTCGCGATTGTTCATAAATATAACCATTTTACATGGACAACATTTCTCATATTGTGTAGTGCTTCGAATTTGTAATTAAATGCAACTACCGGAAAAATATCATAATAGTAAAGTACAAACTGTTATTGAAGTAATTAAATTATTACATTATTGTGACATCACATTGTTATATTAATTGAATGTATCTACATCTTTTTATATTTACTATATACTTGAATTACTAAATGTTTAAGTACACTTACATTTGAATGATTTTTATGTATAAATATTCTGTATTCAATTACACACAGCACACGATACAAACCACTGCAAATGTCCCGCACTACTGAAGCAATCAGAATTGTTCATGTACTTTGCAGTCGCTACTAATTAATAGGTTTGTAACAAGTTTATAGATAGAAAGAATACATTTATTTTTACTAATAACATACGGTATATATTTCAAATTATTTATATTTTATTACTCAATTATTGCTCAGTGGATTAAAAAAAAATATATTTAATAGGCACCGTTTATAAAGTCATGTAATTTTTAAACGGCACTGGTTATTATCACAATATGTGAGACTTTGAAAGTAACTTAACAAGAAGAACGAAAACGACAGATATCTGAATGAAAACTGCTAATAAAAGTGTACGGAGGTATAAAAGAAGGAGAATCTTGGAAAAGAATAACAAATAAAGAAGCAAAGGAAATTAAAGACGGACCAAACAGTACAACAAAGTTAAGAATGTAGAGGATAAGTTTAATAGGACTACAAGATGAAATACTACTTTGGACATCATAGACAGGAAACAAGATGGAAAGAAAAAGAGATGACTGGACAAAGTTGAAGAGGACTTAGATCAAATAACGATAAAGGACTGGAAATAAGAACATTTTAATTTTATTTTAGAATTAATATAATTAGAGATTCGTCCGACAGAATTGGTCTAGTGATCTTTAATAAACTTCCCTCTTGTATAGTAATAACAATTATAAAAAATTTAAGAAGATCTCAAATAATTTTTATTAGTACATAATTTTTATACATTAGAAGAATTTATGTCATTGTAAATTACTGTACATTTTGATTACATACATACGTGTATTTATATCCACAGAAATAAACGAATTATTAATAGTATTAAATTTAAAGCGACGAATGGAATATTATGTTTGTAATATAAAATGTTTATCAGAAATCAATTCATTACTGGGAACATGTACTAAAAACCTGGTAAGCCTGCAAAAGAAAAAACAACTCTTGGTTGATGGTTTGCTATAAACATCTAATCAGCTCGTAAGTTAGTTAAGAAATTAAAAATGATATTTGTTTATCAGCTTTTGAGTTAAGTGATAATCTATCGAAATCTCCTTATCGAAATTCTTGACTCATCACAATACCTCCCTTAAATAAATATTATGTATGCACTACATTTTCATAATCCAATTATTTAGTATTTAGCAAGATGGGTAGGAAAAACTGCTAGGCTTTCAAATAAACATACAAGAAGACATCGTTGAATATCTAAGTAGCAGGCAATAAAAACAATTTATCAAACTTATTTAGTTTGATTTTAAATAAACTCCCCCCGGCACGTTACCGCTGCAGTGTTTACCAGAGCCCACATCCACGAGACACGCTCGCTAAGTTGATTACGAAGAAGCGTCCGGTCGTCCACCGCCGCCGCCTCGGGTTTAGTTTGACCGCGGCTACAACTCGGAACTTGTGACGTGACTGCCCCACGGCTTGCGGACACCACCACCACCGCCACCACCCCACCCCACCCCGTGGACGTGCATGTGTCAGTTCCAGCGGACCCACGCCACTGCGATTTAATTCGCTCAGTTTTGTCAATTTCTCCGCCGCTCACGGCGTTTGCAAGTTGCACGGACACAACATGGAGGTTATTGAAATTCTACGTTTTTGTTTTGCTTTTTGTTTTTTGTCTGAAAAAGACAGAAGGAAACAAAATAGTAGGTGTTGGAAAATTGCTCTCTTATTCCATATGTTCACTCCTTGAGGTAAAACATTTGCTATGGAGTTTGCAGGGCGGAAGTGAATGAGATGCACAACATTAGAAGTTTTCAAGACTAACTAGTATATCAAAAATCGAAAAAGATTAACTTTATGTAATGACATCCAGTCTGAAGTCCGAAAATTGTTTTAATTACTTTATTTCATATGATCGCAGCCGATCATCGTTTCTACCTATTAAAATAAATAAGTTTAATAACTATTCAGAATTAAAGTCAACATTTGTTATTTAACTTATTTTTTTCTTACCATATAGTTAACTTTGCCTATTATTAATAAATATTGTAAAATTATAAGGTTACAAACAAACGGCTAAACTGTAGTTGGCGGACACCTCTTAAGCTGGCTGCGGAACTATGGTATTTATTATGGTTTCTGTCTGTTTTAGGCCGTTAAGTGCGTAACACTGATTTCTATATAACACTAGATTGGGCTTAAGCCCAATTGAACGCCGCAATGATGGTCAAAATTGAGTTTTTGAGACACTTCAATATTTAAAAATGTAAGATGATTGATATGACATGAAAGGAGGTGGTGGCGAACGCAGTATGCTACAAAATCTCAAATTTACTCTTACAATGGGATATTCCAGTGATATTGAATTTGAATTTCCATAGTAATCCATTTTTTGTATAGTTTATATTGCAATATAATGGAATAATATAATAAAACATGCTTAAAAACAAGTTTTCATTCATAATTCTACGTTAGAAAAATGCAATTTTGAGGCTATTGTGAACTCTCCTGAAAGTTGTGACGTCACAACGCCTTCTATTCACGTCATGCTTATATGTTTGGTTTTGCGCATATTTTTGTTAATTCAAATATTAGTTTTAAACATATTGATACTCTGACTCTAGGTATGTGTTGTTATGGCCAATTATGTTCAAATACTTGATAATTATTAGACAAAAACTGTAAACACACTCGTGAGAAACTGATAGGTTGACATTGACAACATGATAACCATGAGCACGGGCTTGTTTATTCTGAAGTTAGCTGTAGGCTTTGTGACGTCACAGTCTGATTCCTTAAAATTTGATGAAATCTTTTAAAAAACCATAACTTACTTAATAAGAATTTTTTTTTTCATTTAAAATTTCATATTTGCATTACTAGTGTCCCAAACTAATGAAACTAAAATTGAACAGAAAACGTTGGAATCACCGATTGGGAACGCTCTCAGATGGCAGAATATGGCTTACACCCAATCTAGTGTTGTATAGAAATCAATGGTATGTAATCATAATACTGTATTTTAATGTAGTATGATTAAGTTGGACGTAGGAGAAACCTCGTAGTTAGCGCAGCGAAACTGGCACCCGAAAAGATAGGGTGGTAAAAATAAACAGGGAGCGCAAAGGGGCGTGGAACACATCTTGGGCGAATTTAACTAAATAGAAGTAAATGTGTATGAAAAGGTTCCATTAAAAATGAGTACTGTGATTCGATCTTCTTTGCAGCCAACTTCAAAGGTGTCCGTGAAATTCAGTTTTACCACAGAAATTATCAGGTTAGGTTAGATAGATAGACATACACATACATTATAGCGACACTACTAAAATCGTGTTCTAGGGACTCTAAAATAATAACTCACTAACGAATTTTTAGCATGAATCCTACACCTCCCTTACAGGTGTTTTTTAGAATGAACAGAAATCTTTATATTTTGAAGAACAACCCACGAAAAAAATATATGTATCACCGACCTCTGCTTCAAGAAATGTGCCTCTCCCAGAATGGGGAAAAGACGTTAATTTCAGTGGAAATATATTTCAGTTAATCCAGTGTATCTGCTCGTATCTACCGTAAATATGGATTCAACAGTTAATCCATATTTTCCATTAGTCCTGAATAGAAATTTAGCGGTCAGATGTAGCTCGATCTCCATCTCCATCTCCTGCAAGTGGTCAAGGAAGCAAGCTCCGGACTGCGGGTGTTTACAGCTCCAGGCCGGAGCAGAGGCGTTGACAAGCGCATGATTTATGATGTGCATTTATGAACCCACATTAAATGTATTTGTATAATAGCCATAAATAACCTTCACTGTGATTCTTGATATTGATATATTGCCGGCGCACTAGCGGCGGGTAGGGACGGCCGGGTGCTTCTTTTGTGTCTTTAGTTGCATCGCTCTTTGTCTGCGAGACGCGAGACTCTGCTTTCACCTCGGCCGGAATTAATGAGCGAGGGTGCATGATGTGAGCTGGAGATCTTTGCACTTAAAAATGTGTTTATCAGGACGTAATGAGACTGCATTTTCACCAACAGAAAACAAAATGGAATAAATAAATTGCATCATCACTAAGGCGACCGATTTATTTATACCGTGCGTTTCAGCTAAAATATATTACTATAGATATCAACTATTTTATGCAATATGGGTTGTTAATGTCAAATGAACTGCTCAGAATAAATACATCAACACGTCATTTGTGATGTGGCACTGTGCTCAAAGCAGATCTCGGCATTATGATTTTGCGCGTGAAGTGCGGTTACCAGCTTTCAAATCAAGTACTCCAAGGATGGTGGCAGTGGATAAGCCAAAGGAGTAATTTTATGTTGTGCAAATTTTCGGGATTAAGTTTCGAAAATTTGTCGGCCGTGAGGCTCGAACCGAGGATTTTCTGATCCACAATCCAATGCGTAACCACAGAGCTATTTACTGCATGTTTATGATATGATTACAAATCAGTAAATTATGATGTAGGTATCGTATTTGCACGTTCAACGAAACGATAGCAGTTCGGTAAATGAGACTGTTATTTTTTGCTTTGCAGTATTATTGCTTATCAATATTTTAATAAGATTTCATGCACAACACCGTCTTCCGCTTTCATTATTGAAAAATGTTGTTAAAATATGAACAAAACTAAATTGATTGCTATCAATATTTTTTCTTTATTAAGACAAAACGATCTAATTGTTTTCAAGCAAAAAAGAAAAAGAAAGGACGGAAAAAAGCAAGCTTTCGTCCAAACAAGTGATACAGATATGAAATAAAATAATTTCGAAATTCCTTAGTCGTTTCTTTCGGAAACATCTTATTCGTTACGTAAAAACTGTTTTACCGGACTTACACCGTACTTAACAGTATGTGAATCTAGACATGAAAATAAATGACTAGTATTAATTTAAACAAAGGAATTATTTTTAGATAACGAAACACATTACGGGATTCGAACTAAGGGTCTGACGATTCATAACACAATACATTATCACAGATCTATTGTTTGTATCTTATTATTAGAATATGAATATGGTAGCTGATTTATTTTTAAACTTGCAAATTAAAAAACAAATTTTTATTAAGGAACAAATACAATTTATGAATAAATATTTTTCTATCGTAGATTATATTGGGTAATAAGAAATAAAGGAAGACTTTCAGTTCTCCTCATTAGCAGGATTGCCAACTGTCGCAGAGAATGACACAAATTTCAATGAACAGTAATTTATGACAACTGCGGTTTTCAATAAATTATTAACTGCAGAAATTATTATTTACATGCAAACATAATTGAAAACGAACTTGGGAAACAGGGTAATATAAATTCGCCAATTAAAATGATCACGTTTCATTTGTTTTCACTGAACTAATAATTGGCGATTGTCACAATAGCATATATGCAATGATTTTAATAGGTATAAAAGTTTCATTGATATTCGTTTGTTTCCCAATGAATCTAATGGAAATTTGGTATGTTCGTTTTATTTCTGAAATAATTGGCTGTGATTTGTTTCTGCTAAAATCAACAAAATGCAAAAAGTATTTTAAAAATTTCAATAGTACAGTACACTAAACGCCGAAATACGATATTAAAATTGAAATGCAATAGTTTTATCGGAAATACAAATATTTGTAATTTTTATTTTCACCACGATCCTCAAAACGTGTAACATTCAATATATTACATGAAAACAAATTTAAAATGGCCAATTATTTCAATAATTAATTATTATAGGAAACCAAATATAAAATGTGAAATTATCTTTGAAAATACTCGTTCATCTTCCCACGTTTGAATTTGATGCTTGTAGCAATTTGTTTTGCGGAAATATGTTTGAGAAAGTTTACAAATAAATATATACGTAAACAAGAAAAATGTAAAGAGAAGAATGAAAGAAATGTGATCCCACACACAATATTGATTCAGGTGTCATGGGTACTGGTAAACAGCTTGTTTGGTTTGCTTCGATTCTTATGTAAGAACATTTTGTTTTCAGCAAGACACAGGAAGGAGAAAGGTACTGCAATAAAGAAGTGTGGTTTCAAATAATATTCGAAAACTGTATGTGGACCTCGTGGAATTTTAATTCCTTAATGCCTAGCTTAATTGACCCTTCCTTCTAAACTTTATCAAAAAAGTGATCTACTATTCATAGACTTCGCATGCTTCGTCTCTGATATATGTTGGGCATATTGAATTCAATATATTTTCCTACTACCTTCTTATAATACCACAGTTTACTACCACTAAACTATTGTGAGAATTCAGTTTAATTACACTAAGCCTGTATTAACTATGATACTTAAAAGACAGCAAGTTATAGGTAAAGTTTTCAATACTGGGTGGATCTCTGGAGTCACGGCTTCTCAAACACTACTAAATTTTGAAAATTTTGTTTGTTTGTATACAAGATGAATTGTATCCTCTGTGGAAGAACAGTTTAGTTTTTGGCGATAATTCAATAACCGGAAGTGGTAGTTTACTGAAACCCTATCAAATTATTTTGGAATATCTTAATAAATTATGGTTTAATGACAATTTTTGTTTTTAGATTAATGTTTCAAATATTTTTATCTACAATTGTTGATTGAAACGTTTTTCTCTTACTATCACTATTTACGAATTACAACACGTTAAAGAAAAATTATATTTTGACATTTTCCTTTAAATGTGCTTTTTGAAAGTAAAAAAATAACGATTAAAAATATCATTTTTTGACATGTGTCATAATTAAAAACTAAATATTTAGATGGGATGAGTGTTTCTTAATAGTCCTGCATTGTTTGATAAGAAATCTATAGCGGGAAGTATTGTGATACCGACAACAGAAAAAGAATAAAATTCTTAGATTAAATATGCTGAAAACAAACTGATTTTAACGCTATCAATTATTACATGGCTATTTCAATTTTTTTTTTTTAAACATGGAACTCTTGATTATTATTAGATTTTAGTTTTAAAACTTGAAAACCAATTATCTTACAAAAATTACAGTTTCCATTAATAAAAAAAACCACTGCCACTATTATTCAAAATCAAAAGACAATGTACAGGTAACAATTACACTAAAATATGTCTCATTTAAGATAAAAATTGACGTGTTTGAGAATTTTTTTCGAAAACGTATAATAATAGTATATTGAACAACTAGTGTTACAATGACCTTTTTTGTAATACGAGTATAGTTTGCGTAAACGAGCCGCAGGCGAGTTACGCAAAATACGAGTATTACAATTAGGCATTGTAACACGAGTTGTTCATACTACTTTTCCTATTACACGTTCATAAATTCAATAAAAATTAAAATTAAATTAAATTGTATGGCATGTTTAATATACCACTGGTCACCAAGTGGCTTTGCACGCGCGGCCTATCGGGTCCCAGGCCGCAACCCCGACGCAGGGGCTCCGATTTATAATTGTACGTGTGCAATGACAGCCCCAAGTTTGACAGACTGTTAATTTTACAAATAATAAATTTCCCAAAAACAGTTGCACAAAATTCAATTTTGTAGCATTGTTTTTGAGAAAAACAGTGTCACAAAATTGACTTTGTGTACGTGAAATAGGAAAAAGATTTATTGCGATAGTTCCAGATTTCACACTAGTACTGCACAATTGATACAAAATAAAGCATATTACCATTTATGTAGTGGAAAATTCAGTTAAATCACACAAGTCTATATTAACCATAAACCTATTATACTACACAAGAGACACCATTAATTTAAAAAACTGCTATTTATACGCTGTATTTTTAAAAAGCTTTCATTCATTAATAGTTTAATTTCATTGAAATATATATAGTTTGTTTATTCATATAATTTGTTTGAATTATTTTAAGTATGTGAAATGTAAAACATTAATATAATAATTATTTAGAATATTTACCAATATATTAATATTTACCAATGGATTAATATAATGTTTTCAATATGAATTAAATTAATATGAGAGGTAATTATAATACATATGATCTTTTTTTAAATCTGTATAAAAATAGATTATTTTTCTATTCTCTATTTGTGGATGCTCAAGAGTTTCTTGGATACGTTTGGGCGACATGTGAGCAATAAAGAAAATCAGAAAGTAATCTTTTCACATTTGCATTTTTTCGGAAAGGAATTTCGCAATATACACATATACATGTTACGCAAAACTTAATAAAAGAAGTTTTTTAATTTAAGAAAGAATTCCGCAGAGCGGGGTCACATTTGAAACAAAAATTCCACAGTTTATTCAAAATTTACTGCGTCGCAGATCAGTGAGATTGGCTGGCAAGAATTTTCAACTTTTATCAATTATCCGCAGATATGAAACTCTTTGATCAAAGCAAATGACTTCCTTGAAAACAACAACAAAACAAACGTATATTGTTTCTTTTGTTCTTTTTCATATTCCTGTTTAGTAGGTACAATTACTTTCGCAAAACAGCGGCAAATGATATCGTGGAAAACACACATACGATTTGATTTATTTTTTCGTTTTGAAATCCTGATATTTCAAAATACAGGGTGCAACATAAATAAGTACCTTAAATTTTTCTAGTCATAAAACTCATCGATAACCTCAATATTTCTCAATAACATTTTTTCCTGAATCTTATAATATTTGAGTAAGAATTCTGTAAAAATTTGTTATAAATTTGAAATCATCAAAAACTGCAATTTTTGTATGAGGTAAGACTGTTGCTCTGCTAATTTAGAATCAGCGCCAATCAACAAACGCCGACTCAAAATTAATTACTAGTCCTATCTGTCAAATTATTATTTATTTAATCTTACTCTCTTACTATATTATCGAAAATCTCACATCACTTGTGAAAAATGTAACATTGTTCACTTGTACGACAAATTATTTATAATTGCAACTGCGTAAAATGGACAAACTTCCATTACAATTAAAAAATTAATATACAACGTCGTCACGTGACGGTACAAATTTTGTCGTCGGATGTAAAAACGTTTCATAGCCAATAACATTTTATTTCAATTATTTGCTGCGCGGACCGGGAGCGAAGAGATACGTACAACGTACCGTATATTGCATCCAGTGTTGCGAATGAGTACAACGCGCTTGACAAACATTCGTTTCCTGGCGTCACGTTCGACCTGTGACCTGCGACCTTACAACACCGATACATCCCGCGGAAAATGAAACTTGTTCGCCAATTGGCAAAACTATAATTTGGAGTGATGCATTTAAAATTTATTTGAGATATATTGCAATGTAATTTTCACAAAATTCCCATGGGTATTGATTGCTTTTCATAGTAGCTCTTCAAGAAGAATATATCTCTAATTTCGAGCATTCTCCGTGTCCAATATGCCAGCAAAAAACCACCCCTCATAACGTATAATATCTTTCATCACTCCCCGTGATATATTCCCCGTAATGTGCCCAAATAACCACGGTATTTTTGCCAATTTTCTCATAAAAGGTCATAATGTAAAAAGCCGATATTGGATATCTCGGAACTGCGTCAGCAGCTGTCACCGGCAGCTCTGGCGTCGGCGCCAACGTCGCGGCGGTGGGTTCACCGGACCTGCAGGTATCATCAGCGTGCCATGCTAACTCAGCCCCTGCTCATTCGACAACACCCACTTCGCCCTTAAAATTAGTCTTTTAAGTTCAGATAGTCGTAATTGAATAATTATGTATTTTTTTTATTAAGCGATCTCAACTGCTGAGGTTATTTGCCGCCTCGGAACCTTGTTTTCGGAGGTGTGACAAAAGAACAGAGCGTTCACTGTAATGGTTTTCTCAAAGCGGTCACCCATCCAACTACTAACCGCGGGCAGCATTGCTTAACTTGCGTTATCGAGTGATGCTTGATGCTACTTGCCAATCCGTTGCCAAATCAATTGTGTAATAACGGGTGATGTTTTTTACAGGTAAGTTTTTCAAATTGACAACACTATTTGGTTTGCCATTTTACCATAATTGAACTTCATCATTCATTCCTTTGTAACTGACAATTTCAGATCAAATATAAAAACGTTGTCACTAGTTTCCACGCAGTGAAGTCGGGTGTGCCCCAAGGAAGTGATGTTGGGCCGATTCTATAAATTCTCTCTACGGCTGATCTTCCTACTCTGGAACAAACAACAATTGCTACGTACGTAGAACATATTGACATCACATTTGGATCCAAAATTGGCTTTGTTATTATTACAAAATTGGATTGGACTCCATAATCTTGGATCATTTTCTACGTAGATACCTGAAGTCGCTAGTTAACTCTGATAAACTAGAGACGATGGACAACGTGGAATTCAACATTCGCTGTATTATTGCCGATATATGGCTCCAGCTGCCTCAAAATGTTATCGAAAATTAGGCTTCCAGATCGCGCTTTATTCGGGCCAGATGTGGAGTTCATCTTTCCAAAATCACGATTTTCATGTGTTTTATTTCATTTGACAGTTCTATACCTCTAAATAATATAATATATAACTAAGAGTTTTATTATAAGTTAGCATCCAGCAAGGTCGATTTGACCGGATCGCAGAGGCTGGTTCTGTATCGAAAGCATCGGAGATATGAATTCTATCTCGCCGCGAGTCTCGCGCACAAGAAGTGCAGATGAAATTGCTTTTTTGTAGGACGACTGGCGAGGTTACTTTTATTGATATTAAAATATTTTATCGAGTATTTAAAGTAAAGAAGTGCTTTTAAAGTTAATGCCGAGGAGGGCTGTAATAAAATAAGGTTTCATCGTTCCCCATACGCTCACGTGCCTATCACCCAACGGTGCGTGGGGCCGACAGAGTCGGCACGCGCAGATTTCTAATTCGAACATTCGAAGACCATTTAAATACCTTGAGCTTGTAATATAATAAATATAACACAGACCTATATAGTTGGATAGAGAATAGAACTAGATAAATAGTTCAAGAACTATCAATTTTGTACTGAACTGTGGATCGTAATCGAATCCCACAGCTGACAGTTGCCAATTTAAATTTACCCCTGCGGTTCCCCCTTCACGAACATCTTTGGGGGCTATGATTTGAAGGCTGGTAATCGCACTTTATACGCAAAAATATATCACTTACCGAAACCTGCGTAAGCAGAATGCTGCACCCATAATGGGTAAAAGGCGTGATGATATATTTATTTTTATTTACTCTTTTCATTCATTCATTCCTTTGTAACTGACAATTTCAGATCAAATATAAAAACGTTGTCACTAGTCTGCACGCAGTGAAGTTGGGTGTACCCCAAGGAAGTGTTATTGGGCCGATTCTATATACTCTCTATTCGGCTTTTTTTCCTACTTTGGACCAAACAACAATTGCTACGTACGCAGAACATATTGACATCACATTCGGACCAAAAATTGACTTCGGAATTATTACAAAATAATTTGGATTTAATCTAGTCCGGTGTCTAACTTCGTAAACACATTTGGATCAAACAGAAGCAGTTGGGTTTGGAGATAAAACAGATCGGCAGAAAATCTATATTCTTTTGTTTTATAAAGCAATAATCAAGCCAGTTAATCAAAAATTAATTTTCGACGATCGCAATTTATTGTTTTGCTATTGTTAATACCTACAGAGTTTGGTATCACATTAAAGGTCTTAAAAAGGTGAAATATCAAAAATTACTTTTGAGCAATCGTCAATACTTTTTTTAAAATATTTATTAGAATATTTTATAGTTTGGTATCATAAAGGTAGTGTAGAAATTATTGAAAAAAGGTATTTTATGCATATTTAGTAATCTACGCATTTTTCTGGAGAACAATAACATCTTTAAATTGCCTTACTAGGTAGTTTTGTTTAATTTAACTGAAGTCGTATCTCTTGCTATTGTCGAGATCCCAAAATGGTTCGTCTCTAAATTGAAACATACTTCTAACTAATTTACATGTATTTATTCCAATAATCATGGTTGTTTTTAAAAGATAAAAAATAGCTGATATCGTACATGTAACAAATTTCCATTATATTTATTAAACATGCTGTGTGTCATGTTATAACACCAGCATCACGCCTATCTAAAATAAGATAGGATTTTCGTAAATCCTTCATCCTCCCAAGTCCGATCCTGGCTGTGCTCCTGCTGGTACCCCGCAGTGTAGATGTGCTGCGTAAGGTGAAAAAGCCAAATCGTCGGAGCCCCAACAGTTGACACGTGCATTATATCTCTATCGATTTCTGCTTCCTCCACAGCGGGAGAAGGCACCGGTGCGGTGCTGGAGTAATGCTCATAGTGCTGGAAGCCGACGCATTGATGCTGGGCTGTCGAGGTATTATGGTGCGTGTGGTTGGTATGCGTGAGGGGAACCACGACAGCATTCTCTTTAATGCTATAGAAAATATTTCTTGTACATATCCGTTTTGCCACTTTACTCAATGACTTTGGTTTCTAGTATGAGACACGATAAGTATTTGAACTACATAATTATTATGATTTCGGTTATCTAAGCAGTCTCACACCATTCACTGAAACATTACAATCAGTCACCAAATTATTCTGTCTAATTAAGCCAAGTTTAAAATTTAAATTTTGTTAGTGCAACTGGCCCTTAGTATATTTAACATACCACTATTCGCTACTTGGCCAATTATGGGGGAACATTAGAGCAACAAGGACGTAGATTTAAGGCTGTGAAATAATAATATAATATCATAATAAAGATAGTCATTATTCATGAAAATGAAGTTATATTATATTATAAGCGACTGATGCAAATCATCCGAGTAAATAATGAGCATAATTCCGAATATAATACTGTAGTTTTTCTACTTCTGTAAATTCGGAAAAAAACTTTTGAAAATGATCGAAATCGGTCGGTTGCAAACACACGTTGAAAAACGTCAACATAAAAATACACAACGACAACTGAGTACATGTCAACTGTCAGACGGCCGTTGCTTTAAAATAATAGTGAATTATGGATTTCTGGCTCTCTCGACCAATCGAGAAGAGTAAAATATGAATCCTTATTAAATAAATAGCTATTAAAAATTACGATATACCTCTATGAGCACAATTTTTCCATTTCAATATTTATCAGAAATATATTATAATAAATTTTCCTCGTATTCACAACAACCTCTCAACATGAAATCCTTTCTCAATGCAAAATCCGGTGCTCATGAGGTCTTCACGCGGGCTCCGGCCCGGAATATCAGAAACAAATCTGGGGCTCCAGGACGGGCCCTAGTGCTCTCCGGTACTCCCCGCGGACCCCCACCCACGCGACCTGATATTCACTGTTTTCATTTCCTTTTCTATTAGCACAGTGAGCGCGGCTGTCACGGGACGGTCTATAAACTCCGTCAACGGCGAAGTAGGCAGTAGGCAAATGAACCCTGCTTCAACAAATGATGCAACCGTAGTTTTTGTTGTTTGGGGGAAATATTCATTCGAGAAGAGCATAATTTATATTTGTATTATTTTTAATATGTTTTGAGTGCATTTCGAATGGCGATAGATTGGTATTTATCTCAGAAAGGATTTTAGTCCTGATATTGCAGGATGTTATGTATCTACATTATGTAAAGATAAT
The DNA here is from genome assembly GCA_963942605.1 of Poecilus cupreus. Classification (NCBI taxonomy): domain Eukaryota; kingdom Metazoa; phylum Arthropoda; class Insecta; order Coleoptera; family Carabidae; genus Poecilus; species Poecilus cupreus. The sequence goes on from OZ012720.1 coordinate 32,659,496, forward strand.
AATATTTCGTACTTAATTGCACAACTTCTTATTTACTCAAATTTTAATTTCATTGTTTAATAATCACACATGATACATGTTTAAAATATAGAATGAATGCTTCAGGTATTTGTTTGTTCTCAAAGCATTTATGATTATGATTATTATGATTATTCAGTACCATAGTAAATAACCCAATAAGAGGCTTACACTTAATTTATTTTGCCCAATCAAAGCAGTATATTAGCGAATATACGGGTCCCAGTAGTATATCCAGTTACCAAGACAATTTTTTAAATAAATATTATTTTTTTCAGTTAAACGTCGGTGTAAATTTATCGCAAAACGTGTGATAATTTACTGTTTCGAAGTGTTTCCATTAATAAAATTAATGAAAATAATGTATCCTGTTGAATATTATATCTAAATACGACTCGAGGTAAAGATTTTTTTAAGAATATTTTTTGTGTTAACATTTCAAGTTATTAAAAATTTCGCGCATCAAAAATTTCTATAATAACGAAATTTTTGTATCGCGAAATTTTGACGTAGGTAATAATTTGCAAAAACAAAAAATTTTCAGAAAATATTCACCTCTACTGGTTTTACCCTTGATTCTTAAAAATATATTTTTTTATTCTAAATTTATTAGGTACTTATACGTTTACTTTTCAAGCTGAACAGTGACTTGCTCCAACAGTACTACCAACTCCTCAAGTAATTTTTAGTGATTTTATTTATAAACGCCGTTACTAGTCTCCACCAAATAAATTAAGAGTATCTCAAGGAAATGGTATTGCGCCAATTTATTATTTTCTTTATGCAGCTGATCAAACAACACTTGCTATACGAATTCAGATGATACAGAAATATTAGCATCTCATTCGAACTAAAATTGGCTTCCTATTATAAAAGAATCTGGATCTAATCCAATGTAGGCTAAATCTTAACGAATTTGGGTTAACGAAAATAAATCTACCTATATCATCTTTACCTCTAGAAAAGACACAAGTTTCCCCAAACTGATGACGTCACTTATTTATCTAAGAATATACCTAGACAGACATCTGATTTGGCGTATACACATCTGAATCAAATAGAAGCTTTTGGGTCTGATTATGAAACAACTACCTACATTGGCTTATCTGCAGAAAATCCATCTTCCTCAACGACAACAAATTGCAATATCAAGCAATAATTAAGCAAGTTCAGAACTATGGTATTGATGTAAAGGGATCAGCAAGTACCTCCAACATCGAAATCATCGATAAATTTCAATAAAAATATCCTTCGTATTATTATTATCACTGCTTCGTCGTTTGTCCCCAACTGTAATATTTTGAAAGACCATCTAATGCTTTCCGAAATCCCCAGATTAAGAGGTAAAGAGATTCAAAGAATAAAGTGTCACAAAAATAAACTAGCCGATAGTAATTTGAGTAATTAAATTCATGCAAGTAAAGTACTTCTAATAGGTAGTTATTTTGTCATGTCATTTAATTTATATATAAATTATTGCAAACATCTTTCGTGTGAAACTTTTTTATTAGGTATCTCCAACTGTAATATAAATTTAATTTATTATTTATGGTATCTTATTTCTCATTCTATTTATGCATTTGCAATAACATTGTCATAAAGTTTCGTTACTCTCATGCTGCCATCTTACCATACAGATTTCATTAAGAAGATTGTCAAAACGGGTTTAGGAAGCCTCAAAATTAGTAAGAAATATTTAAGTAACTCATCGATATTGATATTGTTGTTCACTAAAGGCTTAAAATAAACTATCGCACATACATTTTATTAAAAGCGGAACCTATAATCGGCGTGTTCTTTGTTGGTCGAGTAAATATGAAGACGTTAAGCAGAACTAAATAAAATAAAATGAAACAAAATAAACCGCTGTTAACAAGAAGGCCACGGAGGCGATCAATGGCAAAGCAGCGAGTCCATGTCGAGGGCGGAGGCGGCGGCGGGTCCCTTTTATTGAAATTCCGCCCCGTAAGGACGGCCGGCATTCCCTATCAGTGTAATATAGTAAAACTGATGTGATTTCAAACAACAAACGAGAATTGAGGCCTGGAGCTGTCGAACGGAAACCAAGCGAGAGCGAAATTGAATAAAAAATACAATGGTTAAACGTCGATGTTGCTTCTATTCGACTCCATCGTCTATCGCGTTTGAGGCTTTATCCTAACCTACAAAAAGATGTGATCTTGACAGAGAATTTTTTGATACCATTATATATAACAATTCTTTGTAGCGGTTTTATTTGAGCAAAGAGGATTTTTTCCCAAGATTTCGCCAGCGGCTCGCTACTATTTCAGTATTAATAACGATACCTTCACTCTATTTGATGGCAGCCTTTCAACGAATTATTTTCATTCATGGACAAATAGAAAACGTAATTAATTTTTATTTTATATCTTTCCCTTCATTTCATACCATCCTTACTATTTTTATTCCTTTAGTATTCGGATATTTTACAACTGCAGAAATCTATCCTTTTCACACGAGATAAAATTTGAAATAGTCTAGGCTATATTTAATATACACATTAATACAATTTCAATATTTATTTGAATATAAAGTAAAATAGTAATTTTAAATTAATAACTGCAAAATGAGTTAGTTTCAGTTTCAATATAACGTTGCTGATAAAAGCAGTAAACTTAAGAAAATATTGGTACATCATCAGGAATTAATTTTCCATTAATATAAAACAAGTCGATAGTTATAATAGATTAAAGGCATTAATCTGGAAGTTTTTGCGTTCTTCCTGTTTAAATATTTGACTTTATAAGGGCTTATAAATGTGGTTATATTACGTGTGAAAACCGGGTGCAACTATCGCCATCTATAACCAACCGAAATGACCAAAGTTGGTCATGGCATTAAGAAGATAGTATCGAGAGGTGTTAGTCACCCACACATTCACACACATACACAAACACCGCCAGTGGCGGAAATACGGAGTATTTAAGGGGGACGAAATAGTATACCCACATTTTTTTTATTGGTGAATCATTCGTAACTATTCGTACAAATGGCATATGTTATTGTTTCGAAGTTACAACATATATTTTAATTAACAATGTTAAGCTCAGTGTGGTTTATGAGATCCTCAGTTCGAATCCCGCAGTCCTCTCAACCAAGCACCTTTTGGGGGCCTAACTTGACGATCGGTAACCGTACTTTACTTGTAAAAATATATCAATCACTGTGAAAGCAGAATACCTCAAGCAAAATGGGTAAATGGCGGGAAGATATGTTTATTTTATTTTATAAAATAATTTGATAACCAATCAACAAAATATGACCCACTTATTAATTAGAGCAGTAATAGTTCTTTACAAAATTAATAAGATATAGACAAGATAATTGCTCGTATGTGAATGTTGTACAACGAGATTTTAGTACAATAATCATGTAGTATCCAACGTATTTCGTGCAAAATTTGATCCTTCGGAATTTTATATTTGTTTTATTTATTAAAATAAACATTTAATTTAATTAATTTCAAATCAAACTAGTAACAAATTGAGATATATCTAAAAATTATAGCAACGGGTTTTAAATCATGACAAGTAAATATATAATGCGGTATTAATAAAAACGTAAATAAATGGAATATGTATGGCATCGCACGATCGTAGATTTCATTTGGTATCCTTCAATTTATATTAACACTGACGTCATGTTAGAGATTTAAATTTAAATGCAATTTGAAAATACGATATAATGGGGGATTCCACCGTTTTCTGTTTAATTTTTGTTTCAATAGTTTGGGTCACTAGTAATGCAAAAAATGAAATTTTAAATGAAAAAAAATCTTATTAAGTGAGATATGATCTTTTAAAAGATTTCATCAAATTTTAAAGAATCAGACTGTGACGTCACAACGCCTACTGCTAACTTCAGGATAAACAAGCCTGTGTTCATGGTTATCATGTTATAAATGTCAACCTGTCAGTTTCTCACGAGTGTGTTTACAGTTTTTGTCTAATACTTATTATACCTTGAATCTGAGTATTAAAATGTTCGAAAATAATATTTGAGTTAACAAAAATATGCGCAAAACCAAACATATAGGCATGAAGTGGGCAGTAGGCGTTATGACGTCACAGTTTTTAGGGAGTTTACAAATTTAATTTTCTAACATAGAATTATAAATGAAAATTTGTTTTTAAACATGTTTTATTGTATATTATCCCATTATATTGTGATATAAACTATACAAAAAAGTGATTACTTTGGATAAATTCAATTATACTAGAATACCCCATTATAAAATTTTCATCAAAAAAATTATGGATAATTTATATATTTTATAATTTGTTTCGTCCGAGTTTATAGACCCAGTCGAAGTGTTAATTTCAACTAGCAATAATTGATGTATTTGTAATTAATAATAACGCCTCTGTAGAAATCCGTGTGTACGCCCAGGAGAAGCCATAGCTATGTATGTTGGTTAGGACGGGTAGCGGTGCGGTTACTGAAAGGAAGTCGTTAGCAGCTGCGCCCAGCAGTGGCGGCGGCGCGGGGCCGCGGGCCAGGTGCCTCTGCCCCGGAAACCGAACTGGGAATGGACCGCCGAGATAACACTAACCTATGGCGAGCCTCGCTCGCCGGTCGCCGCCGCCCGCAAATACTTGAATTTATTGCAACAATGCCGCGCGGATATTCACTCGGATTTATAAATTCAAATTGTCTCGGACGCGGAAACCGGGAGCCTGGCTGGCTCTCGCGTCCGAGGTGGCTGTGTTCCCGAGCTCGTTTGTTCCCCAGACTCACAGAGCAGATAATCCGAATATTTTATTTATTGCTAATTGGGATTTGATTGTTTTTCAGCCGTGGAACTGGACGAAAAATTTAATTTATTTTTTTTTTTTCGATCTTATCTTTGTGCATACATGAATAAATCATTATATTTAATGTAATGATAGAATTTCAAATAAAAAGTAAGTAATGAAACATACTTTCTCTGCTACTCTACATCCTATAAATAGGATTATTAAAATTTGTATAAAAATAAGACTATATCAAACTGTGAATCTACTCTAACTCATTCAAATGAACCGTGGAACTTGTCTGACAAACAAAGAAGTAAATTACAGACAACAGAAATGAAATACATCCGAATGATGATTTCAGAAAAGACTATTTGTGCTAAATAATTTTGAAATCCACATTTATTTTCAGCTATAGATTAATTGTGGAGTTAGAAAATATCGCATTTCTTGATTTATACAAGATATTGGTAAATTCAAAATGTTCATGCTGTATTGTTTGTGTTATTGATTGCTTATTTGCATATTCTGTAGGAAATATTTAATTAATTGAAATAAATAATTGAAAATATTATTGTATTTATTATAATTTACCCTTCCGCATCCATACTTTACTAAATAACCTTTTACATAAAGAGACACTGTTTTCCCTTCGCGGGAATATAGCGTTATGAATGGTAGCACAATCCTAGCTGGCGAAAAACGCAAATTTTTAACTTTGTATCTGGGCAGCAAAGTCCTCGGATAAGATGAAGAAGTAGCCTATTTTTGCTCTTATATTGATATTCGAATCAAAATAAACGTATAAGAATCATATTAGTAGAACTAATAAATAGATCATTTTGGTCTTGTCGGCAACTCCACCAAATTTCTTTCTATATCTTTATTTAAAAAGTTAAAAAATATTATACTTTGCTACATATTGCCATGAATATTCAAATATATATTACTTGTGCATATTATTCTTGACTATTTACTCAGTAGCGCAAAGCATAAAGTGAATAGTAAATCCATATTCTATGAATGTATTGTAAGTTTCAATAGCTTAAACTCTGCTGTTAAGAACTGATCAAACTAAATTGAAAAAGTATGTTAAGTAACTTATAGTTTGTTGCAGCTTGTATTATACTTTTGTTTTTGGATCTCATATTTTTAATATTTTATTACATTTTACTTTTTCCTATATATTTCTATAAATGTTTGGTGAAGTTACTCTTAAATGTTATTGTGATTAAGTATTTATATTGTTGTAACTAGCATGAAGCTAAATAAATATATTCTATTATTATTATTAAATATTTCATGAATCGATTAAACATTACTGCAAGAAAATAATACTAATGGAGACATCTAGAGGATCCCACAATTTCAAACAAAATTTCATTAAAATTTCTCAACTAATAATCGTGAAACTTACTCTAGTAAACTATCAATTATATTATCATCGTTAAAAGTTGTCCATTGACCAAGTATTTTCAATAACTACACATTAATTATACAGAGCCCGTATTCTGCAACTGAACCAATTATTGTAACTCCACCCGGTAGAGCGCAGCACAAACGCCAACCGTGCTACCCCCATGCGGACAGTTCTCGCAACTCAATTCAGGGTGAGTTCAACCCCAAAATTGAATTCCTGCATCGATTACTTTCTGAGCAGGACGTCGGATGGCGCCACGGAGAATACATTTGCAACCTCACATAAAATATAATTTTTTACTTCATATTTGTATATTTGCGAAATATTTTTTAATGCGTTACAAAAAAAAATCATTTACATCAATATTAGAGTGACAGTGCAAAGCATTGATTTCGTTGCGGTTTCGTGTCAATAACACTCTTTTTGTTTTTCAGTAGACAAGCCAACGTTATTAAAACTAAAATTATACTAGATTACAATCAAATTTATACTTTATAACATTGCTAAAAAGTCTGTAAAGCAATGAAATATTTTGCTTGTTTAAATAATATTAAACTTATTATTCGGTATAAAAATGTAACCTTGTATAAGTAGACTTTAATAAGTGAAATTAACTCGCATTCCTACTTTGAACATATGAGTTTGCCGATCTATACCAACTATGAGTTACTGGTGAGTATGTTATTGTTTGGATTATACCCTTTTTTAAAACATCAAAATATAAATCTTCTTTTTCATAGGTCCAACCTTGTATAATAATATTCTTCTTTATATGAATTCCCCATCTATAACTTTTTTTAAAAGACGAATTAAAATTGACTGATTCAACGATCTTTGGTTTTGGCTGACTTAAGAAAAGTGATTTATTTATTTAATAAGAAAAATTAAGCAGCAAAGAATAAAGTGACTGGGACATGTATGGTGAGCTAATAAGCAAATTAAGACAAAACTACAAAGGAGCCCAAGGAGCAGAAAAAGAAGGGAAAATCAAGATCAAAAGGGGTCAAAGAAGTAGAAAAAGATTTAAGATTTAAGATTAGTAGGAACTAGAAAATGAAGAATTGAAAGTTGAAATTGAAAATAGGAAAAATGAAGAGGCATAGATAAGATTTCAAAGAAGAAATGGGAGACGATCCCCTCCAAATGACGACCTAGAGAAGCGAAACAATTATTTTAAGTCACCTTATATATTATGGATTATAGGATGAGTTGTTAAACTGAATAGAATCTTTTGCAACATGACAACTATTTATCAAGGTACATCAGCAATTAATGTAGTTTATTGGTTGTATAAACCACAAAATAATTAAGAACACACAAATAGAATACCTCTCTAAATTTGCCTATCATTAAAGCCGCGGTTAGCATGAAATAAATCTCACTATTAAAAAGGAATAAACTCTTTACGAGCTTGTATATACACCACTATACGCTCCATTGTAATTATTAAAATGACAAAAGAGTGCCATAAATTAGTGCGCGGTCCACAAGTCAAATAGCACTATAAATTAGAACAATCCGCAATATGGCATACGTGCTGTGTAACGTGCAATCCAATTAGATATAGTGCGAGAGAGACCGCGGCAATTAGTTCGCAAGTATAACAAGTCATTCCGTGGGATTTATGACGCCGGGCGCGACACTTTTTATTACTTTGTTTCTGCACGCCCACTCTTTATTGGCATCTCGCAAGTATGAGACGCGGACTTGGTTACATTACCAATGGAGGGGCCATTCTTTCAAGCAAATATTATTGTTATTTGAAAATAATTATGATTCTTAATTATTATTTTTAGACATGTCTTGACGGTACTCCATGGACAGGAATCTATAGAATGCCTATTTAAATTACAACCTAGAATAATTCAAGATCTATTCAACGAAAAAATAAAAATTAATAGCACAAAAATCCATTCCTAGGGGAATGAATTACCATGCACAAAATATGAAATGAAGGTGTATACATATATACAAGCCATAGATAAAACAAAAGAAGAATGACAAGATGACTAGAACATATTTAAAATATCGGAGAAGCAAGAACAAGAAGAAAAGTACAAGGTGGGAAAGATAACGAAAAGAAAGCAAAGAGGAAGATCAAGAAACATCTGAGCAGAACAAGTGAAGAAAGTTTTGAAACAGAGGGGTGGTTAATGGAAATAAGTAAAATCTCTTACTATCGTAAGAAAATACGGAATAGTAACGTAAAGATTAACCCAATACTCTTAAACCATATAATTCGGCCCAATTAAGACTTTTAGAATAACTTAAAAAAAATTTGTTCTGATCTTACAAAGGGGAAATTATTGTACTCTATTTACTTGTATCATAAATTCTGTTATTTTTAAGAATATATTAAGGAAAAGTAACAACTGAAATAATAACAAATTAACAAAAATCATTAACATAAAGATTTCATTTCGCCCAAAGGTATTGGCTGGTACCACGAACACTGTTTAGAATCTGATGCCACCAAATAAATATATACCCAAAGACCCTAGTAGGCTTTCAAATAATATACTACTTACGGTTGAAGAATTATTCCCACAATTTTATCAATTCGTAACATAAACATAATACCTCCCTTACATATATGTATTTGAAGGAGGTAAAAATGATAGAATTTAAGATATAATTGTGGAGCATTAAATAATTTTCCTTTGTATAATTCAAACTGAGCCAAATGATATGATTCTGAGTTCGTACACTTGCAACAGTAAAAACACTTTCGAATTCAGTAATAGAAAATTTGTTCAGTATGAAAGTATAATAGTTCTGAAAAATTATTCTACCCCGTTTCATACAGTTAATGTACACTCTCCGTTATTATTTCCCTTAGCCTGGATTGGAACTTAAGAATATGAACCTAATTCAAGTTTGGCATTAATGATATCTATTTTATCTTAGTAATAAACTAAACCGTAGTCATTATGTTAGTTATTATGCCAAGCTATATAGAAGTTATGATTTAATACTAATATCAATGAAATGGGTAATAATCTGAAACTATTATACCAAATGAGAAAATTATGATTTATTGACCGTAATAAGGACTGTAAATTTATTATATTACTCCGTTGTTCTTTATATAGATTATCTAAATAAAATATGTTAACATAAATTATACTTTATTCAAATTAGAACTACACGAGAAATAATTTAATTCCTCTTTCATAGATTGCTAGATAAACTAAAATAATATATGAACCAGAAAAATGGTATTTCATTACTTATAAATGATAGCACATTATAATATATTGTGCTATAATGTTTTCAATCACTATTCGATGAGATTTTTAACAATAAAAATAAACAAAATAAAAATATTCCATATTTTACAGTTTTCATGGATTTTCTCGTCAGTATTCGAGCTCGCGAGTGGAAAATGATAGCGTACACGCGGGTGACCACTGTCAAGCTTATCGCATCTCTTCTCGCTGACATATAACCCAGAGTCCGAGACCTGCACCGCAGAAACCGACCTCATAGAGAAAATTTTTTGCTCGTCTCGATCACCGATAATATGAATACGATCATTTGATATACATCAAACTTATTTATATGATCGTATGATGACCGCTTTTTGTGGAGAAAGGGAAGGAGATTTATCGGTGGGAGACTGGACCTTATTTGATACGGTTCAAACTGCTTTCCATAACTACTAAATTCACTTTTTCGGATTTAAGAGAGAATAAAGACAGTCTCTTTTTGCTTCCCGTACATACCTGTAAGGGAAGTATAGGAATTATGATAAAAATTTGGTAGTGAGTTTGCAGTGGATGTGCACTTTTAAGGTCCATAGAATACGATTTTATTAGTTTCTCAATGATGTCTGTGTGCGTGTGTCTGTCTATCTATCTGTTGGTCTGTGTGCATTACTGGAGTTACAGTTTTCCAAAAACTATCACACAAAAAATTGTGTATCCCCTTGGAAAGAGCTGATTACTTTATGGTGATAATCCAATAACCGAAAATAGTAGTTTACTTGAAGACCTATCAAGTTATTTTCAAATATCTCTGTAAGTTATGGTTTATTTAAATTTTTATTATTAGAATATTGTTTCAAATATTATTTTCTTACTGTCTCCATTTGCGAATTATAACACATTAAAATAGTAATGGTACTCATTTCCTACTAGTATGAAATGGACATTCCATGCAAGTTGTACACTATACTTTTTTACGACCACGATATTATTTCCTAATTAATATAATTTTCATAATATATTTGTCCCGTTTTCTCCATTTCAATATTTGACAATTCTAAATAAGTACCCTAGCAATAGTACTTGTACTGAAATGAGCTGAACTGTATTGCAATACACACAAAAGAAATTCATTTCGCACGATGCTTGAATTGTACCTCATATCCCTAACAAGAGCAAACATACAATGAGCATATTTCTAACTGGTCGTAGAAAATAGTTTATTGTACAGCGAGCATGGAATGGTACCCATTTTCTACCAGTATTTCCTTTGGCTTATGGTACAAATCATACGAGTATGAAATAGACACTGTACAGTATACTTTTTCTACGGCCACGATATTACTTCCTAATTAATTTAATTTTAATAATAAATTTGTCCCGCTTTCACCATTCCAATATTTCACAATTCTAAATAAGTATCTTAGCAAAGGCACCTGTACTGAAATGAAATGCACTATATTGAAATACTCACAAAACAAATTCTTTTTGTACAATGCTTGCAATGTACCGCATATCCCAAGCAACAACACACATACAATGAGCAGATTTCTTATGCCCGTATTCATAGTCAGTACTTCGCCTCGACTCATACTTAGTATGTTTTGAGCATCAAATTTTGTTTCGTAGTCTCTACTTGGTGTGCAAGCATTACTTCGCGCATGCTCAGACTCAAATCAAACTCCGACCACCCTTGAGTAATGCTTGATGCTTTTTTTTTTAATTTATATATATATATATATATATATATATATATATATATATATATATATATATATATATATATATATATATATATTGACATTTTCGTTTAAATCTGCTAACCCATGCTTTTTGAAAAAAAAAACAATATCGTTATTTAGTATTTTGTATGTAAGATAACTACCACCAAAACTTGACGTCTTTGTTCAAGGAATGCTAAATCGAAATATTCCGAAAGTGCGGTGTACCTTTATCCCCATTTCATCCAAAATGAATGTTGCATGTTTCAAAAATTTTATTTGTATTTACTCTAATGACTCTATTTAATTGCTTTTTGATGGCTTCCACATCAGAGTAACAGATTAAAAATCGCAAACATTTTAATACTACATCTCTATGATACTTGTACCTCCTTATTCTACATGCAAGAAAGTAAAAGGCGGTAACAATTTTCGTCACCGTGGTACGTTTTCACGAAGCTCAAAACTTAATTTAGAATCTAGTGGAAAGCTATTTCTATGAACATCCAGTTGATGGATAATATTCTTCGAAATTTGCATGCGGTAGTGCTTCACGAACTTTAACCTAACAACGTGACGTCACGCCGCAACTTCAGAAGGGTTTCACTTCAATCCTCGCGTCCATTAAAATAAATGCACTCGCGATGGCAAGTACATAACGCGCCAGCGAGATCGATCCGCGATGCGGATTCCACGATCGCGCAATTCCACAGTCCGGTTGTTCGGTTGTTACCTGGTTATGGGTGTTTTATGACTTGAGATGCTCGCGCATGTCGTAAAATTATTTATATTTCAGATCTGGTTACTGCCGCGTTTTATGGTTCTTCAGTTATGCCGATAACCGGGGACTTCGGAATTTTTTAGTCTACTCAGACTTGGTGCATTCTTTACTTTTTGTGTCAATAAAACCATTTCGCGAGATAAGTCGAGCGGAGATGGCGCTGCATTTTGACTTTGATGGAATTTTTGACATAGAATGAAACTGACATAAGGTAGAGTCTGGAGAAGTGATGCATAGTTTTTACTACTTACAGAACTTTCGATTCAAGTTAATTTAGAAATAATATTGTGCTCCTCAGTTTTCGCATTAAAATTAAGAATAAAAAGTGCTAAACAAGAATAGGGTAGATCGTGGTGTTAACACATTGCATTGGAGAAGGAAAAAACGTAAATATATTTATGTATGATCACGTAAATTTTTTACAGAGTGGTTCGTTTTAGATGATTCCTTTTTATTGGATAGGGCATACCTCAAAATTGGTCCTATTAATATTTGAATATGGGATGATTGATTGTTCATCCACTTAATCTTTACCTGTTAACAGATTCTACCACGCATAACTTTGTATTGGGTTATCCGATTTTAATTATTCTTTTCTTTCACCCCTAAGAATAGAAAAATTCAAATATAAAAACTTTTTAACAAATAATTACACTGACATAAAAGAAACTGAAAAGCGAAAAATTAAATAAACCTTTTCACTTTTTAGTTTCTTTTTTCGTCGGTTTAATTTTTAGTAAAAGGTTTTATTATTTATTGGATTTCAGAGAATTTTACATCACTCTGGCTTCAATATGTGCAATGTTTTGAATAAACTTTTAATTAATATATCACTCACTTTTAAGTTAGGTACCGTTAATTCATTAAAACCTATGTAACATACGTACATATAATATATTTGCAATTACCAGAATTAATAATTGGGTTTTGAATGGTACGGATTTCCTATAGAATTATATGATACAAAGTTCTGTTATTATTTGATTACATTTGCTACATATGAAAACTGAAAACATTCGATTTGTAATTAAACTCACTTTTAATATAATATTAATTTACAGGGTTATTACTAGTTATAATTTTTGCAGTAATTTCGAGACTAATGAAAATTTAACGAGTTACCTGCAATCAATTCTACCAAAATTTCAACCAATAATTAATGCATAAATTTAACACTTATAAGTACAATTTGAATTAATTGCAATTTCAAATCAGAACTGAATTTACATTTATGTATTCCACTTTGTTGCTCAAAGATCCACTTTCGATAGATATGAATATATGATCTTACTTCTTCGTTCCATGAGCGCAATGTGTATTTGAGAAGCACAATTTAATTTGTTTATTATTAATTTTATAAAAACAATCCAGAAAACCTGAAAGTAGGTTGAATTATACAAGAATCTTGAAGTAGATGTTAATTCTATTATTTGTGGTAACCCCATCTAGCGTTAAAGTAAAACCTAGTTTGACAGGTGCAACTGTTCGCATGTTTGTATCGTAAGCAGTATCATTTTATATATTTAATACAAATTGCATTCTACCGTCTGAAATAGGTATTATTATTGTTATTGTTTTTTCCATCTACAAATAAACTGCGTCCAATAAATAAAACAATACACATCAAAAAAGATCGATTAAAAAATTAATAATTAAAATGCTGTGGTTACAATAAAGACAATAAACATGGAGCCAAAAGTTAGTGTTATAAATATTCTAACTTTATAGATTATTATATTACAGGAAATAAAATATAATACGAGGACTGTATGCGGTAGAAAATATACGAAAACTCAAAGTGGAAACAGATTAAAATTATAAAATCATTGTTAAATTCCAAATTTGACAGTTGGATGAAATAGAGTACGGATGTTTTAAGAGCTGAGTCCTGGCAGATTGAGTACCTACATATCTATGAATAGATGTGAACAAATATCGAAATGTAAATCTGATCACAGCAAATCTGCATTTGTCCAAAGTAAGTTTAAGGCATTTATCACATGCAGCAACTTCTCAACAGCGAATAAAACGCACATCGCAAGAGTAAAATAATTCACTTGCACGATTCATCCTCAAACTAATTTAATTTCAAATATTCGCGGAAGAAGCCAAGTTATTCTCACGTCCAGGTGCATGCAGCTCCGCAGCTCTGTCAGTGTAGCCTGGTACACGTCTGCAGCGGTATTTCTGCACCATCACTCACCGAAGATATGCTCATGAATATGTAATTTCAATCACCGTATTTTGAATGTAAATACGGACGCTGTAGCCTAGCCTCAATGCCCTGCACGGCAACACTCTCACTGCTGCAGCTGGGAGAGCCTTGTCGATGGAATGGATTGAAATGGGTATTCGGACCGATGTTGATTTTGATATTGATAGCAAGTTCTTGTGGAATGCACAATGCAATCAGTGATAGCTTTCATTACGGAATCATATTTGTAAGAGGTGAACAAACATCTATAGAAATATTTGTCAGCTTTCACCTACATTTTGGATTTATTTGAAACTTAAATGAAATAAAAAATTTGTCAGATATTTCGGGAAAAATTCACCGAGAGCTAACTGAGATACAAAAGAATTTTACTTCATAAAATGAATAACCAAAGATAACTTAGTTCCTGGTCACTACGGAATTTTTTACTCGACTCCGATGAGTATTTAGAAATAGTGGGAAATACATGTTCAAAAATGTACTGATATGGAAGCGAGAAATGAAGTGAAGAGCTTTCTTCACCAATATACTGACTTGAAAGCGAGGAACGAAATGACAAGTTTGCTTTGTCAATGTACTGACATGGAAGCTAAGAACAAAGTGACGAACTATCTTCACTAATATGTTGACATGAAGGCGAGGAACGAAGTGACGAGCTTTCTTTGCCAATATACTGACATCGAAGCGAGGAACGAAATGAAGAGCTTGATTTGTTAATGTACTGAAATGAAAGCGAGAAACAAAGTGACGAGCTCTCTTCGCCAATATAGATACAGACATGGAAGCGAGGAACGAAGTGACGAGCTTGCTTTGTCAATATATTTACATACAAGCGAAGACTACATGCAGTAACATCTATTTAAATTAAGAGGCATTACTAATACACAATTTCAAATATCGCTTACTCACTAATTCTGCAATAACTTTCAATACTCGAGAATAACTTAACTTAACATATTGACAATACCTATACATAGAACTTAAAACTGCTTACATGAACTGGCAAAATTAACTTCACAAAACCCATGCATACAATCGAGAGGAATTCTTAAATTGTGTAGTCATCTTTTGAACATTTCGTAGGGAATACCATAAAACAAGTGGTTACCCAGGGCACAAGGTTGGATCATTTATTACTCAAGTGACGTAGCGAAATAACTAACTGGGCACTACTCTCGCATAAGAAAGTGATAAAATATTTCTTACAACATACTGACATTCGCTGATTAGGCGGAAACTGAAATTATGGAGAATTAAGATTTTCCACGAATAACTAACAATGAATCATTTTCTTGGTTTGACATCTCTGAATATCGTCCACAAATTTTAATCATAATAAAAGCAAATGCTTTTTATTAAAACTGAAAAAAGGAGAGACTTTTTATGGCTACAGGTTGGCATCACCGTTTGGTTTGTTCTTGCGCACATAATTACAAAAAATTACCATTGCAATTATATTGCGAGTTGATTATTTCTTTACATGATCGAATAATTAATTATTTTTCATCTAAGATCGTACGATATATTCTACATATCCCATACAATTCAGACTTAGGTTACCGCAGTTTTAAAAATATTTCCACTCTGTTAATTTCTTTGCCACGATTTTCAATGTGTTGCTTGTACTTTATAAAATATACCAATTTAACTATTCTACAAAATTCAGAACGATCATAGATAAACTTTTGTATGTAATCCTTGGAATACTACTGATATACGCAAACTGGGCTTATTTTCACATGTTGTCTATATCCCACTAATTGCGTAAATATCTGTCTTTAACTAATTTTTCATCGAATGCGGTCTCCGGCACAAAGAGACACAAGAGTGAGAAGTCTATTGAAATAATAAAACGCTTTTGAGCAGCAATATCATTAAGTTAATTATCGTAAGTATCCACAGTTGGTGCAGTAAAACCGTTGGTAAATCCTCAACCAACTCAATCATCATTACATTACCGACTTGAAAGTGGTCATCGCCATCTCCATCGCTATAAAACCTGCCGCCACATTTATTCACTGCGATAGCTTCGTAATTCCCGCCATGCGATCGCAGTGGCCACGTCGTAATATTGTTAATAAAGTTGAGCAACGCCAACGACGTCAGGCATCTATTCATTCGCTTTGAGTTGGCTGTGTTGGCACCTGGAGCAAATAAAGCGCGCTCCGACCGGAAAACCGAGCTATAAAAAGAATATATTATGGCAACGGAAACGCTGGAAAAGTTTCCGTCGACTCGCGCACATATACAAAGGTAAACAATGCTGGGTTAAAGAACCTCTCTCCAGGACCAGTGTTGCTGATTCACGGACAACTGGTCTTTCAATGGGCGTTATCGTGTTTTCTAACTACAACGCAAGGATTTATTTGCAAATACTAGATATCGCACAAACGCCGAGCGAATGCGCTGTCTATGACGATGTGGCTGTATAAAAGCTCTTTGATGGTCAGAGAGAAGAATTTTCTTTTTACTATGAGACCTGCAGCTGCAGGAGCTGAAGAATATTCTTAGAGAAATACACTCTCACAAGACATTCTAAAGGCGTTATTGTTCGTAAAAAATTATTTCCCAGGTTCCATTTTAAAGATTCAATGAAATGCAAGTAGATCAATATTGATGCAGAGCATTGCAGTGGTGCTGACGACGCAAAAATAACATCAAACTACAATGGTGTAATTTCCTGTTTATTGGTGAACACAATCAATATCCAGTGATCGTGTGTAACGTTTTATGTGTGTCTGCATATCGTTCCCGAATACTTTGAACGTAAATCGTTCAGGTTGAACAAATGTGTACGTTCGTGAGTCTCTTTTTGCCGTTGTAATGTTGCTTGCCTTTGTCAAACTAGAAACATGGTTACTATTTAGAATCTTACCATGCTGCGATTAATGTCTGAATTAATAAATAGAAGTAAACATAGATATTCCCTAAATTTCACCTAAGATGCAACCTTTAATTTTCTTTCAGTATATGAATGTACACAGTGACGACACTCGCTGTCGATATTAATGATCTTTATGTCGCATCAATCGATAACCTTAAGCCGAACGGCCATATTGACAGTAGCAGTACCCGGCGGTATATTTGAGTTGCAAATGAGATTCAATCTAAAAATATTATTTCATCTGCACTATAAAAGTTGCTACAATTTTTAATTGTACAAATAAATTATCTCTCTGTTTTGCACTAATTTTATGAACTAAACATGAAAGAAATACTGTGGCTTGATATTCGACAGATAACAGGCACTGACACTCTCTTTTCTCTATGGTTAATAAGATATCAACCTATCAGTGGACATCTTAGTGCATCACTTAAATATTGGAATCATGAAATATTTGAAGTGTCGTTGCTGTGGGAATTATTATACCGTGGTGGTTGTTTAAATATTCTGACCTGTTATTATGGAAGAAATCATTCAAATCTTAAACAAATGATTATAATACAGTTGAATATAAATAAACTTTTCAACATAATTTACTGATTTATAATCATATTAACGTTTATCAAACTATAACCACAGTTGTACCAAGTTACAATACGAATTATTTCTTTATTAGTAAATATCTCTAAATTATGTTGACTAAAATTCATATAACATTAACAACCTATATTGTATTTTATCTGGAACAGTACGGTAGTATTTATATTGCCAGAAATGCAAATGCTGAACTTATTTGACACTCACAATATATATTCGTAATGAATTTTGTAAGCAAATAAACTTAATAAAAGTAAATCAGCCTATAATATTCATTATGCCATATAAATATTTGATGATGCATATAACAATTGACTGTCAACCTGAAGTCCAAATATATGCAATTTATGCAAACAGAATAGGATGTGCTTTGTCATATGCAATTCTAATAATAAAAATAATATTTGTTAGAATAATTTTGATGAGTATTATTGTGTTTTCATGTCAATGTTATAACTATTGCACTAGCCGCAGATTTGATTAAAATTTGTTATTATTTTTTATGTTTTGTGCATTTTAATGGCCAAAGTAAATAAAGCGTTATTGTGTCAATAAAATTTTAATTTTACAAGAACATGCGTGCGTGAATTTTCCGTACATTTTTAATTTATTACCATGTCAAATAACTCCAATAATTTTCAACAAAATTAATGAAAATAAATTTTGTAAAATTTTACATTAATTTGCATATTTAGATACAGATGAAATTGAAAATTATCAGGAGAAAAATTTTAATTTTTAATGCCTTTATTCATAAACAGTTTTAATAACGAAGGGGATAAAATTCATTTTTTAAAATGCGATGATGTATTTTTTTATTTAATTAAGCCGTAGGCTTCAAGTCTTTTTTATATGGTATAATTTTATTAAGGACTTAAAAGCTTTATTTTTTATATTTTGACTCTTCTTTAATTTTTTCTACTCCCATTTCAGAATTTCAGCTTTCTAATATAATTGATAATAATTCTATATATTTTCGCAGAGAAATCTGTTATCGCATGAGCGAAGTAATATACCCGTAATTAGATTCACGTCAAATAAGTAATTGCTTGAAGTTTCGACTGCTTCTGTAGAATTTATAATAATAATCACAAATGCTTAAACAAATGTAAATGAATACAATAAACAATTATTAGTCGTAAAACACCAGTGCATAATATGTCTCGGAATGGAAAAAGTAATGGGTTATGTTTATTTAATCATAACGGTCTGACGTTTAAAATTAATTTAAAATTTAAATTTTCAAAACATATTTGTATTTTTGTGTGTCATAATCATCATTGATGTTTGCCATTATCTTGTAAAAATGTTACATGTTTCTGTTTCTAATATTTGTAGTTGGTCTCTGAAGAAGGCTCCAAGTAGGGCCGAAACGTCAGACCGTTATGATTAAATCAACATAATAGTAGCCATTAAGGCTGGTGTACCCATTACTTTTTCTATTCCATTCCAAGTATACAGTCAAGAACAATTCATATAATATGTTTCGTTCTGGTTTTCTTATAAAATTAATTTTAATTAATAATCAATAGTTATATCACGAGTGCTAAAAATTTAATCGATTAAATTTGACATGTCTAGCTTATGCATAAATTTTGCTTAAAAAGTGTATGAATACATAATAATTTGAAAAAATCTCGGGACCGCAGGTCTAGGGATTTTATCTTAAATTATTATGTACGATAACACTTTTTTAAAAACAAAATTTTATAAATAAGCTAGACATCAAATTTAATCGATTCAATTCTTTAGCACGAGGGGTATATGTCAAGATTATTTCATGAATTCATAGTATAAACTTGCCGAAAAAATTGTACTTAAACGTTCATTTTGACACATTTTCGCATAAATGAATCTGTACACACATAGACAAAATGCACCATAAAATTTTGTTGTTATAGTGTAACTATAGCCAATTGATTGTTTTTCTTTTTACTTGTCAAATAAATGTCAAAATTTTGTAAATAAAAATAGCTTGAATGAAATAATTCAGCATGTTAAAAGATGTAGAATACCACTAAAGGTAAAAAACATGTATCTTGCTTCTGCAACTAATTATCCAGCTATATATGCCTTCAAAATGTTCTAAATTTGCATATGAAAGCTAGCTTCAATTTATTCGCGAATAAACAGCATGGTGCTGTTTATTCACTTATCACTTGGTCAAATTTGTAATGAGTGAAATAATCAGTTTAAAAGGTGACAATTTTAAATACAGAATGGAAGTCCCTAGAAAAACTTGAGTTAATTACAGAATTCAAGTAACTTAGATCAAGTTGAATTTTTTGTTATGATTGTGGATAAATGAGGGTTGTGATACAGTATACTCGTCGGCAGTTTTGATGTTTATGTCACTTGAAAATGGGATAAAATCTAAAAAAAAAAAACTAATTCCTCTTGCACTATAAAAGTTCTTACAATTTTTCATAGTGCAAATAAAATTTGTTCTCTCTGTTTTTATGAACTTAACATGAAAGAAATGCTGTGGCTTGATATTAGATACAATTGACAGTGACAATAACAAACTACATTCTCTTTTCTATGGTTACTGAGATATCAGCCTATCAGCGGACACCCAGCGGCCTTCTTTTCGGTAGCACACTACTGAAATATTGTATTCACGAAATATTCTAAGTATCATTACTGTATGAATTATACTGTGGTTGTGAGGTGAGTAGTGTATGCACAACATTAAAGCAACAATCATACTATCAATATAAACGTTGCTAATATCACATAACCGAGTAAAAACAACAAATGATTAACGTGGGTCAGTATTTGTAGGAACAAACATACCCCAGGGAGCACAAAAGAGTCCGCATGTTTGTTCACTCGCTCAATGCGCGCATTCATCTGAGCCCCGCGGCGTCGTGTACGGAAGAATTCACACAGTGTATCAGTGTGGTCGTGCATAGTGCATACAACATGCAACCGCAGTGTCAATGTATCGCGGTCCACAACGAGGAAGAATGCACCTCGCCGGTGGCGGTGTACTTCGTACACGACACTTCATTTAAAACCGCTGGCAATTAATATCCCGAAAGTTGGCCGAGTGTAATAAATGAGTTTAGGTGTTGTGTTTAGCGGCTGGTGATCAATCTTAGAGGAAGAAGAAACGGCCAAGTTCCGCACAGATGGACGAGGAAGGATTTGCGAAACGCCGAGTTACACCTCACCTTGCTTCCATTATATTTAATCTACTAATCAGACCTTATATAGATTTCGATATTTATTTTTACCTGAATGAGATCTATGGGGTAAATAGCTTCCTGGTAACACATCAGACTGCGGAGTATAAAGCTCTTGTCACATGGTCAGTGTTTTCACCGTTTGACAAAACTTTTGAATGACAAACACAGAAATGTGACGTCCTGTCATACAGTTTGGTCAAATGCTCTAAATAGAAACGTTTCTTATTCTGTCATACATTTTGGTTCGACTTTTGTAGTTTTGACAGATCGAGTGACCTTTGATAGTAGTAATGAATAAAGTAAGTAGTTTAAACAAATATTATAAATTCGTCAATTAGCCTGGTTTGGATTATATTATTAAATAAATAAATTTTTAAAAATATTTTTTTCAACTAAATGTTAATGTTAT
Source organism: Poecilus cupreus (assembly GCA_963942605.1). Classification (NCBI taxonomy): domain Eukaryota; kingdom Metazoa; phylum Arthropoda; class Insecta; order Coleoptera; family Carabidae; genus Poecilus; species Poecilus cupreus. Next base: position 32,680,692 of record OZ012720.1, read on the forward strand.
TGAAAAGAGATATAAAAAACAATTATTTTATAGGATACAAATAAATAGTGGTGTTCTCAATAGCATTGGTAAGTTTCTGTTTGACGAACTTCACTTCAGTGAAAAGATGGACCGTCTGACACACCTTCTTTTCATCATACATCAAACTGAATATGACGTCATCAAACATAGTTTAACAAACAAAAATTTAAGTATTCATTGACCGTGTGACAAGGGCTTAAGATCCTCGGTTCGAGCATCATAACTGATAAATTTTAGAAAATTTTCACCTTACAAATTTGCGCCTGTGGTTCCTCCACCACTATCATATATGAAGACCAAGTTTTGACGGCTGGTTACTGCAATTAACTCGTAAAAAACAGAGTGCCGTACCTAGAAATGGGTAAATTTCATGATGATATATTTATTTATATTAATGAAATCTAATTTATATATAATGTAGAAGCCGATCTCGGTGGAGCAGTGGTTGTCACTAGCCTAGCACACCAGAGGTCATGTGTTCAAATCCCACGGAAGAGCTTTCGTGATATTCACATAAAATTCAGAACCATCCACTCATGAGATGGCAGTTAGTCCGATTCCAATCTTCTCATATTTAAAGAACATGGAAACACAGAAGATTAACATCTTTGCGGGTAGTAATTTAAGTACACCGCACATGTAAAATGTATCATATTCCAAGATTTTTTAAATTCATCCACTCATGATGTGGCATCTGACCTAAGTAGTTAGTGTGATTCCAATCTTCGTATATATAAAAAATACGAGAACACAAATAATTAACATCTTTGGAGGTAGTAATTAGATGACACCACACGAGTAAAATGTATCATATACCGAGAATTTCAAAAGCGAAGTACCATACCGGATAAATGGCGTAATGATAGTAATTTTACAGTAAAACCGCTTAAGAAGAAAAAAAAAACAAACTTATTTGTAGAACTAATAGAGATAAACTTGCCTAAGATACCCATGAGTTCTATAATTATATTTACAAACTAAAATTATGTCATGTGTATTTGTTGATTAGTGTGTTCTCAAGTCGCAATGTAATTAGAGGAAAACGAAAATTAAATTTTAACAAACTATGAACACGACTGCGGAATTAGAAAGAATTTGAACAAAGGAAACAATAAATTAGGTGGCAACTTATCATTTCCATACATTATGCAGTTAAAGTGGTATTAGATATTCTTGCGTGTATAATTATTAAAACAATGCTAATGTATTATTAATTATGCGTATCATTTTTACAGACACATGAGCGTGACGTTAGTACATATTAAGTTAAATAAAGTCTAACAAAAATATATAAGTAATGAAGTAAATGAAGGTCACGAATCAATAATCTTAAGTAGGCAGGCAGCATTAAAGGGTCGAGTTGAATAACGTGCGTTTCCCGAAGAATAACGTTGATCCTCTGAGAAACTTAATATCATCATTCCGTAGGTACGACGGACTGCGCAAACAGAAAGGAATGTATCGGGCGAGCCTCGCCATCCGATACACAAGCCCACAGCGAGGGCAGGGGGAATCACCAAGACGTCTTGAAGCGAAGTTGATACGAGTTGGCTTGCCCCTTTGATTGTTTGCCTTACATTCCGACCACGTATATAGAAACACAAGAAGGTTCAAATTGGAACATGACGGTAAAAAAGAGAACATCGGGCCCAATATAAGGTTTCAAAAATAAGATGAAAGACGGACGGGCAGTGTGCATGCGACGGGGCGCGAACGACCGACGAAACTGCCAAGTAACTTTCCTTATTTCGCGGCCCCCGGGGCATCAGCGCCGAGCCAGTTGTGTCCTCATATCGCCCGATATCCGCAGATTGGGATTGTTGACTCGATCGCCTGCTTTCTCTTATCGGACGCACGCACTCCCCACGCTCCCAATCGAATCAGTTGACATGTATTGTCTTCCAAATACCACAACACCGCGCAAATAACACGCCGTTTTTCTCCTTTTAATATATTAGATACACACACAGTTTAAATAATTAATTATTTTAATAAGTTTGTACTATGCAATTAACATATACTGTATATATCATAGCTTTATGTATTATTAAGTTCTATGTGCTTTATTTTTGTCATTCTATGAACAAGCTTTACTACTTGTGTCATTAATCTTGTACATAATCAACCTGTAATTGAGGTCTTGAACCCTGTGGGTCAGATTGCAAATAAATAAAATAAATATGGCATTACTAATTCGATTACTGCGTTATTAATACCTATATTATTCAATGAAATGGGCATGTAATATGCATGCTATTATATACCAGTAGAATACTATACTTTTTCAACAACATTTCGTAACATATTTGTTTTGAAATATAAGTAAAATTTTTGTTCTGGCATTGTAACAAAATTTTGAAGAGATTTAACATTTAGCAGAAAGTCTTAAAACCAATTATTCAGATACCGTTTAAGCTTAAAAGGAAAAGAAAAGTGAGAAGACTAGTGTATTTGGCTATTTATTAAATTACTAGAAAGTAACATTATTTTATCGAAATGTCCACATTATTTCATTGTCAACACAAACTAAGGTGATTAATTAGTTATAAAAAAATGGTTGAATTATTGATGCATTATATAACAGTTGTGTATAAGATAATGAATATAAACTTCTATGTAACTTCAGAAGGTTTGTATCAACTGAAATAATATTATTAATTAAAGAAAAACTATACAAAGCAACCAAGTATATTGTCGCTTTAAATTTTGCAGTTGTATACAAGTTTAAAAAGCAGAATCATTCAAGGCAGTACAATATTTTAATAACCGGCCATTTACTGGCGTTCTACTTTAAAATTAAATAATGCGAGCTATTTAAGTTGGCAACACTGAGCAACAAACGCCATTTCCGACTGATTACTGAGTCATATATGTTGTGTAGTGATATGTGAACTTTGTGCAAATATTAATTGCTTTAAAATTTGGCATTTAATATTTAAAAAAATAATCTGTAGAACATTGTGATTGATGGTGCTATACGTACATATTTTAAAACTGTGTAATTATAACCATTGCTGTTTTAATAACAATATACCGGGAGTTTTTTTTATCAGAATACGGGGAATATTCTGCAATTTACCGGTTAATTTTTAACGACCCGTTAAAAATTGTAACCAATAGAAATAAATATATTTATTAAATGAATTTTTCAATTTTTATTCAGCACCGTCTGTTATCATTGGTTAAAATTTTTAACAGGCCATTAAAAAGGAATGTATCATTAACATAGTTACTGTTAAAGTGATTTGAAGCAATGTACTAAAGCTTTTTTATCTATATGATCGTTGTTAAAAGCGACCCTTTTAACGGTAGCTTAGCAAGTTAAAAGTGTCACTTTCTGACACTAGTGCTAAAAGTAACGTAGCAACATGTTAAAAGTGATTTTATTGTTAGGTACTTTTAACACGTTGCTAAGGTTTTGAATCAATAAATCAACAAATATTAGCTTACCTGTCAAAATTTCATTCTACATTTTTTAGTATTTACTAACACACTAGAAAGATCGTAGATACATTTTTGTATAATGTATGTATTAAAGGTGATTTATTTCGTTCGTGGAATTGTTTTATTCGGCTTCGCCTCGTTTCGCAAACTGCCCACTTATTCGTAAAATGTCACTTTTAACACTTATATCAAAAATAATTATTTTATATGGGTAAGTGAAAATAGGGATAATTTACTAGTCAATCAAAATGAAGAAACAATCAAAAATTAAACATATATAAAATTTGTTTTAATTACTCTAGTACTCAATAAATTACATTAAATTGGTAGGAATTATTATTTTTAATTAATCTAAGTTTTCCATATGTTTATGTATAAAAAAACCGCTTTATTACATTGTTACATCATTGTGTGTACTGATAAAAAAAACTCCCGCTATAATAAATAAATTAGGCTGCAACCTTGGTTTAGGTCTAATATATTCTTCTTCCATATATGTGGAACAAGAACCAGTTTAGCGAGTAATCATTAAATATGTTAATAAAAAATAATTATTCATAAATATTTATTACTAATTAATATTCATTATTCAATTCAACTAAGACAATACGAATGTATGAATATCCCGTTTAGACTTCTATTAGCAAATATTATAGTTGTGTATCATTCCTCGTATGCGATACTTGGTGAGCAGTGCGATTCCTTGAAATCTATTTTAACTTTTACTAGTGTTTTGTTTACTACTATTATTAATATTTTTAGGTAAAAGCAACATTTTAAAGTAGCAAGGATTTTGAAAATGGCTGGAACGATAATAAATATTATAGATACCTATAATGATCTTATGGAAAATCATAGTGGTAAGTTATTCTCACAATATGATATAAAGGGAACTACAGAAACAAATTAGAATTGCATTTATATTCTTTAACAAGAAAATACAATCGATAAACGTTATCAAAGAGTCTAAATAAATTTACTACGTATCATTTTTGAAAGTTGAATATAATTATAGTATTTACACATTATTACCTCGGTAAAAAATACCTTTATCACTAACAGTAAAATATAACTTATCATATAACTATTATCATTATACTGTTGTTGCTATTATAACAATTTTTTTATTAAAATCAATGACAACAACTTTTCAACTATATTTAAATGTCTAAAAACAATAATTATTGTATAAATAAACAAAACCATTTCTTATCTAAGAAGCGAAGCGTTTCTAATTCACTGGTTTCTTTCCAAACATAACAAGCAGGTACCATGAGCTCTGTTTTTAGGTGTGCTAAGAGAAGTATTTTAACCTCGGTTTTAACGTTCTACAATATTCTAAAAATATTTTATAAAATATAAACAAAATGAATAGAGTTCCAGAGAAATGTATTATCTATCACAAACCCGACGCTTAAACATTACTCTTAAAACACCCTCCTAGAAATATCTGCCAACAATTATTAGTTAGTAGTTGAATATAGTAATAACTTTTACCACCAGATGTTACATTGGTTATTTGTTTATATTAATTATACATTTTTTTATTATACCTGCATCATAATCCGTGTTAAAACACGCTACAATGTAAAATTAAAACATGCCGTGCTTTAAAGGTTGCTAAGTAACAACAAAAAAGTACTCTTAATATCTGTCAAAACCGTCATGACATATTATAAAAAAAAATCTACATAGTAACGTAAACAATAAATGTAAACCTTTTTTGATTTCTGTCAACAAAAACAAAAAGCTACCGAGAATATTGCCGGGAGTAATCACAAGAGCATTATTCTTGTTAAAGACACGTGACATACAATAAAGCATTTCATTGTTTTAAAGAAACGTCAAAAAATAGTCTGAGCAATTTTTGCATCAACATTATATCTACTGCTTATACTATTCTGTCCATAATTGCATACTTATAATTTTTTTTTTTTTTAGATCCTAGAACTAAAGACTGGTTTATGTTGTCATCTTCAATGCCAATGTTACATTTAATAGCTGGATATATATTACTTAGCAAATTACTTTTAGGATTAACGAAAAGTGCTAAACCGCTCGACTTAAATATTGTCGCCGTTATCTATAACGCTGTTCAATGTGTGTTGTCTATATGGTTATTTTGTGCTGTATGTCGTTAAATTATAGGATTATCGGCAAATTATGTTTGTTTGAAATACTGGTTGCATTTAATAATATAGTATTAAATTTGTAAATAGTAAGATATTTTTTTAATAATACATAGTATAGCTGGATATAATTGTTCTATATTTTATTTAAATAAGCAATCAGTATTTTAAACACAATTATAATTTTTCGATGATTCTGTGCTTTGATGAACAACATGAATTTGATCAAAAAGATTTTAATTTTTTTTTTTTAGGCAACTCCTCACATCGCAATATTTAGTTTAAGGTATAATTCAGCTAGCTTGGAAACTGATCCTGAAACAGATATGGTAAGACTTTAAATCAGAATTTACTATTTTTTTGCGAAAATATAATAATTTTGTATTTAAGACCGGGTGAAGTTGCGCTTAAAACCAATAGATGGCACTCAAGAAATTTTATTCTGTGTTAGCCTGCATTATATTCAATTGTCATCAAGTTTTGTATTTAAATTTCAGTTGAGTTTTTGTTTTAGATTTTAAATGTCTGCTGGTACTTTTTCGTATTTCGTTTTCTGGACTTTATTGACACGGTAAGTATATGAAGATATAGTGTTTTATTTGGCTTATTTCTAAATACCAATATAACTATTTTCAGTTTATTTTAATTCTTCGTCAAAAGACTGACCAAGTGACATTCACCCACTTACTTTATAATTCTATGGTTCCTATCATTCTATGGTGTGGACTGAAGTTTGTCCCAGAAAGTCTGTATACTATGGGAACGTATATCAATATATTTGTTTACATTCTTCTGTATATTAAGAATGATTTGGAAGGCTTGAATCCAGCAGTTAAAAACTATTTACCTTGGGCAACTAATCCGACAATACCAGTTGTAAGTATAGTGTATGTTGTAGAATTAAAGTGAAATATATACGATGAATTAATAGAAATACACTAAAATAAAAAGGCGGAAATCACAAATTAAATTTGTATTTGCACTAAATGTTTTTAATGAGATAAAGATTTATAGAGTATGTTTCATTTTCATAACAAAATACAAACATATTGGCTGGTAAATTTTACGCCAAGTTTATTTATTTGAATTCTATAATCCCTGAAATTTTTACTATAAAAGCGAAAACCGCTTTTTGTGAACTTATAGCAATATTATTTACAAGCTCTTCCGGTTCACAATCGCTAACACAACGACTATATAGAGAATTAACTTGAGAAGTAGACAATGTGCAAATTTTTTTAGTAAAAATGCCTTGCAAGAACGAATACTAATAAATTGTTTCACTGGATGCTATTACTAATTAGTTTTCGCTATTGTAGTTGAAATTGTACGGATTATAGAAGTCAAATAAACGAACTAGGACTAAAACATACCACAAGTTCTGTTTTTGGGTGTTTTAAGAAAAGTGGTTTTAGTACAGTACATTGTACTAAAATTATTGTAAAATATATAAAGGCATGTTTCAAATAGAAGGTGCAGAGGAATATATTATCTACCACTTTTATTTGAAGTATTTTTTTATAATATTATTTTAGAACACTATACAGCGCTTAAACCGAGGCTAAAATATTTCTTTTAAAACACACAAAGAGTTCGTGAAACCAGTCATTATTTTATATTATATTTCATACATTATATATTTATATTTAATGGCATTTTTACAGGTACATTTACTTTTCATTATTGTACAAAGTATTAATAATCTTCAATCCAATAACTATGCAGCTGTATATGGAATTGCTACTACCGTTCAGAATATTATATTATATGGTGCATTGTATAAAGATATTCTTCCTGAGGTAAGAACTAGTATTAAAAAAATTATGTATTGTGTATTATTTCACTGCCAATAAGAAAAAAAAATTATATGTATACCTCGACAAATATGTTAAGTTAACAACTAAAACAGATATCAACATTAACTCTATTATATGATTATATTAAAAGAAGGGAATGCTACAAGGAAATGTGTCTGTTAGTCATTACGCAAAAAAATTAAGTTAAATGGAGATATATTTAAGTAATATTGCAAGTAATTAATGAAACAATCGTTTATTACAACGAAAATAAAATATCTTTCATTTGATATCATGTTCTCCCCACTAATCTGTCATACTAAATCTGATATCTTCTTCTTTTCTGAACCGTACGCCCTTCATCATATATTTGAATATGTAGTTATATATTGCTATGTCGAGGTATATTCATTGGGTAAAATATTAAATTGTTTGCTTCACATTGTAATGTAAGGTATTAAGGAACTGTGTTTAATTAAATTTTCCTTTTTAAATTACAGATGTCAATAATTTATGATACAGAAAAAATGAAGGAAATTGTAAGATCATGTAGCAAATTAGGGGAAATGTGTATCCCCAACCAGTCACATTTATTAGACGATGACTCTGAAATACCAGACAAAATCAAAAAAGAGTCATGAAGTTATTATAGTTATACATTGTAAAGAGCATAATTTTTTAAGTTCTAACAATGTAATAAAATATTTTATATTAGCTATTTATAATGTATAGAAGGTAATAAATCATGTTTATATAAATGGTACAAAATATAGTATTTAAAGAATAGATTGTCTAAGTGTGATTACATTTTCATTAAATATACTTTCTTGAAAATTGATTTAACTTAGTTGTGCGTAAATAAGAATATTTTTAATGCAATAAAATTATTATGAAACAATTTGTATCTTTGTAAATTATTAGTCCGAATCCAATTATAATTTTATGGAAATGGATTTATAATTATAGAACTCCTTGATTCTTGACAATGTAGTCTATGGAATGTAGTACGTCTAGGTCTAGAGCATAAAAATTGATGATTAAATTATTTAATTGATGCGGTTTCTTTTCATAAATTCATGCTAGGTATAATTTAAATTAGAAAAGAATCTGAATCTGGAAAAAATTGTAAGAAACCTAAAAATAAGAAGGATTTCTACAGATACCTATTTAAATAGTGGACTTGGAAATCCCAAAAAAGTTTTATTATATCTTGTTCAAAATAGATGGATGGTATCTGGAGCAAGGTGCATAGATGATGCTTCAAGACGATATTTCAGAATATTTGTCATGTAATTTAGAAATGGCCGTTTCTGAAAACTAAATATCTAACATATCTAACCGAAATATGACCCTAGAAACCTCTGTCCAGTAGACTTTCAGAACAATATTTGAAGTACAAATACATTTTGCAACTTGATCTTTAGAATCGTTCTGTCAGTAAAACAATAAATCGTATCCTGACTAATCACCTAGTGACAAAGTCGAAAAAAGTTTCCATGTAAAGAGCGACTATTAAAATGAAAAGTATCAGTAAGTAAGTGCGAAATGGCGAAGCCATAATCAGCGAGGGAGTGATGGAGGCAGCAAGAGGCTTACGAAAGGAGCAACAGCAGCAGCCTGCCGCCGTACGTCACTCGCAGTTCAATACTTAACTTTTCTCTTTCGAACTTCTCAACTTTCAAACATCTTGGCGTGGCTGCGTGCCGCTTCACCAGCACCAGCACCCAGAGATATATTTTGACGTTTATATGAGTTTTTTAATTAAATTGAATGAAAAATTATTCCCATCCTTTAAAAAGGGACAAAAAAATCAAGATAAATGATGTTTGTGATGAAAATTTATTCACCGAAACGGTGTTAAATGTTTGAAATTAACACGCCAGTTTCATAAACTGTTGGCTTTCCATGGAAAATAAATAAGTCGCGTGTTTTCGTTACGGCTTGGCTTGGTTACCTAGGACGCATATAAAAACAAAAGGTATTCGGTGGAGACTACTGCAAATACTTCAGATGTTTTGGTTCTGCAATATATATAACTTCGGAAGCGCGCTCAACTTATTTCTGTTTATCTTCGGATTTATATGAAATAACTACTGTGAAAGCTGCATTGTTATTTGTTCAAAATTTTAAGAAAGAAACGCGATAAATATAAAACTACTATAGGTTAGATGGGCGAGAATATGTTGGAAGAGAAAGAACGATTAAAGCAGAATAATTTCTGATGAATGATGTTGGTTGAGTAAATGGATAACGACAAGTTGATTAAGTGGAACTTCGCGAATAGATCAGTTAAAAGAGCGAAAGAGGGAGTATAAATGGACTGATATGATTGATACGTTGCTGCATAAAAGAGAAAACCAAAGAGATGATGGAGCAGCTATAACAATTCGTTAAAATTACATTATGTTGTTCTTTTACATAGATCGATATAGCAGAGTTTACTTTTAATACTGTACAAATAATTATAACAAATTTACAAACATTTCGGTAACTTCCTTTAAGTATTATAATAAGACACTTATTCTATTCAAAATATGCTATTGTTTTTGGTTTTCCTGTTTATTTTTAAACTAAGAATTTGAACGAATAATTCAATGAATAAAAATCATAAATATAATATTTATATACATACCAAGTCTTCCCGCATGAGCGTTTATTTGAAGCACAAGCGAGGGTTTCATTTTCGCGAAGAGAATTCATTGCTTTTTTTACCGCACGAGTGCATGATTTGAAGGTTCCTGGTTGTCTAATATTTCCAAATATGTGAGTACAAAATAGTATATTGTGTAACTAGTGCTAAAAATTGGATATTTCACACGAGTGTAAAATACCCTTTCAGCACGTGTTGTAAACGATATGTAAAAATCTGATAAATCACGGTCCAACCTTCTTAATCCGTGTAAATTCAGCAAATTATCTGCAACTGTTAAACTATTAAATACATTTTTTAAGTTAGTTCAGTTATCGTAGCGTGTGATAAAATTATATCACACACTTGCGGACGAATCTGATGGGCTAACGAGCTAGTGATATGTAATATCAACTTTCAGTAATAGTTTAGCGTGTGAATTTATGTACTTTTCGTAGTGGTGGTCGGAAAAATACATAACGTCATCCTTCATACTCTTGGCGAATATGATTACATATTAAAAGAGAAAACTATCTAGAAATATTTTAGCAAACAATTTTCTGATATTGTCGAAAACAACACGATTGAACGAAGAGGCAGACATCCGAAAGACATTAACTTGCAATGTCACTCGCGAATCCCCTTCCGTGTCGACTATCTAATAACTCCGCGAATGTCCCGACATGTGCTGAAAGTCTTTCAGTTGTCATAACAAACTTGCGTCCCACAAATATCTCATATTGTGACTGCAGATTCAGATTAAACTCGGTATTTACACCGCGCGGATCCGCGAGCGGACCGAACTTCACTTCCATCCCTTGTCAACAAATTCGAACCGCGAGAAAATATGTTTCTCATCAGAAACTTTCCTCTGCACCGTGTCGCAACTTTCGGTTTTAATTATAATAACAAAGGAGGAACTAAGATTGCTGGATGTGGAGGGTTTCATTTGCAATTCCTTTAAATAAACAGCTCTGTTTATATTTAAAACTTCCTCGTGAAATAATTGTCATTTATGTTTGGGTATCAGCGGAAACTATGAAGACATGGAAGACTGTCTTTGCGCATTGTTTCACCGGGTGGTCTACGAGTCATAAAATAGTTGTTACACGTTACATTTATTTTATGGAGGTATTTTGTACACTGTTCTAAAAAGAATTATTTACTACATTCATAAATATTATGACTGAAAGGAATGATCCATTTTAAAATGGAAAAGTATTTACTTTTATTCCCTTTCCTTTCTAGCAACGTTTCCTAAAAATTGACTCTATGTCTCTAGACAATAAGATAAGTGATCTCCTTGTTTGACAACCCTGTCAATATTTAAGAAATGTACTAATTTTTGTACGTTATTGCAGTTTTCATTGTCTGTGCATATGTCTTCTAATAAATTTAAAGTGAAATAAACATTTTAGAAAAGAAGTGTTAGTTTTAGTTTAGTTCAGATAGATCAGCTCAGAGAACATGATATCAAATTAAGAACTTTATTAATTGTTTTTTAAAAAATACATGATTACACTGAATAGGACACGAACACAGAAACACAGTCAACCAACAATCTCTTCCAAACTTTCCTATTCCGATACACAACTTTCATCTCCTCCACATTCATAGTGTAATTTGTACATGCGTGTCTATTCTTCACACTTGGAATCATTCGTTCATGCAACAAACCATCAATCATACCCAACCACTTATTCCTCGGACGTCCCCGCAATCGCTAACCTCAAATCTGATCGACATATGAGAGTTTCACCAACCATTCATTTGGCATTCGCTCAAGATAACCAAACCACTTTAATTTACTCACTCCCACTTTCTTAACAACATTCTTCTCAATCTAACACTCACCATACACCAATGTATTCTGAATACGATCACATCTTTAATACACAGACACTTTTCTCAAATATTTCTACAGCAGTTATACGTCGTTCATTCTTCTTCATCCACACCCAATATTCAGAACGTTAAATAAATGTAGGCCCTAACCACTCTTATATATACATTCTACCGAGTATCTTCAGATGCATCACATTTCGAGTAAATACCTTGCACCCTGCAGACACCCGCCTTTCAATCTCTCGATCGGTTCGATGACATTTGATCCCCCGAAAATGTATTCCCGGTACAGTTGATCCCTCTGTGTGTGATCCTTTACTCATTGATCCCTCCAAAACAGGTCCCTCACAAGAATTATCCCCCATAATATCAAAAAGTATTTTTATTCATATTTATATACATATATCGTGAATATAATTAAATTATATTTAAATAAGTTGGGTGCAGATTTATACAAACCACATCCTTTCAACATGAGAAAATGGTTGAAAAAAAAGCGATCAACGATTAAGGTTAGGTGAAATATGTCAAATCGAAAGCAACTTTGGTAAATAATAGGGTATTTTGTTGTACTAATTTATTTATTATTGGTGCTTTCATGTGCAATACAATTATGAAATATGCATTATAGAAAGAAGTTGGAAACGGTAAAAACAAAGCTATAAAATAATAAAAATGCGCAGTAGACGTATCGTAGAAATGATCTGTGTGTAAACATTGCATTTTATATGAACTGCTGCAATTCCCTTTGGAAACTGCGTGTATCCGATTTGAATTCAAATCTAGTGGCTTTTATATCGCGGTTTGTAAATCTATCGATACAGCAATTGAGTTGTTATCGTCAATCTACAAATTGAAACCTATAGAAGTTTTCCTTTGTTTTCCTTTAAAATGTCAAAACAAAATTATCAATAATGCCTTTTGCTCCGAAGCAGTAGGAATCAAAGATTCCTTCCATTCATCGCAATTTCGGGTCCATTGTTCTTTATTTCATTAACGGATGAAACGAGGGAAAAACGAACTAAAGAAATGAATGAAACACGAACTTCTCCTCCTATTATGTTTCGCTTTTTCTTTGGACGCACGTTTATACAATAAAGTATACGTATAGATAAATAAAATATTGAAACTATTTTATTACATGCAGTATGTTATTGTACACGAAAAACAATTGAATCCGACTGGTTTCTATTCCACTATTTAAAAATATAGAAAGAAAATATAAAATTACAATTTTATTTGTGTTTTCGTGTTAAAAAAATAATATTTTATTACGCGTTAGGCTATTGATCATTAGAACCTCGATTAGATACCCATAGAATAAGGAAAAAAAAATTGTCATTACATGTTTTTCCTACCGTACCATTTTTGGGAGTGTGGTTTGACAGCTGGTAATCGTACATCGCACTTAATAGTGCATCATATACCGAGATTAGGTCTAAGTCAAGTGACACATCCAGAAAATGGTAAATGGCGTAATGATATATTTTACAAGAAAAATAGTCAAAAAGTACCGTAGAATTTACCCTAATATTCGGTAAATTAAGCATAAGATATAAGATGCATTTTCTAAAAATGTCAACAATTAAAAAGCTAAACTCTATTATTTTCTAAACAATTAGAAGAATTTACGAAAAAGTTCAGTAAATACTACTATACTCTCTTTCTTTTGTTTTTCGTGTATTAAATTCTTGAATCCTATCGGTAATTATTAGATATTTAGTTTTCTTATTTCAACTGAATTCTAAGCAACCGAAAGGAACATGTTTATTGAAATTGACTTTTCCATGGCCATATTACAATTCTAATAAATGTTAATTTTAGTTTGATTTACAAATCGTAAAATACTAATATTTAGGTAAACAAATGGGCCTTACTGCATGCATTTTCAAATTGTAAACAACTTTTACATTTACACTTTTGCTGTAATGTGAATAGGTAAAAGGACACAGCAATATTTAAAAAAAAACATTGAAATTTCTATACGCCACATTTAAATTCTACAACATGTATGTATATGTTAAGGTAGGTTATAAATTTGATTAGTAATACGCAAACTTATAAAATATATTATATGTTAATATGCTAAAACCACTGGAGTCAAACTCCGGAGAGGTCCAGATGTAGTTGTTTAAAAAATATATATTAGCATAATAAAAGTATTATGCATTTATAGTATATGATATGCGTGCTTGGGAGTTTGTGTTTGCAAACGGAAAAGTAGTTTGAAAACTAATTCTGAATTAGTAAAGCATAAAGCAAACTTAAGCGTGTATTAGAGCAAATTTTATCTAAATTCTCCAAGTTACACTTCGCACTAGGCAGGTGTAATTACAGAAGAAATTACCACAGCAAAATGTTTAATATTTTATCATTACCGAGTTCCTTTTAATACCCGTATTTTAATTACTTTGCGCGGCGCGTGTGTGAGTGTTCTGCAGCCAGCCAGCGTTACCTTACCATTATCTACTGCACACTTCTGAAGTATTTCACTATAATACGCTAGGTGGCGCTCTGCGCAGCGTAATACCCGCGCGGTATTAAATTCTAGGCAAACAAAGAATAAATGTTTTAAGCTATTGCCCCGCGCTGCAGAATTTAAATTCCGTGAAAGAAAGCCCGGCTCAGGCCACTGCGACCCACTTCAACTAAATACCCGCTCTACTGCGGTGTAAACCTTCATTGAATTATTAATAAATGTTCGCGGATCATAAAAACACTATTTGAAATTCAAATAACTTTATAATAGCGCGAGATAAACTTGCCTTTTTATGACATCTGCTAAATACTTACTCTACCTTCTGCTATTGTGTATTTTCTTGCTTTTGTTGTTGCAAAATAGATAATTAATTTTAATGCCGTCTCTTTATTCTCTTTACTCCGTAATGTGAAACTCTTGAATTATACAGAATTGTGAAGTTTTATTTATTAAACTTACAATAATACTATCTTTATGAATATATTTGTAATATATGCTACATTTTATTCATAAAGATAACTTAGCGTTTCATATATTTTAATAACCACTATACTATAAAGGTACCCATATTAAGTTTCTATCAACAACGGTAAGGATGAGCGCATGGAAGAATCCAGTTTTGTCTGACATCGGTAATTCATTATGGTCAAACATACGCGTCGCAGAACGAATCCTTTTTTTTTTTAAATTATTATCTTGATTTATTTTCATGTTCTTTATGGTGCACAGACACATATAATTTTACCTACATCTCACATATTTTCATCATAAATTTTTGCAGTGACAGTTCAAGTACAGTTCACATTACATTAGGTTACCTGCAATATTGTTTAGCAAATTCAAATTTCAATTAATTATTTCTAAAATTATTCTTATCGAAAAACAAAACAATTATCACAGTGAGGGCTTTGAACATTCTAATATTTATACGTATATGTGGATGAAAAGAATAGCTATAAGATTAAACTATAAAAAACTATAAAAAAAATACCAGTTGCTTAAAAATTCAGAACTTTGATATTCTGTCTCTCATTCCCATGAACGACTACAGTAATGCTAATAATTCGTATATTTATAAATATGGTCATCTATAATATACCAAATTAATTCTCCATTTTAACTTAGAGTTTTTGAGAAACAAATAAAAATATATCAAAATAACACACATTTTGGTATATTTTTCTTTCTATCGCAAAAAGTCTGATTCAGGGTGTCACTGCTTCTTTGAGGTCTTCATCGTTTGCGAACTGTTTCCACCCAAAGATTCCTTTAGTTTTGAAAACAAGTGCAAATCACTTAGTACTAAAATTTTTTAACATCCTTCTTATAGTTCTAACAGCACTATGCCATTTTTACTTGTTTCCAAGACACATGGAATTTTTGGGTTGAAAACAGTTCGTGAACGAAGAAAAACTCTAAGAAGCAGTAACATCTTGATATTATTCGTTTTTATTATAGTTATGTCAAATCTTTTTTTACTTTCTGGACGACCCTGGTATTTTAGTGTCGTGGTGTTATTTTGTTATTTAAGGAAAATATTGGAAAGAGCGATTTCGATAGTGAGAAATTAGATAAAGAAGAATTTTGGAGTATTGGATGTCCGGCAACACCTGAAAAATCGTATACTAACAAAATTTTCAAGCCAATTAAGTAAATTACCTAAAGTCATATAGAATTGTAAAATTAATTTTACAGCCAATGCAATAATTTCTTATTTATTATAGTGGCAGACTGATATAATTACATTGTTTACAATCTATTCATACAAGAGTGCATTAATAAGTTTAGTATTTTTTTGAACCCCTTAATGATTGAAAAATAATACACCATATATTACTTTCTTTTTCATTCTCATCCATATCAAATTTTAACCCTCGAAGAAAAAATAAAAATATCTCCCCAATTCGTGTAAACCTTTTAAAAAATACAATGTCCCTCTAGGTGTCACCCCCAGCTACGCCCCTGCCCCCTGGCAATCAATACATTTCCCAACACTTGGAGCAATAAGCCTGCTGCGATACCAATAATGATGGATCGATATATAGATCGCATTCACGGACACCCCGTGTAAAACAGAGGCCTAATCTCCACAGCGCCCCCTCCGCCCCTCCATAAACCACTTGTGTCGATCGCCGCCGTCGGGAATATCGCTTATGGGCCTTGTTTAACGGCGGCGGTCGCCGAGCGTCACTTTGCGTTAAGCACACGAGGAGGAGGAAGCAAAGGGATTAAGAAGGTGCGTAATTAGGGCGTTATTGATATTGAAGGGTGTAGTCGTTTTTTGTTGAGGTTTTGGAATGGATGTTTGATAAATTATAGGTATTATGGGAATTACTATATTTATGTTACGGGAAACAATATAATTCTATAAGTACCATCTTAAATTTAAAAGGAAGCTTGCCACAATGTAGCTTCAATTTGAAATTTTTATGAGGATATTATATTAAAATTCATTTATAGATATTAGATATTACATCTACGAGCCTAAAATCATATCATTTAGCCCAATTATTATGACTTTTAGAATAGCAAAATAGTATATTCTACAACAAGTAACGGAATGGCCTATCCGTTACATGTTGTAGACTATACTTTCTATAAAAAGGTTTTGGAAATTATACAAAAATACAAATATAAAACTGTTCAAAACGTCAAACTCAAATAAATCAAATTAAAACAAACAGACGTAACCATAGTAACTGAATCAAGATACTTCATATGTCGCGCTAATAAGCGGTTCTGATTCGTCGAAAATATTCCATACGCAGCGTATGGAATGTTAGTGATTCCATAACAATTTTTACTAGTGGAATGTCCAGTTTCCAAAACAGTGTTATAGAAAATTTGTTCTGATCTTAGGAAAAGGATATTTTAAGGAAAGTGATAACAAATTAATAAAAATCACTTTAATAAAGATTGGCCCAAAGTTATTGGCTGGTACCACGAAAACTGCTTTTGAATCTGATTATAATAAAATTTCAAATCAAAATTGTAGGTATTATTATTCCATACGTTTTTGAGTCCAATGAAATTTACTCTATCTCATTTATTTACTAAGATATGCCCAAAAGCCCTGATAAGCCTTCAAATAATCTACCACTTACTTTTGAAGAATTGTTCCCAAAATATAGTGAATTAATAGTTATTTACTTTACAAGTAGGCAAAGTAAGGAATTACCCACGAGAGAAATTTTAGCACACGAAGCCGAAGGCTGATTGTGATAATTTTATCGAGTGGGTAATTCCACTTTGCCCACGTGTGAAGTATAACGTTTTATACAACACTTCTTAATAAATGAAAAATTTATTAAAGAAATATTATTTGACAGTGACATATGCTTTAAATTTTTAAATTAAAATGTCAATCGAAGTAGTTACCAAGGTGTTGTGTGTTATTATTATTGTTATAAATTTAAAAAACTCCCACTAGTGACTTTTCTCAAAATTATACCCACTAGTGGGTAATCTGTTACTTTCCTTGTTTAAAATCGCCATAGTTATAGAGCATTTATTGAGAGGTGTTGAATAAACAATTTATAATTTTAAATGGGCCAAATGATATTATTCTGGACTCGTATAGTATTCGAAGGACAACGCAGCTGAGTTCGAGTGCTCTTCCCTAAATCTTGAGTATAATATAGTAAAACACGATAATTTTATATATTTTCTCGAAATTATAGTTTTTATTTCTGTGACTCTAGGCAAAAGCAGATATGTCTCTTTTCGGAGATTTTCTGTTTTTAAGGTTTTTTTGTGCAAGAGGAATTCAAAATTTATGTGTCAAATTCGAGTATAGCCAGTAAAATTTAATTTTGATATCTGAAATATTTGAAAAGTGACATATCTGCTTTTGTCATGGAGCAAATTTGTATGTATTTATAATTTTATGTGCATATAGCTTGCTTTATAAAATTAATAAAATATGCAAATAACACATCTAGTCAAGGCAATGCAAGGCTAGTCACCAAAGACGTCAGAAGCATCGCGGCGAGTGACTGAAGGGGAATGACGCTTGTGACGTCACGGCATCTAACGTCTTTATACAGCTACTGTCATTTTAATATAACCTTATTTTATTATCGCAAACAATACCTACTACAATTAAAACATACTCATTCATAAAGGAAACTTTCATATGAATCTGAGGTGTTAATTTTATGAATTCTATTATAAAGTATTGGCAAATATGTTCCCTTTTCGTCTATGATGCACCCATCTAGACGATCTAAGCTGCTACTTAGTACTTTAGAAATGTAACTAACCTGGACATGATGAACTGCTCCTCGACGATGTGCCCCAGGTCGATCAGTTGGAGATGATACACCACACACGGCACTGCACACACAAGATAATTCACATTTAATACACATGTTTCAAATTATATTATTTAACTGAGTAACAAATAGTTCACAAACGATCTCAAACGTACAAACAATGTTAGAATGTTCTATCACAGACTTGGCATAAAGTAGTGCTAGCTTGAGAAATACCTACGCCCGAATGATCACTAATTAATTGTTAAAACTGGTTACAATTTGAATTCAACCTTTGAATTTATCTAGTTGTGTGTATTATATTTATTCCTCGCGAAATAATAATATAAAATGAAACATTTGTATTGAAAACTAAATGAAAACATTTTAATCATTAATTATTACATACAGTGGATTACCGTACAAAAATAAACTCCTATTTTGAAATATAAAAAATAATCATAAAATTTTTATGTGCCATCAACAAATCGGTTGAGGTCGTAAAACCGAGCAAAATGTTGCTCAATTGATTTGGTGGACGGTAGTGATTTTACGCTGTACCAATTTGTTTACGAGAGCTACAAAACAGTTGATGGTCGTGCGCGGGTTGAGGGATGGTCAGCTAACCGGAACAGGAAGGAAAGAGGGGACATGAAACGGTAAATAGGACAAGGGCGCAATCACTTTGTACCTTTAGTTTCACAAAATATAATACATAAAATATAACTTTTTTTTGCAAACATGCATTATTCTACATCCCCAAATACCGGGTGTAGAAATGAAATGTGGAATTTAAAGATTTTAATGCTATTTTTACTTTCTTATACAAAGTATAAGGAAGTATTGGAATCACGAAAAAAATCGCTGACGAGATTTTTGCGGAAATACATATTTTGACGTCCACTGAATCCGTTATGACCAATTTTTCAATGATGTCTGTGTGTGAGGATGGATGGATGTCCATGTGCGCAATATCTCATGAACGATACAAGATATGTAAACGGAACTTGGAATTTATAGGTTTCATGAAAAAATGAAGAGCATGAATTGATTGTAATGAAATTGAAAAACCGGAAGAGGAAGTTTACTAGACACACAAAACAATGTAAGAAAAAGTTTCAAATGAAAGATGTTAGCAAAATTATTTGGAATATAAAATGTTAATTGCACTTTTTTTGTACATGCTTCTAATTTTGAGAAAAAGTAAATTATATATTTAAGAATATATTTCTATAACTTTAGTTACAATGGGAACAAAACTAAAACATTTTTAATATCTATGTCAAGATTTATCAAACGTGCCAAATAATTATGAAGTGTCAAAAATATGTGTCGTGTGAAATATTTAAAAAGTAATATTTGTATTATTAGTTAGCAAGTTTTGAAGACTAGATATTAATTAATTTCTATTTTAAAATAAATTCATAGTTACAATAAGTACAAAAATTAAACATGTTTAACATCTATATATTAAATAATTTTCAAAATAGAGTCATACGCAAGGAACAAGTCATACGTGTTCAGTTGGTTTTATTTGTATAAGAAAGTAGTGTGGTGCCCACACCAGATTTTTTATATTGCTGTACATTTTCACTTATTCGCTTTAAAGCATAAGTGTAAAGAAATAAGTTATTCAGTATTTTAAAGTACATGCAATAAGGCCCATGGATTTACCTATATATTGCTATTTCAAGATATACCAATCAAATTAAATTTAATATTTATTAGAAAAATTATAATACGGCCATGGAAAATCAAACAAAACCGAAAAAACATTTGACAATTCAGAACAGTTTGTTTTCTAAAAATTTCTTTCTTCTCATTTCTTTCTGTTTAATAAATAACCCTAAAAATGTTTTATGAAATGTCAAATATATTTCGTTTTTGTTCAATTTTCCATGGTAGTGTTACAATTTTCATAATAAATATTGATTTTAATTTAATTGACATATCGTGAAATACTAATATTTAGGTAATCAACTGGGCCTTATTGCAGGACTCTTTAAATTCTTGAAAACTTTAGTAACAAAAAAATTGCATTGAAATCCTTATATTCCACATTTAAATACTACATCCGGTATATTACAAATGGCATTAACATTTACAGATTTGAAATAATATTTCAGTTTATTGTTTTTAAGTAATGAAATATAAACTTGTTATTAATCGCATCTGGATGAAATTACTCGTCGTGTTGAACAACTAAAGCTCTGGTTGGGTATTGAGATTAGACCGATATCGCACCAATAAAGTTCAACGGGATATCCCCATGCTACCATAGTAGTTGCTAAGGTATTTCCTGAATGTTGTCTAAGGATGATAATAATTGCACAATGTAGTAACTGTATTGCGCAAACATAATCATAATCTCTGTACACTGCACCTAACCGACGTTAGATATGACCTGGTGCCCTCACGGTACATGGAACTAATATGCGGGAAATGTACAGCGTAGACATCTCAATTTCAACTTAATTGTATTGAATTAAATAGAGTAAGAAACTGATGTGACCATAACACAACATTTCGAAAAATGTCGCATTTTAAAAATTTATTTAGATAATTGAAGATATAGAAGTTTCAAATAAAAATTGTGTTTACTGAGATTTCTTCAAAATACCTTACAGGCCTTCAATTTGATGGCAACTCACTAAAATCAAATCAGCTCGATAATTTTATTTCCTAGGTGGTTGTACCAGCGTGGGGTATTCCAGTATAATTTAATTTATCCAATGTAATCACTTTTTGTGTAGTTTATATCACTATATAATGGAATAATACAATAAAACATGCTTAAAAAAAAGTTTTCATTATTAATTCTATGTTTAAAAAAATGCAATTTTTAAGCTATTGTAAACTCTCCTAAAAATTGTGTTGAACATATTAATAGTCTGATTGCAGGTATATATTGTTATAACCAATTTTCTTTAAAAAACTTTATAATTATTAAACAAAAACTGTAAACACACTCGTGAGACACTAACAGGTTGACAGTGACAACATGATAACCATGAGAACGGGTTTTTTTTTTATCCCGAAATTAGCAGTAGGCCTTGTGACGTCATAGTCTGATCATCATGTCTCACTTAATAAAATTTTTTTTCATTTAAAATTTCATATTTACATAACTAGTGACCCAAACTAATGAAATAAAAATTAAACAGAAAACATTGGAATCACCGGTTATAATATAATTTTTTTTATTATACCTGTATCATAATTCGTGTTTAAAACACGCTATAGCGTTCGTAAATGCAAAATCAAAACACGCCGTGCTTTAAAGGTTGCTAAGCAACAACAAGAATATTTACTATTAATATCTGTCAAAACTGTAAACGTAAACTACAAATAATAATCAGTCTCCATGTAAACGATATACGTCAAACGTCACACGCGCAAAAATATGAAATGAATCTAAATCAAAATGTTGCTTTCCAGTTTTTTCCAGAGTATGGTGCAGGTATAATAAAAAATAGCGTATGACACACGTGTATAAGTGCTTTTAAAGCACTAGCAACGTTAAATGCACTCCGCTTCGCGTCATGCTCTTAAACTCGTCGCACGTGCTGTAAAAGCTTACTTTTACACTTGTATCATAATATACTATTATACAATGTTGTGAAGATAACCAAATTTACTGTAACTCAATTTTTTTTTTATTACGAAGATGAGAGGCGGACTAACTACTATGGTCATATGCCCCCTCATAATTGGATGATTGTGAATTTATGTAAACATCACAAACGACCATGCTCTTCAGTGGGATTCGAACCCACAACCTCTGGCGTGCTAGGCTAGTGACGTAACTCAATTATTTACTGAGATATGCCGAAGAAACCAGATAGGTCTTCAAATAAACTTAAGAGATAGCAACTAAAATATAATCAGCTTTTAACATAAATTCATGAACATAAGCATAAAATTTGAAGACGCTATATTCATTAGATTATGATATGTAAATGGTTAAAAATTTTCTAAGAACTTGTATGCTGAAAATTTTTACCTGTCATAATACCTCCTTTATTGTGCGCAAAGAAAATATATTATCACACCATTTACGAATATAAAAGTGTAGCACTCTGCTTTGATAGTTTTTAGTATTTGTACTGTCAAAGTACAACCTCCAAAGATTTTATATTATTATATTTTCCGAAATTTGTCGTACTACTATTTACTTCATTTCGTTTCTAGTTCTAGGGATCTACGTTGTATCTAGGTACTATATATTCCCAAATATATTCAGGGCTTGTAACCCCTCGGTGCTCTGATTATTCAAAAACTGTTAAAATAAATTTTGCATATATAAATTAATTTCCATATTTCATATTGATAACCTCGCAAGAGGAAAAATATATTGTTGTTGCTTTTTAAAATTTGCATGCGTTTTGAAAATATTAACAAAGTAAAATACCTTCCTTTTTTTCAATAAAATCTCGCAGTTAAAATGAAATACAGCAATATTTTTCCGACAATAAATTATTTAAGAATTACTAGCACGAGTATTACCGAAGTATTATTGGCAGATTTAAGATCAACCCTTGACGGGGGTATTGGATGTCGATGTGTACGACCCCGGTCGCCCTGCCCGTAAATCATTGCAAAGTTATTCTCGGCGTCGTTTCCTGAGCACCCGGTTGTTTACTGTATTTAAGCTGCCATTCCCGTCTCGCCCTCGGGAACTTTCACTGGGACGAGAGCAGGGTTGTATTAAGACAGGGAATTATTAACTATGTAGCGAAAAATCCGACCTGCGACAAAGTGGAAAATTTTGATGGTAATGGAATCAATGTTTCTTAAAAATAAAGTGCTATAATTGGGTCTTTCACCATTTTTTTTTAATTTTTTTTATGTAACTTTATTTAAATTGAAGACTATCTACACTTTTAAAAAGTCTTAATTGTTATTCATTAAACCACAATGATTTTTTTTAAATGCTGTGACGTCATTATAGAGGTGTTGCTGGATCTTAAACAGTACAGATTGTAAAAAATTGTATTCATATATTTTTTTACTTATTTTATTATTATTATTATTATTATTACAATAAAATGGAACATTTATGTGACAAAAATTATTTAAATCTCTACTGTTTGAGATACACCGACACCGACACCTCTACAATGACGTCACAGCATTTAAAAAAAAATCATTGTGGCTTAATGAATAACAAATTAAGAATTTTTAAAAATGTAGATAGTCTTCAATTTATATGAAGTTTCATAAAAAAAAATGGTGAAAGACCCCATTAGTCTGGAACTCTCTTTTGTTTTTTTTTTTTCTAAAATACTGAAACAAGCAACTTTATGGGAGTAATACGAGAGCTATGATCAAAAAGAATAGGTACAAATAGAAAACTAGCATAGTATGTATTATATAATTATCTCCATGTTTGTGTTCGTCGCGTTTTGCTTTTGTTTCGTATCAAAATGACTAAATGTATTGAGCAGAGAATTAGCGTTAAATTTTGTCTAAATCTCAGTGACACGCAAACAGAAACCATCGAAAATATAAAAAAGAGTATTTGGTCATGAATCTATGGGTGCTACACTGTTTTTTTTTATCCTGCTAGAAGGGAGGTATACAAGGGAAAAAATTGATTGCTACGTATAATAGCAATAAATTTATCTTACGTATAGTTACAGAAATGTGGATATTTACAATACCAATATTTGTATTTATATTAATAATAGATATTTTAAGATTTTTGTAGCAGCAATCGAAAATAATATCATATTACAGAATTCTATGAGTATTGAGACTACGAATGTGTATGTATTATGCTTTTGTATGTACGAAGTTTTTAGCAAACTGAATGATTGTTTACGAATGTATTTGTTACATGATAGTTTGCTGTAAGATCTCACTAATCCTGATGAAGGTATAAGTGTAAACCAAAACGTCGGCTATGTAAGAAGAATAAATGCTTTACGACTGAGATTTCGAGTATTATTTAAAGTGTTACAATAAACACAGTCAAATAAACATTCAGATATTATTATGAATCATTCTTGAATTTCTCTTAGTGTGTTATTTCTCTTAGTCTGTGTTATTTTCTCCTTTTTCTTATTTGTTATGCCTTTCTATGTTATATTTATTTTTGATCTCGTTAATTGCATCTATTGATAGGTTTAATTTTATGACTTGTTCTTTTTGTCGATACTTCTGCACATTTAAAGAGTGGTATAATCATTTCAAAAACGGTTTAATGTCAGTTGAAAACGACTAACGTTCTGGCAAACCATCAGCAACAACAACAAAATCAATGTGTTCAGGGATAAACTGTCAAGTAGATCTCGGTGCAAGACCACAACTCTTGAACATTGCATTGCTCGTTATTCAAGAATTTTGGACTAAATTCAGCAGTGTATATCTTAACCAAGTGCCTACTCAACTTTGAATCTTTCTGTCTCAAAATGCGCCTCAAAGGAAGGAGGTGAGAGAACATAAAAGACATGAAGGGAAATGGGGATTTCAAAAACTGACTACCAGGAATCGAAACACCGCCAGGTTTTCAATTGGATACCCGTAGTTAAGCTGGTTATTTTTTTCTCCTACTTTTCGATCAGAGATCGTATAAGCAAATGGGGCCCTGGTCCGGGACGGCTGCGCCCGCTGCAGAGTAGCGGGCAATTGTAATAAACTGCAAGTTCTTGGTTTATCGATTTCTAATAATTTTTCTACTCGCAGTCGGCGCGAAATTTGTGGGCCAACATTTATTAGACAGATCTGTGAAAAACATAAAAAGCAGGGCTCGCGGGTCTGGTGACAGTGAGCGAAAGGTTTCCTAACGCACTCATTATTCCCCGAAAAGACAATGAGTAAAGGAAATGGGTGCTATGCATCATTGTTTTTGGCTGTTTACATTGCGCGGGTTGGAATGCCGGAGTATTAACTCACGACATTTTACATATGAGCTCGCTTAAAATAAATTTACGGCTCCGCTCGAGCGATTTCTTCACGCCAGATTACTTGGAGGCTGGGTGGAGTTGGAGGGCCTTCGAGCCGCGCACCGCAGGCCCTCGTCAGGCGAGCGCCAAGGCCCAACACGACAAGGCTAACCACCAGGAAACTACACGGGAACAACTCGCTAGTCGACACGTACACAACAATATTCACGAAATCTTACACACACCTAGATTCAATCTTCAACGATATCTATAATTATATATAGCCCAAGTTCATTCTTACTATCTTATACAATAAATATGGAAATATTGGAATCATGAAAAAAAAAAAATGAAATCGCTGACAAGATTTTTGTCGAAATACATATTTTGACATCCACTAAATCCGACCAATTTCTCAATGATATCTGTGTGTGAGGATGGATGGATGGATGGATGTCCGTGTACGCAAATTCAAGAGACAAAAATATAAACGAAACTTGGAATTTATAAGTTTCATGAAAATATAAAAGCTGCGTTGATTTTGAATGAAATGGAAAAACCGGAAGAAGACACACAAAACAATAAATTAAATTTTTTTCAAAAATAGAATCTGCTATGAAAAAAGTTTCAAATGAAAGATGTTAGCAAAAATATTTGGAATATAAAATGTTATTTGCACATTGCTTGTATTTTTTTAATAATATATTTCTTGATTACAATGGGAACAAAAACTAAAACATTTTAATATCTATTTGTCAAACGTGTCAAATAATTGGGAAGTGTCAACAACTTGTGTCGTTTGAAATATTATTAGAATGTTCTTAAAAAAATCATAGTTGCAATGTAAATAAAAAATTAAACAGGTTTCACATCTGCATGTCAAATAATTGTCTAAATTAACTTATATGCAAGGTCATACGTGTTCAGTTTATATGTATAAGAAAGTATTGTGGTGCCCACACCAGATTTTTCTTTAGAAAAAAAATTTAATTTCATCTTAAAATGTTAAACCAAGTCTGGTAAATTATTATGTACAATAAATAAATAAAAATAATTAAATATTCATTTGAACATCGAAATAGTGTCTTTACATTACTAATATTAATGCAATACTACCTACACGCTTGTAGTAATTCAAGTTATTAAAATATAATATTTGTAGAATTATGTACAATATTCCAAGCTACATATATTGCTCTAAAACAATCGTCGCAAACAACACGAGTGCAGTTGTTAACTGCGTTGAGAATTTGTGGCTTTGTTGATTTTAAACGATTGCGGACGGAATTGAGTGGAAGGAACAGAAATTGTATTTTAAGTGCGGTATTATTACAATTGTATTTATGTTCAGTAAACACTGGAATAATGCGCTATGCGCCTTATGCCCCAGCTTGGCCGGTGGCGCAGCGAACAATATTGTTTCAGTGTTTTACGCTGCAGCGTTTCAGAGTATTGAGAACAAAATGCACGTTATTGTGGAAATATTATACTTAAATGCTATGAATCTGTTTTGCTGAGAGCTTGAAGTTACAGTTTCCAATAAGATGTACTGAATACTAACAAACATGCGTCTCTACATTATTCAAATTGAAATTGTAATTTATTTATGTTCGTAATACTATGGATTACAAGAATAAATTGTTTTTTTTTAAGCAGTCTCAACTGCAGATGTATGCCTCCTTGATACCTAGTTTTTGGTGGTGTAACAATGGCATGCACTGTTCACTGGTATGGATTTTTGCAAAACGGTCACCCATCCAATTACTGACCGCGAGCAGAATTGCTTAACATGCTTTATGGAGGGAACCGGCTTCAACGCTACCTGCCGTGGCCGTTGCCAATATAAATTTTAGTTATTTAAGTAGATGTTAACTAATTTCGACAAAGAATTTATAAATATTTTACATAATATTTCTGTGTTATTTACATTAATACTCGTATATATAAGTTAACCTTAAAAATATTATACGTTTTAGTATTTTACTACTGTTCCCTACTGTTCCTTGGTCATTTAGTAAGTAAATTTCATCTCTTCTTTCTCTTTCTATTTCTCTACTTTGCAGTCTTAGATGTTCTAGACCAATGATGCCCAACGTTTTCATATTCTAGGGTCAAAGTTACTACTGATTTTAGCGGGCCGGATAAATAAAGAAGTGAATTATAACTAATAAAATTACGAACAATATAATAACAAGATACATAATTTTACTGAATTTTATTTATAACTAAGTTAGTAGAAATAAAAATAAAAAGGGATAAAATCAAAAATACAGAACTTGTAAACCAGGATAGTGGTCAGGATTCAATCTTGACCACTGGTTTGGATAAGTTTAGCGAGCCGGTTAATATTTGATGACGGGCCGTACGTTGGCCATTACTGTTCTAGAGAATAATCTTCTCTACCACAAATTGCCCATCTTGTTTCTTCTGCTGACAACCAGTACCTGTCATTTCTTTTCTGCTTACCGCATCTAAATCGTATTTTAGTGAAATGAATAGAACTTTTACTAATGACTTATTACTCATTGTTGCATATTAGTCCTAGAAAGTAACATTTTCCTTATAATGAATATAAATCCTCTGTTTCCCATATTATATTTCCATATGATTTTGGAAAACAGTTCAGTAACAAAATTGAAATCCAAGAACCAAGTAAGCATACATGCTCGCTAAAGGTATTTTTTCTATAAAAAGCAATATTTTCTGAATGAAAAATTCATACGTGTAACATACAGCAAAAACTAATTCCGTACTTCCAATGCAAATTCTGCCAGTTTACCGAAAATTTCCATCTTGTCAAAAAAATATCCACTTTATCAAAGTCGGCAGGTTTTAAATCCCTGGGCATACTTCTTCGCGCCGCTTCAAAAACCAGTAGATAAAAAGCGATATGAATAGCTTATGAGCAGATCGACCTGCCGGAGCCGCGCCCGGAGTCTGGAGGCGGCTCCGCTGCTATTACCGCGGGAAAACATACGTCGAGTGAGTGAAACTTTAACAGGGCTTCATTACGAGACCGTACAACGGCTATTACCACTACTTACGGCAATTGTATCGAAAGCACTTGATTCAACTCAATAGCCTTTTATTTACCAGGAGAACGATAAATCATTCTAATAAATTAACTATATTATCGGCCCAATTCACTAACTCAGTTGTTAACTTTTAACCACTTGATAATATTTTTGACAAATAGAAACAAATGTTACAAGTGACAGTTTTATTTTTTCTTGTGTGTTATGAATTTTCATTGGATTAAAATTTTAGCAAGTGGTTAAAAATTAACAAATAAATTAGAGAATTGAGCCTATATTTTTCCAAATACCTGTAACAAGGCGAGCAATCAGAATATGATTAATTTTTTTACTCTCAAATGATTTTAAAATGCGTTTGGAATTAAATGCATCGAAAATCGTCTTGACAGGAGTTCTGTAGTTAAATGTATGGTCACACATGTGTGTGAAAAACTTTGTTAGAATTTTAGTTTTCTTAAATAGTCATGAAAAACTAAAATGACGGTATTTAATACAATATACAGAGCAATACTAACATATGGTTGTGAATCCTGGGTTTTAACGAGAAGAATGAAGAGTAAAATACAAGCGATGGAGATGAAATATTTAAGAAGAGTGATAGGAGTTAACAGACTAGATGGAATAAGAAACCAAGACATAAGAGAAGAAATAGGAAGTAAAGCCATATCTGAGTTTATCGAACAAAGACAACTGAGCTGGTGGGGACACCTGATAAGATTAGACGATAAAATACCAGTGAAAAAGATCTGGACAGCTAAAACAATTATAAGAAGAGACAGAGGAAGGCCAAAAGAAGAATGGGATACCACAATAGAGAAGATACTTAGGGAAAAAGGAACGTCACTACAAGAAGCGAAGCACTGCGCAAAGGACAGAAAAAAGTGGGCTAAGTTTGTGCACGAGTAAAGATTAAGGACAAAACCCTGCACCTAACGGTAAAAGGGTATTAGACTATATATATATATATATATATATATATATATATATATATATATATATATATATATATATATACCGGGTGGAGCATCATACCTGTGTACATAGGCGATTAACATGAAAAAACAGTTTTTCCGTGCGCATTGCTCCCCAAATTATTTTAGGCAAAAATGCTTCAAATACATGTTGTAGAGCATAAAATTCTGCATCTAAATCAATAAACAGAATTACTTTTACATGCTTTGTAACGACAGAAATTAAATATGAAAACATGGAAAATTTCGTTGAAAATATCAAATAGCCATGGAATTGAAACAAAAATAAATAAATGCTTATCGTTTTTCTGTCTATTTGATATTTTACCCGTCAAATTAATCATTCATCTGTCAAATGTCAAAAATTTATTTATTTTTGTTTCAATTCCATGGCTATTTGATATTTTTAACGTAATTTTCCATGTTTTCATATTTAATTTCTGTTGTTACAAAGCAAGTAAAAGTAATTCTGTTTATTGACTTAGATGCAGAATTTTATGCTCTACAACATGTATTTGAAGCATTTTTGCCTAAAATAATTTGGGGAGCAATGCGCACGGAAAAACTGTTTTTTCATGTTAATCGCCTATGTACACAGGTATGATGCTCCACCCGGTATATATATATATATATTAAATAGTCATTTGAGATTATCGTGGCAAATATTCTGAAATATCAGCTTGAGATGTCATTATGGGTTGACAGACTTACAGATAGGCTTGATCTACGTAGTAGATTATTTGTCTCTGGGCCTGATTGAACTCTAGTTTAAGTGTTTAATTTTATTTAGGTAAACTTTGGTTAGCCGGTAAGGTTTTCTTATCCTTTGCAACATACCGCGTATGGGGTAGTTGCATGTGTTTGGCCAACACAAGACAGACAGTTGATTTTTGATCTTTGAAATTAGCAGACGTTATCTCACGTCTGCAGTGCTCTACAAGATGTAGAATTTTTTGTAATTATTGTTTGAAAAATGTTTTGGTAACTGCAAGTAGTTAACATATTCATACGTTGCCGTCAATTGTAATATTTGTATTTGTATGTCCTGCTGTTCAATTCATCATTGTTTTAAACTTTTTATTAAATCTCATTTCTTAACATCATAAGGAGTATGTGTTTTGTTCACCCTTAATTTCAGTCCCCCCTCCCTCCGACCGTACTTAGCTCTCTTAGTTTTGTTTCTTGTCGGGATTAAAAGTTTAGTTCGGGCATTGATACATTGTTTGAAATATTGAATAGAATAGGTGTTGCATTTATTTTAACATTTTCGTAATACTGTGATTCTTTAAATATATAACTATACATAATATACGACGACATGGCGCAGTGATAGAAGTCAGAAAAAATTTCACGACTTAATTTGGATCGGTATTCACTCTTGTCACCATTCCAAATTTGGATACAATTAACTTGACAACCACAAAGCTATCGTACTCACCTAAAGGTTCCAATAAGTGCATACACCACAAATGACATTAATGTAATAAATTCGGCAATAGTAAAGTAGAAAATTAAGATCTCATGTGTTAAGGTTCACATCAGGGATACAAAACCTCAGGGTTTCAAATCCCGAAAAGATATAAAGAAAACCTAGACATATAATTCAGTTGGAAGTATCACTGATCAATAGCAGGCACCGCGATTCGAATTAAAAAGCGAGTTTAAAGCGGCCGCGAACACCTCCGACTTCCACCTTCCTTGGAACAGAGCGAACAATCGTTCTCGTCGTGTGTCATCGCGGCCATGTTATCGCCTCCGCGAGCTTTTGATGTCGCCGGTGCCGGGCGCGAGTAATGACGCCGGGCTTACGCGCCGCACGTGAAGACCTGATCAGATCGCTTCTCGTAATTTTCCCGTTCATTGAATTTCCTCATTCTGATGGCTTTTTTCGAAGCAGTCCCAGACGAGGATGGTTTAGTTTTACCGTAGACGCACCTGACATTTTACTAAGGAAATTGAATTTTTAATTTATAATATTGGAAATTAATATTTCTTCTTATAATGCAGGGTTTGTAAAAAAACGTACTGCGGATCCGATCGCGTACAGTTTCTGCTTTTGATTATGTTGATAATCATGTACGGTAATTTGTGGTGCTAAATTTTTAATTTTTTGTATCGGCCATACTTGTCAATTTTTTTATTAGTTTCGAACACGCCACATATTTCTTTTGATAATATACCCATAGTATCCTACTAGCGATAACTAAATGTTTAGGTTTACATATTAACTTTATTTTTATTTGGATTTCTGGTTCCCAATATTTTTAATAAAAACCTGTACAAGTTCCTCAAGTTGTTACTGAGAAGAAATTATTTGCCACTTTACCTTACATTACTAACGTTACCATCAAAATTGGCAGGATTCTTAACAAATTTAACATAAAAACGTCATTTGAGTCAAATTTAAAAATCCGTGATCTTCTGGGCAATTTCAAAGATATTATTCCTCTGCATTGTTTTGGCATTTATAAGATTCCATGCCATGTGGTAAAGTTTACATTGGCCAAACTGGTAGAACTGTTGATACAAGATTAAAAGAACACGAACGACATATTAGATTAAATCATCCTGATAAATCTGCAGTTGCTGAACAAGCCATTCAAGAATTACATAGTATTGTTTTTGAAAAACAAAGATTCTAGATAAAGAAAATGACTGGTTGAGAAGACTAATTAGAAAAGCTATTGAAATCTAGAAATCGTCTAATAATCTTAATTTGAATACAGGCTTTGAGCTTAATAAGTCATGGTTAATTATTATTGTTCCTAAATTTTCTGTTTATATTTTGTATAATTTTGATCCATGTTATCCTTATTTTGTCAAGTCGTAGCCTTGACTACGTATTTATTATTTATTTTTTTATATTTTATCTGAAGAAGGCTGTCGAAACATCGTTATTTTAACAAATTTTTTATGGAACTTTTACCCATATATTGCTATATTATTAAATAAAGACTTTATTTTTCATCTTGTGTTCTTAGACATTTGCGTAATTCTTGTAATATGGATTCATTTAAATACATCTACTATGCCCTGTGATGATTCGCCCAGGTTTTTCACTTGTTTCCCTTATTACTGTTGTTTATTTCTGCGAACACCACATCGCCTCGTATTAGCTAATCTGGTTCAATAGTTAACTATTCGTGTGAGACATCGCGCAAATATCTCTTAATAAACTTCGATTGCTTACTCTCATGCATCTGTGAATACCAATGTGCTATTTATATTGAAAAAAATCCGCGTATTACTGAATAAAGTGGATGTACAGTTTCTTCAGAAACGAAGAAAAATTGTTCGATCAAAACTAAACGTACGCGTGTAGCAGAAGAACTACAGCAACATCCGACAGCAGGTAGCAGTCGTGCTGCCGGCGCGCACGATGCGAAAAACAAAACAGCAGATAAATCATTTAGCGGCGTCGGAGAAGCGCCGCAGCAGGAGACGATGGAGCGACCTGTGGAACACAAGTCTCGCGAAGAAAGATTTCACGGAAAGAAAGAGATCGTGAGATTCTCAGTTCGATTCCCACAGACGACAGTGGCAATTTTTGTGGTTCCCCTGTCCTTAACATATTGACAACAATTGATTAAACAAAAATATATCACTTACCAAGATTGTGAAAACCCTCGAAATTAATAAATGTTTTAATGATATATTTATGTACTTTTACTTGGTTTCAGATCCATATTATTCTGGATGGACGTATTGACTGGGAGATTGGAAGATGGGTGTTTACAGAGTGCAAGGTATTGGTTGCTCCGGGTATATTTGCTCCAAATGTAAATGTATTTAGAGAAGCACGATTGAGTATTTATAATGGATGAAGCATGAACGACATTTGTCAAAATGAAATATTTGAGAGACTTTTGTCTAAGTTTTGTAAATATAAATTTTTTTAACTACGACATTATGAATTATTCTACTTGATTCATTTATTTGTCTGATGAAGAATTATACCAATAAAATGCTTTATTGTATGTCACGTGTCTGTGTTATATCCAATCATGTCATTATTATACTAAGAATAATGCTCTTGTAATTATTCCCGGCAATATTCTTTGTAGCTTTTTTGTTTTTTGTTGACAAATGTCAGATGTCAGATAGTTATCATCAACACAAGTAAAAATGAGCAAAAAGATAGATTTAGTGACGTGCCTGATAATGAAATAAAAAATAATCTAATTAAATATAACTCGAGAGTTCGATAAATTAGAAAATAATTCTCCAGTATCTTTCTCAAACTTGTCGCCATTTGGCAATAGCCACTCAAGCCCTACGGGCTTTCGTGGCTATTGCCTGGCAACAAGTTTTCGAAAGATCTGTCAAATTATTTTCAATTTATTCTTATTTTCTTGTTATATTATTACTGAAAAATTTATAGTTAAATCAAAAATTTCTACAGTACTTAATCCAAATGTATTTAATAATTTTATTATGACTCCTGAAAGTTTTTTTTTTTTTAACTAATTTGAAAAGAGTTTGTGGGTTAGTGCGTCAGTTAAGACAGTTTGGACTTCTCTAGGAGATGTCAAATAAAAGGTTGGTGAAATTGTGAGTGAACAATTACGTGGACGTCTGAGGAATAAATGCTTAACATGATTGATAGTTTGTTGCGTGAACGAATAAATTCGAGTGGGTATTATGCAACAAAATAAGAATGTTTGGAAGAGATTGGTTGCTGCTTGATTCTGTTTCAGGATACATGCTACCCCACTGTTTGGGATATAGTAACATGGACTAAGAATAAGTTGAAGAAATTTTCAAAATAGATAAAAAAATTTTGGTTTTAAGTTCTGTAAAATTTATTACTTGTTTCATATATGTTTATTGAACTGTTTGAATATTGAATTCAAAATTATAACAACTACATTTATTAGATGCGTTATTCTTATTTCTATCCTACTTCTCTGATAGTTGCTGATAATATAATTGCAACCGGACATTAGAATTGAGTTAGTTCCAGGTATATTGAAGAATGCTGTTGACTATACTTAGTGCTTCAGCTTTATCGCAAATGAAATTTGGACATTAATTACAGATGTTATTTGTTCATGCATAGGCTAAACGAATCAGGTTCCTGTCATTTCATCTCATTAAAACGGTGGATGTAATTAAAAACGATTATAATTAAGACGCGGCGAAATGAGTCGCTAGGCATTTGGCATTTTCTAACCTCGTTTCGAGGGCAGGAGGCGAGCGCTGGTATTTCCATCTGAACTGCGCCAGACTCCCAAGCCAGCGGATGCTGAGAAATTGAAATGTCTTACTCAAATTGCGTGAAAGTGATTCCAGCCATGCACGCGCCATTTGCGTAACACGTGCACCGCCGCAAAATGCCGTGTTTCCTGATATTTAAATCAGAATGCGAATGCTGATGTGATGTTCACTTTATGGCCACAGCCATTTTGTTGTCGCGCAGCGAAACCCTAATACTTGCACTATTCCATTTCATACACTAATATAAGCCAGCCATTTTCAATGTCGAAGGATAAATAATAAAACTGCGCAAGTATTAAACCAACGATAAAATGAAACTGAAAAGCGAAAATTAATGTTAACCGCTTTAGTCTTAATAAGTGAGCTCCTAAAATAATGAAAATAATTTTGAGTCGGCGTTCGTTGATTGTTTGTTTGACGCAGATTAAAAAAAAATAGTTAGGAGCTTAGTTGTTGAGACTGAAAAGGTGTATTTTTTTGCTTTTCAATTTATTTTTTGTCGTTCTAATTTTTTGTTAAAAAGTTTTTTTTTTAAATTAAAGAATATAATATAATTTAATAAATACTAAAGCAATTAAGACAATTTTTTTATTTGTTTAAACTTGCATTGTTTGTTTCATTATGATTAACTATTATTAATAATCAATGTAAATTATTCCTATGTTTACTTATATAAAAAAACGCGATAATACATTGCTGTCAATCACTTTAACTGTAACTATGATAATGACACATTCCTATGTACATACATACATAACATAACGCTATATCCCACTTCGTGGAGTAGCACGAACCCAGAAATACAATCAACCAACAATCAATCTTCTCCAAACATTTCTATCCTGACACACCATTTTCGCCTCGTCCACATTCATAGTGCGATTCATACATGCTCGTTTATTCTTTACACTCGGAATCATTCGTTCACGCAACAAACCATTAATCATACCCAACCAGTTATTCCTCGGATGCCCACACAATCGTTCATCTTCAATCTCACCCACATATATTAGTTTCACCAACCTTTCATTCGACATTCGCTCAACATGTACAAACCACCTCAACTGACTCACTCCCACTTTCTTAATAACATTCTTCTCAATAAAAAAATATTTGGTGGTGTGGTATGTGCAGACACATGAGTTAAATTATAGAAATTTCCTGTTGTGATAACCATATTAAGATAATTTAAAAAATGTTTACCAATTAAGTCGAAGTATAAATAATGTAGAATTTTAATTACTGTACTTCTACTATATGTTTTTTGGCGGTTTCAGAGTGCGTAAATAATTTTGCCTCTAAAAATAAAAATAAAAAATAAGACAAACCTCCGGCGTAAATACCAGGGCGGAGCTGCGAAATAAATTTTCCAGACAAGCCCACAGAATTTTAATGTTTCATTATGTTTGCGTTTTCACTTGGTAAGTATGTAGAAAGCACAACATACACAAAGTGAATTCATTAAAGTTTTACATTCTATCCGCAAATCACATTTTAAATTTTACGTTATTAAACTAAAAGCAGATTAGGATTATATTTGTGAAGCATCATTCGGGCAATCAATGGTTAAATTTGAATTTACTCTAATGCATTTCATATGTTGGTGCATTAATGGCAAACTGAACGGATACGCCTTCAAAATAGTAGAGAAGATGCATTTGCAATGAATGAGGTACTTTGATAGTTTGTTAATTATGTTGAGGTTGCTAATGAACAGTTAATATGAACGCATTTGACTTGCATCTAGATCAAACATAACTTTAACAGCAAAAGGTTTTAATTCATTCAAAGTAGCAAGAACTAATATTCGTACAAAAGACATTACTGTACACGAGAAAAGAATTAACACAATGGAATTTCCAACAACATACGATGCTATCAAATAAATAAACAACAATTCGAAAAGTAGAATTTCCAATAAAGAGTTTTTCTAACAGCAACAAAGTTGCAGTGTATAAAATTCCATTCTCTATGCGATGAGAATTTTTCATCAACTGATTCAATACTAAAAAAGATAGAATGTTCAGAATATCTTTTTCATTTTAAATTCAAAGCATCGAAATTGAGCATTTATAGACACGTAACATTAATTCTTTCATGTCACTGAAATCCATCGATGAAAAAGATCCTAGCGCATATTTGGTTTCGGCTCTGTTTTGTATTTCACAAAGCGTAGGATTCAAACTCCAACATTGAAATTTATTCGCGTACTTACACAATATAGATGACATGACATGCTCGTAGTTTCTAAATTTTTCATTTAAATTACACCTTATACAGGAAATCTATCCATAAATGCATATTGCTTGATAACATATGAAAAATTGTGTAAGTAAATCATACAGTATTAGACATAGAGATAGCAACTTTCGAAAATTTTCAATTACTTTTCATGGAATAATGGAAATGTAAAAAATAATTTACAGAATTATAATTCCTTTGAAACAAACATATTTTACATAAAAATATTTTTATTATATTTGCAAATATTGATATGTTTAAACATCTATAATTTTTGTCTTGATATAAAGATAGCACCTAGAGAAATAGTGTGTATAAAATACATAATTTCAAATATTCAACACATACATTTATAGTAAGCCTGCGGTGAAATTAATGAAGAAATAATTATTAAGTTATTAGAGTCTATGTGCAAACGGTGTAAAGATGTAATAAATGCTGAGGAATATTTTAAATACTCTTTTTTTTTCTAGTTGCTATAGTTATGTCCAGATAAAAGTTACAAATATTTAAAAATATAAATATTTGTAAATATAATATAAAATAAACTTGTATCAAATGAATTATAATTCTTTAAATTATTCTTACATTTCCTTTCTTCCACGAAGAGTAATTGAAAATTTTCGAAAGTTACTACCTTTATGGCCAATACCTACTGTATGTCATGAATTTAACATTAGTTAATAATCCTATGCCCATAATTTATTTGAAATATAATATATAATATCGTTATTATTGTATATTTTATCACAGTCAAAAACTAATAAATGAAACATAAAAATATGAACATTGAATTTTTAATTTGTTTCTTTTTCGGGAAAAGTATTTTCTGGTGGAATCCTGGGAAATTAACATTTTGGACGTTGCTTAGACGACCCGAAACAACACATTTAAATTTTCCATTTTAACAAGATATATTTAAAAATGTGCGTTACCAACAATATACAAAGGCATGGCGAAAACTTAAAAATCCCAAAGTCCCGGGTTCCTTATCACCTAATCAATCTCAGGCGCATTGAGAGCCGGCTGCGAGGCAGCGACGCCGAGCGTCGATACTTCACTCTCGCGCGTCAAAGCGTCGCGCCGCCGTCCGGAACCATTAGCGCCGGGGAAGGAGCGCCGGCAGACCTGACTATACCGCTAATGCATTCATATTCACGCACCACTTTCAGCCCCTTCATGTTCAAACAATTTAAAGTGGGAATCCGATTCGGAGAGAGACAAATCCCTCAATAAACCTAACGAAATTGTTACGCGCCCGCCGCGTTGCCACCGTAACACGAAAGCTGTTAAGGGTTGTAATCATTACGCCAGGAATCACCAACAAAAATTATATAGCTCTAGTTTTATCACACGCTGTCGTTTAATATAATACTCCTTTGAACATGGTAATAATAGATACCGTTCAAATAGACGTTCAATTCTATAATAATTATGCAACCATAAAACTAGTAAAATGTATGGAAGGAGTATAGACAAAGATAGTCTGTAACCAACACAGCGCGATATAGATAGAGAGATGAGAGTCACGTGACAGGTGGCAAGATAACAAGAACTTAGTTTGACGTTGAAACTAGTAAAAAGTATGGAAGGAGTATAGACAAAGATAGTCTGTAACCAACACAGCGCGATAGGGATAGAGAGATGAGAGTCACGTGACGGGTGGCAAGATAACAAGAACTTAGTTTGACGTTTGAAACTAGTAAAAAGTATGGAAGGAGTATAGACAAGAAAGTCTTTAACCAACACAGCGCGATATAGATAGAGAGATGAGAGTCACGTGACGGGTAGCAAGATAACAAGAACTTAGTTTGACGTTGAAACTAGTAAAAAGTATGGAAGGAGTATAGACAAGAAAGTCTTTAACCAACACAGCGCGATATAGATAGAGAGATGAGAGTCACGTGACGCGTGGCAAGATGACCAGAACTTGGTTTGACGTGTGAGTAGAATACAGTTTTGATAGACTTTTGTGCAAGTTTTTGTCAATAATTCATGATTTTATTAATTATTTGTCATATTTAAATATATCAAATATGGTAAAATACTGTTTCAGTGTTTCATTTACCAGGTAATTATGTCACTTTTAGGTTAGAAGGCTGTTTGTTATAAGATACGTATATGAATCATGATATCGACAGTGCAAATCCCACAAACGACAGTTGCTATTGTATATTTACCCTTGTGGTTCCTCCTCTACTAATTATTCGAATACCACACATATATACATTTAATTAAAAAAAATTAATTTATCCCACTGTCAAAAAGAGACTATAAGGGTTAAGTGAGTATAATATTCTTTAATTATTTACTCCTGATTGGACACAATTTAATTGTCTTGCTCTCCCTAAATCTCGTCACTATCTGCAGGGTTCGACATACTAGTAAAAAATATTCTACGTACTGAAACCTTAATTATTTTTCTTCGATGACATTTCAGTCTTAATCAATCCTTTGATTCAATATCTTTTATCCAGTAGCTGTTCTTCTCCAGTTCCCTATTCTTATTTTCCTTGCTTCTTCCCAAAACTGTATCTTTCCAACTAGTTCTATGACTGTCCATCGATCTTGATTTTAACATAGTTATTACTTTCCATCATATGCCTAAATTAATGTCAATACGCTGTTGTTTGATTCGTATGTCATCTATCTAATAATCTATCCAGTCAGAGGCGTTGATCACAATTTTCTTCTACAACCTCATTCCATGGTCTCACTGTCATGTGATTTTTCCATGTGCCTAGATTAGTTTCCAGAAATTTCCGGTACTCCAGCTTTCCACCAGCAAGAACTGATGTTTTATTCCGATCACTAATCCACATTCTGTGTTATTATGTGGAGAACCATGTAGACATTTTGTATTTTTTTTTTTTGTTATTAATGCTATCTTTTTGTAAATTTCATATTTATTTTTCTTACATTTGTATTTTTTTAGATTTCCGTTGGGCAATAATGTTTATTATTATTATCTAATAATGTATGTGCATTTTGTTGCCTTGCAACATTTAACCTACTGCACATCAGTTCCCGCGGTTGTGGGTATCGCAGACTTTCGCCATTTGCGATTTCCACTAAACATGCAAGTGAGGTTGCTTCGGCAAGTTCCCCAACTCGCCAGCATCGGCGTCGGCTAGTTTTCAATGCGGATAGAGGCTTTATATATTAAGCTTGCTTGTACGAAAAGTTTCCGCACTTGGTTACACGGCATTCAACGGTTTAGGTTAGGAACGCGATCGCGACTGTGAAAGCGAGTGAAGCGAGTTACAAACTGCGAAACGTTGATAATTTCAGTTTA
Source organism: Poecilus cupreus (assembly GCA_963942605.1). NCBI lineage: Eukaryota > Metazoa > Arthropoda > Insecta > Coleoptera > Carabidae > Poecilus > Poecilus cupreus. The sequence continues at coordinate 32,720,934 of OZ012720.1, forward strand.
GTCAGCAGCGCACTGTTACTCGAAACAACTTATACAAATCACAAACAACTTCGTTTTGAACGCGGTGAACAGTTTATTTATTAGTTATCTTCTGCCACACTGATTTCAACGCGAACGCGAATTAATACTTGTGGACTGGTCCTGCTTGTAGTGTGTTAGGACATTTGTTTATTTATAAAACTGTTTTTGAGAAGGCAGAACAAAGCGAGAGATGAACAAGGAGTCCGCAGGTATTTACGCAGGATAATGGAACTGGCAAAGTTTTGTATGTACTTTTGTTTCGGGTTCAGCTTCAGGGGAAAACAAAAAAAATCTATCTGGCCGTGTCAAGCGCACGTGATGAACCATTAAAATTTGATGGCCTAAGGATAAAACATTGGATTGTGCCGTTAATACCCTAAAACGTTCTCTGTAATTATATTTACCGGCATATTTACTGTTTGTTCAAGCACATTATGAAAATAAATTGGACGAATATGATCCGACGTTGCTAGTAAACAAAATAACGTATTTATCCTAAGATACCTACATTGTTTTGACACTTACAATATAATATAAATAAATAATAAAATTAAAAGGTTATGTTCCACTTACAGATTCCTTTTCGGGTGGAATCTGCAGCAATTGGAAAGTGCAGCGACTGCAGTACATTGTGCAACAATGTTAAATTAACCAACGTACTCTGAGTGTGTAACAGTGACAAACAAGACCTGCTGCAATATCCTGCAACGGAGCGATATTAAAATTTCTACAAAAAGAGCTAATTAGTGCATAGGTATAACCTTACCTGAAGCTCATAACTTTATTTTTTCACGTTAGCGCAAAACTGTGCTCTGAATGGCAAAACAACGATGTGCACAGTCCAGTGGCGTGCCGGCAAGTGCCATCGGAGAATTATTAAATTAAAGTTTGTATACCACCAGTCGTACCACAGTATAAGAATAATAGATTAAGTGATGTATTAAAGAGCGTAATTCCAGTAAATAGCTTCAAAAAAGCGTTAAGAAATATATAAATAGCGCTGATAACTTGTAATAGTTTTAGTCTATTACAAAACTATAAAAGTTTATTCACAGGTGTAATATTATGTACTACGAATTATTAATTGTTATAAACTTACAGAATTAAGTTTGTAATTATATATTTTCATTTTGTGATATACTAAATAAGTAATATTGTTATTGAAATAATTATTTTTTATAAAAATATTCTCCTTTTTTGTTAATCTTTGTAATTTTTAAGGATCTGGGTACCAGTGCAAGCACTGCTTACAGGATTCAAAAATGAACGAATAAATAAATAAATTAATTAATTAATTAATAAATAGAGTAACGACACTCCAAATAGTTCATGATCCTAATATTTCAGTAGTGCGCTATCGAAAAGATGGCCACTAGTGTCTGCTGTTAGGTTAATATCTTAGTAACCAAAAAAAAAAGAGTATAGTATGTCAGTTTCAGTTGTATCTGTCCAAAATCAAGCCACAGTATTTTTCATATATTAAGGTTATCAAATAAGTGCAAAATATAGAAGTACACTTATTTGACAATGAAAAATTATAGAAACTTTTATAGGGCAGGTGAAATAATATTTTTCGATTTTATCTCATTTGCAACGCACAGCTTTTCAAATTTACCTCAAAGTCCAAAAATCAAAGGTGCCAACAGCATGTGTCGCTACTGTATGAATTCTAATACTGTGCTACTATTTAAATCATATAACTAATCAAAATGTATGGAAGAAATATAGATAAAGATAGTCTGTAACCAAGACAGCGTGCTAGAGATAGAGAGATGAAAGTCACGTGACGGGTGGCACGATGACAAGAAGTTGGTTTGACGTTAGACTTGTGAGTAAAATACTGCTTTGATAGACTTTCGTGCGAGTTTTTGTTTCTAATTTATAATTTTGTCAATTATTTATGTTATATTTAAATATATCAAATATGATAAAATCCTGTTGTGCATACAATTGTACAAAACGGGCTACAAAAGACGGTGTTTCATTTGACATGTAAATATGTCATTTTCAGGTTATAACGCTGTGTATATACATATTTATTAGTTTTCCGAAAAATGTGGAATTAAGCAAGAAATTGGTATTAACATAAAACTAGAAAATTTTCAACCTAATGAAACTACATGAATTTGTGGGAAAAATTTTCTTGATTTTTACATACAGAAGTTGCCAACATAAGAGAAAGATAGTTATATATAATATTTCGCAGTGGAAGAAGAACAGTACATTCATACCACGTGACGGGTGGCATGAAAATGTGCTGTTCTTCTCCCACCGCGTAATTTTAATTATAACTATCTCTCTCTTATGTTGATTACAAATTACAGTATTAAAATCATAGGCAACGACTCCATCCATATATATATTATTAAATCTATGATTTAAATATTTCGAAACGCAGTGTAACAATGTGAAAGCAATGCAGCAAACTATTGTCGCCGTTCTCAGATGTGTGCAGCAATTTCCATATGCGGTTCACCCTCCATTAACATCAATATGTGAATGGTGGCCACACGTCATGCGATCACCATATATCACAAGCAATTTGGAAGCAGTGGCTTTGCTATAAATCACACAATGGTAAGTGATATATTTGTATCTACTCACGATGTGCGATTACCACATCAACACATTATTGAACAAATGCGTAATTTAACCTGAAGCAATTCATTTGTGATTGTTGCACGATTAACTGTACCATGATATGTAACCTAATTGTCTGAGTACATTTAACTAAATTCAAATCTTTAAAATATAAGCAAAGAATTAAATGTTTAACATTTGTTCTTTACTTTTCAGGTTTCAATTTTAAATATGATTATGCTAAATTTCTAAGAATCTCTGTTCTTTGGACTACCAATCCACAATCCGACTGCAAGATTATCAGATTAAAAATCTATTGGAAATAACGATATATATATATATATATATATATATATATATATATATATATATATATATATTAAAGTATTCCTAAACGTTTTGGTAGCCTACCTAAAGTAGGAAAATTTTGTTATAACAAATTTTGTTTAGGTCAACTTTTAATACATATGTGTGCTCATTTGTTTGCAGATTAAAACTTGGTCGTACGATAACTTTGGACATCAAATATTGTACGATAAATACAGTTAGCTACCTGAACAAGTCCTGGTAGAAACCCATGGCAGCCCTATCTAAAAGGGTCGTATGCTGTTGATTTTCAACGCTCATATGTGAGCAGCAAAATTTTTTGTTCGATAAATAATTCAATTTCATCTTGGATAAGTATTCCATTTTTGTTCCAATGATTAAATTATTAAATAGGAATAGTCCATAATTTAACATTAAGAAATAATTTTTTTAAATGTATTAATAACAATAATAGTTGTTTATGTAATTATTGAGATATTGACAGGATAACCACATGTATGTGTATATTATAAGTGCGATAATCATGTAGTATCTCACGTATTGCATACAAAATCTTAACTACGCTCTTTGGAAATTTCGTAAAATAGTTAATTTGAAATATTTTTTTTTAATAAAAATTTAAATAATTTTAAATTAAAGTAGCAACAGGCCGGGATAGTTTTTAAATGATCGCATTGCGTTGGTAACCAAATAAACAGTGCGGTAATATAAAAAAGCACTAGTGCGGTAATGTAGTCATCACTGCCTGAAATGTTTTGGATATAAAGGATATATTGCACGATCTTAAATAATAATATTATAATCAATGTTTTATTTAAACATATATTTATACTTTTAATGCGGTAGTGAATAGTTACTTCTGTAGTTCTCTCTTCACTAACATTTTTGGGGGTTGCGACATGACAGCTGGTAACCACATTTCACGTGCAAATGGCGTAAGGAAATATTTATTTATTTTCAATACTTTTAATTACATTTCGCTTTATTTGGATGGATCAAATCATAGGTTGGTAACACTGATATCTGAACGAATTAAATATAAAAATAAATATATCATCACGCCTTTTATCTTTTATCGGTGTGGCACAGTGCTTACGGAAACCTCAGTAAGTGATAAATATATCTTTGCGCATAAATTGCGATTACCATCCGTCATGTCATACGCCCCACCCAAGGTGTTAGTGCAGAGGGAACCAATTAAACCTAAATATAATTAACTAATTCAGACTAAACCAACGTTGTCCACTAAGATCTCGTTTATCACGTTCATTTAATTTTATTTAAATTTGAAACATGTTAAAAAGAATTAAGTATATAAATGCAATTTGTTTCTGTAAGCCCCATCGTGACGAACGCCTCTGCAGAAACGTGCGATGAGTGCGTTCAGGCAACTGAGTGCGCTATCAGGAGTGCTGTGGCTCCGTAGCGCAGCACGTAAAAACATAATGAGCAGGAGCAGCAGAGGAGACAGCGACAAGCAACCCAGCTTCCACTCCCTTCAACCTTTCTCTCCCAACAGCTGAGCATCGCTCCATCGAACAAAACACTGTCAGCCTCAGCCACCGCAGCCTCATCTCTCTTTATTAAACGCTCATTTCATAAATTGCATATCGAGAGGAGATATTTTATGCGTCTATTGAATTTCCAATATTGCAGGCACGAATTTGTTTCATTAAATTAGCGTGGCAGGAGATAGTGACGCTGTTTTGGGGTGAAATATGGGTCTAGGGAAATTTTGGTCGACCTCTCGACCTAGCTCTTATTTTATAAACAATAGTTATTGCCTACGTTTCCACGTCGGGCTCGGGCAAAGACTATTGACTAATTACTTTTCTTCCTAATGTCAACTATAAAACAAATCAGACTTCACTTATATAAGTGGCTTTGAAAGATTCGTGTAAACGCATATTGACCATACTTTGTTACCAGTGACATTAAATTCCATTGTAATTTGAAATGTCAGCCATTATTTCATCAGTTTATATTGCATTCAAAACTGTGTTCGCATTTGCATTTTCATCAATTAAAAAAAAAATCACGTCAGTATTTAATGACTAATTTAAAATTACTGTGCATGGTTTTTCTATAAATATTAATACTACGACTTGTAATTTTTTACTCAGTTAAAAAAATTTGTTTACAAATTTTAACATAACCACATAAATTACTAGCTGTCAACAAGCGGATAAGTGAAGGAGAAGCCAATAATCTAAAATAAAGTAGATTTGCTTGTAATGTGTAAACGTACTAGTAATTATACTTTCCAAAAATCACCTTTTCAAAGTCAAGACGAAGCAAATTTTTACCGTCTTTAGTATATAATTTAGCTCCTTGGTAACGTATCATACTGTGGATCAAAATATTCTCACTTCGATCTTTATTGGGTTTCCAAATTATCAAAAGATGGTGCTGATCACAATTCACGAAAAGTACATGTCAAATTCATTTTGTATGATATCTTATGATGGTAAATGCGTGCTTTAGTATTGGTAGGTTGCTGGTATTGGCAGCAGAACTGTTGCCAAACACACTGCGAATTTTCCTGTTTTTATAGTTTTTTCTTTCTGGAAAAAATTAAATCTTAACCTATAATCTACAAATATAATGTACCTTTCATTTATACATCTCTTTTAAATAATACGGATCTAACAAATATAATTACATTGTAATACTCTTAAAATAACAAATATTGTTATTACTTTAAAAAAATAACAATTAATTTTAAAATGCAATTAAATTTACTAAGTACCTTATGGTTAATTCAGCTTTCTTCCACTAATTAGCGTTTTTAATTTTGAATGTCCAATAGCTGAGAAATACTACAAACACCGAGACTTGCCCTTTGTAGAATGCCTCATCGATATATAAGTAGATGATATATTTATTTATTTCATTATTTCACATTACAAAACTGAATAAAATATTCCGAGTTTAGAAGTCCGGCTTTTTCGGGTGCTACTTTAATCTTCCCTACAGGGCAAGCGCAATTGTTTATGTCCACATACACACGCACGCATACACACCTGCTGGAAACGCCCTTGTTCGCCCTAGATGTATTTCGCATTCTGACAACTTGACGGTGTAATAGATGACCGTGTCATATTTATTTTTTCCCTCAAGTAAAATTTCATATTTCTGCTAGTGGATATGTTTACAAAACTGTGCTATATTCACAAAAGCTGAGGTATTATATAGAAGAGAATATCAAGTTTATATTCAAAAGTTTACGTATTTTGTATCACTGGACTGCAAGACTATTTTAATAAGATTATTTCTGCGTTCATTGTTAGTAAATCATATTGCTTCACGTGCATTCAGTGGACGATTATTATCTATTCAGTGTGATTGTTAATTAATATTTCAAGTTTAAAAATAAATCAAAAACTCGAGCAAAATCAAAATGTATCAAAAATATCGTGACTGATCTACGAATTACGTGCTGTGAAACAGCGTTCTGAGAAGATAATTATACGATACTTTGAGTCCACAGAAAGGATAAGTCTTGTGTAATATAAGCATAAAGAATTATCTCAAAATTTGTCGGAAGCCGGTTCTGATAAAGTCTACGAAGGGATACCGCTAATTGCTTTAGTAATTAAGAAGTCAATTAAAAAGCGTTGCATACAAAGGAAAGATTGCGACCTCATAAAATTACAAAGTTTTCAAAAGTCTCAAAAGACATGGTTAAATTTTTCAAACAACGAACGCGAACAACGACGAACAAAAATGTTTCTTCTTTGTAACAAGAATAATTTGCACTTTAATGTCGTTAAATGTAAAACAAAAGAATTCTGCAATAACTTAACCTTACAAATCCAATTAGCTACATTCTTTCTTACCTCGCAGAAATTAAAATAGTTCGCTGCGCGGAAACTACCCTCGAAGTTATTCTTTCTTTTCGACGCAGACAAATAAAACTTAATACCATTAAAGGATTTGACACCAAGGAAACATATTTATAATAGATTTATAATTTGAACTTTAAAACTGCAGATATTGAACGAGCCCATTAAACTTTCGAATATTTCTGCATTAGTACACATCTTTACATTATGAAACAAGTTCACTTAACATATAGTTATTTGTCAAATTAGAGAGAAAAGCGTGGAAGAAGAGTTTTCCTCTCGTGTTAGACACAACATTTTTTTCACGACATGTTTCTAAAAACGATTTGCTCGGACCTAAAATACCCTTTGAGAACACAACTGACAGAATGACACATTAAAAGTTAGGTTATCAGATACAAGGCAGTGTAGCAGTATTGCCAATGGACCAATCTTAAATTTCTTTAATAAGTTGTCAAATTGTGATTTAATAAGAAAAAGAAAAATATGAGACACAATTGTAAGATAATTTAAAGTATGTATATCACTAAAATAGGATTTTCAATAAAATTGAGAATTTATTTATAATTTTTAATATATATTTTTTGAAATAACATTCATATTGGTAACATTTCTATATTTTTCTCTCTAGAGAGGAACAACACATTTTCCTCACTATTTCGGGAGAAGAACGGTGTAGTTTCCTACCATGTCGTGAAAAAAGTCCCATTTAAAGAAATATTGAAGTCGTGCCTTCTGGGAATTGAAATCTATCAAATTAGGTAAACCTCCCGTCCGCAATCTGACAGCAGTAAAGACAAATAAACCATCATTCATTTGTCCTACCAGTATCGACATTCCTTAGAGTACACAAAGCCCAAAGAAACATCCTCAGATCCGTGAAAGCAACTTGACCAATTACTTACATGTAATTGCAATTAAAAATTGTTCGGATGCTTGGACAGACGACATACAGATGGCAGCACGTAACGCCATTCCATCGCGGTCGTCCTTTGAGGAGAGCGGCTTTGAGAAGCGAAACATCTGAGGGAATCGGCTATACAGAACCGTTCATACAAACTAAATTGTTTATAGGTTCGACTAGACCCTGTCATTAACAGGAACGGCCGCTTCCAGGCGCGGTATTTGTCCGAACCCGGGCGAGGAAGCCCTAGTGATACTCGGCAAGAGTGAAAGGAAACGATGTTGGGAACTGTTTACGTCTACCTTTAAGGTTTAATACCGCGCGCGCAAGTTTTATGTGCTGACTAAGGTGAACAGCTACTTGACACTTTGCTAAGATGGGGATATTAAATGCTATATTTAAAATTGATTTAAAAAGCCAAAAGAAACATTGCGATAAAACGGATGTAATATTGATTAGTACACACAACCTAATTTAGAAATCTCACAAAAAATAGCTAAACTTCGAACTAATCACTAATTGAAAAAACAACTTTAAATTAAAAATATTATTTATTGATAGACTGATTTCGAACATTATAATGTACGGAGCCCAAGTTTGGGGCTGCAGATAGCAAGACAAAATAGAAAGAATCTAACCAAACTATATTAGATGGATATTAAGCTTCAAAATTATCAAGAAATGGCGTTGATCACAATTGACGAAATGTACATGTCAAATTCATTTTGTATGATATCTTATGATGACGAATGCGTGCTTTAGTATTGGTAGGTGGCTTTCATTGGCAGCAGAACTGATGCCATACACAATGCGATTTTTCCTGTTTAGTTAAAAAGCAATTATGAAGAGATACTAAAACAGCCATAATGGAAAAGTCTCGCATATGATTGTTTTGTAGAAATATCAAGAAAAGAAAACAGAAAACTGGAAATGAACCAACGGACAATAAAGAGGACACAATTTTATTAAAGAAATGGTCGACGGATACAGTAAGACGAAGAAATTTAGATCAGAATATGAAGGACGAATTTATACGAAGAGATCTAGACATACAGATTCAGTTAAGAAGATAAAATATTTATAAATCAAATTATAGAAAATGAATTAGCGTGATTAGTATATTGGACTAGCGGTTCGACCTGCTTAGCAGGTCTAACCCCTAGGCTCAGTGACCTTAAAGAAGATTGCAACTAAAAATATAAGAAAATAAATTGAGTTTTCTTAAATACCTACCATTTGATAAATATTTATTGACTACATTCAGACCACGGCTTATGATAAAAAAATAAAAATCTGAAATATTTGAAAGATTTAAAATAAACAAGAAAGATAAAAATAATTACTGCAGTTTGAGAAAATAAATCACTTAAGAGACTGTAGCGAAAAACACCCAGACAATGATTGGGTGAAAAGCGTACATCAAAATAATTGGGGATATCAAATACTATATTTAAAAATGCTTTGAAATACCAGTAGAAAACATTCCAATGAAAATGATGTAAGATTGATTGAATGGAGATGTAGAAAGATATAATTATTAGTGAATAATATGCTAAAAATCTTTTAGAAATTTTATTGAAATAAACTTCTAAATAATCACTAATTAATTGTTCAATGTTCAATGTAAAAACCTGTGCTTTGTTTTACTGATGGTAATCCGTTTGAAATGTGTACAATATTATGTAATGTATTTAAATAAAAACAATGTAAATATTTTTAAATAATGTTAATGATATAAAAACTGTATATAAAGAGATTTCATAGCATAACTCTGAAAAAGTACCATCCATGTTACGCTGTAAACATAATAAACCAAATAACAAAGGGAAACCTGAATTTAATACTTTTTCATTCACATCTCAATTTTGCCTGTAACTTTATGGAATATTCATTAGAGCACAAAAGATCACAGCGAAATTCAATTTTCATTCAACAAAAATCCGAATGAATGAAACTTCAACTAAACCCCAACAAAAGACAACAAAACACCGCAAACTCAATTTGAAAAGAGGATATCGGGAAAGAGTAGAAGAAAATTTGATCGAATGATAAAAGTGTCGGCCAGAGTTTCTACCATTCGCCACCAGAGGCAGCGCGAGCGCCAACAAGAACAACGAAAACAACTACATTCTAACCTCACATTGTATTCGAGATGTGGCTTAAGAAACTTATATTACACCCAGGATTTTTCTTGATTTAACAATAAGGTATGAACGTTTCTAATTGTTTTATTTAAATTGCTATGTACGTATCTATTTTAGTAGTTGCCCCCCACAGCGTCAAACGACTGTATCTTGAACATAAGTAAATTTAGTTCCGCTTCAAGGTATCGAGATCCCGCTACAAGAAAGTGAACTCCAGTGAAACAGTGAACAAGTTTGCGGTGTATCGAATGGGCAGCTGATTTATCGAAGGCTGCTGCAGACCCGGCGATCTTGTGCAAAAACAGGAGACTCAGGGAGCAGATGAACTCATGGAAGGAATGCGAGATGCGCGTCCGTCACCGCGATTGATTTCGCGGCATTTGTTAGAAAAACTCCGCTGATTAAGCTACTAGAGATTAGTTCGCCAGTGGAGAAGACTACTGCTACTACATTTAATTTGTTGGTAACACTGAGAAAGTTTTACCAGCTCTGTGTTGGCAATTTTAAATAAATAAATATATCGTCATTTACTCATATATACGATCTGCTTAGAGCAGTATGATATATTTTTGCAAAAAGAGTCAGAGAGATAATTCTTAAAATTTATTTTACAAAATTTGTCTATTGTTGGTGTCAGAATTATGTCTCGGACATATTGATATTTTTATGAAATAATTGTTTCATTTGTTAATTTTTAAGAATTTTTATGATGTTTTATGTTTATGTTTATAATTTTTGATGACAGAAGTGAGATATAAATAAAAAGATATTTTTCACTAAAAGCGAAGATTGTTTTATTAAAACTCAAAGGAAAAACACTATTTTAACAGTTTGAATCAAACTGAGGATATCCTGATCCATGGGGGGAACTATTTCCTTTATTAATTTATATTGTTTATATGTTGAACGGGCAAATTTCATTATAGTTTATCGTGAAATGTATTTTAAAATATTGCTACTTTAAATTCATTACCTTATATAAAGGATGATTCATAACGTATGGAAAACATTGAAAGTGTAGCTAAAGGGGTATCAAAATATTTTTTTTATACTCCTGTTTAAAAATGTTTTTGATTTCAATATTCATTAGAGTTAGGAAAAGTTGTATTTAAATCAATTATTATTGTAACAAAAACTTTATTTATTGTAAATATTAACAGTAACATTCTTACATTTTGAAAATATAACTTCAGGAGATTTGTTTGAGTATTACTATTTAAATTAACTACTTCAGAGACTACTTTTTTTTTGACATGCTATCTACGATTCCCTAGTTTTTTCAAAACGCCAAAATTTCAGAAATTAAACAATGCCAAATTCAAAACTTTAAAATAACTATTTTCAAACGGTAGTATAAGAAATCTTGTGTGTAGGAAAAGGTATTAATTTCCGTATACGGTGTTTCACACCTAATACGGAAAAATATTACTTTCCGTTACTTGTACAAATAGCTATTTTCCTTAATAAACTTTTGACCAAAACTCAATAACAATAAAGTTATAGCAAAATAAATTTGAATCAATTTATAAGCAGTCCTAATAAACTACAGTTGTTAGCTGAACAATATATACATTATTTTTAATAATAATAATAATGTATTAGCATAAATGTTACTGCTATTTAAATTTTTCTATATTGCTCAAAAGTTTCTGTCCACATAGTTGAGAGCAATGACATAATATAAATTAAACGGCGCATGATGGCATTTGTTTTGAAGCAGACACTTGAAACAGCAAATTGTCAGATTTGAAAGAAATATGTTTTTATGAAAACAAGAAAATAATGATGTTACTATAATAATTCTTTCCTACGGTATTCAATCTTTCAAAATCTTTATTTTTTATAACATTTTGTTGACTTTTTATCAAAAGTTTATTAAGGCAAACATTTTATTTTGAGGATTGCTATTTACCCTGTCAATCTTTTCCGTACGTTATGTATTATAGTAAGCCCAACATTTAAAAAGTTTTAAAGAACTATGTAGCCAGTAATAAATTTAATCTTGATGTCATATGTAAGAGTACATCCTACTTAATTTCCAACTAAACTAGATAATATAAGCGTCTGTCGTACCCAGACTTACTCGTAATATCTCTTGCTATTTTCCATTCTCCAAGATTTTGTCTAATACTATAAGACTGGAGCCAAAGTAATTACTAAACTCTCCGCACCAACAAACACTTTTGAGAAGTCAACGTTCTCGATTTTAACTAATATATTCTTAACCCCTTCATTACTACAACGTGCCCCAAGTCACAGACAGCGACACGCGCCAGACACATGGTCATGTCACGTCAGACAAGCAGCGACCGAACGACCGTCTCCGCGCTGGCGTTTTTCCTTGTTTTTACGTGGACGCATCCCTAGGGCGATGTGCCATTACTCCCGACCGCTCCTGATGTCTCGAGTCTTCTGTACCCGGACTACCTTGTTCGCTTGCCTGCCTGATCCTGTCAAGACGCGTCTGGACTAATCAATTCTCGCGGCATTAATCAGGGAGAGTGTGATGGGTGTGGAGTTTACTTGGACCCTGGGGATTATAAGATGCTGGAAGACGTGATCGTCGCTTGTACAATAATATAATAGGTTACTATTTACTGATCTGCGTGTTTGAATTTTGCTAAACATATATAATTATTATAATCTGATCATTTGTAGGTGTAAAATATACAAACAAAAATAACATGCATATTTAATATTTAAATATGATTATAAATATTAAAATTGTTTGAATTAAAAATTAATTGATGTTTTTAAATATCATTACCTACCGTTAATTATAAATTATTTTCATATGAATAAATTATTCAGACCGTAAAATTTATGTAAACAATATATTTATAATTCGTTATCAGTTTAAATTAAGTACATATTATTATATATTATTATTAATTAAGAACAATTATCTTTGTATATAAATTCCAGTGTGCGTGTGTTCGTAATTATTCTCCTTTTAAACGGCTTGACCGATCCGATAGTATACTATAAAATTTATAAGCAAATGTAAACAATGGAATGGGAATTTTAAAGTTTTGTTTAATTTTGTTGCAAATATGTAATTTAAAATGAAAAACAACATATGATTATTTAAAAGATTTCATCAAATTTTAAAGAATCAGACTGTGACGTCACAACGCCTACAGCTAACTTCAAGATAAACAAGCTCGTGCTCATTGCTCATGGTTATCATGTCAGTGTCTCACAAGTGTGTTTACAGTTTTTGTCCAATAATTATCATGTATTTGAAGAAAATAGGTTATAACAACACATACCTGGAATCAGAGTATCAAAATGTTCAAAAATAATATTTGAATTCACAAAACAATACGCAAAACTAAACATATAGGCATGAAATGAGCGGTAGGCGTTGTGACGTCACAATTTTCAGAAGAGTTCACAATAACCTAAAAATTGCACATTTCTAACATAGAATTATGAATGAAAACTTGTTCTTAAGCATGTTTTATTGTATTATCCCATTATACTGTGATATTGTGAAGAAACGTTTAAAAACATTAAGCACCATACGGGCTGAAGGTAGCTCAACATGAACATGACTTTTTTGAAACAATATATCATTATTATAATACATGAAACATATAATGTTTTATACCTACATTTGTAGACAAAAGTCCAAAGTTTTGTAATAAATTTTAAAAAGCAAATTTTGTTTATAAATTATACATAAACATAATTTTCAAAGTAGTAAAATATATGCCACACATTCCCATGAACGACTACAGTAATGCAAATGATTCGTATATTTATAAATATGATCGTCTATAACATACTAAAATTATTTTTCATTTGAATTTACAGTTTTTGTGTGTTTTTTGGTATATTTTTATTTGTTTCTTAAAAACTGTAAATTCAAAATAAAAATAAACGTAGTATTTTATTATAGATAAGCATATTTATAAATTTACGAATTATTTCCATTACTATAGTCTTTCATGGGAATGAGAAATACAGTATCAAATTTCTCAATTTTTGACCAACTAGTCTACCACGGACATTTTTTTTATAGTTTAATGTTATAACTATCATTTTCATCCACATACATAAATACTAGAATGTTCAAAGACTTTACAGTAATAATTGGTTTGTTTTTCGATAAGAATAATTTGAAGAAAAAATTTATTTAAATTTGAATTTGCAAAACAAAATTCATGGAATTGGAATCCAACGAAAATATTCGTTTCATCTGACATTGCAATGTATAAGTCACTGTAAAAAAAATCCATGAAATTTTGACGGATGGATGTTGTTGGACCATAAAGAACATGAAAATAAATGAAGAATACAGAATTTGCTGTTTTTTTTTTAAATAAAAGATTCGTTCTTGTTTGACCTTAATATACGCAAAACAAAAATCTCTGGCAAAGTGCTCTTTTATTTTGTATTAATTTTTTTATTCCCCATTTCAATTATATATTATTTTCGAAAGAGGTTACAAAAATACTTGTATCAAATTATAAATTTCATTATAGTTGATGCTAACTCCATATCGTATGATTAACCTATAATGTTGATACAGTTATTTACATGTGCGTCATTTCGAATGAAGTTAGCAAATTCGTCGTTAGTACATGTACGAAGGTTCTTCGTATCAGAGTTGACAGTATTCAGTGAGCGCCCGCTAATAAACTACTTAAGAATATTCCCAATCCCAATGCACAAACTCCACTAACACTTGCACTAAATGTAGCACAGTCAATTAGCGTGCAGCGCAGAGCGCACGGAACTCCGCCGGCGAGGAATCCTCCCGGAATCGCATGCACTTGAATGTCATATTACACGGCCATCAACAGTAATCGGCAACTTGGAGTAACTCCAGTGAACAGTGGCCGCGCATTCAGAGCCAGTTCCCACTGAAACCAGTCATCAACGGAAGCCATTCGGCTGTTGTCTGCGGAGGATTCAATACACAGCAAGACGACGACGAGCGAGCATTCAGCGGGCGGAAACTTCGGACTTGGTTTTTGGTGGCAGTGATTACCAAGGATTGAATTGAACAACCATACATAATACAATCCAAATACTATTTTTTTCAATTTACAGTACTTCCGTTTCAATGGGAAATAGAAGAATATATGGTAGGAAGTGTAACAAGTCTTAAGTCAGCACATTAGAGTTCACGCAATGATTAAGTAAGTAGGTCAGATTTTTCAATATTATTGTTTATTTGTGACACTTATTTTGCTGACTTAGACTTGTACAAATATATATAAGTGGTAATGTGTAAGTAGGTAAGGACAGTGAAGTAAGTAAGTAAGTACAGTTGAGTACAGTAAGTTGTAGAGTACGTTCATCATTGATTATCGTTCAATAAAGATCATGTAAGTTAGTCGACGGATAGAAGTTTTATTTCTGCTGACTCCCAGTCTCGACAGGACCCTCTTATATTTTCTACCCTCTTAGGGGGTGTTAGAGAAGCAAGTCATAATGTGTAAAAATGCTAATTTTACGAATAGCGAGTTCACAGATATTATGCTGGCTTATGATGAAGCTCAGAGCAATTCTGCCCAAGCCAGATAAAATTTATTTGGAACGTTTACTGAAACATCATCTTCCAAATGTTCGCAAATATATACATGTTGTTCAGAATCTAGGAGATAAAGGACCTTTGAAGTCTGCAGTTCAATATTGTACTAGAACTGGCTCTGATCACAGAGAATATTGTAGATTATTTTTTGACGTTCCTTAAAATCAACGAAATGCTTTATTGTATATCACGTCTGTTTTAACCAATCCTGTCAGTATTATACCGAGAATAAAGCTATTGTGATTATTCCCGGAAAGAATCTCTTTTCTGCATAGTTATCAACACAAGTAAAAAATCTGGTGTGGGCACCGCACTACTTTCTTATACAAATAAATTGTTTACTAGAAAATAAATTAAATACTCCTCCAAACTTAACTTGAAATTTATTACTTATGTATAATTTCAACATGAATAAACTCATTGCTGTAGTACGCATCGTAATATGTCTTTATCGAAATATGGCGATTTGCAATATTTTTCAAAATACGGAAATTTCTCCAAAAACGACTAAAATTGTAAATTTTTTTTATTACATTTCTTTATAATATTCGCGCCAGGAAACCCATTGCAGCAGAGCGCATCGTCATATCTCTAATATTTTTCAAGATATGACGATTTTTTATATTTCCCGGAGAGCAACTTTGAGGGGCTGTAACTCGAAAACTATACAAGATATCGAAAAATATGATCAGTTTTGTATTTTTCGTGTCATTTATAATAAATTAGTAAATTTTGAAAATTTTGAAATTTTTTTGAATTTTTTTCAAAATTTCTATTAGAGATATCTCGACAAATATGAAAGATACAGACTTGCAGTTTTCACCAATCGATTCAGCTCGACGAAATACATAAACCCTGAAAATTTCAGAAAATTCGGACAACCGGTTGAAATGTTAGAGCAAAAGTCTGAAAATGGCCTAATTCAAGGCAGACGTCAAGGGGTACCTATTGACTTTTTGGACAAAAAACGCCATTTTAAGGCTTTTGCTCTAACTTTCCAAGCGATTTTTATGAAACTTTGTATACTTATGTATTTTGGCGAGCTGAATCGATTGGTGAACACTGCAAATCTGTATCTTTAATATTTATCGAGTTATCGCCGATCAAAATTTTGAACAAAAATACAAAAAAAATTCAAAATTTTAAAAATTTGTTAATTTATTATATAAGGCACCAGAAATGCTAAACTGAAGAGAATTTTTAGATATCTCGTGTAGTTTTTGAATTACAGGCCCTTAAAGTTGCACTTCGAAAAATACCAAAAATCGACGTATCTCGAAAAATATTAGAGATCTGACGATGCGCTCTGCTACAATGGGTTTCTTAGCGCTTATATTATAAAGAAATGTAATAAATAAATATTACAATTTTAAGTGAGGATATTCCGTGAGTTTCATATTTTTTTATCGGTATGTGAATCTGTATTGAATGATTAATAATTACAGTTTCTGTTATTTGTTTATTCCCATAGCAACTAAAATTAGTTTATTAAACATATAATTCAGTTTTGTCAAAAGAAGCAAACAAAATCTGGTGTGGGCACCACACTATTTTCTTATACAAATAAAACCAACTGAACACGTATGACTTGTTCCTTGCGTATGACTTGTTCCTTGCGTATGACTTGTTCCTTGCGTATGACTTTATTTTAAAATAGAAATCTATTAATATCTAGTCAGCAAAACTTTCTAACTAATAATACCGATATCACTTACATTTATAATATTTCACAAGACACATATTTTTGACACTTAACAATTATTTGACACGTTTGACCAATAAATATTAAAAATGTTTTCGTTTTTGTTCCCATTGTAACTAAGATTATTGAAATATATTCTTGAATATATAATTTAGGGTAAAAGTTTACTATACGCCCTGAAGTGTTTTAGATTTTTGCCGATAGGCTGCGAAGCAGTCGTCTGTAAAAAACTAGACCGTACATCCAGTGGCACCAAAACAATGGGTTACAATAAAAATTTTAGCAACAATTTAAAAATGAAAACTGATAGTAAAGATAAATATAAATTGCATTTTAGAATGGTAAATCTGAGTTTCAAGATTTTTTATGTAGTTATTCTGCAAACATAACCTGCTAAAAACACTAAGACGTACAGCCAACAATTTATAGAATTGTTTTGGAACCACATGATAACGTAAAAATCCCAAGATGCAACAGTGTTACTCTGCGCACGCGTCAGATTCAGGGCGTATAGTAAACTTAAGCCTAATTTAGTTTTTCGAAAAATCTATCAAATTATTTTCTATTTATTCTCACTTTCCAGGGTCTAGTACTCGAAGAATACCACTATAATACACAGTGTCACATTATGACAATTTGGAGAATATTAAAAGAGCAACAGTTACAACAAAAGTTCAATGTTTCGTACCAGAAGATTTACCGCGCAGACATCAATTTTGCAAATTTAGTGGGTAATAAATAACAGTAACTAAAATTGCTGTTTTCGTAATTTAGGGTGATCTTCTTATTAATAATATAAAATTGTCTCGGTAAGTGATATATTTAGCGAAGTGAAGTTAGCAGCCGCAAAGTCACGTCTCTTAAAGATGTTAATGTAAAGAGAGCCTCAAAGGTAAATTCAAAAGTTACATATGTGGGCTGTGGAGTTGGAATTGATCTCGTGGGCCATGACAGATTATGAGCTATTCACAAATGGAAATAGTGTAACGAGAATAGCACATAAAGCAAGTGGGGGTCGTAACGAGGCGTATATGTCCATGTGTATGTCCGCTGGCTGGCATATTTGTCAGCGAGCATTCAACGAAGCCATCGCAATCAGCAGCGCTAAAAACAAGCCATCACAACTTCCAGCTCACCCAACTCAACTCTGGCGATGTATTTTTTAATGTCGAGCTAATCGCGCTCGTTTATAAACCGTGCGAAATGGCGAGAGGTTATTTTTAATTGCGAATTTTAAAATGGTCCGTTCGCAACATAGTGCTTTTAAATGTAAACAAGTTCCGCTATTTTTCTCCGCTGTCAGTGATTTATTGTATGGTGCAATCAATTCCGCCGAGGACGCCTGGCGACGCCTGTGGTCGCGGCGCTCGCTGCGCCCAACAACTTCAGGCTTATGAGGCGACTCTTTGTTACACTCTTAAATGAACACGAGGGGATTTGCTGCGGAACTCACATTTAGAAGAGAACACACAAACATTGAATACAGTTAATTCAATTCATCTACGCAGAAACAACAAATATGTATTTCTTATTATTGATTTTAATATTTGAACTGGACCGTGAGACTGTTTCAATATTTTAGGCACAAATTTTAAAGGTAAAAATACCTCGATAAACCGATATGAGTCCGCCGCAAAAATGCATTTTAACTTCGCCCATCCAAGTATATAACGAATGACGTGATTTCATTGTGAAATGTGCAGTTCAGAACAACATTATTACTAAAGCGATTATTTTGGATACCAGGCCATCAGGACATCAAGGGGAACCAAGAAGCTGATACTCTGGTCTCTCCAAGAGATCAAAAAATGCATATCGAGGATCACAGCTGGATAATCGAAGCTCTTCACATCTGAAGCTAATCAAAAGAAGGGTTTACAACTCAGTAGAAGGACAGTCACACAACTTTCACAGGTACACAAATGTCACACTGGGGTTTGAGAAACCCATAGAAAAGAAAGACTTTTACCTATGGAATATTTGTTTAGCATTATAGGAAGACATTAAACAATTTTACCTTTTGTAAACCATATATTTTATGTAAAGCACAGCATTTTGTTAAAACTAATATTCGTTATTTTGGACCATGAGAACAAACACATAAGGATATTATATAACATAACTGAATTTACAACGAGGCAGCGTCGAAATTATGTGAAAGCTGCACATATGGGCAAATGTTGCGCATGTGGAAGAGAAAGAGTAGAGAAGAGAAAATCATGGGGTTTCTTAGACCTTCAGTGTGGCGTTCCAGGGTTAAAATAATTGTGAGATTGCTTGCAGGGCACTTCCTTAAAATACACGTTTGGAGACAACTAGAGTAGCTGATGACGATTTGTGCAGAATTTATCTCTTGGATATACTATCGATATTGGTTTACAGACCTTCAGTTTAGTTGATCCCTTTTTGTATTTAATTTTTTAAATTTTTGTTTCAATAGCATAGATTTGAGTATCAGTCGAACCATGGCTTTATATATTTTAACCTTACTTTCCATTTGTCATGTTTTTATTTTCAAAAATGTGTGTTGTTACTTCTATATTATAGCTTTGTAGCTAGTAGTTTAGCTTATGTATTTCAGTGAAATATCAGTTTCAAGTAACAGTAGTATATTCTGTGTTTGTTGTTAATTATGACGAGGGATGTTCGCAACATGGTGCTAGTTTTTAAGTGCATTCACCACGAATCACACCTCGTCAGCCGCTACCGTGAAGCGAATTACCGTATCCATTATTTGATAAACTGCAAACTCAAACTAGCGTAGTTCGAACAGACTAGCGCGTATAATACATTCGCAAGCACGTGACAGTGAGTTATTGTGCCGTGAGCAACTGCACCCCCTTGCCCCGCCCGCCCCGTCCCGGCCTCCTATGCAATTACATCGCAACCAGACAACTATAACCTAACCTAATATTAGTTTATATTAGCAAATATATTTGGCACACAAACAACGAAGTTGTAAAGCTACCCGATCTCCGACCACACTAATTAATAATTTGACGAAACCGCTACACAAAGAGATTTGTATACAATGATGATTCTATTACGACAATGATTAATTCGCACTGAGAACTTAATGACGTAAAGTCAAAACATAATTCACAGGCGCTTGATACCTCGCCCTGTATGTTTAATTAGCACTGTCGCCAGCCATGCCTCAAACCATTCGATTACACACTAACATTGTTATTTGATATTTGTAAAACGTATTTACCTTTACATGTCTGTGACTTTCGCAATAATTACTTCTGTTCACTAACCTGAAACAAAGGAAAAATATATCAACAAATTTTCAATTTGAGCTTCAATATATTTGCGAGGATATTAAGGTCAACCATACGGGCTGAAGATAGCGCAAGATGAACATGACTTTTTTGAAACAATATATCATTATTTTAATAGATGAGACATATAATGTGTTATATCTACATTTATAGATAAAAGTTTTGTAATAAATTTTAGAAAGCTAATTTTGTTTACAAATTATACATGAACATAATTTACAAAGTAGTAAAATATATGCCACACATTCCCATGAACGACTACAGTAATACAAATAATTTGTATATTTATAAATATGATCGTCTATAACATACTAAGACTATTTTTCATTTGTTTCTCAAAAACTGTAAATTCAAATTGAAAATAATCTTTATTACTGTAGTAGTTCATGGGAATGAGAAATACAGTATCAAAATTCTGAATTTTTGACCAATTAGACTTCAACGAATATTTTTTTATAGTTTAATGTTTTCGCTATCCTTTTTATCCACATATATAAATACTAGAATGTTCAAAGACCTTACTGTAATAATTGTTTTGTTTTTCGATAAGAATAATTGTAAGAAATAATTTATTCAAATTTGAATTTGCAAAACAAAATTCATGGGAATGAGCGAACCCAACGAAAGTATGTACTTCATCTGACATTGCAATGTACAAGATACTGTAAAATTTCCATGAAATTTTGACGGATGGAAGTTGTTGGACCATAAAGAACATGAAAATAAATGAAGAATACAGAATTTGCTGTTTTTTTTTTTTTTTTTATAAAGGATTCGTTCTTTCGACGCGTATGTTTGACCTTAAGTTATAATATTTATTTATTAGTATGAAAATCAGCGCCACTAGTTGCCAGCGACAAGAAACGAAATGACTTTGGAACATAATGCGCAGGTCTAGTTTATAGCTGTAGTACTTCCGTCTTGAATGTTTACTTATTCATTGTATTTATCAAATGAGAAAATTACAAATATATTTCAAGTCTATAAGTTCTGCGTTTGAGTAAGTGGTAAATTACAAAGCATCTGGCTGTCATCCTACTTACCTACACCTGTGCTTCGAAGGCGATCAACTTCCAAGACTGAGTCTTTGGTATTATTATTAATATTAGGAGAATGTCATAGTCACAATAACTTTATGTAAATTTTAGGGTCCAAAGGATAAACGAGCAATTATTTCATACAGTTCACAGAACATCATCATTTCTGCAACATTATGAAAAAGCCAATAGTATCGATGGTTATTCGGAGTCGTTTCCAGTTTTTCCGCAGCGGAGACCGAAGCATTAACTATTCGTGCCGTAAGAAAGCGTGTAATTAAAAGAATTTACGATTTCAATTACGCTGTGGACTTAGTGAGAATTCGGCAGTAAAAGAAAATTATACAAAAGTTCGTTTAAAGAAAATGCTACTTTAGAATTATTTTCAAATTGCAACTAAAAACTCTACTTCCAATCTCACATTTATCAGATTACAAGTTGAAGCCAGGAATGAGAGTTGTACTTTCAGATATAAAGTAAGTAAAACATAAAATTGTTTTGGTAGCTTTGAGTGCGGTATAGTCGTATATCAGCGGGTTTTCAGTTTTCTTACTGGTACAATCTCAGGTTACAAAGCAAGGAAAATAAACAAGAGTGGAACCGATACGTATGTGGCCGTGTGTCAGAGTACAGAGGGTAGAGCTCGCATGGCCGGACAATGTTCATGACATATTACTTCGAACAGGAGGGCCCCCGGGCTGGAACTACGGACCACGTATCAGATCGTGTCTCAATGGAGCAGCTTTTAAACTCTGCCTATTCCAGGCACTGTCGCCGGATTAAATTCGGTCAGTTGCGCTGCACAATGCCGTGTAACCGCTCCGGGCCCGCCATCCACTCGGAGAAGAATTTCAGGTGCTTACTGCGTTCGATATTCCCCCGGGAAAATGAACGAACAGAGACAGATGAAAATAACAAAAAACTGTAACCGGCTTAAACGTTTTACTGTTATACTTTCAAAGTAATTTTCTCCTTATATTTCTCCCCGTGCCCCTCTAGATCTAGTTCTTTCTGTTGCTATTGATTTTCCCAAGCATTAAGGCTTTTAAAAGAATTATTATCGGCTCAACATGTAATTAAATCCTTGGTTCCGAGTTTTTTATTACATAAAATTGGAAACAGAAAATCCTGAAATAATGAGGCATTCTTCGGTTTCAATGATACTATTACTTCGATGTAATATTTTAATTTGAAACCCATCTTAAAAGTCAAAGCTACTAATAAGCAAACCAGAATTATACACAATGCAAAATAAAAGAAAAGAATACCTGATGTTGAGGGTGTGTTACAATAATTAAATAAAATTTTCTTAAATCTAATTGGAAGCTGATAACAATTTAAGTTCTAAGGTAATAAAGTGTCTTTCTGGGCAACGGCCGTGACAGGTAGCGTTGAAGCCGGTTCACTCGATAACGCAAGTTAAGTAGCACTATTCAGGTCAGTAGTTGGATGAGTGATCGATTTTAGAAAACCCATACCAACGAACACTGCATGCCGTTGTCACATCACTGAAAACTAGGTACAGATGCGACGGATAACCTCAGCAGTTGAGAATGCTTAATAGTTATTTACTTTACAAGTGGGCAAAGTAAGGAATTACTCACGAGAAAAATATTAGCTCACGAAGCCGAAGGCTGAGTGAGATAATTTTATCGAGTGGGTAATTCCATTTTGCCCACGTGTGAAGTATAACGTTTTATCCAACACTTGTTAATAAATGAAAAATTTATGAAAGAAATATTATTTGACAGTGACATATGCTTTAAATTTTTAAATTAAAATGTCAATCGAAGTGGTTACCAAGGTGTTGTGTGTTATTATTATTGTTATAAATAAAAAAATACTCACTAGTGGCTTTCCTCAAAATTATACCCACTAGTGGATAATCTGTTACTTTGCTTGTTTAAAATCACCATAATTATAGAGCATTTATTGAGAGGTGTTGGATAAATAAATAAAAAAGTTTATGGTATTAAGGAAACAAAACCATAACATTTAGTGCATTACCATAACAATATTGACGATAGTATAGTCAGCTTCAACGATTTGAAAAATTGACGTTATTTTTTCAAGATTTATAAATGATACAGACTTTTGCGTGTTTGAGATATTTCGAACATAAAATTTTTAAAATTTGAGGAAAAAAATCCCAAATTTTGAGGAATCAAAGTTTGTTCACCGAAGGGGAAGATCGTAGTGATCATCTTATTTTATCAAATGCGCGAGCGACAGGCAAATGTTTTGTCAAAAGTTGTGAGAAATTAACTTTGCTTGGTATCAAAAGTCTTGAAGAAGAACCATTAATTGCCAATCGTTTTTACCAAAATACATCCTAGTCTGTTTAGATCTTTGCGAAAGATAAGGGATTTTGATAGCAAATTTTAATTCACTGAAAATTTGTCAACTGGTGTTCCAATAATATATTTATTCGATAATGCTAAAAAATATTGTATGTAAATAACGTATTTTAAATTATTACTGTAAATAAATGTATTCAGTTTCGAGCACAAAGCAAATATATTTTGTTAAATTAGTCAATAAAATATATAGCTACTTTAAATTAAAATAATAATTAAACCATTAAAATATGTACATATTAATATTTGTTTATTGACCTATAAAATAAATACGTGAAAATATATTTCCAACGCGCAGAAGTTTGGTGTTTTGATAAAATTATCAAGCGACAGCAAGAAAAGGTCAGTGGAAAGTTTAGTTCGTCGCAATTTGGTGAAAAGTAAACAAATTCATCCGAACGGAATTGCCCGAAGTGATTTTTATATTCACAACAAAAGTACATTTGCACGGCGAAAAAGCAAGCGGCAAGAAAACAGAGGAAGCTGGAAGTTCGTAAATAAAAACACGCGAAGAGAATAGAAAAACTTACGCGTTCTTTCAGAAGATTTTTAACATTAAACACTTTTCATACAGCATACGGCGTCAGCAAACTATAAGATTGGTTTTCTCAAGCATTATACGAAAGTTATGAAGAACTTACTAAGTTGTTTTTCTTTATTAAATCAACAGAATTCCACAAAGATGATTGCATGAGAGTTGTGCAGTCCGGATCGCCGCTACCGGGACGATATAACAAAGTTGTTCATTTCCGTTGCGTCATTTCCCCTACCGACTACCGGTGTCGATGCCGGCTCGATGACGTCAGCAAATTACACCGGATGTGGACCGTTGCCATGTTTTGATGTTGACCAGACGACGAGCCGCGACGCTCAGCTCCAGAGTCACGCCGGGTGCATTCAGCTAACTCGCACTTGACTACGACCATCCACATATTCACACTTACAGAATACCTAATCAACCCAACCACTTAAAGCTTCTATACTCCAAATTTAAATGTTTTGTTTGTTGAGGCGGCTCTGTAAAAAGTTACAAGATGGTGGATCATAACGTCGTTCCCAACTCATGTCTTTTTCTCTTCTATTCTATAATGTATACATGTGTGGGCAACATATTTTATAGAAGGTATCTTACAAATTGATCTCATTACGAACTTTAACACGGAATCTCTAAAAGACATCTAGTTCTTTCTGTTGCTATTGATTTTCCAAGCTTTAAGACTATTAAAAGAATTATTATCGGCTCAACATGTAATTAAATACTTGGTTCCGAGTTTTTTATTATGTAAAATTGAAAACAGAAAATCCTGAAATAATGAGGTATTCTTCGGTTTCAATGATACTATTACTTCGATATTTCTTCGATGTAATATTTTAATTTGAAACCAACCTTAAAATTGAAAGCTACTAATAAACGAACAAGAATTATACACAATGCAAAATAAAAGAACAATATCTGAATTTGACGGAGTGTTACAATAAATAAATATTTTTTTACTAAATCTAATTGGAAACTGATAACAATTTAAGTTCTAAGGTAATAAAGTGTTTGTATGGGCAACGGCCGTGACAGGTAGCGTAGAAGTCGGTTCACTCGATAACGTAAGTTAAATAGCACTACTCACGGTCAGTAGTTGGATGGGTGATCGCTTTGCGAAAACATTGGTTTATGGGCACCATTTTGTTACAAGATGGTGGATCAGTACGTCGTTCCTAACTCAGGTCCTTTTCTCTTCTATATTGTATACGTGTATGGGCTACATAGATTATACAAGGGACTTATCCTACACGAGATATCTTACAAATTGATCTCCTTATTTACTTTAATATAGAATCTCTAATAGTTATTTACATACCAAATGCGGGAACACATGGTTCTCGGATGAGTGTTTGGCGGCGCGAGCTTGCGAGCGCTGCCATAGAACGAATCCGGGAACCGAATTAACGCAAGAGGTTTGTACATTTTGTTTTGTACGAAAGATATAAAACCAATAACAGTCCATACAAAGAAATAAAGTTCTTCAAGTAGTTATTTTGATAATTGTCAAAGTTGCACTATAAATAAAAACACAAAATAATTTGTGTAATATATTAGAAAACAATTAAAATATTTCCCATATTCACTTGTAAATTGATTATATTTTTTATTTATATTGAGATAACTAACATTATATTTGTAGGTTATGTATTTTACAGCTGTCATATCGGGCAGATTTTGTTGTCAACATTGGTAACCAGATGCACTAAATTTGTTATTCTTAAATTCAATTTCATGCTTATTCCATCGTTGTTTATATTAATATTATGTAAAGGGATGTTTGAAATATTATATTTTTTTAAATATAAATATAATTTAATAATAATCGCTTTAGAAATAGAAATATTTTCGTTTATTTCCCGGATGTCTATCTGGTGGAGACCTGGGAAATGGACATTTCGAACGTAGCATAGACAACGCTAAACAACACATTTCAATGTATGAGTACAAAAAACTCATATGTTGTCTTCATGTAACAATTATATTGCATAAAATTGTGAATAGTTCGTTGGATTGCTCTTCTTTCTTGTACAAAAGTTTCCATTTACGCAGAATATCTTCTAGAACTACCAATATGCATAAACGTAGCACGTATCAGAGTAGTAGAGAGCAACATCTTCTTTATTTCACATTATTGAATGCTACCAGAAATTTGAAGAACGTATTGGCTAGTTTCATAAAAGTATAAAGAATTTTTTTTTAAGTGGTCTCAACTGCAGAGGTTTTATGCCGTCTCGGGACATCGTTTCCGGTGATGTGAATACGACACGCAAAGCGGTAAACGATATTAAAAATTTTAATTAATTTATTGCTCTTCAAAACCTAACACTTGTTTTCCCTTACCCTGGAATTGGGCATAAAAGCCTGTTGAATATTGTAGAAAGAATGTCTGTTAGGAGTAGTAATGTAGAAGAGCAAGCTTCAGCAAAGAAGACTTCCAAAACGCACTGTCTGTTCTGTCTAGCTCGTCTTCTCGTCCAGTTCTTCAACGCAAAAAATCAGATTTCGTTATTATTAGTTTATTGCGGCAACGTGATGTTAAAAAATCCTGTGAACGAGGAAAACTAATGGACCCATCCGGCGTGATGAATGGCTTGTCCGCAGCTCGGCTGTGAGTTGCTGGCGAGGCGTGGACACGGACGGGCGGCGACGCCTGCGACGCTGGTGTGAAAGGAACCTTCAGACGGACGTACTGAGCGCCCAACAGCTGACAACCCGCTGGAGCTTATTAAGTGTCTGAGGTGCTCTTGAACGCAAGGTGCGATATTCAAGAAAGGGATTATTAATTATTTTGTGAATAGTATTGATTTTAATCACTTCATTTAACTATATTCTACATATAGTACCCTGAATAAAGAAAATCTGGATATCTGATATATTTTTATGCGTGATACGGGGTTACCTCCTGGCAAATCAATCCTATAAAATGCTACAGAAGAAGAAGTAAATTTGTATATGTTTAACGACAAAGCTACTACGATAATTTGGTTAAATTACACACAAGTCTTTAGTTGCAGTATGACTATTATACAACATAAGATACGTCATCACTTAATAGTATATTACGTACCGTGAACTGTAAGTGATAGTTTTTAGGTCGAGAATGTAGTTTAGGATATCGAGACCCGTAGGTCCGAGATTTCCTAAACATTCGAGACCTAAAAAATCACTTACAGTTCGAGGTTAGTAAGTTATTTTTTGCAATACCTGAGTAAATATAAGAAAAGGAAAAATAGGTATCAAATTTAACAGCTGTCAGATTGAGGTTTAAAATAAAATTTGAATGATATATATATTTACTTACCATCCACCATGAACGGTAAGTTTCACTTACCATCCACCGTGGACGGTAAGTAAATGATGTAACCATGAAAACCAATTCTGCAATAAAAGTTCCACTTACTGTGTTTAAATTTTGTTATTAATGGGTAACTTACAGTACAGGTATTGCAAAAAAGTACTATAGTACCTATATAAAATAGTGGGGGTGTAATAATTGCAATGAATTTTGTTTGTAGTAATTAAGGAATAATGAATAGCGTAGGTATGAAGTAGTGGTATTCATCACGGAAACAGATTTGCGGCAACTAATTAAGGTAAATTGACGAGAACACGGCCATTTTGGCGGCACATATATGGGCGAACATTACCTACAGCAGACACATGTATGTACCTTGGTGGTGAATTGTCTGGCCGCTGGCAGTGGCAGGGCTGGCGAATGTTATATGTGTGCATTTCAACGAACAATTACTGCCGTCCTAATAGCCAAACATGCATAATGATTGCCGCCATAATGTGACCAATAACGGTCTAATTACTAACGTTATGGTCTAATTATTGGTAAGTGGCAAGATCAAAACATAGCTTCACACTCTCTTCGCACGAACTGCGTGGATAATAATTCTTCACTTCTTTATGTGTCCATAGATTAAACACCTAAAAATAAGATGACAAGTTCATTTGAGCAAATGTCCGTAAATGCTTTATTCCAGAGATATTCATGTTTTTGTTATTGAGTAGCGCTACTTTAAAAAATCAACTTCATAATGAAATATCCATATCGTATTGAGATGTTACATATTAAATTAATAATAAATTGTTTATTACCTAATTTCAATACAAAATTTAGTTTGCTTGCACTGATGTCTGGGAAAAAATGAGAAACTATCAATGAATTTAAAGAAATTCATTGTTTGAAGTAATAAAGTAATAAAATAACTTCATGAACTATTATTTTTTTTAAATAATATTTGTTGTAAATGTTGCGTGACATTGCTCGGGAGATATGGTTTCGCAAATTTGAATAATTTTTCTACGTAGTGAGTCTAAATTATTTATCGGTTCTTCATGGACTTTTTCTTTTATGAAATCTTTAAAAAAATTCTTATATTCATTGTAGTTTCTCATTTTTTCCTTGACATTAGTGCAAGCAAACTAAATTTTGTATTAAAATTAGGTAATAACCAATTTATTATTAATTTAATTTAATTATTATGTCTCACCTCAATAAGAAAATACTGGATATTTCGTTATGAAGTTGATTTTTAAAGTAGTGCTACTCAATAAGAAAAACATGAATATCTCTGGAATAAAGCATTTACGGAATCAAATGAACTTGTCACCTTATTTTTAGGTGTTTAATCTATGAATTAAGTTAGGCCGTTTAAATCTGGGACACCCTGTATAAAGACTGATATTTCCGCCTACGAATAAAATACTGGATAAACTATTCTGCAAATAGATAAAAATGGCGCATTGAAATAATAGCTCAAATAGATGAAAAGACCGGCGCTAGATAGAATGAATACCTTACGATGTATCGAGAGCTAATGCAATATCTATTTGCAATTGGAAACAAAGCACATCTGTGTGAATTGTACATTGTAACTATTAGTGTTATGAGAAGCAAAGCTGATCACACAATCATTAAAAGTGAAGCTTCAGTACACAAACTTTATCCCCTTCCGCATCCCTTTCCACCGCCGCTACACGTGATGTCCTTAATTTCGCTAACGCGTTACAACCGGCTTCCCGCAATATTCAATTATTGTTTCATGACCAACAACCAAACTAACTTGCAAATTATGTATTAATGCATTACATGATTGTATTAGTTTACGTTACTTTCTTCCCTTTGATAATTTGCGTTAACCCATATAGGATCTTTTTAGAAAGTTGTCATTGTAGTTTAGACACTGGAAAAATTACGAATAGGCAGAAGAAAATAGTATAAAAACCTGTGAAAAGGCAGAATATTTCACCAATAACATTTGTTCTGTTAATATGGGTGTTCCACAAGGAAACGCATTAGAATATTATTATCATGATAGAAATTTAAAAAAAAAATAAATAGATACAAGCATTGGAGAATGGGAATAGGCAGAAGTATATTTTCCTACTAACCCTCTATTACATACTGTTCCCGATCGGGAACATAAAATTTAAAATTCTTCTTTTCTTTTCTTACACAGTTTACATTCATGGCAATCATATTGTAACCTTTTGCTAACATTATATATAGTTTGTCAATTGCCAATTAGGTCATTCCTCCCAATTTGACCAACAAAAAAAAAAAATTAAGTGGAAAAAGGATAATTATAGAAACTGGGATAGAAAATGTAAAATTTTAAGGAAGCAGCTTATTACCTGCTGATATATTACAGCTAAATACACTTTTACAAAATTTCCAAAACTTTTTTTATCTCATGTTTTCCTAGAAGAGGTTGTTTATCAAACAATTTTGTATAGTACGCAAAGACGACCCAATAGACCAAAGTTCTATTGTAAGTTGAATTTGTTCATAATGTTCCCTAAATTTTTTTTTTTATTTTAATAAAAAAATTTATGTAACACACTTACTTTAAATATATGAATATTTCTCTTGTATAAAAGAAATTTTTTGAACCTTTATTTAAAAAAAAAAATTCATGCAATAGAGGGTTAATATGGGTATCCCGCAAGGACGCGTATTAGAACTATGTTTATTGTCGCGCAAGAATTGAACCAAATAAATAGATAACACTTTTGGTTATGTTAATTCTGAATGCTTGCATTCATGAGTTTGAATGATTTTGTGTATTATTTACAAACCACAAAGTGTTGGAAAATGGGTCACTTCAATTCTGCATTAGTAGTACTCAATACTACTATTAATATATAAATATCCATTACGCCAGCGTTCAGAATAAACACCCGGCACTCGAAGTTTTAATGCGGCCACTCATAAAACAGATAATAGCCATCCACGATCTCAATTTGAATTTTAAAATTGTGGAAAGCGGATGTATCCGTGCGCGTGCCATTAAAAGCAATAATAACATTGTTATTGTTGAAACAAGCGCTCATCGATGCGGACGGACGCAGCTTTCACTATAAACTCATTAAATGCAATTCCATTTACATAAATGTACTAATTAATTTCGAAAAATCAAAACACAAATCGATTCACTGCTTAGTTTTTAATTGGGACATGTGTAACGTACTACAGTTTACATTCTCATTTAATCAAGCGCAATGCTTCTCATTTGTAGTGGATTTGGCAATAAGAGGACCATGTATAAAAGTTTATGCATTTCGCTATTAGTCATTGTAGCCGTGGCTCCCATTTTTTTAGCAGAACGATCCCTGAAACACAAATAATCCCCTTCAAATATTCCACCACTTTTACCTCGGCTACATTCATACAAATTCGTCCATTCTTCCTACTCGGAATCATTCGTTCACGCAATAAACCATCAGTCATACATAATCACGCAATTGAACACCATAAATATTAGTTTCCCCAACCCTTCATATGATATGGCCAAAGCACCTCACCTAACTCACTTTCACTTTATAAACAATTTTCTTACCAATACCCACATACTCCTCTCAAATACCTTATTTCTACAGTGGTTATACGCCGGTTATGCTTCTTCCTCATTGTAATCACACTCAACCATATTATAATTATATTATATTATATATTTCCAAAATATGGTGTGTGCGTATGTATATATTTGGACAATTATTTGACATAAAGATGTTAAACCTATTTAATTTTTTGTTCCCATTTAAACCATGATATTATTTTAAAAAAGGTGTTAATTAATACATATTCTTTAAAACTTTATAACTAATAATACAAAGATTATTTTTATAATATTTCAAACGAAATATATTTTTGACACTTCATAATTATTTGACATATAGATATTAAAAATGTTTTAGTTTTTGTTCTCATTGTAACTGAAATTATTTAAACATTTAAAAAAAAATATAATTCAGTTTTGATAAAATTTACAAGCACTTAGAAGAAAACTGCAAATAACATTTTATATTCCAAATATTTTTTCTAAAATCTTTTATTTGAAACTTCTTCCGGTTTTTCAATTTTATTCAAGATAAACTCAGCATTTTATATTTTCATGAAACTTATAAAATAAAAATAAAATATATCATCACGCCTTTTACCCATTATGGGTATGAAGTGCGTTTACCAGCCGTCAGATCATAGCCCCAAAGGCGTTAGTGGAGGGGTACATTTAAATTGGCAACTGTTAGCTGTGGGATTCGAACTGAGGATCTCACGATTTACTCCAATCGTCCATGAAACTTATAAATTCCAAGTTTCGTTTACATATCTTGCCTCGTTCATGAGATATTGCGCACATGGACATCCATCCATCCGGATATCATTAGGAAATTGGTCTTAACGGATTCAGTAGATGTCAAAATATGTACTTCCGCAAAATTTTTGTCCGCGATTTTTTCATGATTCCAATACCACCATACTTTTGTATAAGAAAGTAAAAATAATTTTAATGAATACATAATCTAGCGAATTAAAATAGAATTAATCCAACAGGAAGAACATTTTAATTACAAGTCTTAGAACACTGAGTTATCTCATTGGATATTTTTCTTGGCATCTTTTTTGCGGCGCGGAAAATCTCTAAATAAATGAGTGGAAAGAATTGTAAAACAATGGCTGCACACGACGGGCCATTATTAATCATAAATGCGTCAGGACTGCGCAGTGCCTGAGATTTATAATTTGCTCGTGTACTTTGATAAATAGATTGAGTGACGTGCTCTGTTTCACTAAGACTACACGCTGTTGTAGACTAATAACTAATAGGATTACATTTGCTTTTCGGGAGAACGTGAAGAGGTAGGAACCCTGACGGTGCCAAGGTGAGACCTGGAGGATTATATGCTGCAAGTGTGAAAGTCTTCACATGACGTCACTGACACGGAAACGGAAACTGTTGGTAGCATCGCACACATCATGGAAATTATCGCCTGTTTTATTAGATATTTGAGATTCGCACTATAGAAACATAAATTTGTCAGTTTGAATAGTTGAAAACAGCGTTTTCTATGTTTTTGCAAATTTAAAACAGCAATGTTTTCGTGATTTCACAAAAATTCGCCGTTTGGCAAGATAAAAAGATTAATTTGTCAGTTTGAATTCCGGTATAATTGAATTTATTCAAAATAATTCCTTTTTTATATAATTTGTAACACAATGGGAAAATACAATAAAATTTGCTAAATAACAAGTTTTCAATCATAATTTTATGTTAGAAAACTGCAATATTAAGGCTACTGCAAATTCTCATATATAATACCATTAGTGTTACAAGTTATGTGGACAATTTTTGTTGCTGTATCAAAAATGAGTATTACGCTTTATTTTAAATACCACGAGCATGCAGCACGAGTGATATTTTCAAGCTTAATAACCATGAGTGATGCAGTCCCAAAAATTGTCTACATAATTTGTAACACGAATGGTGTTTGGAGGACAATTCAACGAGTAAAAATGTATTATTTCTATAAAATGATTTGCAAATAGATTTACTTCCACAGCCACAGTGTAACCATTCAATTGTTTAAAATTATCGATGGGATCACTAGTGAAAAAATTTTAAAAATGGCGTTAGAAAAATGTCAGTAAAATTATTTTCATGAGGTGGAAAATTTAAAATCCTCAAAATCTATTGGACCATTTTGGCAGATGACATATGAGTTGAATTGTCCTAGAAATTATGTAGTCAC
This sequence comes from Poecilus cupreus, assembly GCA_963942605.1. NCBI lineage: Eukaryota > Metazoa > Arthropoda > Insecta > Coleoptera > Carabidae > Poecilus > Poecilus cupreus. The sequence goes on from OZ012720.1 coordinate 32,754,257, forward strand.
AATCACAACGCCTACCGCCCACGTCAAGTTTATATATTTGATTTCGCGCATTATTCTAATTATTAGACAAAAACTACAAATAAATAATTAAGACACTGACAGATTGACTTTGCATGAGCACGGGCTTGTTTATGCTAAAGTTAGTTGTAGGCGTTGTAAAGTCACGGTCTGAAATTTTAAAAAATCATATCTCACTGAATAAACTTTTACGTAACAAGACCTGAAAGTGGTACTTTACTGGGTGAGCAAGCATATTCCAGAGCGAGCCGTAGGCCGTAGGTGAAGACACTTTCAGGTCATGTTGGGTACAATTTTTTTTCGCGATTCTGAAAAACAAGAAATAATAATTCTTACACCTTGCAATATTTCACACATGGATGAAAAATAAATAAATAAAAACTGATCACTATGGAAACATTGCTTTCCGATCCCTCATTGTCAATTTTCCGAGCTAGCTCGGGAAAGAAGGAATTATCCGAGCTAGCTTGGTAAAGAAGGAATTTCCGGTCTAAAAAGCGATCAGAAACAGCTCATTTTCTGGGCTATCTCGAAAATATTCCTATTTTTTATTTAATAATTTATGTTTGTATTACTAGTGACCCAAATTAATGAAAAAAAATTAAACGGAACATTATCAATTATTTAAAATACAAGTTGCAATTCTGCTGTTCTCTTTCACAGTACTTGAAAAGTGAATAAGTTCAGTTTAATTTATTTAAATATCACGTTTTATTATTACTTTCAAGAATATTGGTAACCGCGAACCAACAGTGTGGAGTCGGTTAATTTCACAGTGTGGAAGAAAACATTGAGGTTCACCCCTTCTCCACTGGAGCGCTGGAAGCGCGTCAGTCACTCTGAGTGTCCCGTGTATGCTGGTACAGCAGAATGGTCTTATATCTGTAATTCGTCTAAGTTTTGTTCTCGTCCATTGTTTAAGTAGTTGTGGTTAAATTGAGTGTTACAAAACTACATAAATAGTGAAATCTCGAACTCAACTGCATAATCTGTAGTTTCTATACTTGTATAACGGACAAAGTATTGTAGCGTGTGAGCTAGGTGCTAAGCAAATATCAGGAGTGGTTCTATGCACTAAGTTAAGTCATCTACAGCGTGAATAGCAATGGAATAGGAACATTTTCAATACTGAATTGATGGATTGGAGCATAGCATCTTTACAATGCGTATTTATAAATAAATAAATATAAATATATCATCACGCCTTTTACCCATTATGGGTGTGGCACTCTGCTTACGCTGATCTCAGTAAGTGATATATTTTTTCGCATGAAGTGCGGTTACCAGCCGTCCAGTCATAGCCCCCAAAGATGTTAGTGGAGGAGGAACCACAGGGCTAAATTTAAATTGGCAACTGTTAGCTGTGGGATTCGAACTGAGGATCTCACGATCCACAGTCCGACACGTTACCACGGAGCTATTTACCCTATAATATTTGAGAATCTTTAATGTTTATAATAAATAATATTATCATTTATGTACGATATTACTGGATAATGTTAATATAATAGTAAGTAATAGTAAAATGTACAAATCTAAAATACTTGATCGGTGTTCCAGTTACAGTTGAAGCAGCAACAGCGTGTGATTTCCAATCCGGTGTTTCATCTGGCGCTGACCGAATTACATTATCACCGTGGTTTGTGACGAGGCCCGCGTTTCCAAGTCTGCGCTAAGTGGTTCAGCGGACTTAATGAGCCTGACAGACAGAACGGATTAGCGGCAGCACGGCGACTCATCAGTCTGTAGTCCGCTGAGCTCCGACTCGCTCCAGCCACAGCACCCGGCAAAAGGCCAAGCGCCCAATCTTCCTCGGATGCAATTAAAAGATCCTCTCGCTGCTATTGTCCGCGAGCAATTGTTTGCTTTGGGCTGCTCTCTCGATTGTATTTCTTGGCTTACCGTGTTTTAGTTTTTCTCGGGCGAAATGGACGTGCTTCGATACTAGATAAAAATGCCCCTTTAATTGAGAAAACGGCAGGAATATGCCTCTGTATTACAGTTCAATTTTCTGTACACACGATTAGTCCGATATTCCGATATTCCTTTACATAATATTTATATTGAATTTAAAAATAACAAATTTAGTGCATTTGGTTACCAATGTTGGCAATAAAATCTGCCTGATATGACAGCTGTAAAATACATAACCTATAATGTAATGTTAGTTATCTCAATATAAATAAGAAATATAATAAATTTACAAGTGAATACGCTAAATATTATAAATATTTTAATTGTTTTCTAATATATTAGACAAATTAATTTGTGTTTATATTTATAGTGCAACTTTGACAATTATCAAAAATAACTCCTTCGAGAATTTCATTTCTTTGTATGGACTGTTATTAGTTTTATACTTTTCGTACAAAAAATATTGTACAAACCTCTTGCGTTAACTCGGTTCCCGCATTTGGTATGTAAATAACTATTATGAAAGAATGAAATTACTTTCTGGTAATATTTCAATTTCAAATGGAATTTATGTAAGAATGCTGGACTCAATAGCAACAATTTATCAGAGGTGCATATCAGTATATCAATTTTATTAATTCCAATCATCTGTCCTCTTATGTGCTGTCGAAAACCTTTTAAAATTTTACCTAACAAATATTCAAATATCATTTGTCGTTTAAATTTGTTCCATTTCAAACCAACCATTAAACTAAACACTGATTTGTATGGAACTGCCTAACTGCCCAAAAACTCAGCTAATATTCATAGTAACATATATTGTATCCAACAGTCACAATCCCAAAATCAGTAACTGTATAACATTAGTGCTTCCACAATTCAATCGCTTCGTTCGTCCCCGATACTAAACAGGCTTCAGTCAAATGTCGAGAGCCGGATTCGACACAAAAGAGGGAAGCACACCCTACAGGTCATAGTGGATGAGTTCCTATTAAATTGAAAATAATGATTCCAGATTTTTAAATTCGTACTGACCCAAGAGGACTTTCATTTTTTCTTACAAAATTGCATCCGAATTGAAAACATTTTGAATTTTGTGACATCAAACTATATCAGTCTTAAATCTCGGACATTGGGGTTGGAATATATTAATGATCACAAAAAATGATCTACTATATGTATAGATACGGGTTTCAATAATGCAATTTTTTTATATTACTGTATTTATATACCTATTTGATTATATAAATATAATTATTTCAAGATATATCAATTAAATTAAAATTATAAAACGGCCACGGAAAATTGAAGAAAAACGAATATTTAACAGATTCAGATTTATTTATTATAGTGTATTATTTTCTCTTATTGCAGGCATATTTAAATTTTTGTTGTAATTATGAATAGGTAAATGATAGGTACTGCAAATATAAAAAAATAGCAATGAAACCTCTATCCATAATATATCATTTCTACGCCCTGTATAGAATGTGATTTAAATATAATGGGAGTTTTTTTTTTATCTGTATACATACATGATTGAGAGCATACATAGGGATACATAAATAAATAAAATAAATAAACATATCATCACGCCTTTTACCCAGTATGGGTGTGGCACTCTGCTTACGCAGATCTCGGTAAGTGATATATTTTCTTGTATGAAGTGCGGTTACCAGCCGTCAAGTCATAGCCCTCAAAGATGTTAGTAAAGGGGGAACCACAGGGGTAAATTTAAATTTATAACAGTCGGCGGTGGGATTCGAACAGAGGATCTTACGATCCACAGTCCGACGCGTTACCACGGAGCTATTTACCCCATAGGGATAACTTATAATAATTGAAATTAATAATTCCTACCAATTTAATGTAATTTAATGTGTACTAAAGTAATTAATACAAATTTCTTATTTGTTTAAACTTGCATTGTTTGTTTCGCTATGATAGACTATTATTAATAATCCATGTAAATTATCCCTATGTTTACTCATAAAATAAAAGGCTGTCAGTCATTTTAACTGTAACTATGGTAATGATACCCCTATGTATACTGATAAAAAAAACTCCCGGTAGTAGGTTCCTGATAGTTGGAGTCGATAGTTTTATGTTTGGTGATACCTTTTATTACATTTTGAAGAACCGACTTACTATTTGAAATAAAATGGTATTTAGTAATTTAAAAAAAGCTGAAAACAATTGGGGGACAGGCTATGAGCGTGGTTCTCTTCTTGAGCTTCAGCCCCCCTGTTACATGTAGGTCCGTCCCTGGCAGCGTTCGGCCCACACTCTCCGCAACAACCACCGGAATTATGAAAATCCAATACTGTGCATGGCAGTTATTGTTTTTAGGGGGCTTATTTATGAGATCTGTGTGGTTGTCGAATGCAATATTTGAAAACTGCGGCTGCTGGTGTCGTTGTGCTATTATTTTCGGAAGAGACGCCGAATCCACCGAACAGTCCCGGTAAGTTGTTGCTGGAGGTTTGTAAGGAAATGGTGCAGTTTATAATGGAGATAAATCATTGTTATTGGAATATTTAATGCCCAATTTTATGATGGTTGTGAGGGGACAGTTTAAGTAGATGATCGTTGAATAAAAGATTTTTATAAAACACCTGACACCGCCAGTTTCAATCGTATATTTGAAAGTTGACAAATTATCGTTAAGATTTTCCGGCAATTTCGCGCAACAATATAAAAACACATTGTCGAACGTTCATAAGTTAATAATAAAGCAGCATTATGAACACAGTTATTAACAGCCCATTAGGCAGACCAGTTTTTAAGATGTCGTTGAATTTGTGGCAAAGTTATCACGGTAATCATGGCACACGGATAAAAACATGCTTTCCATTAAACAGGCTACGTACGGCCTGGCGCTATCTATCGAAGCAAGCGGCGGAGGAGAGGGGCAGACAAAGCAGCCAGGAAAAGGGAAATGGAGAAGGAGAAGGGGTCACTTCCGCCCCGAACTTGCCAAAGAAACTTTAATCTTTGCTTGCACAAAACAAAATCTACGCTGCTGTTGCCGCCGTCGCCCAGAACAAAATAAGAATTTCTGTTAGTTAACTCGCAGATCAGAGATTGCTGTGCGCGATGCACGTTTTTATTCCTCCGAAGGGATTTTTCTTCGCGGCGGAAAGATGTCGCGACAGTCGCGAGTGAATGTTTCCTTGTTTTTGTTTACCTGTTTGTATGACAAAATATTCTTGTGTTTTCAGCGAACAACAGCCACGATTGAAATGTATTTTCTTAAACAAGTTTTGCCTTTTAGTTGCCTGCATTCAATTCGCATTCTTCCCCATATGCCAGCACAAAACAACGATGATATCATCTAAGCACACAAACATACAGCCAAGTAGAAATTACAAATATACCAAAATTTCATGATTGTGCGCACAAGTGAGTTGACTATGGTTATAATTTTAAAATTGGAAATGGAAGTTTACCGAACGCGCAGCAATGTGTTTTATTTATGTCAAATATACATACAACTATAAAAAAAATATAAGAAAAACATTAACAATAATATTTAAATATATACTCGTATATAATAAGAAATTTCTTGTATTTGCTCTCATTCTATTCTATATGTCAAACATATATATTAGAAATTAAAGGAACAGACAAAATGAAGCAAAAAAAGACAGTAGCAGCAAAGAAATGAAATATGAAGAGAAACTAAGAACGACACCATGAAAAAGTCTCGCATACTATTATTGGGTAGAAGTATCAAGAAAAGAAGACAGAAAGTAGGAAAAGAACCAATAGGAAGTAAGAGCAACAAAATTTTATGATATAATCGTATATAGACGAAGCAATTTATGTCAGAATATGGCGGACGAAGTTATACGGAGAAATCTAGGAATATAGACATAGTTAAGAAAAGAAAAGATATATAAACTAACTTATAATCCAGGATGTAAATGTAATAAACAATGTCATATGAACATATGTCCTATTCCTTCTAGTTACCAAAATACAAGAGGTTGAAGTTCTACAAATAACATGAAAATTTCTAATTTTTGTAATCAAGGTACTTTCGGAAAACAAGAGTTTTATTAAAAAGTCATACCTTATTTGTCGTAATTAATTTTATTTATTAATATTAACGAATACAATTTAGAGAACAAAACACACAATGACACAATTATATAGACAAATAAATAAATTCTAAACACAGAACATAACAACATGGGAAGGTTGGCGTCAGTTTGGGTATCTGTCTTGGTATTCTCTAGACGCGTAACGGGTTTTACCATTACATAATCCATAAATAAAAATCATATCTGCATATTCGGCACTATAACCATCCATTATGAAACAAAAATACAATCAAAAGTACAACAATTTTTAATTAAGACAAATAAGGTATGACTTTTCAATAAAACTCTAGTTTTCCGAAAGTACCTTGATTACAAAAATTAGAAAATTTCGTGTTATTTATAGAACTTCAACCTCTTGTATTTTGGTAACTAGAAGGAATAGGACCTATATTTATATGACATTTTTGGCTCAAAATGACCTCAGGAATAAGCTGTTAAAGTTTGTTACACTAGTTCTGAAACACACTGTATATGATAAAAGAAAATAAAAATCTAAAAATTATTGCAAAATTTAAAAGAAGAAAGAAATAATTACTGGACAAGAAACGATTACAGAAAATGCAGAATAAGTGGATGAGACAAAGGGAATGATAAATCTATACAATAGATACTACACGACGAAAACCCAAACACTGATTAAATGAAGAGAATGCATCAAAATATTTTTATGTTATTATAAATACATAAATTAGCACATAATTATGTAGAAATTTGAACACCGAAATTAACAAATAAATATTTAGTACTATGCCAAACATATGTCGAGCGTAATTATTTAACAAACAAATTCCAATTTATTTGTTGTAAACTTGTGTAGTAAGCACACCACCAGATTTTTTTGTAATGATAATTTGTTGAGCATATTGTAAATGTAGGTAAATGAAAATTAATTAAAAGTTAAACTGATGTAAAATAAATCAAATTAAACATTAAACTTTTAATGGTCTAATTAAAACAGTTTAACACAGCATAAAATCTGTATTTTGATATTAGAAAATAAATTAAATAAATCAGTACATTGTTATTATAATTTACTATTTAAAAGCTTATATTTGAAAATTCTAAAATCAAATACTGCGTCTCGTTGGAATAATTCTTAAAGGAGGAAAATAAAAGAAGTTACTGTTAGTTCAGAAACTGTGTTTAAAACGTTCAAACAGTAAGTACAGCATCCAGAGAAGTCTTAAGAAATTTCAACGAGTTTAAAAACAGAAAAATGCAAATGTTGAGGAAGAAAATTACAAATGACTCCGAAGAGCGTGCGAGTAGCCAAAGTTAAAACTTATTACGCATGCGCGTTCTTAAACTTACACAATTTTATGTAGGGAATCCGGTCGTAACTCGCAAGTTGTGACAATGACCGCGGCGCGGCGCCACCGGCGCGTGAAAACAGGTTGTGTGGATAGATCATAACTTCCAAGTAATCTTTTCCGTACGCACTGGAAATTCAAAATCCCACGGCGGTTCGAATCACGTCCTTCTAGTCGTTTACCGTGATAATGTTTGAGGAAAGTTTGCACGTTCGCCCGGATGATTGGTTACGGGGGACGGATGTTTTTACGTGGCGCTCGGGTGCTCGGCGGCAGCGCAAACTAATAGTTGGAAAGAGACGGCGCAAATGGACTAAAGCCCCGAACAGACCTTTGCACGATATCGAAGACAATCGAGATGGGAAGAATAACACATATCGAAGTATTAATATTTAAAATCAAGAATACTTTTCGCAACGTTTTACAATATGTATACTCTTTTACTACAAAAGCTTGCGCAATATATGAGACGTTCGGTCGTAAAACATGTTAAGTAACAAAAGTGAAATTTTGAGTTAGGGCAGTTTACAGTTTGCAATAAATTTTAAAAATATGAAATAAGATATTATCTTATAATATCTATGAGGTTTTTCTCAACTTATAATGCAGAATCCTGTAAAAATGTCACTTAACATATTTTTCATGCAAAGAGGTAAATATTCTGAGAAGTTTTACAACCGAATGCCTTATATAACGAATTTTATTTTGTGTCAGTGACATTATGATTTTAGGATGAACTGTTGGCAGCATTGCTGTTGAACAAGACAGTCGCATTTTAAAAGTATTAATTTTAAATTAATATTTTCAAATATAGTTATTTACTTTACACGTGGACAAAATAAGGAATTACTCACGAGAGGAATTTTAGCACACGAAGCCGAAGAATGAGTGTGATAATTTTATCGAGCGGGTAATTCCACTTTACCCACGTGTGAAGTTTAACGTTTTATCCAGCATCGCTCAATAAATGTGAAATTTATTAAAGAAATATTATTTGACAGTGACATATGCTTTAAATTTCTAAATTAATGTCAATCGAAGTAGTTACCACGGTGTTGTGTGTTATTATTATTGTTATAAATAGAAAATTACTCACTAGTGACTTTTCTCAAAATTATATCCACTGGGTAGTGGGTAATCTGTTACTCTTCTTGTTTAAAATTGCCATAGTTATAGAGCATTTATTGAGAGGTGTTGGATAAAAATGTAAACAGTAATCGTATAAATAAAAAACCTTGAAGATTGTGCCTCAATAACACAAGATCTTCAATGTTGCAGTGAGTATAACCGTACTTTTACTATACGAGGTTTCTCCATAAAAAAGCCGAACTTTATTGTTCTAACCTGCATTATTAATTTTACAGATTATTGATCGTTGTCCCCTTCAAAATATTTCCCTCTCCTGTTCACACCAAGAACCATGAGTTATCCCTTTTCGGGTTTCTGTGAAAATTATCCCTAATTTCACGAAATATTTTACGATGCATCGTTGCTCCACAAACTCACACATTTCAAAAATCGCTACTAACACTTAAACAACAATATCAGGAAAACTAAACGAGATATCATCACCAAGAACATGTGGTTGTAGAGGAGGTTATGCGCAACGCAATGCTACCAACCAAATATCTCAATTGGCGCGTAATTCAAAATGTCTGGTTATTATCTGCACAGACTTAATGGAGTATGATTCGCATGGAGTTAAAGCTCCTGAAAATCTCTTTGCGAATAAAACAAGAGTAATTAATTTAAAACAATAGCAAGAAAGCAATTAAAAATGAGCTCGTCTGCGGCAAGCCGGTAAGGTAGCGGCCTGTAATTGCGGGCGCTCGCGAACCGATAGCTTCACAAGTAGCGATTTATGACAGTCAGTTGTTAGCACGTAATTAAAACAGCAGGACAGTTCAGCCATTACAACAATTAGTGCAATGTTCTGTAGACGACGCTGTAATTGCATTCGTGGCGGCAAGGTGAACGCCGAGTCGCCGACTCACTTGAGTGTGAAACAAACTACGTCCAAAACTCGCAGCACTCTTTCCTCTTTGGCTGTTGCGGAAGAGCGATTGTAGGAAGCATTAGGCAGGTTAGAGGAGACTTGCGCCTTGCTCTATGTGTACTCGACTTTCGGCACGGTTGGATTTACTAAGGTTCGCGCGACACATTAGGCTTGTTCTACTGTTATTCATCAGCTTTTATGGAGGATGTTCCAAAGGTGTAAACTTAAATTAAACTAATTTTAAACCAGGCACAAATATTTATACAATAGGCCTTACAAATCGTGACTGTTTTACTGCTTTCGTAATTCGTAAACCTTTTTAGTTTAATATTGTTTAGAGTGCCTAAAGTGTTTAAAATGATGTAGAATCATCCAAGTTTGAAGTATTAGGAAAGAAAGTAGGAAAAATTTAGGAGAATTTAAAAAAATATATAACTACTTTGTCTCATTTAAAATGTATACTTTTTGTAATTATGCTTAATCCTTCCTTTTAAGTGTATCAAAATTAAAATTTCAAATAGTTCTGAGTAAAATACTCAATTACAAAACAAATGGCATGAAGGATATGATAATTGAACGAGACACAAAATAAAATCAGATTCTTTAAAAGCAAGTAAAAAAAAGGGAGACTATAGGATAGATAGAAAAATTGCTGGATGTCAAACTCCCAAAAAAAATCTAAATTAAATAAAATAAAGTTCATACTACGAAAGAAATAGTTTCACAGGATTACAAGTTGAAAGATAAAGACAAAATAAAGAATCTGTGAAAAAGTACTGAAAAACAGACACAGATATCTAGAAATAAAGCCATAACAACAAAGTCCAAGAAACAAGATAAAAAGACATACCAAGGTGTTCACGACTATAGCATGATATCTATGTGAAAACAAAGAAAGAATTAATATATTCTGGCATCAGCAGAAATAGGAGTTGTGGAGTATGTGGCAGAGAAGAAGAAACTTAAGAACATTTAAGACTGTATTCCAGAGAGACATAAAGGAAAAGAAAACATTTTTTACTAAATGATGAAGGTGTAGGAAACGAATGAATGGAGAAGATTCGAAAAAAAAAAAAACGAGGCAAATAGAAGTATTACTATAATCTGAATAGTCGAATGTATCTTCTAATGCTTACTAATATTTTGTATTATCCGTTGAGAATAAGTATTATGTACATATTATACGGGTTTCAGCTAAGATGCAACTTATTTTTCTGAGATTAATGTATTTCTATGGGTACCAGTTTATACATATATCATCGTATTGTTCCAACATAAGTTGTCAATGACAAATGAACTTCTCATCAAAATTTGAAGGTGTTTACTAAAGAAGAAAAAATTCGAATGATTACTTGGTACAATTATGGTTATAGTTTGAGCAATATTTATGTTATGTTTATAAAACACTAAATTATGATGACAAGTACATTTAACATTGACAACAGGTATGTTGCATTTTATTTAGAATATTAGAGTAATATATCATACATTAATGACAAGAAAGTATCTTAGCGAAATCTCAAGGTATAAAGAGGAAGAGATGATAAAATATGCAATTATATATAATAATTGCTTTATTAAATAACGTAGCTAATACAAAACATAAATAATAGTATTTAATACAAAAAATTTACATTGGTGCAAACATCATCATCATTTATACAAAAGAACAGATTGAGATTCGTCTGGCCGCGACAGACTGTGGCTTTCTGGAGCAAGAATACAGAAAAGAAGTAAATTTTAAAATTGATGTTTACAAAAGTTCCATCAATTTAAATCTCCTCCAAATAAACTCTTGTCTTGAATCACCTCTCACCTCACCCGAAATCTCCTAATTCCTTTATGCATTCATGCCGACAACACCATTAACTTCTGTTGTCAACCACGCGGCGCGCTACGTAGGGTTCGTTCTGTGTTCCTTGTACGCGTTGCTAATGCTACACCCTGACATTTCGCATTCAGTTATTTTCCTTTCATCAGCAGTAGCTGCAGCGATGTGGAGATATATTAGCGTAAAGATGTAGCGGGATATTCATACAAGCGGAATTGCGAGTTTATCGGGCTGATAATGGAATTGTGCTAGTGTTGCAAAAAGTGAGGTTAACTTATAACCAAAATAAATACGTAAACAGCACGTGACAGAACCGAATAAATATATAATGCGAGTTTTCTTCGGCAACATGTAATTGAATCATGGCGATGGCGTCACCGCTAGCACATGTCCATCAAATATTTACATCGCGTCGCCGGCGGCGACGATGTCAATGGCGGTGGCAATTTCCCGGGCGGCGGCTGCCCCAGGTTCCGGTGCTGCCGCCGGGTTATTGCAAAACATCAGCCGATCACCGGAGTTTCTCCATATTTCCGGTTAATCGATAATTGCCCGAAGTGTTTGGACGTGTGGCGTGGATCCGCTGCCAGCGAATCGCAACTACTGGATTAGTTTAGTTAGCATGGTGTGATTTGGGATTCACTGACAGATTGTGATTATGCTAAATAAATATTGTGTAATTGACGCTGTTGTGATACAAAATTATATGTCACAAGCGTTTAAGGTCTGCTACATCTTCATTTCAATATAATTTAAAGCACCTCGCACATTTCTTTTGGGAAGTTACCCTCGGTGTAATAGGCTGGTATTATGTTACCATCGACTTCCAGATCAAACGTTTTCATGGACACGGAGATGAAAATACATAGTCAATTCTCTAATTCAGTTGTTAATTTCTAACAACTTGCTAAAACTTTACTCCAATGAAAATTCTTAACACAATAAAAATCAAACTGTAGCTTGTAACATTTATTTCTATTTGTCAAAAATATTAGCAAGCGGTTAAAAGTTAGCGACTGAGTTAAAGAATTGGGCCGATTAGAGGTTAATACCACTTTTTAGTATCTGGACGCTTTTAGCTTATGTCCTTATAATGGACCGAGAGAGTTCTCTGGGAGTTTCTGGGTGTCGTTTCGGTTCCTGATTCAATCCAAGGACCTTTTCGACTGCTAATTCAGATGGTATAAGCATAAACGATCACAACCACTGACATTTGAGCAGTCAAAAAACTGTCAAAACACATTAAAACCAATTAAACGGTAATCAAGATATGCATGCTTAATGCCTTGAAGTACTAATTCATTGTCAATAGTGAGCCATTAGATAAAAAAATAAACTAGCAAATAAAAACTCCTATACATATGTATGTAAAAAGAATATTTATTACCTTTACAAGTGGGCTTCGTGTGCTAATTTTATCGAGTGGGTAATTCCACTTTGCCCACATGTGAAGTATAACGTTTTATCCAACATCTCTTAAAAAATAAAAAATTTATTAAAGAAATATTATTTGACAGTGACATATGCTTTAAATTTTGAAATTAAAATGTCAATCGACGTGGTTACCAATGTGTTGTGTGTTATTATTATTGTTATAAATAAAAAAATACCCACTAGTGGCCTTTCTCAAAATTATACCCACTAGTGGGTAATCCGTTACTTTCCTTGTTTAAAATCGCCATAGTTATAGAGCATTTATTGAGAGGTGTTGGATAATAGTATATTGTACAACGAGCATGGAATGGTATTCATTTCCTACGAGTATGAAATGGACATTCCATGCGAGTTGTACACTATACTTTTTCTACGACCACGATATTATTGCAAAATTAATTAAATTTTAATAATAAATTTGTCCCGCTTTCACCATTCCAATATTTGACAATTCTAAATAAGTATCCTAGCAATGGCACCTGTACTTAAATGAACTGATCTGTATTGAAATACTCACAAAACAAATTCATTTCGCACGATGCTTGCAATGTACCTCATATCCCTAGCAACAACAAACATACAATGAGCAGATTTCTCAGTGGTCGTAGAAAAAATATATTGTTCCTTATTCTGTATTTTACTTTTTCTTCTAACGTCATTGCACCTTATAAAACTTTGTGTTATTTATTTATTTATTCTATATTTATTTGTTGTGTATTAAGTGTAGTTAAATACGTTAATTTGGAAGTGAATACATCATAATCCAGTTTGAATATAGTGTATTTGTGTTATACCATTATGACGATAAAGGCAGTCTCTAGCCAATCCGCAGTCTCCAGCGAGCCCAGTAATTCTCGACACGATGGCAGCGAGTTACCGCAAAAGGGACTATGCAATATATGCATTAGATGTCTGTCAAAGACATGTGCTAACTGTCGAGAGCTCTTCGTTAGTTATCGCGGGCTGTCGTTTCATTCCAGAATTACCGGTCCTGGTACCGCGCACAGCTCGCACAGAATTCATGTTTTACCGGAACTTTCAACAGATATTTCATCTTTGAACGTAATTGTGTTTCAGTATTCATTCGGATATTAAATTGTCAAATGTTTCTATTAATTTAAAGTTGGCGTTAACATTGTAAAGCGAAAAATTAAACTGGGATTACAATACCAGAATCCTTTTACAAATTATCACGGTGTCTTTCTTCAAGCGCGAAAAGTTAAAATAATTGTCACTTTGTCTCGCTTTCAATTAGAATGACGACCAGACGATAGAATGTATTTTATTTATGTACTATAAAAAATTTAAAATTTATATATTCCTAGTGCTGTTGTGCAAATAACAAAGAAAATGTTTATGAGTAACTATGCTCGTATTTTTGTTGCAATACAAATCAGGTAATTCATTAGTATTCAGAATGTATGCTATTCGCTGCTTTAATATATGTAAATTGCAACTGTTTCTGAAGTAACAATAGAAGGCAGTTATAGGTTTTTGTTATCCAACTGTTGCATGTACAACTGGCTTTCAGTCAGAGCTTTTATTAAAATGAACAATTTGTTTCAGTTTTTTGCAAATGAAATGTAAACAGCGCAGAATAAATAACAAGTAATTAAATATTTACAGTTGCAGTTGAAATTAACAGTTAATTATATTCCTTCATATAAGAACATAGAAGTATGTTTTCAACAACATTTTATCGTCGGGAAATATGTGAAGCAGAGGATATTAATTAATTACAAGATAATAACAAATATCCTCCTATATAATAAACATATGTAATTATGTATATAGAATCACATATTTATCATTTTTGCCAAACAAACATCAATGAACGCCAAATCAAAATTAGTTACTTGCATTAGTTTAGAAGCTTAAATCCTAAAAAAAAGTTTTAATTTTTTAATTTTTGTGGCTACTTATTTTTCAACGAATATTTTTTTTATAGTTTAATGTTTTAGCTATCCTTTTGATGGTTAAATTGTAGCTGACAGTGTATACATTGTAGCTGTAGCTCTTCAAATTGTATTAGATTTGGTTGGGTTTTTTCTACTTAAATATTTTGATTTTGGTGTCATTGTGCTTGTTGTGAGTTCATCTAGTTGTTAATCCTATTCACGGGGTGAGTTTCTTCATAATTACATGTATTTTGTTCAAATATAGTTCATTTGTTTTCAATTTTTACCTAGCACATGTGCCAGTGCTAACTTTTTCTCTTCGAGTTAATTAAATTAGTATTAATTAATTCTAATTTTTATTGAATCTACAGTGTGTTTGCTTCGTATTCATGCTACTGGGTGTTTGTTTTGGTTTACATTATTTGCAGTAAATATCAATCCTGTTTCCATGGGTCATTCTCCGTGTCATTGTTGTAAAAAACAAACAGAAGCCCATAGACTTGTAACATGTTCAGTTTGTAAGAATATTTTTAACATTGACTGTGTTGAAGTTTCTTCTTCAGAAGCTCGTAGGTTGCAGAGTTCTAAATCTGGCTTAAAATGGAATTGTTCCAACTGTGTTAGCTTAGGCAATGACATTGACAGTCTGAAATCTATAATTATTAACATGCAAAAGGATATTGTTGAACTTAAAAAATCTTACAACGAAGTGAAAATGCCACAATCTTCACCTCTACTTACTGAAAATATTATTCAAGAAATTGCAGAACGTCAAAGACGTTCTTGTAATATAATGATTTATGGTTCCTTGGAAAATAAATCACATAATAAAGAACAACTTCATGATTCTGACAGTAACATGGTTCAGAATATTTTAGTTGACATTGGCGTTGATTGTGCATTAACCAAAATCGCACGTATTGGTCGTTTCGACAAAACAAAATCTCTTTCGCGCCCAATAAAAGTTCAATTTTCATCCCCTGAAGATGTTATCAAAATTGTAAAAAATTCTAAAAAATTACATCTTAATGATAAGTGGAAACATCTATCCATTTCTAGAGACCGAACCAAAATGCAAATTGAATTTTACAAGACATTAAAACTTGAATTAAATACACGTATTGCTTCTGGTGAAAAAGATCTAGTAATTAAGTATTTTAATAACATTCCTAAAATAGTTAGTTCTTTAAACTAAATTTGCCCAACAGCTTTCCAATTACACTTAATTGTTACTACCAAAATACTAGGGGTTTAAATTCAAAAGGTCATATGTTTTATGTTAATTGTTGTTCGTTCTCCTATGACATAATCATTTTGTCTGAAACCTGGTTAAATTGTTCATTTTTGAACACTGAATTATTTTCATCAGATTATAATGTTATTCGTGATGACAGAAGTTATTCTCTTACAGGACGCAGTAAAGGTGGAGGTGTTTTAATTGCTTTAAAAGATTCTTTTAATTATAGTGTTGTTGATACCTCTCATATTAAAAGGTTATTGCCACTGATTGACATTATTGCTTGCAAGTGTCACTTTACTACTACAACATTCATTTTATGTGCTCTGTATATACCTCCTGATGTAAATGCTAATGAACTGGAAAATTTCTTAGACGCGCTAGAACTTTTATTTTTGAATGAAAATGTAATTTTGGTTGGCGATTTTAATCTCCCTAATTTTTATAATAATTCTTCTAGTTGCGTAAAATCTTCTTCTTTCCGTAATCTTTGTGACGTATTAAACTTTCATCAGTATAATGATATTAATAATATGTTTCACAATAAGCTTGATCTCGCTTTTTCCAACTTCATTAGTTTAAATGTTGTAAAGTCTGACTTTCCACTAGTTCCTGAAGATGTTTATCATCCTGCGTTATTAATTGATTTTGAGCTTCTTTCAGCTGTAAAACCTGTTGTCTTTCCTTCCGCAAATAACTTTAAGTATAATTTTCGCAAAGCAAATTTTATTGAATTATATAATAGTATATGTAAAATAAATTGGTCTTGTTTAAATACGATTGATGATGTTAATGTTGCTCTGCATAAATTTTACTCTATATTATATGAAGCTTTAGATAGGTTTGTTCCAAAATATAAATGTGGTTCGTCAAAATTTCCTCCATGGTTCACTCCAGACATCAAACATAATATTAAAACTAAAGCTTATTACAGGAAGAAATGGCTTCAAACCAGGAAACAGTCCTTTCTTAATGAATTTAGAAGATTGAGATCTATAATCAAGGAACAAGTTAAAAATGCTTATGATGACTACATTCGTAAAGTTGAAATTAATATTAAATCAAATCCTAGTGAGTTGTGGAAATTTGTACATATAAAACAAGGTTGCTCTCGTATACCTGGTACAGTTATTAATGATAATGTTGAGTATGATAAACCTCAGGATATTGTTAATGAATTTGCTAAGCTTTTCTCAGGTTATTTTAATGAAAGCTCTCCTTTTGTTGCTAATGGAGATATAACCAACAATCCTTCTTTCTCGATTGATACTGTTAGGGAATCTGATGTAATTGCTTTAATGACTACTTTACCAAATAAAGCAACTAGTGGAGAAGATCGAATACCAGCATTTTTTATTAGGGATTGTAGATTTATTCTTGCTGAACCTTTAACAACGATCATTAATCTAGCTATTAAAACTTGCTCATTTCCTGAACGGTGGAAGCAAACGAGAATTACCCCGGTTCACAAGAAAGATGATAAATCGATTATAAAAAACTATAGACCAATATCAATTCTAAATAATTTTGCCAAAGTTCTTGAGATGGTAATTTATAATTCAATAATTAAAAATACAAGATCTCTCATTTCAATTGATCAACATGGCTTCATGCGAGGACGGTCGACAGTAACTAATCTTGCTTGCTTTTCAGAATATATTTCAGAAATTCTGGATGATCGTGGACAAGTTGACGTGATTTATAGCGACTTCTCTCGTGCTTTTGATTCTATTGACCATGGCTTGTTGCTAATTAAGATCAGCTCGTTTGGTGCCTCTCCTGCTTTATTAAAACTTTTAATGTCTTATCTTCCTAGCCGAAGCTGTTATGTATATTATAATGGTTATTCTTCATTTCAATTCGTGGCCACTTCTGGCGTACCTCAGGGCTCTAATCTGGGCCCTTTGCTGTTTATTTTATTTGTTAATGAATTGCTGCTTTCATTTACCTGTCCAGTTCTCGCTTATGCTGATGACATAAAACTTTATTTCCGAATATCTTCAGATTCTGATGTACATTTCCTACAAAGTAATATAGACAGGTTGGTATCATGGTGCAGTGAAAATAAACTTCCATTAAATGTTGAAAAATGTTATACAGTCTCTTATACGCGTAAACAAAATCCTACTGTTCATCCCTATGAAATGCGTGGCAGTACTCTTTCCCGTAAGTTCACAGTTAAAGATTTGGGCGTTACCTTCACTTCTAATTTTAATTTTAATGAACATATTAGAATCACCTGTACATCTGCCAGTAGAACCTTAGGCTTCATTATCAGAATTTGTAAGATGTTTCGAGATTTAACTGTACTCAAATCTCTTTACTTTGCATATGTAGTAAGTAAACTGGAATATGCCAACTTAATATGGTATCCCTACTATGCTAATCAACATTTGTGTTTGGACCGAATTCATCGAAGGTTTTTAAAATACCTTTCGTACAAATCAGATAATGTCTACCCAGAAAGAGGTTGTGATTTAAATTCCCTTCTCGTCCGTCATTCTTTACCCTCCTTAAGTTGTAGGCGTGAATTATCCAGCGCAAGATTTCTGTGGATGCTTCTACATAATTATATTGATGCTCCATTTCTATTGTCTCGAGTTCCATTCCATGTTCCCAGGCTGGCTTCTAGATTTGGAAGAACTTTTCACCTCCCAACCGCACGTACAGATGTTCGGCAGCGCTCTCCAATTCATGTAATGTGCTCTAATGCTGAATTGTTATATGAAGACATATTTCTTTAACTTAAAATTACTATTTTTATAATTGTTATGTTATTTATTATTATTATTATTATTTATGTACCTACTGATTAATTAATTATTTATATTATTTTGTTTTTTGCCCTGTAATTGGCCTCTGTTGGGCAATAAAGATTATTATTATTATTATTATTATTATTATTTTCATCCAGATATATAAATACTAGAATGTTCAAAGACCTTATTGTAATAATTGTTTTTTTTTCGATAAGAATAATTGAAAGAAATAATTTATTCAAATTTGAATTTGCAAAACAAAATTCATGGGAGTGAACGAACCCAACGAAAATATGTACTTCATCTGGCATTGCAATGTACAAGTCACTGTAAAAAATCCATGAAATTTTGACGGATGGAGGTTGTTGGATCATAAAGAATATGAAAATAAATGAAGAATACAGAAATTGCTGTGTTTTTTTTTTTTTAATAAAGGATTCGTTCTTCGACGCGTATGTTTGACCTTAAATCGGACTGCTTTATACTCCTCCTTTCTTTTTTTTTTTCGTCGGTTAAAAAGTGGCATTACTATCAAGTGTGGGAGCTAAAACCATATTAATTTGTATACAGTTCTAATATGAGTCGTTCGACGTGAATCTAGTCGGAAAGTGAAAGAATCTACACCCCAAAATTGTCAATAACAGTACAACAAGCTCAGCAAACAAAAGCTCCACTCAAATGAAGCAGTCATCGAATGAACAATACAGCCGTATTTCCAGTAACATCAGCAGCAGGAGATGAAGCAGCACTAGTACACAGTAGTGCCAGCGTGGAGCAAACAAAACACTCCGCAGGTAACAAGCGTCGCGACGAGCATAACTACAACACAACGATGTCGTGTTTACACCGTCTGGATGTCGGCGCCGCGGCCGCCGCCCCGTGATATCATAATTGGCACGGGGTCGATAGCTCTGATGAATGGAGCCCATCAATTTCTCCGCTGGTCCCCGAGACATGCAATTTATTAAGTGTCATACGTTAAGACAAATCGACAGTAATTTCCGTAATACAAAAAGCACTAGGATTCAATTTTTTCGGCAGTGATCAATAACTCTCTGTATTTAATTACGTTTGCTTCTGCCACGTTTATGGAAATCGGGGATTTAAATGGAGACCCTGAATGGAATTGGGGAGAAATGCACTGGATGAAAAATGAAGCGGAGGGTAGTTAGTCTTAGCTCATCAACAACATTACACTTGATGCATGTTTGACATCCAATAGTTATTTGAAATATATTGTTTCACATACACAAACAATATATGTATTTTATTACAAATATTATTACTAATATTACAACATATTGAAATTGTTATTAGCAGCTGTATCCAAATATGAAATTAATTGAATTTATTGTTATGTGTACACATTTCAATATCAAAACAAGAAACCTATAATCATGACGTTTCGATGCTCTATCTTTTCTTGTTCATGACCTATTGCATATATAGACACACTTCCAGTAACTCTCATATAGACATCATAGCGACTACTAAGTTAGATATTGAGATAGAACTCAATGGATTGGAAAGAGTAATGGGTACAACAGCCTTATGGTTACTATTATGTTTATTTAATCATAACGGTCTGACGTTTCGGCCCTAATTGGAGCCTTGTAATCTATTTTGCCATTGTCGTACTGAAAATCTAGTTACCAAAAAAAAAAAATATCTCTGAAGAAGGCTCCAGGTGGGGCCGAAACGTCAGACCGATATGATTAAATAAACATAATAGTAACCATAAGGCTAGTGTACCCAATGCTCTTTCCATTCCATTCCAAATGTACAGTCAAGAACAATTCACAAAATAGAACTCAATGTTGTACCAGCCTTCGTAGGGTTTCTATTAGAAGGAAGCAAAAGAGTAAAGGATTTTCGACGTGTAATACCATCCTATCAAAAAAAAACCTAAATTAAGCCTTAACCATCAGTCTTTGCGTGTATTTTATTTTGTACAAATATAAAATTTCATCAATATATCCGCGGTTGATTTTCGGATATTCACCAATCCATGTGGATACGAATAATGTTACATTTATGCAGATTAAGTTTGGATTCACTCGATAACGCAAGTTAAGCACCAGTGTCCGCGGTTATTATTTGGATGGGTGACCGCTTTGCGAAAATCCATACTAGTGAAAACTATTTGCTGTTGTCACACTACCAAAAACGAGGTATCGAAGTGCCATATAACCTCAGCAGTTGAAAAGGCTGGCAACCTTAGAAAATAAATACCTGGAAACACCCTAGTATGCCGCATTCTCCAAGAGAGCATAAGAAATAATAATAATAACTTTTCGAAGTGGATAATTTCCAATGCGATCTTTAGTACATATTTCATGTTTAAATGAAAAAAAAACAAATATTTGTTCATTTATAATGTACCTTCTTTCTTTGAAGACTGGCTGCTTTAGGTATAAAGTAATTGTAATATGTATTGTAACAAGGCGAACATTCAGAATTCGATTTATTGTTTTTACTGTCAAAATGATTTTAAAATATCAAGTTTCAAACTGCGTTGGGACTTGAACGCATCGAAAATCGTCTTGACAGGAATTCTTGCTTTTTTGAGTTTAATTTATTGCTACACATGTAGCAATTGTATTTGATTTTGATTTTGAACACTAATTTGATTTTATGTAATCCATGCACAAATTATATATTAAGTTATTATGCATTGTAATGGTTAAGTGTAAGACCAGCTTTAAGCTGAACTTCGCCATTAATAAAAAGGAATTTGTTATTATTATTATTATTATTATTATGTGTGTTAGAATTTTAGTTACCATAAATAGTCATTTGAGTTTATCGCGGCAAATATTCTGAAATATCGGCTTGAGATGTCATCTGGGGTTGACAGATTTACGAAGAGGTCTGGTAACCCTAAATTAGGTTTTAGTTTTTACGTAATTTTTGTGCTAGTCCTGTGGGAAACGATTTCCCCTCTCCCCGCATGTACCCGCATACGGGGTGGATGCGTATGTTTGGCTAGCACAAGAGAGTTGTTTTTGGTTTTTGAACAGAGCAGACGTCTTTTTACGTCTGCAGTGCTCTACAAAAATGTAGAAATTTAAGTAAAATGTGTTTGTTAAATATGTTTTGGTAACTGCAACTAAGTTAACATATTCATACGTTGTCGTCGTTTTTAATATTTGCATTTGTTTCTACATTGTTCTATTCATCGTTTTACTACTTTATTAAATATTATTTTTTATCACCTTTAAAAGTGTCTGTGCTTTGTTTGACAACCACTAAGTTTCAGTAACGTCCGCCGTGCTACAGTATCCTTTCTGATACACTGCATATAATGTGCAATACTGCGAATAGTAATATTTCTATTTAATACTTCATTTATGACATCTACAATTTCCTTTAATAAATATTATGTCTGGAACCATTAGCTGTAAGGATATTGTCATCGTCTCTTACTCAACGCTATTATTTAAAATAATATAAAATATTTACAGTCTTATGCATCATCTTTTCCATAGTCCGTATACCTTTCCGAGATAGTCGGCATCCCACTGGAAGAGCATATATTTTTCTAATTCTTGTTCATGACTCTCCCCTTTCCTATCACAGTGAATCGATCAATCAGTCAGGATATGGTGTGATATGTATAGAATAGTCTTTTTTGAGTAGTTTTGTTAAAATTTTGCGTAACAGTATTGAATGTGAATAATACTCGTATATTTCAAACGTCCACAATGAATTATTATATCTTATATTTCTTTATTCATCGTTAATGTAGTTTCATTATTTACATTATGGTATAATTCAATTTATATCCAGTATTGTTTTAATGTACAGTTAATTTTTCATGAAAGCTATTCAGAAAATCTGGGTCATTTCAAGAGATATAATTTCTAGTTTCACATAATGGAACATGTAATATATATACCGATTTATGTCATTATTATTCATTTTCATACTCGTCTATATATTATCCACATACTTTATTACCTTATTCATTACAGAATGTGTGCGTATAATAGCGGAATTAAAACATTCATTGATGTGATTATAAATAAATCATTTCGCATTCGGATTAAAGTGACGAAAAAGTTTATCTGTCTTTTCAAGTCACTACTTCAGAAGTGTATATCTAGTTGTCATTGAAGTGTTCCAATAAGACTGTGACCACAATTAGAGACAAACAGTAACCGTGAGTGCCTCACTGGGATCTGGGCACAGTCTAGGGTTATTCAAACAGGATAATGGCTATTTTCAGTCTATTATTTGCGAGCAAACCCCTATAATTAATGCTTCCATCAACAGACATGAATTCCACGCGAGAAACTCGCATTTCTCACAAAGACAGTTGTTCGATTTGCTGCTGAACTAGATTGATGAGAAAATACTTAATTTCGTGACGGGCGACACACAATTCAGAACAGATGGGATAAAAAACAAGAGCAAGTGAGAGAGAAGACGGAAGAGGTGCATTTTTATCCGATGGTAAAGTTGCCTGGCGTTTTGCATTCGTTGTTTGGAAAACATTGCTTTTACTTCCGTTAAAAAGCGATGCAATTCCGTTGTGAGAGGAAAGACAACATTGCCGGTAAAATAAATATACTTCATATTTTGCTCCGCTAACGACTTTGCTTGGTCTGCATACGAACCGGGAGATAACTTTGTGCAAACTTCGCGAAACGTATACCGATCAATTTTTACTACGCAATGAGTATATTGTCTTACTAAGGAAATATGTGTTGACCCATATACACGAAGTTTTAAAACTGCAATTGCATGCACAGCAATCTTCCCAAATTTACTGTTTCTGCATAAATGTACCAGAAACATTCTCTTCAAATTAACGCGTCATTCCCATCTTGCACCCTGTTCCCGGAATTATTCCTAACTTACAGAATAGTGTAATTTGTAACACTGTTGTTCCATTTTGATTATTCCTATGTTCCCTAGTATTCTGTCAATTACATTTTTTATTGTAAATACTGTCAAAACTCTGTACAATTAAAAATAAATCCAAAACTACCGAAACTATCAAACAATTATTATTAATAACCTGTGTAATATATTGTAATTTATTATATAATTATTTATATGTAACGTGGGTTACAAATTTATTTCTAACAGTTCAATCAAAAACGCATTGTTGCAAATTTAAAACTACCGCGCTCCAATGATAGAACTACAGACTATGTTGGTAACATCCAAAAGTAATATTATCGACTTAATTCGGCGTTCAGCCGTTTTCTAGCTGTTAATATAGAAAAAAGAAGTAATAATTCAAAAATTTCTTGAAAAGTTTAATTTGTTATTTTATTTTAATATAATGTTATTATTCGTAACAGGTAAACAATTATTCAATTTCTTATTTATTTTCAGTAATATTGAATGTAATATTGTTACAAGTATTAAAAACCAATTTAGGTGAATTTGAAGTTTGAAGGTTATAATTTTCATTATCCACACTATTAATTATTGATATCGATGGTGTATTTAGGGTATTTTTTGTTATCACTTTCCATTTTTATAAAATCTTGAAACTTGGCATTTATGAAAAATAATATATTGTTTATCCAACACCTCTCAATAAATGCTCTATAACTATGGCGATTTTAAACAAGGAAAGTAACAGATTACCCACTATTGGGTATAATTTTGAGAAAAGTCACTAGTGGGTATTTTTTTTTGTTTATAACAATAACAATAACACACAAACCCTTGGTAACTACTTTGATTGATATTTTAATTTTGAAAATTTATAGCATGTGTCACTGTCAAATAATATTTCTTTAATAAATATTTCTTTTATTAAGAGATGTTGGATAAAACGTTATACTTTACAAGCCTTCGGCTTCGTGTGCTAAAATTTCTCTCGTGGGTAATTCTTCACTTTGCCCACTTGTAAAGTAAATAACTATTAATTTTTGTTTTGTAACTAGTTCATAGTATACTCATTTTCATACTCAAGCAGTGAAATAAATATATCTATATTATTAAAATATAAACTAATAAAGAAATAATATCGTTGTCGTAAATAAAGTATTATCTACAACACGCATGGAATGTCTATTTCATAGGTACTCGTATGAAATGAGTACCATTCCATGGTAGTACAATAAAGTATTAATATTTCGTCAATACTATCAATTGCTACGCGATGAATGTTAACCTTCAGTATGTTGGTAGTCAAAGTGTTGGGTTTTGAAGCAAGAAGGGAGTAAATTATGTTATGATTTGTCGGGCGAGGGAGTAATATTTCGCGGGTGCTAAATGGAGTTCGACTGTGTTCGGATTTATTTGGCATTTTGTGCAAGTTAAGTGAGACATTTGTTTACAGGAGTGGCCCTAACCGGCTGACCTTCGTCACCCCATAATGGTGGCTGTCAGCCAACAAGAGCAACTTCCATTCATTTTAATGAAATCTGTAGAGTTCCATTATTTCTTGCTGCTAGAAAAGCACCTTTCATGTGCTGCATTCACTAAAGATTAATCAACATTCAGCCAATTTGTTCTGTTGACGTAAATTCAACTCTTGTTTTATATTATTACAGTTCCCGTAATAATTTAACTCTTTTAAACAAAGAAGTATGAAGTACTTGCCTCGTTTTTATAATTGTTTCGCCGAGAACAAAGTTTTTCAACTATGACAGCAATTCAAAAAATTTAAAACAAAGTTCCACAAGGTATGAATACAAGAGGAGGCGAGAACGAGCGCGGATAAGGAAGATGCGAACGTGACATCCGTAATTATTAATGATACGTATAATTACTTTGCTCTTCCTTCCGGGCGGCTCGCGCGATGATAAGTTGGTCGCGTGTCCCGTGCCGTCCGAGTCGCCCGTCTTGCATTCCATTTCATTTGCAGAAAAGCGCGCAAAAACTTCGATTCAATGAAATAGAAAATATAGCTCTTATCTCCGAACAACTTGTCTCTGCTTTAATTCCGCAGCAGCGAGAGAAAGAGATCGGAAAAAGAGAAACTAAAGGAGTCACGTGTTTTTGTTGGGAACAATATGGTGGTAAAGCTACGAGAACATTGCACCGTACGCCGGGTGAATGAAATACAACGCCCGATAAAACTCGCGACTTGTTCTGCTGCGGCGGCGCGCGCTGCTTACAAGCAACGCGAGAGGCGGCGATAAATTCACTTCTATAAATCCATAACATCAATTTGTCTCATGTTTAAGTCAGTTTCTTTATCAAAACCAGCACCTCACTAATCTTGCCTGTTTCTCCGGTTGTTCCATTTATCTGGACGCATAATTCGGAGTGTTTTTGTTTTTGATATCTACTAAATTATAGAGTGGGCAGAACCGACCTCGGTCGCTCCATCGATGGCGTTTTTCGCAGCGGAAGCCTGGAACTGAACGCTTCAGATCCGATCGCCAGAAGGACTCGCGTCCCACAACTTTCGAATCCCCCACATCACACCTAACTCAACGGCAAATACATACATTTAAAACAATACAATATTGTCACCAATTACTACTTGGAATATTTTGAAGAAAAAGCTCTGGTTTCTTCAACAATGAAAACATCTCTCTGTCTATGTTATGTGGACGATATTTTTGCTGTTTGTCCTCATGGACAAAATGGCTTGAAAACTGTTCTTATCCATCGGAATAATAGACATATTTATATTAACTTTACTTAATTTAACTTAATTTAACTCTATCCCTTTCCTTGATCTGTTTTTGCAAAAGAAAACTAATAACCATGACTACACATACCAATCAATATAATCATTAGATTTCACATCATCCTTCTCAAAAATTTGGAACCGCAAGATCTCTGTTGAACAGAGCTACTAACATTTTCTACAAAGAAAAGTCTGAAGAAGACATGAAAGGGCTTCTGAATATTAGTAAAACGAATGCCTATGAACAAAAGAAGATTTTGAAAACTTTTGTCCCAAAAAGATTAAAGAGCACTCTTGAGTCAGATGGTTATAATAAACGTTTGTTTTCTTTCGTGCCCTATGCCGAAAATGCTACAAACAAGATTGGAAGAATACTGTCAAGAAATAATATCTTAGTATATTTTGCTGCACATCTAAAACTACAACGCATGTTGAAGAATATGACTTATGTTATCTCGCTTCAGTTCTCTGGAATTTACAAAACTCAATGTCGATGTGGAAAATGTTACATTGGGCATATCAGCAGAACGATAAAAACAAGAAGTACAATATAAAAACGGGCCATTCATTTTAATCAAATAAAAAATAGATAAATCTGCTTTGGTTAGCCATGCCATTGCATTTTAGCACAAAAAAAATTTTGAAGAAAAAAAAAATGGGGTAAATAGCTTCGTGGTAACGCTTCGGACTGTGGATCGTGAGATTCTCAGTTCGAATCCCACAGCTGACAGTTGCCAATTTACATTTACCCCTGTGGTTCCCCCTCTACTAAGATCTTTAGGGGCTATGATTTGACGGCTGGTAACCGCACTTCATACGCAAAAATATATCACTTACCGAGATCTGCGTAAGAAGAGTCCCACACCCACAATGGGTAAAAGGCGTGATGATATATTTTTTTTTTTAAGAAACACAAATTATATGAAGATTGAAATTTGCCAATGCCAGACTCAGTAGAAATCTATAAGCAGAAGATGATTTAAAAGTTATAATTTGTTGTTTACATAGTTACTGTTTCTGTTTACTTTGTTTCTTTTTTATCTAAAAGTTTTCATAACAAAAATATATCTAAATAATTAAAGTATTAAAATATTCTTCTTGAAAGTGATAACAAATTGAGTGTTTGTAAACCAATGAAAGTTGAGAATCTCAACAAAGATGAAAATGCGATTTTCTATGGTTCTACCTAGGTATGTTTAATCAAACATTAAACATGTTTCGGACTATCGCATATAGCTCTAGGTTTATGCCAACCCAATGTAAATAGCAGCCAATGAAACATAATCTGATCACTTGTTTCTCTGTTCCACCAACAAGTAAATATCATTATAATTGCACCGCTGAAATGTTTGCTCTTATACCAATCAATTTCTCCCTATCAAACGATAATTTTTATGGTGTAATATTAACTGGCGCTATTTACCCTTGACTATGGATTATTAGTAAATGATTAATTAGTAGTTTAGAAATGGATTATCAACTGCCAAACTGAACTCTTTTGAGGTTTAGGATAAAGTGAAAAACAATAGGTCGCGTATATACCGAAGGAGTGACTGGGTGGCGTTGGGGGAATTAAGTCCCATGTGCCGTGTGCTCAGATGGCAGCACTGGGGCTTTGTGTATTTATGTACAACATTGGATGTCGCTGCGACTCGGTTAAGATAAAACTCGACGGTTCGAATTTTATAGGCAGATAAAACATTCTAAATGCAGAGATTGCGAACGACTGTCGACAACATGTACCGACTTAGAAATATATGTGCGGGTCTCCATAACGATCGCGTCGCGAGGCACAAAACACGGCCGCCGCTGCTTGCCTCCGGGTCGCGAGGGGTGGGAAAACACGCACTCCGACACGCGGAACATGTGCATCGAACACGCTTACACAACCCGCTGATACCGCTCTGTGTCTTACTCAGAGATAACTATTGAGACATTGCTTTCTTTTCCTTACGCATTGGAAATCCTTGCTCTTATGAGTTCTGCAGCGTCCTGCTGTCTTCATAACAGAAGAAATCTTCGCAATAGACTAGACGCGGACGCCCGTCGCCACAATGAATAATGCGATTCTGCGGATTAGCGAGAAGAATACTATCGACACTGTCCGCAAAGGCGATGGCCGGGAAACAGGGATTATAACGCACTGGTTATATTTGAAACACACCACAGTATCCGTGCAGGTGCTTCGTTATATATTTTTTTTTAATCTGGTGTGGGCATCATACTACTTTTTTATACAAATAAAACCAACTGTACACGTATGAGTTGTTCCTTGCGTATGACTTTATTTTGACAATTACTTGATATATAGATGTTAAACCTGTTTAATTTTTTGTTCTCATTGTAACTATGAATTTATTTTAAAATAGATATTAATTAATATCTAGTTTTCAAAACTTTCTAATTAATAACACAAATATTACTTTTATACGTAACATATATTTTTGACACATCAAAATTATTTGACACGTTTGACACATAGATATTAAAAATGTTGTTGTTTTTGTTCCCATTGTAACTAAGATTATAGAAATGTATTCTTAAATATTTAATTTAGTTTTTCTCAAAAATTAGAAACATGTACAAGAAAAATGCAAATAACATTTTATATTCCTAATATTTTTGCTAATATCTTTCATTTGAAACTTTTTCTCACAGCTGATTCTATGTTTTAAAAAATTGTAATTTATTGTATTGTGTGTCCAGTTAACTTCCTCTTCCGGTTTTCAATTTCATTCAAAATCAACTCAGCTCTTCATTTTTTCATGAAACTTATATATTCCAAGTTTCTTTGTCATATCTTGGACATCCATCCATACATCCATCCATCCATCCATCCATCCATCCTCACATACAGACATCATTGGGAAATTGGTCTTAACGGATTCATTGGACGTCAAAATATGTATTTGTGCAAAAATCTCGTCAACGATTTTTTTCGTGATTCCAATACTTCCTTATACTTTGTATAAGAAAGTAAAAAATCAATGACTGTTATAAATTATAATTTTAATAGTTACTTTTAACAATGGTCTTGTTGACCAAGTCAAGGGAAAAACGAAAATATATAAAAACATTATTATTATTATGGTATTATGGTTTTAAATTTTCTACAGACATTTTAAATTTTTTCTGGAAAAAGTTTCTAAATATTTTACTATGTTTCTAAAACATAATATAGACAGTCAAAACGAGACAAAAGTAACTTGATTACACATGAATTAGAACCAAGATTAAATCAGTGCCGCCAACGGTAATTTTAGTCAAGAATACAGATCATTGTTACATACTTAAAGGAAGGCAAATGATCTTTAACAATTAAATGCGATGAAAAATTGTGGGATTGTTTACTGGGTGCTTCCTCAATATAAAACTGAAAACAACTGTAATCATTGATGACGATTTGTACAGAAGATACAGTCTTGACGAAGAGACATCGGAACATCCACTCTGCAAATGCACAACATTACCTGCCATCAGGTAAAAATTTAAAACTCATGAAATCTATAGTATCGTACAGCAGGACCCTGTTAGGGGCCTGAATACATATAGCTTCTGATAATAACAACTTTTAACAGCAATAGTAGTCTTAGAATCGTTTAGGTTTTCTGCAAAATCAGAGAAGGAATTAGCGAGTGACTTTACGATTAGCAGCTAATGTCGTATGGTATTTCGATCAACATTTTGTCTCAAGCATCGATGTTCACGAAAACTCTAACACACGGTACATACTTCCAAGATTGTTGTACGACGCCGTCGACCTCCCGCATATTTCGCGCTCCTCAGTTCCTCAAACTCCGAGTCCGCGACCGCCAGATTACACGCGCGCTCCCCTATACCGCGCTTTTCATTTCGCCAATTGAATCAGCAAATAAAAATGTCAACGCGATGATTTAAAGTGGGAGATAAAACTGGTACTTGATGGATATCAAACGAGGAATGCATGTTAGTGCCCTATTCTTGCCGATAAACATATATCTTATTGATTGTAAATTATATTTGTTATTTCTGTATTTCAAGATAGCTGTTATTATTAAGACGGTAAGATATATACGAATGGGATGATATAAGTAAAAGTAAAATAGACCGAGTTGAATAAATTTACTCACCGAATAGATGTACCCGCATATGGCATCCCAAGATTTCTCCACGAGATTTTCCATTGGCATCCATATCAAATATATACTCATGGACATAATTATCAAATATTTACTTATGATGAATCAAGGAAACAGTAAGGATGGTTTTAGTTCACAAAATAAAATTTTATTTTGTGAACTAATACCATCTTCACTATTTCCTTGATTCGTCATAATTAAATATTCGATATTTTTGTCCATGAATATATATTTTTATGAGTATTTGGTGCAGACAACCATTTCACGAAAGAAATTTATGTATTGCGAAAAGAAATGAGTACTACAAATACCAATAATATATTTCCACTAATTATTCACAAGTATAGGACAAATTGTTTACAAAATATACGTTAAGTTACATACATTACAAGCAGTAAAAATATTATTTTCTATGGTGTAATCATATAGGTAATATTTTATTATTTCTTGTGAAATTAATAACAAAACATTTATCAACATTGTGATTCACATCACAATATTCTTGTAAAAGGTTTAACTAATTTTGTAATGCTAAATAATCATCAATGTTATTAATGGGCTCGTAAAACTTTAAAGAACTACGCTTAAGGCAAATTTTTAATTAAGATAACATGAACCCGAATAAGACCCTTGCGGTACTCTATATTGAACCAAAAATTGAATGATTTAAAACGGCTGCATTATAGTGTGTACAATATATTTGATACAACGTTATATTATTCATATTGCAAAGTAAAATATATGTCAAAAATATATATTTTTTAAATATTTAGATATCGAAGTCTACCTTTAATAGCAACGAATTTTTTTTTCTTGCGAAGAGAAGAATCGGACTAATAGCTTTTAGTCATATGCCGCCTCATGAATGGATGATTATGAATTTATATGAACATCACGAATGACCATGCTCTTCAGTGAGATTCGAACCCACGGCCTCTGGTGTGCTAGGCTAGTGAAATAGCCACTTTCATAGATTGAACTGAATATGTAAATTATGATAGCATATAACAGCGTAGCTAAAAAAAATTTCATATGAAATTGTATCTATTGTTTTATTATTTATAATAATAAATTATCTTATGTTGCAAGTATGTAGTTAGGTTCAATGGTAAATGTTTTTATTTGATAATTATTGTAGGTAAAAAAAGGTGAAAAAATTATAAAAAAAGAAGTATGAAAACACTAGCATTATTCTACTTGGCTTATCTGCAGTGGCGTACCGCGCACCAACGTGGCGTAAAATCTAATAAGAAGCCCTCGAAAAGTATCATAACTCTCAACTTATCAAAAACAAAGCAAAACCCAAAATGAATTTCGCGGGAACAATAACAACATGCAATTAAATTCCGCGCAGTGTAACTCGACAACGGGCACCAGCAAAGAAGCAGCGAAGAACAAAGTACCAGCAGTCCGATAGTTGCGCTCGCCGCGGAAACTTCCGCATTACAAGTTGGAGATAGCGGCGAGAGAAGCTCGCAGCCGTCAATGTGAACGGAGCGACCGCAGTTAACTGAACACTGATAAATCAAATGGCTGATATGCAATAGTTGCATAAGCCGCATTGCTGCGCGGGAATGCCACGCGGCGAGGCGAGGCTGATGCTGGTGTTGGTTGCGCAGGGTGCTGCAAGCGGAACAACGGTGCATGTTCTGGTGCGACTGGTTAACTTGGTATTAAAAGTTTTGGTGCTGGTTCTGGTTACTGCAGTTTCGAGTGCTGACGGATCTTATGGGTGCTTGCAGTTAGACAAATTATTTGATTAAACAGCACAGAGATGAACATTTATCCGGAGACGGATAGCGAAATAGATAATATTCACTCAAGCAGCGACAAATGCAACTATAAATAAAATAATAATATACTTATCAAAAATGTGATTGGGCAGAATTACTAGTAGTGGAATTTTCACACCTCACTTCAAATTAGTAATATTTTGCATTAGTTGCATAATAAAATATTTTCTCACGATCATAATGGAATACAGCACAAAACAACAAAGTTAATAATTTTACGTAATAGTAGCAAAATAACATGTAATTCAAATTCGCGCAAATTATAAAATTTTAACTCAATATTAATAATACAAAAGTTACAAACTTACAGAGTAGTAACTACTGATAGCCAATTGAAAAAAAAAGATAGCAAATGGTATTACTATTAGTAATAGTTACACAGTTGATTACTAATATGAGTAACATTATATCAATACAGAGCAAAGATAATATAAATAAATATGAGCAGTATTTATATGATTCATTTCCTCATATATTTATATTTCGCACAAGTGTAATCAACTTAATACATACGAGTGTAATGTAATAGTTTGTTACCTCATAACTCCGGTAAATTATTTTACTTGTAATAGTAATTTACATTACAAGCAGGGTAAAACAGTTTTTACTGCAGAATGGAGGAAATGACCGGCGAGCCTGTCACCTCCTTGAAACAGTAAAACAGTTACATTGCGTGTATTGTACAACATTTTACTTGTCACTCATTTGTAAATCAAATTACAATTATAACCAAGTCCTTACAGGTACACAAATATTATTTTAAAAGATTTCACATAAGCCTTTGCAAGCATTACTGTGGCAACGTGCATTGTTTGCCTTGTTTACTAACTTGTAAAATATTTACAATGCAGCTGTAAATTAGTAACTTGTAAAGATTCATTTTGAAAGGCAATAGAGGGCTTGGGTAAATGGTGTTTACAAGTGAGTAACAAGTAAAAATATTTTATGACAGAACAGTTGTGTGTAACTGACAGGACTTGGTTATAATTTTAATTTGATTTACAAATGAGTAAGATGTAAAATATATACAATACACGCAAGGTAACTGTTTTACTGCTTCAAAGAGGTGACAAGCTCGCTGGTCATTTCCTCCATTCAGCAATAAAACCTGTTTTACCTTGCTTAAAATGTAAATAACTATTTTAAGTGACGAGTGTGTAATATCAAAAAAAGTATATTTGTATTTCAATAAATTTGAGTGAATTTGCTTTGCAGCGTATGACACTGTTTCAGCCGGTATGCCATTCGCAAAGCGATACTGCTGCAGTATTTTCCCAAACGCTAATGATTATTTCGCTGGCGGCAATTTGTATTTGCTGTGAATATGTTCGCGTCTCAAGCTATTCGAATTAATAAAGTTAATCACGACAGTATTAGCTTTGTTTTGAACACATCCGATATGGGCTAATGAGCGAGGATATGCGCTGTAATGCTAGACTATTATCATCTTATCTACAAATATAATTATAATTTTAGTAGCTTAATTTAGCTGCCGTAATGTTTTAAGACACTTTTAGCTCTGTAGCTTTGTACGTGTTATGGGGCGTAATTATTTTGATGGATCATTTACATGATGTTCTACTGTTTCATTGTCTTCGCTATAATTAGGACTAATTTATGCCAATATGAGAATTGGCTCTCGTGCTTATTTAACTAAGAAGCCGTGAAAATATAATTTATTTTTCTTTTTTACATTGACAATCTTGAACTATGATTCTACACTTCACTACACTATAAAGGGTGTTTCAGGACTAGTGTAACAAACTTTAACAGCTGATTCTTCAGGTCATTTTGAGCCAAAAATGTCATATGAATATAGGTCTTATTCCTTCTAGTTACCAAAATACAAGAGGTTGAAGTTCTATAAATAACACGAAATTTTCTAATTTTTGTAATCAAGGTACTTTCGGAAAACAAGAGTTTTATTGAAAAGTCCTACCTTATTTGTCTCAATTAAAAATTGTTGTACTTTTGATTATATTTTTGTTTCATAATGGATGGTCATAGTACTGCAGAATTTGCAGATATGATTTTTATTTATGGATTATGTAATGGTAATACCCGTTACGCGTCTAGAGAATACCAAGACAGATACCCAAACAGACGCCTACCTTTCCATGTTGTTGTTGTGTTGTCTGTGTTTAGAATTTATTTATTTGTCTATTTAATTGTGTGATTGTGTGTTTTGTTCTATAAATTGTATTCGTTAATATTAATAAATAAGATTAATTAAGGGCCGGTATTTCCAAAGTCAGTTACCTAAAGAATAAATTTATCAAAAGAATAAACAAAAAATATCGCATCAAAATCATACCTTAAATGATGATTATTATTCTAGCTGTCATCTTTTGATGCGATATTTTTTGCTTATTAAATTGATAATTTATTCTATAGTTTATCTGAGGTTGGAAAGACCGGCCCTAAGACAAATAAGGTCGGACTTTTCAATAAAATTCTTGTTTTCCGAAAGTACCTTGCTTACAAAAATTAGAAAATTTCGTGTTATTTGTAAAACTTCAACCTCTTGTATTTTGGTAACTAGAAGGAATAGGACATATTTTTGGCTCAAAATGACCTCAGGAATAAGCTGTTAAAGTTTGTTACACTAGTCCTGAAACACCCGTATATAGGAAATTACAAAATGTTGGCGAGAAAACAATACGAGAAGAAGTAAATTATGTCCAGAATTATTGCCTGAAATCAAAGGCATGACATATTCTCAGAATTCTCGTATTTTCCCCAGTGCAGTAACTACCTACCTCTTGCCAAATTTCTCGACCTTCCCTTCAACAATGGCCCACCCAGTACCGTATCAGTTATTTCCACACAAGGGACCATTTGACAAAACGTCGCAACACAACAGCGCAACAAACAACGGACAATCCATGAAGATATCACAGGCGGCGGAGCGTCCGCCAGTTTGTTCACTTGTCAGTGGCAAGGACGCTTACACTTGTATCATACACGCTTGACAATTCTCCTGCTGCCCTTTCCCACGGGAGAGGAACCGGGCCGGTATGGAGAGCTGGGATATTAGGGAGTAATTGGTTGACGGAGAATACCCTTTCGTTAGTAAAGGGCACTGGTCAATAAAGTATGGGAATGTTTAGATGGAAGGGTGTTTAGGAAATGAGTGCGATAGATAGAAGGGGAATTGATTGAGATAAGATTGATTTGGTATTAGAGGACATAGATATTTATTGTACCAGCATTAAGATGTAATAAT
Source organism: Poecilus cupreus (assembly GCA_963942605.1). Classification (NCBI taxonomy): domain Eukaryota; kingdom Metazoa; phylum Arthropoda; class Insecta; order Coleoptera; family Carabidae; genus Poecilus; species Poecilus cupreus. The sequence goes on from OZ012720.1 coordinate 32,789,503, forward strand.
TTTGATGTTTCATTTTTAACAAATATATTACCGTTGTAATAACATACAAACTTATCGTCGAAATAACTGTACAACAAAACGTAATTCTGTAGAAGGTGCATAGTCCTTATACGACCTCACTCGTCTCAAGTTTTACTATAACAATAATTTATTTTTAACATATAAAAGGTTCAAAGGTGTATCGTTATTAATCGTATATCATTTTAATAATGGGATTCAATCTTGATCACTGGCTAGGTTTACAGGTTGTGTAATCTTGTTTTTATCTATCCCCCTGATCTACTGATCATGATAACTTAGTTATTGAAATACATATACAGATTTTTACTTGTTACTCACTTGTAAACACCACTTACCCAAGCCCTCTATTGCCTTTGAAAATGAATCTTTACAAGTTACTAATTGACAGCTGCATTGTAAATATTTTACAAGTTAATAAACAAGGTAAACAATGCACGTTGCCACAGTAATGCTTACAAAGCTTATACGAGATTATTTCAAATAATTTCAAAAAACAGGACTTGGTTATAATTTTTTAATTTTTATATTGATTTACAAATGAGTAACAAGTAAAATGCTGTACAATACAAACTGTTTTTACTGCTTCAAGGAGGTGACAGGCTCGCCTAATCGGCTCGACGCTCATTTACTCCATTCAACTGTAAAAACTGTTTTACCTTGCTTGTAATGTAAATTACTATTTCTTTATTACTATAAGCCTTAGAAGAAAATTTATTTTTTTAGGATTGAAGAATAAAGGAGCAAAAACTAATAAGAACCATATTACAACCAACAAAAATATCAGAAAATGAAGACAGAATAAGAATGAACTATGAAATAGACAAGATTTGGAAGAAGGAAACATAGTAAAAATGCTCAAGCAAATAGAATAGATAGTCGGATGGCTTGAACATGTATGGAGAACATAAGAAAAGAATACAATTAGTAGTAGAATGATGACCAAGACGAAGATGAAGACCAAGCAGACCCACATCAACATGGCTATAAATAAAAAATTGGTAAAGTAAAACCAAAGATAGGAATATATGGAAAACATAAGTATAAGGATATAAAGTGCGCTACAAGGATAAGAAGAAATAATTTTTATGGATATGTACCATCTTTGTCCTAGGAACAAGTCACAAAATAGGAACAGGAAAGCGTCTTTTCCGAATAGGAAAATATTCACCTCTATTCTATGAATATGTATGAAAATTAAAATTAAATTTATATAAATTATAAAACTGTATAGTAAATAAAGTGTGGTCGTAGACAAAGAATAGTGTACATCTCTTTCAAAAAACTTTATTTTACGTTCGTGCAAAAATATAACAACCCGTATGAAAAACGTACCAATCTCATTCTGTATTTGTGTAAAATATTATCAGTGTCAATGTGGGAATGGCCGAAGTGAAAGCCAGCACAAAGAGAACATCGTCCATGTCGGTGTCATCCCCTATCTTTCATCTCTGTATTTTATATTATTATTACTGGTATCACTCAACGTAATTAGGGTGTGTTTACGGCGCACCCTGCCAGTCCTACCGCAACTGTCTGTATAAAAATGTAATTAAACTAGTGTGCGCTTTTGCATAATTAACGGAGATAAAAAGAACGCGCCACGCCCTTGGCGTTGGCCACTCACCCTGTTCTTTATCTTTATTAATATTACGGATACTTCCCTGACTCGTTTGTACTCCCTGAGTTTTTGTCTGTATGTTATTAGATTTTTTGTGAGAGCTTCAAAAGAATTGTTGTATTGTTCGGAATTATTTCAATATTACGGATGAGGTGTGTACATTATTAAAAAGTGGATTAGATAATTGTATGAAGAGAAAAACAACAATTCAAATTTCAGGGATTATGTTGTTTTTGATTCAGAATTTTCGTAGGAAGGTTCTTTGTGTGGAACGCCGAATGAATCCAATTATAACGGCATAAAAAATTGATATATGATTACTTTTGTATCTCAAAAAACATTTTGTAAAAATGAGTAAATATTTTAAACAATGAAGAAACAAAAAAGGAATTTATATTTTATTTGTTTTTCAGATTATTATATACATATTATAAACACAATACATGGATAATTTTTAAACTAGAATTGTCTAAATTATAGTTGAATTTTTGATAAAAATACATTCATTATATCACTGATTTATGATAACAATTACTTTTTGTTACTCCTGTGAAGCATAGGTCTAGTATTTCACTGGATTTAGTTGTCGAACATTTTACTTGCACTAACGAAATTGCTGATGGTCAGTCAACAGACATTTGCAAGAGGTCAGAAGCTTATAAGTGACCTTCGAAGTAGTTAGACCTATCTGTGACCTTTATCAGAGATACGAATTATAATTCGAAATGAATGACACTCTTTACTATATTAATATAATATGAACACACAAAAAATAGTTATTTGTCAAACTAGAGAGGAAAACGTTTCTTTTCCCCCATCGAGTTCGAAGTTTGCCTCTTGAGCGCAACGAATCAGGCATTTCGAACGAGAGTGGAAGAAGAGCTTTCCTCTCGTGTTCGACGTAACATTTTTTTCGCGACATGTTTCTAAAACGATTTGTTTGGACCTAAAATTCATTTTGAGAACTCTACTGATAGCCTTACACATTAAAAGTTAGGTTAACAGACACAAGGCGGTGTAGCAGTGTTGCTAATGAACTAATCTTAAATATCATTAAAAAGTTGTCAAATTGTGATTTAATAAGAAAAAGAAAAATATAAGACATAATTGTAAGATAATTTAAAGTAGTATATCATTAAAATAAGGGTTTTCAATAAAATTATGAATTTATATGTAATTTTTATAATATATTTTTTGTAAATAACATTCATATTGGTAACACTTTTATAGTTTCTTCTCTAGAGAAGAACAACACATTTTCCTCACTATTTCGGGAGTAGAACGATGGGGTTTCTTACCATGTCGTGAAAAAAAAACATATTGTCACCTGTACATTTAATGATAAAAGATTAATTAAAAAAAACATTTCTGCCAGGTACTTGTCAAGATATTATCGTTTTTTGTAGGGGAAACTACAGTATCATTAATACATAGCGAGTTATTAACCTTGTTTCAACCGTACTCTGTCTCCTCTGCATGAAATATTATTAAAATATGTGCAACAAAATTTGTATTTCAATATAATATTTAGCGTAGTCCGCGTCGCTGAATGGAATAATTTGGGACGGCCTCCGCAGCAAAACTTTGGCGCTAGTAATTGCAGCTCTATGCATTACAAAACCTCCGTGCAGTCACACAGCGCGCTGCCACCAATTCCATTTTAATTTGCGGCCACAAGTCATTTAATTTAATTTCCAGCGAAACTAAACACGCGCATCACACAGCCAAGCTTCATTTGAAATTCGAGCGGCGCGACCTTGTTTATGAAATATGCCGCGGGCCGGCGGCACTCTCGCGTGCGCAGAATCGGATTTAAACTAATTTTGTGGGGTACGGAGATTTTGACCGGGGCTGTCTCCACTATTACATTTGGAAGATATTTTTAATACTTGAACAATATCTATTGCTATGTATGTCTGCTCTTTTTGCTATTGTTAACTCAAATACCCTGGTTGGATATTTCTAATTTTGATTTTCTTCTAGTATTTTGTCTGCAATTTTATGCATATATCTTGTTTATCCATCTTATACGTGGACTTCCTTTTGGTTTCAAGTACCTCAGTTTTTATGTTGTATCTTACTTTTACTTTCTTATACAAAGTATAGGAAAGTATTGGAATCATTTTTGCGGAAATACATATTTTGACGTCCACTGAATTCGTTAAGACCAATTTCTCAATGATATCTGTGTGTGAGGATGGATGGATGTCCATGTGCGCAATATCTCGTGAACGAGACAAGATATGTAAAAGAAACTTGGAATATATCAGTTTTAAGAAAAAATGAAGAGCTGAGTTGATTTTGAATGAAATTGAAAAACCGGGAGAGGAAGTTTACTGGACACACAAATCAATAAATTCCATTTATTTCAAAAATAGAATCAACTATGAGAAAATGTTTCAAATGATAGATGTTAGCAAAAAAATTTGTAATATAAATGTTATATGCTCCTTTCTTGTACATGCTTCTCATTTTGAGAAAACTAAATTATATGTTTAAGAATATATTTCTATAATCTTAGTTACAATGGGAACAAAAACTAAAACACCAGATTTTCTTCCTTCATTCTATTTAAATGATTCATGTACGTGGTTATGTAAATGGTTAAAAACTACACTCAATGACTTAAACAGCAAGTATTTTATTTCCTTTCCGATTCTTTGCAGCAGTTTCCATGCTATTATATGGCATCCTAAAATGTGGTCTTTAAAGGAATGTTATGAAGAACTCTTGCAAAATACTTCCACTACCAGGTACTTTGTCACTCATGAATCCTGATACTTCTCTCTCGCTCCGCGAATACTCAAAATGGTGCATATTAATAACTTGCTCAAATAATATTATTTACAACGTTTCAAACCTATTTTGTTGTTGCATTTGTTATAGACTCATTATGAATAAATAAATATATTATCATGCCAATGCATTTCTTAGTGTAGTTCTTGTACGTGACGGATTTCAGTACATGAAGTTAAATAACAACTTTAAATCGTATTAAATGTCAGACCTCATGTTCTATAGTTCAATGCATTACCACGATTTTATTATTATTGCAATTTGGATTTTCTCCGCTAGGTGAGCATTAATATTTACAAATCATAATGGATTGGTTGATGTCTATCAACGGTGCCAAATATACAGTAATTTATTTGGGAAAATCATATGTTCTCATGTATATAATAAGTCGCCCCATAACTTCAGTCTTAACCCAGAAATGTTTTTATATCATTATTTCCAGCGATCTCAAGTGGTGTTATACTACTATATCTCCTAATACTTAAATTATTAAGTTTCCATTTTTGGAGCTCTTTTCTAAAATGCACATGACATATTTGCGTTCTCTGTTAGAGCTTGTCACTAAGACCTGCTCACCATACCTTAGATGCTTACGAATCTCCAAAATCTAAGTTACGCACATAAACTGTACTGAATTTATCGTCTTATAGCATAGGCGAAAACGTGCTGATCAAATAAATCTTTGAAGATACTGATGAACCCTTATTTGGTATGGGTAAATTAAATTCTGAACCAAAACAAGGTTGTATTCAACAAAAACCCACGAAAACACTTTCTCAATAATAGAGTGGTTGATCGCTGGAATGCATCGCCGCGTTCAGTGGCAGAGACAACATGGATAGCGGCCTTCAAAACGGAAATGTTTTCTTTGTCGTGTGAGGGTGTGAACAGAGTAACCCTGCCACCTTGAGGTATAACCATATTAATTAATGTGTAATTTTCATATGTGTGTTGTAGTGTTATTCTTCGAGTTCTTACTTGGCTCAGGCTAACCCTCGACACATTCCAAATTATTCTGTTCAATATTTGCTATGATCAGATCGTGTTTTACTCCGATCTTGAACTGACTTAAAAGATTCATGATCTCGAATAAGCTAAACAACATGTGTAACAGTGAGAACATTCGTAAGATGATGATTTGGAAAACGCTCCAAATAAATTTGACAGGATGGAGCAGCGTTACCTTGAACTTTAACACAATGTTTGTGGAGTGGCTGTTCGGAAAATTAGGCACTTTTACATATTATTACTTTTATAATAATAATTTATTAGTTGATTTATTTGATATTGTTATAATTTATTTTAAAAAGTTGACAAGTGACATTTGTCAACTTCAACAATTTCATTATTATTGCTAATGAACCAAATTATGAATATACCTAAACAACTCGTCAATTTATGGAGTGGTTAAAATGCTAAAAAAATGGGATTTAGAAAAAAGTTATTATGAAAAATTGTTGTTTTCGACGAGTTCTATCATTAGTTAAATTTAATGTACTTATTTATGTTACAGCCTGTATAATATGTAGAATGAAGTAGTTGTGAGGGAAAATTGTGGCCTCCTGGAGTCTGGCCTGGGCGTATGCAAAAACAGCAAATGGTCGCTGTGGTTGCGAGGTTCGCGCGTCGCGCTCTGCATTCGATTATCGAACATCGCTGTTTTTTGCCGTCACCGCATTGTTGAATCATTAGCATGCAATCCGAGGTGTAGCGCCGTTTTTCGCCCCGTCACAAGCTGCTATTTTGAAATTTTCAATGTGAATTTTGTTTGTTTATGAAAAGTGATGGATTCGATTTAATGGTGATGAAATTGGCAAATTGTTATTGTAGGTTTCACTCAATAAATTTTTGATTCCAGTTGGTAGTTTCATTTGTCTCTCCCCTGCAACAAATATTTTCCAAACTATGCCCCTTGCTTCATCTTAGCATCGCTAAACCATTTCACAAGACATTAGAGTCTGGCGACGCACTCATCCGATCATAAGCGGCACTTACACTTTACGCCGTGTAGCTCGTCGCGTCGCGCCGTGCACGTGCATAAACTAACACGCGCACTGCCGTGGCTGCGTACTGCGTGCGTTCATCGTTATTCACTGCACGCAGTCACTTTGTAATCATACTGCCTCCGCCGAGAGGCGACGCGTTGTACCGTGGAGAAGAGGAAAAAGATGCAAAAATTAAATTAAACACGTTGGGGTGCCGACTAGCGCCCCGTTGTGGCCTTCAAGAGGGGAGACCTGCCTTATTATGGGGATGCTGTTTTATTTTCTACAAGTGCTCCATGGATGCTTGCTAACTATACCTCAACTAGCGTTTTTGTCTTCACACAACGTGATTATATGTTTGAACTTGTTTATTGTATTAAAACCTTTCTTCATTACGATGAATTTTTGTGATGCTTGCCATTTAATGATTGTTTTCATCAATGGGCAAACTTACGATCCACACCTAGATAATGGCGAGTTTATACAGCAAAAACTAAACTAAAGGTACATTTACAACCAATTTGAAGCCTGCGTAATTCTGACTTCAAGTGGAAATTGTGCTGGGTTCAAATTTGCATCATTTACAACCACTTCTACAGTAAAGTAAAAATACGACATTGATATCTACAGAAAAAACTTGTAATGTTATTGTGTCGGTAAAACTATATTCTAAATATCGGTAATTTAACATTTTTAGCAGAATTATTTTGTTTTTTAAAATTGTTAAACTAATGTAATCAAATACTTCCAGTAAACAAACCTGTTATTTTTAATGTAGTTCTTTGTCCGAACTGCTTCTTTTGTAATTAATGATTTGTAATCTGTACAAGCTTTGTTATAAATCGTAGGATATTGTGAAATCAAATTCAGTATTTGTCTTTCCATAGTTATTTTAAAGGAATAGCGAATATCACTGATCAGCTGATGATGTAAATAAACAAACGTCAAATTTTTGAAAACGCTATTACAGCGCACCTAGCGTGATAATTTCAAGAATTGCAGTGCGCATGCGAATTTACCCTCGACTTGAAGTGCAAGCTTGCACCTTACTAGCTTCGTGTCGACGTGCAATTCAGACACGAAGTACGCTGACTTCAAATTTTGGTTGTGAATGCATTCGTTGCGACCCGTATACCTAGCTTACAATTCTACGCCAGCTTAAAATTGTGCTGGGATAAAATTTGGTTGTAAATGTACCTTAAGAATTAAATTGCACACTGTTACTTGCTGATGTATGTATTGATATTTTACACTGTTATATTTGTTACAAATTATTCTTATTTTTTGCTGTCACATACCACAATTCACCGTCGCCATCATCTTACTTACTTTACTTTTTTTGTTCTAAAATTAATACATATAAAAATTTAAAGTATTTAGATCTAATACATTTATATCTAAAATTACTTTAAAATATTTAACACTAATATTAAGAAGATCGTTATACACAAATACGTGTATAATTAAATTAGCAACTAAAATACATAATAATTAATATTTATCTTCTTAGTTATACTGCAATTTTGGAATTGTACGCAGTACGTATATGTGTAAACTGACATTTGTTTTATATCATTCTAATTTTATAGGTTAAGTTTCTTGTTTGGTATTCATTTGTAGAACGTTGTGAATAATTTTTATGTGTAATATTTATTGCGAAACAAATTAAATAATGTATCTAGTGATGACAGTTGATCAGAAAATATTAGTGTTAGTTAGAGAACAGTAAGTACGCATAATAATCAACGCTTATTTTCTATACAAAACCTTGAATTTTTCTTAGTGCTTGTGATAATGCTAAATGTTATTTAAGTGTTTACTTAATTCTTAGTGTGAGCTGTATAAGCCCGGCTTTTGTTCCCTCAACTTTATTATTTTTGATTTATTCTGCTAGCGAATAATTCGTAATGGTTATGGTTGTGAAAGAAACGAAAATGGCAGACATTATAGGTGTACATAGAGGAGATTGATTATTGATTGAAAATACAATCTCAGTTGTGTAAGTATTTTATATCTTAAACTACATATTTAATATGTCACAAATTCATGCTTTAATATATAATTCTATTTAATTTAAATAGCATACATACAGATATGGCACCATTATTGTTGAGCTGGTAAGTAATGAAATGGTTAAGACCTATACATAGATATATATTGGGTTGAATTAATGTTCGATTCATATAATTGAAAGAACGAAAACAGTAACAATGATATGTAAAGAATATAGAGTAAAACTTGTCGAGTTCCATTATCGCAGTAATTAGCTTTCGAAGACGATGCAATCGAGTCTTATCCGTGAAAGGAAGTCTGTGGAAGATGAAGCAATTGGGAAAACACTAGTACTTTACAACCAATCAAGGCGAGAGCTTCTTGAAACCATACACTTTTCTTTTCAAATCGTTTTTACCCAGCAATTACAACTTAACTATCAATATAGTTATCTGGAACGGGAAAAGAAGAATAGAACGAAAGCTGTTCAAGCTGCATCGATATTGAATTGAGACCCGTACCAGGCGAATGGGCGGAGAGAAAATTGGACTTGTGTTTTCAAACTTCACTTCAGCGCAGATGTGGGCCGAAACATTCTATTTTATTTTTCTATTTTATCCCTGTTTAACAAATATCGCTAGTGCAAACAAGGAAACCTGAGGTAATTAAATACATCATTTACACGTCAAACTTATAGTGTTTTCCGTAATTGCAACCGAAGTGACCTGTATAATCAATTTGTGATTAATAGTTCAGTAAATTGTGAAAAGTGCTAAAGAAACCATTTTTGAAATGCGATGTCTGAAAAAACTTCTAAGAAATCGAACCGCAGAAACCAGTAAAAATTGTTGGTTTACTTTGTTCGTTGGGGTCAAATTGCCAACCCTATAGTTAGTCAACAAAATTTTGATAGTGATAACTGACAAACAAGAAGCAAGTTATATAGAAATAAAAACCAAAGAAATATTAATGGAAGCAAATACCGATAAAATAAATTGGTAAAAAGTATAAACTTGAAATATAATATTTTTAATCTAGTCTGATCAAATTATTCTAAGAACAATCAGATAATTCCATAAAACGTAATATTTTATATCACTAGTATCATTATTGTTATCCATTTTAACTTTCTTATACAAAGTATAAGAAAGTATTGGAATCACGAAAAAAATCGCTGACGAGATTTTTGCTGAAATACATATTTTGACGTCTACTGAATCCGTTATGACCAATTTCTCAATGATGTCTGTGTGTGAGAATGGATATTCAAGAATACATTTCAATAATCTTAGTTACAATGGGAAGAAAAACATTTTTAATATTTGTGTCAAACGTGTCAAATAATTGTGAAGTGTCAAAAATATGTGTCTTGTGAAATATTATAAATGTAAGTAATATTTGTATTATTTGCTGACTAGATATTAATAGATTTCTATTTTAAAATAAAGTCATACGCAAGGAACAAGTCATGTTCAGTGTTCAGTTGGTTTTATTTGTATAAAAAAGTAGTGTGGTGCCCACACCAGATTTTGTTTGCTTCTTTTGACAAAACTGAATTATATGTTTAATAAACTAATTTTAGTTGCTATGGGAACAAACAAATAACAGAAACTGTAATTATTAATCTTATATTTATCGAAAAATGGCGATTTGTAATATTTTTCAAAATACGGAAATTTCTCCAAATATGACTTAAAATTGTAATATTTTTTTATTAAATTTCTTTGTAATATAAGCGCCAAGAAACCTATGGCAGCAGAGCGCATCGTCAGATCTCTAATATTTTTCGAGATACGTCGATTTTTGGTATTTTTCGAAGTGCAACTTTAAGGGCCTGTAATTCAAAAACTACACGAGATATCTAAAAATTCTCTTCAGTTTAGCTTTTCTGGTGCCTTATATAACAAATTTGCAAATTTTTAAAATTTTGAAATTTTTCTGTATTTTTGTTCAAAATTACGATCGACGATAACTCGACAAATATTAAAGATACAGATTTGGAGTGTTACCAATCGATTCAGCTCGTCGAAATACATAAGTATGCAAAGTTTCATAAAAATCGCTTTACGGGATGGAAAGTTAGAGCAAAAAGCCTTAAAATGGCAGTTTTCGTCCAAAAAGTCAAGTGTAACCCCTTGACGTTTGGCATGAATTTGGCCATTTTTAGACATTTTGCTCTAACATTTCAACCGGTTGTCCGAATTTTCTGAAATTTTCAGGGTTTATGTATTTCTTCGAGCTGAATCGATTGGTGTACACTGCAAATCTGTATCTTTCATATTTGTCGAGATATCTCCAATCGAAATTTAAAAAAAAATTCAAAAAAATTTCAAAATTTTCAAAATTTACTAATATATTATAAATGGCACGAAAAACACGAAACTGGAGATATTTTTCGATATCTTGTGTAGTTTTCGAGTTACAGCCCCTCAAAGTTGCTCTTCGGAAAATAAAAAAAATCGTCATATCTCGAAAAATATTAGAGATATGACAATGCGCTCTGCTGCAATGGGTTTCTTGGCGCGAATATTATAAAGAAATGTAATAAAAAAAATTTACAATTTTAAGTCATATTTGGGGAAATTTCCGTATTTTGAAAAATATTACAAATCGCCATATTTCGATAATTACGATGCGTACTACAGCAATGAGTTTATTCATGTTTAAATTATACATAAGTAATAAGTTAAGTTTGGAGGAGTATTTAATTTATTTTCTAGTAAACAATTTACTAGTACTAACCTTTTTATACTTCTTATACGTTTCTTTCTTAATTTAAATAATTTTCTTAATTTAAATAATTAAATATGCCTGTTTAATAAATATATGCCATTATAATTTCCATTGAAACTGGCATTGGAGACGATATAATACATACCTTAAACTTATTCATTGGTTTCTTTACGATTTATTTGCATATAACTATTTATTTACGATTAATTATTTTAGCCGGCGGCAAAAATGTGAAATCTCGTATTCTCACGCGTGACGTTAGCTACTTAACATGTCCTTTTCCAACTTTAGCCGCAAGATGGCAGCACATTGTCTGTAGATTTCAGACATTCGGTTAAACTATCAAAACTAACAGCTAATATAGTTTTATAAATCCAGAACTCTCTTTAAGATAACGGATTATAATGAATAGTACTAAAAGATTTTTTATTAATATATTGGTAATTATATGTATATGATCTGAGTAAGTTAAAGAACATTAACAAACATAAAAAAATATTGGCAAATACTCTGAAGGTATGTATGTTTCGTTAACAAGCATCCGGCGAGCGACCACAATCTAACACAGGTCTTCATTAGGTTCACTTAGGTGATTGCACCGTCCGGTTCACAGAGCAGCAGGCTACCTCGACCCCACTTCAGCATCGTTCCACTACATACCAGACTACTCTCTCAGGCAGGACACAAGATGAGTGCAGTTGCCCCAGGCGGCTGTGCCGTGCACCTGCGACTGTTCCCGCCGCAGTCACGCTGGAGTATGAATTAATTGTGAGCGGATTATGCCAGTGTACGGGAGGATGAGGACCCGATCAAACAATCGGAAGTGAGCGGGTAATTGATTTGGTGGTAGTGGTTGGGATAATAGACAAGGCAGCGGTGGTATTATGTTGAAGGCTAATTTCAAAGTGTTGATTGGAATTTTTAGTGTACCCCAATTTCTTAAATAATTAATATATTGGTACATGCAGAATATTTATTTACATATCAAATGGGGGAACCGAGTTCACGCAAGAGGTTTGTACAATATTTTTTGTACGAAAAGTTTAGAACTAATAACAATCCATACAAAAAAATGATGTTCTTCAAGGAGTTCTTTTGATATTTGTCAAAGTTGCACTATAAATATAAACACACAAATTAATTTGTCTAATATATTAGGAAACAATTCAAATATTTATAATATTTACCGTATTCACTCTTATTTCCGTAAAACATTCTTCTTACTCATTTAAACACAGTTCATATGATGTACTTCACGAAATATCACTAAAAATTGGCTTATACTTTTATTGTATTTCTATATAATATATATATCCTAAAAAACTCACTGGTGCAGAGCGCATCATCATATCTCTTAAATTTTTCGAGATATGGCGGTTTTTGATGTTTTTCGAAGTGCAACTTTGAGGACCTGCAACTCAAAAATTACGCAAGATATCGAAAAACACTGTTCAGTTTTGTGTTATTCGTGCATATTATAGCAAAATAACAAATTTTTTTTAAATTGAAAATTTTTGAATTTTTTTTTCAAAATTTCAATGAGCAATATCTTAAATAATAAACGAGATACGAACTTGCAGACTAAACCATTGGATTCAGCTCATCGAAATACATAAACCCTAAAAATTTCAGAATATTCGGATTGTGGGTTGAAAAAGTCTGAAAAAGGCCTTTTTCAGGCCAAACGTCAAGGGACGTTTTTCGCCAAATACGTTATTTTTACACTTTTTGCTCTAACTCTATAATGCGTAAAGTAATTTTAATGAAATTTTACATACTTATGTATTTTGACGAGCTGAATCGAATGGTTTAGTCTGCGAGTCTGTATCTGTTATATTTATCGAGTTATCGCCTATCAAAATTTGAGGAAAAACATCGAAAAATTTCAAAATTTTCAAAATTTGCTAATTTGTAATAAAATGCATGAAACGCACAGAACTGAGTCTATTTTTCAATATCTTTAATAGATTTTGAGTTGCAGCCACTCAAAGTAGCTTTTCGAAAAACATCGAAATTTTACATATCTATATAAATTTAAGAGATATGAAGATGCGCTCTACATCATTGAGTTTCTTAGGGTTTATATTATACAGGGTGAGTCATCGAAATGCCCGTCTTCGATATCTCCCTTGTCGTTAGAAATACGGCATATATTTATTAACAAAATTTATTCGACTACTAAAGGAGCATAATGTAAAATTATTTTCACATATACAGGGTGTAACGTAACGGCTAGACGAGAATTGTTTGTCTTTTTTAAATGGAACACCCTATATATTTTTATATATTTTGAATTGTATTTCATTCACCTATACAGACATATGAATTTTGTTTTAGTTTTCCGCGGCGTTGTCAAGTTTTTCCGTTTTTTCTCTAAAAAAGGCTGAATACACGCATTGCTTTGTGAAGGCGTACTGAAGTTATTTTAATAGTAAAATTTAAGAATTTTTTTTTCTGCGCAACTGTAACTATACTCTATGTTTTGACATACTTTCTTTTAAATGTAATTATATAGGGTGTTCAATAAAGCGAATCATACTTACTCCACTTCAAATGATTATAACTTGCCATTTTCAAATGGAACACCCTATATTTTATTATTCTGTTGTATGCCATTTTGTATTACCTTCAATTATTATTAAGGGTATCCTATGTCTAAAACCAATAATTTCGCAGTTTCTTGCCATTTTTCACTAAATTAATTTAATGAATTAAAAATTAAATCTAGTATACCATGGATATTATTTCCAATATAATTGCCATTCTTATGCAAACATATTTGCAGACAGTTTTTAAATGAGTAATTTACTCTTCGCAGTATATTTGCGTTGACAGTTCAAAAGAGTTACGAATTGGCTCCATCATATCTTCTCGTGTAGTTGGTGCTGTCTGATAAACCGATAAACAAAAAATAATCTAAGTTTGTAAGATCCGAAAATCTTGGGGGCCAATTACTAATCCATCTTTTAAGAAATTCTTCATTGAAATAATGCCTAACCTGAAGACTGTTGTGAGCTGGTGCACCATCGTGTTGGACACACAATCTCCGGATAATATTGAGAGGTTTTTTCTAAATCGCTTAGAGGATGAGTTTGTAAAAATTAACAATAATTTTGTCCGTTAATACTATGATGCAAATTCGTAACTGATTTGGAATTGTCGACGCAAGCGAAGAGTAAACTACTCATTTATAAACCGCCTGCAAATATGTTTCCGTAAGAATCGCGGTTATATTGAAAATATTTTGTAAATTAAAACAAAACAATAAATTAAAAAAAAATCATATCCATGGAATACTATATTTAATTTTTAATTGAATGAATTAATTTAGTGAAAAATGGTAAAAATCTCCGAAATTGTTGGTTTTAGGCATAGGATACCCTTAATAATAATTGAAGGTAATACAAAATGGCACACAACAGAATAATAAAATATAGGGTGTTCCATTTGAAAATTGCGAGTTATAATCATTTGAAGTGGAGTAAGTTTGATTCGCTTTATTGAACACCCTGTATAATTACATTTAAAAGAAAGTATGTCAAAACATAGAGTATAGTTACAGTTGCGCAGAAAAAAAAATACTTAAATTTTACTATTAAAATAATTTCAGTACGCCTTCACAAAGCAATGCGTGTATTCAGCCTTTTTTAGAGAAAAAACGGAAAAACTTGACAACGCCGCGGAAATCTAAAACAAAATTCATATGTCTGTATAGGTGAATGAAATACAATTCAAAATATATAAAAATATATAGGGTGTTCCATTTAAAAAAGACAAACAATTCTCGTCTAGCCGTTACGTTACACCCTGTATATGTGAAAATAATTTTACATTATGCTCCTTTAGTAGTCGAATAAATTTTGTTAATAAATATATGCCGTATTTCTAACGACAAGGGAGATATCGAAGACGGGCATTTCGATGACTCACCCTGTATAGAAATACAATAAAAGTTTATGCCAATTTTTAGTGATATTTCGTGAAATCTGAAATTAGGCAGTACTTTCTTAACATGTATTTGTTGTCAATGGTAAATTAAATTTTCTTACTTGTACAGATATTATAAACATATTTCAAATTATAACCACAATCCTCGTTTAAATAATTGGGCCATATTGTGTAGTTCCAGATTATGTAACAATTTACTGATCTACAGATAAGTTATCCTTAGGAATGAAGCATCAATATAAAATACAAAGTAATCTTTAAAATGTTATTAGTTGTCAAAAAATAATAATTTATATTGCGAATGAAGATCAAACAAAATAGTATACGGAGTCGAAATTCGTTATGCAATAATGGTAAAGTACTAATTTCCCAAACGATTTTGAGTGTAGCAGAACTGTCCATTACTATACAAAATGCAAAAAAAAACATTTTATTTGTCGTTGGAGAGAAGATATTTTTGGGCGCTAAAAAGCATAACAGAGTATTGCAATATCTGTGAAATCTTTATCCTGATATGAGAGTAAGCTCTGATCTGTCGACACGGAGCATCAGCGGAGGTCCGAGGTATCAGCGCGACACACATTTCCTTTTACGTGGCGGTGGCCAGCGTAGACAATCACCAACTGCCCCCGGCGCTCTCGAAACACGGAGCCGAACAGAATTCAGATTTACGGTCACCGAATCCATATAACCGCAGTTAAAGTTGCGAGCGCTATCCGCCATGCAGCATTACCGCCCGCAATTGTTTGCTTTTTTCCTTCTTTGTTTCGCGGACATAAATATTTTGTAATTGCCCGAAACGCGTACACATCTGAATCCCGCGTGTTTTGTTCCATGACGCATGGTTGTTGTTTTGCCGACGCTTGCTGCGATGATAAGCGTGCGACTTGCAGCCAGGTCGACGCGCACCGGAAGGTCAGTGAAATGCGAGACGCAGGTTTTTCACCTTTCAGTTCTTCCGCTTTTTACCACTACTATTTCACTAACGGCTGGTTGCACCACAGATACTTAAAAGCGACCTATATTATACTAAGTGCTTCTTATAGTATATTAAGCATCAAGAACAGTATGGAGTATACCGATGGAAGATAATGTTTGAAAAATGACCGAAGCGAAGGCTTCAGTTTTGTCTAACATCGGTAATTCCTTAACTTTCGTGATGCTTATATAATTTTTTACACAATTGGAACATGAAAATATATTGAATAATGTTTAGTCTTAAAATATTTAACACTTTCTCCCTTGTCAATCTAAACCACTCCAAAAACTTATCATCAAAAAAAAAAAGTGAATGTAATTGCTACACTCATGTACGTATACCGTGTGTCTGTCTTAAAGGTGTACATAGGAGATTAACATGGGAAATCAGTTTTTTGCGTGCTGTTGCTCGGTGTTCTATCGGACAACAATGATTGTAGTACCAAACGAAAGATATCATTTTTCTGAATCAAATGATGTAAAATACACTACTTTTAGTAGTAATTTGGTTCTGTAAATTAATTTTTAAATTTTGAGAATTCTCCGGTTTATTCAATTTTTATCGTAAATAAATATAGTCACCTATGACTGTTTTGTTTTGATTTCTGTCACGCTATTTATTTGACGTTTCTGAATTTTGGACTTGTTTAAGACAATTTGTAAAAATATGGCTAGTTATACTACTGAAGAACGTATTTTTATAGTAAAACTATTTTATGGAGGAAATAGTTAGCTCAGAGTGCGAGATCTATTTTCTATTAAGTTTATGAATCGAAATCAAAACAAAACAGTCATAGGTAACTACATTTATTTTCGATAAAAACTGAATAAATCGAAGGATTTTCAAAATTTAAAAATTAATTTACGGAACCAAATTACTACTAAATTGTAATGTATTTTACATCATTTGATTCAGAAAAATAATATCTTTCGATTGGTACTACAATAATTGTTGTCCTGTAGAACACCTAGCAACAGCATGCAAAAAACTGGTTTCCCATGTTAATCTCCTATGTACACCTTTAAGACAGACAC
The DNA here is from genome assembly GCA_963942605.1 of Poecilus cupreus. Lineage (NCBI taxonomy): Eukaryota > Metazoa > Arthropoda > Insecta > Coleoptera > Carabidae > Poecilus > Poecilus cupreus. The sequence goes on from OZ012720.1 coordinate 32,806,609, forward strand.
ACGGTACCTATGTTGAAAATGATGCATGTTGTTCAAATTTAATTAAACATCCTCAATATCTTCATCGAAATCATATATGTATTTATCATTTTTATTCATCCAAACTCAACTGTCAATTTGAACACTTAAACCCATGTCCCATCTGTATGATTTGCCTGATAAACGATGAAATCAAGCAGCTTTACGATGAAAATAGATATAATTCTATTTTTTCTATTTCCATCGCATAAATGCGATGAAACCATTTGTTACTGGTTTTACGAGGAAGAATTTGAATCTATGTTCACTTCCCTTTATAGTTTGTCATTTGTTTTCGTTTTTATCCTCTAGTTTATTAATATCATTATTTTCTGTAATTTTCTATTAAGTTTAACAATATAGGTTTGCATTATTAAGCTAATTTTCTTCTAGTTTGGTTTTATAAGTGTACGATTACTTTGTTTGCATTTTTAATACTAGTGCGAAATTGTACTTTTGGAAGTTCCTTAATTTAATTAACAATCATCAGCAAATATTTCATGTCGAACACGTGCTGCCATCACTTATTGTTTAAATAAAAATAATTGAAATGAGAGAACAAGAACCAAAAGCGAGAGTTGGCGGGAAGTATAGGAAACAATTAACGCATAGTTCGATATGTACATTTTAAGAGTTTCATCTTCCATCGAGCAAATCATACATATCTACTAGGCTCCCGATTTCGGCCGCTTAATTTAAGAATTACTCAGGGATACATAAGTGATCCTAAAAAAATTCAGGAACGGTAGTGCAAATGAGCATAGGTTCTGAAAGACAACACTTTTAGCATCGTTAGCCTAAGTTTAGTTCATTATAATTCCCCTCTAAAGATGTCGTAAGCTTGAGCGTGATTGACGTGTCAAATAATTAATCATTTGCCGCTAATTACGCACGTCTTATCAAATTGACATCGCTTCGCCACGTGCATCAAAGTCAGTGGTCCTTGGAATAAAAATGCTCGAGGAGTCAATGAAGGTCCTTGGCTTCAAGTAGCACTAAACAAACCGGCGCAGGTCTCTGGTAGATCATAAATTAGTTGTTGTCGCTTGGTGTGCGCCATTGGCTGATTAATGAACAGCAATTTGTGGATTCCAGGATAACAATGCAAACGAATGTATTATAAATCCCGGCGAGCTTATGAACGGCGGGCTCATTAGAGCCGCGGCGCGTCGTATTCGCATTCCACTGATTAAGGTCAACGAATAAATAACGACAGTGCAGGACGACAGCGGAAGAATAGCGCAACACTGAACAGCTCAGACGAGGACTCCGCAACGAACATTAAATTTAATTAGAGTGTTATTTGAAGTTATTTTGTCTAAGACGGCAGACATTAGCTCGGAATTATATTTTATCCCGTGCTGAACAAATTGCGAGTGCTCGCCTGATATCCTCGGAGGTTATGTATGAGGGCTGCCTGAAATTTGGCCCCCAGTGGCGCTCGCGAAATTGTTTTATACGCTAATTTTATACTACAACCTATTTACATTACACGCGCTTCGCAAGACACTCGCATAAATCCATCAAGCGCTAAAAAAATTACACATACCAATTTTTATACTACCCTTCAAATCTACTTATTAAAATTACCAATAGCCAATAAATTATATAAGAATTAATAGATTATTATGAAATTATTTAAATTTACTCCATTGCAATAAGATATTAATAAAATCAAACCATTAAGCCTTAAAATTATAAACTAAATATGTGTACCAATATGTACTTTGAGAATTTGGTTTTCATTACCAGTAATTGGGATCAATTATTAAGTTCATACAACTTGTTAAGCAAGCCAGTGCTGGCAGTGTTGAGGATTGAATAGTTTTCATTCCTTGCGAGAATGTTTCATGTAGGAGAAGAAAAAGTCATTTAATTACTAGAAATAGAGGCTCTAGAGATATATTTTGTTAAACTTGTGGTTCCGGTGCTGATACTTTTTTTTTGTATTCGCAACCGAATTGCATCCGCAGAATTCATACCCGAATTTAATTCGCATACATTTAATTGTCAAAATTGTAAATCTTCAACTAGTATATCCGAAACCAATCCGCATTCGAATGTTTTATAAACGTAAACGTATTTGATATTTTTTATTCTTAAACCTTTTAAAATAATGAAGTATTAAACAATAGTTATTTACTTTACAAGTGGACAAAGTAAGGAATGACCCACGAGAGAAATTTTAACACACGAAGCCGACGACTGAATGTAATAATTTTATCGAGTGGGTAATTCCACTTTGCCCACGTGTGAAGTATAACGTTTTATCCAACATTTCTTAATAAATTCTAAATTTATAAAAGAAATATTATATGACAGTGACATATGCTTTAAATTTTAAAATTAAAATGTCAATCAAAGTGGTACCAAGGTGTTGTGTGTTAGTATTATTGTTATAAAAAAAAAAATACTCACTAGTGACTTTTCTCAAAATTATACACACTAGTGGATAATCTGTTACTTTCCTCGTTTAAAATCGCCATAGTTATAGAGAATTTAATGAGAGGTGTTGGATTAATACATTTATTATTCGGAGTACCTATTGCATACAGTGTACAGCGGATTAAAAACAATTATTACAACTACCTATTCTATAATGCGGGCAGTATTTAAAGAAAGACGGGACATTGAAAATAACAAATTTATCTTACTTTAATTTTATCGATAATAAATATGTTTTGTATATATAGGTACTTGGAATTTCATAGAAAATTCCTCGTTTCAAAGAATTGATCGTTGTAAAATACATCTGATCTTTAGGGCAGGAATGGCAACCATTGCCGATTTTATTTAACATGTTATCCGTAACCAAATCTCATTGGCGTAAAACGTTTTTAAAATTATCCGAATCTACAAGAATTGGCGACTATCCGTGGATATCCGATGTTATGCAGACCTATGTTTATTTAATTTCATACCAAAGCCTATTGCGGATATTTTTGACATCCTGACTTCTTTCTCTTCTACAAAAACCTTGTGTAGTGTTAATTAACTATAGTGTTTTATAGCGTACAATGGTATAAATTATTTTATGTGAAATGAATGGCTGGCTTCAGAAAACAATATATCGTGTCCTGTTGTTGCAGTATGCGTGGACCCCAGATGATTACCGTGTTCCGCCAGCCCTGTCCTCATCTGGTTCCAGGAAGGAAGATTTAGTTCTTGTGCGCGAAAGCATCAAACGGAACATGCACACACATACATTAGCGGTGTGCTTGTGCGCTTGTGGCGCTCTTATGTAAATCGTAGACACACAAGAACAGACTGACGGAGTATATTGTTACCACTAGCGAGGCGTGCTGAGCGTGGTGGGTAGCGAGATCCGCCCAACGAGCCGAGCACCAACTTAATTACACAAAGAAAGGTAGCCAAGTTCTCAACGAGCAGCGAGCACGTGCGTGGCGAAGCGACTGACGAGTGAATGGGAAGCTGCTGCTGCTGCTGCTGCTGCACGGTGCACTGCGGTGACGATGTGACACAACTCAACACAGCAGATGAGCAACTAGTGCAAGTACAAGTGCTAGTTTAAACTTTTGATTACTAATTAAGTGAGAAAGTGTATCGCTTCGACGAGAACTGCCCACAAGAGGATACTGTTGTTCTAGAAGAATAAGGTTGCAAATTATCGATATCATTACACTTGTACTTCTTCACAAGTGAAATCTAGTCCAAATGGAATAACAAATTTTATCACAACTATATAATTAATGGATGAGAACAAATGTTGGATGAATCATACGTGCAACTATCCTTTACAATATCACAGCATACACTAGACTCTCACTGACTGAGAAGTGAGTAGAGTAGAAGATAATCTGTGAAATTAACCGACGCCACACTGATACAATTATAAATAACTGAGGCAAAGAACCAACTAAACAAACAACTATCTAAATATGTATTTCAACATCAGTAGAATCAAGTTACATAGCTTGCAAACCAAACCAGTGACCAAGAATGAATCTGACTATATAATGAAAACTTAATACTTTATTTATTAAAAAATCTAATATGTGCTGAAAATGCTAAACAAATAATTGTTCTCCTTGAATAATAATAATAATTTAACAGATATATTCACAAAAGGAATTAACGCTAACTCCATGTTTCAAAATCTGTAACTTTGTTTCTAAATAAATTAAATGTGTCAAATTTTATACTAACCAATCTTATCTACAACCTTAGTTAAAATAAATATGAGAGAATGGAAAATGAAGTTACGACTAATAATAAAAATGGAGTTAGCGCTAATCCCTTCTGTGAATCTATTTGTAAAGAGTTACATTCAGACGACATGCTTGGTGCTGACACCGTTAGTTTGATATGTAAAGGAAAAGAAACTGTATAACATTTTGAAAAGTTTTAAAATACAGCAAGGATCGCAGAAGTTAATATGTAGTACTCAAAAAAGTTTCATTACGCGGAGGAATTTAAGGGATCAGGATTTTGAGGCGCAGATATACAAGAAATATTAGGCATTAAACCGCGGTTTCAGCTAAGGTGCAACATATACTTTTCTGTCATTAATGTATTATTTTAAATACAAGTTATACATAGTACTGTGTCAGATAATGTGCAGCATATGCTATCAATGTTGAATAAAATGGTCATCTTACTTTAAAGAAGTTTACTACTGATCATAAAATTCCAATGGTTATTTGGAACAATCCTGGTTATAGTTTGTAAAATAGTTATGTTACATTTACTAATATATTTCTTGAACGTTCAAGACCAAACTCATCTACATATTCAAGAATATTTTAAAAATTTCAAAGAGATAGATTTTTAGGTATTCATTATAAGAGGAAGACAAGATTGAAAACTGGACCAACATTGATGATAACCTATGTTGCATCTCACCTGGAATTCAATCAAACATTAATGATAGTTTAGTAAATATTGCATGACAATAATAATAATTAATTTCCGTTTCTCCTATCGTGGAGCATAGAGCGGGAATTCCACCGGTTTCATTGATTGAATTTTTTTTTTGCATTAACGCAGTAGCTGATGGTCAGTCAATAGACAACTGGAAGAGACCGTTTATCAAAGCTATGAATTAAAATTATTTTTATAAGCGCTCTTAGTCCCTTGACCCCCAGTGGCTGTTAGAAACTATATGCAATACACAATTTCCCAGTACATGTTATTTGCAATTATAATATCATGAAAAAAACCATGGGTGGTTCTTGTAATAGCTCGTCGCGCGTATTTTTGCACATTCCCAATCAAATTCCTGGCGCTACCCAGCACAAAGCGTCCCCGGCCACCCAACCCGACATTAGCATGTCCGTTAACCAGCCTAACTGAGTTTGCACGTTGCGGCGACGGATGTGAAACTTTCCTAGCCCTGGGCGAGTCGAGCCACGGCCACGCATCACGCGCAAAGTCCCCGGGCCTTGTACGGTGTACCGCCCGCCTAATAACAGCCTTCACGGCAGGTCCAGGATGATCGGATGGGGATAGGAAGCCCGCTAGAGTGATAATTTGTCAAATGACAAGGTTGACGGAGGACACAACATTTGACGAATTAATATCAGTAAATAATAAACCCAAACCGAACACTCTGTAGTCTGTACATATAACAGACATGTAGACAATTTGCCGTCCCACTTCTTCATGCAGATATGGACAGAACGATATCGGGAATAATGCACAAATAGTCGTTTAAATATAGGATACTATCTACACCGAAAGGTAAAAAGTGTTAATCGATTACAATTCGATTACGATTTTAGAATAGGAGTTCGGATAAACCGTTTAAATATACTGTAACTACGAGACTCGTCCAAAAAGTAAGAGTATTGAGCCTCTAATGCTTAATGGGATTTGTTTTATCAAAGTTGTGTTCAAAGAACTTGTACGAAAGCAGAAGTACTCGTTTAACTCTTTAATCAAAAAAGGGAAACGTTAACGAAGGAATGACAATGCAAGTCTCTACACAACCAACGCCACAAAGCAACTCTTGGACTCATTCGATTGGGACATCATCAACCACCCCGCTAACAGCCCTGATCTGGCATCTTCAGATTTTCAACTTTTCACTTCTCTGAAGTCGTTTATGGGTGGAAACTAGGGCTGCCAATTATCCGAGTATCAAATATATCAAATCCGGATCCTATTGGTAGCCCTAGTGGAAACAAGTTTTCGGTCGACGATGAAGTACACAGTGCTGTTAAACAAAAGGCCAAAGAAGGGACGAAGGTATAAGAAAACTGATCCCTAGGTTCTCATTGGGAAGAAGGCGACTGCGTCAAAAATAGATTTTAGTATATATTTTTTTTGAGTACTCTTAATTGTGGACGTGCCATGTACATTTTTTAAATACTATTCGAGGTTTCGTTCTTTATCAGGTCAAAGTTTTATTTCTTTTACTTAGACATGGTTATTTTGCGGTAAACGATTCGTGCAAAATATATAAAGCAGGTTCGTAAAAACCTAAACCTTTTGTGGTATTTACTTTCTTCTAACTAAATAGTTTCTCGAACAATAAATAAATTCATTCTTTCAAATTTCCTTTTTAATGTAGGTACGTCTACTGCAGCATCATCGTAGTGATTTTTGCCATGCAACAAATAAGCATTCAGAATCAATCCCCAATTGAAAATTCTATGACCGGGCCATAAATTCTGCATTTTATTTTAGTAGCAGTCCTGGTAATCAACATCATCTCCATAGAAGTATAACACGCTAACATTTTAATGCCCGTTACATTGTGGAGTAAGTGGCAGTAAAAAGTAAAACACGTAAGATGTAAGAATAATGCGAAAGCTATTTAAATAGTAGTAAAAACTTGTTTACGTTGAAAAGGCAATGTTGAGCGACTAACTACGTTTAGAGAGCACCGAATATTTCATGGTTTTAATACGGAGATGTGATGAAAAATGCATAGCATTTAGTGAACTTAAAGGTGGAACACAATTATAACGTGCTTCCTTCTACGAACGGTTAAGCACCTGCCTTAGTAAATAATGGTGAGATTATCATGTAATATTAAAACAACGTTCCTACTGCGCGGCCTTCTGCAAAGGATTCCACCAACGAAAAGCCTTCTTTAACCTTCGTTACTCCACAAAGCTACCAGAATCATCTTCTTGCAACATTTGCCATAATTTTATCATACCGTGAGTTCAGCTAAGATGGAATATTTACTTTTATGTCATTCATGTATTAATATGGATACCAATCATATATATCACCGTACTGTTCCAGATAAAATGCAACATAGGATGAAACGTTAATGAACTTTTAATCTTTACTGATGTTTACTAATGAAGAAGAAATTCGAATAGTTACTTTGTACAATTCTGGTTTGTGATATGTTCGCTAATTTATTTCCGAATTGTTCTGGAACAAATCCTTCCACAGTTTCGAGAATATTTACACAATTTTAAATTGATGGATGCTTACATATGAATCAGTAGAAAATTACAAGATTAAAAAGTTTTTTTAACATTGACAACCTATATTGCATTTTATCTGAAACGATGATATACCGTGTGTCTGTCTTAAAGGTGTACATAGGAGATTAACATGGGAAAACAGTTTTTGGCGTGCTGTTGCTCGGTGTTCTACCGAATAACAATGATTGTAGTACCAATCGAAAGATATCATTTTTCTGAATCAAACAATGTAACATACATTACAATTTAGTAGTAATTTGGCTCAGTAAATTAATTTTAAAGTTTTGAAAATTCTCCGATTTATTCAATTTTCATCGAAAATAAATGTAGTCACCTATGACTGTTTTGTTTTGATTTCTTTCAAGCTATTTAATTGACGTTTACAAATTAATTTACGGAACCAAATTATAACTGAATTGTAATGTATTTTACATCGTTTGATTCAGAAAAATAATATCTTTCGATTGATACCACAATTTTTATTGTCCAGTAGAACACCGAGCTACAGCAAGCCAAAATCTGATTTCCCATGTTAATGTCCTATGTACACTTTTAAGATAGACACACTGTATACCGCTAGCGTTAAAGCTAGTAACCAATTACTAGTGTACTAACATGGAAGCGAGGAACGAAGTGACGAGCTTTCTTCGCCATTATACTGACATGCAAGCGAGGTACGAAGTGACGAGCTTACTTTACCAATGAACTGACATGGAAGCGAGGAACGAAGTGACGAGCTTTTTTGCCATTGTACTGACACATAAGTTAGAATTAGATGCAGTAACAGCTTTATAAATAATAAATAAAACATAGAAAGCTTACTTAGGATCAGCAACGCGGCCATGCACAGCTAGTTATGTATAAAGTATAACAAATAAAAGTTTCTGAATTCATTTTGAAGGCATTTCATTAATTAAGTGCTATTTTGTCTTTTCAAAAGATTTACTGCAATTAAAAATTTAATTAGTAAAATCAATAGATAATATAATTTTGTAACTTTAATGTTCCTGATGCTGTCGTAATTAGGCCTCATTGTTCGCAAATTTCAAATAGTTTGATAATATCAATTTGTAATGAATGGCATTTAAATTCAATTTTGACACTCTATACATAGCAAACATATTGGCAAATAACAATCCCCGTATTAATTCTAAATGCAAATGATTTTACATATTCTGAATTATGCAAAACAGACATTCAAACAACAATTTCCATATAATTACATCAGCCAGACAACTCAATTTCCGCGGTGTAAGCTTCGGCATTTGAACCCTGATTAAAAAATAAACAACTTTTTTATTTAATGGACATTTAAATATTTATTAAAAACAACAACAAAAGGTTTCATAAATTATTACGTTTAGGGGTTAATTAAAATGGATCAGCACTGAAGGTATATTGAGGTCAGTGATCAGATATCAATAAGCAGAGTGCATTACTTCCCGATATCAACTGTCGCTATCAATTCTTGATAGAATAATTACTTGTTATATATTATTAGCGTCATAGTCAGTATCGCTGAATCGAGGAAAATAACGTGTAAAATTAAATGCGAATGCCGCGATCAAATTTCAATGTTTCCACAAAACATTGTTGCGGGTAGTTCATTGCAATTAACGAATTAGCAGGGGCGGTATTACTGGCCCGTTCACAATAAATATTATGGGAGAACCCTTATTGGTTGTAACGTTATGTAACACGTTCCACACGCGCAGGGATACATTCAGGGAATTCTATTCATTTATTGTATTCATTGTTAATAATTGTTACATGTTTGCGATTAGCATTGCCACTGTTATATGCTTTATACGTTTCTGCTGCTTTTTGTAATGTTAATAAGGTAAATAGCTCCATAGTAACGCATTGGACTGTGGATCGTAAAATCCACATTTCGAATCCTACAGCAGACAGTTGCCTTTTTAACTTTACCCCTGTGGTTTTCCTTCCACTAACATTTTTGGAGGTATGTTACTTGAACATGAAGTATTTTGGGTTAAAAAATACAAATACCTACAAGTACTAAATATTAGAAAAGTATTTAAATTGCTACTTAAGTACGAAAGTATTTAAGTACTGCCCAGTTCTGCAGTAAAATTTATTGCAATTTTTTCTCTACATTTTGTGTTGAACATGTCAAATTTTGTATGTTTTTTCCGCTTACAAAGTTCTGGTCTCCAGGAGAAATAATTCTAAAGTAATGTCATATATTTCATGCCGGACGCGCGCACATAAATGTAAATAAAATAATGTTGCATTAGAAAGAAAACCAACAAAACAAGCATGTGTGAATACACAACACAATGTTTCTGTCAGAGCACGCAACTAAATTTACTCAGTTAGCCACGGCGGTCGGGCGGCGCTGCTATCGATTCGGCAACTCTCGGACCCTAATGGAAATGAAAGCGCAGAGTTAAAACCGAAACGTTATCGCTTTAACACTAAACGAATTAAAATTTGATTGAGTTAATGGCTGTGATCCCATATCACACAAACGAACAATTACGAAATGGATTGTAAATTTACAAAAGAGAAATTAAAAGTTTTGATACAGAGTGCGGCGACGTTATTAACTAGAGTGTTGTTGAATCTCTCCCCTCCATCTCCCCACCTTACCGCGCCGTATTTACGAGTATTCGCGCCGACACCCCCGTCCAGATTTCACTTCATAAATATCTGGAAAATTTCACTAACTAAAATTATTCCACTTTTTCGCGAACCCTTTTCATGGTAGGTTCGTGGCTCCTCTTGTGAGATCCCTACCCATCCAAGACAATATATCAGTAACAGAATGTTCGAAGCAGCCAAGTAAATTCACTTAACTCTTGTAAGTCTAAGATCAGCTTGCAGCGTTGAAACACTGCGAGACTTCTCAAGTTGCAGAACTGAATTACAGCGAGATTCACGAAGCATTTCCGAAACAATTTTACTTACTTGCTAATAGAATAACAAATAACTCGGAATCCTACCTTACATGCAGCGAGGGCGGTCGCTTCTCTGCGTCTGCCCACACGGAAACCTGGAACAAACAACAAACGTATTACTTTTAATAATTTTCAGAAGAATACACTCTGACTATAAAATGTAAGTCTACATGCATATCCATGTGTTTTCCATTTAATTTCACTAATAGTTATTTGTATAACTGGTGCTCATTAATATAAATGTTTCGGGTATCTTTCTTGTGACATTCTAGTAAGAAACCCGTACCTTAAAAAAATACTGTCAAGACCAAGAAAACCATGGAAAATAGAAATGAGACAAAGCAGAATGGGAACAAAAGGCGTGATGAGTAAACGACGAGAGTCGTAGTAGTTCAAAAAAGATAAACAAGTGCTGAAGTTGCAGCATGATCGAATCAAAGGCTGCAATATTTTGTGTTGAACAAATGACTATCAACACGTGTTACACACTATTTTTTCTACTCCTGCAAGATAAAGAAAACATCGAGAAATAAACATTTCTTGTAATGAGTATCTATGATTGGTGGTCAAGAAGCTAAGAGCGCTCAAGTTTACAGTCTGTATCTGACGGTCTGGGGTTCGAGTCCCGCACAATACATCTCGAATTTTAAAAATTATTATAATTCATAAATCTGAAACGACCACATATGGGGCAGAGTGATTCGGAGGTCACTATAAGCCGACAATCTTTTGCATTTGTCTGTTGAATTACCATTGCAATGTCGCTAATGCAAGTTAAACATTCGGTCATTGAAACCGGTGGAATTCTGGCCCTATGCTCCGCGATGGGAGAAAGAGTAACAAATGATGATCTATGACAAAAAATAATCATTTATTATTAAACAAACTTCTCAATTTGTCGTCGCCATTCTGATATTTCTTTAAATTTGTATTTGACTATAAAAATTACAAAACTAATGAAAATAGTCAAGTTTTTAAATGACTGAAACAGCTAACGAAGTACTATTCGATTTACTGCCTGATGATATAAACAAACAAAAGGTACCCGAAGTACAACATGTATAAGTAACATTCGTTCTTAAGATGCCAAAATGTACTGCTATATAGAGTAGCTTTCAATATGAAAAACAAACCCGTATATTTTAAGAGGTATTTTGTGAAGAATTTTTGACAATTATTGTCAAATTTGAATAGTTTTAAAAAACCATTAATGATGTGAAATTAACAGTTCCATATATGTTCAAAATTCTCAAGTAATTAACAATTAATAAGTTACACGAAACATATGTAATAATTCATATGATAGATTTTCACCCAGAAGAAAACTGAATAACAGTCGATACGTCGGTCTTTAAATAATTTTAAATATATTGACTACAACTACTAGTTGGTTTATTTAACAATTTAATCTAGTCGAGAATATTTCCTTCATGAATATTGTTATTATAGTTATCAATAGTGTTCGTGTTAAGAAGAACGTAACGTGGTAGGTAAAAAATTGAACCAAAACAAATTGTAAGATGACTACAGTTTTTTAGTCAATAGTCCTATTAACTCGTTAAGCAGCATGCAGGCATTAGTGAATTAAAACAACAATTTACTGCAAACTAATGCTATAAACTGCTCTGTTTATTCCATCCATCCATCCACATTACACTGAACTGCTAGCCAGTGTGGAATACTGCAACATGCATGGATGTATCACGCATGCATGTTATTTAAAACGAGCAGAAAAACGTTGTGGTGTGTGTGTGTAGTGAACATAGGCGGCTGTGACTCGCAGTGAGCCTGACGGCTGACATGTTGCGCGACATGTTTCTTTCTTTTCAATTTTATTTCACAAATTGTTTTTGTTTCTTTAGGAACGAATTATAATATGCGGAATGGACGGTAACCCACCTTGAATGGCTTTTTACGCATATTAAAAACATAAATAGGTGGAATTGCACCATGGTTTGCCAGTAGCTGTTGTAAGCCAGTTCTTAGTGTTCTCTATGTAACTCTGTTTTCTAATAAGTGTTAAGGTGAACATACGCTATGAAATAATTATAAACTGATAAATGATATTTGTGTCGAAGACATTATGCTCGTAAGGTTAACTTCAGAGCATACGATCGACCTTTATCTGTAGATACATGAAGGCTGAGATGAAAATTTAATAAATTAAATAAATATAGATATTAGTTTTATTATATTTGTGAAAACATTTTAATTATTATTTTAACATTAATTTTATTTTTAAAATCCAAATGAGCAAATTTAATTATGACAGAGATTTATTACATTTTATAATTTGTTTAATGTAAATATATTTTTATTTTTAAATTCTATTAAGCTATGTATATAAATTAATTAAAATTGCATAATGCTTCCGGCGAAATGATATTATCCTGTACATGATGAATATTTTTATTAATATTTTTTTTTTTTTAGTTTTTAAATGATTCATGGTATGAAGATAGGTGTTGAAAAACAAAATTAAAACAATTGATGTTTAGGTACAGGTACATCACTGCATGCAAATGTTAAAAGTAGCCACGTCATATGTTTGCTTGACAGCAGCAGAATCACCAGCAGTATTACTGGAAACAAACAAAGTATTATTGTATATTTTCCAAGTTATCAAACAAGAACCATACAAGACGTCAAGTTAGAGCAGCGTCAGCAGCGCCATCACCGCGTTTCACTTGAACGGCTAAATTTCAAAATTGATAATACCGGAAGCGGCGACACGTCCAGTGCCGACAATACAAAGTCCGGGCGAAGTATCGCTGTAAAAACTTCAAGTCTAGAATCTGGAATAAAGTGCTGGGGAACATTTCGCGCCATTTCACCAACAGAAGAGTGTTCAGTACTGCCGCATATGTCACGCTACTTTAAAAATGACTTGTTTTTATCGCTGCACAAGATCTAGATTTACAGACACTGAAGAGCGGAGTGAGGTTATGTATGTATGAATATGACCACATGGATCTGAACTTGGGCGGTAAATCATTTCATGTTAAACAAAATTCGCATTACTGGTTGTACGATTTACTCTGCATTTTTGATTTACCTTTTCCGTTATTTATGATTTATTTTGTATGTTTTTAAACTTTGCAATGAAAATTGGATTTTTAAATCAGTTCAGAAAACGAGGTATTAACAAAATAGACCACGAGTTTTAGCTTCGGTAATCTGAGGATATAAGACGTATTTTCAAAAAAATTACCAAACTTTTTTGTAAATACTTCCACTCGTAATTAGCCAGTAAATAATCGTGTTTTCTTTGTTAGTTGTTATGACATTTTCTCTTATATCCTCTACTTACCGAATAATTCGGTAAATTCTACACAACTTTTTTTTTCTACAATCGTTAAACAATATCGACATTGTTATTCCATTTTTGGTTAGGAAAAAAATAAATTAGGTAAAAGAAGTAAATAATGCATTGGATTTTTCTGGTAAAAACCTTGCTAGTGCAAATACAGTTGGCATATACGTACATACACTTCAACTTAATCACCATAAACGTATTCACTCTGCAGACTTTATGTCAAATGTACTCCATATGTCAAATGTACTCCATGTGTCAAATTATGAATTCTTTGAAAATGTTTATTTTGTTCATAAACGTTGTCATGATTACGGTGACATGGGTAACTACAATTTTACTGAATTGTTATAGGCGTGACCAAAGATAATTTTGTAAATTAATTTTTTTCTACAGCTTGACATTGTTCAACGATTGTAGAAAAATATTGTGTGTATCTCGTCGGATAGAGCTTGTTCGGTGCACTTGTCGAGTTGTCGAGTTCAGATCTCTAAAGCACTAAATAACAGCTCTGCTAATATTTGATAAATATAACAGGTTAGTATAGAACTTCAAGAGTTTGAACGATTTATTAAATGAATTTTGCAGAAAAACTAAAGTTAATATTAATTGTTGACATTACGTTTTAAATTTGCAAACTTTTCAAATTTTTCCTATTGTTTATTTACATTCTATTTTGTTGCCATAGTTACAACTGAATAAATATAATTTTGAAAAATAATTCTGTCAGTTAAAACATTTTCTAGCTGAATCTATTTCGTACTAGTTTGATTTCCTATGGAAATTTACCTTCTGGAATATTTAGTTTTTATTGCTATTTAAAAATCACCACTCGTCTTCGGCTCGTAGTCATTTTCGTAGCAATATAAACTCAATAGTCCAAGCGGTAAATTTCCGGAAATCAAACTAGCACTTAATAGATTATGTATGGCATATTGCATTTTATCTGGAACTTACATACATTGGTATCCATAGTAAATTAGCAAAATACTATTTCGGGTGGGAAGAGAGCTGTGGAAATGTGGTTACAAAATAAAATAAGTATTCACCATGCTTTTTGCCTATTTCAGAGCGTGACAAAATGACAGAGTGTAGCAATGTACATGTACAATATTCCCAACTTTCGTCTTGGATCATATTCCCGAGACACAACTTTTTGTTCCGTATAAAAAATGAATGTATTATCCAAGCAATAATGTTCAAATTTTACTTTACAATATTTCTTTCATATAGCTGTTTCAAAATACACAAAACGATGAAATATCAATATATAAAATACATAACATATATTCAAAAACTCCGAACGTATCTCAATATCAGTGTAGGTCGATCTCAGCGCGCCGATGTTTTCTTTATGTTGAGGCTTGCGTCTCTGTTTCGCTGTTTCACCGTGGAGCGCTGGATTCGCCCGCTACACATATTTTTTTAACGGGGCCAGGCACCCGGAACGTGTATTTTAAAATCACGTGATGCGAATCGGACCGATCGGGGTAGGCTGCGGCTGGAGTGCCGCTGTGATATCTGATAGATTGTAGGCTGTTTCCTGGGGCCGACATTGACAGGGTAACACGATATATACTCGTTTTGTTCTCTTGAAATAGACAAACCCACCAAATATTATACATATTCTGTACTTGCTGCATAATGTACAATTCTCATCTCAGATTAAATATTTATCTACAGGATGTAACATAAATAAGCACACTAAATTTAACCAGTGATAGAACTCGCCGAGAACAAAAATATTTACTAACAAATTTTTTCTTAATCCCATTTTTTAGCATTTTTACCACCCCATAAATTGTCGAGTCGTTCAGGTATTTTTATATAAGGTTTGTTCCAGTTTAAACTGTGTGTAACGGATTTGTGATTGTTTTGAACTGTTTGACAATAGGTAAGTAGTAGTCACAATCTTGTCAATGGTGTATTTGGAATGGTATTTCGTTAGTGAACATGTTTCCGACAGTCAAAAACTGTCACAAGTGCCAGGCAGAAACAAACCTAATATCTATGGCAATGGTAATGTAATTATTGATTTTGGCAAATGTCACTGCTCAAATTTAATTGGGACGTTTTCCAAATCACCATCATACGAATGTTTTTTTTTTTACATGATTCAATATCTTCGAGATCATCAACTTTCAAGCCAGTTCAAGATCGTGGGAGATTTCACCCTGATCACATAGCAAATATTGAATATGTGTTTCGGACTATGGCCACAGTTCTCCAGAGTCTACTACCGGCGAGCCAATTATGCACTTCCTTCAAGCAGTAAAAACAGTTACCTTGCGTGTATTGTACAACATTTTACTTGTTACTCATTTGTAAATCAAAATAAAAATAAAAAAATTATAACCAAGTCTTGTCAGTTACACACAACTGTTCTGTCAACAATTATTTGAAATGATTTCGCCTTGCAAGCATTACTGTGGCATCGTGCATTGTTTACTACCTTGTAAAATATTTTACCGGTTTCAGGAGATTAAACCTATGTTTACATGCACAAAAGTAGGCAGGGTAAGTATGTCATAACTCTATGCTGTAGGGTAATATTACCTTACTGATCTGTCAAAATAGTCAAGAAAATGAAAATAAAACACAATGATAATATAACGCTATTTATTAATACACACGGAATTAAGGTTTTCAAAGCTTTACCTGCTGCGTTTCAAATATTTTCAGGCAATCAGCATCGCCAAAATCCACTTTTTATTTAGCCATTATGAACACATTGACGTTTAAGTAAAAATATTATTTATAAATATGATAGAAAACAAGTGTAACCATGGTGTGAAATAAAAACAAACAGACTTACTTGATCACTTTCTAAAATTATGACAGACGTTATTCATACAAGAATTTCATAAAATAATATTTATTAATGACACTAACGTCGTCATATTATGAAACCGGTAAACTATTGAACAAACCACGGATGTTATGAATCATAACAGGCCTTAGATGTCTTAAAATCTTCGCTCTACGAGCTCGGATTTCAAACTGACATCTGCGGCAGTTATGATACTCATAACATCACTAGGAATGTTAATAGCTATACAATGCAGCTGTCAATTAGTAACTTATAAAGATTAATTTTCAAAGACAATAGAGGGCTTGTGTAAGTGGTGTTTACAAGTGAGTAACAAGTAAATAGCATATTACGTACCGTGAACTGTAAGTGATAGTTTTTAGGTAGAGAATGTAGTTTGGGATGTCGAGACCCGTAGGGTCGAGATTTCCTAAACATTCGAGACCTAAAAAATCACTTGCAGTTCGAGGTTAGTAAGTTATTTTTTGCAATACCTGCGTAATTATAAAAAAAGGAAAAATAGGTATCAAAATTAACAGCTGTCAGATTGAGGTTAAAAATAAAATTTGAATGACATATATTTACTTACCATCTACCATGAACGGTAAGTTTCACTTACCATCCACCGTGGACGGTAAGTAAATGATGTAACTATGAAAACCAATTGTGCAATAAAAGTTCCACTTACTGAGTTTAAATTTTGTTATTAATGGGTAACTTACAGTACAGGTATTGCAAAAAAGAATTTTATCTCGAAATTTGGAAGATTTAGAAAAAAAAGTTATTAAAAAATATTGACGAGATCTACCATTGGTAAAATTATTTAATGTGCCTATTTATGTTATACCCTGTATAATTCTCTGCTCAGTTTAAAAATTTATATGTATGTCGATTCAAGATGAAAGTCCCACATAAAAAATGCATCAAAATTCGATTCCTCGGTTTCAGTGGCTCAACAAGCTCTCAACCTTTTTAATCATCAACATATCAACACCAACAAAATCACATTTACTTCAACAAACTCGCAACCAAAAAAATAATTAATCTCTCTCCAATTACAGGCAGTCAGGTATCACGCGAATGAAGACAGATAGGCTCTCGCTCGGCTCCTCCAACACGCGTAGCTATCGCGTTACATTTCCAAACATATTTCAGTGAAAACCTCAATTGACCCGTTTGACACGATGACGAGTCGTCGAGCAGGGGAAGAGTTCCAGTGTGTGTGTGTTGCTCTTCCAGTGACAGTGATGCATGAAGGCGGAGCAAGGCTTTATGACTCTGGTAAACATAATAATTTTTGCTGTTGCGCGAGTAAAAATAATAATGGGCGACACGTGATGCAAGATCATGCGTACGCATTATTTTAAGGTTAGAAGGAGGAATATTGAAGATGACGCTTGTCGGAAATGGGCGGTGAGTTATGCGGAAGTGTGGCGGATGTTCGATCGTTGCTTGTTTGTTTTGCGTGCTAATTTATATGGCCCACTTTTTCATATACATTTGTATTATTTTCGGAAGCTCGTTATCCAGCTTTCTTTTCATCGTTCGAGTCGCTTGCTGGGTGGTTTTAAATCACTACTAATTTTGTCTGCTACTTCCTCATTCCACCTGCTTCTATATTTCGTAGTATTCAAAATTAACCGCGCAATAGATATTCAAAATAAGTAGGTACGGACAGATGTCACTACTAGCAACTAGAGTGAAGTTCGTAGCTATTGACGGGTGGGCATCATCACTTGTCACTGGTGTCTTGTGTGTCGTATTTTTCATATAATAAATACAACTATTAGTATAATCTTTACATAGGTGGTGTAATCAAAAAGTATCGAGACTGGTGCCAAAAAATTCTGGAAACGGCTAAACGCAAAACTAGTGTGTCACGTCATATTAGCTCGTCTTGTTTGTTTACATCAATAAATAAGAGGTATTATAATGAAGTTATTTGTTTTAGGGCATCACAACTTGGGCAACAACAAGATCTTAACTCTCCTGATCTTGCTCCCGGTGAATTAAATAAAAAAAAAAAAAAATGGAACATAAAGATATTCCAATGACAATACCAAACTATAAGAAGAGGATTGAGATTCATTGTGCATGGCGTTACAGAGTCCCCAATCAACTTCATTTGATCAAATTTTAGAAAGAAAAGAAGTAATACTATTTCTAATATCGGTCCATAATGTTTAAGGTTCTTAATTAACATTGGACTTCGGACCGTCCGTCCTGACTATAATACACTGAAGCTAGTGCGATAAATAATTTTTTGAAAGCATCTTCATGGTGGCTATTTCTTTTACAGTTTCTCCTATCTAAAATCTGGTTCTTTTCAGCCTGATTTGAACTTGGGGAATATACAAAAGTCACAGTAGACAAGATCCGATGAGTAAGAGAATTGTGAAAAAAATGAGTCATGGTTTCTTCATCAGGAGAACGCTCCTGCCCGCACTGCACTCTCTGTCAAGAAATTATTGGTCAAGCATGAGATCCTTGTGTCTTCAGGAACCAGATTTGAAACAGTAGAAGAAATATCAACATCATGAGCATGCTTGCAAAATATGATTTGCAGCACTCTTTTAAAAAATGGAAAATTCGCATGGAGCGGTGTAGGGTTATAATGTTAAAATTGTGAAAACCCATAAAATAATTTATACTACAAATTTGATTATTTTATAGTCACAGCGGGGGTCGAAAAAATAATAAATTTGAAAGAAAATAATGAAAGAATGGAATAGATCAGGAACTGCATGCTGAATGTAGTGGTAATTATCACTACGAAACCCAGTTACTAGTCGGTTAGGGATAGGAAGTGTAATGGACGAGAATTCCACACTATCCAATACCCCTTAGGGTCAGTGTTGAATATCTATTAGGATTCCTCGTACCTAAAAAATTCATTGAAATTCCAAAAATATTGTGACTGAATATGAGATGTGGAATGCTATAAAAAATGCATGTATGAATGTGATTCCAACATTTGTATCGAAGTGCCGCAAAATAGCGGCTGTTATGAATGCACGCAGCGGTCACTCTTGATATTTAAACAATGCATTATTGGTCAATAAAAAGTCTAAATTTAATCGTGTATTGCGAATACAATGGATAAACAAGTATCAAAAATATTTCATTTAAATTTTACCGGTACTGTATTTTTTCCCTTTAAAGACGGAATTAATTGTCAAAAAAGTGAAGATTTGAAATAAATTTAACCTATTCAACAATTATTTAAAAAATAAAAACCATTTTAGCTAGTAGAGACATATCTTCTAACAACAACTGGAAGTATTTACGACTAATTTAATAGATTCGCAGCCACCTAGAGCTATAAAAGTAACTACATGTTATGTGACCATATGGTGACGCTAGGCGTTAAAGGGTTTTAATTTAAAATTTTTAAAAATATGTGTACATATAAAACTATTATCGCTTGTCACACCGCAACAGTGTAACATGTACCACAAAATAAACTTGTCCCAAAAACCCGCACCATATTTCATAACCGCCGAGTGATAGATCTCGTTCGAGCTCTTTATCTTGCATATTAGATACACACGCAGTGCAAGAGTCACAGGTCTACGCCGTGTCCGCGTGTCGCGCCATAAATCCACGCGTCACCGCAACGCAACATCCGCTGAATACAGAATCGATCATTTATATCGCTTACATCAAGTTATTTGAAGACAGATTTCGTGGAGGCGACACACTCAAATAGTTTCATTAAAAGTTAGTTTGTTGGTGCTTCTTAATATTTGTGTAAAGAGTGAAATGAATACCTACGTTTATTAGCAAGCGATGCACAAAAGACAGGTTATCGTTCGTGAACGCGCATAGCTGGGAATGAGTTTGCTTTAGCGTGTAATTTGTATTTTCCTTAATTAAAGGTCGGCGCACAATTTACTCTGAGCTCTCCTTCCACACTGCATAATCCTATTTGTGTGGATAACTGTCTCATGTAATGTTATTTACCGTTGAATTTTATATTTCCCCACTACTACTGTGCGAGATTTACTGTTCGTATCACGCGGATTAAACAAATGCCACCGGATTTTTACTAGTTTTATTTGATTTACTGTACGGTGCCCGTATTTATTCCAGTCGCACTCTCCGCGATATTTCATTTATTAAAGTAATTTTAATTACTTTCTGATAATGAGGCTCAAAAATAGGTACAAATTAATACAATAATAATATTTTAATGTTTTGATATTGTAAAATATCGAAACACTGTCACTAGTCTTCACCCAGTGAAATCGGGTGTATCCCAAGGAAGTGTTATTGGGCCAACTCTATATCTTTTGTATACTACTGATTTTGCAATAAACCATAAACGAAATATGACAAATTTATATCAAAATCGTGTAACACATATGGAATAATTAGTAATAGTAAAGTATTTTTTTTCTTTTAAATATTTTGCAGTAAATGGATATAACGAATTGAACATATTTTGACGTCACAGGTACTTGCATTGTGGTATTGGCCAGAAATATGAAAATTGCAAATCGCGCGTCTGCCGCTGCGCCCAACGCCTATTGTGGGCTAAAATAGAACTACGAAAGGTCATTTTATATATTTGTTTGTTGGTATTTAAGATTATAAGTGTTGGGCTTCTATTACTTGTTTCATAATGTTACTGTTTTATTATGCTGTGTTGAAAATCTATTGATTAAAATTGTGTGTTGAGGTTAGGTTACATCACTACTAGCGCCACTGTTCTCAAATATTTGTTGTTATTTACTCGAATATCAAGTAAAATACTCTTAAAGTTGTCAAAGGAATTTTGTCTTAGTTTATATTAAGTTTAATTATTGTAAATTAAGACATAATATGAAAATATTATTTTTATATTAAAAAATATATAATATCTACTATCATGGAAAATCGTTGTTTTAGTGCCACTAGAGTAGTACCTGTGACGTCACACAAACGTCACACAAACTTTGAAAAATCATATCTGGGGTAATATATGAAATTTTCACATCGGGTTTTTACTGTTCGTCATATATTCTAATAGTTTCATAAAAATTTTTTTTAAAAAAATTGGTTTATGGGCCCATTATTGGCATTTCATTCGAACTCAAAATTGGCTTTCCATCTTCCATAAACGAATCTGGATCTAATCCAGTGTTGGACAATTAGAGCTAACGAAAGTAAATCCAACTTTATAATCAGAAAAGACACAATGTCCCAGTGTATTTATTCAACTGTCGACTACCTGAAACTAATGACGCCAAGTATCTAGAAATATAGCTAAACTGATATCTGACGTAGTGTATACTTATTTGAACCAAACGGAAGCAGTTGGGTCCGAAGCTATTAGCTCATCGGCAGTAAATCCATTCTCTCCACCAACAACAAATTGCTGCTATATAAAGCAATATGGAGGTCGGCAAACACCTCCAATATTGAAATCAAAAATCCTATCTATGGTTCTCAATGCTTTAAGGGTTGTCTGAATTATTCTACAAGACTTAAAAATGCCTTCAGTTAAAGAAGAAATCCGCAGACTGAGGGAAAACTCATTCAAAGACTAAAGTTGCACAAAAATAAACGAGCCGTGAAACTCGTGCACAAAAGAAAAATGTTTCAATGTACATAGTTAGCAGAGAGCGTAAACCTATTTCAATTTCCAAATATTTGGCGTCTGGGTTCTGTATTAATCTCTACTAATTCATTACGTTCACAATCCCAGTGAACATTTCTGTGAAACCCACTCACCGAATACAGAATTCAATCTCATAATTTAATCCGCACAATAATCAAACCAGCACCTGCACACAAGTGCACATGCACCCGTAATCCACCGTCCATAAAGAACAGGTTCCAATCAAACTGTCAGCAAACATCTCAACTCAAAGAAACCATACGTTGTTTGTAGGAGTATGTGTGTGTACAGGGAACCACAGTCGTTGAAAGGTTCCGTGCATAAGCAAGCAACTTCACTGGTGCTGGTGTTGAACTGGCGTTCCAAATTAAATTATTTGAGGAGTGACGTGCTGATTCGCAATGTGCTGTTTGTAATCATTTATTAACCCTACGTTAACTTCAACACAATCACACAAATATTTTAATATGAAGGATTCACTCAATGCTATAATTGCATGAGATATTTTTGGAACGGAATGATAGGATTCACAAGAAGTCGTCTATAAAAGAAAAAGTACAATAGACACAGGATAACATCAATAATTTAACCTCCAAGGACAATTAAGCCAAAATCCCAATTGAAGTTATTCAGTAACAAAATGATAGTGAACATTTCTCAAGGGTAAAGGTTTGATCCCAAACCCACCTCTGATACTGTTTATTAGTAAAACAAATTGATTTACAAATTCGAAAGAATATTTTTTAAAAAATTTAAAATGTTTTACCACCATGCACACACAATGGGCGATACACTACCCCAAATATTGTGTACCGTAATCATCATGTTAAACCCATTTTTATTGGGTAATAGCTCTGTTAACGCATTCGACTGTAAATTATGATATCCCATAGCCGACAGTTGCCATTACAGCTTTGCCCTTTTGGGTCCTCCTCCACTAATATTTTTGGGAGATAGTTGCTTGACAAATGGTACAAAACTTTTCCCAGAATATTATTGCCCATCAACAATACTTTACCAAAGAAATTAATTACAAAATTAATTCATTAATTTTAATATGGAGATTGGTTATGGGAAAGAAAGACTTGGGAATATACATATGTGGGAATTACTTTTTTTACGACATGGTAGGAAATAGTGAGGTTCCTCTCTAGAGAGGAAATTATAAGAAGTGTTACCAATATGAATGTTATTTACAAAAAAATTATTACAATAATTATAAATAAATTCCTAATTTGAGTGAAAATCCTTATTTTAGTAATATACATAATTTAAATTATCTTACAATTATGTCTTATATTTTTCTTTTTCTTATTAAATCACAATTAGACAACTTATTAAAGATATTTAAGATTGATCCATTGGCAACACTGCTATACCGCCTTGTGTCTGATAACCTAACTTTTAACGTGTCAGTTTGTCAGTTGTGTTCGCAAAGTGTATTTTAGGTTTGAGCAAATTGTTTTTAGAAACATGTTGTGAAAAAAATGTTGTGTCTAACACGATAGGAAAGCTCTTCTTCCAGTCTCGTTCGAAATGCCTCATGAGCGCAGCGAACTCGAGGGGAAAAAAGAAGCGCTTTCCTCTCTCGTTTGACAAATAACTATTTTTTTAAGTGTACCTTATCCAATTAACGATATCTGCGAAAGTAGTAAGCTACACCCAAAATTGGTAAATAGCATGATGATATATTTATAATTTTTATTTGATTTATCTAAAAATCTGTGAAACCCTGCTGGCTTAAATGTAGCAACATCAGCAGTGGTCGAAACCCAGGTCTCTCCCGCTGCACAGGTGACGTGGCAATCCCGCTTGTGGCACATAGCACGCTACACAGGTGCACGCTGCACATTAGTCCCGAGTGTTTACTGATGAATTAGCGTTTGTTTGCAATTGGACCTCGCACGGAAATGTAGGAACTAGAGCGAATACAGCGCAGTGCAACCGGCAGAGACGGTAGGGATTGCAAAGCCGCTAAGAATGTTGTCAAGCTCCACGAGACATGTTGTGGCAGCTGTCAGGATATTGAGAGAGGATTATTTGTTTGATTTATTCAATAACTTTAACTAGATTTGAATGCTGATTTCAACTTGTAACCAGGAGTATAAGTAATATATAAACGCCTCTTAACCTAAAAATTAACTAAAATATAATACTACAAATAATAAAATGAGATTCAGTTAATCAAGTAAATTTCTGTAGCAACAATGAAGCAGAGTCCAGTCGTATCTTTTCATTTAATCGCGCAAGTGCTCCGCTGCGTATATTATACATGAGTGTGAGTAGTGGTTATACATACTTGTACTATGACAGGAGCAGGTACAATATAATATCCTTCTGTATGTACCTAACTCCTTGTTGTACATGTGTATGTGAGAGAGTGAGACAGAGACAGAGAACACAACGGTCCGAACACCAAACAATATAATCCAGTGTTTCTCAAAATATGACACACGACGTCATACCTTTAAAATATACATAATATTCTTCAGAATATGTCAATTTGATTAGTTGTGTCATACGAACATCTTGATTTTTATATCATCAAATTTTTAAAATGTATCTATATAAAAGTTTACCTATGTATATATTCGTATTCTGCGAGGTTTTTAAATCAGATTACGTAGAACACGTGTCATTCAACGCCATAGTTATAGTTAAAGTGATGGACAGCAATGTATTAAAGCTGCTTTAGCTACGATAGTGTGTAAAATTGATGTTTAGTTGTTAGCTTTAAGTTTGTAAAACGGATGATTAGTAACACGATTTCATTAGTCACGGGTTGCCGAGCAACAACTGATTACAATTTTTAAATACGCCAAATTTGCAAAAAAATTGTTATCAAAGCAAATTTCTCATTTAATATTGTGAACCTAATTCATAAATAAATGTATTTTTTTTATATTTACTGGATTTTTTTCATTATATCGTAGATAAAATATTGTATGATGCACATACGTAAATCATCTGTAGTCACTCAGGGGTTTTCAAAACAATCGCTACGCTCGTGTTTTAATTGAACCATTCGTGACTAAGACTAGCTTTATGTACTTCTATCGTAAATAACAATTTTTAAGTAAAAAGGTAAAATTTATATGGATTATAAATAATAGTTATTCCTAATGATACAAACAAGACATTAATTTTAATTTATTTAATACTTAATAAATTACATAAAAATGGTAACAATTATTATTTATAATTAATGTAAGTTATCACAATGTTTACTAATTAGTTTAAGTTGTGTTAATTACGAATGTTGGTTTTTAATTCAGTGTTTAACATGATCAGAATTACAACAAATTTTTATTTTCTGACTTTCATCTCTTGATGAATACCCAAGTAGAGTAGAAACCGGTCTAGGATGAAATAACTTTTTATAAAATTGACTGCAATCCAGAAATTGTTTTTATTTCATTGTCATATTGAAGAAGAAGACTTTAAATGACCTCTAAGTCGATGATAATTTTATTACAATTTTAAAATAATTAAAAAGTGTTACTTCCATCATGATTTCTTGTGAATTATAAATCTGATGTCGATTACTTTACGGCAAGTTAACAATTGAGGACCCTGACAAAATGTTTGATAAACTCTGTAACACTGTGTAACATAGTATCCATATGGACAAGTCCTAGTGCTCTAATGTCCTACTATGGGATTAACAAGTTCTGTGCGTTAAGCAGCCTACGGAGAGTAGAACAAATAGAATATCGCAGGAATACGGGATGACAGGCCTCAACTGATACAAGGATGCTCGTGTCTCGCGACGGCGCCGGGTTTGTAATACATGGATTGATTTTGTATTCGAGCAGAATGTGTGCTGTTCTGTCATACAACCCAAGGACCCTCTTCATCAACATTATACATTTTAAATATACCCACTTCTCGATTTGCTAGGGCGGGGTGTTCTTATCCAACTTTATATAAAGAGATTCCGGGATTTTTTAACCAATACAAAATTTATTATCTGCATAAATAGGACAAATTACAAGTCATATTTTAATGCAACAATATTTTGTAATATAATTTGAAATATAAATATGCTTAATTATTCCAAATTAATTACATATTTTAAAATATTATAATTAATGTTAAAATATAAATGAGATACTATAAAATTATAATGACAATATCGGTAAAATATCATTTTTAACACTCCGTACATAAAATTATTAATTATAATAATGGTTTTTATATTTGTTCATGTCATGAAATTATTGAAGAGTTCACGCGGACCATTTAGATAAAAAGCTAAACTTCAGTCCAAAGATTTATGCTATATAAAAGTGTCTTTAAATCCGGGAAACTACTAATAACTGATGGCAGATTATTCAAGATAATTTCAATAAAATTCAGCAGGTCTTTAAAAATTTTTACTGGTAGTAAACTGCAGGCAGTCAGAAGCAAGTCTTGATATAAAATTTTATATATCTTATATATATTTTCTGAAGGTTCAGAAGGAGTAATTCAACTCATAATTCGGACGCATTTTATAGACCCATCCCGTGTTAGAATCTTTATTACTGCCTTAGAATTTTATTTCTTTCGCTATCTGCTTTATAATGTATGGGTACACTTCTCGTATTTACGTAGTTTTATCAGGAAACAAGTCTCTGATTACAGCCGAGCATTTGAAAGAAAACTAGGAAGGAACAAATCTAATTAAAAGTGTAAATGAAAGTTCTTATCTCGTTCCTTGACAATGCAGTTTAAGTGCAACACTTGACGAAGAATACCCTGGAAAATTTACATTTCTCGGCTAGACAATTTACACATTCTTTCTATACTCTATACTGAAAAACCAAATCATTAGCAAACTTTTAAAACTTTAAACTTTTCAGAAAAACATAGCTGGAAGTCGATGTAACTTAATGCCACCTTATGAGGAGATTATGATGGCAAAGTGGATATCTATGCCATTAAGTACATGGATTGTAGGTCACGCTGAAAAGACAGATTAACATAACTTAAGTTCTATTCTGTTCTACTGTACTGTTAAATTTTAATATATCTTATAATACCAAAAAAATAAAAATATGATATTGAATATATTAGGATTTATAACAACAAAATTCTAAAATCTAGAGGAACAAAGTATTAATAGGAGTAGATGGTGGTTAGATAAACCTCACTGAAATTTAATAATACTGGAACAAGCACTAGCAGTGTAAATGCGAGCCGAGAGAAAAAGCGACCCTCAGGTATCTCTTTCCTCATCGTACAGATCATTCAAAAAGTTTATGTCGTAGCATTCATTATTTATAGAAAAACTAAATTTAAATGAGATAAAGAAATAATGGCATTGTTTCTCATTGTCAAATTGATGTATTTATATAAATTTTAATGACTATAATGTGAAATACTCTACATTTTAACCATTTGTATATGAAAATACTGAATTGTCAAAAGTTTTAGGTTAAAGTATTCATTACGTACCTAAAAAATGATAATTGCGTATTTGGTTGTCATACAGCTTTGCAAAGCTTTTTGCTACAATGTCGCACCTTTTTTTTTATTCAAAACACACTTAATTTTATGTTTCCATTTATAAGAAATAAGTAGCAGTTTCTTAAAATACAGCGACTAACTTTCGTATCAGCCTATACGTGACCTAACGGTAGTTATGCTAGGGCAGAATTGTTGGATAATGATGGAAATACCCTGATTCGTGATCCATTAAATTATTATTTAAAGGTCATTCGAGTCCGACCGCCACTTATTATTTATCCCATGTTTGTCCTGTTAGCGGGAATTTTTTTGTTAAAGTTTCACCAATATCATAGGTGAAATAGTTGTTCGACAGGTTTACTTTTGTTTAATTTCACCGTGTGAAAAAAAAAATCTTTATGTCGACCCTCTGTTCTACTCTATGGTTGGATCCATGACAGAATGCTCTTTTTTGGAGATCAAAATTAAGCCAGATAATAGTTATTTACTTTACAAGTGGGCAAAGTAAGGAATTACCCACGAGAGAAATTTTAGCACATGAAGCCGAAGGCTGAGTGGGATTATTTTATCGAGTGGATAATTCCATTTTGCCCACGTGTGAAGTATAACGTTTTATCCAACACCTCTTAATAAATGGAAAATTTATTAAAGAAATATTATTGACAGTGACATATGCTTTAAATTTTAGAATTAAAATGTCAATCAAAGTAGTTACCAAGGTGTTGTGTGTTATTATTATTGTTATAAATAAACAAATACTCACTAGTGATTTTCCTCAAAATTATACCCACTAGTGGGTAATCTGTTACTTTACTTGTTTAAAATTGCTATAGTTATAGAGCATTTATTGAGAAGTTTTGGATAAATAAATAAAAAACGTAATTACCACTTGGTAAATAAAGATTTTATTCCGATACGACAGTTACAATAATGATATTCATAAAAACATTGAATAAATAAATAAATAAATATATCATCACGCCTTTTACCCATTATGGGTGTGGCACTCTGCTTACACAGATCTCGGTAAGTGATATATTTGTACGTATGAAGTGCGGTTACCAGCCGTCAAGTCATAGCCCCCAAAATTGTTAGTGGAGAAACATTGAGTATTTATTATATTAAAACATTGTAGCATCGACACTAAATGACAGTGTCGTCAGGTGGTCTGGCATGTCGGAAAAATTAAAGTGAATTGCATCTCAACAATCCAAGTTAGTCAGTCGCATCTATGATACTGTAGAATGGTGTTACCATATGATTCATCTATTTTAATTCATAGTTATTTCAAACAGATTCAATATCTCTGTAAGATCCATAGTTCGATGTCGCCATTTTTTACCTTAACCTATGATCTCTCATCTACTAATATCCTCGGGCAGAGATTTGCGAAAGCAGAGCGCTAAAATGATTAGATGGCGCCCCGATAATATTATATTTATTTTTTGTATAAATTTAAAAAAGTTAACTGTGCCTGTCTGAATTTTGAATATAAGGAAAAGGAAACAAGGAAGTAGTGTAAACTCCCAAAACTATTCTTATTCAAACAACTTTTTTATACTGTTGGTTTTTGTTAAACATTGGTCAAGTTATAAATAAAGTCGCGTCGCGGAAACCTAAAAAATCTGTTTGGTTTTGATATGTTCGTACACAAGAGCACGCAACACGAACGACGCAACAAGGAAGTGGCAGGAGGAGAGAAGAAAGCAGGCACCAAAATCTCGTCATCGGAAGAATTTCTCGGTGTGTTTTTTATAAACACAATAACAGAGGCAAAGAAAACTTTATTGTTGTAGGACAAGTGTAACATATACCGTGACGGTTTCCCCATCACTACAGAGCGGGAAATCTTTAGGTCGACTGCGATGTATGTACTTGCAGACCAGGGATGGGTAAATGGGACGCATGGGGGCGCAGCAATCAAATACCTATTTATCAAAATTAAGCTAGACTGCCGAGTGGTCCATCACTCTATACTTCTCATTTTCAGCGATTATTTCACTCATTGCAAATTTGACCAATCAGAATGTCTCATTTTCCATTGTTGAGCATTTTAGATAAGTGAATAAACAGCACCATGCTGTTCCAAAGGTGTTAAATCACAAGATATTGGAGGTCAATCCACAGGTTCATATTATGCACTCATCAAATGTGTCCCTCAATAAATCGATTGAGACGCACGCTGTGTGACATGTTGAGCCGTCTAGTTGAAACCACTGCTCCTCCACATATATGCCTTTTAATTTGGGAACGCAAAGTAATCATGGTAATAGCGCATTCCATTGATTGTAACGTTCTGGCCGGTATCATTTTTGAAGAAATATGGACTAATGATTCTAACAGCCTGTTAAGTACTCCAAACAGTGACCTCGTGTTTATGAAACGCGTTTCAATAATGGATTGTGGATTTTTTTCACCCCAAAAGTAACAATTTTACTTGTTGACGCAGCCCCTTAATAACAAAACGATCCTCATAGCTGCATAAAATATTCGAAACAAATTGCATAATTTGCAAGCGTAGTTCTGGCTTAAGTCTATTTATGGTAAAATGGCAAAACCAAACT
Source organism: Poecilus cupreus (assembly GCA_963942605.1). Classification (NCBI taxonomy): domain Eukaryota; kingdom Metazoa; phylum Arthropoda; class Insecta; order Coleoptera; family Carabidae; genus Poecilus; species Poecilus cupreus. The sequence goes on from OZ012720.1 coordinate 32,836,693, forward strand.
GAGCATAAAACAGCTATCAGCTGTCAAATTGGCTGTCGCTGGAAAATATGTTGCCGATTCAAAAAACAAACCGCAAAAAAAAACACTCGTTATTACCGACTTTTTTTGAAAATTTACTTTAAATTAAAATGCCCACATATTTGCTATATAAGTATTTCCTACAGACCTGTTTAATTTTCATGATATGTATCTTTATATTTTTTAATGGAACCCGCTATTATTTTTTTAAAACACTCTTTCTTAGTTCTCAAATGATGAGTAGAGAAACTGTTCAAGTTTTTATTAATCCCCTATAATTCTATAAAAAAAAATCTGATGTGGCCAGCACATAACCTCCCGCCCAATACAACTCTTAAACGGTACAAAATAGTATTTGATGATAAAGAAACATACCTTCTTATTTGTTTATTTTCTAATTACATTTGTGAAATTTAATTTTCTTTCGTATTTTTATTTAATTTTTTGATATATATATTTCACTAAGAAAACAGCTTCTCAATCACAATGACATATGTCACATTTCGTAAAAAATTGAAAATTTTTAAGTGTTTCCATGGTGTACATGGAATGCAAGATTTATAAAAATTAATAAAATTTTAATTTCTTTATATTTTATTATCTCCAAAACTAATGAAAATTAATAAAATTAGTGTAATCATCTGTTTTGATTACACTAATTTAATTATTCTACATATTCTAAATATTCTACAACTTTCATAAATTGTTGAAAAATAAAATTTAACTGTGTTTTTTCACGGAAAACTTTTAAGGGTTTCAAGTAAACTGCTACTTCCGGTTGACTAATTTTATGCAAAATTTAATCAGCTCTTCATTAAAATATAAGAAGCAAAAATTCACAAAATTGTATTTTTTAGTACTATAGTATTTGAGTTATGCGAGACGAAAAAATTGCCACAGACTACACACACATACACACTCACACATACATACATACATACATACATACATACATACATACATACAGACATCATCGCGAAAATAGTAAAATCGTATTGTATGGACCCTAAAACGTGCTTATTCATTGAAAACTCACTACCCAATTTTTTGACCAAAAACAATACCTCCCTTACCTAGAGGTGTTAAAAAATAGAGCATGGTCGATTACGTTGTTCAGATATTTGAAGTGTCTGAATTCTTATACTGTTATATAAATATGTTTTAGAACAAAAAATGTGTCTGTCAAGCCAAGGGAAAATACGAGATATAAAATATGTATTACACACGATAGTTATTATTTGAAAGTTCCTTGCTCCTCTTCCATTATTAAAGAATTAAAATACATTAAAGAAATTGAGTTTAAATAATGTAGTATGTCTGCTGAGTTGTGCTGTCATCTAAACCAAAATTTATTTGGAAAACATATCTATAAAGTGTACAATTTATTAAGTTTCGGAGGATGTTGTGTCATGTATTCCTTAACTTAATTTATGATAATTAATCCAGCCCCGCAAAACAATAGTTGTTTGTACGTCCCTGCAGCCGAGGAAGCCCGTCGCGAGTATACGTCCAGAATATATACTTTATGAAAACACATAAAAACTATGGTTCATGTTTCATAACGTCGCCAAGGGGGCATTTGGCCGCTGAGCAAACAATCATCTTGCGAGTCGTTCGCTGCTGCCGCGTTCTTTACAATCAGTACGTAAAATCGAGGTATAAGGTATAACACACCTAACCTAGTTGTACACAGTCACAGTCTCTCAGTAGTACCAACACAATAACACACGCTCTCAGAGAGATGCAGACGTGTAGAATTGAGTAATGATCGTGGTAATGAAACTCGACGTCCACGTCCACAATTATTGAGTTAATGTCAATCATCTCAAAAATAATTTCCTGTGCAAGTGCGAAATAAATTACATCGCCAAAAATAACAGATAATTTCGTTACATCGGACCACTATTTGTTTTGTTTTGTGAAAGCTGCAAAAACGTAGCATTTATTTTAGTTATATTAAAATTTTCAAGTAAACTCTTTAAAACCGTTAATCTAGGAATTCTTGCGAAAACGCAGTTCAATTAACACGTGCCCCATTTACCTATCCAAGCGTACGCCCATGTAAGAAGTAATAGGAGCTAGGTGCACACAATACGTATTGGCTTATTATCTCGGGATTTCAGCCCAATAAAATATGATTGGTTATTGGTGACGCGTGCCGAGAGAGGAGAGTAGGGAACCTTTCTCTCCCTTTGTCCTGAACCCTATTTTAGCCACATATCCGTGTCTTTTCACCTCGGCCCCGCCTATCTCGACCAGCAAAAATACAGGTACTTTATAGTTACATTCTTTATAAAACAGTTTCCAAATTTATGATAGAAACAAAAATTCAATTATGGTAAACTCAATTATGAAGAAAAAGTAATATGAAGCAACTTATAATTCAGAATATAAATACCTGTTGACTACAAGCAGGCTACTACATCAGAGGATACTAGAAATAAAAAAATAATTACAAAGTTTAGAATAGGCAATGAAAAAATAAAAATTAATAATTACTGGACAATGACAATGACGGATATTGTGAATATACGGAAGAGACATTAAAACTATAAATCACTTAAGAAGAGACAGAAAACCTAAGAAATAATATATCTACACAACAGATTCTACACAACGAAAACTCAGACACTCATGAAAAAAGTGCATCGAAATGGATTAAATATACCATAACCATGTTTTATAGTATTATAAATAAATTAAATTAACACATGAAAACCGAAAGGTAACAAATAAATAAATAATTACTTACTTAATATAAGTAAGTAATTTTTTGGTAGAATATTAATTTTGTTTTTATTATTTTATTTAATATTACGCACATCATGTTTAATAAAAAAAATCAAATATACAAAAGGCAGTACTCCTCATAATTATTTAAATTCCTTAAAAAAAATACGCGATTCCGGCAAGCCGTCTAGGTTCCTAAGGTGCGCAATAATTGGTTGCTAGATTGTTTAATATATAGAAACGGAATTAAGCTGAAATTTTTTAGTTACAGAAATATCCAATCAAATCCCTGTATTTCTAATCAGGTAGACAGAAGTAACCAATCAGGTGGGCAAAAGTAACCAATCAGGTCACAATTACACTGATAATTTCCCCGGAAAATTATCACTTGTTGCTAAGTAACAGTTATTGACAGTCGGTTGACAGTTAATTCAATATTTGACTCATTAATTTCCAAATATATTTTCATGGATTGTGAATGAAAATAATAATAAGTAATCGCAAAAAATTTTCTCACCGAATATCTCTCGACCATTGATAAATACTTATAATTTCATCACAACTACCTCAAGAACGTTGCTTGGAGGTAACAGCCCTCCGCCTACGGCGTCGGGCGGTTACCAAGCTACGTTCTTTCAGTAACTGTGATAAAATTATTTCGAATTATCAATGGCCTAGGGATATTATAGCTAAAAAGTACATAGAGTTATCGGTCGCCCCGCTTCGCGAAACTTCACGCTACTGGACACTACATAATAGGACCCAATTCTTTAAACGAGAATTGTAAGAGAGAGAAGACATTTATGGTCCAATTACATTTAAAAATAAAAATACACCGTATATTAAAAAAATGAGTTTACAAATTCATTATGAGAACTTGGGTTTTAATTTGAAAACTAAGACTTTAACATAATCATTATAAACTATGTACATAGGTTTACATTAGTAAAGTAACATGAAGTTAATACATCTTTAACTAAGATGTGCAAGCAGACAAATTAGTTTCGAATCATTTCAAAATCAACTCAAGTGAATTTATTTTAAACATAAATAAACAACGGCCATGAAGCGGAAAACGCAATTTTTATCACTACCATTTTGTCTTTATAAATGGTGTCTGAAAATGATCTATATTATAGGCTATATATCGCAGAAAATTATATTAGGCAAGTGTGAAATGTTACCTATTACCCACGAGCTGTAAGGTTTTCACAAGAGTGTGGAATAATGCGGAATGAGTGATATAGTACGTAGTGAAATGGGACTGGTAGAAGTGGCATCTTGTGCTGGCGCTGTTTATGACGTCGACTGTCAAACCACGCTTCCAAGCAGGAAATTCACTCGTAGTTTTCCACCTAGCGCCATCTTTGTCTTACCCGGAGTGTTTATTTCCCTGCCGTTTCCGGTGGAAAATCAAATTTTGCGAATGCGACGGGTAAATGGAGAAAGAGTTCGAGCACGTGGTGAACAGCAAACATTTCACATGTTAGTGCATAATAGTCAAATATATTTCTGGTTATTATTGCAAAATCGATGGATATCTGCAAGCTGTAAATATTCGTGCAATTCAATTATCTCGGCGAAGGAAGTAAACTTCGCACAATTCGATTAGGGAGAGGTGTATAAGAAACACATTAAGTATATATCTTTATTAAATAACTGGGGTAATGCAATGCTAAAGTAATTTTGATGAGCTGCAAAGCAAATAAACTTGTAGAGCACCAACGTTCTTCGTCCAGAAAATTTAGGTCAAGCAAACTCAAACACAATTACGACGGCGGCGGCAACAAGGAAGAGCTGCCGAGGACGAGGACCGCAGCGCGGAAACGGAACCATCAGGCTCCTACCACTTGCACCCATCTCCTTACCTATTATTATTATTATTGCAGTCATGAAATTATTTATTTGCCACTAAAAAATCTGGTGTGGGCACCACACTACTTTCTTATACAAATAAATTAATTATTAAATACTCCTCCAAACTTAACTTGAAATTTATAACTTATGTATAATTTAAACATGAATAAACTCATTGCTGTAGTACGCATCGTAATTATGTCTTATATTTATCGAAATATGGCGATTTGTAATATTTTTCAAAATACCGAAATTTCCCCAAATGTGACTTAAAATTGTAAATTTTTTATTACATTTCTTTATAATATTCGCGCCAGGAAACCCACTGCAGCTGAGCGCATCCTCATATCTCTAATATTTTTTGAGATATGACGATTTTTTATATTTTCCGAAGAGCAACTTTGATGGGCTGTAACTCGAAAACTATACAAGATATCGAAAAATTCCTCCAGTATTGTGTTTTTCGTGTTATTTATAATAAATTAGTAAATTTTGAAAATTTTTGGAATTTTTTTCAAAATTTTGATTGGAGATATCTCGACAAATATGAAAGATACAGACGTGAAGTGTTCACCGATCGATTCAGCTCGACGAAATACATAAACCCTGAAAATTTCAGAAAATTCGGACTACCGGTTGAAATGTTAGAGAAAAAAGTTTTAAAATGGCCAAATTCAGGCCTATTGACTTTTTGGACAAAAAACACCATATTCAGGGTTTTTGCTCTAACTTTCCATCCCGTAAAGCGATTTTTATGAAACTTTGCATACTTACGTATTTCGACGAGCTGAATCGATTGGTGAACATTGCAAATCTGTATCTTTAATATCTGTCGACTTATCGCCGATTGAAATTTTGAACAAAAATACAAAAAAATATCATAATTTTAAAAATTTGCTAATTTGTTGTATAAGGCACCAAAAACGCTAGACTGAAGAGAATATTTATATATCTCGTGTAGTTTTTAAATTACAGGCCCTTAAATTTGCACTTCGAATAATACCAAAAATCGACGTATCTCGAAAAATATTAGAGATCAGACGATGCGCTCTGCTACAATGGGTTTCTTGGCGCTTATATTAGAAAAAAAATATTACAATTTTAAGTGAGGATATTCCCTGAGTTTCAAATTTTTCTATCAGTATGTGAATCTGTATTAAATGATTAATATTTACAGTTTCTGTTATTTGTTTGTTCCCATAGCAACTAAAATTAGTTTATTAAACATATAATTCAGTTGCATCCATCCATCCAAATTGGTCTTAACGGATTCAGTGGACGTCAAAATATTTCCGCACAAATCTCCTCAGCGATTTTTTTCGTGATTCCAGTACTTGCTTATACTTTGTGTAAGAAAGTAAAAATGAATTCAAAGAACATTTTCTGTAGTATAAAATAATACCTAGTAATAAATTGTAAAATATAGAGACTAAGAACAATCTAAAAATAATCAATTTAATCCACTTTATTATAAAACATTTACAATATTTTAATTCTATTATAATCCCGGTCTTCAAGTACGTTAATAGAAAATATCTAAATGTGTATTTTGAAAACTATATTATAATCATCAGATGCAAGAGGAATGAAATCAGAATTACACAACTCCAACATATAAACTTTACGCAAAAAAATTGTTTAAATAAATATATCCAACAATTAATTAGCTATAATAAATTACTAAATTATAAATTAAATAATTATTTTAATATATAATACGTATAAATAAGATTGAAATTTTTTTGGAGTAGACCTAGCTTAAAAGAATATAAAATTGATAAATATAGAAGTTTAGAGAGTGAATTTAATGTCTTAATCCAGGCCTAATATCAATAATAGAAAAACATCTAATATATAATGGCTTCAGAATTGTAACAGTTCCTTGGACTAATATAATAAAACTATCCCACATAATATGAATAAAATATGAGGAATTCATATTTTAAATCTGATTCAAATTATCTGCATTGACCTTAAAATTACAGATTGCAAAATTTAATCGTTTTTAAGCTAATATATTTGATATTTTTCTATCAAATTTACTAGATTATAAAATTTGCGTTTTATGAGACATTATCATAAAAATTTATATGGAAGATAAATAAAGTGAGCTGAATACACTTATAAAAAGAAATTTAAATTATCTTTTATAGTTTCCGAGATATAAACACAAACAATTTTTGAGAATTTTTTCTGAATTCAGTGCAGCATAAAGTTGCTCATATCTCAAAAACCATAGCTTATTTATTGTTAAAAATATTTTTTTTGTTAGTTTCAGGTCTAAAATATGAGGATAGGGTATAAAAATAAAAATTGGATTTTTATCGACTTTTACGCCATTTTCAACTTTTTGCTCCAGCAACTCTTTCCGTTGAGTTATTTCAATGAATCTTTACACTTTTATGTATTTCACCGAGCTGAATCCAATAGTTCAGTGTCCAGTAGTGTATCTCTTCTCGTTGTTGAGATACTCGTCGATTTTGAGTAAAATTTCAAAAAAATTAAAATTGCTGAAAATTTATTTATATGGTAATTTAAGCATGAAACTTTCAAAACTGGACACCGTTTTGTGATATCTCGCTTAGTTTATTAGCTACGGCGTTGCATAGTTGAAATTTTAGAACATTTTCATAGATTTTCATCATTTTTCAGATATTTTACCATAAAGTTTAAGTTCTTGATCCAATTTCACAAAGCACTCGAATAATCTAAATAAACATGAAGGTATTTAAATGTATTTTTATTGTATAATAAAATTATATTTGTTTCTAAACAATTTTTGCATATTTTGTTGCGTAGCAAATCTCTAATTTAAGTGCTAAAAAGCCATGTTTCAAATACGACTGTACAAACAATAAATTAGCAAATAAATTTTATTTTTAAACTAGCTTATATTTGTAGAAATTTCCCTGTGATGCGGCCCTGCTGCCACCTAGCCGAGATCAGTGAACACGAGCTCGCTGAATATCATTTTCTAATGCATGTGTGCACATCATATATAAGACAAGCGTTAATTGGCTAATTAGTGTAGATTTATAGGGAAGTCATACAGGAAACAGCCTTGTTCTACTTGTGTCTTCTATTCTAGGACTTCAAGGAAATAATATGTAGTGTAAATACTTCCACAAGTACTATTTATGATTGTGTTCGTAAGTAAAATAAATAAATTAGTTCTTGTTGTATATGTTTTCTCGGAAAATTGTTCAAGTACCTTTTAAGTTGTTTTATTCTTCCGCTAGAACTTCTGCTCATATTTCTACAACAAAAATATTCTTATTTTGTTAAAACTAAATAAACTGAATGCAATTTCATTTCCAGCTCAAGCAAATAAACCTATTTTTATAATAGTTGTGTTACTTGTCATATGTTATCTGAAGGCTTTTGTAAAACAAATTAACTTCAAAATATAATGGGGTCATACACCTTTTTTCATTTTATTTCTATATAATAATTCTACGAAATACGCTCTTGCGGAGAGCGAGGAACTACACCAACTGTCAAATTGACTGTTATCTGTCATTGTTATTTACTGAGACGTTTTTACAAATATAGTTTATTCACATTACCTGGGCAAAATAATATAACAAATATAATAAAAAAAGTTTAATTTGAAAATCGTTGTTAACTGCAACATATGACTTGAGATGGCAGGTGTGATACTGAGACTACCGACATTACCGACAAGCGACAAGATATAGTAACTTCAAAGCAATTTTATTTTAACGCCCTAAATTCTTTGAATAAAAACGTTATAATTAACGAATACCTAATTTAATTTATCGGAGTGTTCATTTTAATAATAATAAGTAATTATTACAACTCTGAAAAGCAAGTTTTTTATTTGTTATCAACACCTCTTTTGCCTTGCCATGCTGTACATAATATTACAAGATGACATCACGATTTTGCAACCGCGAAACTTCAGAAAAGAAATTATGAATGAAAAGTTGAAAAATTATAAGAAATATTGAATAATATGTGACTGAAATGATCTAAGTTTTTATAATTTGTAAAAAACACAACTTTTTTTAAAGTTATTTTATTTTGTTCAGCCCAGAAAGACAGTATTTAGAGTAACTGTCTTTTTGTGTACAAAATCTATATGTCCCAAGCTCGTTTTTGTCTTTCATAGGAACTAATAAGTTTACGTTCTAGTGTTACTATATTTCAGTGGCTCGGAATGACTTATTTTTGTAAATGTAAATATTAATATTAAATACACTAGCGGATGAGATATTCCGTGAATTAAAAATAAAAGGTAATAAAGAGTATGCTGCAGAAACAGTACCAAAGAACTTAAGAATATAAACGTAAAGTATTAAAATTTAAATATTAATAAAATATTCATTTGCTGCATCCTCTTGGGAAGCAATAATAAATAAAATTCCGAGAAATATCTCGTGCAAGATTTAAATTAAAGTGCTGCTGGATAATAGATATTCTTCAAGACTCTGGAATTCTAGACATAAGAGGAAAATAACATATCCGCTCGATGATAATGGAAGTACAAGTGAATGAGATTGAAGAGTATTGTTGAGTAAGCGCAGTCGATCACAAATAAATGGAATTCTATGAATGATGTTTTGTTAAAAAAGATTGAAAAAGTAAAAAACGTGGTATGTGGAGAAATATTTGTTATTTGTCCTTGAAATTTGCCTGGAGTGTGGAATTTCGTATTTGAAAAAACTAATATTTTTTATTTATTATAAGTTGATTTTACGAAGATGGGAAGTGGACTATTAGTTTTGGTCACATGCCGCCTCAAGAGTGGATGATTGCGAATTTAATGAACAACACAATCGATTATGCTTTTCATTGGGATTGGAACCCACGAACTCTGATGAGCCATGCTTATGACATAGCCATTCCACCACCGAGATCGGCATTATAAATATTACTTGTCACAATAAAATTGATAATATTTATTAGAATATTTTCAAAATAGAAACAAATTAGTTTATTTCTCGTATTGTTTTAGACTAAATTAAATTCAATAAAATGTATTTAAGAATGTCTTGAATCTGCAGCCTGAAATAAGGTAAATAGAATAGGGAAAGGTGTTAATCTGTTATTGAATATGCATAAATATAAAGTGTTAGCGTGTGAGAAGAAAGATTTGGTGACTTCCTTGTAATTTTTCAGGGATTGGTGTGGGATTGAAACAAGATAATGAGTAGTATGTATTCGGGGGAAGAACGTTAGCTGGTTGATTTAAAGGTGAGTAGGTATTTTTTCTCGAAATGTGAATGTATCTCGAGATGTTCGATTCACTGTATATAATAGTATGGTATTGCTTACAAGATTCAGGGACCATGACCAATGTATATATAATAAATTGTTTCTCTTTCTTCTTTCATGGACCAAATGTCTTACTTGTATTTGCGATGTTGATGATGCTTAGACAACTGCAAAGGATGTTCGACCGTTTCATTACAAATTGCGAAGTTGAGCTCTTAGAGTGTGACCACCAGTGGTGTGGAAATGGGGTATTTGAGAAGAGTATATGGGTATTGGTACGAGACGCGATCGTTTTCGAATGTTGTTAAATAGTGGCCGTCTTAAACGGATGTCGAAAGGTTGATGAAACTATATATGAGGGTGAGATTAAGGGTGAACGATTGCGTGGACATCCGAAGAATAAGTATGAATATGGACGAGTCGAAAGTGGGTGTACCAAGATTCGAATGTTTGGAGGAGATTGATTGTGTTTTAGGGTTCATACTATCCCATTGAGCGGGATATAGCACAATGTTAAGTATGCAGGTAATCTGTATCATGATTATATCAAAATATACTGCAAATAAAAAAAATAAAGAAGCATGGAACCTTCCAGTGTCAAGATTGATTGTTGGTTGATTATGTTTCATGGTTTATACTACAGACTACAACTACACCATTTTTTTGGGACATAGCGAAATGTAATATACAATGTTTGTAAACTGTATCAAGATTATTCAAATAAAACAATTGATTCACTTCGAAGTGCACTTGCGTCAACAAAATAACGAAACATATATATGAATAGAATGCACAGTGCGTCTAGAGTAGGCAGAATTTCCGAAGCAGCGCCCTCTGCACCGAGCGAAAAGCTCACCTGATTGGAAATTCCAGCACCGCTGTTCATAACAAGTTAGAAACAAACTTAATCAACCTCTAAATTGGATCCGATGGGAACCATTTGCAGTTAATCACCTGTGGTAATTCCGAGCCGAGCCGTCAGCAAGTGACAACTGTGAACTACACACGCACGAGGAAACTACTCGATGCCGTGCAGACATGCTCCGAGCCCGCATGTGTATGCGCCCAATAGTCCAGAAATGCAGATTTTACTGGTAGAGCATTTGTTATAACTGTAACTGCAGAGACAATTATTAATTTGTTTAAATAGTTTTGTTTTGTTAACTGTTATTCTGCTGTAATTAGAATGCAGGTAGTCGCTTGAAACTCTGTTGAACCCATGTTAAATGTTGCTAACTTATTTAAAAAAATAACATAGAGTAATCCATTTTAACTCGTAACATCCTAATTTTCTTAAATGAATAATAAAAAATATACAGGTAATAGTTGCAGATTAGCATTCATTTTAAAAATAGTTTGGTGCGCCGGTGGTGACATCTGAGATGCGTTCATCTGTTTTGAAACGTTATTTTAAATAATAATGAACTTGGTTTTTTAATACAAAAATTTGCATATTGATTGATTTTGTTGCAGCTTTCTGTTTGTTTTAATATCAGCTAAATTAACATGTTAATTTCTTTTTCAAGTGATTATTATTCTAACGCAAAATGAAAGCAAAAAGTAACTTGAAAAAATGTAATTGTATGTGTCACTGACCTTTTATGTATTGACAGCTAAATATCAATAATACTATTAAAAAAAATTATACATACATATAATTTCCTGTCAAGTGGTTCACCATTTCATTTGTTTAATTTTTGTGAAAGATGTTAAGATACTTTTGTTTCCTTAAAATTATAGCTATTATACAGTTGTAAGTAATTAAACAAGATCGGTTCTTGATCTCTAAGGTCAATAATGGAACTCAAAGTGCAGATGACAGATTTAAAAATGACATTTGGGTTTTAGTTGCATAGCTGACTTTGACCCAGATTCGAGGTGGACAGCGGTTCCTCTCAGCATTTCGTATATTATGACACGATATTTGTATCTTGTCTGGCATTCAAATGTCTTAGATACAAAATGGTGACACGTAAGAATTTTGACTACTAATGTTTATATTAAAAGAAGTTACATTACTGTAATAAAACGACAACTAAAGAAAATTGTGAAGCAATTACAATAACTATCTGTTGTAAATATCACGTCATCTTCAAACAATACATACGAAATGCTGAGAAAAACCAATGGCCATCTCGAACCTGCGTTAAGGCCAATGATTTAACTCATGGTGCAAATGTCATATTTAAGAGATACGTCATTGACTTTTGTTCGAGATGGATAACAGTGCCATCAGCAACCTTGAGGCAAGTAATGGCAATTTGATCTTTTTGGAGTTCGAGATGCATAACAGTGTCTGAGTCGTGGGTGTAGCAAATGGGGGAGTGACTATAGGATAGGGCTAATAAAAAGGAAGGAAACTTTATTGAAGGAAAGGGAACAAACCAGTCGTGGTTAAATTTGAGCTGATAAATCATGACACTCGAAATACTGAAAATACTATAAAACTAACTAAAATATTTGACTTTATTCAAATGCAGAACTTAACGTTGCACTAGCTTATCTAATAAATGAAACTACTTAATTAACTTAATTCTACGTTTATACATATTTTACGTAGCGCGACTTCATTTTGAACTGTATCTGATCACGACCAATGCCCAAAATTCGAGGGGTCCTGTGTTACGTGAAGGTTGAGGCAGTTGTAGCACAAGGGTTGGTTAGTGATCTAGGACCGGCCTTATTTATCAACTGTTATAAATATATGTTTATTTATTATTTTTCATAAATTTTATTTTTTTAGTAAACATGGGACAAATAAACACCATTTATCTATTTTTGGTGTAGCACTTTACTTTCTCTGCACTTACAGCCTTTCACTAATAGGTAGAATAAGTTTATGAATAAATAAGTAAATATTGTTCGTTATTTTATATTTTTTTATAATCTTTAAATTTAATAATTCAGTTATATTTATTCACTCTCAAATTCGTTACCAAAATAATCTCACAGTATATAATTTTCTTATGAGTGGTTCCTGGCGAATATTTGAAATTGTGTGTTTAATTTGCATCGCCCGGCCGAAGCTCGTCTTCTCTTCTTCGATAATTTTTCGCTGGTTTCAGACCAAGCACGTTCTACAATTTAACAAAGTACATAAAAGCATCCGGGGGCGTTGCGTTGTTGTTTACATTTAACTACTCAATTGCACTTCAAAGGGTAATTAGAATGCGGTGTGTGAATAGTTACTTAGTTATAAGCAAATTTTAATTAACAACACTGCTTTATGTACCGAACATGACGGTAAATAAATGTTATTATGATTAGAATACATAATCTATTGTCGAGAGCATAAACAAGGTAAAATAATTAGCTTGCCCAGAACGAAAGTTATTTTCTAGGGCGGTTGTCAAAGTTCAGGTATTGAAAACTTTTGCCGTGGGTTGCCCCGTTAATTGTATATGCACCTAGGGTAATTTGTTGTAATTTTCCCTAATATACGCGATGAATACCTTGTTGAAATAATTAAATTATAATAGAGTACGTACCTGCACCACAAAGTTTGAAATTTACATTCAATAAACGCAAACACCATATTAAAAGTACCTGTGATTAAAACCAATATTTGAACAAGAGTTCAGAAATTCATATTTTTCTAGTAGTTAGCTTGAAAATAATTGGGAAACTATTGTAGAGCAAAATTCATTTTGTCCAAATAAAAATAAAAGCATATCAAAATTTAAAAACAAAATCAAAGTAAAATAATCATAGAACTAATAAAATATATGGAAGGAGTATAGACAAAATTGTCTGTAATCAACACAGCGTGATAGAGATAGAGAGATGAAAGTCACGTGACAGGTGGTTAGATGACAAGAACTTTGACGTTTGACGTGCAAGTAGAATACTGTTTTGATAGACTTTTGAGCGAACTTTTGTCAATTATTTATGTCATATTTAAATATATCCAATATGGTAAAAGCCTGTTGTGTATATAATTGTACAAAACGACCTACAAAAGACGGTGTTTCATTTGACATTTTAGGTTAGAACGCTGATTATACATATTTATTACAGTTTTCCAAAAAATGTGGAATTAAGCAAGAAATAAATATTAACTATAAAACAATAAAATTTTCAACCCAATGAAACTAAATGTATTTGTAGGAAACAATTTTTGATTTTTACATACAGCAATTTAAGGTCAAACATACGCGTCGAAAGAACGAACCCTTTATTTAAAAAAAAAACAGCAAATTCTGTATTCTTTATTTATTTTCATGTTCTTTATGGTCCAACAACCTCCATTCGTCAAAATATCATGGATTTTTTAAAGTGACTTGTACATTGCAATGTCAGATGATGAACATATTTTCGTTGGGTTCGTTCACTCCCATGAATTTTGTTTTGCAAATTCAAATTTCAATAAATTATTTCTTACAATTATTCTTATCGAAAAACAAAACAATTATTACTGTGAAGTCTTTGAACATTCTAGTATTTATATATGTGGATGAAAAGGATAACTGAAACATTCAACTATAAAAAAATATTCGTTGAAGTCTAGTTGGTCAAAAATTCAGAATTTTGATACTGAATTTCTAATTCCCATGAACGACGACAGTAATGAAAATAATTCGTATATTTATAAATATAATCGTCTATAACATACTAAAATTATTTTACATTTGAATTTACAGTTTTTGAGAAACAAGTAAGAATATACCAAAAAACACACTTTTTGGTATATTTTTATTTGTTTCTCAAAAACTGTAAATTCATATGTAAAATAATTTTAGTATGTTATAGACGATCATATTTATAAATATACACATTATTTGTATTACTGTAGTCGTTCATGGGAATGTGTGACATATATTTGACTACTTTGAAAATTATGTTCATGTATAATATGTAAACAAAATTGGCATTTTAAAATTTATTCCAAAATTTTGGACTTTTATCTACAAACGTAGGTATAAAACATTATATGTTTCATTTATTATAATAATGATATATTGTTTCAAAAAAGTCATGTTCATCTTGCGCTATCTTCAGCCCGTATTGGCCCGGATGGTTCACCTTAATGCCAACATAAGAGAGAGATAGTCATATCTTATATAATGCAGTGGGAGAAGAACAGCACATTCATACCACGTGACGGGTGGCATGAAAATGTGCTGTTATTCTCCCACTGCGCAATTTTAGATATGACTATCTTTCTCTTATGTTAGTTACAGATATTAGAAGCATAGCCAACGCCCCATCCACATATATTATTAAATCTATGAAAATAATAGTTATCTATGTATCAAGGCATTGAAGTTTTACTTCAAACCTATTATTTTTTTTTTTAAATATAAAATTAAAAACAAATTAAAAAAATATTATAAGTTAAATATGACATTTAACTTGCACTCAGTGT
Organism: Poecilus cupreus; assembly: GCA_963942605.1. Classification (NCBI taxonomy): domain Eukaryota; kingdom Metazoa; phylum Arthropoda; class Insecta; order Coleoptera; family Carabidae; genus Poecilus; species Poecilus cupreus. Next base: position 32,851,901 of record OZ012720.1, read on the forward strand.
TACCAACCTTGGATAATTAAGTAATCGTAAAGAACACTCAAAATTATATGTCTACTTCATCGGAATTAATTAGTTAGTTCTTCTTACATATATTGTTTTATTTTACATACAAATTTAGTATCGTTTAGCGTGCACTTGCCGAAATTATCCTATATGTACAATAATTACTTTTTTTACTAAAAATATATTACTTTTATTTAATAAGATTCAGATATATTAAAATGTTTGCAGGTATTCTTCCATTATTGTATATTGTTAAACTATTTGAACACAGTATAATGTGAAGCACACTTAATTTCTCGCGAAAAAGTAAACCAAAAATGTTAAGAGATAATAAATCCTGACGCTAGTGTAAGTGTCACACAAGTTCTTTCACACTCTCTACATAATTCACAAATATATAACAGCGGCGACAGACATAATTAACCGTTTCCTTCCACCAACTTTAACATTAATTAACAAAAAATCCAAAAAGGCAACAAAGAATTTTTATATCTGAATAAAAATCAAGACAACCTTTGGTGATTTACGCGTAAAGTTCTGTATACAACATAAGCGAGAAATTGGGCCATTATGCGTGAATTAGTGCTGGTGTTTCCTGTAGGTAGACGAGGAGGAGCGACGTGCGCGGGGGTCTCTGGAGACGACGGCGACGACAGCGGCAGGCGTCGAGCCGTGCAGCAAGCCGCCGCTTCCTGGTTCCCGCTGGGACGGATAAATTTGGAGTTGGGTGTCAGTTTACACGGAGGTGTTAATGTTATTGCGATTGAGGTGGTAAGTTGTTTGTATGCTGCGACCCACGTAATTTGCTCAAGAAAGATGTTTCTTTCTTTAAGCTACTAAAGAAGATATCTATTTCCAATTGCAGAATACTAATATATTGTCAGAGAACATGTTTTTGATTTTAAGGTAAAATAATACATTGAACAAATAATATTCTTGATACTATACTTTCATACGACCACAGTTTTTGGCTAGTTTATGATTAAAATTTTTAACAGAAATATTTAAACGATGCATTGGCGCCTTTTCTTTGACGTTATTATACGAGTAGATATTATTATACTTTATTTGTATACACATTGCTTTTGGGGACGCATATCGATTTGTCTACCAATATTAATTTTAATTAACATTATTTACTGCAATATATAGTTCTACTACTACAGAACTAGTATTAAAGTTGAAGCATAAATTTATTTGTGCTTTAGGGTTTCTTTTAATAGGTTTGCGATATGAAATAAGTTTGAAAGTACTATGATCTTTATTTTTCTCTAAAGTACTAAAATAATTGTAAGAAACCTTAATGTCTGGTCTTTCCAAAGTATAATAATATACATACCCAGTCAAATACTGAATTTGAAAATTCTACCAAATATATTAGCAAGCTTAGCTCAAAACAGGTTGTCGCTATAGTATTTGTACATGTTCCTATGTTATTATTCGGAGATAATAACTGTAGTGAAGTGATACATCATTTTAAGCCAGAAATATTCTGAATTTTTGTTCTATAATCTTTCAGAACTCAGTAAAATTATTCAAGACTTTTGGATTAAGTTCTATAAATAAATTTTATTTAATTAGAATGTTTCCAATTATTCTACATAATTCTTCTTCGGGAAAACAAATGAATTATTATTATACAAATGAAAATTTATGCAGAATAATTCGAAACGTTGTATTTAAATAAAATGTATTTATAGAATGTAATTTAAAAGTATTTAAAAATACATGATCAAAGATTACAAAGATCTAAGTTTTCCACCAACAATTGTAAGTACAAAAATATTACATGTCAAGTTTATATTTACGAGTTCTAATGTGTTGACTTTTAGTACTAGTACTTTCTTATTACTAATAAATGCTTGAAAAAAAATTAAACGGACGAAATAATGAACCGAGAAGCGAAAAATAAAATAAACCTTTTTAGTCCTAATAACTAAACTCCAACAGTAATCTAAGTAACTAATTTTGAGTCGGCGTTCGTTAATTGATGGTTTGGCGCTGAGTTATAATAATAAATTATTCACCTACATTAGTTTAGGAGCTTAGTTATTAAGACTAAAAAGGTTTATTTTATTTTTCGCTTTTCGGTTTATTTTCGTGTTGGTTTAATTTTTTGTTAAAAAGTTTAAATTTTTTAATTTTTTGTGGCTACGTATTTTTCTACTCTTGTATATAGTTTTTTTTTTCTAATTCAAATGGAACTAATTCCGAGGTATACTCTATTCAATAAAAACAGAATTATCGAAATCGGATAACCCAATACAAAGTTATGCGTGGTAGAATTGGCTAACAGGTTAAAATTCAGTAGCTGAACAATCATTCATCCCCTATTTAAAATAAAAATACAACAAACTTCGATTTATACCCTGTCCAATAGAAAAATAATTATATAATTACGACTATTCTGTAAAATTATACGCATCGACTTTTTCGTCGTTTAAAAAAACTTTCATACTCTAGTTGAACTATAACACTTGCTCTAGATTAAAAAATATAAAGACAATAAAAATTGTCAACTGTTTCATAAAAAACAGCCTCAGAATAATAACTAAGTTATTAATTCATTGAGACCGGCCAAGCCAATCAGTCGGGAACTACAGACGCGTTTCGCTCTTATTGGAGCTCATCAGTGTAGTGAACCCACCAGCTGCTGTGATGCAATGGTACCGATTGACTGACTTAGCGAGATCTAAGATCCCACCAGATTGGTAAATGGAACTGAGAAGTAAATAAATACTGTCAGAGCCATCTACCGAAACTTCAACAGAAGTAAATTTTCAAAAAATTGAAAATTGTCTAGGAAACATATACAGGGTGTTTCAGGACTAGTGTAACAAACTTTAACAGCTTACTCCTGAAGTCGTTTTGAGCCAAAAATGTCATATGAACATATGTCCTATACCTTCTAGTTACCAAAATACAAGAAGTTGAAGTTCTACAAATAACACGAAATTTTCTAATTTTTGTAATCAAGGTACTTTCGGAAAACAAGAGTTTTATTGAAAAGTCATACCTTATTTGTCTTAATTAATTTTATTTATTAATATTAACGAATACAATTTAGAGAACAAAACACACAATGGCACAATTAAATAGACAAATAAATAAATTCTAAACACAGAACAACATACCAACAACATTGGGAAGGTTGGCGTATGTTTAGGTATCTGTCTTGGTATTCTCTAGACGCGTAACGGGTATTACCATTACATAATCCATAAATAAAAATCATATCTGCATATTCAGCAGTACTATAACCACCCATTATGAAACAAAAATACAATCAAAAATATAACAATTTTCAATTAAGACAAATAAGGTATGACTTTTCAATAAAACTCTTGTTTTCCGAAAGTACCTTGATTACAAAATTAGAAAATTTCGTATTATTTATAGAACTTCAACCTCTTGTATTTTGGTAACTAGAAGGAATAGGACCTATATTCATATGACATTTTTGGCTCAAAATGACCTCAGGAATAAGCTGTTAAAGTTTGTTACACTAGTCCTGAAACACCCTGTATATTAAAAAATATAAAGACAATAAAAATTGTCAACTGTTTCATAAAAAACAGCCTCAGAATAATAACTAAGTTATTAATTCATTGAGAACTGCCTCACAGCAGCTGGTGGGTTCACTACACTGATGAGCTCCAATAAGAGCGAAACGCGTCTGTAGTTCCCGATTGATTGACTTGGCCGGTCTCAATGAATTAATAACTTAGTTATTATTCTGAGGCTGTTTTTTATGAAACAGTAGACAATTTTTATTGTCTTTATATTTTTTAATATATATGTTTCATAGACAATTTTCAATTTTTTGAAAACTTGCTCTAGAATTAAAATCGCACTTTATTTGTGTGTGAATAGTGTAGGTCGTAGAAAATATGACATTGACCAAAATAAGAAACTTTCTTTGAACTTTCTGTAATGAATCTCTATATGTCCACAGATCTCATAAAGACTCCGATTCCGTCTTAATAACAGTTGATCACAACATTCACAATCAACCTCAGAGCCCCTCCCCACCACCCCGGGTGGGGGCGGCTCCCCAGGGTACGTGCCCCTGACTGAATGCGACATGATCAACCAGTGAAAAGGATCAAATGAACCGTCGGAAAGTAACCGCACGCCGCCAAACTCGAAAACAATCAAATTACCGACCGACGAAGATGCTTTCTTACGCTTCTTGTGAGCCGGGGAAGCTGTGTCCGGATGCGTGTGAATATGTATGTGGAGGGAATTGTGGATATATAGAAACAGAGATAGATGTGGAGAAGCCCCGACTAAAGAAAAAGATTTACATAAAAGTCCGGGAGTGGATTTGCGAAGCGTACTCTAAACATGTTTTTTTTTTTGGGGATAATTGAACTAATTATTTGCCGAATTTGTTATCTATAAACATGTTTCCACGCGGCTGCATTAGTTTCTATTTTTGGAGTTGTGAATACACGCTATTTTCTTCGGAAATACAAATTAATACATAATCATGGTCATTATTTATTTTTGGATCATCAGATGATGCAAAATATTCTTATCTCACGAATCTATCAAAATCTGATTGTAACATACCCTGAATATTGTATTAACAATATATCAATCAAAGGAACTTCATATAAAGAGGATTATGAATCATCTGGTCCTTAGTTCCAGCCCAACAGACCGCAATTTAATGTATTTTTTATTTAAATTGTCACAACCTAAAATTACTCATGTGGTTCTCCCAATAAAATCTGTGGAGATTGTTAATTGGACAGGTAAATGATGTCATAATGATGAATATTTATTTTTTCACGACATGTCAGGAAACCCTACCGTTCTTTTTCAGAAATAGTGAAGAAAATATAGAAGTGTAACATATTTGAATGTTATTTACAAAAAACATATTCTAACATTAAAAATAAATTCCTAATTTTATTGAAAACCTTATTTTAGTGATTTACATACTTTAAATTACCTTACAACTGTGTCCTATATTTTTCTTTTCCTAGATTAAATAACAATTTGACAACCATAATTTAGATTTAATATTGGTCCATTGGTCAGTTGTGTTACCAAAGTGTACTTTAGGTCCGAGCAAATCGTTTTTGAAACATGTCGTGAAAAAAATGTAGTGACTAACACGAGAGGAAAGCCCTTTTTCCAATTTAGTTCAAATTGCCTCATTCGCTGTTCTCATGAGGCAAACTTCAAGCTTGAGTAAGCAATAGAAGCGCTTTCCTCTCTAGTTTGAAAAATAACTATTATAGAAACGTAACTACACAAGAGTGAGAGAAATGTACAGGACAATGAAAATATTGAATTTATTATTAATTTATTTTATTTTATTACTGATTCAAAAGAGACTAATATTTTATAGCTTAACTATAACCACGGTGACCATTCCGTAATGGAACCAAAATAAATTTCTGGATCGTGGTTGCAGTTCGGAATGCGGTGCCTGAGAAGTCTGGTTAGTTTATCGTAACCACGACACAATTCAGCATTTCGAAAGATGACAAAAATCTGCTAAATATCTGCAGCTGGAAAAAACAGTGGAAAGCTAAACTACTGAAGAAAATTGTGGAGGCCAAAGCTCGAGTTGGGATGTGACACCATAGCAGAAGACAATTTAGATTGCGCAATTAACAGAAAGACACCGTAGCAGATGAACGGAAAATGCTGTTTCTAAGGGAAAATAGATGGAGAGAAATCATTACATATACAAACCATAGATAATGTAATAGAAGAAAGACAATTAAGTTGGTGGGGACACATTCCTAGAACAGGAGAAGAAAGTACATCAAGAAAAGTATATGAAGCAAAGATTACGAAGAAGAAGGAAAGAGACCTAGGGAAACCTGGACCGAAGAAGTGAAGAAAGCATTAGATAAAAGAGGGGCGTTGGGCAAACTTTTCTTTATGGCTAAACCAGAAATTGGCTGCAAAGTGTCAACTTTATTCTGCGTAGTTAGGTATTGGTTTTGATATTGCATTGATTCTACTATATCTGCTGGAATCCCAATTCTTTCATAGCTACTGTCTGGTTTAATAAACCAGAGAGAAAATAGAATATAAAATTAACATAATAATCCAACACTCTGCATTACACCCGTAGGAGAAAAAAGGTCTTAGGATTAACTAATATGTGTACTATTTCTCATACAGTTTCTAATTAATATCGACGTTATAGAAATCTCCCCATTTGCCGTCGGCAGTGTGATTCGACCTGCGGATCAGATAATCCCGAATCCGCCATAGCACGTAGCCAGGTACTACCTGGTTGATTAGCTAGTGACTATCTGTATCTACAGCGGAGTATGGGTTGGTGCTGCACCCCCGGGCGGTGGACGTCCGCCGAGCTCATTATTCGGGCGGCGTTTGCCGGAAGGAAATGTGATCGAGTTCGACTGGCGCGGCTACAGCTCCACTCGCCTCCATGCTATATGAATTCAGCGTCAGTGTCGGCGACGGCGCCAGCAAAGTTTATCTGAAACTGCTGCGCGCTCGTTTTTACCAAGGCCGGACGAGCGATCGCGCAGCAGACGGAAGTCGCTCAAGGAATTCTCATTTCGTGCGACAATGCGGAAGCAGCGCACTACGATTGTTCACCAACAGATTATGTGTGTGCGGACGGACGACATATTGACACACTCATTTATTTCTGACCGTGCCCTTCTTCTTACTAATACATTCATTATTCAACTATATTTTATCTCTGCAAATCTCGATTATTTGTATACGAGTATTCTTACGCGTAAAACTGTAATTTTTAAAGAGATCTGATATGTCAACAAATTTATTTACAATTTGTGATGATTCGCCCTGGTTTCGGTTGTTTCTCTGTTGTTTTAGGTCGAACTTCACTTCGCCTTTTACTAGCTCACTTGGTTCATAGTTGTATTTTTTAATCTGTATTTATATTCCATTAGGTTTGTTCCAAGTGGTTATTTCTGATAAGTTTGTGAGATGTTTGTGACAATTGACGGCGCCTGCGATAAATGTAAACAAGTTAAGTTAGAAACGTAAGCTTCATTTCCTTTTTGTAGCGAAAAATGTAAGAATTTCTTTATTTATATGTATATTTAAAGGTTAGCCACCAAAACAAAAAATGAGTATGCACATGCGCTTCACTCCATTCGCCGTTCCAGTCTATGTTTCTAACTTAACTTGTTTACATTTTTTGCAGGCGCAGTGAAATTGTCACAAACATATCAGAAATGACCACTTGGAACAAACCTATTGTTGTATGTTACTTGTGTACCAGAAATGTCAAAATATGAACGTATGTACTTTGTGTAACTAACCTGTAAATTTTATTTATCTAGTTTTCTTTGTTTTCTTGAACCATTTACATCACATATTTACATTCTTGACAGTTTTCTACTGATATTTGACCTTAGCGTCACTTACATGTAGATTGTGTAACTATGATTATTTGAACTTTAAATTGTAACACGGTGAAATATTTTGTATGTATTTTATTTTAGTTAAATCGTAGTTTACGGCAATAAGTGAAGTTAGCTACAGGTTCTAGTTTGTTTAGCCGGTTATGATTACAGAAAAACAATTTTAAAAAACAAGAAACTAAGATTTATTTTAGTTTTTAGGTTGAATAAACACGAATTTGTTCAACGGCATTTTCAGAATGCAAATTTGCTAGGTTTTTGTTGTTTGACTTGCACCACTACAAACTGTCGTATCTACCAAACATCATTGGCGATCCGTAGCTAACTTCACTTTTCGTCGTGGACTACAGTTTTACCTTTATTTCATGTATTTTTGGGTGTAAAAATTCACAAAACTTATATTAGAATGTATTAGACAAAAATGGTAGAATTTTCTATAAGTTTTGGTTGTTTCTGTCTGTCAACTTGTCGATTTGTGCCGTAGGAGTCTACTCGAATCAACCACTTACTGGAGCAGTCTCACTGGTGAGTTATTTTGCCATATTTTTGGTTATCTTGTGTATATTTAGTTGTTGACGTTCCAGGACTAGAGACTTAGAATGTTCTTTCTTGATTTTTTTTTCTTGTGTTTGCGCTCTGGCTGTTGATGTTCCACGGCTAGGGAACTTATAATATTTTTTTTTCGCTTGTATCTTCGCTCTAGCCGTGGTGGTCCACGGCTAGGGACTTAGACGATTTTTTGTTTCTTGGGCTGTTGGCGTTCATCAGCTAGAGGTCTTAGAATGTTCTTCCTTGATTTTCCTGTGTTTGTGCTCTAGCTGTTGGTTTTCAACAGCTAGGGAACTTAGAATATTTTCTTGGGCTTTCTTGTGCTTGACTTTAATTCATATTGGTCCAAGCGTCGGAGTTTTGGTTGAGAATTATTTGTTAATATGTGAGTCAATAAACAGTGTTTTAAAATCTCCGATTTTTATTCAAAAGAACCCTACCCTCCTCCTCTTGAGCTCCCGGCTCCTTCCAAAATGTAGTTTAAGGTAAACAAGTTGACCTCGCGCTACGAAGAGGCTAAACCCACTACTCCTCTAAAATACCTCATTTCCACAATAGTTATATGTCGTTCATGCTTCTTCATCCACACCCACACTCACCGATCAATCTCCTGGTGAACACATGCTACCAAAATATATAAACTCATACACTTGTTCCATTGCTACAATTTAAATTACAGGGATGGCAATTATGCCGAAAATAATTAAGTAAATGAAGTTGGAGAAGCTCTCAGTTTGTAGAGTAAACGCCGTAAGTAACCAAGTATCAAAGTTTCTAGTTGGGCTCCATGGCCCGGAGCCACTTGTGTAAATCAGCGGCTGTGGCCAGCGGCGCGGCCACCAAGAACAAACCAAGATCTTAGCGACCCGCGCTAATTATACGCGTAATGTGAAATCGATATTACCGACCACCTCGTTACTAACCTATCGCGATCCTACACTGAACTTACGTATTGCATTAGTCGGAGATGGTAACGAGAAACGGTGTACGTTCCACGTTCATGATAGATTTAATCTTTTGTAATGATGATGTACGTATGATTTAAACCTACACATATTTTTTTAGATTTTGTTCTATAAAATTTTAATCTGCGATTCAAAATATCTTAAATGTTGTATACTTGCGTATTTTAACGAGCTGAATCGATTGGTCAACACCGCAAGTTTGTATTCATGATATTTTTTTAGATATTGTATTTTTTATGAAATTTTATCTAAATTGAAGACTTATTGCAATTTTGTCTTAATTGTTATTCATTAATCCGCAATGAATTTTTAAAAATGTTTTCATATTTGTGTTGTTGTGTGTTGTGAATCACAAACAGTAGTAAATTTACTGTTATATTATTTAGAAAATTACTTAAATGAAGTTAAAATAACTAAAATATACATGACTACCATTTATTCCAGGAAGAAACATAAATAAACTGAAAGATTATTTTAGTCAAATGTTTGATTATCACTGATAAATTTCGCTAACCTATATCGTATAAAATGTCTTTAAATTCGTTGTGTCGACTAACCATATGGTTTTATTATTGGGCGAATTCTCAAACAAATGTGATTTGGGTTATTTGATTACAAATTTAAACAAAAACAAATATATTCAAATTAGGTGCCCACCATTTGACACTTCGACAATCTGACAGCTCAATAATAAGAGAAATACAAATAAATTAGAATGGAATAGATATGTGAGAAAGAAGCACAGAGAAACATAATACTTTGACGCAAAAATTGTATTACATATAGTCAAATTTCTTCATTGTATATATTGTCATTATCAAGTGATATTTTATTTATTCAAAATAAAAACTAATACTATGTACAAATATTTGGTCTATTTCGGTAAACTTGCTTCATCCAATCAGGGTCTGGGTTTTCTTCATGTAGTATCTGTTGTGTAGATTTATCATTTCTTAGGTCATCTGTATAGTCTCTTCTTAAGAGATTCATTGTCTCAAAGTCTTTCCCACAAATTCTACATTGTCTGTAATCATCTCTTGTTCAGTAATTGTTTCTATATTTTCTTCATTACCTACCCTAAATCTTGCTATTATTTTCAGATTTTTATTGCCTTTTGTCAAATATAGTGGTATGTTTGTACTCAATAGGAATTTATATCCGGGATTATAAGTTGATTTATATATCGTTTTTTTTTTTTCTTAACTGAGTTTGTATATGTAGATCTCTCCGTATAATTTCGTTCACCATTTGCTGATCTTGACTTCTTCATCTTTCTATATCGGTCGTTGAGTGCCCGTTATTTTCATAAAATTTTGCCCTTTTTACTTCCATTGGTTCTTTTCTTGCTTCTCTTCTTGATATTTCCCCAACAATCATATGCAAGGCTTTTCCATGGTGTCCTTCATAGTTCCTCTTCATACTTCATTGCTCTCTTACTTGCTTCTGTCTTCATTTTGTACCGTTTTGTTTCTTCCTCTAAGGTATTATTTAGATTTTCTCAATAAAACATTGCAAAACTGTATTAGCAACCAACACTGACACTTCACATAACCACAACCTAATTTAAATTATGTTTTTGGGTCTAGATATAATATAAATGACTTATTTATTATTTTGTGATTCTAATGAAGGACCCAATTTGTGGATCGAACTGAGGAACTCATCGATGCAATAATATAATAAGTACAGTTGTACTTGCAGAGTTCCACCTCAAGGAACCCGGCATCCGCGCCGATGTGATTTCCTCTTCCTCTCCCAGCGTGGCGTTGTCGGACTGATGAAGTAATCAAATTCCGTATACAAACATGTTTTGCTTTAACAGCATACCTCACATTTATGAGGCTCGTTTGAATAGATTCGGTTGCCACGTGCTGAAAATTACTTGCGAGTTGCGTTAACGCAATATAAACAACTTCGGAACTCCGCCGCCGTGTTGAGCTGAGAGGTGTTGCTGGAGGAGGGCAGGGCGACGACGCGGGGCCGGCGGAGGAAAATGCGCGACCGGAAACAGAAATTATGCGACAGTCGTTATGGTGGAGTGGAGTGTGTAGAAAGAAGGCTGTGATTTGTCGGGGTTTAAGATTTATGGAAGGGAGAGAAATATGTTTTTAAGGAAGTTGTTATTCCGACTGGGTTAATACATAGTTATTTAGATATATGCACTACTCGAAGATTGCTCGCCTATTTTATGATAATGTATAAAAACTATTTTTACAGTTGATAAATTTACGAAATATATAGCAGTCGTATCGATTCAGTTTGACAAAAAATGTTAATCAATATTTAATAGTTTACACATAGCTGGACAAAAAATGGAATACTTTTTTCATCGTTTGGTTACACTTTTTACTATGATCTACCGTTTTATTAAAATTTAACGCCAATCGTAAAAAAAGTGTCACAATTTTTTGCCTAGCAGTACATTTTTTATTCTTGTTTGGATTTGAAAATCACACGGACTTAACGTATTTTTTGACTAAGCTTACCACGGTAGGACATTTAATTTTATTTTAATAATAATAATAAATGCAAGTTATTCTGACACTTAACCTTTTCAACAATACACATAAGAGATATAAAATATATGACGTACAAATGTAAAATACAAAAACAATGTTAAATACAAATCCAAAAGTGCGAAGACATACGTAATATACATATCAGATATATCAACATATAGACACAAAGACATTTAATAAAATTTTCATGAAATTTTATCATGAGCTCTTTAGCAAAAACCTTTCGAATTTTAATAAAAATGACTTGTCAGGAAATGATATCAGGTGATCAGGAACCTGGTTATTAAAAATTTGTGAGCTGGTAAAACTAAAACTTTGTTAAAACATAACGGAATGATGAGATGGGATATGAAGTGTATTCTTTCTAAGGCCAAAAACTAATCTGACACGTATATTTTTAAGTCTATATTATGACAGGAATGTATTATACACTTTTTATACAAAAAATAAGTAATTGTAATGGAGCTTTTTAACACACGTTTTTACGTTGTTGACCCATTATTCTAACAACCCTATCTTTTCGGGCCCCAGTGTCGCTGCGCTAACTACGAGGTTTCTCAAACGTCCAACTCATTCATACCCCATTAAAACATAGTATTATCAGTACACAACTAACGGCATCAGAAACCATCAAAAACACTACATTTCCGCAGCGAATTTCAGAAGTGTCCATCACCTACAGTTTAGCCCTAATTTGTAACAATTCTTTATAGAATTTGTACTCAAAAACGAAAACGCTTTTAAGAAATATAGATGCTCTTGACCATTACTGATTAAATGAAATGTAAATATTTAATACAGCATATAATTTATTCTCGTTGAAAATTACGAATTGATCGTCCTCGTTGGCAAATACGTTGTGTACGCCCCTGCTGGTGTAAGCTGTATCTGAACATCCTGAGAAGCGAGAAATATATCCACGGGGAGCACATTGGCAGGTTAAACATGCATCCCGACTGGATGTCAAACTGAAAAATGAACAGTCATTTCGGGAAGCAGTAACTAGGCTATAGCTCTTCGCTCTTCCAAGAGATAAAGTTTCGCGACGCAGCGACTCCACGGCCGGAAGTCGTCGATTCTGCGAACGAGGGGGGCGGGGAGTCCCGCCGGCGACCCACTGAGGAATGATGGAAGCGGAGGTGGCATAGCTAAATAATGATCCTCTCTGCGGACGACTTGTCGCTGCGATGGATAAGTGTTGAAAATATTGTTGTTAAATTATTCTCCGTCTCTCAGACATGTGCATTGTCTGCGGCACGCCGGTACACTCCAGCGACTAACAATGCGACCTCCAGCAGAACACTACGTCGAGATCCCAGTGCCTGGAGCAGAACACGCGGCGGATTGGCGAACAAAGGCGATGCAAGGATGTTACAGATACGTATTGAAAATCATGTGATTATTAAGATTACTACTGCTTCAGCCTTGATGGTATTGTTGGTGAAGATTCAAGAGGAATTTTTAATGATCTTTAGTGGGTTAATGCTATTAAATTAAAGTGAGTGACCTATTTTTCGTCCTCAAAATTTAATTTATTTATGTTTCTATTATCCACAGAAATTTTTCTTTATCATCATTCAGAATACGGTTTATTGTTTTACTGTCAAAACGATTTTAAAATACCAAATTTCAAACTGCGTTTGTACTTAATTGCATCGAAAAATGACTTGTCAGGTGATTTTGAGTTATATTTATTGTCACACATGTGTGAGGAACTTTGTTAGATTTTTAGTTTTCATAAATAGTCATTTGAGATTATCGCGATAAATATTCTGAAATATCGGCTTGAGATGTCATCTGAGGTTGACAGATTTACAGATAGGTCTGGTTGACCTAAAGTAAAAAAGAAGCGAGGCAGACAAAAAAAATGAACTAGAATAATTAGGAATTAAAAATTCGAAAACCAAAGCAAGAAACAGAAAGGAGTGGAAAGAATTTATACAACAAGCCCAGGGCCTGCGAGGCCTGTAAAGCTAATATATATATATATATATATATATATATATATATATATATATATATATATATATATATATATATATAGTTTAAAGGTATTTAAAAGAAAATTAAAAGAATATATAATTAAGCAATAATGTATAGATATTTAATTATTACTTATTTATAAAAGAATGTACTATTAGATAAGTATTCTTTGTCAAGTTAATTGTAATTTTTGTATTAATTAGCCTACGGCTATCTAAATAAAGAATTATTATTATTATTATTATTATTAGAACATAAATTAAATACTCCTTCAAAATTAACTTGAAATTTATTACTTATGTATAATTTAAACTTGAATAAACTCATTGTTGTAGTACGCATCGTAGTATGTCTTATATTTATCGAAATATTGCGATTTGTAATATTTTTCAAAATACGGAAATTTCCCCAAATATGACTTAAAATTGTACATTTTTTTTATTACATTTCTGTATAATATTCGCGCTAGGAAACCCATTGCAGCAGAGCGCATCGTCATATCTCTAATATTTTTCGAGATATGCCGATTTTTTATATTTTCGGAAGAGCAACTTTGAGGGGCTGTAACTCGAAAACTATACAAGATATCGAAATATATCTCCAGTTTTGTGTTTTTCGTGCCATTTATAATAAATTAGTAAATTTTTAAAATTTTGAAATTTTTTTCAAAATTTCGATTGGAGATATCTCGACAAATATGAAAGATACAGACTTGCAGTGTTCACCAATCGATTCAGCTCGATGAAATACATAAACCCTGAAAATTTCAGAAAATTCGGACTACCGGTTGAAATGTTACAGCAAAAAGCCTTGAAATGGCCAAATTCAAGCCAAACGTCAAGGGGTACCCCTTGTCTTTTAGGACAAAAAACGCCATTTTCAGGCTTTTTGCTCTAACTTTCCATCCCGTAAATCGATTTTTATGAAACTTTGCATACTTATGTATTTCAACGTGCTGAATCAATTGGTGAACACTGCAAATCTGTATCTTTTATATTTGTCGAGTTATCGTCGATCGAAATTTGGAACAAAAATACAAAAAAATTCAAAATTTTAAAAATTTGATAATTTGTTATATAAGGCACCAGAAACGTTAAACTGAAGAGAATATTTATATATCTCGTGCAGTTTTTGAATTACAGACCCTTAAAGTTGCACTTCGAAAAATACCAAAAATCGACGTATCTCGAAAAATATTAGAGATTTGACGATGCGCTTTACTACAATGGGTTTCTTAGCGCTTATATTATAAAGAAATGTAATAAAAAAATATTACAATTTTAAGTGAGGATATAAATTTTTCTATCGGTATGTGAATCTGTATTGAATGATTAATAATTACAGTTTCTCTCATTTGTTTGTTCCCATAGCAACTAAAATTAGTTTATTAAACATATAATTCAGTTATGTCAAGAGAAGCAAACAAAATCTGGTGTGGGCACCACACTACTTTCTTATACAAATAAAACCAACTGAACTCGTATGACTTTTTCCTTGTGTATGACTTTATTTTAAAATAGAAATCTATTAATATCTAGTCAGCAAAACTTTCTAACTAATAATACAGATATTACTTACATTTATAATATTTCACAAGACACATATTTTTGACACTTCACAATTATTTGACACGTTTGACACATAAATATTAAAAATGTTTTCGTTCTTTTCCCATTGTAACTAAGATTTTTGAAATATATTTTTGAATATATAATTTAGTTTTTCTCAAAAGTAGAAGAAAAGTGCAAATAACATTTTATATTCCAAATGTTATTGCTAAAATCTTTTATTTGAAACTTTTTCGATTTTTGAAAAAAATTGAATTTATAGTTTTCTGTGTCCAGTAAAGTTCCTCTTCCGGTTATTCAATTTCATTCAAAATCAACTCATTTCTTCATTTTTTCATAAAACTTATTCGTTTTTTAGTGATTCCAATACTTCCTTATACTTTGTATAAGAAAGTAAAAACGCTTGAAAAATTTAATTTTTTGATGAAATGAGCATTCTTGATAATGGTGATCCGTGTTCTAGTATTATTTCATAAGAAATCTACTGCGGGAGGTAATGTGCTGCCCACAACAGTTTATTAATAAATACTTACGAACATAAATTATCCATTTTTCGGCGTAAAGTAGAAGCGATATGAATATAAATTTGTAACACCTAGTTCTAAAAGTATATAAATAGATATGTGAACAGATAGACAAATATCAATCTGGTGGTATCCATGAGTAGAATCTTAAGAGCTGGTGATTAAATTAGTTGAGCGTTCGCCTGGTATTAACATAATAAGTTGTTATTTACAGAAGTAGAACGCTTCGCCTGTATTCTTAGTAATATTTAACTAAAGCGCGTGATTTCAACGTCGTAATTAGTGTCAATTTGTAGTTCTGACATATATTGCTTTATAACAAACCTTATTAACCGCATTAATGAACAGTAAATAAAGTCATTAGTTGGAATAGACAGCGAATCGATAAAATCCCAGTAGTGAATCGGAATCCTGAGCCGAGAGAAAAGCAAGCGCGCGGCTAAAACCACAAATTCCCAGAGGGAACGTTGGACATAATAACCGGCTGATGAAGACGAAGTAAAAGTTTCAGCTGTTTATAAATCGGCTTCTCTTCAATAAAATTCTATAGAACGTATCAAACTAGCAGCTGAAACATTGTGCGCAGCTCTTCAACTTAGAGATAAGCTTCGCTTTCGAGTGTAGTACCTACTTTGCAAACAAACTGATACTCCTCTGCGTCGCGCCGGCCAACTTCTTCCTTGTTCCAATTGCGCGCTACATACACACACAACTCAACTACATTTCAATTTGGCTTGATTTAACTATCTTACATAATTCGCATAATTGTGGAGATAGACATTCGCGAATTGTTTAATTGTTTTATGTAATTTTAATGAGGTCGCGTGTAGAGAGGCGAACGTACATACATGACGACTGAGTAAAGGAGGTACTGTTTGCGTATATTGTAAATAGTTATAATTAGTTTATTTCATTTATTGTACTGTAAAATTTAGGTATTTGTTATAAGTTAATTTAATCATTACAATGGCTGAATCGCTCATACTACAAATTGTCGCAATATTGCCTATTCCATCTATGCTTTCAAAATAGTAACAGTTAACTTACAGCCACAGTACAAGAATTCACAGAGTAACGACACTTGAAGTATGTATTTGATTGTAACTACATATATATTATTTAAATATATTTTATAAAATTGTAATATATATTCTAATTTAAATACCTATTAATGTTTCCAATATTAAATTTAAAATATTTGCTTCTTGGCTTGCATGTCTTAAATATAATAATACTTGCATTTTCAAAAATATGGTTTGCAGGGCAAAGATATTTATATATTCATTTAAACAAAGGTTATCCACTTTTGTATTTTTAATAAAGTTACATAAAGTTCAAAAATATTATTTCGAACGTATTAGGGATAATTAATTAGTTAATAAAACCATTATTTCAATAAATAATTAGTTGACAATTAAATTATTATTGAATTATTAGGTTACATACGGTATAAATGTAAGAAATTTTGGAAATACTATTTGAAATTGAAACGACTGCAAAGTGCCATTGAATTAATTATACACAGTTTACACAATGTAAGATATTTAGTTACTTTTAACTAGTAATTAAACAACAAATGAACTTCGCACCCGTAAACAATACGAAACAAACGATTTCAAACACATATGCACCACATAATGGATATGAATAACTTTATGTTTTCATAACGGATTCATTACCGTGATTATTTATCCTCAACGTATAACAATAAATAATTAATTAGTGATTAAAAAATAACGATAATTCAATTTATGACTTCTGTAGAATTTATATAAGTAAATTTTGAATAATTATAATATAATTCATGCAGTGTTGAGACAATTAAACAATAATTAATTATTAATAAATATCATAATTTTCTTTAACAAATTGAAATCGCTTTCACTAATTATAGTAAACAAGAACTTCGAATTGGATGAAGAAATAATTAACTTGAAACCATCTAACAAAATTGTCTTTATAAATTATGGTAAGTAACTATAATAGAAATTTATGAAGTGTAGTAAAAATGTATGTATAAAATATATTTATAAATATAGGAGAAGTATTATTTCACAAATTTAAATAAATATTTGGAGTCATTATATGCAATTTATAAATTTTGTAAGTAAATTTCTACATATCATCACTACATCACGTGTAGAAAAATGTGTCTGAGTAAATTTAATTTAACACTTCGTACTCAAATGCTATGATAGTACAAATTTTTAAACAGTATTTAACAAAGTATATTTACTGGACGATATTATAAAGCAAAAGAGGAAATTATGAAGCAGCGCGTGTTGTACATATTTTATGTAAAAGCCTAGAGGGAATAGCTAATGAACTAAACATAATTAGAGGGAATGTGTGATACCATCAAACAGAATATATAATATTTACCCAATCATTTGGGATTTAAACCCGATTAAGATGAAATTTCTAATCTCCTAGACCTTCACACGTACCAGTACAATTTAAAATTATAATGAAGGACACTAACAGAAAACTGTTGGATTAGTATCTGACCTATATATGCTACGAAAACAATATTACTGTATTGTAAATAAGTTATGTAATTAATTAAGTAAAATTGTACATAGACGATGCCTGGAGGTACACAAACATCGTACTTCTGTTTAAATAATTCTATTCAACGTAAATAAAAGTAAGTTTAATTAACAAACATAGAAAATGGAAATTGACTTTAAAACTAACATATCTTCTCCACATATTTAATGATTTGTGTAATTAGTTATTTTATTAGTTATTATTAGACACGACCTAGAAAAGCAAATGATATAAACTCAATCAGTAAAACTGGAAAGTTCAGGCCAAGTATAAAAACGTTATCCCGTAAAAAAACAATATGTATACATAACATTGGTTTTAATTTTATACATATATACATACATAACATCACGCTATGTCCCACTTAGTGGGGTAGCACGAACCCAGAAACACAGTCAACCAACAATCAATCTCCTCCAAACATTCCTATCCTGACACACCACTTTTGCCTCGTCCACATTCATAGGGCGATTCATACATGCTCGTTTATTCTTCACACTGGGAATCATTCGTACACGCAACAAACCATCAATCATACCTAACCAGTTATTCCTCGGATGCCCACACAATCGTTCACCTTCATTTTCACCCACATATATTAGTTTCACCAACCTTTCATTCGACATTCACTCATCATGTCCAAATCACCTCAACTGACTCACTCCCACTTTCTTAATAACATTCTTATCAATCTCACACTCATCATACACCAATTTATTCTGGATACGATCACGTCTCGTAAACCCACATACTCCTCTCGAATATCTCATTTCTACAGAAGTTATACGTCGTTTATGCTTCTTCATCCACACCCAACATTCAGAACCATCCATCAATGAACACACCATTATAAACACTCAATCGAGCATCTCTAGATACATTCACGTTTCGAGCAAATGTACCCAGAGCACTCAATACCTCGCACCCTGCAGACATTCGCCTTTCAATATATCCATTCCTCAAGAACATATAACATTCAAATTATAATCTTGGTAAAGTTTTATCGTTGAATCAACATTAAATTATGATAACTGTACAATCTTTTTCAAAGATTTTTAAATACATCCATCCATCGAGAACATACTATATACTTGAACCTAAATTATTAGAATTTAATGAATCGAGTGTTTTTTGTGGGATAACTTTTATGTACTTGGCCTAAACTTTTCAATTTTAGTGAAATGAATTTATAATATTTTATTAAAAGTATTGATATCTATTAAACTATGTATTCCTTTAGTTACTTGTACATTTTGTAGTGTTAACTTACAAGTGTGGCCAAAGGTATATTTTTAATAACATCTAGAAAACTAACAACATAATTAAGTTTAGCTGCACAACTTCTGCCATTTATTAAACCTACACTGGGCACCTTAATTGTTTAAAAGAAAGGCCAACTACGTGCGCAGCACGCCAACAGCTTAAAACAAACTCTTTGCGAGTTTCCAGCCGCCCTCATCGTTCACCATCCCCATCACCATCACCATCACCCTGTTGGCTCAAAACAAATTTGATGCGAAAGCGCACTTTACGAAATAACCGTTCAACATCAGCGATCGACAGTTGCAAGACGCGCGGCGTCGGCGTCGGCCAGTGACGATGTCCGCAGCTGCTGCGTCGCTGCCGCACTTCCCGGGGATTTTTCATTTAGCGCCGCGTACACGTTCCGGGGATATTGTCTCTGGCGGGACGCTGATTAGGATTGGGCCGTATTCCGGCCCTGTTCTGCCAGAGAACAGAGGTTCTCAATGTTTATAATTTATAGAATAACTTGCATTATAATTTAGGTACACGTCCAGAATTTAGTCAACAAAAAATTATCAGCTATAATATCCCTAGGCCATTGATAATTCGAAATAATTTTATCACAGTTACCGAAAGAACGTTGCTTGGTAACCGCCCGACGCCGCAGGCGGAGGGCTGTTACCTTCAAGCAACGTTCTTGAGGTAGTTGTGATCAAATTATAAGTATTTATCAATGGTCGAGGGATATTCGATGAGAAAATTTTTTGCGATTAATATTATTATTTTCATTTTCTAACCGTGAAAATAACATTTTGAAATAAACAAATTAAATATTGAATTAACTGTCAACCAGCTGTCAACGACTGTTACTTAGCAACAGGTGATAATTTCCCGGGGAAATTATCAGTGTAATTGTGACCTGATTGGTTACTTTTGCACACGTGATCAGAAATAGAGGGATTCGATTGGATATTTCTTTAACCAAAAAATTTTCAATGAAAGATGATCATTCAATGTTGGAGAAATTATTAAAATATTTCGTGTATAACACGAAACAGAAATAATCTTTACTTTCTGCACAAATATTTAATTTGGTATGAAGAAATGCCTTAAATTCTTTTGTGTATTTTAATAACTTGGAGAAAGTAAACGAAACGACAACTAAAAAATTCCTTAACTTAAATTTACATTTCATTCCAAGTAGAAACGGAAGATAATTATTTTCTTTGCCTTATTATTTTTGTAAATTTATATTTCAATATCTTTTTAGGTATTTTGGACCAGCTGGCCAAAATAACGGAATTAGTAGTGTAATAGTAACTTTAAAAGTATTAATGCAAATTACAGGAAGTAAAAATAGAACGGGAATGACGGCTGGTAACCACACTTAACGTAAAAAAAAAACATCAAGTCAAAATTTGCTTTAGACCGAGTATCCAGAAATGAATAAATGGAGTAATCAGGAGAGTGTGAGTGTGCCAAAAATTCAATGAGTGTTATTAAATTTTCAATCATTCCAAACTTTTCTAATGTTCATTTATTAAAAATTGTAATACAATTATATCGGTTCAGTTGCTTCGCTCGCGCTTTTAATAAGCAAACTATAGTACGTATTTTTAATGGAACCTTTTCATAAATATTTACTCATTTTGGTTCATAACTCTGTTAAGTCGGCCATTTTAAATCGTGGCACATTTGACAAATGAACATTCGACAAAATTCGAAGGATTGAAAATTGGATTGCACTCATTGAATATTAGGTAGATGCATGCATTCCCATATTTACATTTCAAAAAGATATTAAAAATAATGGCTAAACCGTAGTTTACGGCCAGGTCCTAGTTTCTTTAGCAGGTCATAGTTGCAGAAAACCAATTTAAGAAGCAAAAAACTAATATTTATTTTAGTTTTGAGGTTGAATAAACACGAATTTGTTCAACAGCATTTTCAGAATGCAAATTTGCTAGGTCTTTGTTGTTTGACTTGCACCACCACAAACTGTCATATCAACCAAACATCAGTGGCGAACCGTAGCTAACTTCAATTCTAACCGTAAACTGCGGTTTTACCAAAATAATTTTAAATGCACTAATTTTTATCAATTCATTACAAATTTCCTTCTTTCGTAATAACATTAATAACGATCTAATGGAAATGTCAAGTTATTATGTGTAGGTATTTATTTTAACAGTTGGCACAAGTTTTAGTTTCTATTTTTTTTGTTATGTTATCTCTCGTGTCAATGGTTGTAGTTGTAAACATGTAGCCAGGATGGCTGTTGAGTAAAAATTGTTGTGTAAAAATTGATAGTGTGTGAAATAAAGGCATCCTACACATGAATAAATTAAAAGTTAACTGTACCCAATAAACGTGAGAGATATTCTTTGAGAAGAACATGTTGAGAATCTCGGTTCGTACGGTGGAAGTGTCGGTGGGTTTATGGACAGAAAATTGAATGTGAATCTTATATGTATTTTTATGGCTGGAAAAGTGAAATGGCTGGTAGTTGAGTTTCACTGATTTCGTCCGCAGAACATGTGTTTGGAATTATATCGCGATTTGAATATTAAACTAGAGTCGACCGCTGAATGTACAGGTGCGGGACTGTATTTGTGGCACGTACTTTGTTCATTTCCCCTTTTTTCTGCTTTTATTGCATTGAACTCTGCGAACTTCCAACCGACAATGTCACGGGTCAAACATTACACATTTAATGCAAGAAATACTACACTCCATAATTTAATCAACTCCGAGCTTCATTTTAAAATATTACCAACAGTAACAACAAACACTTTCACCTGTATTCGCAATATTATGAACATTATAATATATTCAGGGTGTCTGTTTATAATTTACCTTACGCTGTGATCAAGTTAAGAAAAACAATGAGTTATTACAGCGCAAACTTTGCTTGTTGCCCGTGGTGATTCGTCAAAGAAAGGCAAGTTTCAAAGAAAATCAGAGTTGCTTCATCATAACACAAGAGACACTTAACTTTGTATAACTACCTTACACGTTACAAAATAGTTTTAATCATGACAACAAAACTACAACAAATGTAAAGCAATGAAGTACAATCTGACCTTGTGATGACTCCTGGAGGGCCGGATGGGACCGCTGCACATCAAGAAGATTTGGAAAGTTCACACACACACTAACATTACCTGTAAACAGAACGATAAGCAATTAGTAACACAATAATTGCAAGGACCATCGAGATCTGCTTGAAATGGAAAAATGGCGTGATGATATATTCATTTGTTCCTGTATCTCCTATCGCGGAACATAGAACCCTAATTCCAGAATTGCTGATGGTAAATTAACAGATAACTGTTAAGGAGCACCGAAATAATGAGACCTATTCGTGGTCGTTTATCAGAGCTACGAATTATCATTGTTTTTGTAGTGTATCGTGCGGGACATCAGATTACAAACAGTAAGGCTCTTAACCTCTTGATTATTTGTGGCTGTATATACTTCATCTTATTTATATATTTGGTGATATTCTGTATGAAAGATATAGAGCAACAAATCAACAAGGGATAGAGATACTAATTAAATAGTTATATTAATCTGTAATACGTACAAAATGAAGACATAAGCAGGTAGGAAAGCAATGAAATATGTAGAGAAGTTAAGGAAGTAATAAAACTGGAAAAATACGAATTTAAAGGAAAGAGTACAAAATAAAAGAAATTGATATATAAAGTCGAAAGTCTAGGTCAAAATATGTCGGACGAAATTATATGAAGTGATCTGGGGTAAATAGCTCCTTGGTAATGTGTCGGACTGTGGATCGTGAGATCCTCAGCTCGAATCCCACTGCCGATAGTTACAAATTTAAATTTACCCCTGTGGTTCCCCCTCCACTAACATCTTTGGGGGCTCGGATTTGACGGCTGGTAACCGCACTTCATACGAAAAAAATATATCACTTACCGAGATCTGCGTAAGCAGAGTGCCACACCCGTAATGGGTAAAAGGCGTGATGATATATTTATTTTATTTATTTATTTTTATCTGGAAATACAGACTTAGTTAAGAAGAGGAAAATATATGTAAATCCAAGATATAAATATCTAGAACTACAAGCAGGCAACTATATGTGACCAAAGAAAATAAGAATAAAAAATAATTGTAAGTTTATTTATTTATATGTTACGTACGTTTCGTTCTTTGGGATATCACCGGACACCTAAGTAATTTGCAAATGTACTTCCTGACATAGTACAAATTTTACAATACAATGTATTTATCAAAATTTACGGCTTTCCTAATCTAATTTTATGTCAATTATTAATAATTGTAAGGTTTCAAAAAGGCAAATATGACAAAAAAATTATTACTGAACAAGAGACGATGACAGACAATGCAGAATATGTGGGAGACACTTTGAGACAATAAATTACTTAAGAAGAGACTGTACAGAAGACCAAAGAAATGATAAATCTACACAACATACACGACGAAAACCTAGACATGGATTGGTTGAAGAGAGTGCATCGAAATAGATTTGATATTTGTGCATAGAAATAGTTTTATAGTATTACAAATAAATACAATTACTAAATGATAACACTAAAAGTTGACAAATAAATATTTATTACTATACCTTCACGATAATGCATCGAACAATGAAACATGATATTCTTACTTTGATTCCCAAATCAAAATTGTGGAACAAATTTTATACATGTTACCTAGTAACTAGTAGACTAAAATATAACACATAGTCAATTCTATTCTAAGTAGTGTACGAAACTTAGAATTGAATAAATTTATATTAATGTACAGTTCGACATATCGGAGTGCATAAATTGTACTCATTTGAAATTCATTATTAATATTTAGAATAGTTTTTAAATGCTACAAAAATATGTGTTACAGTATAGAACATTGGACTTGGAACGTATATGAATAATTTAGCATTATAAAAATAGACTGTACCACCGTCCCTTAGCTACTGAAGTAAGCAAAGTTAACGCGTATTCCTGTCGCGGACTCATTCACATTGCCAACCTATACTTTTCATTTGCAGTATAGGAGATATACAGCTTATTGTGGAACCGAATCTAAAGGTTACAACTCGTAAACTCTGCTTGCAACGTAAGCAATCTATCCAGAGCACAACCAAGGTTCATAAAGATGGGTGACGGGAATTGCAGACGAAAGAGGGACTCATAAATGGGAATATTCCCAATCAAACTGAACACTACATTTGGGAGCTTCGATTCGTATAATTTTCTATATTATGAACATGTTATTGTGTACGATCAAGAAGATGTTTAACAGTATAGCAATAAATGTTTATTCTCCTTTCGTCTGTTATACCCACCAAACATTTCCTCTAAATTTTACGTTTATGTATTGTACATTAATGTATTACTATTTATTAAAAAATATAATGTCCTTACCGCAATAAATATTGCCAATTTCTATTTATTAACACCACGGAACATACAGCACCGTTGCTGATTCGCGCACTACTACTTTCAAGTATTAAAAACCAGTGTTAATTTGTTCATTAATAAACAATCGTAGCTTGGGCGTAGGAATTTCTGAGTCGAAACACTACTTTCGCGACGAGCATTGATAAACATGATTTGTTTTGCATTTAACATTTTATTCATATCATTCTGTAGGTTTTAGTTGCAAATAAACTGTCTCTACAGTAATATATTGCTGAAAGGTATATATTCAGCTCGTGTAGTTATTTATATTGATGGTTGAAAAGTGTTTTGATATAAAATAATTTCGTAGTGATTATTGTATTCAATTGTAGTAATCATTTGTTAATGTCGGGGTTCTGTGTTAGTGTGTAATGCTGTGTGTGGCTGATGCATCTGTATTCTTCGAGAAGCGATGCTCCAGGTTGCATCCTGAGAAAGAACAGGTTAGTAACATTTTTATTATTTTATATTTAGTTATTTGATAGGAGATCGAAATATACAATGTATTCATTATTGGAGACATACAATCGTGAGCATTACCGTGGTTTTAATTCGAGGGGAAAGGGGAAGTGTATTCATGACAGTTGGAAGTACATTGTATGCATTTGTTTTATGTACTTGGAAAATATGTATTTTACATCAAAAATCAAAGCAAAGGTATATCAAATGATGTTTAAATGTTAATTAAATTATTGTTATTAAGTAACACTTACAGATTAAATAAATATTATTTAATATAATACAACTGCACATACGACTAAAGAAAGACAGATATATTTCTATGTATATTAATTACAACATATTAGAAACACGAGTGTGTAAAGATTTTTGTATCTACAATATAATATAGTTCAGCACAAAACTTTCGAATACTTCAGGCTGAATAAGTTTTAAATAAAACGATGATAAAATGGTTTTATCCGCCTTCACATAATGGAAATCATGATAGGATTTTCTTACAACGCCTCTATTATAACGATACAAAAATTTTGGTTAAAAATAGGTACATATTTGTGTCCTTACAATACAATACAACATGTGTTAATGTATACAGGCCGATGAATCGAGAGACGCACTATAGCGTTTTCAATGTTTTTTTTGATATGTTCTATTATTGGCTTCCCTAATTATTTTGCATCAAAAAAGTTAAATAGTTGGTTTATTGGTTCTATATGTCATCTGCTGTCATCAGTGCTTGATTTCAAGTGTCTTTGAGTAAAAATTAGAGGAGAAATTAGATGATGAGATTGTTTGATCAAAATTAATATCACATTTATTTTGTTATTTCATGGCACTGATGATTTTAAGAAATTTACCAATAAATATTTCGTTATCGATTCTTTAAAAAGCACACTTCCAATTAATTTATATTACAAAATGTAATAATCTAGTGTTCAATTCTTTTTTATAAAATTAACTTCATTATATATTATGACTTCATTATAAATATATTTTTTAATTTAAATTAGACCTGAAAATGGCTGTAATCATAGCCGAAACGTCGTCAACGACCATATAAGTTGAAATAAATTTATTTAAAGCCATGTTATCCAATAACGCAAAGTGAATTATTTACTATATTTTTACTAAATATTGCCGTCATTTCTCCGGTTCCACTTTAAATAAAATTATAAACATTAGTGCCAAAATACAGAAATTCTTCCTCTACAATAAATTATTTAGGAAAGCCAATAATTGAACATTTCGTAAATAGTTTTGAAAACGTTTTGTTGCGTCTTTCTTTTCACCACCCTGCACATGTTATAACTTAAAATCGTAGAACTACATTATTTAAACATTTTATATTATGAAGTTACGAGCTACATGTTATAAGACAAAATAAAATAGTACTATTACTAATGAATATCTACCTGTGCATCTGTTATTTACAACATGATTATTGGCAGATTTGATAAATTAGAAAAGATAAATTATAATATTAAATACAGTGCTTATTTACACCGTTTGACTATAAAAACAATTATAAGTTAACATCTGGTAACCTATATACGTATTGTGAAAAACAAATAAATGTGTGTAATATAAATTAAATAAACAGAAGTGTCTGTAAGTAGAGCAAAACATAAGTAATGAAATAAGGGTCCAATCCTTGCAAGGCTCATCATCAACACATTTGCTTCCCCAGACCGTGGCTCTATCTGCAGTAATCTAGCACAAAGCTGCGCGTAGCTCTGTAAACACCCTAAAACTACAAAACAGCCGCGATTTAATCCCAGAACCGTCATTTTTCCCGCATCAAGCAACCGCATTAATTTCCAAATCCCACTTACACCTGCAACATTAAATTAACCGTCAGCACTACATAAGCAGTTTACATTTCACGCGGAGCGAGGCAGCGCTGGAAACAGCAGAAGCTCGTAATTCTTCCGAGTTACTCACGGCCCCGCGAAAGTGGAATAATCCAGCAATCTCTTGCGCGACACTTTATGCTGGAGTATTAAAACACGGTCGGAGACAGCAGCGGGACTGCGCCAGCTTATGTGGACGACGACGGGGTTGACATATTCTTTCAAACACTTGTCGTTGTTCATACAGACAAATTCTTTCTGAAAGTACTCGTACTAATAAAATACACCTTTCGTGTAATAATGATTTTACATTGTTTTCCACTGATATTTTTGCAAAAAAAAATTATGTTGATTTGAAAATTATTTGTAGGTAAAGCTCGCTTCGCGCGCACTTTTGACAAACAAACTCTAAGCCTACACAACTTCCGCCCAACCAACTCGAATTACAGTACTTATTTTTAATGGAAAATTTTTAAAAAAGTTGAAGGCTACCTTGTATTCTGAAATAAATCTAAACCATGTAAAAAAAAACTGAAATCCAAAAAAATAGGAATAAAATAAGAAAAAAAAAAAATTAACAAAAATGGAATGGCAAGAATGGATTAGAAAAATGAAGTGGAATAAATACCTTGGAGATTGATGATGTCTGGGTGTGTGTCTGTTGGTCTGACAGTCTGTGTGAAAGCAATGAAAACTGAAGGTTTTAGATCAAAATTTTCAAAGTACACTTTCGTATCTACCTAATTTCAGTAAAATACTTAGGTCATATAATAGAAAATAATTCAATGAGACCATTGAAAGCTAATTTAATTTGTGTGAAGAATTTTCCGACTCCGGAAAAACAAAAGAATATCCGTCAATTTTTAGGAAAAATAAATTACTATAATAAGTTTGTGCCAAAGATTTCAATCATTCTAGATCCTTTACACAACCTATTAAGAAAAAAAAATTTATCTGGTCAGAGGAATACCAAAAATCTTTTCAAACAATAAAAGCATTGCTATGTTCAAAACCTATTTAAATAATTTATGATCCAGATTTACCAATCAACATATATACAGATGCAAGCATAAGAGGAATAGGAACAGTGTTGAAACAAGAAGAACAAAATAGAGATAGAAAACCAGTAACATTTTTCAAGAAAACTAATTAAAGTCAAAAAGAGATGATAAGATAAATACATAAATATATCATCACGTCTTTTACCAATTATGGGTGTGGCACTATTCTTACGCAGATCTCGGTAAGTGATATATTTTTTCGTATGAAGTGCGGTTACCAGCCGTCAAGTCATAGCCCCCAAAGATGTTAGTGGATGATGAACCACAGGGGTAAATTTAAATTGGCAACTGGAAGCTGTGGGATTCGAACTGAGGATCTCACGATCCACAGTCCGACACGTTACCACGGAGCTATTTACTCAAAAAAAGAAAAAAGCTATTTACTTAGATCGTCCAGCAATAGAGGAATAAGTAAAATTTGGCAACACTGGCTTATTGGAAATAAAATTTATAGTCAACTCAGATCATAAACCATTGGAAGCATATGAAGAACTGTGAGATTTAATATACTACTTGTCTCAGTAAAATAATGTCTTATTTCATTTGCACATGAGCGTTAATGGTACACGCTAGTTTTAAAATTAATTTCACACGCATTTCAATTTGATTTAACCCCTCGCCGGCCGAAAATCCCCGCTAAGTCCATCTTTGACGAACGACCAAAAGGGCAATAGGTCACAGGTCCGGACGGAGCATCGGAGCGCCGACCGTCGAGCAAAGATCAGTTGGGCGATGCGAGCGCCGCCGTCGCCGCAAGTTGCGGCCGAGAAGGGAACGACCAAGTCCGGCTCCGCGTCCTGTTCATTAAATGTAATTCTATTAGTAAACAGACTCCAATAAGTGTACCAACACAGAGTTCAGAATTGAATACACACAGAGAATTCAATTAAAAGCTCTTTCTCTTGTTTGTGTCAAAACCAATCTATAGAAAGCGACAGCGGAGAGTTCTCAATAACAGCTTTGACGGGCCAAAGACCCTAAAGGGACTACGTATTTGTGCTAATTTGTTTTTACTGCGCACTTCTACCTGCTTATTCCTAGGGAGAATTGAGGTGCACTTCGCCCATCCAACTGCAGAACGAATGGCGATAATGAGTACAAGTTTAAATGTATGTATGTTTGCACTCAAAATTTCATTAATGTAACAGACTAAAATATTGAAGACATTTTGCTACCGAGATCGGTTACGTTATGATTATACAGCTCATAGCTAATTCAGCCAATGGCGTTTGAGAATTTTATTAAGTTACCATGTATTGATAAGCGAATACACCCTTGAAAACGTGGTAAATTCGCTGGGTCTCATCGTCACAGTAACCACCTTTAACCCATTGTTTTATTTATCACAAATGTCAAATTTTTCATATCTGTTGTCATCAATTTAATTCATTATATAATCAGAATATCACTCGAGTGTTCAGTATTATCAGAATATATTGTATTGATACACTAAACGCATTATTTTAGAATACCACTCCTCTTGCCGCATTGCAAAATAATACGTTTCGTGGCAACAACACAATATATTCGATAATACCTGAACACGTGTGGTATTATATTTGATTATTCAACGACATAGTAAATAACCAAATAAGAGGCTTACACTTCATCTATATTGACCAATGAAAGCAGTATATAGCGAATATATGGGTGCTAGCAGCATATTTTGTTACTTTTTTAAATAAACACTACTTTTAACTTAAACGTCAGTGTCATTTTTTCGGTAAAATGTGTGGTAATGTACGCTTTGGAAGTGAATTAATAAATATACTGTATCTTGTTGAATAATCTATTCAAATATCACACGAGATTTTCACTTGTTTTCAAAACTAAATGAAGTTTTGGGTCGAAAACAGTTTGTAAACGATGAAGACCTCAAAGAAGCAGTAACATCCTGGCTCAGATTTCTGGAGGTAGAATATAACATCTCCATTGGAAGACTAGTATCACGTTACAATAAATA
Organism: Poecilus cupreus; assembly: GCA_963942605.1. Classification (NCBI taxonomy): domain Eukaryota; kingdom Metazoa; phylum Arthropoda; class Insecta; order Coleoptera; family Carabidae; genus Poecilus; species Poecilus cupreus. Next base: position 32,881,981 of record OZ012720.1, read on the forward strand.
TTTTAACAATTATGGCGATTACATTTAAAATAGAATTATGTACCGTAACATTGTAAATTAAGTGTTGTATTGATATCCTTCGCTTTTATTCAGTTATGCTGAAACGTTCTTTAATTTCTGGACGACCGTCGTAATATAAATATGTCATCATGTCATTTACTCATTTTTAAAGTACGATTTTCTGCCGTGAGTCAATTACCTCCAATGTAATTAATTTTTACTGCTAAACATGTACAGTCCGTTCCTCTCGTTTCCAAAATCAATTCGTGCTTCCGCTGGCTCGCTGATATCTGCAGCAGGTCCCCAGGGCGAGATCCCTTTTGTTAGCTGCGCGACAGTGGCGCCATCAGTCCGCCGGCCGTCACGACAACTTCACACTCAACACATGGCACGCTGCGATCACCTTTATCAGGCTGTTCTGGCCCTCGTAAAAACTGCTAATAAATAAAAACGCTGAATGGACAAGACGTGCCTCGTGCACTCACACGCGCTGTTTTACACGATATGCGCTTAATAAAAAGTTTATGGGGCGCAGGGGACGCCCCGGTAATTTTATGTACTCTTATGGGTGTACGGCGTAGGTGCTAAGATCGGCGAGCGGGCGCACTCCCGGCTCAAATTGGTTCTGCCGTTAAACAAGGATTTCATAAACAACCTGTCGTATTTTTCATGCCGAAAACATTTTAACCCTATTTTGTACACATTTTATATCACCTACACTTAACATGTTTAACTGCACATCTTTCTTCTGCCTTGTCACCCTGATACAAGAATTTAAAAATCTTTAAAAAAGATTGTACAATTATCATAATTTAATGTTGATTCAGCGATAAAACTTTACCAAGATTATGATTTGAGTGTTATATGGTTTTGAGGAATGGACATATTGTCTGGGAGATTGAAAGATGAGTGTCTGCAGGGTGCAAGGTATTGGATACTCTGGGTACATTTATTCTAAACGTGACTGTATCTAGAGATGCTCGATTAATTGTTCATAATGATGTGTTAGTGCTTACTTTGATGTATGTTTCTACATGTTGGGTGTGGATGAAGAAGCATGAACGACGTATAACTGATATAGAAATGAGATATTTGAGAGGAGTGTGTTGGTATACGAAACGTGATCGTATCCAGAAAACATTAGTGTATGGTGAGTGCGAGATTGAGAAGAATGTTGTTAAGAAATTGGGAGTGAATCAATGTAGGTGTTTCGGACATCTTGAGCGAATATTGAATGACAGGTTGCTGAAACTAATAAATGCGGGTGAGATTAAAGGTGAACGATTGCATGGACGTCCGAGGAATAAATGGTTGAATATGATTGATTGTTTGTTGCTTGCAGGAATGATTTGAAAGTTTTTCTGTTAGTTTTATTTAGATTTTGAAATAGTTACTTTACTTGATGAAAAACAGTTTTCATTATTCATCTGTAAAAAAAAAATGTTCATTTGATATCAGGATACATTATTTACATACATATATACATAATATTATGCTGTATCCCAGACCAGACAGTGAGATAGCACGGACCCTGAATCATAATCAACCTTCAATCAAACGTTCCTATCCTGGCACACCTCTTCCGCCACGTCCACTATTCCATATTCGGAATTATTCGTTCACCAATAAACCATCAATCAAACCTAATCACTTATTACTTGGACGTTCCGCAATCGCTCACCCTCAATGGCACTCACATACTCGTATATTAGTTGATCAACCTTTCGAAATGACCAAACCATCTCAACTGACTTACTCCAATTTTTTAGCAATATTCTTCTGAATCTCACACTCACTATAGTCTATATACCAACGTAATTCGGACACTATACCTATACACTTCTTTCAAATAACTTTTCTCAATAGCAGTTATAGGTCGTTCATGCTTTTTTCAACCATACACAATCGGCCCAATCTAGTTGTTAAGTTTTAACCACTTAATCCAATGAAAATTCTTAACACACAAGAAAATATCTAAGTGTCACTTGTAACATTTGTTTCTATTTGTCAAAAATATTAGCAAGTGGATAAAAGTCAACAACTGAGTTGGTGAATTGGGCCGATTATTTAGAACGCATAATATATTATACTAATGGTAAAAAGTTATTGAGCATTTAATTGTACTTAAATTTTAACTAGACATTTTAACGAAATCTGTTGCACAAACAAAAAGCTTTAATAAAGATTTCTTTAAATTTTAATAAGCATAGTTTAAAGTAAGAAAGTTCATTAGTAAATCGCGTAGCGGTGCGGTGAAGCAAAATGAAAAAAGCGAGTTTTCAAATAATGAAGTGTACCAACAACATCAAGTAAATGATGAAGAAGCGTGTCGTCTTTATTATTCATGATATTCGGCAAGTTACCGTAAGATTACAGCTACTTTAAGCAAACTTCAACTAGTTATGTTTAATGAAGGTACGCAGCTCCAACTCCAAATCCCGGCGAAGAATTCACGCTACGCTAATTCCGCTGCAAAGCCGAAACAGTAACCCGGATTTATAAAGTCTAATTAGAAAAAAGAGCGAGGAGCCCGGCGATGCGTCCGTCTTCAATTGGGATGCGCGATGCGAAAATAGCTGAGCATCGGGGTAACTGCCCGCCATTAACGGAAACTGATCAATTTTCGCGACTAATTCCAGTATTGGTGAATTCGCATTTCACCCCTTACATTTTAAACACTTCCATCTCTACCACCATTAATCAAAGCAATCGAACGATCCTAAATTATTTTTCGTGTCTTAAATTGACACTTTAATGTATAGAATTATTCAGAAGTTTTGCTCCATAATCCCTTCACAAGTACCAGAGCTGCATGAAAAACCGACATACGTTTTCGTGGCCGAATAAGAAAGATAAACGATACGAAATGAAGGACAAGTATATTATCCATTGAAGATAAACCATTTTAAATTTTCTCATCTCCTGAAGAAGGCTCAAGAGGAGCCGAAACCGGTCGACAGAGAAAAATTGTTATAATAAAATTGACTGAATTCCAGTAATTTTCGTTTGTCTTCATCAACCCTTCCAGTCAAGAAAAATTTTATGTTCATATTATCCATTGTTTATCGGAAACAGGTACAGGGTGGTGAATTGAAGGACGCAGGATAATATTTTCAATGCTATTTTTAAAATGTTCAATAATAGATTTCCCTACTTATTTTACATAAAAAAAAAATTAATATTTTATTGTAGATGAAGAATTTCTGCAATTTTTGACAATAATATTTAAAATGTTACTCTATCTGGAACCGAAAAAATGATGGAAATGTTTATTGGCAATTTTCTTCAAATCATCACTGCAATGAAGTAACAAAATAAATGTACCAATTGAAAGTTATTGATTCTATCTGTCATCTGAGGTCAACTGTTTTAATTAAAAAGTTATAATTTGGAAGAAAATTTTATGGTTACAATATTGCTCGGTAAAAATGTATTAAATATAATAAACTCTTTATTAATATCTTATTAGCGAAACAAATAATTTACCATTTCAAAAACAACATAAAAATGCTAGGGTGCGTTTTTCGATTCGATATATAATAGGAAGGATTATTGTAATAACTTTTGTTTTGAGATTTCCTGAATCCGTTTTGACCATTTCTCATTCACGTCTATTTACCTTTATTTAGAATAACTCCTAAATAAGAAGAAATTAGAGTAATTGAAACTTATCTATTAACTCATTTATATATTGTTAGCAATCAACTAAATAACACACAAAAAAAAACCCAATAACTCATAACACTACACGAAACCAACACCACTCTGAAATCAGGAGAATAAAGGTGTGAAAACAAACTTCAATACACAGTTTAACCACATTTATTTCAGCATTAAACAATTAGCGGCCATTCACTACAGTCGCCAAGTGAATACTAAACGTAACACTTTTCGACTGCAGGCGGCTAGAATCAAATTACGCAAGTTTAATTAAAATATATAAAAAAAATTAATAACAATTCTAATCAAAATTAAATTATCATTGAATGTAACTTTATTATCAATATTACGATTAAATAATACTATCCCGAGTGGCGATTTTGGCTGCTATTAACAATATATTTTTTCTCTGTGCAAATTTATTAATATTACAACTTTTTTTCTTTCCCTTGGTTAAGTTGGAACTGGCAGAAATGTAAATGCCCTTACTCTCTTCCAAAGGGTGAGAGGTCAGGTACGCAAACCTGGATCCCTCCAGTGGTGGCTCGTGAGCGGAGGTTGGGTTTAATTCTACGGAAATGCAAGCTAGACGTCGAGTTCTCTATAAAATTTACGTCTTTTTAACCGTGATCAGACCGGAAGCAATTACCTACTAACGTTTGCCAGTCAAATAAAATCTAATCTGTCGGATTGGATAATCGGATACGAAGAATTTTACCTCTATCATGAATTGTGAACCGATATTGAACGCTTTCAATTACTCCATGTTGGCAGTGAATTGGAATCTTAATTATTATTTTAATTGAATAAAACATATTTATTTCATGCAGCCAAACGCTATTTGAAATCTTCAATAATTTGTTACCATTTCATTGATTTAATTACAAATTGTGTAGTTTTTGGGATGTCTTAAAAGAAATGTTTGTCTTGATTTTAGTGAAGTACAATATTCTAAAATTATTTTATAAAAAAAAATACTTCGAATAGAAGTTACAGAGAATAGTTATTTGTCAAAGCTTCTTTTTCCCCCTCGAGTTCGAAGTTTGCCTCATGAGCGCAGCGAGTGAGTCTTTCGAACGAGAGTGGTAGAAGAGCTTTCGTCTCGTGTTAGACACAACATTTTTTTCACGACATGACTCTAAAAATGATTTGCTAGGACCTAAAATACACTTTGAAAACATAACTGACAAACTGACACGTTAAAAGTTAGGTTATCAGACACAAGGCGGTGTAGCAGTGTTGCCAATGAACCAATCTTAAATAAGTTGTCAAATTGTGATTTAATAAGAAAAAAGAAAAATATAAGACATACTCGTAATTGAAAGATAATTTAAAGTATGTATATCACTAAATTAAGGATTTTCAATAAATTAGAACTTTATTTATAATTTTCATAATAAATTTTTTGTAAATAACATTCATATTGCCAACACTTCCATATTTTCCTCTCTAGAGAGGAACAACACATATTCCTCACTATTTCGGGAGAAGAACGGTGGGGTTTCCTACCATGTCGTGAAAAAACATATTATCTGCCATTTTCATTTAATTAATTTTTGAATAAAATAATTTTAAAAATTGTACAGCGCTAAAACCGAGACTGGAACACTTCTCTTAAAACACTCGTGGTAGCAGCCAATGTCTTCCTAAAATACTGTACTGGCTTTGGCGAACTCGCGGGGTTCTTCTTCTTCTCGCGCATAATGGCGAAGAAACTCAACGCACCCCTCGTTATTTATTATTTCCGATTTTTTACTGGCGTAGTTTGTGTTTGAAAAAGGTCGGAAGGGTTCGTGTCGCGGCTCGGACAAGTGGAGTCGACTCCGGGCTCCGGGCTCCGTGCCCGGAGGACGGAGACGCGCCACCGTTCCAGGTTCCGGGCTGGAGATGGGATTGTGTAGGTAACAACGGAAATTTACTGGATGGCTGGAAGCTCGGCTTTTGACCCGCTGTGATCTGGGGATGACTTTTATCTAATGAAACTATAAAATGCTAGTTTTTATATCAGGACAGAAGAGAAGCTTTTTACCGATACTTTTTTGATAATTAATACTTGGTTGTGACTAAAAATATAGTTTCCATCAAGTCAGAATACGATTTATTGTTTTGCTGTCAAAATGGCATCGAAAGATACAAGTTTTTGAAGCTGTTTTCGGTTAAAATCTTTAAAATTGTATTGAGGAATTTCTTATGATTCAATTTATTTTCAAAAGACTTATAATAAATATTGATTAAACCCCGTCAACTTTGGTATTAAATGAAAGAAGGTCTTAGGGAGAAGATTTGACAACAAATAGAAACAATTTTTTGACGATCGTCAGTTGTTTTTTTTTTACACAAGTTAAATGAATACTGCCGTGATTGGTAACAAATTAAAGAACTCAAAGAAGAGACTTGATCTCAAATGTGAGGAAAGTTAGTTGGACCTGAAAGGGAAGCGACTCGTATAAGGCGTAGGCCTCCATTTTGGACGATCGTCAGTTGTTTGAATCCTACTGAGATCGGAATCAAATTAAAAATCTCATGGAGAAGAGTTAAAGTAAAATGCCAAAAATTATTTGAACGATCGCCAATCGTTTTTTTAATAGTTAATTAAATCTTGTCGAATTTGGTATTAAATTAAAGATCTCCCAGAGGAGAGTTAAATTAAAGTATCTAAAATTACTTTTGAACGATCGTCAATTGTTTAAATAATAGTTCCTACAATTTCTTCGTATATGGTATTATTCAAGCTTTCGGAAATAATTGATATTATTAGGTTATTTTTCGAGACATGTACCTACATATATATTTTGGTGTTCCCTAAATTATCTTAATGTCGTTGGCGGATTTATTTATATTTGAATTATAATTGTTGCTATCGAAATAAACATCTATTCTATATATCTGTGGATTTGAGGAAAAACCAGTTAAGACACTTTTTTTAGGCAAATTGAATTAAATGCAGACATATTTAAGTATGTTTTCATTTGGTGACCTCAAAACGATGTTATTTGAGGAAAAACCAGTTATGTGATATTTTTTGAGGAAAACCCCAGCTAAGTATACATCAATTTGTCGAATTCAGCATATTTTTAAAATTTTCTTTAAAATACAAATGACAGATAAATATTCGGAGCCATTTTAAGATATTTATGAAAAAAGAATTATGAAACTTTAAACGCAAATAACTCGAAATCATGAAATAGTGACTTAACAATTTTTCCTGAAAACAACTAATATATTATATTTAAATGCATAAGAAAGTCGCATGGTAACCACACTAGAACAATTTATGATAACTTTAATTGATTTAATACACGATTTAGTATGAACTGCTAAATCTTTAATTTAAACAAACGAAATATTCGCCCATTTGTGAAATATTTCCAATTAGTTTTTGTGAGTTTAGTCATTGACTTCCGCAATTCTAATTAAAATTGAGTGTAGAATGGAATGGAGACACAAACAATGATTATGATTTGCTCTTGTAGTAATTAGGAGTCTATGGCAAATCACGGTCTATTCCCCTCTTTTGCTCAATCCAGCAGCAGCAGCAGCAGCGCCCCGATAAGTAATGGCGGGTAGTTTGTACAGGTCGACGCCAGGGCCGTGTTACATCACACACACCCTGTCTCTGTCACTTAGCCGGCGGCGTCGCGACGCCGTCCTTGTCCCTCGTGACGTCACCGCCGCAGAGGGTTAGTGAGATTGTGACGGGCTTGAGTCTGGCTACTCGCACGACGGCGTGATGGAGATGAATAAAATTGCGGTGATGCGGTGACTCAGGATGTTGATGGTGGAATGAATATGTTGTGATGAACTGCGAAACGGTCACACTACTTACATCAATTCAATACGCAGAGGTCAAATTTGTACTGCTTTAAAATATACATTTTGTCTACTACCTCACCAAATACTGTATTATAAGAATTGTGTTAATTTTTTTTAGTTTTCTGATTGTAGATCTAAATAGATGGTCTCAAAATGTTGTGATTATGGCTACAATTATCGATTTGATAGAGATGTAAACGTAAGTTCACAGAAAGGTGAAAGGTGAGTACGATTAATGAATATATTTGGAGAAATTGAATTAGGGGACAGAAGAAATGCTGGAATTAACAATTCCTTTCAAAATTCTTTTATATCTGCATCAGAAAAACTATTTTCACCAACTTTCGCCTCGTCTTGTAACAAGTAGTTTTATTCCACGGCTTTGATTGAAATGGCTCCAAAGCACTGACTTTTCTTTTATTTCGAAGACATTTTAAATCTGTTTGAGAAACAGTTTTTAGATCGTTCACTTTATGCTTTAAAATAATAATTTGTTTTTTTTTACCTTTAATATCTAATATTTATAACTTCATAACCTGATAGAAACTTTGTGAGAATGGAAGCATTATTTGTGGAATAACTTTGTTATTATTACAATAGGTATATGTGATTCTAAACAAATAAAGTTTCTAAAATTTAATTCAACTTTCTAGCAAATAAGGAATAAAATTTAAAACAGGATCCCTATTCTGTAACTTTTAAAGCTAGCTCTATGTCAACATTGTTTCTATATGCACCGCTGCTATCTAGCAGATATTTACACGAACTACCCATATGACGTTATGTCAGTTTCTATCTCCTGGATGGTTTAGAGCTACCACTTTTGGCGTTTCTATTTGACAGAGCTAGCTCTATATAATTGACATTTGTGTTGCGTTATTCTATGAAAACATTTGGTGATTGGTGCTTTATGCCACTTTGATTTTTTAAATTTTATTTCTTCTGCTCAAATACCAACACAAACAGAAAAATTATGAAAACATTGACGTACCAAGATTAGTAGGATAGAAACACAGTCCTTATTTTAAACATAGAGACAGCCACTGTTGTTTGACGTCGTAGAGCCTAGCTCTTGGCTCTATTTTACAGAATAAGTACCTAGGCTTTAATGATAATTTCTTAAATTATTTTATAAAATATGACCGAACAGAAGATATAGAGAAATGTATTATCCATTACATTTATTTGAACTATTTTATTTTTAATAATTTTAGAATATTGTATAGCGCTAAAACTCTTTTCTCTAACACTATTTTGGAAACTAGGCGTTCCACATACTGCGTAAGGAATATTTTCGACGAATTAGAGCCGCATATTAGTGCGATATATGAAGTATCTTGATTCAGTTACTATGATTACGTCTGTTTGAATTGGATTTATTTGATTTTGACGTTCACAACAGTTTTATATTTGTATTTTTTTGTATATTTCCAAAATCTTGTTATAGAAAGTATAGTCTACAACATGTAACGGAATGGCCTATCCCACACTCGCAAACCGTAGCCCACGCCTTCGGCTCGGATTACAAACTTTTTGCTCACGTGGAATATGTGCCATTCCATTACTTGTTGTAGAATATACAATTCTTAGTACACCTACACAAAAACTTTTGCCTTTGTTTTCAACGTCAAATATACCATTAATTTCCTGTAGCCATAGACCAATAAATTTGAATTTCACAGTAAATCAGAAGACCACCGTTTAAAATTGATTCTTCCTGAATAGGACATCGATAACTATCTGAATTGTAAAGAGCAAGGATATTTGAACATTTAATTTAGAATTAAATATTTTCCAGCACCATCAAACTAATGCAGTAAAAATGATTTGCAAACTTGTGCCACGCCGTAATTAAAAAAAAAATCTATCTTACAATTGTATCACATGTTACTATCTATAAAGTACAGTATACTTTACCACGGACATTTTAAAGAAACAGTACTGCATCTATAATATTCATTGCAAATACATATGAATGAAATATGAGCGAGCACCTTGAGCTGGTCTACGACAACAATATTCCCATCATCTGCAGCCAGGTCCTCGAGTGTGAATCCCTCTTGAGTCACGTGGTGACGAGGTCTCATTATGCCGTCAGTGTCCGCCAAATCCGTCCGCGACGCTGGTGACACTTATTTAAAACAAAGGAACGTGTTGACGTCACTTGCTCTGTCATTCAACGCCGCCGCGGTTTCTCAATAAAAGAATTACAAGCAAAGTGGCAACGTTGCAAGGTGAGCAGAACAATCATCAATCAGCCGGGATTACGTGACGCGAGACGCGGAGAGTTTTGAATGCTTTGTAGATGCTGAACACAAGATTTTGTTTTGCGAGACGTGGATGATTGAACACTTGTTTAATTTTTAATATTTAGTTGAGATTTTTCTTTTGACAACTAAATAATGGATATGTTATAGTCCAATTCTCGAATTTTGGTTAATGTTTGAATCATTTTCTTGTTTCGGACTTTGGCAGCCGTATTTTCAGCCAAAGTGCAAAGTGATCAACATGCTTTCTACAGGTAAAATATTTTAACTGAAGAATGCAGCACTTTGAAGTCGAAACGTCGTTATTTTAATAAATGTTTCACAGTTCTTTTACCTAGTTATTGTTTATTTTTTTAAATACTTCATACCGAGTTTATTTTATCTTACCAGGTGTAAACCATTAAAAACTAAAGAAAAAAAGTACATGAAAATAAAAAGTTAAATTACATAAATGTCTGTAGAACCCGGAATGAACATGTTGTGCAATATTCGAGGTATTCGAATTTGTTGTTTTGACATTAATATTCGAAATCTCGAATTCTTTCATTATTCGAGATATTCTACCCAGCCAACACAGTTATGTCGCGAGTACGTTATATATACATAACATGGATAGACCTATGTCCACAACACGGTCTATGAGACATGACATCCCATGTATGTAGACATCGTAACGTTAATGGTACATAACAAAACTATTGGTATAAACAACTTTGTATATACGAATGGAATAGTTGTTTTTGTACATTTTTGAGTACGATCTCTTTGAAAATGTTTATTTATTTATAAATTAACAATTCCCTTTACATAAATTACGTTACGGAAATATATAACCACTTAGCAAAATTAAATTAAATATATTTCAAAGTTGTTCAGTGTACACATAAAATATTAAAAATTTCTTTGCTATATTTTTATATAAAATATAAAAACTTTCTAATTAACTGTAAATATGTTATAAGTACGGTAACATAACATATACATGTTGTAGGTATGTACCATGTCCAAGACCAATGTGACATACCAACAATATAATTTTACGCTCTCTCAAGAGATGTCCGACATGGTATATGTATATTACGTTATTAGTACGTATGTAAATGATATACTACTTAGGTTTCAGAAATTACATACCAGGTACATCAATGTTACAGCTGTGTTTGCTTGGTAGTATTCGCGGATGGTATTCGCCCATCTTTAGGAGTTATTGTACATGGAAATTTATATAATCTTTGATGTGAAATGACTCCTATATATTACAGATTTTGTCATCGTTTCTCCTTCTATTATTAATATACGTAGTTCCTTTGGGTTTATAAACTACCACCAACTGTGTTTTTGGTTATTTTAAGAGAAGTGTTTTAGCATCGGTTTTAGCGCTGTAAAATGTTGTTAAATTATTTTATAAAGAAATTCTTCTAATAAAAGTTACAGAAAAATATAATATCCACACTTTTTTGAAGTATTTTTTTTATAAAATAATTTTAGTGCATTATATACAGGGCTAAAACCGAAGTTAAAACACCCCTTTATAGTGTGTTCGAATTTGCCTGGCGATTGACATGACTTGCTAATGGGGTAAACCAGCCCTAGCCAGCGGGGTGCAAGTTTGTCTTATGTTCAGGAGTGGATTATTATAATTTTTGGCTTAGATGCTTCAAATCTCCGAAATTCTTAATACGATTATCTTTTCAATTGTTTCAACGAAAACTGTTAAGTAAGATAATTATTTAATTATACCAGCCATTATGTTTTGAGTTTTACATTAAAACTAACTCACTTACAAATTCTATTTATAAATTAACATGTAATATATACTATTTATTTCCTATTTCTTAGTGCATAATGATGAGATTATTCGGATGAAATCGGTAATGGTACAATTTTTCATATAATTTCATCATTATTCATACATATTTAGGACTTTACCGGTAATATGAATGAATAAATAGAAAATTCTACAGTTGGTGAGGGTTATAATATTTATGTGGTATTCAAAAAATATTAGTTTTCAATGTCAGGATCGTGAAAAGGTATTGCAACAATATATTTACACGGTCTAACGAAGAGCACCAAGCTAATATCATTCCGGGGGATTTGACAATGCGAGTTCAGAGTGATGGCTTTCAGTGCTCACTGCGTCACATATATAGACAAAGGGTGCGGCATGTGGGTGTGGTGGGGTGGGGGGCTCGTAAAGAATGGTGGTAATCTGTGCCGGTGTTACGCTCTCGCCATCCGCCATCAAGGAATCAGCATAAAGAATGCGACAGAAGGAAACGGATCTCGATTTTGGCAGAACCGAAGTAACGGATGTTGCTATTGCCGCGGCCTCGAGATATTCAATGGCTGGCCATAAAACAGAACGGCAGCGGCAGCAGCACACACCCTACTGCCAGCACTGGCGCCCATCATCCAGAACCAATGGCACGAAAGGAAAACCAATAAAATCAACAAACTACGTTTTACCATAAATTAAAACAAACAAAAATACTACACGCCCCCCGAGAGATGCACTCACACAAGACCCACTGAACTATATTTATACAGGGTTTACAACTAAACAATACCGACTCTAATATTTATTATATTAAAAATGTGACATAAGGATTACAGCATCCAATACCAAATAGAAACTCCAGTCACGGGATTTCGGTATTCAAAAAAATTGTTTAGGTAACTCAGGATTCAATACCGGGTTTTCAGGCACTGAATATACGAAATCACGGCTTTTCTATACCGGGAATTTCAGTATTTACACTGGTATTTGGACGATTCTACATAAAAACAATTGACGATCGTTCAAAATTGATATTTTACATTTCACTTAGATTCTCCTCTTTAAAACCTTTAATTTCATACCAAATTCAATAAAATTCTATCAACTTTTAGGAAGAACAATTGACGATCGATGACAAATATTTTTTTTTACAATTTAGTTAAAATCTTCTTCCTGAGACCTTTAATTTAATACCAAACTCGATGCAATTCTAACACCTTTTAGGAAAAACAAAAACCAGGCGTAGAATTACCAAAGGAATAAATTTTTGAGGTCTGCAGTTGCAGATCTCATCTAGTATTTAAAATATTGCAGAAAATTAAAGAGGGTTGATAGCAGTACATGTAAAGTTATGGCGTATTTATTTAATAATTTATTTTAATTAATATTAGCAGTAGAAACTGGGATGCCAACATAAAATTGTCCAAAGAATAGATTTTTGGGGTCAGCAGTTGCAGATCTCTTCTAACTTTCAAATTATTGTAATAAAACAAAAAGGTATATAATATATTACAGTTTATTTATATTTCTTCTTGGAATAAATAATATTCATAGTATATTTTTATTATTTACGTTTCTGAACTGAATACCATGGTAACATAACAAAAAACAAGTGATGCTGTAAGAATGTTACGTTTTGCGCATTGAAATTCATAAAAGAGTCTTATTTTTTTAAATAATTGTAGAAAAAGTTTTTTAATACGATTTAAATGATTTTCTAAACAATAAAATAGAACATTTATGTGACAATTATTATTTATAATCCCTACTATTTGAGATCCACAATACACAACACTGAAGTTATATTATTTAAAAAAATCATTGGCGCTTAATGAATTACAATTAAGACTTAAAACTGCAGATAATCTTCAATTTTGATAAAGTTTCATCAAAAATTAAAAGAAAAATCTTGAAGCACCCCATTGGGTAACTTAGATTGCAGCTTTATGCATAACCAATTGTATTAGATAGCAGGTAAAAAATAGATTTGAATAGGAAAATAATAGGTGTACATAATCGTGTACTGTTTCATAAACGTCAAAGTCTAAAAAATTCTTGGAAAACAAATACATTGTATTACGGTTAGAACGCGTAAAAGCAGTCACTTCTTTAGCAATCTGTTACACTACATCACAGCCTCGCCACATCTGTCCTTTCTTCCACCATTCCATCCCTTACCTTCCAGTTACCTATTTGCTGCTCGCCCCCCGCATCGCAGTGGCTATAAACAGCACCTGCTTGGCGGTTAGGGCCGCAACAGCCGCAATAAGTGATGTTAATTCATTAGCAGCGCCCTGCTGAATGATGGAGGGCTGGCCTGACGGATGGGCTCCCGCGGCAGACCGATACACTGACTGCGTGCAGCCTGCGGGTTCGCCCGACGTCACGGGATTATTCTTGGTGACGGCGGACCGGATTTGTTGATGTAATCATGGACGCGTTATTGCTGTGTTATTGTGTTTATGATTTGTATTTTTAAAATTGTCAGTGAAATATTGTAATACTGGAACGATAACTTGTAAACTTTTCTGAAAGCGAATAACGAGCCTTATTCCTTTTATACGATGTAATTTGATTTTCAATCTTAATAGTACGGATTGTAAATAATTATAGTCATATATTTTTTTACTTCTTTTATTATTGTTATTACAATAAAATAGAACATTTATGTGAAAAAAATTATTTAAATCTCTACTGTTTGAGATCCACCAAAACCTCTTTCATTATGGCTTAATGAATAACAATTAAGACTTTTTAAAAGTGTAGATAGTCTTCAATGTAGATAAAGTTTCAGAAAAAATAAAAATAATCTGATATGTCCAGCACATAACCTCCCGCCCAATACTACTCTTAAACGGTACAAAATAGTATTTGATGATACAGAAACATACCTTCTTATTTGTTTATTTTCTATTTATATTTGAGATATTTAATTTTATTTCGTATATTTATTTAATCTCTTGACATATATTTCACTAAGAAAACAGCTTCACAATCACAATGACATGTGTCACATTTCGTAAAAAATTGAAAATTTTAAAATGTTTCCATGGTGTACAAAGGACTGCAAGATTTATAAAATCTAATTTCTTTATAGTTTATTATCTCTAAACCTAATGAAAATTAATAAAATTAGTGCAATTAAAACACATGTAAAATTAAACATTCTGCAACTTTTAAATAACATAAATTGTTGAAAAAGGAAAAACCGTGTTTTTCACGAAAAACTGTTAAGGGCTTCAAGTAAACTGCTACTTCCGGTTGATCAATTTTATCCAAAATCTAATCAGCTCTTCATTTAAATATAAGAAGCAATAATTTACAAAATTGTATTTTTTGGTATTATAGTATTTGAGTTATGCGAGACGAAAAAATAGCCACAGACTACACACATACATACATACATACAGACATCATCGCGAAAATAGTAAAATCGTATTGTAGGGACCCTAAAACGTGCTTATTCATTGAAAATTCACTACCCAATTTTTTTACCAAAAACAATACCTCCCATACCTAGACGTAGGCGGGAGGTAAAAAAAACTGATTAGAGAAAAATAGAATAGATCTATTTAGTCTTAATAATTAAGCTCCTAACCTAATATAAGTAACTTATTTTTAGTCGATGCCAAACAAACAACCAACGAACAAAATCATTGAATTTTAACGACTTTCTAAAGGGACTAACAATAAAGACAGACTGGTTGTTTCTGTCGGTTCGCATTTTCACCGTCAGTTGGCGTTCCAGTATAATGATATTTCAGTGAGTTTACTGGTGTTATATGTGTGTCCAGTTGTTGTAAAATAAATCCGTATTGGTGTCAGTGGAAACTGAAACTGATTGCAAAAGGGAAACAAGTGAAAGTCGCTTGATGGGTGATCGCGACTGCGAAAGCGAAAGCGAGCGTCGCGGCGGCCGGAAGCAGCGCCTATTCATTTCCATGTCTGCGTCACGAGCGCCTCTGCCGCCGCTGCTGATGCAGAACCGAGTAAACATTCTCGCGGAGCAGCGATACCCTCACAAAGATGGAAGTTTAAAAAAGAAACTTTGGCTCCAATGACAACTAAACTACATTTACAAAGGCCCCACTCTGCGGTGAATATTCAATGTCCACCAACTCTTTAATCGGGAAACTTTTTTGGGTCGAAAACTTATGAATATGGTTGTAAAAAATCGCCGGGGATAAAACAGCGAACTGGAAACACCACAAAACAAATTTTTAGTTTCATATAAAAACAGCATCATGCGATTTACTGACGTTTCATAAAAGAAAATAAAAATTTCCTTATTTTCTTTTAAAACTCAACTTTCAATCTTATTGTTTACATATGGAAAATATTTTTACTTCACATTTTAACATATTAAGAAAAAATTCAAACTTTTTCACCCAATAACATACATTCGCTCCATTTTACCTTTTATTTAATTTGTACACCGGTGGTCCATCGCCTTGTATTTTATATTTTACTTGTTAAATATTACCGATAAATTCTTAGTTTTTAACCAAAAATGATGCAAAACACTTGAAAATTCAGCCAATCGGAGACGGTATTATACTGATAGAATCCTGTTACCCCAATAAAACCCCGTTACTTCGATAAAATCCCGCTACCAAGTGAACAACCATTAGTTGTTACTCTTTATAACTGTCAATGTGACAGTAAATTAAAATTTCAAGTTTCATTTAACTTTGTCATTGGAATTTATCTCATCAAATACCACACAACCTCTATGATTTTCTCAGATAATTTTTTATTTGTATGCACTCATTTTTTTGCTTTTAAGCAAAATCACTCAAGAAAACTAACATTGCTGACAGTTTACTTTGTGTTTGTAGTTATGCAAAAAAAATTCGTGCAAAATAATAATTTATCGATAAAATCAGAAGGTCTTGTGATAGTACCCATGAAATTTTTTGAAACAATATTTATTTGAAAATAAAGTGCTCACATATTTGCAGTAAAATATATGAAAATTGATATTGTTAAGGAATACCCTATAAATTTTGTAAAATATTAAGAAAAGTTCTTATTCATTATACGAGCCCAGAATAATATCATTTGGCCCAGTTAAAATCATAGGAAGAAAGTTGTTTAATTCACCGTATTTATATCTTAAATACTATCATTTTTACCTCCCGTACATACATATATGTAAGGGAAGTATTGTGTTTATGTTACGAATTGATTAGATTTTGGGATCAATTCATTAACAGTAACTGGTAGATAATTTGAAGACGTATCAACGTTTTTGGAAATATCTACAATACAAATAAATGAGATATAGTAAATTTCATTTGATTCATTAAGATGTAGTATAATATTACCTGCAATGTTCATTTGAAACATTTTTTTATTTTATCTTGTCATCAGATTCAAAAACTGTATTCGTGGAATCAGCCAATACCTTTAGGCCAAATGAAATCTTTATGTTAGTGATTTTTATTAATTTGTTATTATTTAAATTGTTATATTTAACTTAAAATATACTTAAGAATAACAGAATTTAAGATACCTACAAATAAATTGAGTACAACACATTTCCCTTTGTAAGATCAGAACAATTTTTATGAAAAATATTTTAAAAGTCTAAACTGGGTTAAATGATATGATTGTTATAGCAACCATCAGCATTAGGCATCCATACTGTTTTTTTAACGTAAATACCGCGCATATCCCCAGACTAACTGGAACCATGGCTTGCATGCGTCTGCCCTCACCAGGTTACATTCCCCTTGCCGGTTATGTAAGCTCATGCTTTTTCCTTTTTCTTCTTTCCTCCAAGGGCCAAAGACATATGAGTATTTAAGTATTTATAAATTAGAGTAGAGATTAGAATAGGTAAGAAGTTAGTGATACAAAGCGACAAAGTACAAAAATAATTTGTGCGAGTGATTCAATGAAGTCGTAGTGTAATTTTATAGCAGGGAATGAGAAATGGAATGAAAACAAGGAGAAATGTGACAGTCATAAAACATTTGGCCTCAATCTCTTGTTGATCTTAAAATCCAATTATTTTGAACGCCTCCACAACGTTCACATTTTAACTTGTTACATATTTCGACAAAAACATTCAACATTAACTTCCGCCGCGAACGCGAATCGGCGAATCCGAAGACAAGGAAGAACTGAATCCGCCGCGCTTTTTGTCCAAATCGTAAAAAGTGGTACTCGCGTATTGCCCGTTATTTATAGCGTTGTTTACACTTAATTTGATAAAAGGAGCCGATAGTGTTTTTGCGAACATATTTTTGTCTCAGGCCTGCGCCGAAAAAATTCTGCATTGATCTGAAAATCCATAAAGACGCAACGGGTGCGGGAGGGGAATTAATGCTAATACCATTGAATTCTATTAAATTCTACATTTAATAAAATTTCCAGATAATCTCCTCCGGACAGAAGAATTATAATTTAGCATTAATGTTTTAATTGTCTGAGTGAAGTTAGGACGGACGAGCCGAGTACGGACGTCCCGGCTTGAAAAATACATGGAGCGAAATAATAACGTCCGCTGCACCATTCCACTGATAAATCGCGCTGTGCTGCTAAAAGGTCGCCCGTATTAAAAGGGTTACGGAAGCAGAAGTGGAGATATTTACAGAGCAAGATATATCCTCCCCCCTGCACAATGAAAGAATTATGACTCGGGCTAATGGAGTTTGCGGTGAAATAACCTTTTGATCATACACAAAGCGAGCGAATAAAGTTTTTTCAAAATGAAAAAGTTGCTGTGAACTTTAAACCAAAACATACTTCAATCTTTCTGAAATCTCTGTTGCTGTTTCTGTTTCATTGCGAGAAATTTCTTTGTTTACTTTGCTTCATTTTATTTAACTCGGTACTAAGGATAACATTTGTTTATCCTGCGAGTTCTCAGAAATGTTAACTCTGTTGATTTTTCTTGCGGCGTCTGACAACAATAATTTATAATTTCCTTTCCAACAGATGTACAGTACAATTGAAATTTGTATAAGTATAATGCTAATAAGAATCACATCACAAATTATAACAATAATTTCAGCCTGTTACACACTACAATTAGAGAATGTAAAGTGAATAAATAAAAAGTCGCAGCAATAAAAAATGCCCGGTATAGAGATCTTTTAAAAGTAAAAAAAAAATCCTCCTTAATCCGAATGTACTTATTTATTATGATCATGGGATGCATATCCAATTCGCATCCTCGAGAATATATAAAATAATAGTTATTTACTTTAAAAGTGGGCAAAGTAAGCAATTACCCACGAGAGAAATTTTAGCACACGAAGCCGAAGGTTGAGTGTAATAATTTTATCGAATGGGTAATTCCACTTTGCCCACGTGTGAAGTATAACGTTTTATCCAACACCTCTTATTAAATGCAAAATTTATTAAACACATATTATTTGACAGTGACATGTGCTTTAATTTTCTAAATTAAAATGTCTATCGAAGTAGTTACCAAGGTGTTGTGTTATTATTATTGTTTTAAATTTTAAAAAATACTCACTAGTGAGTTTCCTCAAAATTATGCCCACTAGTGGGTAATCTGTTACTTTGCTTATTTAAAATCGCCATAGTAATAGAGCATTTATTGAGAGGTGTTCGATAAATAAATATATCATCACGCCATATACTAGTTTCTGGGTGTGACACTTTGCTCAAAGCATATCTCGGTATTATGATGTATTTTTGAGCGTGAAGTGCGGTTACCAGCCGTCAAATCACGGTCTCCAATGGTAATGGTGAAAGAGTCGTAGGAGCAATTTTATATTGTGAAAATTTTCGAAAAATTTTCGGCAGTGAGGCTCGAACCGAGTGTCTTATGATCCACAGTCCGATGCGTTACCGCTGAGCTATTTATCCGCGAGAATATAATTCGGATTCGCATAAGATGTTCATAAAATTATCCGAATCTACAATACTAGGTGGATTTTCGCAGTTCTGCCGAATTTTTACTATAGATAATACTAATTTGATTATTTTTTTATGTTTTTTAAAACCAATGAAATGCTTCATTGTATGTCACGTGTCTCCGGTTTAACCAATCCTGTCATTATTATACTGTGGTAATCACTATAGCTTTTTTGTTTTTGTTGACAGTTGTCAGATATCTATCATCAACACAAGTAAAAAATAAGCAAAAAAGGTAGATTTAGTGTCGTGCCTGATGATGAAATAAAAAAATAATCTAATTAAATATAACTTGAGAGTTCCATAAATTAGAAAATAATTCTCCAGTATCTTATCAAACTTGTTGCCATTTGGCAATAGCCGCTCAATCTCTACGGGCTTTCGTGGATATTGCCTGGCAACAAGTTTTCGAAAAATCTGTCGAATTATTTTCAATTTATTCTCACTCTCTCGTTATATTATTACTGAAAACAATCTGAATATATCCAAATCAAGATTTCTGTTATTCTTCACTACCTATTACTTTTCATATTGAAATGCTTTAGAACTGTAAACTAAACATTTAAAAAAAATCTTCCTTTTTATCTAAAATATTTCGGAATATTGGAACGAGGTTTTCTATATTTAAACGAGTTAATTAAAGTAAGAAGGATAATTTTTTGTGAACAATATAATCCGAAATATATTCGCCGCTAATTATCATACCATTCGTAGGTCGAATTCACTGTACATGAAAGCGTGGGTCCCAGTGAGCTCACTCAATGTTTTATGCCACTTAACAATAACTAATGATAACATCAGAAAAAACGTAGTATCGTTTGTTAGGTACTTGTGTGGCGGGTTCAGCGAAATTAATGCGCTCCTATCATTTCTTGTTGTCCGGCGGCGACGCACCGCGGCGCTGGCATCGATCCGCGGCCGCCTCGACGTAGCTGAGTAAATGTTTGTGCAAGTGTGATGCTTGCAGCGCTGCTACTTGAGTTTTAAATTAAAAATGTTGGGATAGGTTGCACAGGCGATGGTTGATGGCACTGCTAATATTGAGGGAGGTCGACTCGATAATTGCACGTAGGAAATTTGTTATATTTGTTCAAGACTTATATATACCTAACAGGAAATGTAAATCTTATAGGGTGTTACACACCAAGGTTCAGAAAACAATCATTTCTGTGTGATATCTAATAACTTTAGAGACAAAATAAATACACAGGCTTACACAGCAATGGGGTCTTTTACCATTGTTTTTTTTTTTTTATGAAACTTTATTTAATTTGAAGACTATCTACAATTTTAAAAAGTCTTAATTGTTATTCATTAAGCCACAATGATTTTTTTTTAAATGTTGTGACGTCATTGTAGAGGTGTTGCTGGATCTGAAACAGTAGAGATTGTAATAGTATATAACGTACCGTGAACTGTAAGTGACAGTTTTTAGGTCGAGAATGTAGTTTGGGATATCGAGACCCGTAGGGTCGAGATTTCCTAAACATTCGAGGCCTAAAAAATCACTTACAGTTCGAGGTTAGTAAGTTATTTTTTGCAATACCTGCGTAAATATAAGAAAATGAAAATTAGGTATCAAAATTAACAGCTGTCAGATTGAGGTTAAAAATAAAATTTGAATGATATATATTTACTTATCGTCCACCATGAACGGTAAGTTTCACTTACCATCCACCGTGGTCGGTAAGTAAATGATGTAACCATGGAAACCAATTGTGCAATAAAAGTTCCACTTACTGTGTTTAAATTTTGTTATTAATGGGTAACTTACAGTACAGGTATTGCAAAAATATTTGTACTCATATATTTTTTTACTTTTTTTATTATTATTATTACAATAAAATAGAACATTTATGTAACAAAAATTATTTAAATCTGTACTGTTTTAGATCCAGCAATACCTATACTATGACGTTACAATATTTAAAAAAAATCATTGTGGCTTAATGAATAACAATAAAGACTTTTTAAAAGTGTAGATAGTCGTGTAGATAAAGTTTCATAAAAAAAAAAAAATAAAAAAAATTGTGAAAGACTCCATTGCATGGTTGATAAAATAAAATTGTTAGAGTGATGTGGTAGGGAGGAATGAAAATTAGATGTTCTAAAATGGAAGTGGATACTTTTTTATTGGAAAGGTTAGCCCGAAGTATTCGCTTTTCAACGATATAACATGTTTCTATACCTATAGGTAAAGTTAAGGTCACAAAGTTAAAAAATTATAACCATTTTCAAGATGAAAAATAAAACTTCAGGTAGGCTGTGTTGAACAAACCGAGTTAATGTTTTTTTTTTTGTAATTGATACTCCTGTCAACAATTGTTAAACAATTGTTGATGCAAACCATTGTTGACAGGAGAGTCAATAAAAATAAAAAACAATAACTTGTTTTGTTCAACAGCCTACGTGAATTTCTATTTTCCTTCTTAATATATGATAATGTTTTTTGAACATTATTGCCTTGGAAACATATTACATCTTTGAAAATACACTTTAATAATACACGATACCCCGACAAAAATACTGATAAAATATAGAAATGTATAAATACACATGCAACAAATTATAATTGAATTTTGTTTCTGTTTTTCAGATTACCGAAGGATTATTTACTTCGCTGTTCCTTGACTTGTCACTTGAGCTCCGTAATCCTCGTTAGGTCTTTACAATTGGCAACGTCGCATGCAGCTTCTGGAAAACAAAATAATCTGTTAAGATCTTCAACGGTCCCAAAGTCTCTAACAATTTCAAACCATTACCAAAAATTCTCCCTAGTACAAAAATTTATCATTTATGAATTATTTCATTGGTAAGTACGTTAAATAACAAAGGAAATTTTAAAGAACATGAAATACTTAAAGAAATATGAACTTATAATTAGACGTATATAAAGGTAAGATGTTTGGATTTTATATTTCAGTAATAGTTAGTTTTTACGCAACATTTTTATTTGATTTTTAAACACAAATGGTTCGATTCCAATTTATTTCTTATAACTTTCTTGTTTTAGTGTTGTATTGAACATAAGTAGCGACATCTCGTAGCAATTTCCAACATTAACTCAATTTTAAAAATAATATTACTTTTTCAACAACTGCTGTAATTGATACAGTTAAATATATTTAAACTAATTAAATAGTCAGATATTTTTTTAAAATTAATTAGAGTTTTACTCTTTTAAAGAAAGAAAAATAAATAAATAAATATTACTTTTTCATCGATTTGCTGTAGTTGATGTAATTAAATATATTCAAAATAATTTAAAAGCCAGTTATTTTATGAAAATAAATTTTAGTTTTACTTTTTTAGAGTTCATAGAAAATATTCGTTCCGCTCAATAGACTGGCTTTAAATCTGCATTGTTTCAATGATCCACGTTCATCATCTACACTACAGAATATCTGCATTTGAGAAACAATACTACTAAAGGCCCTCGAAATCTCCTGCTGCTTTTCTACATAGGAATCCTAGAATACTTATAAGTGCTGTAGTATAAAAACAATTTCTTCAGTCAACCTATGGACACTGACTAGGGTATTTTCAGCAAACTCAGGCACTTTTAGTCCACGTAGTTGTCGTGAGTATAATGTATCGTTCGCTTTTCTGAAATGTTATTAATTATAAAATGTTTTATATTATCTTAATTTTCAATAATTTTCTTTCCTAAATTTCATTGAGGAACTGTTCTAAATAAATATCACTATATAAAATCACACGTTGCACAAAGTTTTATGCTAAAATAATTTACAATTCTTTATACTAATTCTCTGCTTATACTACTAGGTTTCAAGTATAAATAAATTACTCGATGGCTCCGTCCGGAAATGTTGAACTTCTGCAGCATTCTCAAGGACACCGTGGGAATCTGCACACCTGTGATAACATCATACAGAATACAGAAGATCATCACCTTCGCGGGCTCCAAGTCAAACCTGCATCTTCTCCATATGTGGAATCAACGTACCTGAAGCAATATCGCATTTGGAAATTCTTCTGCTGTTGTGACAATTAATTTTTTATATATGGCTAGATTTAATGGCTAATTATTAATTTATTGTTGATAGAGGGCATTGGGTCATTTTGATATATTTAAATATAATAATTTGCTAAGAAATATTATATTTATTTAAGCTAAAGCTGTTGTCATATTACATATCATTTCTGAATATTTTGTTTTGCAAATATCTCTGAAACTAATTGAGCTAGCTCTTCCAAAATGCAAATTCTGGATCCTACGTAATGTTTAGCATTGGGAAATATTAGATTTATATTGATTTATATATTTGTATTGAGTTATTGGGCCACTTACAAATGGCGTCATAACTGAATATTTTTGTTTGCTAATATCTCTGAAACTAATTGAGCCAGCTCTTCCAAAATGCAAATTCTGGATCCTACGTAATGTTTAGCATTGGGAAATATTAGATTTATATTGATTTATATATTTGTATTGAGTTATTGGGCCACTTACAAATGGCGTTATAACTGAATATTTTTGTTTGCTAATATCTCTGAAACTAATTGAGCTAGCTCTTCCAAAATGCAAATTCTGGATCCTACGTAATGTTTAGCATTGGGAAATATTAGATTTATATTGATTTATATATTTGTTTTGAGTTATTGGGCCACTTACAAATGGCGTCATAACTGAATATATTTGTTTGCTAATATCTCTGAAACAAATTGAGCTAGCTCTTCCAAAATGCAAATTCTGGATCCTACGTAATGTTTAGCATTGGGAAATATTAGATTTATATTGATTTATATATTTGTATTGAGTTATTGGGCCACTTACAAATGGCGTCATAACTGAATATTTTTGTTTGCTAATATCTCTGAAACTAATTGAGCTAGCTCTTCCAAAATGCAAATTCTAGATCCTACGTAATGTTTAGCATTGGGAAATATTAGATTTATATTGATTTATATATTTGTATTGAGTTATTGGGCCACTTACAAATGGCGTCATAACTGAATATTTTTGTTTGCTAATATCTCTGAAACTAATTGAGCTAGCTCTTCCAAAATGCAAATTCTGGATCCTACGTAATGTTTAGCATTGGGAAATATTAGATTTATATTGATTTATATATTTGTATTGAGTTATTGGGCCACTTACAAATGGCGTCATAACTGAATATTTTTGTTTGCTAATATCTCTGAAACTAATTGAGCTAGCTCTTCCAAAATGCAAATTCTGGATCCTACGTAATGTTTAGCATTGGGAAATATTAGATTTATATTGATTTATATATTTGTATTGAGTTATTGGGCCACTTACAAATGGCGTCATAACTGAATATTTTTGTTTGCTAATATCTCTGAAACTAATTGAGCTAGCTCTTCCAAAATGCAAATTCTGGATCCTACGTAATGTTTAGCATTGGGAAATATTAGATTTATATTGATTTATATATTTGTATTGAGTTATTGGGCCACTTACAAATGGCGTCATAACTGAATATTTTTGTTTGCTAATATCTCTGAAACTAATTGAGCTAGCTCTTCCAAAATGCAAATTCTGGATCCTACGTAATGTTTAGCATTGGGAAATATTAGATTTATATTGATTTATATATTTGTATTGAGTTATTGGGCCACTTACAAATGGCGTCATAACTGAATATTTTTGTTTGCTAATATCTCTGAAACTAATTGAGCTAGCTCTTCCAAAATGCAAATTCTAGATCCTACGTAATGTTTAGCATTGGGAAATATTAGATTTATATTGATTTATATATTTGTATTGAGTTATTGGGCCACTTACAAATGGCGTCATAACTGAATATTTTTGTTTGCTAATATCTCTGAAACTAATTGAGCTAGCTCTTCCAAAATGCAAATTCTAGATCCTACGTAATGTTTAGCATTGGGAAATATTAGATTTATATTGATTTATATATTTGTATTGAGTTATTGGGCCACTTACAAATGGCGTCATAACTGAATATTTTTGTTTGCTAATATCTCTGAAACTAATTGAGCTAGCTCTTCCAAAATGCAAATTCTAGATCCTACGTAATGTTTAGCATTGGGAAATATTAGATTTATATTGATTTATATATTTGTATTGAGTTATTGGGCCACTTACAAATGGCGTCATAACTGAATATTTTTGTTTGCTAATATCTCTGAAACTAATTGAGCTAGCTCTTCCAAAATGCAAATTCTAGATCCTACGTAATGTTTAGCATTGGGAAATATTAGATTTATATTGATTTATATATTTGTATTGAGTTATTGGGCCACTTACAAATGGCGTCATAACTGAATATTTTTGTTTGCTAATATCTCTGAAACTAATTGAGCTAGCTCTTCCAAAATGCAAATTCTGGATCCTACGTAATGTTTAGC
The DNA here is from genome assembly GCA_963942605.1 of Poecilus cupreus. Taxonomy (NCBI): domain Eukaryota; kingdom Metazoa; phylum Arthropoda; class Insecta; order Coleoptera; family Carabidae; genus Poecilus; species Poecilus cupreus. The sequence goes on from OZ012720.1 coordinate 32,907,751, forward strand.
ATTGGGAAATATTAGATTTATATTGATTTATATATTTGTATTGAGTTATTGGGCCACTTACAAATGGCGTCATAACTGAATATTTTTGTTTGCTAATATCTCTGAAACTAATTGAGCTAGCTCTTCCAAAATGCAAATTCTGGATCCTACGTAATGTTTAGCATTGGGAAATATTAGATTTATATTGATTTATATATTTGTATTGAGTTATTGGGCCACTTACAAATGGCGTCATAACTGAATATTTTTGTTTGCTAATATCTCTGAAACTAATTGAGCTAGCTCTTCCAAAATGCAAATTCTGGATCCTACGTAATGTTTAGCATTGGGAAATATTAGATTTATATTGATTTATATATTTGTATTGAGTTATTGGGCCACTTACAAATGGCGTCATAACTGAATATTTTTGTTTGCTAATATCTCTGAAACTAATTGAGCTAGCTCTTCCAAAATGCAAATTCTGGATCCTACGTAATGTTTAGCATTGGGAAATATTAGATTTATATATTTGTATTGAGTTATTGGGCCACTTACAAATGGCGTCATAACTGAATATTTTTGTTTGCTAATATCTCTGAAACTAATTGAGCTAGCTCTTCCAAAATGCAAATTCTGGATCCTACGTAATGTTTAGCATTGGCAAATATTAGATTTATATTGATTTATATATTTGTATTGAGTTATTGGGCCACTTACAAATGGCGTCATAACTGAATATTTTTGTTTGCTAATATCTCTGAAACTAATTGAGCTAGCTCTTCCAAAATGCAAATTCTGGATCCTACGTAATGTTTAGCATTGGGAAATATTAGATTTATATTGATTTATATATTTGTATTGAGTTATTGGGCCACTTACAAATGGCGTCATAACTGAATATTTTTGTTTGCTAATATCTCTGAAACTAATTGAGCTAGCTCTTCCAAAATGCAAATTCTGGATCCTACGTAATGTTTAGCATTGGGAAATATTAGATTTATATTGATTTATATATTTGTATTGAGTTATTGGGCCACTTACAAATGGCGTCATAACTGAATATTTTTGTTTGCTAATATCTCTGAAACTAATTGAGCTAGCTCTTCCAAAATGCAAATTCTGGATCCTACGTAATGTTTAGCATTGGCAAATATTAGATTTATATTGATTTATATATTTGTATTGAGTTATTGGGCCACTTACAAATGGCGTCATAACTGAATATTTTTGTTTGCTAATATCTCTGAAACTAATTGAGCTAGCTCTTCCAAAATGCAAATTCTGGATCCTACGTAATGTTTAGCATTGGGAAATATTAGATTTATATTGATTTATATATTTGTATTGAGTTATTGGGCCACTTACAAATGGCGTCATAACTGAATATTTTTGTTTGCTAATATCTCTGAAACTAATTGAGCTAGCTCTTCCAAAATGAAAATTCAGGATCCTACGTAATGTTTAGCATTGGGAAATATTAGATTTATATTGATTTATATATTTGTATTGAGTTATTGGGCCACTTACAAATGGCGTCATAACTGAATATTTTTGTTTGCTAATATCTCTGAAACTAATTGAGCTAGCTCTTCCAAATGCAAATTCTAGATCCTACGTAATGTTTAGCATTGGGAAATATTAGATTTATATTGATTTATATATTTGTATTGAGTTATTGGGCCACTTACAAATGGCGTCATAACTGAATATTTTTGTTTGCTAATATCTCTGAAACTAATTGAGCTAGCTCTTCCAAAATGCAAATTCTGGATCCTACGTAATGTTTAGCATTGGGAAATATTAGATTTATATTGATTTATATATTTGTATTGAGTTATTGGGCCACTTACAAATGGCGTCATAACTGAATATTTTTGTTTGCTAATATCTCTGAAACTAATTGAGCTAGCTCTTCCAAAATGCAAATTCTGGATCCTACGTAATGTTTAGCATTGGGAAATATTAGATTTATATTGATTTATATATTTGTATTGAGTTATTAGGCCACTTACAAATGGCGTCATAACTGAATATTTTTGTTTGCTAATATCTCTGAAACTAATTGAGCTAGCTCTTCCAAAATGCAAATTCTGGATCCTACGTAATGTTTAGCATTGGGAAATATTAGATTTATATTGATTTATATATTTGTATTGAGTTATTGGGCCACTTACAAATGGCGTCATAACTGAATATTTTTGTTTGCTAATATCTCTGAAACTAATTGAGCTAGCTCTTCCAAAATGCAAATTCTGGATCCTACGTAATGTTTAGCATTGGGAAATATTAGATTTATATTGATTTATATATTTGTATTGAGTTATTGGGCCACTTACAAATGGCGTCATAACTGAATATTTTTGTTTGCTAATATCTCTGAAACTAATTGAGCTAGCTCTTCCAAAATGCAAATTCTAGATCCTACGTAATGTTTAGCATTGGGAAATATTAGATTTATATTGATTTATATATTTGTATTGAGTTATTGGGCCACTTACAAATGGCGTCATAACTGAATATTTTTGTTTGCTAATATCTCTGAAACTAATTGAGCTAGCTCTTCCAAAATGCAAATTCTGGATCCTACGTAATGTTTAGCATTGGGAAATATTAGATTTATATTGATTTATATATTTGTATTGAGTTATTGGGCCACTTACAAATGGCGTCATAACTGAATATTTTTGTTTGCTAATATCTCTGAAACTAATTGAGCTAGCTCTTCCAAAATGCAAATTCTGGATCCTACGTAATGTTTAGCATTGGGAAATATTAGATTTATATTGATTTATATATTTGTATTGAGTTATTGGGCCACTTACAAATGGCGTCATAACTGAATATTTTTGTTTGCTAATATCTCTGAAACTAATTGAGCTAGCTCTTCCAAAATGGAAATTCTGTATTAGGAAATATCACGTTTGTTAATTAATTATTGTTAATTAGAAAGATATAGGCCATATAAATGTGTTCATGTAGGACATTTTTCGATTGTTGTTCTTTCTTAAATTATTTGAGTTGGCAATATCACATATGTTAATATATTATTGTTATTTAATAAAATTTGGACCAACTAAAAATGTTCATGGCGGACATTTTATATTGTTGAATATTTTGTATGAATAATTTAATTAATTGCAATAAATAATTAAAATTATACTTGTGTTTACTATGTTTAACCTTCTCTTTCCATTTATTTCTTCAGTTATGCCTACAAAAATTGTAGAAGTTTTTATTAATTGATAAGGGGTGATAAGGGATAAAGGGTGGCATGACCAAATAGGGGTGTATGCGGTAGGCGGGCCCCCAATTTTGTAATTTTTGCGATATCTCTTGTTGTTTCCGAGATAAGAAAAATTTAAAACACACCCCCTAAAAAATTACCCTATTTTCAAGTTTTTGGGTGTTTTCTCTCACTAATTAGAATGTGCTAGGCAATATCTCGGAACAGTTTTTTTGAAATCTATGATATCTGTTACCAATTAAGAGATACAGCCCTTTAAAAATATGCTCTATTTAATTTTTAAAGGGCTGTATCTCTTAATTGGTAACAGGTATCAAAAATTCGAGAAAAATTTCCCGAGATATTGCCTAGCACATTCTAATTAGTAAGAAAAAACAAACTAAAACTTGAAAATGGGGTAGATCTGTCATTGCTCTATTTAATTTTCTAAGGGTTGTATCTTTGAAACGGTAAAAGATATTGAAGATCTGAAAAAAATTGTTCCGAGATACAGCCCTGTTCTATCTGATCCGCGAGAAAAAACACCCAAAAAGCTGATAATAGGGTGGATATTTCACTGCTCTATTTAATTTTATAAGGGTTGTATCTTTGAAACGGTAATAGATATTGCAAATCTGAAAAAATTGGTCTTTTAAAAAGCCCTGTTCTATCTGATCAGCGAGAAAAAACACCCAAAAAGTTGATAATAGGGTGGATATTTTAGGGGATGCGATTAAAGTCTTTAAACCCTCATATCTCGGAAACGGTAAGAGATATCGCAAAAATAACACCAGTGGGGGCCCCCCTGCCGGAGTACACCCCTGCTTGTAGCGCCGCCCTTTATAACATACTAGAAGGACAAGGGCGTAGGGCATACCCTTATCAATTAGTGATTTGTTTTTCAAAAGTGAGCAAATCGACTAATTGTCGCATTCACATCCGATAGTTCTGCCATCTCTTAGTAAATTTGTGAACTATGATGAAGGGAATATATTCAAGTCCAACTTTTTATTGGCAAAAACCCTAAACAACCGAGTTAAGGGTGGATTCCTATACATTCGGCCCTAAAAATTTTAATGGTGTTTTCAAAAATTGGTGTTTGCCTTTAATTTGGGGTAACTCTCAATTGAAAATTTTCAGTTTCATGTTTCTTATGTAGTATGCACATAAGGTTCATTATTGCTTATCTCATTTCTTCAGTGTACCGGGAATTTTATACATTATGAACATGCAAACCAGCAGTCAACAGCCGGGTCACAATGTATAATAGGTTATTAAATTCTTAAGAGATGGCAGCACTAGTATTAAAATTGAAAAGAATTAATTAAAATTAAGAATTTCGTTTTAATAAATTGCAATAATAATTTTTACATATTGTATGGCACATTTTAAAGTAAATAAAACACATATTATTTCCATAATAATTTCTTTATTATCTCTATGGATACAAGTTATTATATTTCCCTTATTACTAAAACATATTTATAAATACATAATACATTTAATTACGTTAAGGGTGGATTCTTATAGATTCTACCCTAAAAACTTCAATGGCGGTCTCGAAAATTGGCGCTGGACCTTAAATCTTACGTAATTAATTTAAGGGATGAGAATGTTGCTCTAAATATGGAACTCAAAGTCCTAACACAAAATGGCTTGTGAAATCGTATTCAAAACACTCAAATAAGGGATTTACAATCATTTCTAGCGCTTTAAACGTAATATTTAGGGAGATTTTTAAGGGAATCTAAACATACATAATTATATAGCTCAGATATTTGCCTTTAGATTAAAATTAATAAATGTTAAATACAATATTTAGGTATATTTATACACTTCAGCATCTTCATCACGTTTTAAACACAAATTCATATGATTTACCTATTGGAGACATATTTTTTATTACAAATAATTTCTTATCAAATATTTAAACAAAATGTCAACTGCGCAGAATCCAAAATATTGATCCAAGTCAAATTATGGAATTTCTGTTCCATAGATCTTGCCACCAGTTGCCCTCTATGACATTGAACAAAATTGCTAGGGCTAAGGCCGGTTACACACTTGAGAGATTTTTACTACTGCGGTAAATTGACCATCATGTAAAGATTTTGACGTGTTTACACATTTAGCGGTATAAGTGCTGCTATTTATTAGCGGTAGAAGTGCAGCCGCTTAGAGACATGGCCAAAAAAGTGACATTTTGGTGTAAAAAACGGCAAGTGTGTAGCCTGCCTGAGCTTAACTATTTTGTTGCATTTTCAGCGTGGGAACTGGCGCCATCTGCGAAATTCCTCCTGGCGATATCAAGAACTATATATTTAATATTTGGACAGATTTTCATAGTTTGACTATACAGGACATTTTGCAGTAAAATTTTAATTACATTAATTGTTTATAATTTAATTCTTAGCAGGTTTTATTTGAACCATTTTACAATTAGACGATAAAAAAAATCACCGCAAAAGTTCAGCCAACAACACCAGTGCTCCGACGCGTAGCTTGCTGACATTCAGTGCCTAGAATATGCGGGCTCAAATTAATTCATCTGAACTATTTTTTAACGCATTTAATTAAGTATTTACTAAAAACACATCAATAGAAATCACAATTTATTTGTTATAATATATTAGAATAAGAGAAAGTTTAAGAGTGTATATATAATAAAAATCATTTTGCAAATAATTTTTAAATATGTATATATTGGCTAAATGGAGTATTAAAAAATAAAAATACATATTTAATTTATAGATTTCCTTATTTTGTAATCTGAAAATATAATTGATGTGAGGCATACTAGAAAATAAAAATACATATTTATTGGTAGGTAGTTTATTTTATTATAAACAACATTTAAATTTGAAATGTAAAGCCTGGATCAGTCTCCTGCATTGACTAGAGAGAGAAGGCTGACCTCACCCCCGGAAATTCCTCCCTTAGCCCTCCAGGAAAACTCCCGGCAAAACCTGAAGTAGGGGTGCGGCCTCATCGCTGCTGCTACTGTATCTGTAAACACACAAAAGAAAATTAGAAACAATCAAAATAAATATATGAATAATTTAAATTATATTTGTCTTAAAAAATAATCAGAACTTAAAACATGAAACAAAAATTGAGATTGTTTTTTTACGAATAAAATTTATTTTCTTACGTCATAGTTTCTGGCAGCGGGCGTCGGTCCTGATGAATCTGTTGCTGAAGAGTTTTTGAGCCCTCCAGGTGTTGATGTTGCAGGCTCCGATGTCGATGTTTAAAAAATGAGCTTTATAACGCACTACCGCAGCAAAAGCTGGGTACCTTTGACCTGCTTAAAGCTAGGCGCGGACGAAATCCCAGATGGTCGGTTGGGGTGAGATGATGAAGGCTTCGGTGACGTTGTCCAAAAGTCCCTATAAACATAAAAACAATGTATTAGATAAAAGAATAACTGTGAACCTGAAAAAGACATACTATAGTAATGAAGAAATATTTGTTGATGTTATCCACCTGTCCCTATAAACATAAAAATAATGTATTAGATAAAAGAATAATTGTGAACCTGAAATAAAACATACATGTTGTGGTTAGGAAATATTAGTGTTGAAGTTTGATGATATCTGAAACATAAACTCAAAATACAAGGCAGTAAATTGTACAAAGAACAAGTTATGGTCATCATTCAGCATACACCATTCATTCCACAGCACACCATTCATCCCACAGCACACCATTCATCCCATAGCACACCCCATCGTTGGCTTCAATGTTGGCTTCAATGATGGTTTCAATGATGGTTTCATTTCTTGCCTGTCTAGCCCTACCTAACAGTTTTCCGAACTGTAGCTAACTTACAATCTATGGCGCAAGTGACTCTACGACAACAACCGGAGCGTGTTGTCAATTAGCAAAACGTTACACTTTGCCGGTGTACGCCCCTCCCATGGAGGAAATACGCCTAGTTACGCGGGTGCATTACGGGGCTTGGCGACTATACTATTGCACAATAGTTTTCATCACGGCGTGACTCACGCACCTCTTGAAGCCTCGCAATGGGAACAAAGGACTACTCTACGCCTATTGAACAATGGTATGAAGCCTTACACCCCTACGATAACACACACGTCGCGGTGCACCGGCACATCCCGGACCGACAACATCTACAGAGAATTTTGACAAAACTCGCCTTTTTAATTTTTTTCGAAGATCTAGGTTGAACCTCACGTAGAGGCAATTCTCTGAGATGCTCTGCGCCCCTTTCGCGTTCCCTCCACCCAGCGGATCAAGTTTCGCGGCCTGAATTTGTTATGATGGCCTTCTAGGAAGACGGAATACGCGACGCGACTTTGCTCTGAGACGAACGAGTGGCGAGTGAACGAACAAATTGTAAAGGAATTCCAATTAGCTACTTGTATCGTGCTGCTGTGGTACTCCACTCTACGTTCACTTGTATTCCTTCAATGTGTTAGAAAGAGATGAGAAGATAGAAAACATCCGTCTACACTAACAACAGCTTATTTATATTTTAGCTGGCCACTAATGATTCCTGTTGAAGCGACGATGCAATCATATTAAATACTAATTGGGCCTAATTGATTTGACCTGAATAATGAAATAAAACTAAACAATATAATAGAACTATAAAAACAGATTGACTGTGTTCAATGCTTTCAAAAAAGTAAATAATTGTTTATTAAAATGCAGTAATCATTTCACTTTGTATATTATTAAATATTTATAGATTTACATTTCAATTTTCATATGATAACTAATACAAAATAATTGCAAAGCATGTCAATCCTTTGTAAAATACATTTCTTATAAAACCTAGCATTTTAAATGTTTTTATAAAGATCATTTGATTTTTTAATACAAAGTAATCATTCATCATGAGTTTTGCTTTAAAAACCAAATAATATTCCACAGGCGAGCAAAATTATTCCGATTCATTAATGATAATTAAATTAAATCGTTCGTACACAGCACTGAGTTGCATAGAATAAAGACTTGGTTTGCGACAATTTTTAAAACAAATAATAATATAAATATGTTCTCTTAAAACACCCCTGGATTTAGAGTGTTTACAACTCTCTAAAATTGTTTTGATATTCATTGGGGGATACATTTTGTTTGTGGGTATTTCTTAAAATCTCGTAGGCAAAGGCAGCTCAATGTGCTAGAGAGAGACAACACAATAGCTGCGGTTACCTAAACTCGACGCGTGGCTAAATTAAATTAACCATCACTGTGATACAAATATATTTTGCTTTTAAACATATTCATATAAAATCTGAAAATATTATATGTTGTTTTATAAATGTTCCAATTTATATGACTTCTTAGAGCAAAAAGTATTTATGCGTATGATGTGAGATAAATATAATACGAATACTACTGATTTATATTCTATTTTAATAAATTTTTATTAAAAACTAGATATCTAAAACATGAAATAAATTCATACCACGAAAAACACAAACAAAATAATAATTAGAATATAATTAAATTATACCGATGGGTGATACAAACGATACACCAACATGCGTTCCGAATTTAATCTTATATGTCATGTAGAAATATTAATATTTATCTTTTAACATCTTATTTGGACCCTAAAGATATTTTAATGTTGTATTTAATAACAAAAATATTTTTTTGCTCCAGGTGATTACATTTAATACAAAACATATTTATTAAAATATAGGAAACTTTTAAACAAATAAGCCTATAAATTATTTAAAATAAACTTACTATAACGATATGAGCAGTGACTACAATGGAAATCCGTACAGAAGATGCTGGTATCATTTTAGGAGTACTCCAAAAGATGAAGTCTTGGAGACGTAGAAGTAGAAGAGAATTAAGGAGGTCCTGTAAACAAATAAAAATAAAAAATTATATTTTGATATTTAATATTACCTTAAATTTGAATTATTAATCTTAATCATTTATGCATAGGCAATACATATTTCAGTAGAATAAGGAAAAGTTCTCAATAATTATTCGTATGCAGTAATAAATTTAGCCTGATTAAGATACTTATTTGTTCAATTTTGTTCAGCGCATAGAACTCTCAAAGTTATTACTGAATAAGGAGGATGCAAATGGATATAATTAAGAGTCCAACCTAAATATATTTGTAACACCTGAAAATATGCTAAAATCAAAGACAATTTTTTTTCGCGCTGTTATTGTTGCTAAACAAGTCTAAATTATTACATTGTCCATATATTGCACTGTACCCTTAAGAAATTGATAATTTTTCGATAGATATTTATAAGATTTACTGTTTTAGGTAATGGGATCACAATTCTTTTTTTCGTAAGTCCGCACCTGACACTTCCACGGACCATAATGAAAATATTTTTCAGCCATATTTACTTGTTTATTGGAGTTTTTATGTGGGCTAATAAAATAAATCTATTCCAATGTAAATACAAATATTTAACGCAGGTTAATTATCTCTGAACCGTGCATAAAATATTTTTATAATGAAAATTTTGTTAACAAATAATATAATCATATTCAATACATTCTGAAAATGTAGATAATTTATTAAGAAATTTCTTATTACAACAATAATTATGCGCGTTGTAGAAACAACTAACCTGCGTCAAATAATCTAATGTATTCGTAATTACATTAAAACACATCTAATATTTAGCCCACGTAAAAAAAGTCAACAATTAATTGTATATCATTTTTAATCATTACATATTCAACATTATAAATAAGGTTGAAACATATTTTCATTACGGTCTGTGGAAAGGCGTTAGGTGCAAATTTAAGAAAAAGTATTGTGATCCCATTAAGACAGTAAAACTTATAAACATCTACCGAAAAAATTATCATTTACCTGAGAGTACAGTGCAATACATACATGACGTCATAATATAGACTTGTATAGCGACAATAACAACGCAAATTGATTATAGCATATTTTTCAGAAGGTACGAATACCTATATTACAGTACATATAGTAACTTTTAAAGCTCTCATTCTAAAAAATATAAATATTCAATTTCAAGAGAAACAGTTGTTAAGACAAATACAAAAGATTCAAAAGCAGCAAGTTTTTTCCGAGAATTTTTCACATAATTTTGTAATAATTTCTATGGTTTATTGACTTCGTCCAATACTGTTCTATTCATAATAAGTTTTTAAAGAGAAGTATGAATGAAGATCTAGTGATAGAGTAGCGTAATCTGGAAGTGAATCTAGTTCACAGCGGAAAAACAAACGACGTATCGTTTGGAGAACGTGTCTCGATAGCGTGTACACGGGGACAAGACAAAATGGCGCGCAGTGGAACTGTCCTTAACTTTCGCGTGTTTGTGAATTATGTCACACGTACCAAGTGTGCCCATGATTCATGTTTAAAGTGCTTTTAGTGTTGAAATAAGTTCCGTTCCGGATCCTAAGTACTTTGAGTGGAAAATAATATTGTACCTCTTCTGCTTCTATTTTAATGTCTGGTGTAATTAATCACCGCTACGTCGCGGGAGGCGACGCCGGGAGCTTGGCAGACTCGCACTGACGTTTATATTTCTTCAGCGCTGCAAGGCTGCGAATCACGGTACGGTTTTTGTTGACGCCGTGGATTGAAAAGGTTAATTCGCATTTAACGTGAATATAATTGCGAAACTAAGTCAGCTACTATTAGATCCATCAGCGATGAATCTACTAATTATATTTATTGTTTTGTTTCGTTCGTTTTTCTACGCAACGAAATGGATCACTTTCCTTTTGTTTATACAAATTATGTGAACGCCGCACCTCATACTGTGCAATATTCAAAGACATCAAGCCATGTTATAATTTGAAGGTGTCAAGTGTTCCAACCATTTTATGATATAATATAATTTACTCTTTGCTTAATGTTATAGATTTATGGAGAAGGTTATTAACCCTCTATTGCATACTGTTCCCGATCGGGAACATGAAATTTAAAATTCTTCTTTTCTTTTCTTATGCAGTTTACATTCATGGCAATCATGTTGTAACCTTTTAGGAGCATTATGTACACTTTTTCGATTGCCAATTAGGTCATTCCTCCCAATTTGACCAACATAAAAAAAAAAATTTGAAGTGGAAAAAGGATAATTACAGAAACTGAGATAGAAAATGTAAAATTTGAAGGAAGCAGCTTATTACCTGCTGATATATTACAGCTAAATACACCTTTACAAAATTTCCAAATTTTTTTTTATTTTATTTATTTATTTTAATTAATTTTTTATTTTGTATAGTACGCAAAGACGACCCAATAGACCAAAGTTCTATTGTAAGTTGAATTTGTTCATAATGTTCCCTATAGTGAACAAAACGAAAATCATTTTTTTTTTATTTTAAGAAAAAAATTATGTATCACACTTATTTTAAATATATGAATATTTCTTTCGTAAATAATAATTTTTTTGAGCCTATATTTAAAAAAATAATAATTCATACAATAGAGGGTTAAGCCGAAAAATTGTTGAAGAAAATAGTAAATAATTCACTATGTGATATTGGATAACATGGCTTTAAATAAATTTATTACAACTTATATCATCGTTGACGACGTTTCTGCTATGATTACAGCCATCTTCAGGTCTAAATTACAATTACAAAAAAAATAAAAATAAATATATCATCACGCCTTTTACCCATTATGGGTGTGGCACTCTGCTTGCGCAGATCTCGGTAAGTGATATATTTTTACGTATGAAGTGCGGTTACCGGCCGTCAAATCATAGCCCCCAAAGATGTTAGTGGAGGGGGAACCACAGGGGTAAATTTAAATTTGTAACTGTCGGCAGTGGGATTCGAACTGAGGATCTCGCGATCCACAGTCCTACACGTTACCACGGGCCTATTTACGAGGAACCAAGGCGGCATATAACCTCAGTAGGCGAGACCGCTTAAAAAAAAAGTATTTTTCATCTTCTTAAAATATTACAAATATTTTTTGCTGTAATTTATATTCACGTGCAACTACTGTAATTAATTTATATTTCATTTTAAATTCGCGGCAAAGTATAATAAAGTATTTACCCTCAAGCAAACAGAGAAAGAGTTGTATCGTTTGAAATTAGCACATAATTTCAAAAACAACATCAAACAGAAATGAAAACGGTGTAATTATGTCAATACAAAAATATTTAAGCCTCAAAGCAACATTCTCATAAAACACGAATTCCAAACGGTTCTCCTTCCGCTCTTTTGAAGTTTTTACATAACGATCCTCTTCCAAATCTTTAGGGAATTCTTCTCCAGAAAACACATTAAGAAATCGCAAGAAAATACATATTTTACTTGCCGGCAAAATAAATACAGTGCGAAGTTTTTCTCTGTGGATTGAATGCGCGATTTGCTTCCTGCGCATGCGAGTGAGAGGAGAAGCGGCGCGAGTGAAACGGAACGAGTGGCGAGGAAGACAATGCGATGTCCAAATCGCAATCATCAACGACAGACAGCGAAAGAGCAAAAGAAAGCTAATTTCTTATTAAAACGCGCTTTCTCTTATTTGATGACAGCCAGTTTCAAGTTCACAAATAAAAAAAGCAATCTGGGTTGAGATACGTCACTGGCGGTACACGATTTAAAGAAGTTACGACGTTCGCTCAGACCCAACAATATTAGCTTTTATCATCGCGGCCAAATATCTACCCCAATAAAATCTGCGAAAAAAGAATTTTACATAATTCCTTCATTATTACTGGAAATAACAATTCTCCCTTAAAACTTACGAGTACTTTGAAGTTTTTTATTTTACTATTATTTATATCCCAATATTCTTCTGACTTTCGCAAGTCTACCCCTTCTTCTCTTACGTTGAGACCGCGTGCAAAACCTAAAACATGCCGATAATAAACAGAAAATTAAAATCTTTTTCTTTTTAGAAAGTCAGTAATCACATTTAATTTTACTTTTGTTACCAAAATAATCGGTTTATACTGAACTGTTTAGATCCAGATTTGTTTCAGAAAAATTCTATTTATTTGTCTTTATATATTATTTTAATTTTGCAACTATATTTGTTTATAACATTTTGACTCAAAATTTTCTGTGTTTCATATTTTTGTGTCAATATTATGTTACTAGTAGTTGAAACACAAAAACTCCGGGTGACATATTACAATTTTCAAATTATGTGCCAACCATAGAATAGATGTATGAGAGAGAAGTATTGGGCTTCCAAACTATCAAGAGATGGCGCTGATCACAAATCTCTAGCGGTACATGTCAGATTCATTTTGTATGGTCTTCTATGGCGAATGCGTGCTCTAGTTGTGGTAATTTGTGTTTTATTAGTGTATTTGGTAGATTTGTTTAGATTTTATTATTATTAATTATTGACTATAGTTATATTTACATTAGCCATTAGTTGTTTTGTAGTTTTTTATTGTAGGTAAGTAGTTATTAACTGTAGCATTATTTTGTTTAAGATCATTTTTCTTTGTTGATATTAGTTTGTAGTTATATATATTTTCTAGCAGTATTTAATATTAATATTTTTGTAGTTATTTGTTGTTGTTTTCTGTAGTTTTATTTTACTTTTAGTTTAAATAGTAGTATGGATTCATTTATTTGCTTAGTTTTAGATAGTATATGTAAGTTCCCACGTTGCTCTTTATCTTCTAGAAGCATAGTAGAAGGCCTGCAAATAATATATAGTGGCCACATAATATTATGTGGAAGTACATCAAAAATATCATCGCAATTTTCAATGCTCTTTCCATGCTTTTAATTTGTCACACTGTCACACAGCATTGTGACACCCCATTTATTCTTCACACAAATTAGTCTTTCACCTTTTTTTGAGAATGAATGAAATCGAACTGTTCGACTTTTATTAGCAGAAGAACTGCAGCCATAAACAATGCAAAATTTTCTGTTTTTAACAGGTTTTTTTTAGAGAAAACTCCATCTTAACCTCTAATCTACAAATTAAATGTAGTTTTTATTTAAATAATACTTCATAGATAAATGTAATGCGTCCATTGAAATTCTTCTATAGTCACTACTGTTGATATAAATTTAGAAAAAATAACAAATAAGTTCAAATTCTTTAAATAAATAAAAACTCAGAATAAACGTCAAAAACACAATGTACCGCGAGACGTAGTTAAGAATTCTGCCGCTAGTTAGCGTATTTTAATATTGGAAGCCCAATAGAGAAACATAATACTTTGACACCAGAATTGCTTTTTTAAAACTCAAATATCTTAATATGTAACTTTTTTTTACTACTATTAAATCTTGTAAGATGTTTTAGGGTCTAGTTATAATATAAATGAATTATTTACCATTTTGTGACTCTATTGAAGGACGCCATCTATTCCTTATTGAGAATTGTTTGCAGACATCTACTTCTTAATGCATATATAAAATCTGATTTTATGAGAAACACATATATCGAATTTATGTTACATGAAGGGTGCAACGCCCTTATCATCTCATTGTGATTCGCGTGAACTCTGACTCAAATACAGATAACACAAAATAGAATCCTAATAGATAATAACGGAAATCCGCTTGATCCGCGTGAATCCAAACAAAATGGTGTTTCTGTTAGTGGCGCCAATGTAAACAAGTAAAAGAAACAACAATATTGACAGCTGCAGAACTAGCATTTCATGGGTTGCTACTGTTGTTAGCCGAAATCATTGTAATATGAGTTGACAGATGATGTTCTGCAGAGCAGCGCAGTGCCGGCGAAATGAAATTTTACCCCGAAGCAATACAAATAGAACAGCCAGGATATTTCGAAACTTGTTTTATTTAAATGCATTGGGAATATTTGATTTTTGATGTGATGCAGACGTGTTTTTACAACATGAACCTGAAGCTATGTGTAGGCCTCACAAATTTTACTAGTTATTATTGTTTTGTTAATTTCATTACACACGCAATTTTAATATCCATGTTTGTCAGACAGAATGAAAATATGCAGTTTTGAATTTCTTTTTTCATAATAAGAGGAACTTTGCAATAATGAAATTTAACTTTGTAGAACGAGTGCAATGATAAATGAACTCTGAACTTTGTTGCATAGATTTCTAGCAAATATATTTTTCAAGACTATTATCTTTATGGCTTGACTTTAATTGAAAAATAATTTGTAAGAATTACAATTTTTATAGTATTAATTGAGAATGTTGTCGGCACTTGGTGAAACATTTTTCAAAGGATAAAAATTAAAATTTCTGTAAAACCAAGGCTACATGCGCGTTATTCTTTTGTTTCTATTTAAATATCATTTAATATACTTATGCCCGGTATTATAAAGAAATTTAACTCCAATTAAATTTACTTATATATTAAATTTACATCAATTTTTCCTAATGACAATCAAATTTTTGACAGCAATGTTAAGTAAATCATAAAATAATTTAAAATGACTTTTTAAAAACAATTAAATTTATTTTAAAATTAAATGTAAGTGACAGTTAAATTTCTTAATAATACCAGGCATTAGTCTATTTTTCAATGTGTGTGAAGAATAGATGTACATGTATGAATCGCACTATGAATGAGGACGAGGCGAAAGTGGTGTGCCAGGATAGGAATAATTGGAGGAGATTGAAACTTTCAGTATTCATTCTTTCGTCTGTCTAGGATATAGCTCGATATTATGTATGTATGTGTGTATACCGTGTGTCTGTCTTAAAGGTGTACATAGGAGATTAACATGGGAAATCAGTTTTTTGCGTTCTGTTATTCGGTGTTCTACCGGACAACAATGATTGTGGTATTAAACGAAAGATATCATTTTTCTGAATCAAACGATGTAAAATACATAACAATTTAGTTGTAATTTTGTTCCGTAAATTAATTTTTAAACGTCAAATAAATAGCTTTAAAGAAATCAAAACAAAACAGTCATAGGTGACTATATTTACTTTTGATAGAAATTAAATAAATCGAAGAATTTTCAAAACTTTTAAATTAATTTACTGAGCCAAATTACTACTAAATTGTAATCGTTTGATTAAGAAAAATGATATATTTCAATAGGTACTACAATCATTGTTGTCCGGTAGAACACCGAGCAACAGCACGTAAAAAATTTATTTCCACGTTAATCTCCTATGTACACCTTTAAGACAGACACACGGTATATTAATTTATTTATGAATAGAAATCGAATGATATAAAAGAATATTGGTAGTCTTCCTTTAAACTCACTGACAGTTTGTTTTAAAATGGTGGATTAAAATATGTATATTGTATTTCAGGACTGAAAATTTTGCACCTCGTGTGAAAAAGGAATCTATTTATTTCTTTTTAAATAAAATAAATGCTGAAATATATATTTAATTATTAATGAAAAGTTAGTACACAATTTCGCCCTCATAAGTTTGCACTGTAAGGGTAAGTATGTGATATTCAGAATATAATCCTATAATAGTGTAAATAGCTCCATATTAATGATATCTTCAGTGCCAAACTCGCAGATCTGTCTAACCGTCTTCATTATTATTTTTTGGTGTTACAATATGATGGCCCTGTGCGGTGCTAAAATATATCATCCATAGACTGACACATACAAGGATGGGTAAACACCGTGACCTTATAAAATTGATACCAAACAATCCAAAACATGTGCCTGCTATAAACCCTTAAAAATATTGTCGTCCTTCGGCGGGAATTCCGCTTGGTCCGGCCCTGGACTTTTCGGATAAGAGAACCCGGGCACCGCAAGCGCGGCTCGGCGCGTATGGCGAGAGATCGGGCGGGATTAAGTCGGCTTAGCCCCGGCGACCGCACTATAATTCCGCCAGCTTTCAAGGAGAACTATAGCTCCGTGGTCCGCGGCTCTGCCACGCCGGGTAAACACACACGGACGCGGACGCTGCCACGGTGCCTTCATTAGCAATTATTGTTGTAAGCCTTCATTAAGTGGTGGGTCAATGTGGGGTGCGGCTTGCACCGGGACGGAGGTATTGGAATGTCGCACCGGCCGTGTGCATTGTCATTATTGGGAATTGTTTCACCTGGGGTCTGGTCCAATTAATTTATTGGGATATTGCTTTGAAAACCTTCAGTGATACAAGAATCATCTATGTATCTATACATCCAGGAAATGTTTAACAGTGTAAAGTTTGTAGTTATTTACCGTGATTACCGAAAGATGTCACAACTAAAATCTAAACATAGTTCGTAGCTAATGACGGCTGGGTGATGTGTTTTGTATGTCGTGTTGAAATATGCTTCATATAATAAATAACTAATTATTACTACCTGGTGTTTACTATTATAATATCTTCCTGGTATAATACAGGACGAAAATGTATTCAAGTTTTTTTTTTTTTATCCTATTCTATTTACAATGTATCGGTACAGAAATATTTAGTTAAATTTAGTGATTACAGGTTAGTTGATATGAGAAAGTAACTGCACATTGGCAGTACTTTACTTACATTTGTTTAATTACTTTAATTACAATTGACTAATTAAATAGGTAAAATAATTAATCCTAAAATAAACTTATTTATATTAGTCCGGTAAGTTTAGAGGGTTGTGACGTTTTAAATAAGATTAACGGCTAGCTTATTTTTGTATCATTTTTGTCTTTGAATGTATCTTGCATTCAGTCCGGAGATTTCTTCTTTAATGGAAGACATTTGAAGATCTTTATTGAAATCTTTAGAAGTACCTACTTACGGGCATAGGAATAGAAGAGCTAGCAATGAAGGTGATATAAGTTACGGGCCAAAAGCTTTTGGAAGAATTTGATACGTGGGAACTTAAAGTAAACCTAGACCACAGTAGAGATGGTATATGCTTATAGCCCATACTATAAGCTTATAGCATCTATACTGTGCCTAGACATAAAAGATGTTATAAGAAAATATTTTATCATCACAAAAACACAAAGCGAACTAAAAACGGTGACAGTAAGACTAATTGAACAAACCGAGCGATTGGGGCTAAAAGTAAATAAAATGTTTGCTGATGAGCCCCAAGAAAAAGAAAGAAGTCAGAAACCTAAAAATAACCATAGGCGAAAAAGAGTAATGTTTCGAATAAGTAAATAGTTTCATCTAAAAATTACTACCAAAAATTACTGCCAAAAACGAAATGAAAGTAGAAATCCAACAAAGATTAATTAAGGGAATAAAGCGGTGGAAGACCTGTACAAAATATTGGCAAGCAAGGAGGTAACCAAAAACTCAAAGAAATGATCTACAAAACATTAATAAGACCAACAATACTATACGAATACGAAACTTGGACTCTAACGGAACGAGAAGAACAAATGCTAGAAATATAAAATACTAAGAAAAATATATGGCGGAATCAATGAGAAAAAACAATGAAGTAGAAAGACCAACAACCAAGTAAAAAAAACTGTTCGCAGAAGCAAATATCACTACATAGATAAAGATGCAAAGAATAAGATGGCTGGGCCAAGCATCTAGGCTAGCTCAAGGGAGATCACCAAGACTTATTTTGGACCGGAAGCAAGCAGAAAAAGAAAGATTAGACCTTAGAATAGATGGGTAGATGCAATAGAAGCAGACCTGAAGAAGATAGGAATAAAAGAATGGAGGAAGAAAGCAACCAATAGAAAAGAATGACAGGATGTAGTCAAACAAGCCGAGGGCCTTCAAGGATTTCCAATATTTGGGTAGCATCATAAATAACGATGCTACAGCCAAAAGAACATTGAAGTAAGGAAGATGAACCCCTCCCGTACGGTCTACAATAATAAATTTAAATACAAAAATAAAAATCTATGAACAAACATTGAGCCATTAACTATGTGCATGTGAAAAGAAATAAACTATCAGCCGTATCTCCGCAGATCAAGTAGAATATCAAAAATAGAGCATACTAGAAATGAAATTTGTAAATCTGTTAGAAGCAGTAATAGATAGAATAGAACGCAATAGAGAAACATAGGAACAGTACATTAAACTACTTTTGAAATGTCAAAGCTTAGAAAAAAATACGAACAACTGACAATGTAATTTGTAAATAAAATAACATTCGTTATTGTTGTTTGTATAGTAGGTATTAAAATAAACCAATAAAATGTGCAAATCAGTCAGTCCAACAGAAACTGATTACTGTGGAATATCAAAGTAGAAATCTCATAATGGTGAGCGGAGTATAACGAGCGGGCGAACAATGTGCAATAAACAGCATTCAAAGTGAATGGCCGGGTAAATGCACTAAGAAACTATCAGTGTTACAATTGAGTAAGTCACGGGTCGATCAAGAGGTCTCCATTACTCGGCGGAAACCATTAGAATGCAGCATCAAACGGAGTCCGCGCTGCCGCTGCACCGAGGAAATATGAATTAATACGTTCCGTAATCGCGTTCAGGATTTCCACACGTTATTGCTTTCGATTTCGTGCTTGGGCGCCGCCGCCGTAGTTACTCAAACAACTTCATTTGCGCTGCGATTTGCTTCCTGGCCACTGAACACGGCTCGAACTGAACGCGGCGCGGATTGCTGCAGAACACAGGGAACATAATCTGCTGCTATATGATATTTGCTTTATTAAGCTGATGAATCATGGGAGATAGCAGCTTTTTTACTTTGAACTGCGACCTGGAGAGAAAGGGCTAAGAGTTTCTTTGAACGATGATAGTGAATACTGTACGGAAAGTATCATGTGCTCATGGACAACCACTCATTTCACTGGTGAAATATATTATATTACATGTTCACGAAGCTATGTGGAAATACAAAAAATAATGTTATTCATCCTTTTAATTTCTAAAAATTCTCTTTAGGAGAACCATAGCAGCAGATTATTAGCACACTGTATTGAAATAGTATATTCAGCAACTACAGTAAAAGCTTATTTCGTACTACCCGTAAAATAATGGACAGGATGGAGTAAATTACATCGCACGTTATTTTGCAACTAAGAGCCCAGAATCATATCATTTAATCCAAATAAATATTTTAGAACAACTTAAAAAATAGTTCTGATCTTACAAAGGGAAAAATATTCTACTCAATTCATTTGTATCTTAAATTTTGTTATTTTTAAAGAATATTTTAAGGAAATATAGCAACTGAAATAATAATAAATTAACAAAATCACTAACACAAATATTTCATTTGGCCCATAGGTATTGGGTGGTGCCGAGAACATTGTTTTTGAATCTGATAACAAAATATAGAAAAATGTTTCATATAACGATTGTAGGTAATATTCTACATGTTTTGATCCCAGTAAAATCTATTCTCTCATTTATTTTCTAAAATATGTCCACATAACTTGATAGGTCATCAAATAATCAACCACTTATTTTTGATGAATTGTTCCCAAAATCTAATCAATTCGTAACATAAACATAAAACATTCCTAACATATATGTATGTGCGGGACGTAACAAAATGATAGAATTTATCCAAAGTAATATTATTTTTGTACAGTTTGTCACAACGCCTACGGCTCACTTCATACCTATATGTTTAGTTTTGCGCATATTATTTTTATATATTTTGATACTCTTATTACGAGTATGTGTTGTTATGTCCAATTTTCTTCAAATACTTGATATTTATTAGACAAAAACTATAAACAAACCAGTGAGACACTGACAGATTGATATTGACAAAATAACCATGAGCACGGGCTTGTTTATCCTGAAGTTAGCTGTGTGTAGGCGTGGTAACATCACAATCTGATTATTTAAAATTTGATGAAATTTAAAAAAATCATCACACTTAATATTTTTTTTCATTTAAAACTTCATACTTGCCTTACTAGTGACCCAAATTAATAAAAAAATTAATTAAACAGAATACATTAGAATCCCCCCATTAAACAATTTTCTATTGTACGATTTTAACTATGATTCTGGGCTCTTATATCACCTATTATAGTGTAATTATAATGATGTATGATTATAAATAAACGTGATGAACTAAGATTTATATATACAAATACACAAGAAAAAAAAAACCCGTACTATACCGTTGTACTGTATTGTTTAAGAGCTATATGTATTTGAGCGGTAAACAATTTGTAATATATTGGTAATTGTATTTGTAAACTAGATTAATTATATATTTCGAAGTTGTATTAAATATTTTACTTATGACAGCTGCCATTTTGATTTTGATTTTCATTGTTAAACTATTTAACATTATCCTATATTTCTATTAATTTAAATGTCAACGTTATACCTGTTACCTTACGTTTCTGTCAATGTTGTTAAGTAGGCAACTAAATAACTTTCATGTTCAATAACCTTAAATCTGTCACTCGCAATCAAATTCAAATAATAATGTACGGTTGACAACTCAGTCCAATGTTTAATATCCAACATTAAAAATCTCCCGTAAGCAAAATCTGGCAAACAGTACAATAATAATTACACGATGTTCATGTTCCCGGCGGTATTCGTCTCTGTCAGAAAACAGAGAACATAATTCGGTTTCATTTTGTCGAATCCGCTAACGACCTTAAGACGAATAATCTCCCGAGACGTCAATATTAATTTCGGGGGTGAAAAATGAAGTTAATCTATATAAATTGTTTCGGTGTCCAAGATACAGCGGGTTTCATTATTCAGCGCGATTTTTCGTTAAAGTCGCGCAACTTTGCGGCGTAATCTGGAAGCTTCCATCAGCAACAAGCTCAGGGGAGGGGATGGAGGGGTCTGTAAGCTTTGCACGTACCAGCCAGGACCGAACGCAAGGATTTCTTTTTTCAGGGGGATATCTTTCAGATAAGACATCAGTATTTGCTTATTTAATAACGTAATGGAAGAATTCTCCTAATTATTAATTCAATCCCAAATTACCATGTAGCTTTTTATTAAAAACTTTATCTATCCACCATTTAGACCATCTTTAACCCTTGTGGTAAACCTATGTACTAATAATCTCCAAAAATTTTATTGTCTTACAATTTGTTCAACGTTGTTTGCCTGTAGAAAATAATGTATTATGTGTGTACATATCCAATGATTGTGAATAATTTAAATATATTCATAATATAGCAATAATTTCTTTATGTACTTTCCTATTCTTTACTTAAAAGATATGAGTTTTTTAAAACTGGGTACTTATACCAAAGATAAAAGTCTTTTTATCATACATAACATTGCAAAAGCAGTAAAATCCTTTACAGTGTACATCACTTCTCCATCACGAAGAAAGAAATAAAAGTAACGTCAATACCCTATTACTGTCCGATAAAATATTCCCTCATCCGCATTCGCATCTTCGCGGCCTTGGTCTTTGGTCTTCCGCCACGCAGAATCGCGAGCCACGAGTTATTTTCATCTTTCGCCAAGTCTCATTTCGTCATACTTAGATCATACCAGTCAAGGTTTTGTGAGGTACTTTCCAATAGAAGAAGTACTAACTTTTTGCTCAGATGTTTTGATATAAAATGAGACATAAGTATGTAGTTAGTAACGTTCCACATAATATTACTTGTGCTACTTTTCAAGCACTCCTCTATTCCTCTTATGTGTTAGGCATTAAGTTGATTACCTTTAAAATTCATTGCTTTTTAATTCTTAGTACATGAATCTTATTAATATTTAGAAATAGAATAGGGCCTTAGGATCTTAAGTAAAATATTTTTTTGTTTTCAAACGTTGAATGTGCTTTGATACAACTTCTGTTCCGTAATCAAAATCCGAAACTATGTTTGAAAATGTGAACCCATTCTCACCTATTATTTGACGCTTAAAGAATAATTATTCTTTTTATTATTATTGACTCTACTATCTTGGATAGATTGTCGTGTATTTACGATATTCTTCCAGAATTATCTGTCATAAATTTTGAATTTGTACTTGCGTATGTCTTCATCAACATTGCAATGTGAACCCTTCATGCAAAATATTCGCACTTATTATTTGACGCTATAAGCTTAGAATGATTATTCTTCTTGATGTTGGCTCTATTATCTTGGATGGATAGTAGTATCTTTACGATTTTCCTCCAGCATTTTCTGTCTTAAATTTTGGATGTTTACTTGTGTATGTCTTCATCAACATTGCAATGTGAACCCTTCATGCAAAAAATTCTCACTTATTATTTGGCGCTTTAAGTTTGGAATGAGTCTTCTTCTTGTTGTTGGCTCTACTACCTTGGATGGTTGTTCGTATCTTTACGATATTCCTCCAGCATTTACTGTCTTAAATTTTAAATTTTTTACTTGCATATAACTTCATCAACATTTCAATTTGAACCCTTCATACAAAATATTTTCACTTACTATTACACGCTACAAGTTTGGAATGATTCTTCTTGTTATCGTTCGTTGGCTCTACTGTCTTGGATGAATAGTCGTGTCTTTTACGATATTCCTCTAACATTTTCTGTTTTAAATTTTGTATTTTTATTTTGCTTGTGTCATCATCAACATTGCCTTTTTAACTTTGCAGGTATATTTTAAATAAATATATATATTAGAAAATTTATATCTCGATATATTTCCTTATTAAAAGGAATATTACAATTATATCTTACAAATACCGACAGTTATATATGAGATCCTTAGGTCGATTCCTACAATCAACAATGACGACACTTTGCTCTCAGCCCCTGTGGGTCTTCCTCATTAATACCTTTGGAGCGGTGAATCGCCGCCTGCTGCACTTAAAGTGGAAAAAATGTATCTCTTAAAGAGTTCTTCGAAAGCAGATTGCCGCACTAATGGGTAAATAGAATGATGATATTTTATTTATATACCCATATTACAAAATTCCTATACATTTTCATATGTTAATTATCTAGTTTGGCTATTTCAGAAGACTCCATTGTCCTAATCTCGTTCTTCTAATCATCTTTTCCCTTTTCACGTACACAAAGTCAATTTTGTGACACTGTTTTTCTCAAAAATAATTCTACAAAATTGAATTTTGTGCAACTGTTTTCGGGGAATTTATTATTTGTAAAATTAACAATCTGTCAACTTGGGGCTGTCATTGTTCACTTAAAATTATTGAATCGGAGCCCCTGCGTCGGGGTTGCGGCCTGGGGCTCAATAGGCCCCGCGGACAAAGCCCCTTGGTGACCAGTGGTATATTAAACTTGCCGTACAATTTTATTTTATTTTAATTTTTATTGAATTTTTGAACGTGAAATAGGAAAAGTAGCATGAACAACTCGTGTTACAATGCCTAATTGTAATATTCGTATTTTGCGTAACTCGCCTGCGGCTCGTTTACGCAAACTTTACTCGTATTACAAAAAAGGTCATTGTAACACTAGTTATTCAATATACTATTGTCCCATTGCTCCGATTATACTTTGCCTCCAATTTCTACTAGACCTTCTTCGTTTTTTTTTATTTGGTACCCATTCTAACGGTCTTTTTGATCTCATCTACACCTACTGTCCTCTTGCTGTCTTCGTTGCTAATTCTCTCTAGACGAGATACATTTTCCTATGTAAGTTGTTCCTGCTTCTCCTATTGTGGAGTACAGGAGCGAAATTCCATCAGTTGCTGATGGTCAGTGCCTGAGACCGCCGGCTTATAGGAACCTCCGATTTACTTAGACCCATCTATGATTACAGACTGAAGGCTCTTGACTCCTATGCAACATTTCTAAATACTCTTGATATTATACGACACATATTCGTGCAACCAAACGTCATATCTTTAATTCTTCACCGTGGTAGACATATGACACATGAGTGATTTATAACAGCTTGGTTCCGTGGCCGAGATATCCATGGGCGAAATGGAAGCCACCGCCGCGCCTAATGCGTGGCGAGGCCTCCAGCGCCACTGCACACGTATAAAGCGTCGAAGCGGCCGGCGGCCATCCCCGTCCTCCGGCCGCGGCAGATTCCTTTGTAACCTTTTACATTCTTCTGAAAAGCGCTATAAGATCAGTCATTCATAGTGGGATTTCTTGTCGTATAACGCGCTCTCGACCAGCCTTGATATTTCTTTCTTTATTCGAAATGCCGTCCACTTCAGATTTTCCAGAATCGATGATTTCGTACGTCGTAAAGTATACCGCGAGCAGGAGGGAGCGATGAACGCCGCGGTGGGCGGAGAGAGACAGGGCGTTTTATATTTTCTTTGTTCTGTTAATGGTACGTTGAGTGTTATTGAAATGCATGGTTATTAGTTTTTTGAATTGGGTGCTACTCTGACGAAAGGAATATACGACTTTGCAGATTCAGCCGAGAAATTCATTTTCAATGCAACAATTTTTTTATGTTATGCACATTGAATACAACATCAGCTTCTTGGCTTAAATATTATAGACGTATTACCTACGAAACGCAACTGTCCTAACACAGTATCGTTTCTGATTGTGCTTGTGACTTCATTCCGTAACAGAATAAGATTTAATATTTGACATGGTTCTTCAAGAGTTCAATATATTGCCACATATTAGAGATTAACGCGGCTAATATTCGTCTTTAGGCATCATCCGTGTTGCATATTTATGTATACAGGCGAGGAAGTGCAGAAACCATGTTTAAGTATTTCGTAATGTTTGGGTTGACTTTTGAAAAGATTCCCACATCCGCACTTATCATAATACAATTCCATATCTATTGTTATTCATTATCTTTTTAGCCTCTATTAAAACAGTAAAATTAAATTTGTTCACTGATACAAATGCAATGGGGTCATACACTTAAAAAAAAGTTGTGTTTTTTAACAAATTATAAAAATTTAGATCATTTCAGTCACATATTATTCAATATGTCTCATAATTTTTTAACTTTTCATTCATAAGTTCCTTTATGAAGTTTCTCGGTTGCAAGATGGTGACGTCATCTTGTAATAGAATATACAGCATGGCAAGGCAAAAGAGGTGTTGATAACAAATAAAAATTTGCTTTTCAGGGTTGTAATAATTACTTATTATTATTAAAATGAACACTCCGATAAATTAAATTAGGTATTCGTTAATTATAAGATTTTTAGACAAAGAGTTTAGGACGTGTTAAAATAAAATGCTTTGATGTACTATATTTTGTCACTTGTCGGTAATATCGGTCTTATTATCACACCTGTCATCTCAAGTCATATGTTGCAGTTAACAACGATTTTCAAATTAAACTTATGTTTATTATATCTATTATATTATTTTGCCCAGGTAATGTGAATAAACTATATTTGTAAAAACCTCTCAGTAAATAAGAATGACATATAACAGTCAATTTTACAGTTGGTTTAGTTCCTCGCTCTCCGCAAGAGCGTGTTTCGTAGAATTAGAAGATGACGTCAAGAAGCGAAAAATTTGAATTGGGGTGTCAATTTAAAAAAAGAAGTATCTTAATAACTAAATTCCTTTTAATATTAAAATTAATATCTATATTTATAATTTTACTCTAACTTACAGCAAAAAAAAAAAAATCGAAAAAAGGTGTATGACCCCATTATTAAAGCTCTTCAACTTTTATTTAAAACATTTATCCCTAAAATAATTAGGGAAACAGGAAATTGTATAAGTATTATTTAATATGGCTTATGATCGGCTGAGTGAGTATGTGATGTATATAATCAATTACGTCTTACATTATCTTGTCAATCTCCCTATAGCTTCATCATCTCATGTTCGGTTGTCTTTGTATGTTCATTGATCAGTAAGCATCATTTCAGTTCTTTATCTGTGACAAAAATGAAAATCGAAGACATTATAAATACAAATGTATTTCGTCTCTTGGGAGAACTATGTAGTACAACGTCTGGCACAAACCATATTACTTGTTTTTCATACATTTTAGTGCAATGAATGTTTAAGCAGCTCTTGTACATATTAACGCAATTTGTTATTCACATAAACTGTGTGAAATTAATGTTGAAGTAAGCTATTTCTCAAAGCTCCTTTCATCTGAAAAGGAAACGATGTTTATAAATAATATTTCGAAAAGTTAAAGCCTTCCGTTTCGTCGCAAATATATTACGATTTCAATGCATGCACTTAGATGTGTACGTTTGAACTGGGCACTTTGTAATCTTGATGACGTTTCCTATGCAAGAAATACTGGTTAACATTTTATTCCTTCCGACGTTACATTTATCATCTTAATTTTCAACTGCTACAGTTTCATTTCACATACTAACTTTCATGATGCTACATAAATATTTATCTGCTTGCAGGTTGAACTTTCAACTCGGGAACTTAGGTTCATTCACAAATTGAAATTAGTTCTATGTTTTCCTTTTACCGTTTAGTCTTATGCAAAGTACAGCATACTTGGATCAGCTTCCAGTTTTGAAAAAAAAAACTATCGCAATGGATGTTATTATAGAGGTTTGTTTGACAAGCTGTTTTAAGCTATTTCACCATGAATAGACTTAGGCCAGAACTGTATATTGTGCAAAAATTTGGTTTGAAAATTTTATTCAGCGATGAGGCTCATTTTTTGTAAAAGGTTACATCAACAAGCAAAATTTCTGCCTTTGGGGTGAAAAAAAACCCACAAGTCATTATTGAGACGACATAAACAAAAAGTCAATCAAAAATCGAAAACGGTCTATGTAACAGGTTTCTTCCAAGTGGTTATTTCTGACAAGTTTGTGACATGTTTGTGACAAGTTTATTCCGCCCTGCGATAAATGTAAACAAGTTAAGTTAGAAACATAGACTGGAACGGCGAATGGAGTGAAGCGCATGTGCATACTCATTTTTTGTTTTGACAGCTAACCTTACATATACATATAAATAAAGAAATTCATACATTTTACGCTACAAAAAAGGAATGAAGCTTACGTTTCAAACTTAACTTGTTTACTTTTATCGCAGGCGCAGTGAAATTCTCACAAACTTGTCAGAAATAACCACTTGGAACAAACATATTAATAGTTATTTACTTTACAAGTGGGCAAAGTAAGGAGTTACCCACGAGAGAAATTTTAGCTCACGAAGCCTAAGGCTGAGTTAATTTTATCGAGTAGGTAATTCCACTTTGCCCACGTGTGAAGTATAACGTTTTATCGAACACTTCTTAATAAAAGAGAAATATTATTTGACAGTGACATATGCTTTAAATTTTTAAATTAAAATGTCAATCGAAGTAGTTACCAAGGTGTTGTGTGTCATTATTGTTATAAATAAAAAAATACTCACTAGTGGCTTTCCTCAAAATTATACCCACTAGTGGATAATCTGTTACTTTGCTTGTTTAAAATCGCCATAGTTATAGAGCATTTATTGAGAGACAATAAAAATTGTCAACTGTTTCTTAAAATACAGTCTCAGAATAATATCAATAGCTATTTGTCAAACTAGAGAGGAAAGCGCTTCTTTTTCCCCCTGTGCTTATGAGGCATTTCGAACGAGAATGGAAGAAGAGCTTTCCTCTCGTGTTAGACACAACATTTTTTTCACGGCGTGTTTCTAAAAACGATTTGCTCGGACCTACAATTCACTTTGAGAACACAACTGACAAACTGACACGTTAAAAATTAGGTTATTAGACACAAGGCGGTGCAGCAGTGTTGCCAATGAACCAATATTAAATATCGTTAACAAGTTGTCAAATTGTGATTTAATAAGAAAAAGAAAAATATAAGACATAATTGTAAGATAATTTAAAGTATGTATATATCACTAAAATATGGATTATCAATAAAATTAGGAATTTATTTATAATTTTTATAATATATTTTTTGTAAATAACATTCATATTGTTAGGTCTCTCTCTAGAGAGGAATAACACATTTTCCTCACTATTTCGGAAGAAGAACGGTGCGGTTTCCTACAATGTCGTGAAAAAAAAAAATATAAAGACAATAAAAATTGTCAACTGTTCATAAAATACAGTCTAAGAATAATAACAAAGTTATTAATTCACAGAGACCGGCCAAGCCATTCAATCGGTAACTACAGACACGTTTCGCTCTTTAAAAACACCCGTTAATTACTGCAAGAACAAAATAACTAAAACTTTAACGTGTAAAATATCAATTGAGAAATAAATCTGAAGGGATCTAAATCTAAAATTGTTTATATTTGTAATAAAACACTTGGACAAACATAGGTAATTAAAATATGTATCGTCCTATTTTCGCGATTTGTTATTTCAGATGCGCACAAACACATATCGTATTTTTAACAGCAATTATTCAAATAAATTACTAATCAAATAATACCCGAAAAACAAATTTATAAATTAGCATTATCCGGATTTCCATCACATTTAAAATATTAAAAACAAATTAAACACAAACATGGATAAATATACGGTAAATAATGAGTGCAATTCATAACAAAACATTATCGAAAAAAAATATTGACATTAGTTATCAGTTCATATTGTTTCAGTCGTTTAGCAATTTGTAAAACAAAACTGCGGTTAATTTGTTTCCGTCACAATAAATTTACAAAAAATACGGGCGTAGTGCAGCTGCTGAATTCAAAATAGATTCCCGTGTAATGTTGCAAAATAAATATTTTCAAATTCATTTGCCCATTGCCATTGTAAAAATATTGTACCTACCAGGTTTTAAAAATTCCCTACTGCTTTTCCATTCCGCAACACATAAAAAATCTGATGTGGCCAGCACATAACCTCCCGCCCAATACTACGCTTAAACGGTACAAAATAGTATTTAATGATACAAAAAAATACCTTCTTATTTGTTTATTTTCTATTTATATTTGAGAAATTTTATTTTATTTCGTATATTTATTTAAATTTTTGACATATATTTCACTAAGAAAACAGCTTCACAATCACAATGACATGTGTCACATTTCGTAAAAAAAAAATGTTTAAATGTTTTCATGGTGTACTAGGAATGCAAGATTTGTGAAATCTAATTTCTTTATATTTTATTATCTCTAAATCTAGTGAAAATTAATAAAATTAGTGTAATCAAAAAACATGTAAAATTAAATATTCTTCAACTTTCAAAATAACATAAATTGTTGAAAATAGTATATTGTGTCATTAGGAGTAAATGTGATACTTTTTGTGCTGAGCATGTAAGTTTGAACGACAAGCGAAGCGAGTCGGACAATTACATGCGAAGCACCCAAAGACACATTTACTCCAAATAACACATGCTATTTTTTCTTCAAACATAAAAAATAAAATTATAAATATTATAAAATGCTCAAAACTTCAAAAAATATTCTGTCTTATCTAGCATTTCAAGTTGCCGTAGAATATGCTGTTTTGTTATTTTTGTTTATTTGTTTCATTTTTAACTGTCAAATTATTGAATTACAATCTAACTATTTTTCATAATATTTTACTTTGTCCGCCGCCGGCGTAAATGTGTTGCCAAGGATACACTTTTACGCCGGCGGCGACAATATTGAACTTCTGCTTGTTGAATACAAATACATAACAACGTACTTTTATGACGTTTGAAGAAAAAGGAAATTTAACCGTGTTTTTCACGAAAAACTGATAAGGGCTTCAAGTAAACTGCTACTTCCGGTTGACCAATTTTATCCAAAATCTAATCAGCTCTTCATTTAAATATAAGAATCAATAATTCACAAAATAGTATTTTTTGGTATTGTAGTATTTGAGTTATGCGAGATGAAAAAATTGCCACAGACTACACAAACACACATACATACATACATACATACAGACATCATCGCGAAAATAGTAAAATCGTATTGTAGGGACCCTGAAACGTGCTTATTCATTGAAAACTTACTACCCAATTTTCTGAACAAAAACAATACCTCCCTTACCTAGAGGTAGGCGGGAGGTAAAAATTGTTCTCACCCTTGACGTTTAATAAACTATTTTTAAAATAATGATCGAATTTTATTACCGAAATAAGAAGAGTCGCCATAAAATTACAGCAGAACAATCTTCGGTTAAATCAACAGAATCATCAATAAACCTAAAAATTGGATCTTTAAACAAAGTTCCACACAAAGTAAACCCAACCAATCTCAGTCTCCTCGGCGGTCTTCAAATACGCGGGCTCGTCTCTTAATCACATTTATATACATATCAGCAGCAGCTGATCTGCGTTCGATTCCTTGCGTGATTTAGCAACGTAACAGAGCGTCTTCATAACTTCCAAATGGATTTTGGGGGAGTGCAGATTACTCTGTTCTGTACGCATTAATCTGCGCAAGATGGAGATCTGGAAATGGTTGCCGTAGGTCGCAGATTAACTCGAACTTTATCAAATATTTGTTTGGTTAATGATACGAATGTTTGTACCTGGATTATGTTGATATTTCATATGTAATTGTCCGTGGATAAATATCACTATTAATGATATACTTTTATTAATTTTACTTTGCTGTATTAGATTCGATGTTTCAAGTTGTTACACAAAACGTGTTGTCATGTTCTACAATCACACACCCTAATGTACTACACAATTCAAAAACATGACACAACTAGTGCTGCCATCTCGAAACGCGGCAAGTTTAATATTCCCGCATAGCTAAGTTAAGACATACGCTGCATATACAAAATTTACTACTATTCCCAGGAAATAAATTGAAACGCTTAAAAATATAATAATGTAAATGTAATAGTAATACCCTAAGGTCAAACATACGGGTCGAAAGAACGAATCCTTTATTTAAAAAAAAAAACAGCAAATTCTGTATTCTCATTTATTTTCATGTTCTTCATGGTCCAACAACCTCCATCCGTGAAATTTTTTATGATTTTTTACAGTGACTTGTACAATGCAATGTCAGATGAAGTACATATTTTCGTTGGGTTCGTTCACTCCCATGAATTTTGTTTTGCAAATTCAAATTTGAATAAATTGTTTTTTTACAATTTTTGTTATCGAAAAACAAAACAATTATTACAGTAAGGTCTTTGAACATTCTAGTATTTATATATGTGGATGAAAAGGATAACTAAAACATTAAACTATAAAAAAATATTCGTTGAAGTCTAGTTGGTCAAAAATTCAAAACTTTGATACTGTGTCTCTCATTCCCATGAACGACTATAGTAATGAATAAATTCGTATATTTGTAATAATGATCATCTATAACATACTAAGTTTATTTTCAATTTGAATTTACAGTTTTTGAGAAACAAATAAAAATGTACCAAAAAACACACTTTTTGGTATATTTTTATTTGTTTCTCGAAAACTGTAAATTCAAATGAAAAATAATGTTAGTATGTTATAGACAATCTTATTATAAATATACAAATTATTTGCATTACTGTAGTCGTTCATGGGAATGTGTGGCATATATTTTACTATGAAAATGATGTTCATGTATAATTTGTAAACAAAATTAGCTTTTTAAAATTTATCAGAAAACTTCGGATTTTTATCTACAAATTTAGGTATAAAACATTATATGTTTCATTTATTATAATGATGATATATTGTTTCAAAAAAATCATGTTCATCTTGCGCTATCTTCAGCTCGTATGGTTGACCTTAATACTAATGAAAAAAGCTAGGCATACATTTGTTAAGGCACTAGAATATATGAGTATTCTCATCCACCATTTTGGGTCCAAGTGTCATAAATAAAACAAATTATTGGAATCCAGTTACTTTAATTCTTTTCTGTCAAATTTGAAGTTGATATTGAATAATAATTGTGATATATCATTCTCTTAATTATTATATTTCATATCTAACAGGTAAGTGTACAGAATACTTTCTAATATATTACCGTATGATTTGTGTAGTTGGATTTTACAGAATTTCAAGAAATATGTTTTCAAATTTGACAGATACAAATTTTAAATGTTTTTTTTTTAAGTAACTGGATTCCAATAACTTTTTTTATTTATGACATCTGGACCCAAAATGGCGGACGAGAATACCTACATTCTTCTAGAGCTCTACATTTGTCGTACATCAGCGACATCTACATTAGGGTTAAATGATTGAAATCTGCAATATTCTCCGTAAATACTGAACTTATCCGTGATAAAATACGGCTTCCATTATTATTAAAGAGAAAAGCAACAGATAAAAATTATTACGCAATTTCACGCTTTCACTCAATTAATCCCAAAAAAATCTGCGCAAAACAACAGCGAAAAAAGAACAAACTTATAAGTATATAAATATCCAATACCGAGGCGTGCGAAATACGCTAACTATATGTGTGCGCATGGGTGCGTTACGTTTTGATAATAAACATGGCAACGTGGCGTATGAAACGCGCTGCCACGCCAATCCATTATAACAAATGCGTTGTTTAAATCCAGCGCGACGCAAAGGGACGCTCCCTGTACCGCTGTCTCTGTTCCACACGTGCGCGGGTATGTAAATGTCGTGTTGGGGTCTCTGTTTCGCACACGCAAACATCATTCATATGGTTGTGCTTGCACGTATACGACACAGTCACGGAATTAGGTTATGGTGATTTTAATTTAATTTACACGAAAAATAACTTGCTAAAAGTGGGTGCCTTTTTACGTTATACCTTCCGGTAGATCTGAGAAAGGGAATTAGATAAAACAAATGGATTGACTTACCGTGTTGATTATATTGGTCCAATATAAATGGTTCATTTCACATTTAACCAGGTATCTCCAAGCAGAAGCCCTGTAAAAAATAATACAGATAAACAAATATGTTTAAGTAAATACATAAGAGCATCTTAGAGCTTTTACAGGCTAGTACAAAAACAGGATTAGAAATTTAAAAAAAATATTTAATATACAAGTGGGCCAAGTAAGATATTACCAACGAGAGAATTTTAAGCACACGGGGCCGAAGATTGAGTGTGATAATTTTATCGAGTGAGTAATTCCACTTTGCCCACGTGTGAAGTATAAACGTTTTATCTAACAACTCTTAATAAATGCAAAATTTATTGAAGAAATATTATTAGACAGTGACATGTTTTAAATTTTTTAAATAAAAATGTCAAGTTGATATCAAGGTGTTATGTGTTATTATTATTGTAATAAATAGAAAATTACTCACTAGTGACTTTTCTCAAAATTATACGCACTAGTGGGAAATTGTGTTAATTTCCGAACCACAATACCTCTCGCCAAAGATGCATTATCAAATAATGTAGGAACATAGACCACCAGTATTAAGAAACGCTCGTCCCTTCAAAAAATTAAGTTTTCAATTATGACAGATACAAAAAAATCTGCAAAATTTGTCAATATGGAATGCAAATTATTATACATTTTTTATTGACGGTGACGGTATTTCTAAATTGGCAAGAAGACTATAGAAATGTCAGATTGATAAAAGTTTTCACTACATGCTCAAATATTAATGCAATTGTATTTAACATAAATTCCTTTTAAAAATCACTTATTCGGTATCGAAAGAAAGGTCGAAGTGACGTAATTTTATCTCAAATCGTTACGATCGACAATTGTTTAAACTTTTTTTTTAAATTTTTGTAGATAAGTACCTAACTTGTAGTTTCTCTAACTAAATGTTTTAGGAGTTGGCATATAGTGATTTTTTAAAAGTCAATTGAAATCTATTGTAGGGGTAACAATTAAAACATCTTCGTAATGTCCACGAAAAACCTATTGTATTTGTTGTAATTTTTTCCGCAAACCAATTACGATCGGCAATTGTTTTTCATTAAAATTCATAAATATGCGACCTGTGTGAAATGTTTTAGATGTTAAATATTGAGGAACTTAGAAATGACCCATCTTTATTACAAATCAGTACGATTGGCAATTAATTTTCTGAAAATTCCCCTCTACGCAATGTTTTAATCTCAAAATTAGGAAAAAGTAGTGATGAATTTTCTTTGTCATAAATAATAACGATCAGCAACTGTTTTTGTGGAAATTACTAGAAACCTAACTTAGGGGTATTTAATGCAATGCACTGATATGAAAGCGAGGAACGAAGTAACGAGCTTTCTTCGCCATTTTACTAACAAGGAAGCGGGGAACAAAGAGACAAACTTTCTTCGATAATTGCTTGTTCACAAATTTAAGGTATTTGAGAAAACTTGCAATTTATTTTTAATTTTTTTAGTTGCTATCTTCTTCAGTGTCTTAAATTTTTAGCATGATTCCTATACAGGTATGTGGCTGGAAATCATCATCTTCCAGCGTTAATTAATAATGATATAATTGAATGAGTATCGCAAACAGATATAGAACTCTCCAGGCATACCAACCCCACCGCTTAAGCACCGTAACAAAAATACCCATTTGACAAGGGTCGGGCCTCTGCCGGGACTTACCAACCCTATTTCGACAGCAATAAGCAACACGCTAACACGCACCATTGAATAAAGATATATGTATATTAAATAACGTAACGAGAACGGAAACGCAGAGACACCCTGCGAGGCTGCGGCTACGTTAATTGTAGGTGGAAGTATCGGCCATCACGTAGCCCGCGATCCCTACGCCAACTTGCTCTAATTGTGGAGCTGAACCGCCCGCGATTTCGTTCGGGGTAACGAGATTCGTTCTATTGGATTTGTCTTCCACGCTCAAATTGGTTTGCTAAGCGGTCAAGAATTCGGACACTGCTTTACTGATCTCAAACGTTGCGAAGAAATGGATTTCAATGTAGCAACTGCAGTATAATAAAATCAAGGAATATACGCAGGAATGAAGTCGATGCAATCTTATTTTATTTTAGTCAAAACTATCGTTTCGCCGCCAGTTGTATCTTCATGTCATCAGGATACTATAAATACATATTTGTTACAAAAAACAGAAACAAATAATATTAATCATATAAATTGTTTCTTTAAATTCTATTATGGTCACAGAACCCATTATATTTAAACAAAATTCTCGCACTGATATAAATGTTTTCTTGGAACAAAGAGATTCCCCTTTAATGAAGAGAAAAATTCATTTAGTTTTGAAGGAACATATCAAAGTATTCAACTGAAATTCATTATGTGGACGAAGTAATTTTAATTTTATTGAAAATTAAAACTACTTCTTCATTATTTTTAAAAATAAAATTTTAAATATATTCATTTTCTTTCAATGTAGAAAAAAGAAGATAATTAAAATTTATATTCAAAAATATTTTTTTTGAATTTAACCTAATCATTTTGTAAGAAATAAAATTTTCTTCAACGAATGCATACAAAAGGAAAACTGAAAATTTTCTTAAAACAAGAAGTTATTTTTATGAGTACGTATATCATTATGTACTTATTGTTGAAATGTAATGTATTCAATTGCCAGAGACGTAGATATCATTGTAGTTATATCACAGGTAGAGCCTGTAACAATTAAACCATTAACCAAATTTGGTTAACCGAATAATAATAGGCCTACCTGAATACAGTGAGTCTTGTTTAGTACATATTTACTCCAGAATAAACATACCACTATTGACATATCTTAACACCTCTTAATGGTAAACAATGTAAACACTGCACATTATGTATGTACATAGACAACTGCATTATTAGCTTTTCCACTATATACGAGTACTATAGCAGAGATATGATTAAAAATAACAGACTATTTATTTATGATCCAGAAGAATTACTTAATTATAAGGTTCATGACAATCAGTAGAACGAAGTTTATTTTTGCTTGTACTAATGAATATATAAAACAATCATTTCACTAAAGGGGAAAATCCAAATGAAATACTCGTATGAAAGAAATAATTTTATTACATCTATATGTATCAATTATTACTAATTATATTATTGTTTTCCGTTGTTACACTTTATAATAGACAAATATTTATATTATTATTCCCAAGTACAAATAAGTATTTTTATATAATGTAATACACGAGAACATCTTTGGCTTTTTGCTGATTGTTTCTTTATATAAATAGATATATAAGTAAAATTTTGAAATAGAACAACTTCCTTCTTTTCGTTTCTAATTAAATTATATTGTAGCAAATGCAGAGGTGACTATAGGATAAGGATAATAAAAAGGAAGGAAACTTTATTGCAGGAAAGGGGAAAACCATTCGTGGTTAAATTGGGAGCTGGTAAAGCATAACACTCGAACACTCTAAATAATGTAAAACTTGTAAATTTGACTTTATTAACATGCTGAACTTCTTATAACTAACTTAACGTTGCAGTAACTTATGTAATAATTGAAACTACTTAAATAACTTAACTACGTAAAAATACATTTTTTACGTAGCGCGACTACATTTTAAACTGGATCTGCTCACGACCAACGCAGAACTGACTGACGCCCAAAATTCCAGGAGGTCGTCTGTCTTAGGGATGCAAGGAGGTGTCATCGAATCTAAACTATCGTTTCTAAAAATAGCTAGAGATAGCGATAGCTCAGAGCGTAACCGATGATAGTCATCTTTTTACAATATGTTTCAATAAGAACAAACGAAGAACTAAAACATTTATATTGTGCGTCGACTCCACCAAATTTCCCCAATAAAGTTAGATATATTTTCAACTAGAAGTGCATTTTGATATATTGTAATATAATATGCTGCAGTTCTAAGATTTTATTTTATATAATTTAGTAACATTTCTGTTTATTTAAATGTTTGCGGACTTTATCCAGTAAGCTGTTCTTCAATATTTAATCATCAAATATTACGAAGGAAAACAGCACTCTTTGATGCAAACACAACCCACTAAAACTTAATAGTGCCTAGTAACCGCGTTACAAAATAATTCTCCCTTCTCCCAAAGCAAGCTGGGATATTTGCATAAACCGCGCGGCGCAGGCGTCGCCCCTCAGTGGCGTCTAGGGGAACTACGGGCGAGACGACATATATACACCACGCACCACGTCATCTCTTTTGTTATTCTTCAAAACGTATTGAAGTTGTTGAGGTCACCATTAAAACAGTTTCCCATTTATCTATAGCCAAGTTGGTAAATCCCCCCGTTACGAATGTCCGGGAATGGTGTTGCCGTGGCCCATTTCTCCCGGAGCTCCCCTACCTCGGAGTGTCAGCAGCGCACGGCGAGATTAATATGCGTGAATTCAGCCGCTAACATAAACACCGGCAATTTATTTG
The DNA here is from genome assembly GCA_963942605.1 of Poecilus cupreus. Lineage (NCBI taxonomy): Eukaryota > Metazoa > Arthropoda > Insecta > Coleoptera > Carabidae > Poecilus > Poecilus cupreus. The sequence goes on from OZ012720.1 coordinate 32,945,733, forward strand.
CGATTGTGCGGCGGTACACGGGCCCGAGGCGCGGCTCAAAGCCTCCGGCCGGGGGCGGCGGCGGCGGCGGTAATGAGAATCTGGCGCTTGTCGCGCACGCCCCGCTGACCGCGAGTTGGACTGATCTTCGCGCAGAACATGCAAGTCGCAAGCGATGGTTTTGCATAGCATCTGTTACCGTGTGATTACAATATACACTGGGCTGGACCCGGAACCAGGACTGGACTGAGATTTTGCATGCATTGGACTGGACCACGGGTGGACTTCCGGACAGCTGTGAAGCTCTTTTAATTAAATCAATCGAATCCCTAAGATTTAATGTAACTAGTGCACTTTTTTAAAAAATCAGCCAGTCTTACGTAGCCAATTAATCCGCTTTTATATAACTTATATGTATATAATTTACTTCTTTTAAAAGTATCTGCTTTATTTAAATAAACTACTTTTTTAAATATTGATCCATTTCTTATATTTTAACCTCTTTTGTAATGTAACGTTTTACTCGTTAGGTACTCTAGTTCGGCAAAGTTGAAAGAATAACAAAAAAGTTTAATTATAACTAACAATAGTTATTTACTTTACAAGTGGGCAAAGTAAAGAATTACCCACGAGAGAAATTTTAGCACACGAAGCCGAAGGCTGAGTGTGATAATTTTATCGAGAGGGTAATTCCACTTTGTCCACGTGTGAAGTATAACGTTTTATCCAACAATTCTTAATAAATGCAAAATTTATTAAAGAAATATTATTTGACAGTGACATATGCTTTAAATTTTTTAAATTAAATGTCAATCGAAGTGGTTACCAAGGTGTTGTGTGTTATTATTATTGTTATAAATAAAAAAATACTCACTACTGGATTTTCTCAAAATTTACCCACTAGTGGGTAATCTGTTACTTTCCTTGTTTAAAATCACCATAGTTACAGAGCATTTATTGAGAGGTGTTGGATAATAATTATTTACTTATATATTTCCATTTATTTATTTAACGTGACTACATTTATTTTCACACGCCTTATTTATTTGTACTGATTATCTATTTTTAACGGCAAATATTTTTTTACACACTTTATACAATAGCACTCCTAATATCACAGACTAATGGTTTATTACAGCCTCACGATCTAAATAAGACTCACAATTTATCACTGCCTCAAAGCTTATTACAGACTTAGTAGACTAGATTGATTATTTATGGAAGACTGTCCGCCGTTCGCTCGGCAACCCCTCATATACCTCTGTGTTTTAGCCTCTCGAACATTCCAGGCGCCTTCGCGAAGCTTCGAGAAACAACGCAATGTATTTATCTTGCATAATGTTACTCCGGCATATTTAAACCGATCTGTATTCCTTACAATATTGTTATAAACTTTGTTTTATATTATAATACTATAATACGTTTGTATGCTGTTTACCTGTATTACGCGATGCAATTTATTGTTGCATTGACGCATTAGAACACCATCTTATTTTCGATAATTTTTAGGGAATTCTTATGTTTAGGTTAGTTGTCATTTTTATGCGTATAGCTTGAACCAAAACTATTAACAGCATAGGTGACAGCTGATACAATTTTGGTAGTACTGAAATTGTCACAACAAAACCTGACGTGTTCTTCACATTTTATTGACAAAAAAAAAAACTTGTCCACTTTATTGACCAATATATTTCGTCGTGTAAAACAGTCATTAAAGCATTGAGGGCTTGTTCCGACTCTGTCGTAACTATCTCCGTAACTATAGTCGTTGTCGGCAATATAACGCATTCAGGTTTCACATCAAGTTGTGAAATACGCGTACAACAGTGCACTGCGACACACCTACCAAATATTTGAACTGTGCGCGGAAGGCCACCGCCCTCTTTGATGTTACACTTGCGCAAGCAACACCGATCAGCAAACACGCTATTCTGATATATACAATATATTGCGTTGATTGCATTTTTCATTTATTAAGCATGGAACTGTATAGATATTATATATCCTGTGTAGGTGAACCAAACGAGCAGAAGATAGATTAACCCTCTATTGCATGAATTATTATTTTTTAAATAAGGGCTCAAAAATATTATTTTTTACAAAAGAAATATTCATATATTTAAAATAAGTGTTACAAAAATTTTTTTCTTAAAATAAAAAAAATATTTTTTTAAAGTTTTGTTCACTATTGGGAACATTATGAACAAATTCAACTTACAATAGAACTTTGGTCTATTTAGTCGTCTTTGCGTACTAAACAAAATTGTTTGATAAACAACGTCTTCTAAGAAAACATCAGACAAAAAAAAATTTTTGAAAATTTTGTTAAGGTGTATGTAGCTGTAATATATCAGCAGGTAATAAGTTTCTTCCTTAAAATTTTACATTTTCTATCTCAGTTTCTGTAATTATCTTTTGTCCACTTCAACTTTTTTTTATGTTGGTAAAATTGGGAGGAATGACCTAACTGGCAATAATTGTCAAAGTGTACATAATGTTCCCAAATATAATTGCCATGAACTGCATAAGAAAAGAAAAGAAGAATTTTAAATTTTATTTTCCCTATCGGGAACAGGGTAAACATGAACATGATTTTTTTAAACAATCTATCATTATTATAATAAATGAAGCATATAATGTATCATATTTACATTTGTAGTTAAAAGTCTAAAATTTTGCAATAAATTTTAATACACTAATTTTGTTTGCAAATTATATAAGAACATAAATTTCAAGGAATTAAATTTGCGTCACTACAGTAATGCAAATATTTCGTATATTTATAAATATGATCATCTATAACATACTAAGTTTATTTTCCATTTGAACTTACAGTTTTTGAGAAAAGAGATAATGTGCTTATTAGTATATTTTTATTTGTTTCTCAAAAAATGTAAGTTCAAATTAAAAATAAACTTAATATGTTATAGATGACCATATTTATAAATATACGAATTATTTTTATTACAGTAGTCGTTCATGGAAATGAGAGTATCAAAGTTCTGAAATAAACTAATATTTTTTTATATTTTAATGTTATAGTTATCCTTTTATTTTTAATGCTGCATTATGTATATCTAGTTATGATCAATAAATCATAGGCACCAAATTTGTTAGAACATTTACAAAGACATATTTACAGGAAAGAGTAGAATATCGTTACGATAACAATATGCTTCTTACGTCGTAGCGCAGCTGGGAACAAAATACATCTCCGCTCCAAATAAATATCAAAGTGTAATAGCTCAAAATAACAAAAGTGCCGGTCAATAATAGAATGCTTTCAGCCATTGTGCATATTTGTTCTTTTTAATATTCAATTGAATAAACTTTAAAGTCAATATATTGAACGAAAAGTTCTTCTTTTGCTCCATCTGTCAACATCAAAGCGAGTCGAACACGCTCGCTGTATATCCACCACAAAGTATCATCCACTATAGAATTTTATCCTTATTTCAGAATTGTTCTCGTCATATTATTATTTCCAGTAAAAAGCTTCTTGCTGTAGAGGAATTTCGTGGATTTGCCAGAGACGAATACAACCATAGTTTATCGTCAATTTGAATAAGTAATAGTTGTTTCAATCCAATTTGTGCTGCCTGGTTATCAGATGACTATTTGTGAATTACAATTCGTGACCACGAATAAGTAGATTTGAATTTCTTATTGAAAACAGCAGCAAGCGCTGCAGTAAGGAAATAATACAGAAATAAATTTGTTGTCGTTCTGAATGCAGCATAATTTGTTTCTGATATGCAATTGTTTTATGCAACTTAAGCCACCATTCAGTTCTAAAAATAAATGCCTGCGCTGTAATTGAAATTTAAATATGTGTATTATTTATATAGACCTACAAAAGTGTACCGTGTGTATTATGTATTACTATGGATACCAGCTATATACATCCAGATAAATTGGAACAAAGGTTGTCATGAATTTGTCATCATAATTTACTGATTTATAAAAATATCATACACGTTCTTTGTATACATCCAAACCCAATCCTAGCATCTAATAAGTAAAAATCTGATGTGGCCAGCACATAACCTCCCGCCCAATACTACTCGTAAACGGTACAAAGTATTTGATGGTACAGAAACATACTTTTTATTTGTTTATTTTCTATTTATATTTGAAAAATTTAATTTTATTTCATATATTTTTTTAATTTTTTGACATCTATTTCACTCAGAAAACAGCTTCACAATCAAAATGACATGTGTCACATTTAATCAAAAATTGAAAATTTGTAAGTGTTTTCAAGGTGTACAAGGACTACAAGATTTATAAAATCTAATTTCTTTATTCTAAATCTAATGAAAATTAATAAAATTAGTGTAATCAAATCACAATTTTATCCACAATCTAATCAGCTCTTTATTTAAGTATAAGAAACAAAAATTCACAACATTGTATTTTTTGGTATTATAGTATTTGAGTTATGCGAGACGAAAAAATTGCCACAGACTACACACACACACACACAAACACACACACACACACACACACACACACACACACACACACACACACACACATACATACATACATATATACATACAGACATCATCGCGAAAATAGTAAAATCGTATTGTAGGGACTCTAAAACGTGCTTATTCATTGAAAACTTACTATCCAATTTTTTACCAAAAACAATATCTCCCTTATCTAGAGATAGGCGGCAGGAAAAAAATTTCAAAATATCTACATCTTTAGTAATAAACAAATTAATAAGACATTATTCTTTTAAATACCTAACTGTAACTGGTTTGACTAACAACTAACACAACTTTATCACATAGTTTATTTTATTAAAAGACTATAAGTATACTTATAATATAATAAATATAAATGAACAGAGGCCTCCGGGCAACTAAATGGGTAGACATTCCAAAATATGGCGACCGTGAAAATTAATCAGTACAAATTTCGAGCGTATACCGCCGAGTGCTTGTAATGGTACAATTACAGAACTATATTTGTCCTTTTAATGAAATGTCTCGTGGGTTAGACATAAAACAGTACGGTGATAGATGTATAAACTGTATTAGAATAGTATATTGTATAACGAGCATAGAATGGTACTCATTTCCTACGAGTATGAAAGTTTGTAGCATGAGCCGAAGGCGAATGCTGCAAATCATACGAAATGGAAATGGACATTCCATGCGAGTTGTACAGTATACTTTTTCTACGACCACGATATTATTTCCTAATTAATTAAATTTTGATAATAAATTTGTCCCGCTTTTACTATTAGAATATATAACAATTCGAAATATGTATCCTAGCAATGGCACCTGTACTTAAATGAGCTGACCTGTATTGATATATGCACAAAACAAATTCATTTCGCACGATGCTGGCAATGTACCTCATATCCCTAGCAACAACAAACATACAATGAACAGATTTCTAAGTGGTCGAAGAAAAAAATAAATGTTGCATCTTAACAAGTACTATAACATGGTAAATGGCACAACTGGCAACTCTCCTACTTGGTTATCCATATCCCAGATTACACTAAAACCATTAACCTGATCACTCCATCCCTGTCTTTCCCTCCGCGCAGGAATCAGACATCGGGTAGCCTCTTCCGCTTCCCGGCGTAATCAGATCTGCACGCTACAGAGTTTGCCTACTAATATTTGCACAATGACCGGCCCCGCGTCCAATTAAAGACTGTTTGATTAGCACTTCAACGTAGGACCGCTGCGCGGCGCTGCTGTGCCCGCTGACAGCGAATGCTGCATGAATTTGTGACATTTACATGTCGAGTGAATTGACATGATTTGATGCGTTGTGAATGGGAACTTTTTTTGTGAAATTTTGTACGAAAAGTTAATGGACCGGACATGCTGTGGACTCAAATTGTAGAGTGTTTTATTTGTTTTGGTAAGCCTTGTTTGTGTACAGAACGGAGGCGGCCTTAACAATGATTAAGACTTCTTTAATTAATCTTTAATCTAGCTTGCCCAGCTAGACTCAGAATTTATAGAAGAATATTTCTATCAGAATCTTATCACCAGTCTTTCGAACACTATGTATACGAGTCAGTGTTTTTACTTTCTTATACAAAGTATAAGGAAGTATTGGAATCATGAAAAAAATCGCTGACAAGATTCTTGCGGAAATAAATATTTTGACGTCCACTGAATCCGTTAAGACCAATTTTTCAATGATGTTTGTGTGTGAGGATGGATGGATGTCCGTGTGCGCAATATCTCATGAACGAGACAAGATATGTAAACAAAACTTGGAATTTATAAATTTCATGAAAATATGAAAAGCTGAGTTGATTTTGAATGAAATTGAAAAACCGGAAGAGGAAGTTTACTAAACACACAAGACAATAAATTCCAATATTTTCAAAAACAGAATCAGCTGTGAAAAAAAGTTTCAAATGAAAGATGTTGGCAAGAATAATTGGAATATAAAATGTTATTTGAACTTTTCTTGTACATGCTTCTAATTTTGACAAAAACTATATTATGTTTTTAATAATATATTTCAGTAATCTTAGTTATACTGGGAACAAAAGAGAAAATAATTTTTTACATCTATGTTTCAAACGCATCAAATAATTGTGAAGTGTCAAAAATATGTGTCGTTTTAAATATTATAAAAACAATATTTGTATTATTAGTTAGAAAGTTTTAAGGACTAGATATTAATACATATTTTAAATTAACATCATAGCTGAGAACACAAAATTAAAGGTATAATTTCTATATGTCAAATAATTGTCACAATACTTATACGCAAGAAACAAGACATACATGTTTAGTTGGTTTTATTTGTATAAGAAAGTAGTGTGGTGCCCACACTAGATTTTTTTATTTTATTCTTAGTAATAATATAACAAGAGATTGAGAATAAATTGAAAATAATTTGACAGATCTTTCGAAAACTTGTTGCCAAGTAATAGCCACGAAAGCCCGTAGAGCTTGCGTGGCTATTGCCAAATGGCAACAAGTTTGAAAAGATACTGGAGAATTATTTTTTAATTTATCGAACTCTGGAGTTATTTTTAATGGTAAAAAATTAACATTTGCGTGAGGAAGTATGATGTGCATATTAGATTTTTTTTTCATTAAGTTTTTACAGTGTTTTGTACATCTCATATTTGACCATCTTGTATCTTTGAATATTAATGTAGAACAGCTAGCATCTCATCGTTGCACTTAAAAAGTAAGTAATAGTATGTTCCATATTTCCTTTCAAATTGTTTAACTTATTGAAAAATGACGTGTCCCAGAAGATATCTTTTTTTGATTTCGTCCATTATCTTCTGTAGTACCTGAAGTATACAAAAAAATATTGTAGTTCAGAGTATGAAAGTTATTAAGGAACTGACTAAAGTGAGTATTCATTAGGGTAAAAAATGGGAGAAATAAGCTAAAAAATTCGAAAAGATTCAACATGCCGTGCAGGGTAAAAAATGTAGAACTGGCGAACAATGCTTTACGGCGAGTCAGCACAGACGGAACGACTGCTTTATTGCTTCTCGTTATCACGTATAAAAACACTGATAAATTAGGTTAGGAAACGCTAATGATAAAGACTTCTCTGAATCTCAAGGCCGCTCCAAAACTTTCCTGAATGACATTTTTCATTTCGCGAACTCATAAAAATTACATTGAACCCGGCCGGGCCTAACAGTTTTAATTTACATGCGCTAAATATGGCGTAAAAATTCCGTGAAAAGTCAGGGCGCCGGTGGCGACATCGGGTGTCACGCCGCGCAATGAGGTGGCGTGGACGTATTAGGCCGAGCCCATCTTTTTTAATTAGTGTCTATGCTATGAATTATTAATGAAAAGACCGCACAACCCTCGGATAGTGTATGCTTTGTTCACTGATTGTAATTAACGTAATGGCCAAAACGTGAATCTTTTTGCCGCTTCATCCACTCGGGGTTTCATAGATTATATTTTCACTTACCTTACGCAAATTACCAGATCACTTCGGCAAACAGGAAAAACGCTCAAATAATGATTCATATGAAGGAATAATAGTTATTTACTTTACAAGTGGGCAAAGTAAGGAATTACCCACGAGAGAAATTTTAGCACACGAAGCCGAAGGCTGAGTATGATAATTTTATCGAGTGGGTAATTCAATTTTGCCCACGTGTGAAGTATAACGTTTTATCCAACAACTTAATAAATACAAAATTTATAGAAGAAATATTAATTGACAGTGACATATACTTTAAATTTTTAAAATTAAAATGTCAAACAAAGTGGTTACCAAGGTGTTGTGTGTTATTATTATTGTTATAAATAAAAAAATACTCACTAGTGGATTTTCTCAAAATTATACCCACTAGTGGATAATTTGTTACTTTGCTTGTTTAAAATCGCCATAGTTATAGAACATTTATTGAGAGGTGTTGGATAAAATAATTAAATACATAATTTCAGATCTCGATATTAGCTGTATTCTTTTTGGAAAGTTTTAGCTCAACTCAGTTGACAGGTGAGTTGAGATGAACTGAGCTGAATTGAGCTTAAAGGCATCCAAAAAGAACAGCATTTTATATATATAGAAAGATAGGTTTTACTATAAGTTTACACATTTAATATATCAATGAAATAGATCGAGATATTATGTTATTGTAGCAATTTGGTGCACATAACCTAATAAATATGACAGTTCTCCAGACAACACAAACCAAACATTACCCCTTCCACCGAACTGAGTTGCTTAGATCATTTTGGTAAGGGGGAAAGTGAGTTCTCTCAGTTCAGTTGTAACAAAAAGAACAACACTTTACTGAGTTTATCTGAAGTGAGCTGAGACTAACTGAGATTTTGACCAAAAAGAATACAGCTAACATGATATATTTCTGCGCGTGAAGTGCGGCTACCAGCCGTCAAATCACGGCCTCTAAGAATAGAAATGTTGAGTAGCCATTAGGGCAATTTTATGTGTTTTTTTCGGCTATGAGGATTTTATGATCCACAGTTCGATGCGTTACCACGGAGCTATTTACCCCCAATAATAATTACTTATGGATTTATGCCATTTACTCATTTCGTAGATCTGAAATTATTGGAACCACAATGTAATTTTTGTGTTGAAACCTTCTTTAGAATTCATGTTGATATTTCGTTTTACATTTTAAATTAAAAGTTCCCTCTTGTACGGCAGCCCCCGTGTTTATTTTTGTCTTTGAGCATATAAATATCTTATTTAAGTAATTCTTTAATTAATAACTGAATACTAAATTATGCAAATTATCTACCTGCCGTACCTTCATTTTCTTTACAAAATAGAAGCTTTTGCTTCTGTTCTTAACGTACATTTGGATGCAGCTACAGCCACAGTGTTTAGACCTTTTTGTTAGCATTTCAGTTATTCTGTTTGGTTCTTCTTTAACTTATCCCTTGTGTACATTTATCCACCACAAATTTAGAAGTTTTATTTTTTGTATACTTATATTTGCTTTTTCTCTTAATTTAATTTATTTTATTTGTCAAAATTTAAATTAAAGCCCACTGGTAAAAAAAAGAAATTAGTAAAGACAACTATGTCGATTTTCTGCAGGCATTAATATCAAGCCATTGAGGCACACTTAATAGTACATTATACAACAAGTGCAGAATGTTATCTATTTCATGTGTTCACTCTACAAAACACCCTTGTCCTGATTTTAAATGTAGATACTAAGGACAATACTCCTTCTTTTACAAATAAATGTATCATCACACCATTTATTCATTTCTAGATATAATACTCCACAAATTACAGCTACTGTAGACCTAAGTGGAGAAGAAAATATGAGATTGACGATATGATAATTTACAGTCCGCACTATTTAAAACGTTCAACTATAGTTATATGTATCATTAGTCTAGAAACTGTAATCTTGTGAGTGCGATATTCACATTAGAAGCACTTGCAATAGTATATTGTACAACGAGCATGGAATGGTACTCATTTCCTATGAGTATGAAAGTTTGTAATCATACGAGTAGGAAATGGACATTCCATGCGAGTTGTACACTATACTTTTTCTACGACTACGATATTATTTCAAAATTAATTTAATTTTAATAATAAATTTGTTCCGCTTTCACCATTTCAATATCTGACAATTCTAAATAAGTATCCTAGCAATGGCACCTGTACTTAAATGAACTGATTTGTATTGATATACTCACAAAACAAATTCATTTCGCACGATGCTTGCAATGTACCCCATATCCCTAGCAATAACAAACATACAATGAGCAGGTTTCTCAGTGGTCGTAGAAAAAGTAGTTTCTGGACGTGAGATTTCTTTGAAAAATTCAGTAGTTTTTATTTAGTTAATACTTATTTATTGGTCGTGCACTGCAACTGAAAATTTACAATTAACAATTAAAATTGATAATAATATCTAACCTCCAATCCAACGCACAAAATTGACAGCCAGTTGACGCCAACAGTGATCTTACAAAAGTCCCTAGTTTTTGACGGCGTAGGCTTGAAACCAAACAGTTTCTAGACGATTTTGAGATGTGTTTTTGAACGGAGGCACGAAAATTATAATTATTCCAAGTATCAATACAGATTACAGCCATTTAATTTTGTTTAGCTTTTGTTTCAAGTGAAAATGTAAGTTAGCGCCCTTTTCAATTTGTATATCCAAGTTTATCTTTTTTGTATTCAAGAAAGGTCGGGCAATAAAAACCCTTGCAAATAGAAGTGTAAAACAAACATACGAAACGTCAAACTAATTAAAAGATAAAATAAGATACCACCTTATTTACTTTTATTCCCGTATTATCTCTATTCACTCGCAAACTTTCCGTAAAATCTGGCTTGAAAAATGTCCCTTTTTAATTACACTTTCACGGACCGAAATAAAAAAGAAATAAACGAATGGCGGCTTAATGAGCGCGAGTAGATTGCAGGTGAGAGGGTGTATCAAATAGTATAAATCACTAGACAACACGTTCCCAGCTGCGCGGGTTGGCAGCACTGCGCTCGCACATGACACGTGGGCTGTTGCCTGCACTGGCCCAAGGCTCGGCCTTTGTTTGCTGCGGGCTTTTAGTTAATTTTGTGGAATTTTCTCCTGCAGCCGCGACCTGCGGGGTCCACAATAGGGTGCGACAAGGGTGCCATCACTCAAATACTTTACAGAGGCGTATTTTACATACATAAAATTCATCTTTACAATTATATTTGGAGTCAAAAGATTCGTGATTCATGTTCATGAAAATATAATTGATAAGGAATAAATACTTTCTAATTTCGATCATTTTTACCTTCCCACACATGCTATAAGAGAGCTTTAGGAATCATACTAAAAATTCGATAATGGGTTTTCAGTAGATGAGCACGTTTTAGGGTCCCTAGAACGCGATTTTAATAGTTTCTCGATTATTTCTGTGTATGTTTGTGTGTGTGTCTATCTGTCTGTCACAAGAGATTTTTTAACATGTAATTTTTCTAGAAATTTTACCTATGGAATATTTGTTTAGGTTTATAGAAATATATTAAACAGTTAATAACCTTTCTGAACCATATGTTTTATTCAAAACACAGCATTTTTTTAAAACTTAACTTTTACTTTCTTAGACAAAGTATAAGGAAGTATTGTAAAATCGTTGACGAAATTTTTGCAGAAATATATATTTTGACGTCCACTGAATCTGTTAAGACCAATTTCCCAATGATGTCTGTGTGTGAGGATAGATGGATGGATGGAGGATGTCCGTGTGCGCAATATCTCATGATCGAGACAAAATATATAATTGAAACTTGGAATTTATAAATTTCAGAAAATAATTAAGAGCTGTGTTCATTTTGAATAAAATTGTTAAATCGGAAGAGGAAGTTTACTGGAAACACAAAACAATAAATTCCATTTATTTTAAAAATAGAATTAGCTGTGAGAAAAAGTTTCAAATGGTAGAAGTTAGAAAAAATATTTGGAACATAAAATGTTATTTGTTTTTTTCTTGTACATGCTTCTAATTTTGAGAAAAACTAAATTATATATTTAAGAATAAATTTCTATAATCTTAATTACAATAAGAACAAAAACTAAAACATTTGTAATATCTATGTGTGAAACGTGTCAAATAATTGTGAAGTGTCAAAAATATTTGTCGTTCAAATTATTGTAAAAACAATATTTGTATTATTAGTTAGAAAATTTCAAATGCTAGATATTAATTAATTTCTAATAAATTCATATTTATAATGAGAACAAAAATTAAACAGATTTAACATCTATATATTAAATAATTGTATAATAAAGTCATACCTACGCAAGGAACAACTTATACGTGTTCAGTTTGTTTTATTTGTATAAGAAAGTAGTGTGGTGCCCACACCAGATTTTTTTATTCTGGACTATGAGAACAAACACATACAGGCAGATTCACAAAAGGAATTAACGCTAACTCCATTTTTTTCAACATCTGTAACTTTGTTTCTAAATTAATCAAATTGACAAAATGTGTCAAATATTATGTTAACCAATCTTAACTACAACCTTAGTAAAGATAAATATGTTCTGAGATTGGAAAATGAAGTTACGACTAATAATAAAAATGGTATTAGCGCTAATCCCTTTTGTGAATCTTCTTGATAGGGATTATACATATAGAATATTTGTTTAGGGTTATAGAAACTGAGATAGTATCGAAGTTATGCGAAGTAAAAACACAATAATTCGTCCTAAATTCTCATTCCAAGCACCGTTTCTAATAAACCCAACATCTAAGATTACAAACAACCGAGTATGATCTCAAACACAAGCAGCACACAACATCAGAAACAACAAACTGTTGAAACACTTGCCGTCCCACCAGTGGTGTAGCATGAAGACGCCACCCGAGATGCTGCGCCGCTCCTCTGACCTGCGATACAATATTCATGTGGTAAGCAAAGCAAACCGCGATGTGCGACGAATACCAATGTGCTGCTAATGGTGATATTATTAACGGACGAACCTGCCGATTCTTTAAAGATGTATTATTCAGTGTGGGATACTAAGTGTGAACTGCTGAGCAATAAGCCGAATTTAAAGTTTACACTCGATGAAATAAAACAAGAAATAGCATTGCGATTTTCACTTATTTGAACAGTTGAGGACCTTAGAGAAGCAGTGACATCCTGGCTCAGTTTTTTGTAGGTAGGAGAGAATAACATCGGCATTAAAAAATTGGTCCACGTTTTTATTACCTCCCGTCATATCCTGTGAGGGAGGTATAGGAATCATACTAAAAATTTGGTAGTCTGGAGTGACGGTTTCTCAAAAACTACACAACTGAAAATTTTTATATTTTGTAGATCAATTGTATCCCCTTTAGAAGAGCTGATTAGTTTTTGGTGATAATCCAATAATCGGAAGTGGTAGTTTACTTGAAGCCCTATCAAGTTATTTTGAAATATCTCAGTAAATTATGGTTAAATGACAAATTTTGTTATTAGAATAATATTTCAAATATTGTTATCTACAATTATCGTTTGAAACATTTTTCTCTTACTGTCTCCATTTACGAATTACAACACGTTAAAGAAAATTATATTTTGACATTTTCGTTTGAATTTATTAACCTGTGCTTTTTGAAATAACAAAATAACGCTTGAAAATGCCTATTTTTGACATGTGTCATAAGTGAAAACTAAATTATTTGAAGGGATGAACGTTTATTGATAACGGTAGTCCGTGTTTCTGATTTTTAAAGTTATTTTTCAAATGTTTAATGATGATTTTCGCATTAGCTCGCCCAAGAGGAAAACATAAGGAATATTTGCTAAAATTATAACTACAACCAAGATATAACAATAGCTTTATCGTGATTTCGGCAGAGGTCCTATCAAATTTGCACTAATTAGCTCTTTCCCACGATCGCTATAATTTAGAAGGTTTATTTATTGGGTTTGATATATAATATGTATACTTACAGTCTTTTAATAAAATGAACTGTGTATTAAAGTAGATGTATCAGCAGTCAGTCAAACCAATTAGGTATTTAAAAGAATAATGCTTTATTAATTTGTTTATTTTATAAATTGTAGATTATATTTCTGTCTAAAATTGTATTTAGATAATTGGGGATAGCGTTTTCAACTACTAAATACAGTTTTGTGCAATATTAAAATACATAGTTAAACATAAATTTCTACTAATAATTTTAATTTCTTTCCGCCTATAATCTTGTTGACTTCCAAGAAAATATGACAAAAATGTAAAACCAGAAGTCAAAACAAATAGATAAGAACATTCAACGACATATTTATGAGCGCGAAGCGATAAGTTACTTCCTCTACATAACATTGTGTTAAAGTTAACACACATAAACAACATGTAGTTTCTTTCTGGATATCACCATGTGAAGACATCATTTTATAAAACGAATTAGTCGCCGAATTAAAATTATATTGATCTACAAAATTGACCGATTGTGCACTCGCGAAAGCATTATCAGTGTCTAAAATAAGAGAGATAAAATAGCTCGCGATTAGATTAGTTTTGAAGTGAGCCATTTGTTACCAACTAACTGTATAAAATCGGTGATACTGAATTTGCTCTTGGGACTATAGTGATTTAAAATGCCGGACTCGACGCAGTATACTAGATTGTCTGATGAAAATACTGGGCTGTAAGTACTACACAAATTTATTTTGGCGTTTGTATGTTTATATGTATTAAACATGGGTAAATTGGTGCAGGAATATTAAAATGTTATTTGTGTTGAAGTCTAGTTGTTGACAGCTGTTTATTAATTAAATATGATAAAAGTTATCTCATCTATTTTTAGAACATTTTACATATTTGAACTTCGAATGCACTGAACTCTATTTTATATAGACAAAAAATGCTTATTTTAAAGTAAAAATAAAAAATATGCTTTACTACACTAACCCGCTCCAAAGACGCACTTCCCAAAAATGCAATTCGGATTATCATATAACGTTCTATTATTAATAAATTTTAAATACAAATTAGTTAAAAATTTGTTTAGACATACAGAGCATTATTACTTTAAATATATATTTTTTAGTATTAAAAAGTAATAAAACGTTATTATTTTAACTATTTAACTGTAAAACTATGTACAAAACATACTTAACATTAATTGATCTTTCATTTATTCTATTTTAACTTTCAAATGTACCAAACATTTGTTTTGTTATTTCATAGCACTGATGTATTAAAGAAAATCACCAATAAACACTGTCGTCATTTTTCTGGTTCCAGGTAGTGCAAAATTATAATTATTAGTGCAAAAAATGCAGATATTTTTTCTCTACAATAAACTATTTAACTTTCTTTTATCATTAGGTCAAATCCGCATTCGTAATAATATAATCAGGATCCACACACAAGTATTGTCAAGTTGTGCAGGGCTGTAAGTCATATGGTGCCAATGGGCCCATAAACCAATTAAAAAATTTTTTTTTTAATATATGACGATAAGTGAAAACCCGATGTGATAATTTTATATATTACCCGAGATATGATTTTTCAAAGTTTATGTGACGTCACAGGTACTACTCCAGTGGCACTAAACCAACTATTTTCCATGAAAGTAGATATTATATATTTTTTAATATAAATTTAATATTTTCATATCATAAGTCTTAATTTACAACAATTAAACTTAATATAAACTAAGACAAAATTCCTTTGACAAGTTTAAGAGTATTTTACTTGATATTCGAGTAAATAACAACAAAAGTTTGAGAACAGTGGCGCTAGTAGTAATGTAACCTAACCTCAACACACAATTTTAATCAACAGATTTTCAACACAGCGCAATAAAACAGTAAAATTATATGAAACAAGTAATAGAAGCCCAACAAATATAATCTTAAATACCAACAAACAAAAATATGAAATGACATTTCGTAGTTCTATTTTAGCCCACAATAGGCGTCGGGCGCAGCGGCAGACGCGCGATTTGCAATTTTCATATTTCTGGCCAATAGCACAATGCAAGTACCCGTGACGTCAAAATATGTTCTATTCGTTATATCGCTTTACTGCAAAATATTTAAAAGAAAAAAATACTTTACTACTAACTATCCCGTAAGTTTTACACGATTTGTATATAAATTTGTCATATTTCTAATTTTTAAATATTATTGAAGGCACTTTTGTTATTCATTTGAATTCTGAGTATTATTTAAGATTAAAGAGTAGCAGTGTTAATATTTCTTCGTGGTTTGTTGACTGCAGATTCGCCCGATGGAATCATGGACTGACCAGATTGGAGAAACAGCTGATAGTGCTGTCAGTGATCTTCGGAATTGTGATATTTGCGCTATCGATCGCGCTGGCGCGATGCAATGCCAAAGGTGAGTGGAATTTATCTCCAGTCTCCGTCCTGCAAGTTTAGAAGAAAGTTTGGCGTGCGCCGCGATAGAAGCTAACTGCTACAGAGAGCAGACACATGCTACAGCATTCGCCATGTCTGCTTGTATAAACGACTCATGTTTCCAAGTTGAGAGTTGCACTGAAACTTTTACTCGCTCGCTTGTTGCAAGCGTTTGACAATGTAATTGAGTTTTTTCTGATGGTTATCACTCGAATATTTATTGGCTCTTTCAAATTATTTTGCTTGAATGTAACACTTTTATCGATTTATCTACAACCTCTAAAAATCGAGCTAAGATCGTTGAATGTAAATCATTTTATGTTAAATTGCTTAGCAAATACTAAAGTCTAATTTTAACTTTTCGGTGTATGCCTGTGGTTTTGGCTTTTGTACCTTCTATGGTCAATTAGCTTTTTCCTTTTTTCTGTTTCTCTAGCTATTCACTCTATCTGTATTTTATGTAGGACAATCTACATTTTAATTGTCTTTCTTCTTTGGCTTCTTTGACAGGTTTTCATTTAAATTTGTTCCGTACGCCTCTTTTCAAATGCGGTTATATTTTATTTTCCTTATATCCACGTTACTTATTTTGTTGTGTATTCTTTCTCCTGTTGTTTAAGATTTAACTTCAAATACTTTAAATAAAAATATTATTTAACAGGTTACACTGATACTTTCTTGCTTTTTGCTTTTAGTTGTGAACTCTTTTTCTTCTTCAGTGCTTTTCTAATACGCGCGCCTCAAGTGACGAGCGATCGAACTATTATTTATTAGAAAAGTGGCGGCAGATTTAAACAACCAAAACAACGACTGCGTTTACTCATACGGCAAAAATTTATTTTATCCAACACCTCTCAATAAATGCTCTATAACTATGGCGATTTTAAACAAGCAAAGTAACAGATTATCCACTAGTGGGTATAATTTTGAGGAAAGCCACTAGTGAGTATTTCTTTATTTATAACAATAATAATAACACACAACACCTTGGTAACTACTTCGATTGACATTTTAATTTAAAAATTTAAAGCATATGTCACTGTCAAATAATATTTCTTTAATATTTTTTTCATTTATTAAGAGGTGTTGGATAAAACGTTATACTTCACACGTGGGCAAAGTGGAATTACCCACTCGATAAAATTATCACACTCAGCCTTCGGCTTCGTGTGCTAAAATTTCTCTCGTGGGTAATTCCTTACTTTGCCCACTTGTAAAGTAAATAACTATTAACTTGAATTTAAAAAGGCAACAAAGGTAAAATTACTAGTACGTTTACACATTAAGAACAAATCTACTTTAATTTTGATTATTGACTTGTCCTTTATTTATTCGCTTGTTGACAGCCAGTCATTTGTGTGGTTACATTAAAAATTGTAGGCAATTTACAAGGTAAATATTTTATTTAACTACATAAAAATTAAAATTCATAATATTTATATCATTTATAGAAAAAAATGGAAAGTAATTTGAAAATGTGCACATGAAATATTAACTTGATTTTTTTTTAAATATGATAACAGTGCAAATACAATTACAGTTTTAGATACAATATAAATTGAGGAAACGGTTGACATATTTCAAATTAGGAGGGAATTTTATGTCACTGGTGATAAAGTAATGTCGATATGTGTTTACAACGAATCTTTTCAAGTCACTTGTATGAGTCAAGTTTGATTTATTTTATACTCGACTTAAGGAGAAAAAGTAGTTAGTCGTTAGTGTTTACGCAGTGGCAAAAGTTCCTTTTTCAAAGTCGAAATCAAGTTAAAGTATATTATATACCCTATGTGTAAATACGCTATAAATTTCAGACTAATTAGCATAACTTAGATGAGCGGAATTAAGGCGTATTTTCTACCGCGGACAATAATCGATTTGTCGAGGTATATTATAATGAATACAACTTATGTATTGGTCAAATTAGTAAAACTATTTTACTCATAATTCCGTGATTAAAAATATTTATTTAGTCAATAGATTAACCTTTTTCAAATCAATTTGAACCTACGCAGTTGCAAGTAAACATTGTTGGTCTTATCTTTCAGATAAAATATAATCATTAAGACTTTATTTGCAATATTTCCTGGAAAAGTTTATCGCGTTGAAATTCGCCTTAAAATTCTGATAAATACAGTCTGAAAGTAGTCTCTCTTAAAAAGTAAAATATCACTTTTATCTGAGTAGCACGGCCGGGCGCCGTACACCTGTGATAGAAAATAAAATTTACTGCATGCCTGGCTCAGTATTTCGTCCCAGCACCAAAAAAACCTGCTCAAATGCACTCTGCAAATAACAGTTGACGCTGACAGATAGCACGCATTTTTGCATTTCCCGGCAGAGCGCAGCGCTGTCGCACCTAGCAAGTTCATTCCGTGGGCTGGAAATCATTTTCACACTGGAATTACCAAAATACCAGCGCAAATTAACAATCATTTTTACATGCAGTTTCACTGCACATCACACAATTGTTAATTTACTTCATTTTTATATCAACTTGTTATTTTGATGTTGGGACAATTATTTTTATTGCATGCTTGCACTGAATCACTTTTTCGAATTTAAATCAAATTAAAATGAATACTTTTCAGCGATGAGAAAAAAAAAACCATTACATAGGGCCAACACAAAATTAAGTACATATACAGCTGGTAAACTGTTTTGTGTACAACGTTAATATCTATTTTACAACTCCTAACTCCATCTTTAAGCTAGGTTTATAGTTTGCATAGAACACAAAACTAATTCAACATAGAAAAATATAGAACTTCGTTTGGGGGTTATATAAATTGCGCAGAACGCAGAACGACAAATGAAATAAAAGAAGAAATAAGAATAGAAATGAACAGCACAGAGCATAGACACAGAAAATTGAATATATGTATACAATTCCATATGACCAAAATTTTAGGTTTTTCTGTGTTAAGTTATTCTTGTGTTCTATGTAAACTATAAATCCAGCTATAGTTTTTATAACTACTTAGTATCCACAAGTTTTTGTCAGTTTTCTTTGAAGAAAGAATCCCAAATTTCCTAGAGTCAGTTTCGATTGGAAATAAATCGGGGCTGCTAGACCATTCCAACTGCAGAATACTATGGTTATTATTATAACAGAGAATTACAAAATATGAGACACCATGTGTTTTAATTTTTATTTAAAAATTAATCGGAAAATTTGATACGGACGAATTCATGTGAATTTGAGCCCGAAAATTTATAGAATTAGTTTATAATCCGTCTTAAATATTGTAGATGGAATGGTTATGAATAAAACTATTTTTTTTTAAGTTTGATTCTTTATAATAATTTATTTTCAAGTGACAGGCTTGTAATTACTGTTTAAAATTTTCAGTTCATCCAACTCCAACCCCAACAACAACTGAAGCACCGACGTCTACAACTACACCAACAACACCTGCACCCAACACCACTACTACAACAAAACCAACACCAACAACACAACCACCAACAACAAAACCACCACCAACACCAACAACAAAACCAACACCAACAACAAAACCAACACCAACACCAACAACAAAACCAACACCAACAACAAAACCAACACCAACAACACAACCGCCACCAACACCAACAACACAACCACCAACAACAAAACCGCCGCCAACACCAACAACACAACCACCAACAACAACAAAACCACCAGTACCACCAACAACCACTCAAACACCTAACCATATAAACAGTACTGGAGAGGTCACAACTGATGTACACCAGAAGATTTAACAGCAGAAAGCGAAGCAGTTGAAACCACAACACTTGTTTACAGGAATAAGAGATTGCTTATAATTGAAGAATGTAACAACTAATATAAAATATGAATTTTGCTGTAATAATTCTTTCATTTTGTGTTCTTATAGAAAACATCATGTTTGACAATAACATTGTACTTGATTTAATCTATTTTAACTTTTATTTTTTGTATAAAGACATACATACCTACATACATAACATCATGCTATATTCTACTCAGTAGAGTAGCACGAACCCAAAATCACAGTCAATCAATAATCAATCTCCTCCAAACATTCCTATCCTGATACACCACTTTCGCCTCGTCCACATTCATAGTGCGACTCATAAATGCTCGTTTATTCGTCACAGTCGGAATCATTCGTTAACGCAGAAAATTATCAACCATACCCAACCACTTATTCCTCGGACGCCCACGCAATCTCACCCACATATATTAGTTTTACCAACTTTTCATTCGACATTCGCTCAACATGTTCGAACCACCTCAACTGACTCATTCCCACTTTCTTATCAACGTTCTTCTCAATCTCAAACTCACCATACACCAAAGTATTCCGGATACGATCACTTCCCATATACCAACCCAGTCCTCTCAAATATCTCATTTCTACAGCAGTTATACGTCATTCATGTTTCTTCATCCAAACCCAACATTCAGAACCATACATCAATGTATGCACTAACACAATGTATGCACACAATCGAGCATCTTTAGATACATTCACCTTTCGAGCAAATGTATCCAGAGCACCAAATACCGTACACTCTGCAGACACATGCCTTTCAATCATGCTACCCAAATATAACAATTCATTCCTTGTTCCGGTTTCACACCATTCACTGAAACATTACAACCACCAAATCATTCTCCTCAAACACCAACACTTTACATTTATCGACATAACATATATAAACCTTTCCCTACTTCATTTATGCTCACAATCATTCTTCTCAATTGCTCCTTAGTTTCACCCTACACAACATCATCTGCATAAGCTAACGCAGGCATTATACGTCCATCAATACGTACACCATCCGTTCCATTCAATGCCTTTCGTAACAACACATCCAAGGAGACATTCCACAACCCTGTGTAACACCAACATCTATACGAAATCAATCCATCAACTTTCATACAACTCTTGAATCGTTCCCAATAAATTACCATCCACACCGTACTGGCGTACTCTACAATTACATCCCACATAGTCTCTCGGAGATCAATGTAATCGGTTTCTTTAAATCGAGAAAGCCACAGAACACATTGTTGTTCTTATCAAGTGACTTCTCAGCAAGCATTTGAATATTTGTATATAGATAAACGTGACAAATAAATTAAAACAGTGATTATTGAATAACAAAATGACTACAGGTTGACAAATTATTCAAAATGGGCTTGCATGAAATTGACTATGAACTTTCTCAAAATAATGTATTTTAGTTACGCATATTGTTAGTCAGAACTACAAATTATAATCATTTCTTATACATGGCTTAGAAGATCCTAATAATCCATTTTTGATAATTTTCTCAATGATAGCTACTTCCGTACAATAAACATTTCTATCATTTTCCGGCTCCAGGTAGAGTATTTAAAATATTAATGTAAAAAAAAAAAACCAAAATTCTTACAGTACAATAAACTTTGTATCTTTTTTGATGTAAAGTAATCAGGGAAGCCAATAATTGAACATTTCCAAAATAGCATTGAAAACGTTACGATGCATCCTTCAATTCACCATCCTGTATAACATAAACCTACACAAGCAGACGAAGTTAACGCTTTTTGTCATGTACTGAAAATAGATTTACAGACATTTCTGCCCCGAGCGCATATGACTTTGTTGTCCAAAAGCGATGCTTTTATATCATCGTACTTCGCACAAAACATACAGATAATCAATGCTTAGCGTCAAAAGAAGGTAAAAGAAGCAGTACTAAACTAAATCTCTTATTCTTTTCCATGCAGCACAAACCGGGTTAACTCATATAAACCATCGTTGTTGTGAGACAAGTTTCGCTAGACAAAGCATCACAATTCTGCAGCGCTTACCGGTACCGGTACCGGTTCTGCTGACGACGCTGCAGCTCGCTCGACGCTCACGCTCCAAAACGTTTCATCTATGAACACGCGTATGTCACGCTCATGATATAGCGATTCTTCGACCGTCAGAGTTAGCGGGAATTTTACAACGGCTGACGGTGGACGGAGTTTTACTACTTTTGTTATGAAACACTTGGATGTGATGGACAGTTGGTTCCTATAATTTTCTCGGTTATTATTTTGTTTAGGGATATTTAGCTTTATACGAGTTTGTAGCTGGAAGACATTAAACTTATTTTGTTGTATACGATAGAGGAAACCGCAAAAAAACATGGACTTGAAAAGAACTGTTAAATATTGTTCAGAATAATAAATTTGAAACATCCATTTCTGGATGTGTAACACTGCTCAAAGCTGATCTCGGTATTATGATATATTTTTGCCCATGAAATGCGGTTACCAGCCGTCAAATCACGGCCTCCAAGGATGGTAGTGGTGCAGAAGCCACTGGGGTAATATGTTTAATTAAATTCGAAAGTGAGGCTCGAACCGACGATTTTATGATCCACAGTCCGATTCGTTACCACGATGTTACCGTGTGTAGAATTGAAATGTGGAATATAGAGATATCAATGCTATTTTTTAATTATTATTTACCTATTCACTAAATACAAAAGTTGTTCAGAATTTAAAAATGCTTGCAATAGGGCCCATTTAATTATTTACATTACAAGCAAGGTAAAACAGTTTTTACTGCTGAATGGAGGAAATGACCGGCGAGCCTGCCACCACCTTGAAGCAGTAAAAACAATTACCTTGCGTATGTTGTACAATATTTTACTTGTTACTCATTTGTAAATCAAAATAAAAATTAAAAAATATAACCAAATCCTGTCAGTTACACACAACTGTTCTCTCAAAAATTATTTGAAATGATTTCATATAAGCCTTGTAAGCATTACTGTGGCAACGTGCATTATTTACCTTGTTTACTAACTTGTAAAATATTTACAATGCAGCTGTCAATTAGTAACTTGTAAAGATTCATTTTCAAAGGCAATAGAGGGCTTGGGTAAATGGTGTTTACAAGTGAGTAACAAGTAAAATAAATATCAGTATTTCCCAATATATCAATCAAATAAAATCAATATTTATAACTATAACACTGTTAATACTGCCATGGAAAATTAGACAAAAACGATAAATATTTGAAATTTCAAAAGCAGGTTAAGATATATTCATTTATTTAACAGAAAGAAATGAACTCTAAAATTCGCCATTATATTTGTTTATACAAGTTATATTCTTCAACTTGTAATGATGGTATAGTTTTCTCAAAACGATACAATTCATTAAGGTAAATAAAAGCACCATCACATGTTGAAGATTACAACGTGTATAAACATAATGGTCCTTCGAGCCGGATTAATTTTTCTTTACTTGTTGAATGTCTTCATAAATGACGCATTTTATACAATTTTATTAAGTTTAATTGTAGTAGAGTTTATTTTTTCTGTTGTGGATAGGGGTCCAGTTAGTTTTTAGTCTTCTTACAATTCAGTCAATTTTTAATCTGCGTACAAGTCAGTCAAGTTTAATCTCCATTAAATAAATTACTTTCAAACTTCATACAAGCAAGTTTACGGTCAAGTGTAAATTCAATATTCGATTATTAATTGATCTAAATTCTATTCAAAATTGTCGAATTCAAATTCGTCTTGTATTATCTTTATAGTATATGCGTTTAGTTACTTTTGTTATATTTATTCTGTATTATTAATTATTTTACTTGGTGTGTAAAAAACTTAGCCTGTGTATTATTTACAATCAGATTAAAATCAAGGTAAAACTTCTAAATCGGAAGAAAGCCACATCTTTAACCTGGTATCGTCTAATTTTGCAGCGGTTAAGAAATTCATTCATTGAGTTTCCCTAATTGACGATGTTAACATACTTTTAATTGTTGTCTAATTGCCTTAAACGACACTGCGCCCCTCCATTGAATTAAATCCAGTGTCAGTGCAAGCGGAACTTTTGTACAAGTTGCAAGTCAGTCTCCCCTGCCGTCTGTCTCCGCCATCTTCGCGCAGTTTCAAAAGCAATTACCAGCCCGGAGAGTAATAGTGTTTTGTTCTTTATCGACAAAAAGCGACGGCAAAATATTCCCTCCCTGACAAACCGTACACAGCACGGAAATTTATAAATCACGGTAAAAACTAAACGCAGCACACGAACAAGCTGCCTGCGTTTCTTTGCGGACTGTCAACTTGACGATGTTGTTTTAAGTGCAATGAGGACGACAAAATGGCGGAGGGACGGCGGCTCTCTAATGTCTGTTTGATTTCATTGGCAAGTTTATCAGACATTGCTTGGGTGTGGGTAATAGGACGAAGATAATTATTAAATTTTAATTACTTACAGGTTCCCAAGCATCTTCAATTGATCCAGATCACCGACGGCTCGTCTGAAAAAATATAATAATTTTATAAATTTACTTATTGACCTATAATTAATTTATTTAATTTTTTTTTCTTCAAAATAGTTGAAATTTCGCTCACGACATCTTCTTGTCATGAAACCTTCAAAATATGAAAGTAGATTTCGGTAGCTTATTTAGTTCCGGAGACATGACATTTCAAAAATTGGTCAGAAATGAGTATAAATTAGCGAGTATCTTAAAAAATAAAAAAGATACGAAACTGGCGACCACACCATTCGATTCTACAGAAAAAGTTACATAAGTATGCAAACATTCATTAAAATCGCTCCACGGAAAAAATATTTAGAGCAAAATGTTTGAAAATTGCTAAAAATCGGTGAAACCCCAAGGGGTAGGTATAGGTTTTTTTCATAAATTTCATCTCTCAGAATTCTTATTTATATCTCTTATCCCAGTATTTCCGATCCGAAACTTACAAAAATTGTAGTTTTAGCGATCTTTGAGCTGTAGTTTTGAAAATATTTCCGATTTTTTCAACGTAAAGTTGAGACAAAATCTGCCGTAAAATATATAATGTGCGGTATCTCGAAAACTAAACGAGATAATTGATATCTAATTTAATTAATTGATTCAGCATACTTTAGTCTTCTTAAGAGTATATTTTTATTGTAATACCTCTTGAAATGTATGTTTTATAGACAATCAAAGTTTATAGAATTTATAGTGAATAATTCAATAAACGTCCAAATTTCGTAACCTGTATCTTTACAACCACGAAAAATATTTTAAATCGGATTTTGAATTTTGATTCCTTGTACTTTAGTTATTCATAAACTATTGCTTCATTATAATTTTTATTAAAAATTGTTACAATTTTATGTCATTGTATCTACGGTGTCTTTTCGTATATTTCAATGTGTGAATTGCTACAAAATAAATAGCATGTATTCAAACTATCAAAATATTTCCCATTAAAATCAAATGAGTGACTTGCGCAGTCGATGCAGTTAATTTATAATCAAAGTCGAATATAAATTATAGTACCCGGCGAACTTTTGGACGATAAAAGTGCGGCTGAACCTGAAAAATCCTGAGGAATGATGTTTCTTGTGACCGCTGAAACTAGATCCGCGATTTTACCAGTATTCTACACAATATACAAGAAATAAAACATTGAAATATTATTTGAAATATTTTGCTACTACTCGGTTTAACAAATCTGTCTTTTATATTGTCTATACCAAAACTACTATCTATCTTAAAAATATATACTGCAACAATTTTATTGCTTAGACTATTGAATTTCGTAGTATTCTTGTTTTGACGATCCTTTATTGATATTTTGTGCTATTATTCTAAATAATGTTTATTATTATAAAGTGAGGACAAATCTTCTTTGGGTCGCAGAATCTAACAGACTCCTTTTCAGTATTCTCGCTGATGGCTTGGGCCATATTTTTGTAGTATCTAGTACTAGTACTTACCATTAAGTAATTTATCTAGACCTGTTAGAAAGTAGATAATTTATCAAACATGATAAAATGAGTTTTGGTTTCTTTAATTTATTAAATGTTTACGAATAGAAACTATCTTGTGTATTGGTTAGTGTGCTGCAGTAAATTTCCATTTATTTACAATAATGGAGCAGAAGCAAATAAGTAATAAATACATCCAGGAAAGAAATACACCCCCATGAATACGCAGCAGGAAACTCATTTAAAATTCCTGTAGCATCAATTCACTTCCAGCAATTAACAATCCATCTAAATTCAGTTCCAAACCAAATCGGCAAATAAAACTACGAACTACACATTTCCGTCTTTGGCGAAATAGATGTCGTATTTGAATGTGGCAATACATCGATCGTTCACGAACATTCGGCTGCTGGATTCAGCCTCCGCCAGTCGTCATATATTATTGTTTAACGTTCGCGGGAAGAAATAGGCGGCAGGCCAAGCTACACCTATTGTGGACGCTGGAAGGACGCTTTTAGCGCCGTGCATTCGCTTCGCGTTCGTCGCATGCACTTGCTCGCGGCGGACTACATTTTTACTACGTATTTATTGTATCGTGCTTTCTGCACATGGTTTTGATGTAAGTTATTGCTTGTTTTATATGATGTACTTTGGGCTGTCCGCTTCGCGGCTATATACAACATCATTTATTTATTGTTAAGATATGTGAGGATGCTTTAAACGCCCGCTTTTTCCACAAGAATTTTACTAAAGTTGTTTCAGACAATATGTTAATATACCCGGTATAGAATTTCAATGCTATTTTAAAATGATATTGCTGAAAATTTGTACCTATTCACGTTACAGCAAAAGTGTAAATACAAAAGTTGTTTAGAATTTAAAGATGCATGCAATAAAGTACATCAGTTAATAATATATTACGTACCGTGAACTGTAAGTGATAGTTTTTAGGTCGAGAATGTAGTTTGGGATGTCGAGACCCGTAGGGTCGAGATTTCCTAAACATTCGAGACCTAAAAAATCACTTACAGTTCGAGGTTAATAAGATATTTAAAAAAAAAAAAAAATTGGTATCAAAATTAACAGCTGTCAGATTGAGGTTAAAAATAAAATTTGAATGATATATATTTACTTACGGTCCACCATGAACGGTAAGTTTCACTTACCATTCACCGTGGACGGTAAGTAAATGATGTAACCATGGAAATCAATTGTGCAATAAAAGTTCCACTTACTGTGTTTAAATTTTGTTATTAATGGGTAACTTACAATACAGGTATTGCAAAAAAAATATATAAAGACAATAAAAATGGTCAACTGTTTCATAAAAAAACAGCCTCAGAATAATAACTAAGTTATTAATTCATTGAGACCGGCCAAGCCAATCAATCGGGAACTACAGACGCGTTTCGCTCTTATTGGAGCTCATCAGTGTAGTGAACCCACCAGCTGCTGTGAGGCAGTGGTACCGAATGACTGACTTAGCAAAATCTAAGATCACACCAGATTGGTAAATGGAACTGAGAAGTAATTAAATACTCCCAGAGCCATCTACCGCTCTTAAACTTCAACAGAAGTAAATTTTCAAAGTTTTATAGACAATTTTCAACTTTTTGAAGGTACATCAGGTTACCCAATATTAGTATTTCACGATATATCATTCATAATAAAATCAATATTTATTATTATTAAGAAGACAATGGAAAATTAAACAAATGAATACATTATCGCGCCTTTTATCCATTATGGGTGTGGTACTCTATTTGCACAGATCTCGATAAGCGATATATTTTTACGTATGAAGTGCGATTACCATTCGTAAAATCATAGCTTCTAAAGATGTTAGTGGAGAAGGAACCACAGGGGTAAATTTAAAATGGCACCTGCTGGGTGTAGGATTCGAACTGAAGATCTCACGATCCACAGTCTAACGCGTTACCACGGAGCTATTTACCCCAAAAATTAAACAAAAACAGAAAATATTTGACATTTCTTAAAACAGATTTAGGGTTATTTATTTATTTAACAGAACGAAATGGAAAGAAATGAACTATCAAATAAATCTACATCTGTTTTCTGAAATGTCAATTTTTCTAATAAATATTAATTTTAATTTAATTGATACATCATGAAATACTAATATTTAGGTATCTAAATGGGCCTTATTGCATGCATTTTTATATTCTGAACAACTTTTGCTTTTCACTTTTGCTGTAAAGTTAATAAGTAAAAATAACATTTCAATTCCTATATTCTACATTTCAATTCTACTCTCTTTAATACTTTGCAAATTTTTTTATTCTAGTGGAGATAAGCACAAGTGGAGACATCTTGTAATACAATTCGAAACATAAATGTTTAAAACTTTTTCGTAATTCAGTCTATACATGAAAAAAGTACCTTAAAATTTTCCGACAAATTCGGCAATTTGAGACTATAAGATGTAAGCCAAATTGTTTCGGTAATACAAATTCCTTAGAAAAGGCATAATAAGTAAATTTCGATCAATTCTATTGTACTTTCTTTCCATATATTTGATATAAATTGAAAATATTGTTTTGTGTGCGTTTTTATTCAAATATTATTTGTAAAACATTCATTCTGCATGTATTACAAATATAGGTATTCGTAAATAATAAAATGCAAAAATAATTTAAATAATAATTTTATCCACATATATTCTGATTTTTTAAATGCATTATTCAATTTGTAATACAAAACAATTTTAAATCAACTCGCCTTTCCAAATTAACAAATTAATAATGGAAAACAAAATCATTATTGTTTCATCAAGCCAATGAAAAATTTGTCAAAACTGTTTTAATTAGCATATAAAAATATTTATTAAACAAAGTTCCATATTCAGTTATTTTTATACTGTATGATAACAATATGCACGAGCTAATTTTAAATTTTCCTGAAACAATAAAATCCCTGAATTGAAAAGTATGTCGTATCATTGTCCTGAAGTTAGCAGATGGTCGCACATGGTGTTTATTTTACAAGTTAATAGCAAGTCAAACAAGCACTCGTCACTGACAGACGAAAGAAAAGTAAACATTTTTTCCAAGCAATGTTGAACATTTCCAACGGCGTCAACCAATATACAAATTAGTAATTTACTAACTTCTTTCTATTGTCTAAAAAAGTGCTACTATAGCAACTTGCTAATGGTGAAGAAAATAATCGGTTTTTGACAACTAATTAAATATTCTCTATTAAACATGAAGTTTCAATGCGATTAATAAGTCGCTCCGATAACAACTTCGTTAGAGAATTAGGACGATTATGGATCATATTTCACGACTAAAATTATATGGGAGCTCCACTACTTTAATTACTTATGCTGTAAAGAATATCGATTATATGTATACGAACGTACATATAAAATTAATTTTCACGAAGCTGTAAATACATATTTAACTTTGTGTTATTAATTCTAAACGAATTAATAGCAATGCATAATTGAAATAGTTGCAATAAATACTGAATTATTGACATACTTGTAAACGTATTAAATATGATGCGATACATAATCAATATATGAAGCTTAAATTCCATTTACCGGAAAATGTATGAACAAAATATGTTAATATATAGTAATTATTGCATTATACCTTTGAGCCTTCCAATGCTATGTTAATTGAAAATAATTCGCGTGTAGAGAGGTGTATGTATTTTCCATCACATTTTACTATACACTTTATTAACATTCTGTAATTTTCTAATATATTTAAATATTAATATATTGGAAAAACTTGGAGTTATTTGAGATGGGGATTAGATCAGTTTTCACAGCCCAGGTCGGACGAGTATAAAAACTGTTTAACCCTTAACTGGTATAGTGATTTTTTATAACGTAACTGGTATAGTGGGGCTTTTATTGACTCCACTGCAAAATGTATGTAAAAATTGGAAATTTACGAGAAAACTTGATGTTATATCTTTATTTACATGTATTTAAACAGAAATAGCATAAAACTAAAAAAATTAAATTAACATTCAGCAAATAAACAATATAGAAAAAATACTGATCCTCTTGGTTATTGGGAAATAAAACTGCCAAAAATAATTTTCAGGGGCCAAACGGGAAAAATTACAAATTAGTATACCTGAATACATCACCTATGATATAAAATTTATATTTTAGGACAACACCAAAAAAAAAATAACAGGGGTGCTTTTTACTGACATCTTTCTGAATCAGTTTCATTTAAAGTGTGTGTTTCCTTTCTGCATTAGAAATGTTAGAATCAATCTCTTGTATTTCCTCTTTCGATTCCACATCATTTTCATCTCTGCTCTCGATTATTAAAATATTATACAACTCACTTTCAGTTAAAAAACACCGAGACATGTTAATTATAAAATCAACGCAACTGGAACAGTGGGGTCAACAGAGTCCCCAATTGTAATTATCTCCTTAACTAAGAAATGTATAGATTCGTGTAGCCGTCACTAAGTCGAGTGTGTCGATTCATGAAGCTACTGAAAACTCAAACATTTAGTTTAAAATTTGAAAACTAAACATTGAGATTTAAAAACACCAGGATCTTCAAAGACCCTAATATATCAGTTAAAGGTTAAAATATATTTTCTATAACACTGTTTTGGAAACTACCATTGTACAACTAAAAATTGTTTTGGAATCACTAACATTCCATACGCCGCGTATGGAATATTTTCGACGAATCAGAACCGCGATATATGAAGCATCTTGATTTAGTTACTATGGTTACGTCTGCTTGTTTTAATTTAATTTTTTGATTTTGACGTTTTCAACAGTTTTATATTTGTATTTTTTATATAATTTCCAAAATCTTGTTATAGAAAGTATAGTCTACAACATGTAACGGAATGGCCTATCCCACACTCGCAAACCGCAAACTTTTTGCTCGTGTGGAATATGTGCCATTCCATTACTTGTTGTAGAATATACTTTTCTGTTATAGAAGTCTGATAACCCAGTATAAAGTTATGTATGGTAGAAATAGTTAATAGGTAAAAATTCAGTAGGTGAACAATCAATCATACCCTATTTTCCTACTTTTAAGGGTGGATTTTTATTTTTATTTTAATGGGCCTTACTTCGAGCTATACCCTATCTACTAAAAAAAATAATCATCGAAATCAGAATACTCTATACAGAGTTATGAGTGATAATAAATAATAAAATATATACGCGTCGACTAGAGAAAAATTACTGGCCAATAGAACACTCGTATGGAGCAATGTAGGAATATTAAAATTGTGAAAGATGCTACCTACTAATTCGTTGTGTTCTTATCTATAGTTGAAGTATTCGTGGTAAAATTTGAAGTCACAAGGCAAAATTTAAAACCCCTCGTGTCCGAGCGAAACCCCAGCCAAGATTTCTCTCAAGCTAAAGCATCCTCCTCCTTTCGAGATCTCATAAACCACACACAACAACAGCATCTTTGGCTCGGACACAACAATGCGGCAGAGAAATAAGTTCCGTGAATTTTATCAATTACTTGTGTAAAGTACATTTTGTTTGGTTCTCAACACGCAGTATTTTATCCCGTTCCACCGTAATCAATATTGACTCTAATGCTGTTTACGGACGGCGGTGGGCGGACCGCGGCCAGCTGGATATTTATTTGTTCTTGGATTTGTGATACGCTATTATTTAATAAAAGAGCAACACCCCCTGTCACTGAGCGCTGCAGAGCACCGGATAGAAAGCAGGCCATGGGTGGATGTTGATACACCGCGCGCTGGACCGCTCGCCAACGAAACAAATACCGACATAAATTACGCGGTTAAGACACTATTTATTTATTAATTGTTAAATGTAGAAGCTTTTACTTTAAAAGCTCGGGCTTGTCTTTTTGGTTAAGCGGGTTTTGTTTTACTTGTTCTTAGGGTTTTTCTACTTACACTTTTTAATTATATTGCCCCGTACTCTGAGCTTACCAACTACGACCTATTGAATTAAATACCTCTCATTATTTTTCTGCATAATCATATAGACATTCTATAAGATGCACTATTTAATAATCTGCCATTAATGTTTTACCGTGGATATCAATTATAGGTACCGTGTGTCTGTCTTAAAAGTGTACATAGGAGATTAACATGGGAAATTAGTTTTTTGCGTGCTGTGACTCGGTGTTCTACCTGACAACAATGATTGTAGTACCAATCGAAAGATATTATTTTTCTGAGCGATTTAACATACATTACAATTTAGTAGTAATTTGGCTCAGTAAATTATTTTTAAAATTTTGAAAATTCTCCGATTTATTCAATTTTTATCGAAAATAAATATAGTCACCTATGACTGTTTTGTTTTGATATCTTCAATCTATTTATTTGAGGTTTAAAAATTAGTTTACGGAACCAAATTACAACTAAATTGTAATGTATTTTACATCGCTTCATTCAGAAAAATAATATATTTCGATTGCTACCACAATCTCTATTGTCCAGTAGAACACCGAGCAACAGCACACAAAAAACTGATTTCCCATGTAATCTCCTATGTACACCTTGCAGATAAAATGTAACATACGTTGTGTGAAGATTTGGGTTAGGATGTTAAAGAAATAAATTAGCAAATACATAATAAACATTGCTCAAACTGTAACCAGAATTGTACCACGTAACTATTCGAATGTACTCTTCGTTAGTAAATATGTATAAAATTCATTTGACATATTGAAATCCTATGTTGCAATTTATCTGGAACATTAAGATGATATATAAATTGATATTCATATAAATATACTAAAGAAAGGAAAGTAAATATTGCATCATAGCTGAAACTCGCGGTATATAGTGACACCATTTATCCAAAGGGTAATACCACTTTTTAAAAGCTCTTTAGATCTTTTTTATTTTTGAGATGATAGTTATCAGTACCCATTGCCCTTATTTATTAAGTTCTTAATTTTTTTTTACAAATTTCTACAAATTTTCTATCCATTGATTCTTTTTTTCATTTTTAATTCTTAGGTTTTCCCATATTTATCCTGGTTCCTATTGTAACATTCTATATTGTCTCCTATTTTTCTCCATATATGTTGTTTTATTTTTCTTACTATATCTTCATCCAAATCCTGCTCTATTTCATAATTAATCCTTGATCTATACTCACTGTCAGTAACTTTCATTAGTTCCAGAATTTTACTTTTCATTCCGTAATTCTTAAGTCTTCTTCACCCTTTTTAGTCCTAGTAATTGTGTCTGCAGGGTATTACATTATAGCTCTTATTATGGTTCTGTATATTCTCAATTCTCTTTTTCTCGATAGACTCTTACTTTACAGTATTTTCATGTTTGTTGCAGTGCTCTATTTGCTCTCATTATTTTCTTTAGGATTTCAGTTTCTTTCTCCCTATTACTGGATATTTATATCCCCATATATTTTAATTTCTCTACTTCTTGAAATTTCATTGTTCTCATTGTTTTATTCTCATTTAATTTCAAACAATTTTGTATCCTTCTGTTCTATCTCTTATAATATGAAAGTGACATTGAAACTACACACAATCACATAGAATATAATACACTGACTCTTTCAGTATCAGTAATGAGATATTCTTGCAGCTCAAGCTCCGCATTTTGCCCCAGAAAGCAGTATGTCAATGGCTCCTTATTCCGCGAATCATAAGATCGAAGCAGGGTTGATTCATGCAGCAACAGCGTTCACCCAATGCTGATCTTCGGCTCCCGCTGAACGGCCGCCTCGGCGGTGAAGCACTGACGACTTCGACGGTGCTGAACAATTCTAAACAATCACTAGGAGCCCGTAATCTTGATGTATGCAGTGCGCGAGCCTCGGGGAATTCGCTCCTCAGCCGTCGTTTGTTTCCGCAGCAGGACCATCTTGAGGAATACTGAGGCCCTCTTAACACCTCGTCAAGCTCTCAGGTGCTGACAATGGTTGCTGGATTTATATTTATATACTTTCTTTGAGTCTTCTTATAATTATTTTTATGTTTGTCAGTCTTTCTGTTAAGTACGGCTGTTGACTATTTCATTCTGTAGTTCTGTGTTTATGAATGTGCTAGATAAGGATGCAAGCAAGTTCCTTGTTGTTTTGTTTTGAAATATACGAATGCCACTAGTGTTTGTTTAGGGACCTCAGAATGAATTTGCAAATTGTTCTTAGATTAGAAACTTACTAAGTTTTCAGTTACTGGGTCAACTAACAAACACAATTTGAGTTGTCGGAAAATGTATATGGGGAAAATAATACAATAAGATTTATAGCGTAACTTGTTACCCTACAGGTCTCTTGTTCAATCTTCTGCTAAGTGTTGAACCCAAGAAGAAATGCTTAATTGTATGTCACGTGTCTGCGTTATTATACTGAGAATAAAGCTTTAGTGATTATTTCCGAGAATAATCTCTATAGCTTTTTTGATTTCGATGACAAATGTCAGATTTCAGATTTAGTGGCGTACCTGATGATGAAATCAAAAAATAATCTAATTAAATTTAACTCGATAGTTCGATAAATTAAAAAAAAATTCTCCAGCATCTTTCTCAAACTCGTTGCCAGGAAATAGCCACGAAAACCCTTAGAAAGATCTGTCAATTAATTTTCAAGTTATTCTCACTCTCTAGTTATATTATTACTGATAAATTCCCACGATTAGTTTTTAACCAATCATAATGCAAAACATTTGAAAATTCAACCAATAGGAACAGTTTTATACTAATAAAACCCTGTTACCCGGATAACGGGAATTTTATCCCGATAAATTTCCACGACTAGTTTTTAACCAATCATAGTGCAAAACACTTGAAAATTCAACCAACAGTTTTATACTGATAAAACCCCGTTGCCCGGGTAACGGGAGTTTTACCGCGGTAAAACCCCGTTGCCCGGGTTACACCGATAAAACTCCCGCTACCAAGGAAATAAATAATTGTTACTGTCAATCACTGTCAGTGTGACAGATAATTAATATTTCAAGTTACATTTTGCTGTCTTTGGAATTCATCTCATCAAATATCACGCGACCTTTCTGATTTTCTCAGATAAATTTTTATTTTTAAGCACTCATTTTCTTTGCTTTTAAGCAAAACCACTCAAGCAAACTGACATTAGGTAATACCCCTCATCCTTCGGAGTCGGGATTTACCATGCAGTTTGCTTTCGTGATTGTTGCGAAGCAAAAAAAATTCTTGCAAAAATAAACATTTATCGATAAAATCTGAAGGTCTTGTGATATTACCCTTGACAAAATCCTGTTATTCCGATAAAACCCCGTTACCCCGATAAAATCCCGGTACTGAAAAACAAACAGTTGTTTATAATTGTCAGTGTGACAGTTAATTAATCTTTCAAGTTTCATTTTGCGTTCTCTTTGGAATTTGTCTCATTAAATACCACTCGATCTCTCTGATTTTCTGAGATAAATTTTTATTTTTAAGCACTCATTTTTTGTTTTTATGCAAAATCAGTCAAGCAAACTGATATAAGGTGAAATCCCTCATTCATAACAGTCAAGATTTACCTTGCAGTTTACGTGCGTGTTGGTTGCTGGGAAGTTAGAAGTTCTTGTGACATTACCACTGGTAGAACTTTATTAAAATCCTCATACCATATCCTAGGGAACCGTGTATTGATTTAGAAAATTTTGACATTAAACAATTAGATTGTTTAATTTTATTTAAATTAATTAAATAACTCGAGTCATAAGTTTATTTGATAAATTTCCTTATAATTCCTGCGTAGAAACGGCCACTCCGTTGCCGAGATAGAATTATTTTATTTTTGACACTCGACTGTCTGTTCCTCCGCAACAACTATTCAAAATTTTATCGATAAATTCTTGGCTCTCAGTATATTACCCATGAAAAATATTTCGTTATTTTTCTTTCCGCCGCTTCGCTGGTAAGTATAATGTGTTGATGTTACCTGGCGGAGAAGCCTAAGAGTATAAAATTTCGGCGGCGGTTGAGCATCGGCGGCGCGTTTACTCCCAACTTGAGCGCCGGCGGGTGTTTGCGGTTGGAACCGCAGACAATGTGTCAAAACTTCGCCGAACTTCGCAACTCCGTAATTGCGGAAACTGCGTAATGGTATATTATTAATCAATCAATAACATTATACCCCTAACTCTGACTGATGCTGCTACATTCCTCCACCGCTGCGCCAATAAGCGACATTCATTAGCTTTAAGTATTATTATGTTGGTAGAATGGTTGGAGAAAGGAAGATTGTGGTTATGTTGCATTAACACATGAAATGTCTTTAGTGTAACATGCAGCAGTTTCGAGATGCTGTTGTTAAAATAAACAAATAAAAAGAGTTGAAATTGGCCTTGTTCCGTTGTAATTTTTAAGATAATAGAGCCGCGCTGATATATGCTAAAGCCCTTCCGATATGCATAATAGCATCGCAGCGAAATTTGCATAGATTTCTCCACTGCAGAAGGATTAAAATGTAGGTTTAGTTTCTGCTTGGAAAAAGTGGGTGATTTATAGCGTTTGAACATTTATTCATCGTACGTGATCTTCTGCATGTCTGAGAAACACTGTTAAAGAGACTGCGGATTTCTTTAAGATGTCACATTGCCCGGAAAAATATCTGTTTAAGTTGTCGCCGCGAAATTTAACGTTCAAGTAAAACTAAAACGAATAACTACTCTTTCCAGTGTAAAAAATCACGAGTATCGCGAAATAACTGATTATTTTCCTCCACAACAACTTTAGCGGTCGGGGCTTAACGTCTGGTATAGTATAGTTATTTCAACAGTGAGTATAAATCTAAAGATTTTGATGCTTGGGTTACTAGAAACACCCAAAGTTTCTTTTAACATTTTCTGTTAACCCTAAAAATAATACATATATACCGTCACGCTATATCCCATTTAGTGGGGGTCACACGATTCCAGAAACACAGTCAACCAATCCCCCAAACATTCCTATTCTGACACACCACATTCCTAGTGCGATTCATACATGCTCGTCTATTCTTCACACTCGGAATCATTTGTTCACGCAACAAACCATCAATCATACCCAAGTACTATTCCTTGGATGCCCATTCAATCTTTCACCTTCAATTTCATCCGTATATTTTA
Source organism: Poecilus cupreus (assembly GCA_963942605.1). Classification (NCBI taxonomy): domain Eukaryota; kingdom Metazoa; phylum Arthropoda; class Insecta; order Coleoptera; family Carabidae; genus Poecilus; species Poecilus cupreus. The sequence goes on from OZ012720.1 coordinate 32,982,842, forward strand.
GTTTCCCCAACCTTTCATTCGATAATCGCTCAAGATGTCTAAACCGCCTCAACTGACTTACTCGCACTTTCTTAACAACATTCTTCTAAATCTCACTCTCACCATACAACAATGTATTCCAGACACGATCACGTCTCGTACATCCACACAATCTCCTCAAATATCTCATTTCTACAGCATTTATACATCGTTCATGCTTCTTCATCTACACCCATCATTCAGAACCATACATCAATTTAGGCACTAACAAACTATTGTAAACACTCAATATATACCATTCAAATTTCGAGCAAATGCACCCATGGCTTCCATTACTTTGCTCCCTACAGACACCCGCCTTTCAATCTCCCAGTCAATCTTTCAAAAACATACTACCCTATTATATAAATTCATTCTCTTGTACCAGTCTCGCACCATTCACTGAAACATTAGAATCACTCAGCAAATCATTCTTCTAAACGCCAACACTTTACTTTTATCGATATTTAATAACAGATTAAACCTTTCTCTACTTCATTTATGCTCACAATCATTCTTTTCAATTGCTCCTCAGTTTCACCTAACACATCTACATCATCCTCATAAGCTAACGCAGGCAATATACGTCAACCAATATGTACACCTTTCGTTAAGGCAACAGCTGTCAAAGCGTGAATGACACAAAAGAAAACAAATTAAATTATAACAACTGAACTTACAAGTAAGTTATATTTTACAACAATTTGCAAATACTCATAATTTGACATTTCAGGTACAATGAGAATAAAACAAACAGTGAAATACATTTCCAAACTAAACATGACCAAAACCAATTTAATTTACAGGTAAGTTACTTGTTCTACCAAAGTACATATGTTAATAATTTGCTGTTACAGGTATAAATAAAAATAATACAAACAATGTAATATTTTTATCCCCACACGGGAGGTTAGCTAGTAAGAGTCGATGTGGTATTCGTAAAAACAAGCGAAACATGTGAAAAACAAGAAAAATCAGGGCGAATCATCACAAACTGCAATAGTTATTTGTGTATCTAGAGCAGAAAGTAGTCTATTGCCGTTTGCGTATGGACATTGATGGTCGAGGCGCAGGCGAGACCAGCAACCATGCGTAAGCGGCAAGGACAGTTTTTGCTCGAGAAACACACACTATTTTTTCTACGACCGATTCAATAATAATAAAAAAAAAACAGGATGAAAATATTATATTTGCCATTATTCCGATCCAATTTACAGTTAACCATATTAAACCGTTTCCAAGGTGATGGATACTGTTTCTTCTATTATTTGTTTGAATCGCATGACAGATATTAATTTTTCAAATCAATTATGACTTTAAAATTTTGTGAAACATCATAAAATGATGGATAGTGACGAATGTGAAATGGCATATACTCCACCATACATCAAAGAAGTTGCGAATAATATAATATTAAATCTATTACCTGAAAAGTCGAAGAATAGGTATGAGAAGGAATACGCCTTGTTCAAACTAACTTGTCATTAAAAGTAATCTTGCTGTTATTATAAGATACTATTGTTAAATATTACCTACTATTATCATGAACTGTTTTCTTTGAAAATTACAAATTTCCATAACAACTGTCCATTTTTCTATTCTTCTAGAGAAATTCATTTTGCCGCTCGTAGAGCGGCAAAAATCTTATTGCCGCTTAACAAGCGGCAAACGTCAATTTTCTGTTTTCAACTGACAGTTGGAAATGTATATTTTCTGCTCGGTCGTAGAAAAAATTTTTTCGGCGCCTATGGTGTCTGTACGTATCCACCACTTGTTCCGAACCGGTAATGTTCGGTCCGGTAACACAACTGAACTCGGTGAACCGGTAATCCGAGCCTAATGAGCTCACGAATCAAAAATTATTTTTCAAATAGGATTACAATTTCCCTGGCTTAATTGATCGATCGGTTGTGAAAATTGCACAGCGGCATTTTTAATATACAAGCAGTATTTTTTTACATCGGCATTATTTAAATCAGACTATTAAACATGCAATTTTACAGTTGTGCATTCATATTTTTTGCAATTCGTAATATTCAACTCATAAAACAGGTCAGTGGAAAGCGAGGGTTTATATCATGTTTAAATACAATTTCATTCAAATTTATTTCCAACTGGAATCCGCAAATTTAAATGAACTGTAAACTATAAATGAACAATTTCGATTACTGTTATTAGGGGGGACTTCATTGGCGGGCACTCAGCCCTCAGCAGGTTTTCAGAGGTTATATATTGTTTCCGATAAAATGAGGTTATATACCCACTGCCTAAACCCCACCAAATATTTCAATTATTAATAATATATGAAGTCATTTTAATATTTGATAATAAATAAAATTATTACTACAATAAACTACGGTTTTCGTTTTGAGCAAAACCCCAGCAAACACATTTGTAACATTGATGTACCTGGTATGTAATATCTGAAACCTATGTAGTATATCATTTATATACGTACTAATAACGTAATATACATATACCATGTCGGACATCTCTTGAGAGAGCGTAAAATTATATTGTTGGTATGTCACATTGGTCTTGGATATGGTACATACCTACAACATGTATATGTTATGTTACCATACTTATAACAGATTCACAGTTAATTAGAAAGTTTTTTTATATTTTCTATGAAAATGTAACAAAGAAATTTTGAATATATTATAGTGTACACTGAATAACTTTGAAATATATTTAATTTAATTTTGCTAAGTGGTTATATATTTCCGTATCGTAATTTATGTGAAGGAAATTGTTAATTTATAAAAAATAAACATTTTTAAAGAGATCTTACTCAATAATGTACATAAACAACTATTCCATTCGTATATTCAAAGTTCTTTATACCATTAGTTTTGTTACGTACCATTAACGTTACGATGTCTACATACATGGGATGTCATGTCTCATAGACCGTGTTGCGGACATAGGTCTATCCATGTTATGTATATATAACATTCCAAAATATCACGAATGTGAAAAGTAATCGATACAAATTTAAGTCACAGTTAGGCTATTCCTAAATCGTAATTGTATATGATTGGTTTAACAAATTCTCCTAATGTTTTCTTCTTGTACAAGCTAATGCGAAAAGCATCACCAAACATTCGGAAAATTATATATTTTCAATGAAATACGTGCTTTTTATGAATTTACATTATTCTTACACTTGATGTACAAGGTATTAAATTAAGCGGCAATTGTTTGGTCTATTGTGTGTAGCATTTGTTCAATTCACCCGTTGCTATTTAACGGGGATTTTTTTTGTTGATTTAAATTGAATTGATAATTTTAAATATAAATTACTTTAATTTAGAAAAATTTAGTAAATTTATTTGTGTTTAGAACAAATAGGCGAACATGTTTTTTAAATTTTTTAACTATGTGATTTTTTTATATACTTGTCAATTTCATTATATTTTATATTTCACTTCATAGATGGTTCCTTTTCCTTCTTAAAAAAATATAGCAGAAAATAACACATGCTCTTGTTCGTCAACTTCGATGCTTGTCAGTATTTTAGGCAGTAAAATTTAAATAATTTAATTACCTATCTAATATGAAAAGGTTGAAAATTAATCTCAAGATGGTTTTAAATAATTGTTGTGAATTTTACAATTTTCTTTTTAATCTAAAATCGTAGAATTGTCAAAAAGTTATTTTTAACGATCGTCAATTTTTTTTAAAATGTTATTTAAATCCTGCCGTTTTTGATATAGAATTAAAGGTTTAATAGAAATTATTTGAACTCAAGTGTCTAAAAGTTATTTTGGACGTCGTCAATTGTTTTTATAAATACTACTTAAATTTTATACTGTTTTGTATCAAATTAAAGGTTTCAAGGAGTAGATTTAAACTCAAGTGTGAAAAAGTACTAACATGGAAGCGAGGATCGTAGTGACGAGTTCGCTTTTCCATTAGTTTTGTATCAAATGAAAAGTATTTAAGACTACTTAATTAGTTTTTTTATATTTTCAGTTGTAATCTTCCTCATTGTCTCGGAGCCTATGAGTTAGACTTGCAACAAATAAAAAGGCGATTGCAGAGTACGATTTTCTTGTGCAAAGAGAAAGGCAGACTTTACATACGCAAAACAGGATTGAAAAAAGTTAGACAAAAATCTCACAGGAAAACTGGTGTTCTGAAGTGAGTAACTTAAAAAAATCTATTATTGCACTGAAAGCTTGACAAAACAATAACCGAAGCAGCATATATCCTCAGCATGTAAGATTTAAAAAAATAATTATGAACTGCATCAAAATGCAGATGGCATCTCATATTTCGTCAATTTGAATGACTCCTCGTACCACTGCGACTCTGCGATACTATGAAACAACTTTTTTTAATTCCAATTAGAGCGATTCTTTTTGTTACGCATGACTTAATCCTCTTAGTTAAGCTGTGGAGCGAGCAGCCGCGGCCACTGCTTGGTTTCGCCAGCCAACTAATGAATAAACTTTTCCTCCCTCGACACGGAATACTTTTAAATACAACTTGAGATAGTTGTAGTTGTATCAAAGCCTGGAGGTATTCAGAGTTCGCTGCGATTTCCGGCAGAGGTACTCGATGAATGCCATTGAAAGAATTGTAAAGGAAATATGGATACATTTTCCTCATGGTTCAATGGCATGGCGATGTATTAATTAAGCTGCACGTCTACGATCCAGTAGTAGAAAACTAGAACAACTTGTCGTTGTATCTTATAATTAGGTTGCTAGCTACATTATTAATACACACATCTCCTAGGCAACAGACGTGATTAATTGTTTTATTCCGTTTTGTGTGACAAATTCCCGTACAAGATGCAGCGGCAATGTGAAGATGCATAACGGAATCTATTAAATTGCTGTTTCTCTTTAAGCGACATGTGATAAGTATCGCGGTGTGCAAGCATCGTGTCAGACATATTACATGTGATGCGCTCTGTTCTTGTTTACTGCAAATATAATTCGTTACTGTTGAGTTCACTACTAGATGCATTTGATTTAAAAAAAAAGACCATAATTTCATTGCAAGGTAACGAATTATATATAAAAACCTACGTCTTCATTATATTAGTATAGTGTAGAACGGGATTGCTTACTGGATTATCAAAATATAAAAACATATAAGAAATTATGACTCGGAAGACAGATGAACAAATAGTTATTTGTATCACTAGTCTAGAAACTACACTTTGTCTAGTGCGAGTATATTTTTACAGGCCGAGCTTACTAATTACGAGCTCTCGCAAAACAGTTTCTGAACGTGTGATATACATTATTTTTCGTGACAATTTTGTCATAAATTTATATAATGAAATTACTGATTTATTTATTAAAAATGAAATACTAGGAATTATTTATATTGGTAACATCAGGTCATGCGTAAACAAAGATACGATGGATTTATAAACAAACTCTTTGAAAAATTCGGTGACGTAAATTTAGTTGATGTATTTATTGGATGTGTACTGTAAAGATTAGTTTTATGTTTTAGAGTAATACAACATGAACGTTCACATACAAAGTTTTTAATAGTTTTAGTGACTAGTGTCATCTACAGATTGTCCCAGATTTAAACGGCGTAACTTAAAATTAAGATTAAACACCTAAAAATAGGGTAACAAGTTCATTTGAGCAAATGTCCGTAAATGCTTTATTCCAGAGATATTCATGTTTTTCTTATTGAGTAGCGCAACTTTAAAAAATCAACTTCATAACGAAATATCCAGTATTATCTTATTGAGGTGAGACATAATAATTAAATTAAATTAATAATAAATTGGTTATTACCTAATTTTAATACAAAATTTAGTTTGCTTGTACTAATGTCAAGGGAAAAAATGAGAAACTATCAATGAATTTAAGAAATTTTTTTAAGGTGCTAGAAAAGAAAAAGTCTATGAAGAACCGATAAATAATTTAGACTCACTACGTAGAAAAATTATTCAAGTTTGCGAAACCATATCTCCCGAGCAATGTCACGCAGCAACCAATGCAGTGGCAGATCATTGTCGTGCCTGTTTACGTGCTGTAGGTGAACATTTTGAACAAATATTATATAAAAAAAAATAGTTTATGAAGTTATATTATTACTTTATTATTTTAAACAATAAATTTCTTTAAATTCATTGATAGTTTCTCATTTTTCCAAGACATCATGCAAGCAAACTAAACTTTGTATTGAAATTAGGTAATAAACAATTTATTATTAATTAATATAATTAATGAAGTTGATTTTTTAAAGTAGCGCTACTCAATAAGAAAAACACGAATATCTCTGGAATAAAGCATTTACGGATATTTGCTCAAATAAACTTGTCACCTTATTTTTAAGTGTTTAATCTATGGATTAAGTTAGGCCGTTTAAATCTGGGTCACCCTGAATAAGCAGTTTTCTTTTATTTATTTTTAATATATATTCAAAATCAACGTACGTGTTAAAATTATTCTATTTTAACGATTCATAATAATACAAAAAACTTTAAGATTATGAATATTGTTGACATTTTATTCAGAGAGATAATTAGATAATTCTAATTCACTCTATGCAATTTATTATTAGGTTCATTCCTAAACATAAACCTAAACCTAAACCGAAAATTTTAAGTTTGCAAACTTTAGTTTTAACTGTACACCGCAATTAGGTAGTGTGAACGCTCTCATATAGTAACAACAATATTTCTTAAACGTAAACGTAATTGTACATCTTAAAACTAATTGCTTACGTGAGTGAGGCTTAACTGAAAATTTAAATATAATTACTGACATTTGAGCTCAAAATTAATAATTTAGCTCTTAAATTGATGGAAATCTCTAACCTGCCAAATACTTGAACAAAACAGACACACGAAATTGACAACTGGATGATCCCAGCCATAATCTTATAAATGTCCCTGAATTATGTCAGCCTCGGCCTAAAACCAAGCAGTTTCTGAACGATTTTGAAATGTTTTAAACTAAAGTTTTTGAACGGAGGCACGGAAACATATTTCGGAGTTTTTTTTGACAGTAAAACAATGAATCGTATTACAATAGCTTTTTCAATATTGTTATATGATATTTAATTATAAATGCATGAAAAACAGTCATATAACTTCGTTTTAATTACCGCCAGTGGAAGTTTTGTTTAATTAATTTAATTCTTTATTTGTTAATAACATACAGCATTGCTGTATAGCGATGATGAAGGATACAAAGCACAAATATAAATTAAAATTCTGTCCCCACCCCCTACAGAGTAATCTGCAATGCATATAAAAATTATTCATTTTAGCTAGCACTGTACACACCCATATTTCCGTTTCTACTAACAACAAGACATTCGTTTTATTATGTCAGTATGAACAGTTTCAATCATATTATATTTGCTTCAAGTTTGATCCACAAATCAAACCTTTCATTCAGCAACTTGATTGCATAGTAAACGCATAGACAGACGAACCACTTCTATAGACACAGATGACCTGAAAATGCATAGAACATTGAACGAAAATAAAATAGGAAATCTCACATAGAGCGCTGTGCAAACCCAAAGCACCGTTGCACACATGTTCTGCGATGCAACAATTCGACCAAGTTTTAATCCGCGAAGCATTGTAACACCCCGTGATTGATCGAGTGCTCCGTGTCTCTTGAAACTAATAAATTAAACATCGCGTTGTTTTATACAACACCCGCGCTCTGTCGGTCTGCCGCTCCCAGCGACAAATGCACATCGAGCATGGCGCACTACAACCTACTATTTATTTTTGTCTTTTGTTGCACGGGACACTGGATGTGTGAATTGTTACTAACATCTGCTTGGGAAAGGTCGTCTTCTACTACCACTGAACAATGCATAATAAGGCCCAATTATTTAAGCGAGATTGTAAGTCCCGAAGATTTTAACCTTTTAAGAGACCAAGTAATATTAGGTAAAGCATAAACATAATAATTGTCAATAAAGAGTAGATACAAGGTTTCTGTAGTTTCAGTCGTTTTTTGAGCTCGTCACTGCTTTCCTTCATTTCATGTCACTGCTTTGGCGAAGAAAGGACGTAATTCTGATCCTTTCTATCTTCTACTGCCATGTTGAAGTAAGGTCGTCACTATGTTTCTCCCTTTTATATTGCTTTATTGATAAATACTGAGAATTTACAAAAAGCATGATGTACTACCAATCAAACCTATAAATTGTCTGTGATAGTTTCAAACGTATCCATCAAACCCGTCTAGGCTTTAGAGGCAGACAAAGTTACGTGATGAATCTATAGATAAATAGTTACTCACTGAATTATGCATTTAGTATATAGGACTAGCAGTCCGACCTGCTTCGCAGGTCTGACCACTAGGCCGCGCAACATTAAAGAAGATTTCAACTAAAAGTATAATCATCCTTTGATACCAAACAAATGCTGAATTTTAAGAAAAAACAATTGCCGGTTGTAATTCATATGTCAACAAACACAATAGATTTCATTGGATTTAAAAAAACACACAATTATTGACTATCCTCCGATCCGTATCTATGAAATTTTATAAAAATAATTACTGATCATAAGAATTTTGGATAAAAATTAATCGTCATTGTTTCTCGAACCATTTGATAAACCCAGTCTAAAAGTTCTTGTTTCGATATGACAACTTTATACTTGGTCACCTGGTATGTCCACGCTAATAAATTATTTATAATTAATGTTATTATTGTAGAAAAAATATATTGAGAAAGAACTATCACGGAGGAATCTTCAATTGAAATTGCTTACTACCACATCAAACAATAGTTATTTGCCAAACTAGAGATGAAAGCGTTTCTTTTTCCCATTCGAGCTCGATGGCAATTCGTGTTGACACATTTTTTTACGACTTGTTTCTAAAAACGTTTTGCTCGGACCTAAAATACACTTTGACAACACAACTGACACGATAAAAGTTAGGTTATTAAACGCAAAGTGGTGTAGCAGTGTTACAAATGAACGAACCTTAATTCTAAATTAAAGTTGTCAATATGTGATTTAATCTAGAAAAAGTAAAATATAGGACATAATAATTGTAATTTAAAGTATGTATATCACTCAAATAAGGTTTTCTATAAAATTAGAAATTAATTTATAATTTTTACAATATATTTTTTTGTAAATAACATTCATATTGGTAACACCTCTCTAGAGATGAAGAACACATTTTCCTCACTATTTCGGGAGAAGAACAGTGCGGTTTCCTGGCATGTCGTGAAAAAATATATTAAACATAATTTCTTTTATTTTTATGTATAAATCGCACTATGAATGCTCTACTTATGTTGTATTTTATTAAGTACAATCTAGTTATAGCCCATCAAAAATTTATTTACGGTTCAGCCAACCTTAAGGGATGATACTGAACTTCATATTGTTTCAACGCCAAATTTAGGGAAAAAATTATTAAATAAAACACTGAAACTGGCAAAGTTAATTCAAGATTATTTACCATAAAAATAAATCCCGCTACTAAACATCTCTAACAAAGTGCGCTGGGTATTATATAGATGTCGCGGGGCAGGTTACAGGCCGGGGGTCACATTAACGCACGGGGGCGCCCGCGGGGACGCCGCGAACTACTAATCTGCCGGTTTACAGCGGCGTTGCTACTGGTTTAGCCGGCAACTGGCGCAGATAAAATCCTGCGCCGCGGAACCCGCAGACAACATTAAGTCGGAGGTGTCCCATTGAAATATAAGCAAGGCTTAAACTCTACAATGCGGAATTAGACCGATTGGAATTGCAGATGCTGAATTTACAAAACAAAATGAGCCTGGTTTTAAATTTATCGCTGTCTTAAACTCCTAAGCGGGTTTGGTTTGTACCTGCCCGAGCCCTGTCACCTCTTTTACACACAATTACCAACATTTTTATTTTAAATTGTACACATTCGTGCAACAAGTGTAGATTGATACCTATTTCACAACAGCGCGAAATATTTTGACCACACTTTTGTTTTTAATTACCACTGAAATATAATAAAATCTGTTATTGAATGTCGATAAATGTAAATTGTTGATGTTTGAGAAGAATGATTTGGTGACAAATTATAATTCTTCAGTGAATGATGTGACTGAAATGTATGATTTTGTATATTTGAGGTGTATTGACCGATAGATTTAAAGGCGGGTGTCTGCAGGGTGCAAGGTATTGGGTGCTCTGGGCACACTTACTTGAAACGTAATTGAATGAGTGTTTATAATAGTGTGTTATTGCTTACATTGATGTATGGTTCTAAATGTTGGGTGTGGATGAAGGAGCATAAACGACGTATAACTGCTGTAAAAATGAGATATTTGAGAGGTGTGTATGGGTATATGGGACATGATTGTATCCAGTATACATTGGTATACGGTGAGCATGAGATTGAGAAGAATGTTGTTAAGAAAGTGGATGTAAGTTTGTTGAGATGGTTTGGCCATATTGGGCCAATGTCGAATAAAATGTTGGTGATACTAATATATGCCTATTCCTATTTCTAATAATGATGTACAAATTTTGTTTATGTGGAATTTTTCTGATTATTTTTTGACGTTTCTTTAAACCAATGAAATGCTTTATTGTATCACGTGTCTGTGTTTTAACCAATCCTGTCATTATTATACTGAGAATAATGCTCTTGTGATTATTCCCAGCAATATTCTCTGTAGTTTTTTTGTTTTTGTTGACAGATGTCAAATGTCAAATGACAAATAAAAATGAGCAAAAAAGATAGATTTGATTGACGTACCTGATGATGAAATAAAAAAATAATCTAATTGAATATAACTCGAGAGTTCGATAAATTAGAAAATAATTCTCCAGTATCTTTATCAAACTTGTCGCAATTTGGCAATAGCCACGAAAGCCCGGAGGGCCTGGCAACAAGTTTTCGAAAGATCTGTCAAATTATTTTCAATTTATTCTCACTCTCTTGTTATATTATTACTGAAAATAAATCTATATTCAACCACTACTTATTACTAGTTTTTCCTTTAATTGGCAGTAAAATAGGATACAAATCAAAAGGAATTATTCAAAGGTTTATTAACTTTTATATTAAACAATTTATTTGAAAATAGTTTAGTGTTAATTTTTATACATTCTCTTATCAAATATCTAAGCAAATTTAACAATCGATTGTATCTCACGGCTCACATTTTCAACGTCAGTTACCGTGTCAGAATTATTATATTTCAGAGCTAATTACAAAAAAAGCTTAAAAAACACATTGGTCGCCATTTCAGTGATGTTAGGTGGAATATATTCTATTTTCGTCTGGGCCCTCCAAATGCATGAATTATATTTTGTAACGTAAAAACTAACTTGCTGAATCACTCCTTGAGCAAGCCCAGCATCATCGATTCCTCGAGAACACGAAAGCTCTGGACACATCCGCTGTGGCGACTATTGGTCTATTTCTCCCAATTCATTTTGAATATGTAGGAAATGCAACATAGATCAAGGCGGCCAAGTCAGATTCGACTGGTGCGCGGAACAAATGCACGACGTGACAGAGCTGCATAAATCCACCTGGTAACCTCGCAAAGATACACGACAGGAAGAGATTTTTTATTTTGTATTTTGTAGACCCAGAGGAGCTTGTGTAGGTATTATAATTATAGTAGTATTTGAGTGGGTGATATGAGAATGAGTAAAGTGAAAAGACCATCCGTAAATTTACCTGTTCGTACCCTCGGAATCCTCCGTTCTGCATGGCGCGGCCCCCGACAGACGTTTTTTGTTTGGCGCTGGTGGCAGCAGTGTCGGAGGCGGTAAATCCTAACCTGTGTTGCTGTCACTGTCGCCAAGATTTGACGTGGGTGCGTGAAAGAGAGACGGCTGCATGTGTGTGTGTGTGGGCTTTACCACGTTCAACCATTTGTTTTTTGTCCGGTGAACACGCAACGTAAGTTACCACAAAGGGAAATAAAGCTGGATGTGGACGAGAGACTTCCGTAATGTCACTCGTATATTACTGGGGGTGACTGTCAACCGGAAAGAATACTAATTTTGTAAATAATAATGCTTTGCTGTTCTTTGATGAAATCTTTTCTTTATAATCACTCCATCCATATTATAAAAGCGCAGAATCTATTCGCACACATCATTATCTATGCCGTTCAATGTGAGTAACTTCAGTGACTGTATACAGATTCGTCAGTGATTGTTGAAGAAGACGACCGAACATGAAATGATGAATCGAAAGGGAAGATTGACAAAATAATGGAAAACTTGTTAGATGGTATTTACTAATTTAATAAAACGAATAAAACTAATAAAATAAATAAGCAAATAATAAATCGGTGACAACGTATATGAATATAATCTTAAGTTATAGTTACCAACAAAAATAAATGCTTTAAATCTTACTTTATGTGTAGCGCACTAACAACGTGTGGATACGTCTTGCTTTCAAAAATGCTGAACAAACACTAACTTTTGGGTTGGCAAAATTCACTCTGCTATCTCATGAACCATAGGAGTGAGTATCTCTTCAATGGCCCACCCAAATTATTTACATTGTTACATCTAAGAAAACAAAGTTGTCAGTAGTAGAACAGTTGTCACTATTTTAGACGAGGAACAAACCAACGAGACTTCATGCACTAATAAGTAAAATTGAAACAATTATTATTAGCAATAGTTGTGTTAGCATTTGTATATATTTTGATTTACAAGAAACATTATTTTTATAATAATTAGAAGTATGAATAATTTTGAATTTTTTTTTATACTGAGCCGAAAGGTTTTCTTAGGCCCGGTTTTACAATCGATGGTTAACTCTTCTGGTAAGCTGAAGCTAACTTGCAATTTTACTTCGAGTTTACTTGGGAAGTGTTTTTCAATCATTTTACTAATGCAAGTTTACTAACTGCAAGTTTACCGAATGTTGGTACTCTGTAAATTATGAAACAATTTGTTTATTGGAGAACTGTCAGTGTCAAAAGCAAATATTTAATTTAATAAATGTAGCCATATTAATAATGAAATGTTGAAGTGAGTATATTAATTAAAATATGATATACCTAGTTGAACGAATCAACTGATAAATATAAAAGATGTGGTAACTTCAATAAATATGAAGAGAATTTATTAATTTCTAGATAAACATAAAGATGTTATTGAAAATAAAAATACACTTGCATAAAATCGTAAGGTCAGTGTTGAATTATTGGTGAAAGACAATAATTTCTAAAATTATTTAATTTCATTGCTGTTACAAATATTTGACCATTACGAGCATTCCTGTTTGTTGGATGCTTCTCCAGTTTCATCTAATATCTGTTCTATATTCCTTTTTGTCAATCAAAACTGATTAAAAAAATCCAAATAATCGTATTCTTCAAAAAAGTTTGATCTATGCTTAATTATTTTTGTGTAAGGAATTAATTCATCTTCATCTTCATGCATTTACTTCAAAATCATTCATTTTTATACTCGTATATTCAAAATGTCACAATTCGAGGTTACGAACTGATAGTCAAAGTAAAACTTAAAGTTAACTACAACCTAATGTTTCGGTAAAAGTAAACTACAAGTTAACCCATAATCTTTATTTGTAAAACAGTAAGTGTTGATTAACTTCTAGTTTACTACAAACTCTTAGTTAACCTTCGATTGTAAAACTGGCCCTTAGTAGTCATATTTTGATTGTTTTTGATCCACCTCCCAGAAAGGTTCCCGACTACTTCTCTAATACATGCTCAAAATTTATTTTAGTTTGTCTTTTGTGTTGATTCAATTTGGTAGCGCCCTTTTCTCTTCCTAATATATTTCCAAACATAATCGAACCCACATACTTCCTCTCATTTAACACCGCTAGCCGTGGATTTGTCCACTAGTTCAGGTAAGATTAAATAAAATCTTTGACGACGATATTTAATACTACGTACGGACACGGGTTGGTTAGTGAAAGCTAAAATAGTAATGATAGTAGTAATTGTAGTAGTAGAGGTTGTATTAATACTAGAAGTAGTATTATAATATGAGTACAAATGAAATACACTGAACAGGTACACTGACGTGTGAATAGAGCGTAACGTGCAAGATGTATAGGTTGAAAGTCCCGCAGCAAAAAGCAGTAATCGAAATCCTATATATAACTTTAATTACACGAATTGTTGAATTCTCCAGCGAGACCCGCAAAGTTACCGTGAAACCGCAGCGCGCCTTAACGTAGCGTTAACGCAGCGTAAACTTAGCGTTGACGTGCAAACTTGTGAATGAGCGTTCGAGTTGTAAATGATCGCCGACTAAGATGGCAACACTGACTGCCAACGTACTTGAATTTGTGCGAGCGTATTTTTCATTCCGACATAACAAGACGAATGACAGACGTATCTGTGAGTTACATTTCATTGTGTTTTTACCGAACGACAAAAGAAATGATTCACATTAAAACGGAAAGTTTCCCTGTGTTCGCGCCTTGCGCCTCGTTTATCTTATCCGGACTCGCGCCCATGAATATCTTCAAGAATTAACTCTCCCAGCACTTCGATGTGATTCCAATAGATGTGTTCGACAAATGGATTAGCTAACTTATTTCAAACGCTTCAAAATATGAGTAGCAAAATAAAATTTTACTTTAAAAACATCAGCAGGCCGGGTGAAAGAATTTAATTATGTTCGTTATAAAATGAATCCTTAAAAAAATATTTCATAACATTTGTTGAATCCTAAAATATTATAATTCTTGAAATACGTTGAATTCTAAAGCCATACAAAATGAGGATAATTTAAAATTACATAAATTTAAAATACGATTCCTGAAATTCCAATTTTGTTTTATAATATACAACTTAGCAGTTAATGAAACAAAAGTTCAGTTACCTTAAAATGTTTATTATAATAGAGACATTATGCTCATAGGGTTAACTAATATTGAAACAAACTTAATAATAGTGGCACGCTCTCAAAAAGGACTTAAAGTATTTCGAAATAAATTTAGATAAGCTTGATGATTGCTATTCACAGGTTTATATTAAGGGCTACTAACTAGGACATTTTAAAATTTCTGTTACTTTGCAAAAGTAGTTGATTACCTTTGAGATCAACAATTTTTTCACAGCAACAGTGTTAAATATTAAAATGCCCTACTTAGTAACCCTTAATATAGACCTATAAATATCAGCTATGTATTTAACATACCGCTATTCGTTACTTGGCCAAATATGTGGGAATAGTACAGCAACTCCGACTTTTGAAGATAGCATACTGCCCAAAGCTAAACTCTAACAATTTGTCGGTTTACAAATACAAACAACCAAGAAACATATCGTGAAAAAAATGTGTCTGACACGAGAGAAAAACGTTTCTTCCACTCTAGCTCTTTCGCCATTTAAAAAAAAAATTTTTTTATGAAACTTTATCTGTATTGATGACTATCTACACTTTTAAAAAGTCTTAATTGTTATTCATTAAGCCACAATGATTTTTTTTTAAATGTTGTGACGTCATAGTAGAGATGTTGCTGGATATAAACCAGTAGAGATTTAAATAATTTTTGTTACATAAATGTTCTATTTTATTGTAATAATAATAATAAAATAAGTAAAAAAATCTGATGTGTCCAGCACATAACCTCCCGCCCAATACTACTCTTAAACGGTACAAAATAGTATTTGATGATATAGAAGCATACCTTCTTATTTGTTTATTTTCTATTTATATTTGAGAATTTTAATTTTCTTTCGTATATTTATTTAATTTTTTGACATATATGTCACTAAGAAAAAAGCTTCACAATCACAATGACATGTGTCACATTTCGTAAAAAATTGAAAATTTTTCCATGGTGTACTAGGAATGCAAGATTTGTGAAATCTAATTTCTTTATATCAAGTCGTTCGGTAGAACGACACCGGCAAGAGTCCCAGTTCACCAGGAAGTTCACCGACAACACTTACTTACGGCAACTATTAGGAAAACCTAACCTCCAAATTTTTCAAACTTGTTTAATTCAAATATGCTATTATAATTTCCATTAAAACTGGCACCAGGGACGATATAATACATACCTTAAACTTATTCATTAGTTTTTTTACGATTTATGTGCATATAACTCTTTATTTTCGATTATGAATTTTAGCCGACGACAGAAATGTGAAATCTCTCTTTCTCACGCGTTAAGTTAGCAACTTAAAAATTCCTTTACAAATTTTTGCCAAAAGATGGCAGCACATTGTCCGTAGATTTAAAAATTCTAACGCACGACCATGAGTACGAAAGCCTCATTTACTGATCGAAACTAGTGTTAGTTTTATGTTCTATGTTTTATTATATTTGCAAGTAACATTCACAAATGACGTTTTACGTGTTGATTTTAATGAGTAGCGACATGTGACAAATATAGTAAATAAATTCAAGAAGATCGGTAACGTAGTTATCTGCAATGGGCCATATTAAATTGAACTGTCAGAGAATTTCATAGGTTAGGTATGTATTTTATTGATATGAACTACAGTTTGGTTGTTTGTCCCATATACTTTCTTATACCATACATTCGATTGCAATGAAACTTCAGTGAGTTGTTGTGAGCACCCCTGCGAAGGTTCCTGAATTAGATTGATTATTTCGAATAATTGTATTTATGATCAGATTTGGTTCTGTTTAGAATACATATTAGTTGAAAAGAATGAAAGCGAGGAATGAAGTGACGAGCTTGCTTCGTCAATGTATTGACATGGAAGCGAGGAACGAAGTGTCGAGCTTGCTTCGCCAATTGCCTGATATTTCAGAAAATTTATTTGATTGGCATTGCAACGCATGCAGTGTATTATCTAGTGGTAAATATATTATAAAATTATAAAAAAAGATACGTTTTAATATATAAATTATTCTAGATTAATGCCAAAGAAGCGTTTATTTTCTATTAATCAATTCTTAAGTATAACACGTAAAACTTAAACAGAACTAACGAGTTTGTGAACTTGTGCGTTAAAACTAAAACGTAAACCCGATTTGTAAACGGTTGCATAAGATAACACATCTGCAAAGTTGTTAAAACAAAAACATAACACTAATACTAATTTCTATTTGTGAATGAGGCTTTAAGGCCAAGTCTAAAAACGAAATCAACAAAAAGAACTGATATCTTCCAAAAACAATTTCATTGTAAGGGATGCGGCAAGAGTAGTGCAGAGAGCAACAAAAAAAAGTGATACCATTTTAATAAGGCAAGTTTGAAATATACATTAAAAAATCGAAATCGTAACATGTAAAAATCGAAAAACTATATTAGCTGTTAGTTTTGATAGTTTTGTTAGTTTAACGGAAAAAAAAACTTGCCGATCCGTATATTGGCATCCATACAAATATGCTATAAATAAAGTCGGATCGGCAAGTTTTTTTTTCCGTTAAACTAACAAAACTATCAAAACTAACAGCTAATATAGTTTTTCGATTTTTACATGTTACGATTTCGATTTTTTAATGTGTATTTCAAACTTGCCTTATTAAAATGGTATCACTTTTTTTTGTTGCTCTCTGCACTACTCTTGCCGCATCCCTTACAATGAAATTGTTTTTGGAAGATTTTATTATCTCTAAATCTAATGAAAATTAATAAAATTAGTGTAATCAAAACACATTAAAATTAAATATTCTTCAACTTTCAAAATAACATAAATTGTTGAAAAATGAAATGTAATTGTGTTTTTCACGAAAAACTGTTAAGGACTTCAAGTAAACTACTACTTCCGGTTGACCAATTTTATCCAAAATCTAATCAGCTCTTCATTTAAATATAAGAAGCAAAAATTCACAAAATTGTATTTTTTGGTATTATAGTATTTGAGTTATGCGAGACGAAAAAATTGCCCCAGACTACACACACACACACACACACACACACACACACACACACACACACACACACACACACACATACATACATACATACATACAGACATACAGACATCATCGCGAAAATAGTAAAATCGTATTGTAGGGACCCTAAAACGTGCTTATTCATTGAAAACTCACTACCCAATTTTTTGACCAAAAACAATACCTCCCTTACCTTGAGGTAGGCGGGAGGTAAAAATATATGACTACAATTATTTACAATCTGTACTGTTTTAGATCCAGCAACACCTCTACTATGACGTCACAACATTTAAAAAAAATCATTGTGGCTTAATGAATAACAATTAAGACTTTCTGAAAGTGTAGATAGTCTTCAATATAGATAAAGTGTCATAAAAGGACCCCATTGCTTTCGAGCTCGAGTGAGAAAAAGAAGCGCTTTCCTCTCTAGTTTGACAAATAACTATTATTTGTAAAGATGTAAAACAGTATAGGCATTCCTCTTAAGTGTATCTCGCAGATACATACTAATTGTGAGATACACTTACCGAGATCCGTATAACCAAGTAATTCAATCAGTTTATTGTGAGAATAAAATTAGGTTCCACTTTACTGAGCAATATTTAAACAAGAAAAAGAAGTAACATCTATTTCATTTATTTGCAGAAGATTCAAAAAATCAAAGCAACAAAATATCCTTGTTAACATAGAGTACATTTAGAGTTTCGCAACATTGCTTCACTTTCCATCGTACAAAGTGAGTGAATCGCAGGCGACAGAAGTTACGAGCTGCTCCGTACTCCGCTCGCGACCGTGTATATGATATATTCGCGAGTTGTCTCGCACGGTGTAGCCGTGTTCACTTTAACAAGATGAACCTCTTCAATCCAGCCAGCGACTCCTGACGAACTACCGAATAAATTGGATCGTACAAGGGATAAATTAGTAATTTGTTACTCTTTCACATGCACACTTCACTTTATGGTTGAAACTTTGTAACCACATGTGCTGCTTGAGTCGAGGTCGCGATATACAAATGCTAATTTTACGAATTATTTTTAATACGCTTTGACACTTAAACGGTTTAATTTTCAGAAAATCGTTTGTAAAGTTTTGAACTACTACAAAAAGATATACAATCTATTATTAAATTCATACTGCATGAATAAATAATTATTTTGTTCGAAGAAAAAGATTCCATACAAAATGATTAGTAAGTACATTTGTTAGATTAATACAGAAAACTGAAGTAAATACATTTACTTAAAATAACAAGATGTAAGGTATACAGGGTGATATTTTTTAATTGAAAAAACTTGGCAATATATTTCACTCAATTTGATTTATACATACCACATAAGTTAATTGATATCAACATTGAAATTTAAAATAAATTATACTATATTTGTTTGTTCAATCCTGCTATTAAAACTTATTGTTTCTTACTTGGATACAAGTCATTCTTATGGCAACGGGTGGGTTCTTTCGTTCACTAGTTTCGCCCACTCACCTGGCATTACGTACCAAATTGATTGATTCGTAAAATTGAATATGTGGATCACAAAGATGGGGCGCGTCCTTACAATAGCAGGATTAAACAAAACGGTGAAGAAACGAATTCGCTCACTTATGTGTCTAACACATGCGTGTGCGAAATTCTTAGTTTCTTCACTCGTATTCTAATATACTCTTACAAATTTGAAAAGTACATCAAATTTTATTTTAAACATATAAAATAATCCATATTTTACATTATTATGGGGTAAATAGCTCTGTGGTAACTTATCGGACTGTGGATCGTTAGATCCTCAGTTCGAATCCCACTACTGACAGTTGCAAATTTAAATTTACCCCTATGGTTCCTCCTCCACTAACAACTTTGGGGGCTATGACTTGACGGCTGGTAACCGCATTTCATATGAAAAAATATATCAATTACTGAGATCTGCGTAAGCAGAGTGCCACGCCTGTAATGTGTATAATGATATATTTATTTTATTTTATTTATTAAAAAATAAAATTGCGAGCACATTAATTATACTTAATTGGACAAAGAAGAGTAAGCCATGACGCTTGCATGAAATAATAACATATTTAGTTTAAATGAAACAATGAAAACACAGTATTTGTCATTTGTCAACAATCGTCACTAATTGTTATCACCTTTTTTATCAGCAAGTTTCAGTGTACTTACCTGAATATAAAAATTAATGTATCTCTTTTAGTATAAAGTTGATATGCTAATGTGTTGTTTTAATAAATATTACCCATTGTTACAGAACATTATCAACAAGAATATCTACACAGTCTACATAGTTAATGTCGAGGCAGGCATGGTTTACTATTCTTTTTCCGATTAGAGATAATTAAAGTGCGCGCCATTTTATTTTTTAATATTGTAATATATGAATTATTTTACACGATTGTAAAGCAAATTTAAAGTACTTTTCAGTAAAAAATTATAGTATGTTTTATTTGAAAATTCAAAGTTGATATTAATTACTAGTAAAGCGGAAATGAAATTATGAATGTACATCCGCTATCAATTAGCTTGTATGTTGATAAATAAGAGAGATATTTGTTGGTTCCATTTAAAAATAGCACTCTACATAAATGCAATTTTGACTTGTCCACCTTACCAAACTTAGTTAAAGCATTATATTTCGAATTACGTTCGCTCTTTTAGTGAGTTATTTTCCCAACATTTAATTGAGTATTCGTGTTTAACAAAGTAAATAAAATTGCAGAAAACTTAAAAGCATAAATCACAATAATATCGATAGTGCACCGTAGAAATTAGAGCAGCATTTGTAAAATTATAAAGTAAATTGAACGTTCCCCGCCGTACAAAATAAATGGGCAACAAATAAAAGTGTTTTACTAGGGGGAGTGTGTATGTATGTAGGTGTGATTTAAGCCCGCGTCGCGCAGTGTTGCCAAAAGCCGCAATTCTCGTCCGGCGTCAGCTCCCGAATATTCGATTTTCATTGTAACGTATTGCTGCGCCATTTATCGACGGGGTTTAGAAGTTCCCGATGCGAAATAGGTTTTGAAGTCTACATTCTTGCTCATAGTTCATTGGCTGCGAGAAATTCGAAAGGAAAATACTGTCGTAACTTTGTTTGCCGGCAATCAACCTCGTTTTTTAGAATGCGTCGTTTCGAGTGTGCACCGATACGATGAATTATATTGCACGTGATTGAGAAGAATAC
Organism: Poecilus cupreus; assembly: GCA_963942605.1. Lineage (NCBI taxonomy): Eukaryota > Metazoa > Arthropoda > Insecta > Coleoptera > Carabidae > Poecilus > Poecilus cupreus. The sequence goes on from OZ012720.1 coordinate 33,003,842, forward strand.
TTGGCAGATATGGATATCAGTTACCGTATGCGTTTTTGGTATAGTACAATAACTAAATATAAATTAGACGGAGCATGACGGCTTTTGCTGTGAAGCAGGCACTTCCTGAAGTTGCGGGCACTACGCTTTTAAACAGGCATTGCCTAATGAAGTAGGCAACACACTTTGTGGTATGGCTGGACGAGTCTTTCTCCACCTCGGCTCTAATCTGCGGAGTGCCTGCTTCAAAATAATACCTACGTGTCAACGCTAGGCAGTCCAGTTTATATTACGTTATGGGTATAAAATACTTGGCAGATATGGATGTCAGTTACCGTATGCGTTTTTGGTATAGTACAACAGCTAAATATAAATTTGACGGAGCATGACGGTTTTTGCTGTGAAGCAGGCACTTCCTGAAGTTGCGAGCACTACGCTTTTAAACAGGCATTGCCTAATGAAGTAGGCAACACGCTTTGTGGTATGGCTGGACGAGTCGTTCTCCACCTCGGCTCTAATCTGCGGAGTGCTTGCTTCAAAATAATATCTACGTGTCAGCGCTATGCAGCATCTAGTTTATATTACGTTATTGGTATAGAATACTTGGCAGATATGGATGTCAGTTACCGTATGCGTTTTTGGTAAAGTACAATAACTAAATATAAATTAGACGGAACATGACGGCTTTTGTTTTGAAGCAGGCACTTCCTGAAGTGGAGTTATGGGAATTCAGTTTGGATGTGTTGCGGGTTACGGGAACTACGCTTTTAAACAAGCATTGCCTAATGAAGTAGGCAACACGCTTTTTAGTAAGGTTGGACGAGTCGTTCTCCACCTCGTCTTTAATCTGCGGAGTGCCTGCTTCAAAATTATATCTACGTGTCACCGCTATGCAGCGTCTAGTTTATATTACGTTATTGATATAGTACGATTTTTTGTTGCCTGACACTAACTTCTAACATAATTGTACAAGAAATAATATTCTATCTAGGTTAGTATTATGTTTGCAGCATCTTTAGCAGTTTATTGAAATAGAAATTGATTTGTTAGCTACACCTCCTAGACTAGCATTCTGGTTTGTCGAATGTACAAAATATAAATACCTACATAAGTTTTTTATTGTTTCGTTAAGAATATATTCATTATAATAAAAGATAAGGAAAAGAATCGCCTACACGGAAAATCGACTGTAATATTGTTCGCTATTAAAGGAGAAAGAAGATCTGCTTAATACTTAATGCGTATAAATGGGGGAAGTTAATACTGAAATGTACCGGTTTCAATATTAAAATTTTTATTTCGAAAAGCTCGCTTCCATTTCTTACAAGTACGGAAAATTAAGGATTAAAGATGAAATACTCTTTTTAAAAAAATATATTGAAGTCTGCAATAAAAATCTGGTGATCTCGCCTACACAACTTGATGTTGGAATAAATAGAAAAATGTTAAAAGTAAATATTGTTGATGATATTATTCTAAATTTATGTGATTAAACAAATAATCTGCATACAACAACGGAAATTTCAATTAATTTTTTTTTGCAGAAGAATATAATTGAAGTACGAGCACAAGCCGTTGGCGAGGGATACAATACGACGAGGGAAAAATACATTTCTCTCACCTGGTTTTTTTTTCAGTATTCCAATATTTATAGTGGTTACTATGCATTTTAATAATATAAAAAAATTACTAGAATTGTGATTTAGAATTAAATTTATGATAGTTACCTTTGATTTGTTCCCTTTTCACAATAAAGATTATTATTTGAGCACACATCATAGAAACCGAGTTTCTCTTTCGGACGTGATAAAAATACATTTTTAAATGTCTCGTCTCCTCATTTCATTTCACCTAAAATTGAAACGACCCGATTGTATGCAATTACAATAATAAAGCGACTGAAGTACAAAAGTATTTAATACTTTATCTCACACACGATCTTCATAAAAAATATTTTGGTGCAATATATACAAAAGAAAAATATGCACTTTTCCGTTTGGTGGTATATGCATGCAATACTGTTGTATTATGCAAACTAATGTGGAACGAAAATAAACGTAACTACATGAATTGTTTTAAAATCTCAAACAAAAACTGCTGTAAAATAATTTATTCTGTAGCCTGCAGTGTAAAACAATAACCTGGCGAATAGAACCATTTAATTTAATAGCAATAATAAGAACGTACGTGAAAAATAATAAAGTACAATTACACATTTAGCTGGGTGAGCATTACACTGCGGTTTGCACATTAAATACCTGCACGCTACCTAATAAAAGCTAATTATTTTCAGTTTGCGTTGAAAACTACAAGAATCTATTACATACGAATATACGTGGAAAATATAATCATGGTTCTTTTTACAATTTCTAAAACAATAGTAAATAAACGTCATTATGGAATTTACCCATTTTGAACGTAGCAATTTACTTTTGAAGATGTCAAAAGTGATATGCGGCTACCAGCCATATAATCACGTCGTAATCTTTCTTCTTCTATAAATAAGAAAGTAAAATTGAACATACGAGATCTGATAAAAAAATCGGAAAGTCGGTTGACAGCATTAGTTGTTGTGTTACTCCTCTTGAACTCAATTGTTTTGTAGATTATTGTGAAGTAACAGTTTGTAGTGTTAGGCGATTTCGTGATCTTTGATGGTCAAATGAATCAAATAGAAGAGCAACGCTTTTGTGTCAAGTTTTGTGTGAAGTTGGGTAAAAGTTTTACAGAAACTTTTCTGATGTTGCAAGAGACTTTTGGAAATGAATGTATTAGTAGATCACTGTGGTTCAAGAGGTTCAAAGAAGGCCGAACTTCGTCAGAAGACAATCATCGTTCAAGACGTACTTCAACTTAGATTGACGACTATCATATTAAATCATCGAGAAAAAATCCATAAAATTGACGAAATTAAAGATAAATCTCTACAGAGTTGAACATCATTCCAGAAGATGAGTTCTTAGTTCTTCACCAAGGTCCAATAACAATTTTTAATAAAAAAAAAGAACAGTTCTTAAACTTTGTTGAGTTTTTATTTTTACAATTTAGTGTTTTTGTGTTAGAGAGTTGGTAGCCCTGGTTTTGTAACAGAGAGTTTCAGTACGGTGTGAATGCTGAAATTTCTATGGATGAAACTTGAGGTGATAATTATAAGAAAAGTGTTTTTCTATAGCAAATAATAAAGAAACAGTTTAAAATCAATCTGAATTAGTATATCAAACTCAAATTGGTCCTTTGAGCCGGATAATCGCGAACATATATGTGAAAACAGAAAAGTCGTCAAGCGCAATTCAAGCGCGTTGGCAACCATTTTTGGCAGTGATCAAACTTTTTGTTCAGCTCTCATACATAACATCACACTATATCCCACACAGTGGAGTAGTACGAACCTTAAAACAAAATCAATTTTTTCCAAACATTCCACCACTTTCGCTTCGTCCATATTCATAATGCGATTCATACATAACCATCAATTGTTCATTGAAGATTGATAACTTAATATGTATAGCATAATAATTGTAGAAGCTTGGTAGTATTTGTATGTGAAATTAGCAACCTTATTGTACAGTATGTGTAAATAGCAACATTTGTCTACGTATAAGGAAAAGCACAATTTTCCTCTGTGAATATTCTTGTAATTTCCCTTCGATTTTCCCGTGATTCTTTGCTCGGCATTCAGGCTCAGTGTTAACTGACTGCGAGGCGTGTGTATGCCCTTAATTGCATAAAGATATATAGGAGTCGTATATCCGATATACTTACGCAGATCTGATAACCCGACTGCGGAAATTGAACCATTTCCTTGCAGTTTTCAACCCTTATATTTGTAACGATTTCACCCGCTCGGAATTGTAACTTATTTTGTATTATGAACATTAAAACTTTACACCTTGTGGCAACAATGCGCTGAGTGCTGCTCTGTGGATTGGAAGGAGGATTATTTCTTTGAGGTTAAATTCTTTACTTCAGTTTTATCTTTATCGTGTCTTTATCACCGCTTAATGTTGAAAGGGTTGTGTTACAAACATTTCAAATTCGTTCGATGGTTCTTTGTTTGGCGCCGACTCAAAATTAGTAACTTACTTTTAATTTTTTGTGGTTACCTATTTTTCTACACTTAGAAGTGCTTTTTTCAAATTTAAATGGAACCAACTTCTATGTATAAGCTATTCAATAAAAAACGATACATCTAAATCGAATAATCCAGGACAAAGTTAAGCGTGGTAGAACCGGTTAACTGGTAAAAATTAAGTAGTTGAACAATAAATCATCTCCTATTTTTTTATCTTTAGGGGTGCTAGTTTATTTTTAAATTTAAATGAGGCCAACTTAAAGGTATAACTTATATAATTAAAAAAAAAAACATTAAAATCGAACTTCTCTGTAGAAAGTTATGCATGGACATACATGAAATAGTTATTTACATAACAAATGCGGGAACGGTTGGTTCTCGGATGAGTGTTTGCGAGCGCTGCCATAGAACGAATCCGGGAACCGAGTTCACGCAAGAGGTTTGTACAATATTTTTTGTACGAAAAGTATAGAACTAATAACAATCCATACAAAGAAATGAAGTTCTTCAAGGAGATCTTTTGATATTTGTCAAAGTTGCACTATAAATATAAACACACAAATTAATTTGTCTAATATATTAGAAAACAATTAAAATATTTATAATATTTACCGTATTCACTTGTAAATTTATTATATTTCTTATTTCCGTAAAACATTCTTCTTACTCATTTAAACACAGTTCATACGATGTACTTCACGAAATATCACTAAAAATTGGCATATGCTTTTATTGTATTTCTATATAATATAAACCCTAAAAAACTCACTGGTGCAGAGCGGATCATCATATCTTTTAAATTTTTCGAGATATGGCGGTTTTTGGTGTTTTTCGATGTGCAACTTTGAGGAACTGCAACTCAAAAATTACGCAAGATATCGCAAAATACTCTTCAGTTTTGTGTTACTCGTGCATATTATAGCAAAATAGCAAATTTTTTTTAAAATGAAAATTTTTGAATTTTTTTTCAAAATTTCGATTAGCAATATCTCAAATAATAAGCGATATACGAACTTGCAGACTAAACTATTGGATTCAGCTCATCAAAATACATAAACCCTAAAAATTTCAGAATATTCGGATGATGGGTTGAAATTTTAGAGCAAAAAGTCTCAAAATGACCTTTTTCGGCCCAAACGTCAAGGGGTATCCTTTGACGTTTTTCGCCAAAAACGTGATTTTCACACTTTTTGCTCTAACTATATATCGCGTAGAGCAATTTTAATGAAATTTTACATACTTATGTATTTGGACAAGCTGAATCGAATGATCTAGTCTGTGAGTCTGTATCTTTTATATTTTTCGAGTTATCGCTTATCGAAATTTGTGGGAAAAAATCGAAAAATTTCAAAATTTGCTAATTTGTAATAAAATGCATGGAACGAACAGAACTGAGTCTATTTTTCAATATCTTTAATAGATTTTGAATTGCAGCCACTCAAAGTAGCATTTCGAAAAACATCGAAAATTGCCATATCTCCATAAATTTAAGAGATATGACGATGCGCTCTACAGCATTGAGTTTCTTAGGGTTTATATTATATAGAAATACAATAAAAGTATATGCCAATTTTTAGTGATATTTCGTGAAATCTGAAACTGCAACACTTTCTTAACATGTATTTGTTGTCAATGGTAAATGAACTTGTATTATATCCCCCTTTGGAAGAGTTTATTAATTTTTCGTGATAACCCAATAATCGGAAGTGGTAGTTTACATGAAGCCATATCAAGTTATTTTGAAATATCTGAGTAAATTTTGATTTAATGACAATTTTTGTTATGAAAATAATGTTTTCGTACCGCCGTCTGTCATTGATACAATTACATATCTCTAAATCGGTCGGAAATCATGTTTTTGTCGTACTAGTTCGACAAAAATTGCTAACTTTTTATAGTTATATGTTGGCATCACTTCACTAATTTTAGCTAACTTCTGACGCTAGAACTGTCAAAGTATTACATTGACATAAAAATATTATGGCAATATATCTACAATTGAGTATTTACAATACAAGAAAACAGAATATTTATGGATTTTAAACATATTTGTAAGTAATTATAATTGAATTTGCAGTGTAAAATCCAAATAAAAATATGTAGATATTTTTGGTTATGATACTGGAATATTAACATAATTGACATTCAAATATTGTGAAGTTAGCAACATAAAAAAATTCCCTGTCAGTAAGAAAATGAGTAATAAATTAAATTTATTTATTAAATTTACATAAATGTTGGCGCGAAAAATCTTGTGTATCCCTCGGTTGGAGACTATTTTGCGAGTGCTCGTATTTGTAGGACTCGCCTACGGCTCGTCCTATCAAAATAAACTCGCACTCTCAAAATAGCAGTTTCCAACCTTGTTATACAAATAACTATTCAAATATTATTATCTACAATTATTGTTTGAAATATTTTTATCTTATTGTCACCGTTTACGAATTACAACACGTTAAAGAAAAATTATATTTTGAGATTTTCGTTTAAATCTCCAAACCTATGCTTTTTGGTAGAAACAAAACAACGGTTGCAAAATGGAATAAAAAATATGTCATAATTGAAATCTTATTTTTTTCAACGGATGATAGTTTCTTGATAGTGGTAGTCAGTGTTTCTGATTTTTTCGTCGGTTTAAAATACCTACCACAACAAACTATAGTACTTCCACTGATACTAGTAGCTCAGTAAAGTTATCTCTACATTGTGCAGAAGAAATGAAGTATATTTGAGTATCGACACATTCAGTTCCCATAAATATTTCATTTAGAATTATTTACACATGAAATGATTTCTTAAAGTTGTATACAATAATGATTGTAAAGGATTATGTGTGCTTTTGAGATAAAAAACATGAAGACAGAAATACCATAAACTATCCAAAATCCTTCAGCTAATCATATCTACCATACGGCTACCCGATAATAGTACCAAAAAGCTAATGTCTGAGAGGTCTTATTAATAGCATATCATAGTCATGGCTCGCGCTGATCCGCCGCCGTATCTAACTGCTAAGGTATCGCGAGCGTTTGTGCGGGAATTCAACGAAGTTGTTAATGGCAGCCGTGGCTGAGGACGCCCCGCGACTCGCGAACCCACCCGAACCAGGGAAGATGACACGGTTATTGATTCACAGTCAAAGTTATAATTGAACGACTTAAGCAGTTCGGTATCGCGAAATGAACTAGCCAAATTCGGTAAGCAGCGCTAATTAATAGTCACGTGTTTAAAGTACATAACAAAGATAATTAGCAACGATCGAATTAGGAAAGTTGGTAGTTTGTATTTAATAATCAAGTCTTAATAAGCCGACGACGGTCCATGCTGAAATTGTTTCGTTGGGACCTTTATTCAGCTGCTGCTTTGTCACACGCTCTTCGTCGCTTCATGGTTGCGAATTAAAAGCTTTCAAGTTTATTGTTTCGCATATATTTTTGTAGTATTTCAAAGGGTATTAATAATTTGATGAAACAACCACTACGGTATTAGTTATAGATATAAGCAAATCACAAACTTTTGTTTTTTGTTTGCAAACATTTCGGCTGCACAACAACCATCTTCAGTGCAACAAAACATAAGTTCGTAATTTGCTTCTTTCTAGCAGTCGCACAACAGAAAACTGAAACTCTATTGTGCGTCTGCTATATGGATTTTACTAAATGTTATTGCTGATCATCATGTATTTTTGGATACTTATTATCAAGTTACATTTTGTAAGTTTTGTTGCTCTGATGATCGTTGTTGCGCAGCCGAAAGGTTTGCAAAATAAAAACGTAAGTCAGTAATTTGCTTCTTCCTACAGTTCGTGCAAAAGAAGCATGGTTCGAAGAAAAAGTAGCAGCGTGGAATGTGAGGAACGCAATAAAAGCAAAACGTAAATATGATTTGGGGTCATTTAATGAAATCATTAAAGATGAACAGAGTAGATTTTGCCCTTGTAGGTTATGCCCTAATTTGGGTTAAATAAATTATCCAATTTAATAGAAAAGAAGAAAAGTATCTATAGTCATAAACTTACGTATTTTCGTACTTATATCTGAATGGTTCGGTTAAATCGGCTTACCTAGAACAAATAAAATAAATACATATAAGTATACAATTTTAAACAAAATATTATTTGGATCTAAATCTAGTGTGATTTCAATATTATTTGAAAAATATACAATATACAAATGGCTATTCCATTGTATTTATTTACATAAAAATATAAGAGCACATGTGAAAGTCTCAGTTAAAAATTCTTCCAAATAAGCGAGATAGTAAGTTCTGAATTTTAAAAGATTGACTTCCAGGCGATCGTAAACGACCTCTATGACATAATGGAGCTATTGAAATGGAAGTCGTTTACGACCACCTGGCAGTCAACCTGTTAAAATACCTTGATGACGTAGATAATGTGGTATACCAGAAAAAAAAATCAAATGATGGTCCACTGTTTTTTGAAAACAATGTGGTGAAAATTACTAATATATTTAAATTGTAATATTATATTTCATGATTAGAGAAATAAAATAAATTAATGCATTTAAATTATATCACTTTTTCTTATTTTAAAAAACATTTTAGAAGAAGGCGTTAGTATCATACAGTTTTGCAGTGAGTGCTGGATATCTAACAGCAAACACGAAAAAACAAGAAAGTCACCCGCGCAGAATCAGACCAGATCCGACAAGCCCGAGTATGTATATTCTTAGTTAAAAGGCAGAATAGAAGCTAATACTTGAATCCCATTTGCTCAAACAGATGAGCACATGTCCTACGTCATCAAAAACAAAACATCCCGTATTTATTAAAGGGAGTAATTTCTAATTAAAATTATGGAATTTTCCGCATCCTTTAAACCTTATTTTTTATATTTTCAATAAAGGTTTACTAATTTTTTATTATGGTCGAATGGCCTATTGTCTACAACCATTATAAAACATTGCTTTTCCATATTCCACTTATTATAAAGTTGTTTAAGGTCTTTGAAAAAATTTCTATTTCACAACCATGTGAAAATCTCACACCTCATGTGTAATAGGTAACATTTTACACTTGCAATTCATCATATTATTGTATGTTTCAAAAAAATATGGTACAGGTGTACAATTTAAAACCACAATTATATATACCAAACATTAAGCCTCCCGCAGCAGTGTCCGTTTGCTGAACCACAGTCACCTGAGCGGAAAAACCTGTTACCGCTCGAGGCTCTAGTTCCGTTTGCAGCCGCGGTCGCGTCTGCGCTTAACGAGTGTTTAACCCAGCGTTGGCTGAAGTGCAGCGCGAATTCACACCCGTCTGACGAACATCGCAAAATTTACCACGAAATAATAATGAAAGTGCAGCTCGTTTAAAACTGGTAAACTTCCACGCTCTTTCAATTATCCTTTGAAAAGGGAAATTCAAACGTTCACGTTGGCAGCGCTGCGGTATTACGAGTGCGAGGCGTTTACGTGTGTGATTGTACGAACAACGCCGTGGATTTTCTCATCAGCTCTTTTATCTTGTGAATTTCTTTATTAAAACTCACTGGGGATGTGTACGACTAATTCACTGCACAGTTACCGTATTTTTAACCGGAAAATGAATTTGTTGCTTAATTATAAGGCGACATAATTTAATGAGGTGTTGTACATGTTTCAAAGATTTGGTTTGATGACTGGTGAACGCAGAGTGCACATTCAAACATGAGTAAATGGTTAAATTCAGTTTATTATGTTGTACATTTAACCACATTTAGGGCCGAAATTTTCATCTACGAATAAAGTACCGAATAAATTGTTCGGCAAATAAATGAAAAATGTCGCATCGAAATCATAGCTCAAATGATACTTATTGTTCTAGCTGTCATTTTTTGAAGCGTAATTTTTATTTATTCGATGGATAATTTAATCGGAAGTTTATTCGTACATGGAAATATCGGCCCTTAGATGATAATGATGATCTTACATCTCAATCACCATTCTGTCCTATCTTTACTATCATTTTCTTTTAGATTCACTTTTATCACGATCTATCATATTCCTTGTTCCCACTTTCTTCTTGGTCATTCTCTTTTCTGTCTATTTATAGGACGGTAATTCAAAACACTTTGTGGTCATCTTTCGTCGGTCATTCGTTTGACGTGCCCGCACCAAATAAGGTACCTGGTTTCTATGTAATCTATTACATTTTCAATATAGACTTATGGTTGAAAATGTTATGGGAAAACAACAAACTAATATGGATATATAATTATAGTATTACAAAACTTTGATTTCTTAATTATAAAAGTATGTAACAGCTAACAGAATACAGCGGTTAACGTGTCACAGTATAGCAGCAGAAAATAAACCGTTGAGCATGGTGTCATTGTTAAAGTAGTTGTAGTGAAATTTCATGTTACAATTATTTGGTACACAGATAGGTTCGTTACGGATTCGGAAAACCACCAACGGTAAGACTGTTCTACCTATTTGGTCAATATTCTTTTGTTTTTGAATTCTGGGAAGGGCCTACTGGCCTATAAAAGAAGGCACATATATATTTGCAAGTTAGACTCAAAGTTAGTGTTGGAAAGTTTATGAGTCTCTTGAGTTGCTTCTAAGATGTATTTGGCTACCAGGATACCAAGACATTAAGAAGAACTAAGAACACTCTGGCTCGAGAAGAATCTGATAGGACACAAACTTCAGTTCGGCACTCAATATACTGGATATTATAACTGGGCTTAACCCTCTATTGCATAAATTATTATTTTTTTAAAATAAAGGCTCAAAAAAATTTTTTTACAAAAGAAAATATTCATATAACTTAAAGTTTTATTTATAGTCGCTGTGTTTTTAAAAACTTTTATTTGTTACTAACAAAAGTACAATTTAAATTCAGATGTTTTCCGTTTAACAGTTCAACTAAGACTGAATACAATATAACATAAAATATTCTAAGACAACTACAATCTTATCTAATTATTCTAAAAGGGGTGTCATGTTGCACCGTGGGGCAGTGCTGACGGTGCGGTTCCCATCTTCTGGAGCGATGTAACTCCTCCCTCCTTAGAACAAAGCTCCCCCGGGAAGTTGAGATTCTTCTGGTTCGGCTTGGTGGTTCTGTTGATTTCGTTTAACCAATTTTGCAGTTAAACGTTTACATGAAACATAAATAATTGTTATAACTATTCCAAAGTATAATAATAATGTCCAAATATTAAGTGAATAGTATCTCGTTAAGTTATGTTTAATTATTGTAGGAGTGTGGATTGGAATATCTTCAAGTTTAATTTTCTTTAATTTAATAGTTATGTTTGATATTTTATTTTCACTAAGTTTGAAATTTAGTTTTGGTAATATTAAAGGTGTTCCGGATGTCTTCTCCAAATAATTTAATGTTTTTTGTTTAAATATAATCGCACACTTATTTCCCTTTATTAGGTATACACCCACTAATGTTTTAATGTTTGTGTTATCCGGGCACTGGACCGTGATTCTTTCTTCTTCTGGAAATATTCCCAAGTATTGGTTAATTTCGGGAATAATTTCGATGTGGTTTTTACTGATTTCTAATTTTGTGAAATGGCATTGGCTTGAGTTTCCCTTGAGCAGGATGTCTTCTTCACAGGACGGGTTGAAATGAGCGTGAAACTCATTTGGGCACTGGTATACTCTGCTTTTAGTACACATGCTACTTAGAGGCTTTATTTCATTATCTTTCGATTTTAAAAAGTAATTAACGTCAGGTATTACAGTAACGAATTCTGACTCATACCTAGTAGGTAATGGATGCAAATAATATAAATCAAAATCCTTTTCGAAATTTATTGGAATTGAAATAAAATAAATTATCTGTGCGTTTTCAATTTTACAATTTACTTTTAACAATGACTCATAATCCAACATATTTTCTAACTTTGGTTCAAAAGGTAATTGCCCTTGGTAGTAATGCGATATTCTATATAATTCTGATAACAGCTGTTCGGGATTTATGATAGAGGGGTGCAATGTCCTCATCTTACAAAATGTTATTGAGTTTTCAATATCTTGAACAATATTCAAGATTGTACTATAAAGTGTTATTAATTGATTATACAGGTCTTTTACGAAAAGAATTTCATTCAGATTAAGATTAAGGTTTAATAATTTATTCAAATGTTCAATTTTTTCTTTTAAAATAGATTCGTTATGCCGAATGTTTTGAATTGTTGTGTTAAAATTTCTTATTAATTTATTATTAACAGAATATGCCAGTTTTAATTGATTTTCAAGGTGATATTGGTTTTCTTCTAAATGTTTCAAAATTTGATTATATCTTTTGCCATCTTCTGCGTCCAAATTTCCTGTTATTTGTTTAAATATGGTCCCCAGGCCATCTATAAGGCCACGTTTACTTCTTGATTTTGAATAAAGTGTCATTCGATTTAGTTTTTCAACGATATTTCCACGAACATATTCCAAAATTTTATTATTATTTTCAAACTCAGTTAGTTGAGTGGTTTTATTAGCCACGTTTAGTTTTAGAAGATTATATTGTTTATTTAAGTTGTTGAATTCATTTAAGAGTGGGTTTAGGTCGTAATAGTGTACAAATGTGTGTTGAAGTTTTTCTAATTTTGCGGGTCCCAAGTTTATTGGCAGAATGCCTCTGTTCTCCGTTATGTTTATTATTTCGGATCCATAGCAGAACCCGAACAACCTGGAAGATTTTTAAATTTATTAGTAAATTTTTTAGGTTTTTTAATATTTGAGAGGTGTATATTTTCAGCTGTATTACCGTGTCTTACTTTTAATTTTGCGGTTTTTAATTTCGTATTTACGCTTTTAACTATTTCTGCTTTATATTTATTACGCGTCTTTTGTTGTTTTTGACGATTTTTTACATATACTCGTTCCGGGATTTCCGGTAATTCATCGCGGTCTTCGTTACGTTTATTTATAATTTTTTCTTTATGATGTTGTAATTTTTCATTTATTTTTTTATACAATAATTTCATTTTATCTTTATGATGAGATATATAATTATTAACTAATTGTTTATCAATTTCAATATTAAATGGGGAATTTATGTCTAGGTGACCAAGTGTTATTTCAAATGGTTTCAATTTAGTAACGGAATGTATTGTGTTATTGTAGGCTAAAAGCGCATAATTTACTTTTGTCTCTATAGCTTCTTTTTTGTATTCGTCTTGATTGTTAAACAGTCTTATATGTTCTATTAAAGTTGAATGGAATCTCTCAATAATGCCGTTAGATTCAGGATGTTGTGAACTAACGAAATGAATTTTTACTTTATGTAATTCTAATAATTCTCTAACTAGAGAGTTTTTAAATTCCAAGCCGTTATCTGAAATGATTGTGTCTGGTATACCGTGGTGAGTAAAGAATTTTATTAAATTATTTACAATTTCTATCCCTTGTGCTGAATTTAATCTGTATGCTTGAGCATACTTAGAGAATGAATCTACTACTGTAAGAAATTTTACTTTTTCTAATGCAATGCTATCTACATGAATAATTTCAAAGGGTTTCGTAGGTGTGGGAGTAATGTTAAATTTCAATTTTAACGGTTTTCTATCATATTTAGTTAACTGACAGATTTCACAGTTATTTATATAAGATTGAATGAGTGTTCTCTGTTTTGGCCAGTAATATTGTTGTTTGATTCGAGCTAATGTCTCATCAAGTCCGCGGTGGTTGGTTTTTCCTTCGTGATAGTTCTGAATTAGTTGAATCACTTCGTCTTCGTCGTATACGTCTGTTAACATTCTTGTACATTTTACAAGTTTTATACTAGAATTTTTGAAATATGTTTGAAGCACTCTACTGAATTTTTCATACAACTCATTTTTGAAATATAAATGATATTTAACTTTAGGTACAATAAATTCTTTAATAAATTTAATCATTTCTGACTCAGGGTTTGTTTTAGGAAATTGTACTAAGAATCTTTGTTTATTCTCATGAATTTTTAAAATTTTAGGATCACTGGGGCTATGTTCAACTTCTGATATTATAATTTGATTTTTTCCATAATTTACTGCACTTTCAATTATTGGTATACCAATAATTGGGTCTTCTAAATTTGAATGTATAGTATTGTCACTATCATCATCGTCGTCTTGAACTTGAGTTTTCTTGTCTACTTCTACTATTAGGGACTCTTTGTCGTTCGGTATATTATTTTTATCTTTTGCAAGTTGCTGATTAAAGTCATCCATATATTTAAAGAATGCGTCACAATCATTAGTTTCATTAGCATTAAGTTCATAATCTGGTATTTTATTATCAATTGGTTTTTTATAAACAGTGATCATTATATCAGTATTTTTAAAAATAAATTCTAACATTGATTTTACATTTGACCATTGTAATAAGTCTTTACCACATCCTAATTTTGGGATATTTAAATTTTTTATTTTATGTTTTTGACAAAATGTTTTTAAATTTAAAAGTGTATAAAACATATCCTGATTTGATGGCTTATTATAATGATTAATTTTTGATATTAAATAAATTATAAATCTAGTTTTACTTTTTAAGTAAACTAAATTATATAATTCAGGATTTTGAGCTTTTAATTTATGTAAATTTTGAAATTTTTCTCTAAATTGTTTAGCGATACCACGAAACATTTCCAAATCTTTACTAACACAATGAGCAAGACTCTCATCGTGAGGTGCGTTAAAAAGATCACCTTCTACTTCAAAGATTTTATAATCACTAGGTAAATTATTTTGTTTACTTTCTAAGTACATTTGGTACTGAGCAAGAGGTGATTCTATTTCTAAATTTTCAGGGGAATTTTGAATAAGTGTTTCGTTATTTTGTGGTATACGGCTCAAAGCGTCGGCATTTGTATTTAATTTACCTTTTTTATATACGATTTCATAATCGAATTCCTCCAATTTTAAACGCCATCTAATTAATTTTTGACTACACTGTTTCAATGAAAAAAGCCATTGTAGAGGTTTGTGGTCTGTAAAAATTTTAAATTTTCGTCCAAAAATATAGGGCCGGAAGTATTGTGTCGCCCAAACAATAGATAAAAGTTCTTTCTCTATTGTTGAGTAGTTCATTTCAGTTGTATTTAAAGTTCTACTTGCATATGCAATGGGAAGGTCATTACCTAGGCTGCCTTGCGATAACACGGCGCCAATCGCAACATTGCTTGCATCGCAGGTTAAGTTGAATTCTTTCGTGAAATCGGGGTATTGTAAGATTGGTTCATTTATTAAAAGATTTTTACAAGTTTCAAAACATTTAATATAATCGGGATCGTCAATGTTTATAGTAGCGTCCTTTTTTAAGCATTTAGTGAGAGGTTTAGTGATTCGAGCAAAGTCTTTTATGAATTTTCTGTAATAACCGAGGAGTCCTAAAAAGCCTTTTATTTGTTTCGGGGTTTTTGGAATCGGATAATTTTGAATAGCTACAATTTTATCAGGGTTTGGCTTTACGCCATTGGGGGTAACAATATGACCTAAATAAGCCACTTCTTTTTGTAAAAATTCTGATTTATCTAATTGTATTTTAAAATTTGATTTTCTCAATCGGTCAAAAACTAATTTTAAATTATTAATATGTTCCTGAAGGCTAGTGCTAAAAATAATAATATCATCTAGGTAAACCAAGCATTTGTTATTTGTTAAACCTCTTAGAATATTATCCATTACGCGCTGGAAAGTAGCGGGGGCATTTTTTAAGCCAAAGGGCATACGTAGAAATTCGTAGTGCCCATCTTCTGTATTGAATGCTGTTTTTTCTATATCTATTTCGTTCATTTCGATCTGGTGAAAGCCAGATGCTAAGTCCAGGGTGGTGAAATACTGACATCGTCCTAATTTATCTAATAAGTCAGTTATGTTCGGTATCGGGTATTTATCGTCAATTGTTTTATCATTCAACTTACGGTAATCTATGACTATACGCCACTTTCTTTTTCCAGAGGCGTCTAGTTTTTTAGGCACGATCCAAATCGGTGACGACCATGGTGAACATGATGGTCTAATGATATTTTGGTCAAGCATGTTTTGTATTTGAGATCGTACTTCCTCTTTGTGAATTTCCGGATATCTATATGATTTGGTGTAAATAGGAATTTCGTCTTTTGTTTTAATAGAATGTTTAATTTGATTCGTAAAACTCAACTGCTTATTTTCAAAATGAAAAATATCCGAATACTCGTGAATTAATTTAGTGATTATTAATTTTTCTTCATCATTCATATGATCAGTACGAATTTTTGATAAATCAAATTTTAAATTTTCTGTTTGTATAAAATTTAAATTCGGACTAGAGTACGTCTCGTAATTATCAATACTTTCAACGTTAATTGGTTTCAATAAGTTTAATTTGATTTGATCATTTGATAAATTTATTACTGTGCAAAAAGCATGATAATTTTGGGCTTTGGATACACATTCGGGTATTAAAATATTATTAGTTTTTATTTCGGGGATTAATATTGTGCCGTCTTTCTTATCTACTTGAACTCTGATTACCTTCTCAGTTCTCGGAACTAAGAAAACGTGTCTACTTTCATGTGAGATGTTGTTAACGTCTCCTTTATTTTCGGAATTATGATGATTAATTTTAATTTTCGAATTTAATGTAATTAATAAATTTTGATTCAAGTCTATAACTGTTTTTAATAATTTCAAATTATCTAGTCCTAATAAGATATCAAATTGATCGTGAAAATCGAAAAGGTGATATTTTAATTTTAGGTTCTTTTTCTTTAAATTAAATATTTTTGAAGCTGGAATAAAAGTACTATAATTTTCTGTGGATGTACCGTGAGCTGTCGAAATTTTGAAAGGATCATTAATTATCGAGTTTTTATAATATTTATATGCAATATTTGGTTTGATAAAGGATTTAGTACTTCCTGTATCTATGAGAACTTTTAATTTATTCTCGGGAAAAATAATGTACGGTAATTTACTTTGATTATTTGTTAAATTCATCAGTTCGATTCGTTGAACTGGTGCTGTTCTATTTCCGAGGCTACTACTCCTAAAAAATGGTTTTGTTCAAAATTTTGAAAATCGTAACTTGGATTTTCATCTGAATGTTCTATTATGGTGTTTTCGTTTTCGGGAATGCAATTTAATTCGCATTCAGCGTTAATTTCATTTTCATCTATATTATACATTTCTTCGTGTACAGTGTTTTGCGCGGGTCTAGCATATTGCTGAGACGGTCCTGGTCGTGGTTGGAAAGTGTTTCTTGTTGAAATACTCATGGGTGTTGGTTTATAATTATTCGTAACTCTTGTTTGTTGTGTAAATTGTCTTGGTTTTTGAAATGTATTTTGAGTGAATGGTTTTGGTGTTTGATATGTGTAATTATTTGTTTTTTGGGGTTGGGAGTAATGAGTTATTTTAGGTGGTAGTTTATTTTGTTGGAATCGCGAATTATTTATAGGTTGTTTAAAATTATTTTGAATCGGTTTAATATTTTTAGGTGACTCGAATTGAAAGTCGTTTGTAAGCATATTTAATGCGGAACTTAAGTTTTGAGGATTTTTGGCACGCATAAGCTGACCAATGGGTTCCTTCAACCCTTTGAGTAAAATTCTCAAAGCATATTCTCTAAAATATTCAGTTAAAACTGGTTTCTCATTATTATTTTTATGAGTAGCAATGTAAGATGTTATCATGTTTAATACTTTTGTAATTTTATTATAAAAGTCAAAAACGGTTTCGTTATGATTCTGTTTGAGTTCTGTTAACTCGATATTTAATGTGAATATATCACGTTTATCTGCATATGTGCTAATTAATGCATTTTTTAAATCATCCCATGTTCTAATGTCACAGGACGCAATATTAACGGCGGCTTCGCCTTTAATTTTTGAATAAATAGTACACATTAAATATTCATTTTGGAAGTCGTTTGGGTTGGCTAAATTGTAAAATGTATTAACTAATTTTTGGCAGACTTCTATGAATCTGGGCAATAATTCTCTTTCACCATGAAAGTCAGGAACCATGTCCAAATATTCTTTACGTAGTGGCACTACAGCCATTGTGTTTGTTTGGAGAGTTGCTGGTTTCAGAATTATTCTTTGATCAATGTGTAAATTTTGTATACGATCTTCTAGATCGGAGTCAGAATCGGACTGAGTGGAATTTTCTGTGTCTGAATTTAAGTTAAAAAGTGTTGAGCCTCTAAGCGACATGTACTTACAGCGAGAGAATCCAGTACATTGGTCCTTGGCTGTGTTGTACTCTTCCTGGGGTTGTCCTGGTGTCCTGGGCTCGGTCGCGCTGATGTCCTCTCAGCTCGTACGGTCAGGTAGGCAGGCACCGGCTGATGTTCGCTCAGCTGGCGGGTCAGGATGCAGTTGATATACTTTCAACTTTGTCAGAGACTTCAACTTTTCACTCGCGACTTTTGTCGATTGCCAAATAAATCGTTAGACGAAACAAAATTATATCCGTTAATTTTGTTTTGGCAATCCTACCGACTGCGCCACTTAAAGTTCTATTTATAGTCGCTGTGTTTTTAAAAACTTTTATTTGTTACTAACAAAAGTACAATTTAAATTCAGATGTTTTCCGTTTAACAGTTCAACTAAGACTGAATACAATATAACATAAAATATTCTAAGACAACTACAATCTTATCTAATTATTCTAAAAGGGGTGTCATGTTGCACCGTGGGGCAGTGCTGACGGTGCGGTTCCCATCTTCTGGAGCGATGTAACTTATATTTAAAATAAGTGTACATAAATTTGTTTCTTAAAATAATTTTTATTTAAGTTTTGTTCACTATTGGGAACATTATGAACAAATTCAACTTACAATAGAACTTTGGTCTATTGGGTCGTGTTTGCGTACTATACAAAATGTTTAATAAACAACCTCTTCTAGGCAATAACCAGACAAAAAAAAATTTGGTAATTTTGTAAAGGTGTATTTAGCTGTAATATATCAGCGGGTAATAAGCTGCTTCCTTCAAATTATACATTTTCTATCTCAGTTTCTGTAATTATCCTTTTCCACTTAAATTTTTTTTTTAAGTTGGTCAAGTAGGGAGGAGTGACCTAATTGGCAATTGACAAAGTGTATATAATGTTCCCAAATGGTTACAACATGATTGCCATGAAAGTAAACCGCATAAGAAAAGAAAAGAAGAATTTTAAATTTTATGTTCCTGTTCGGGAACAGTATGCAATAGAGGGTTAAGATAATCAAAGATCTTTATACCAGGACTTACACTAAAGAGGGCTATGGGCCTTTTACAACTCACTAGGAAGAAATTGTGGGATTTCATACAGAGCACTTCTTCCATAGACATCTGAAGACAATTGAAATCACTGATGATGGTTTGTTGAGAAGATACGACCACGACAAAGAAACGTTGGATTAGGTACAGTACGAGTGCGCGACGTTGCCTGCAACTGGAAGTAAACATTTAGAGGCATACTATATAGAGCCTCATGAATTCTAGTGTGTTTTGCAACCTTTGTAGAGGTATTTAGACCTGAGTATACATGCATTTGATTTTCTTCTTTTTTATTCTAAGCGGTCTTAACTGCTGAGGTTATACCTATGCAGTGTTCGCTGGTATGGGTTTTCGCAAAGCGGTCACCCATCCAACTACTAACCGCGGGCAGTGCTGCTTAACTTGCGTTAACGAGTGAACCGGCTTACTTGATTCGTTTTTCTATTTATATATTTCTTTACGTGCATTTCCATTACTTTCTGCCTGCACAATTTATGAAGAACATAAAGTAAATGTAAGTATTCACATGACTATTGCGCGCACAGTTTTGGCGTGGCGCAAGGAATGTGTCCAACGCCATCATAATTCGTCTTGGCCATAAAGAAGCAGCTCCCGACACAAATTGTAACAGATACCCAATGGCCGCTAGCGTAACATTTTTAATGCGGCGAAATCTGCGCTGATCCAGTTTTGCGGCAGGGATTGTGTTAGCCGATCATTCCCAACAATTACCGTGAAAATTGGGTGATCGCGGTAAAAAGCGCATTTGGCTGGAGTTCAACACCACCGGGAAAAAACACTGGGCAATTTCTGGCTTCGTACGATCCTTATAATTCTGCCCGCTAAAGACTATTGTTGTAATTAATATCTCCGCAGTTTTTCCACGAATGAATTTGCGTTTTATTCCGCTTTTTATTTACTTTAGTTCCAATAACTTTATCTGCGCACTTTACTTTATTTATATGAATGCTTTACATCGTTCGGAAGAACTCGAATAATTATTGTTGAGAACTTCTCAAATATTAAAGACAATTCAACACATATGTCAAAAATTGTCCAATGGATTTTGAGGATTTAAAATTTTTCACCAACTTAAAATAATTGTACTGACATTTTTCACTAGTGATCTCATCGACAATTTTTACTAGTGATCATATGGAAAATTTTAAACAATTGAATTACTACAGAGTTGCTGTGGTAGTTTCAATTTAACTGGACAATTTTTGGGGCTGCATCACTCATGGTTTTTACTAGAGAGCGGGTTAAATGCATGAAAAAAACTTAATTATATGCTCATATATATGCACTGATTTTTTTGGAAATATACACTATATTTGCACAAATATGACAATATATGCAGCAAAATATGAAAAAAATCTTAAATTATTAGATAAAAAGTATAAATAACTGCATTATGAATTTTATTGCTGAATGCAGTCTTGATACTGATTCACAATTACCTTACAAATATACTACCTACTAATGTACATACATATAAACTAAGTCTAGAAACTTGATATAAGATTATGACATATTTACATAATTACAATAACAAATTATTCCAAATAAAAAAAAAAGTGAAACATAAGTAAAAGATATATTGAGCTGATAATTATCGGTCTTATATTCGTGTACCCACTTTTACCAGCATTCGTGTATACAATGAGTACCTACCGTTACCGTTACAGGGATTTCCCTAGAAATATTAAATTTTATTGGTTTGTGTATTTGGTTATTGTATTGTTTAGTGTTTTTTCCGTTGCATTCTTCTATTTATAGCGGTCTCCTCCAATATTTGGGAATTATCAATGTGCATTACCAGAAATTTCAGATTGTTTATCACTAGACAAGGTCTTAAAAATATTGAAATATGCAATTTTATGCAACTTCTGTAAAAATATGCATAAGAATGCCCAAATATGCAATATATGCAATTAGTAATTAGCATTAGTTAACTCTAATCAATGTAATCCGTCCAGAAAATTGATTATATTTAAAGATATGCAAAAATTAAATATATTAAGCGTAATACCCATTCGTGATACAACAATAAAAATTGTTGATATAACTCGCAACACTAATGGTATTATATATGAATATTTTAATTTAATATAATGTCATACAGGGTTTAATAGAATTAGTGTATCCACCATTTGTAATCAAAATGGCGGTAATAAATTTAATAAACCTATGAAACCCACCACAATGCGTGTGTGCCTCACGCCTAATTTCACTTAAATAATGACATACGACAAACGAGATACAGTGAATCAGTTCCCAGTTGATTTAGTGGCGCACTTAATTATTTTTAAATTAATTGCTCCCCCGATTAATATGAATATATTTCAGCAATCAGCAGGCGCGGTTCACAACCAACTTAACATGATATTAATAATTCGACACGTTCAATAATGCGATGATAATGTTATTTATGATACATTGCAGCGGGTGTAAAATTAACGAGCGGCTATTGTTTGCAACAATGGCGGCTGGATGCGATACGACATCGCGGCGGCGGCGGCGGCGGTGTACTGGAGCGCGCTGTAATGCAATGTGTCCACCGGACGGTGTAAACATACGGATAGTGCTAGTGTTGCTATTTACATAACAGTTTTGTGGAGAGGAAGACGTGGCTAAAGGGACTGTTACACTGTCTGCTCAGATAAGAAACCCATCGTATCGTATTTTATTTAAACATAAATACAATGCTAGAAGAAATACCAATTTTAAACTTTCCATCCTCTTACTGTTTTATACACGTTATAAGGATAAGGACGTATAAGGATTGCTATTCTTTTACAGACAGATTTATAAAAGGGTTTAGGGTTAACTCCATTTTTTTCATCATCTGTAACTTTGTTTCTAAATTAATTATATTGTCAAAATGTGCCAAATTTTATGCTTACCAATCTTGATAAGTTCAAATAGTTATGTTCTAAGTATGGAAAATGAAGCTACGAGTAATAATAAAAAAGGAACTAACCCCTTTTATAAATCTGCCTGTTAGTCTATTTTAACTATTTTTACAATAACGTTGTTGTGTTCGAAACCCATGAATAAGTCAAAAGTTTCTTGATAACATGTAAAACTAATTATATTTTGCTGGAACTTAACTAAACATAAAACAATGATGTTAATATGTATGCTTCTTAACTGGGACTTGTATTAAAATAAAAACAATTTCTGGATTTCACTGAAAACTTAAAATATTTTATTCCAACCTCAATCGGTTTCTACCTCACATGGGTTTTCATCAGGAGGTGAATATGTCCCGGCCAAGAAGCATACATATTAACATCATTGTTTTAATAAAACAATAAATTCAAAATATTTGAAATATAGAACTAAAAAGAAGGTTTCAAATTAAAGATGTTACCAATAAAGAATATTTTTTGTAATTCTCTTATATTGATTTCCAATATCTGTTTATCTATTCATTTTACGCCAAAAGTGTAAGTAAAAACGTTGTTCAGAATTGTAGAATGCAACAAGACCCATTTAGTAAATATTAATATTTCACGATATATCAATTACTTTAAAATCAATATTTATTGGAATAATTGTAACACAGCCACAGGAAATTAAACAAAAACGATAAATATTTGATATTTTATAAAACAGTTTTAAGTTTATTTATTACAGTGTTTTATTACTTTCTATAGAATATGCGTTATTGTATGTATTTTTAAATTCTGAACAATCTTTGTACTTACACTTTTATTGCAAAATTAATATTAAAATATAGCATTGAAACCCCTATACTCCACAATTTTAATTCTACATTCGGTATATTTAATTAATTATGATAGTTGATATACTATGAGAACCAACAAATATCACAAACATCAATTACTTATTACATATTTAAATTCATCAGATTTCTCTAGCATAATATGTACTAATAATAATAAATGTTCTAAAATTATTTTATAAAAAAATACATCTACAAGGGGTAGATAATACATTTCTCTGTAACTTCTAATCGAAGCATTTTTAAATAAAATAGTTGCACAACATTGCACAGCACTAAAACGGAGTCGGAAATACTTCTTTTAAAATACCCAAAAACAGAGCTTTAGTACTAGCCTGTTACTAGCCTAGCACGCCAGAAGTCGTAGGTTCGAATCCTGCTGAAGAGCAAGGTCGTTTATTTTGTTCATATAATTTCACAATCATCCTCATTATGCGGCATATGACCAATATTAGTTATACCGCTTACCATCTTCATAAAATAGTTATTTATGTATCAAGGCACAATTTTTTATCACGAATATGGAATTTATTTGCCGAGGAAAATAAACCATGTGAGTGATAAAAAGGAACTTCAGTGCCGAGGTACATATTAAATTTTATTTGAAATTTAAAATTAGAAAAAAAAACTGTAAAAATATTATTATATAGGTTAAGTTTATACATCTGTCAGTTGTCAATTGAAACTAACATCCAGTGTTGCCAACCTCAAACAGTGATGTTATCGTAAATAACACACAAAATTATGTGTTTCGTTCTCAATTTCATCATCGGAATTAATTAGTTAATTCTTCTTGCACATTTTGTTTCATGTTACGTATAAATTTACTATAGTACGTCAATATATCTGCCAAAATATTCTACTTCTACAATAATTATTTAACGGTTGCCAACACTAGGTTGCTCAAAATCGTCGTATAATGGGTTACTACAGTGACGATTTCTGCGCTTTAATGACGTTTTCTGAGTACTTTAGTGCCGAATTCAAATAAAAAGTAGTACATATGTTTTTACTTTCTTCTACAAAGTATGATATGTTTATTTCAAAGCCAAACTAAAATTGCAGTTCGGTAAGAGTGGTATAACAATAAACCACATCATTTCCACCCTTTAGCACCAAGTAACCGACCATGTAAAGGCGCCTTAACAATTCGGCGGCGGGAAGTGGGTAAACATTAGCTACCAAATGTGGTGCAGTTGTCGGCACCTGGCGTCACTAAACACCGCCCCCACTGACCCGCAGCACGTGCGCCGCTGCTGCCGCCCCCGCTCCCGCAGGACGCACGCCACTGCGGACACCTGCCTAGATTAAACATATAAATCTCGCGTTATTAAAACTCTATTACTCAACGCGTCGAGTGGCCTGTACTTCAACAGCGCGCGGGTGTGCTAGTAAGGGATGAAATTATGTCAGTGGTTTGGTCCGTATAAATCGGAAGAAGGTATTAGAGGTGTCACTAAGATTTTTAATAATGCTGGCTTTACAACGGTGAAGAGAACATTTTTTCGAATAAATTTTTGCTTGTGGATATTATGTATTTTGATAATTTATCCAAATTTAATATTGCCCTGCAATGGACTTGATATTTGGTGTATTACTACCTAGATATACTGTATCATCATCAATAATGTAAAAGTCCTAGAAAGTCTAGGTTATCAGTCAATTCATCCTGGTGCATTCAAAATTATAAAGGTTACTAGAGTAACCAAAGCAGCATCATAGAGGTTTTTTGTACGACCAGTACATTTAGGTGAATAAGCCTGTAACACCCGAATACACTGATTTCTATCGCAACTGAAATGGACCCGTATCCATCTGGTGGTATAAATATAAACTTCTATGTGGAGTAATGGTGTGTATGACGCGTTTGACGCAATGTTAATAAAAGTGATCTTTGTGTAGTTGTTAAGTGCAATATAATTCCATTTTATTTATTTTCTCATTTATTTGTTCTTCACCTATCATATTAAATTTGATTCGTTTTATAATGAGTTCCACAATTAAGAAAAAATTCACACAAAACCTGCTCTGTTCATACATGGCTGACTTTTTCGTGCTATCAAGAATATGTGATTTATTTTCCAATTATTTCCAAGAAAGGGTGCAAGTAAAGTGTAAATATTAATCAAATATGGAGAACTTGATTTGACCGAATATATGAGAATTTTATATTACTAGGTTTTTTATAATAGCTTGTGCGATATCTAATCTAACCTTACGTCACCAATTTTCAGTGAGGATAAATTTTTGAAATAAGTTATAAGCAGTGAAATTGAATATCTTTAATACAAAAATTTATTTTTTAATGTATTGTTCTAGTTCGTTATATACAACGCAATTTTAATAATAAAGTGACTCGTTTGAAGGTAATTATGACATACTATACAATATATACAAGTATTTTATATAAAAAAGTTTTGAAAGAGTGATGAACGAGTCCCCACCGCTAACCTTGTCAATACTTAAAAATAAAAACAAAAAGGGTGGTATAACTGTACTCGGCGTTATAGAATATGCAACAATACTCCACTATACAGAACATTACACGTCAAAACATCGTCTATTCAAAATGAATTAAATTTTTTGATTCACTTTCCTATGTTGCATATGTTATCTACAACTCCGATTACTCCTTTTAGTAGCGATTTTATAGGTACAGTGCTGCCGCGATCGGTGATTTCAGTTGCGAATATAAGACTAGATTGGGCTTAAGTCGCAACGGTGCGTTCCCAATTGAACGCCGCCATGAGGATCAAAATTGATGTTTAGTGACACTTAAAAATTTAAAGATGATAGGTATGACATGAAGAGAGGTGGTGGCGAGTGCGGTATAGAGAGAGTGAAGGCAGAGCATTAATCAGAGAATGAGTAGGCCATCCTAAGTGAACAGGCAGCGCTTCTATAGGGCATTTTACAATGTGTGCACATTACTGAACTTGATCTAGACAACTAAAAATATCGAAAGCTGAATGATAAAGCAGATGAAATAAGAACAGTTGGAATACGGGTGAATGCACATCAGTCAGTGAGACGCTCGAATTTTGACAAATAGCCTGGCGCCGTGGGCGTCCTGAAGGCGTCGGCGTCGGTGCGTGCAGTGCGTGCCGGGCCCGCGTCACGTCCCGGGGAAATATCTGTTTTTCCGCAGTCCAGCATCGCCGTCGCCAAATCCAAATAAAGCCGCCATTATAGCGCATTCGTATATGGGGGGTGTCGAGCCAATTCGGCCTTTACGGCGGCGGGGTCAACATTTCAACATTGTCAAAGTTTGAATTGTATGAGACGGCGCGACCAAACGAGCTACGTAACAAATAAGAATAGTTTATTTCCTCTTATCCCGGGGTCGGTAGTTTCCACGCCTCCGCGATCTGACTTCGAAACGAATTGAAACACACACGGCGGTACGCACGTGGTGCGCGCCACCAGAAACAAGAGCCCCGGGAGAATGGAACACGGTACGTGTGCGGAATGCCGCGCGGCGCTGCCTCACAATGAGCTCTGATCCGATCCGCGCCGACGTGCGTCTAATGTCACCGGGATGTCGCGATTCGCACCCGACAGCATCATGTGACACACAATCACAATGCACAACTAATTATTACTCTTCATTTGTAACAGTAACAGTTATTAATTTGTTTCAATAATTCGAAACGTACATAAAAATAAATATATTTACAGAATTTCAAGTGATATGCGATATATTAAATAAATAAGGCAGAAATTTTTTTATAGATCAAAATGTATGCGTTGCTATGAAAGTGAACCTTGTTGATTTTAAAAAGAATAACTGTATATTTTCACAAATTCGCGCCCATCTTGTTATTTTTGACAGATCTGTTTGAAAAATTAAGTATAAATTACATTAATTCTACACAAGTTGAAGTAGTTTTGCAAATTTAGAATAAATGTGCAAACATGTTTTCTATTTCTAAATATTTTAAAAGTCAATTTAAAAAATTAAATTTGTAACTGTCACTTTTCACAAATTAGTATGAAACTTGTCATTTTGAAGAAATCAGTTTTAAATTTTAAATATAAATTACTTTTATTGTAGTCAAGTTAAACAAGTTTGGTAAATTTATTTATCCAACACCTCTCAATAAATGCTCTATAACTATGGCGATTTTAAACAAGCAAAGTAACAGATTATCCACTAGTGGGTATAATTTTGAGGAAAGCCACTAGTGGGTATTTTTTTATTTATAACAATAATAATAACACACAGCACCTTGGTAACTACTTTGATTGACATTTTAATTTTAAAATTTAAAGCATATGTCACTGTCAAAAAATATTTTTTTAATAAATTTTTCATTTATCAAGAGGTGTTGGATAAAACATTATACTTCACACGTGGGCAAAGTGGAATTACCCACTCGATAAAATTATCACACTCAGCCTTCGGCTTCGTGTGCTAAAATATCTCTCGTGAGTAATTCCTTACTTTGCCCACTTGTAAAGTAAATAACTATTATCCAACACCTCTCAATAAATGCTCTATAACTATGGCGATTTTAAACAAGCAAAGTAAAAGATTATCCACTAGTGGGTATAATTTTGAGGAAAGCCACTAGTGAGTATTTTTTTATTTATAACAATAATAATAACACACAACACCTTGGTAACCACTTCGATTGACATTTTAATTTAAAAATTTAAAGCATATGTCACTGTCAAATAATATTTCTGTAATAAATTTTTCATTTATTAAGAGGTGTTGGATAAAATATTATATTTCACACGTGGGCAAAGTGGAATTACACACTCGATAAAATTATCTCACTCAGCCTTCGGCTTCGTGAGCTAAAATGTAAATGGTTTCTGTT
Organism: Poecilus cupreus; assembly: GCA_963942605.1. Taxonomy (NCBI): domain Eukaryota; kingdom Metazoa; phylum Arthropoda; class Insecta; order Coleoptera; family Carabidae; genus Poecilus; species Poecilus cupreus. Next base: position 33,031,659 of record OZ012720.1, read on the forward strand.
ACCATCTCGTTTCAAATATTTAGAATTATTTCAATCTTTTCGTGTTTAATATCAAATTAAACGTTTCATAGTAGAGATTTGAACTCAAGTATCAGAAAGTTATTTTGAACAATCATCATTTGTTTTTTATAAATATTATTTAAATCCTACCGTGTTTGGCATTAAACTAAAGGTCGCACGAAGGAAATTTAAACTCAAATGTCAAAAATTTATTTTGGGCGATTGTCAATTGTTTTTTTATAAATGTTATATCAATCCCAACCCTGATTGATTTCAAGTTAAAAGTCACACGAAGGAGATTTTAACTCGTGTTAAAAAGTTGTTTTGAACGACTGTCAATTGTTTTTAATAAAGGTTGTTTAAATCCTACCCTGTTTGGTATCAAATTAAAGGTTTTTGGTATTAAATTAAAGGTCTTACGGTAGAGATTAGCAGTCAAGTGTCAAAAAGTTGTTCTAAACGATTTCCAATTGTTCTTTATAATTGTTATTTAAATCGTAACATGTTTGATATCAAGTAAAAAGTTTTGCGGAAAAGATTTAAACTTAAGTGTCAAAAAGTACAAACATGGAAAGCGAGGGTGGTAAAAATATTCCATTACAGTCTGTATACAGAATAATTCAATATAAGTACTTCATAATTAACTCTGTCCTTCTCGCCGCTAAGTTTATTAATTAATATGTATTGTTAACAAATATTCCAGCATTTCCATCCTCCAAAAACACAAATTCTAATCCGTCAAAAGACAAGCCACAATCTCCAACAGGGAAAGTTTCCCAGAAATCCGAATCCATATTTTGTTCATCTAGTTTGAAAACACGCCTCCGGTCATTCAACACGCATCACGATCACGCACTCGCCTAATTAATCAGCGTGATTATCATCAGACAAACAAGCACTGTACACAACACTATCACACTTCCGTGCATAGAGACATCGACGCTGCTACTAAAGGAGCCACTAACCACACTAGAGACAGGAAATAGTATATTGTGCAACAACTGCAGAATGTTCTGCACGAATTGCACACTATACTTTTTCTACAATCACACTTTTGTCATGATTTAATAATAATAATTCTTACTCTTCAGAAACAAGAAATGACATCTCAAACTTAAACTATTTGACGTTTAGATTACACATGAAGGTGGCGCAAGCGCAAATGTGCGCAGTGCTACCAACTATAAATCTATAGATTGTAATATAAAAACTAAAGACATATTTTATTAAAAAATTGATATAGTATTTTATTTATAATCTCAATATTGAATACGAAAATTTATATAAACTCTAAAATAATTATTATAATTTTATGATATATAAATATAATTATACTTAACATATTAATATCATAAAGTATTAAATTATTAGTAAGTTGGTCACACTTGCTTGTGGAATAATTGCCTACGCTATATATAATTTTCAAGCTTAGTTTACTGTGGAGAAAGTGTAGAAAAAATACAATTCAAATGTCATACATCTGCTGATGAGATGTTAGATGTTAGAATAAGACTTGTCCTCGTGGAATGTGTTAGCTGCACTTTCGCCGCGACGTCCGCATGCCGACCGTCGTCGGTTCCGCGGCGTCGCCGCAGCGGCGGTAATGAAACCGTCGCTGGAACAAAACAATTAAGCTAATTGGCGTCGCGTGAGTAACGCGAACAAACTAATGCCGGAATATAATACGATAGGAATCTTTATTTCACTGGAAATTTGGAAAAATTTGTGTCGGTCCTGTAATGGAATACTAGTGGGAGCTTTCTAATGAAGTCATTATGATTATAACAATATTAATTAGGTTGAAACTGAAAATGAACAAGCATCTAGGATACTTTTCAAACTGGAACCACTATGAAAACGCTTTGAACGTCGGTTCATCTGATATTCTTATGCAACACAACTCATAGGCAACTACTTGAAGACAACTTCGTCAAAGAAACAGGACTCTCTCAGGGCACTTCTTAAGTAATAATGTGTTCCTTTTTCTTTTATCGCAAAGCATTGACATTCATTGACCGAATGTTTCAGTTATATTAGCGATGTAGCTGATGGTCAGTCAAACTCCGAATCTCTCAGACCTATCTGCTCCCGTTTAGTAGAGCTACGAATTTTAATCATTTTTATAATTCGAAATGTATCGTGCGGAACGCGAATCCCGACCATCAGATAACTTGAACGCTTTTAGCCCCAAGACCACCTATTGCCTAATAATTATAATAATAACTGTAATATAATAAACGTATAACAGTGCAGAGCCCAACGCCAATACTCAGCGAAGAAAGTGTGGTACATCAGTCAGAGTCTGTAGTCTGCATATATGATTCAACCAAAGTTTTGCTCTTATCCATAGTTTAAACAGTTGTGACAAATAGACCCCGCTCATTTTTTATAGGAAGTGCCTCCAGTGAAATAAGCTGTAAATTATATACAGTAGAGCGCCAACAATCCGGATTAATTGGGAACGGACGAAAACCGGATTTTCGAAATGAACCAATAGTAGTACATTATGATACAAGTGTATAAGTAAGCTTTAAGCACGTACGATGAGTTTAAGAGCACGACGCGAAGCGGAGTTCTTTTAACGTCGCTAGTGCTTTAAAAGCACTTATACACGTGTGTCATACGCTATATTTATTATACCTGCATCGTACTCTGAAAAAAACTGGAAAGCAACATTTTGATTTTGATTCATTTCATAATTTTGCGCGTGTGACGTTTTACGTATATCGTTTACATGGAGACTGGTTAGCATTTATTGTTTATGTTTACAGTTTTGACAGATATTAATAGTAAATATTTTTGTTGTTGCTTAGTAACCTTTAAAGCACGGCGTGTTTTAATCTTGCATTTATGTACGCTGTAGCGTGTTTTAAACACGGATTATGATGCAGGTATTATAAAAATCCTTTTCGGGATCTTGACGCCAATATAGCTAATATCCTTGTAATGGACCGGGAGAGTTCTCTAGAAGTTTTTGGGTGTCTCTTTGGCCCTAAATCAATCCAGGAACCTTTTCGGTTGCTAATTTAGATAGAACAAACAATCACAACTAATGACAGTTCACAATTTTCAAAACGTTTTGAAACTTTATAAAATGGTAATCAAAACATACATTCGTAAAGCCTTCAAGTAATAACTGGTTGTCAATGGTGAGTTATTAGATCAAGAAAACAAAACTACAAAAACAAAAAAACTAGTTTTGTTTTCATTTGTTTTGGAAAGAAAACAAATCTAGTAAATACAGAATCCTAAATGTATATATGCAAAAAGCGGTATTTTAACTACCAATATCTGGAATACTATGCATTTTGACTTCGGTGCCCATGAGAAATCTTTATCAAGAGGTGGAGAGGATCAACATATATAATTTCAAGCCAATTTTACCGAGTACCATTTCCCATTCGATTGTAAGAAGCTATGAATTGAGTGGCTAGTACATTTTACTAGTAAACGTGGCAATAAAATCCTCAGATCAAAACCCAACCTATAACCTCTTTAATCTAACCCTCAATCTCTGCAATTCCACCTCCATCTCGTTGCAGTCCTCCGAAACACTTAACCTAAAACACCTCATCTTCGACATGACATTCCCTCAAACCGCGAATTTCCCGCCTCATCATCCGTATTACAGTGCGCGAGACGACCAGAACAATTAGTGCACACCAGCTCCGCTTCAACAGTCACACAACTCTGAATATGTAGTTTATCTTGAGTTCTCAACATCACACATGCACCATACGTTCCCTGTCACACTGTCACCCCACTCCCCCCACCCCCCGAGCCACGGAACAAATGTGAACTATTGTTTACAAAGTTGCGCGTCGAGCTTGCTAGATCATTTAGCAAAAACTAACGCGGTATAGTAACTTGATGATGACTAGTTTGTCGTGATAAATTGACAATCGTTTTGTTTTTGGCGTTGCGGCATTATGCAAAAATGGAGTTCGTTTAACTGTCAGCTTTTACTACCCCTCTGGTTCCGCCTAGACTGTGTAGTGTAGTGGTCTTTATTTATATCAGTATATGTCATTGCCAGAAAATTTATATTTTGTATAGATCAATTGTATCCCCTTGAAAAGTGCTGATTAGTTTTTGGTGATAATCCAATAACCGGAAGTGGTAGTTTACTTGAAGCCCTATCAAGTTATTGTAAAATATCTCAGTAAATTATGATTTAATAACAATTTTTCTTATAAGAATAATGTTTGAATAGTATTATCTACAATTTTTGTTTGAAATAATTTTTACTTAATGTCACCATTTACGAATTAAGCACTAGGCAGAAAAAAAATATATTTTCATATTACCGTTTAAATCTGCTAATTTATGCTTTAAAAATCAAACAAAACATAACAGTGGTGATTTGTGTTCCTGCATTATTTGATAAGAAATCTTTGACAGGAAGTATTGTGGTGCCCACAGCAGATTTTTTTTATTACTATAAGTTATAAAAGCTCTTTCAACATATTGAAACACAAAGAAACCAATAAATAAAAATAATAAATCCTATAAATTGAAAGCACAATAATTAAAATAAATTTCTTATTTGCTTAAACTTGGGAATATTTCAAAGTATACTGATAAAAATACTCCTGGTATTTATCTAATTAACTTAATAATTTGGAGAACTAACGTTCCAAGTGTGAGTAATCCAATTTTTACGCTGAGGTGATAAGACTAAGGAGATTTACTTAATTTCAATTTAATTGAAAATAATGCGTTATCTGTTTTGTAATTTCCTCGCTTATTGATATAGCAGAGAAACAAATAACAAAGGAACAATTTTGTGCTATAAATATGTAAATAAGAAAGCAATATAATTTTAAGCTGTTTTATACATTTTCCGTTAATCAATACCCTACATAGTAACATATAATGCATACAAATATCAATTAAATTATCAAGAACATAGACCGCTAATATTAATGGATAAACAATATTATTAATTTATACTCGTATTTTTAAAATTTTCTATCATTAATAATAATAACGGTAATGAATGATTTTAATTTCTCTTAAAATACGCATTTAAAATTAAGAATTATAAAATTTTATTTAAATATACAAAATTAATTCGCAGATTATAATACTTTTTATTTGAAATATTATTGCTAACATTTTTTTGTACTATGTGTAAAAATCACATAAATATGAATTATTTTTTTATTGGGTTTAAGAAATGCATTCCTTAGAGCGCACCAATTCAAGAAAAATGTAAGATATCGAAGAAATGTCTTCAATTCTGTTTTTCGTACATTATATAAATTATAAATTTTAAGTGATACAAATGTATTCGTATTTTATTTTAATACATGTTTCATATTTATAGAATAGATGTTTCAGTATCTTTTTGTTCTCATAGCAACTTTATTTGTGAAACATGTAGGTAAAAGAAACAAGAAATTCATACAATTATTTAAAACTATATTTAATTTTTAATTTTTTTCACTCCTATATATTTTTAATATACAGCCAACAGTAATGCAATAGCTGCATTATCAGCCATCCCTAAAGTGCATTTTTTAATTAACAAAATGATCTCTGCATTGTATTACAAATCCCAGTACATATAACCCAAACAACACGAAATATGTCAACATAACCTCACCAATAAACAAAGTGCGCTAATTAAAAAAACACATTTTATTAATATTCTTCTGTCAAACATCAAAATATAAAGCCAGCAGCTGTCGATTCATCCCACTATAAAACACGTCAATATTATTAATACAGTCGTTCCGATGCATTAAGTCACTTTAAATGCAACACATCCCCCCAATAGGGGTGGAGGGTTGGTGTTCATTTAGCTACTTTCCAATTTGTCCAACCCCATTTCAAACACTTTTCATCCATTCTAATAATTTTTTATATTTTTTTCTCACAGACTCATTGATTTCATTCCCTAGTTTTTGGAGTTCCCCAAGGTTCGGTACTTGGACAATTCGTATTTCTAATATTATTACTGACTTTGATGTTGATCAGCGGGATACAAATATGAGAATTTAAGGAACGATAATAAGACCAAAAACAATATATGCTACTGAGACTATGACAGTGGTAAAAAAAGTATGAAGAAGATATAAGAATAATGGAATAAAAAATAATTAGAACAATATTAGGACCAATAAATCAGTCACATTGCGAAAACATATATGCAGATAAAATCAGATGTGCCCAGCACATAACCTCCCGTCCAATACTACTCTTAAAAGGTACAAAATAGTATTTGAATATACAGAAACTTACCTTCTTATTTGTTTCTTTTCTATTTATATTTGAGAATTTTAATTTTCTTTCGTATATTTATTTAATTCTTTGACATATATTTCACTAAGGAAACAGCTTCACAATCACAATGACATGTGCCACATTTCGTAAAAAATTTAAAATTATTAAATGTTTCCATAGTGTACTAGGAATGCAAGATTTGTGATATCTAATTTCTTTATATTTTATTATTTCTAAATCTAATGAAAATTAATAAAATTACTGTAATCAAAACACATGTAAAATTAAATATTCTTCAACTTTCAAGATAACATAAATTGTTGAAAAAGGAAATTTAACCGTGTTTTTCACGAAAACCTGTTAAGGGCTTCAAGTAAGCTGCTACTTCCGGTTGACCAATTTTATCCAAAACCTAATCAGCTCTTCATTTAAATATAAGAAGCAAAAATTCCCAAAATTGTCATCAACCTGGGTAAAGTACATAAAACCAAAGATAGAAAAACTTGGAGAAACCTAACTAGAAAGATTTAAAGAAAAAGAAACGGAGATTAATACACTTTAACAAAAAGATCTAGAGAGTTTCTTAAGAAGCGATGTTACATTATAGTGGTGTTAATTCGCTATATATGCATTTATGTGTGAGGGTCATCCAGAAAATGAAGATAATTTTATTTTCAAAGTTACACTACATTACTATACCTATTAGAAGAAGAAACAAAACGGTACAAAATGAAGACAAAAGCAAGTAAGAGAGCAATGAACTATGAAATGAATCTAAGAAGAACACCATGGAAAAGACTCGCATATGATTGTTGGGTGAAAATATCAAGAAAAGAAGAAAGAATGCAGAAAAAGAACAATTGGGAAGTAAATAAGGCAAAATTTCTATGAAAGCACTCAACGACCGATATAGAAAGACAAAAAAGTCAAGGTCAGAATATGGTAAACGAAATTATGCGGGGAGATCCCACTGCCGACAAATTTAAATTTACCCCTGTGGTTCCCCCTCCACTAACAACTTTGGGGGCTATGACTTGACGCCTGGTAACCGCATTTCATACGCAAAAATATATCACCTACCGAGATCTGCGTAAGCAGAGTGCCACACCCTTAATGGGTAAAAGGCGTGATGATATATTTATTATTTATTTTATTTAGATCTAGATACAAACTCAGTTAAGAAGAGAAAAGATACATAAATCAACTTATAATCTCGGATATAAATTCCTATTGATTACAAACAGAAAACCAAATAAAAATTTAAAAGTTATAGCAAGTTATATGGTAGGCAATGAAGAAAATAGAAATAATTACTGGACAAGAGATGATAACAGACAATACAGAATATTTGGGAGAGATTTTGAGACAAAAATTCCTTGAGCTTTGAAGACAAGTGAAAATCGCTTGTTGCCAGGCCAGTGGGAAATTTTAGACATTCTTAACTTTAGGAAATTTTAGGTGGAAAACAATTCGCAAACGATGAAGAGATAGTGAAATCCTGGCTCAGATATTTGGCGGTAGAAAAGTATAACATCGGTATTGAAATACTAATAGCACGTAATAATAAATGCTTTGACAGCGGTGGCGATTACACTGAAAAATACAGTAATATACTCTATCTTTGTAAATCAAGTTTTGTGTTTACATCTTTCGTTTTTATTCAGTTATGTCAAATAGTACTTTACTTTCTGGACGACACAGGTACGAATAATTATTTCAGCAATATTTTACTAAAATTTCAGGGGTAATTCGGGAGTGTCCGAAGCGGGAACATGATACCGTGCACGTTCATATCACATGTAGTAATGAACGTGTCGATCAAAAATGATGGAAGCGGCGGGCATTGTCCGGCCGCTGTAAATCACGGCGGCTGTCAGATGGACGTGGTTTTTAGCAGTTTTGAGCGTTCCCCAACGGAGATGAAATTATTTTTAAGTGAAGAGCAGTTGCCGTGTGTTACGTGTGTTTGTTTGTAATTGTGTGGTTTGGTTTGTTTTGGCTGGGAGAGTGGAACGCGAAGAATTTGTGAAGGTTTTCAGGCCATTGTGGGGTCACGAATATTTTGTAAATAAACGTGTAATATTCAATACTTTTTGTGAACTTTTTGACATAACAAACGTTTGATTTAGATTATTTGTTTGCGTATATACATAATGAATTGCTATTTTCAAACTAAAGATAAATCGAGAATAAAAAAATGTTAGTCTACAAAAATAAATAATGGAAATCAATTTAGTTTGAACAATATTTCAAATCAAACGTTTTCCAATAAAAACTATTGTATTTTCCCTTCATCCAAATTAAAATTGTATAACAACATTCCATTAAAATGAAAACACACAGCAAAAAACTTTACAATTTAAATTCCCACTACAACAAAAATATAAAAGCACAATAATCAACGTTCCAACTTTTAAAATTTAAACCATTGGAATTGACCCCACACGACATAGGATGCAAGCATGTACGATGACAGTATAGTCGATTGTTTTATTAATTGATTAGTTGATTACATTAATTTAGGAGTTTAGTTAATAACACTAAAAAAGGAATATTATATTTTTCGCTTTTCAGTTTCTTTTCGTAGGTTATTTTTTGTTAAAAAGTTTTTATTTTTAAATTTTTTGTGGGTACATGTTTTTCTACCCTTAGGTATGAAAAAAAAAGAATAACCGAAATCGGATAACCCAGTACAAAGTTATACATGGTAGAATCGGTTAACAGTTAAAAATTCAGTGAGTCAACAATCAATCATCCTTTTTTTCCTAACCTTAGGGCTAGAATTTTTTTCCAAACTTCAACGAGACCAACTTCGAGGTTTACGCTATCCAATAAAAAAAGAATAATCTAAATCGGACTACTCTGTAAAAAGTTATGCGTGGCCATATATAAATACATATACAGGATGTAATACGAAAAGCGGGCCATAGGCATTTAACAAGGGGAAACAGTTTTTTTCGTGCGCATTGCTTTTGCTTCCCAAATTATTTTAGACAAAAATGCTTCAACTAAATGTTGTAGAGCTTAAAATTCTGCATGTAAATCTACCAACAAAATTCGTGTACTATAGTTTGTACTTGACAAACAACAACAAACAATGACAAACAACTGTGTAATGTTTTTCTGTCAAAAATTTGACATTAAGTGTTTGCTTGGTTCACGAAGTGTATAGAGAAAATTTTTGATGTGTGTAAACACATTATTTAAAAAAATATTTACTATGGAAAATTATTCTGGAAAATCAATCTGTTAATGTAGCTGAATATTTTTATCATTATTTTATTCTATATATATTTTATAAATTTATTTAGAAATTTTAGCGATAGATGAAAAGGTACTACTTGTTATTGAACTTGAATCTATCCCCACCAAATCTAAAACAGATCAATCTACAGGAGAACTACCAGATCAGTACCAGATACATGCAATTCCATTTTATAAAATTCCAATTCAAATTGATGCCAATTCCCAAGTTATGAAAAAAAAAACACCCACTTTGACTTTATGTGACGAGATATTTTATTTTCATATTAAAATATATTATTTTTTTTTTCAATTTTATATCTATTTTTGCATACATTAATTGTAAGAATAATAATTGATTACAACAATGTGCTGATTATAAATGTATTGATGACAATAAAGTATTATTTCAACAATGTATTCGTATTTATTACAACAATGCATTCTTATTGATTACAATAATGTATTCTTATTGATTACAACATTGTATTTGTATTGATTACAACAATGAATTCGTTTTTATTACAAAAATGTAATCGTAATGATTACAAAAATTAAAAAAATGTAATCTTAAGCAACCTAGAAATTCGCTTAAACTCGAATTTAACGAGTTCTGGGTTTCATATTTAATTTTTGTATATACACATCGTCAAGAGAACCTCCTCTATTTTTCGTCGGTTCAAAATATATCTCAATTTCTTATTATATTCATTTCAATATATTTTAAAATGTATTGCTTACGAGAAAATATAATGGCTGGAAAAATGTAGCAGCATATTGTCGTATTTATTTGTAATGGATTTCATTGCAGTCAAACGGCAAAAGAACAATCTTAAAATGTGTAATTTATTAACATAAATCTCTAGAAACTCGCAACTTGTATCCAGCAACAAAAATAACCTCAAAATGGATCTCACATTACTGCACTGACTCGTTCTTTTGCAGCATTCAAGCGCTGAAAAATACGATTTTTACTTCGAATAATAACAAACGGCGTATTATTCACTCAACATATGTCGCCGTAAATATTCGGAATAATAGGTCGGGGAGTTCAAACAGCAAGCGTCGTAAATCTGTTTTGATAGAATAAAAACAAACGATTTTTTTGTTTTCGGGGTGAATAAACAGATATCGCCCCAGCCCAGCCCAAGTCCGCGGTCCTCGTCGTCCTGGACCACTCTTCACGTCCTCTCTAGTCGAGCGTGAATTTATACGAAGAGAACGAAAACTGCGCTAATAAAAATCCCTCGCCAAACGTAACGTATTTATTTAAGAGTCACTGGATGATATTTAGGAAGCGACTGGGCTGCAATGATGCAAAGCAACAAATTAAATAACTCTATCTGAAATATAGTAATACTGACGCGCACGTAATCTTTTACGAAAGCGAAAAACGAGCCCGAGATAGATAGATGCTGTGGGCCACTATTCCTTGTCTAATACTTGTTTGCGAAATGGTTGCATGCGTTTGTTGAGAGGCTGTTTAGTAAATACATTTTAAAACAAAGAGATATAGCCCTCAACTAGCTGTGTCTCTCGGCTCGTATTTTCAACGTCAGTGAGCGTTCCAGTATTATTACAGTGATAACTGTTTAATTCTACTGTGGAATAAACCTAAATGCAGATGGCAGATCGAACAATGAACTGTTGATATTTAGTTATATTTGTTGTGAAATTTTGTAGAAAGTTAAGTTTTCTATTAGATACTTTTTGTGATGCTACAACCCCAGTTTTCAAATATCTCTTTATTGAATATTGGCGAATTAAAATCAATGATATTTATAAATTCATTGTTACGTTCCAACTTTCCCATTTTAGTCCTTTGTCCCAATTTGTCCTATGTTCCAACTTTTCCTTTCCAATAACACAAAAATAAAATCAAACTTTGCTATAATATAGTTTTGTAAATTTTATTTCAAAATTAGAGTTACTAACTTGTTTCCTCATTATTTAAATTCATCGATTTGTTTTCAGTATACTGTTCTTTCAATTTAGTTTCCTTGATCTTTTGTATATACTCAATTTGTTGACATTAATTCATTCAAAATAGTTTATCGTTTTGTCATCTTTATCAATTCAGAATAAAGTAAATTTAATTTATATTTTAACTACATAATTGACCTCTGCTTTCGTTATTTTTTTTAATTTCCTAGTCCTTATTTTCCTATGTCATTTCGAAAAGTTTATCTGTATCTTTTTTATTACGATGTTTCATCCTTTCTTCCTCCGTTAGGTTTTAGAGATTCGATAATTAATAAATTTCAGTAATTCATTCGTTCGGTGGTCTGAGAGTAAGTCACAGTTATTAATCGCGGCGTGTATTTCTTTTCTATTTATTTTCAACGCAAATAAAATAACAAGGAAAGAAATTATTATCTTCAGTCGAGGATTTCAGCGCAACAATAATTGGTACAAATATATACATAAAATATTGAAATAGCTAAACGTGGTAAAAATAATGACTTATACCACACTATAACTAGCTAGAAAATGATGAGAATATGTATTCAAACAAAATAGTTAAAATGGAATCAGATAACCTCAAAACATGCATTTCCGTGATATATTTTTTTCATGCTTGCTATACTTAATTATACCACGTATATGTTAGTAATATAAACGCATATTTCGTCCTGATTTGAACGTAGCGCTAGTATGTCAACAATGCTAATATTATCACATTTTAATAATATCTTGTTGAAGCAGAGCTTATTAATACTTCCGCTGAGAATGTCTGGAGTAAATCTCACTCGGGCGTGAGGACGTGGCTCGTCTCACGTCGCCGTAATATCAGGAATTCTTGAGCCGCTAATCTCCGCGACAAACTCCGCCACTACAGCGACGGCGCACTGCCGGAGATATGTATAAAAGAGCAGCTATTCCTCCGTTCGCCGGCCCATTTTCTGCTGTGTAAACTTGAACGCCTTGTTTTGATTTAGTGACATAGAAGTGAAGTGACAGTTCCGGTGTGGAAATGGATTTGGCGAGCTTAGCAGTCAGGCAGCGTGTACTTGAGCTTCTGCTGTTGCTGGTGTCTTGATCCTAGACCTATGAGGAAGCGTGAGATGTTGCCAATGTATGACAAGAGTTGTGGTTGATGTGGATGGCAAAATATTTAAAGCATACACCATCCAACTAAATAACCATGCACCAGTAAAAACTCAAGCATCCACTTACTGGGAAAATAAATAGGCGCAAAGCACAAACGAAAAATTAAGAATAATAAAACCTGCAACACCATACTTATGAAATGATACTCATTTCATAAAAGCATGAAAGAGATATTAGATGCAAGTTGTACATTTCTACGACCAGGATATTATTCTCTAATTAATTTATAATCGAAAGCCACTAACTTCAGAAAATTATAGAAAATGTTTAGAAACAACCTCATTATTAGTGTTTCTGTAACCGTTTTTACACTTCGGAACACAATATACGTTTCCGAAACGAGATGTTTTATTTTCCATATTAAAATAAATTATAAATTTTTTCAGTAATTTTTTATAATTATTTTTATATTCATTACAATAATTTTAAGAATAATAATTGATATCAATAATGTACTGATTATAACAGTGTATTGATTACAACAATGTACTCGTATTGATTACAACAATGTATTCGTATTTATCACAACAATGTAATTCGTATTGATTACAACAATGTGCTATTGATTACAACAATATGTTCCTTTTGATTGCAACATTGTATTCGTATTGATTACAACAATGAATTTGTATTGATTACAATAATACCCTGATTACAATAATAAAAATGCGTTTATCAAACTTGAATTTAACAAATTCTGTGGCAAAGGAATTTCATATTGACATTCTTATTATTCCATGCTATCTTCGTTCACTTTTATAAACCACGTTATTATTTTTCGAACAATGTAAATATTTTTACATATTTTCTATCAACTTTTCGGATTATTTACTGAGATATGCTCAAAAAACCTGATAGGCCTAAAGTAAACATCCACTTCCTCAAGATAGATTGGTACCAAAATCTAATTACCTCATAACTTGAGCATTCAAGTTCTAAATATGAAATTTGACAATGAAGTTTCAATAAATTCCATTTATTACATAATTTATGTTATTTTAAATACGTTTTTTCTAACCCGTTTTTACTTTTGACATATAAAACAATGTAATAATGCAATGTTGTCAGGTGTAATTTTATGAACTTAGCTAAATATTGCTTAGTAGTTGTTGAATACAATTTTTTTAAAGTTCATTCTTATCGATAAGTATAAGTATGATCTTAGTTAGGAACACCTTAAGTACGTTAAAATCAAAAGGTCTTGTGATATTACCCCTGATAATATTAGCATAGAATATTACCAACAAGCAATAGAGTCAGTAGTTCGTTTATTGGAGTGCGATAGTTTTACTTTTGGAACAATTTATTTTTGACAGAACTGTTGGAAAGAATTTATAACCGACGTTGTCTATGGTTATCACGAGAAATGAAAATGTGTTCACAATGTACTATGATCAGTAGCAATAACAAATATGTCTTAATTGTCGTAGAAAAATATTATACCTATATTTAAAACAAAGGTACTTCTTAACATAATTAATTTGGAGTTAGTTTGAATTTACACTTTTTTTAGTACAATAAAATATAAATTATTTAATTAAGTTAATGTCAATAATTAATTAAACTTAACTGGCTTTTTATTACATTAATTACAGATATTACTATTTACAATACTACTGCATGTAAATAACAGTAATGTGAGCACCATTATATACGTATTATAATTTGAAAAAGTCATGTCATCATACAAGTGCATTAATGTAATCAAATTAGGGCTGTTTGTTATATAATGAATACGTGCACAAATGAAATGCAGCGTTAAATGAACATGAAAGAATGTAATGACGAGCAGAGAGAGGGCGGTTATTATTCATCACAAGGTCGCAACATACAACGGTTTGCCATTGGGGCAGGCCTGATGACATTAAATACAAATGAACTCCTGCAGCTCTGTCATCGCTTTTAGGAGATTCGAATAATTATCTTTTTAATATCCAAGACATTTTTTCATTACGGGCACAAAATTAATTTGCATAAGATTAAATTTTATTCGTATTCCGGACTTTTTTTTATAAAGATGGGAAGAGAATTAACTACTTCGGTCATATGCTGCTTCATAAGTGGATGATTGCGAATTTAGTGTACACAAACAACCATGCTCTTCAGTGGGATTCGAACCCACGACTTTTGGTGTGTTAGGCTAGCCCGGACATTTAAAATATTTGATGCTGTTATTTATTTTAATTTGAAGGTAATGTCGTTTATCCAACACTTCTCAATAAATGCTCTATAACTATGACGATTTTAAACAAGCAAAGTAACAGATTACCCACTCGTGGGTATAATTTTGAGTGAGTATTCATTTATTTATAACAATAATAATAACACATAACACCTTGGTAACTACATCGATTGACATTTTAATTTAGAAAATTTAAAGCATATGTAACTGTCAAATAATATGTGTTAAATAAATTTTGTATTTAATTAGAGGTGTTGGATAAAACGTTATACTTCACACGTGGGCAAAGTGGTATTACCCACTCGATAAAATTATCACACTCAGCCTTCGGCTTCGTGTGCTAAAATTTATCTCGTGGGTAATTCCTTACTTTGTCTACTTGTAAAGTAAATAAATATTGTGTATCTGTTTATATTTCAATAATAAGGTGAAGATTTCGTTAGAAATACATTACGTCAAATGGGAATAACGATTTTTGAGATAAAAAAATAAGCGAAATTGTAGTTAAACACCGCGAAAAATCGAAAAATAAAGTGTATTGTGCAGTAAAGGGGTGTAATAATAAGTCTCGTAAAAATCTGGACATTACATTCCAGTATTTTCCAAAGCTGGACAAACGTTTTATTTATAATGTAAACCAATTTGGAGTGCGAAAAAACATAGGAAAAAAAACAAACAAAAGTAAACATAATGAATGCGTTTACAATAAATAATATGCTCTGTATATTTTGTACCAGACGGTTATGTACATCTAAGCAAGTAAAATTTTAGGTTATAATACGAATTTGCTCCGAAATCTTTTCACTTTGTATTTAACTAAGTTCATAAATTATATTAAATCTGTATTCAAAGTTAATATTTCTTATATTTGTTCATTTTTAGTTATTTGTTTTTTAGTTGATTTAGATCAAGAAACGTACAACTAACCTATAACAGTACAACAACGTAGCAATGAAGTTTTTGCATTTTTCACCCAAAACCAGCCATGCAGGAACAAACAACACTCATCACTTGTTCATCTCCTGCAATTTTCCTATTAATTTGATGGGGATCACCTCGTAAATTCGACGTTGACATACAGAAAGCCACCATACCCACAGAGCCACTGTCACTTTCATTTAATTTTTTCCCGCATTTATTATATTGTCAAGTATATAAAATGCGTTCAGATTCTTTAAAATTTAGTTTACAGGATCTGTTGTAGCACATTCTCGAATATTATTAATCGTGAGACTCATTTTTTATATTTTATACGCGAACAGTACTAATGTCACATTCGAATCTTCACCCTAATTGACGCCATCTTGGATAGGCCACGCCCCCATGTCAGATCCCAATAAGGAAGTCATGTGGGGACCACACCAGATTTTTAATTATCAAAGGCTCAGGAATCAATGCACACTAAAATACTTCCGTTTAGATAGAAATAAATTTAAACACAATATGGTTTCACAGTGCTATATGGTCTTTCAAGAAGCATAATTGAATTTTAAAATATCTACAGACTGCAGAACATTCCTTAGGAAACAATAAAAACTTGTGTTAACTTTTCAACTTGACGGGGATAATAACTGAAATGAAAACGATCTTGACATCTTAATGCTACTGCTCAATAATTCACTATACTGAGCTAACGAGTTGAAGTAACGTATACTTATATTGTATTTTGACGTCATTCAATTACTTTCCTATAAGCAACATATTTCATTGACATGACGTTTAATTAAAATTCGATAGAACATGAACAGTCACAGACAATTCGTTTTTTATTTTTAATTGCAAAAAAATATTTAAAAATAAAGAGAAAATATCAACAATATTATTTGTAGGTAAGTTGTGCAGAAAGAAAAGCGAAATTAATTTGATGTCAGAGT
The DNA here is from genome assembly GCA_963942605.1 of Poecilus cupreus. Taxonomy (NCBI): domain Eukaryota; kingdom Metazoa; phylum Arthropoda; class Insecta; order Coleoptera; family Carabidae; genus Poecilus; species Poecilus cupreus. The sequence continues at coordinate 33,048,297 of OZ012720.1, forward strand.
TAAATTTACAAGTGAATGATATGAAGTGAGTAATAAAGGTTCAAGTGACATCTCTGGCACGTGTCAAACACACTGGCATTGCCCTCTTTTAATAATGACACAACGGTGTATTAAAATGTCACAGTTGAATTTATGGTAACTTACGTGTTTATACGAAATGAAATATGAAATATAAAGTATTGTTGGAGAATAAACGTTCACTTTAATAAATTTACTTTTGCCGTTATGGTTTATTTTCCTGTTTGAAACGATGGAGTCTTTAGAATATGAAACATAAATGCTATATTGCTGCACAAAGAAATTCTACATTGAGTTAGAGAATTTAAAAAGTGTACTTACTTCGTTTTGTTTGTACATTACGAGTATATTCACAATAAACACATATTTATTTCTAAGACAATACAATGCAATACTTTACGAAGCTACAAAGTTAAATTAGCATGATTATTATATTCTTTATGGATTAAGCTAGGGTTCTTAGTTTCATCTTCTCTTGGTCGTCCCAGAGAACGTGTTCTATAGGGTTTACATTCAAGTGCCACTTTGAAAATCTCGTTTCGTCAATTCTGGTAACATAATCATGGTGTTTTACTTGACATTATTTTATTTAGTCTTGTTTAACAGTGGTTAATTCATTTCGCATATCATGATTTCGTAAGTGATATATTCTAATACACCTTCAATTTTTCTACGGAATTTTATTTAATCTATTTTATTTTATATCAATATTTTTTTTTTCATTACTCAAGCTTAACTACCACAGGTCAGGTGAGTTGGGATTGTAGAAATTCGTTTGCGTATTTTTGCTACAGTTTTCACTTAATGTTTGATTTATTGTACTATGTATGAACTGAAATTCGATAGCTTTCTGTTTAAGTAATGGTCATTATAGTGTTGCCCAACAAAACCTTAAGGATTGTAATAAAACGATTAGCACCCCTCAAATTAAAAGCCAATTGGATCCGGATTAATACTCGGATTACAGATATCAAAATCTCTACGGATCTCAAAACCGGATCACAGATATCCGATTTTCCTGATCCAGATTCGAATCTTAATTTTCCTTACAGTCTTGCAAAAAAATCGTCAATTAATTGACTAAATATAATTATAAGTATTATGTCGATATTCAAAAGAATATTATTATTTGTATAAAAGGAGTTGGAAAATTGACCGCCCTACATTTAACGTTTATCCCACAAATTGCAGTGTATTTGTCAGAATACATATTTAATAGTAATACGAGCCCAGAATCATTTCATTTGACCCAGTTAAAATTATACAAAGGAAAATTGTTTAATTCAACATATTTATATCTTAAATTCTATTATTTTTACTTCCCGTACATACATATATGTATGTACGGGAGGTATTACGTTTAACTATTACTAAGTTTACATGCAGTTCTGAAAATGATTTCAGTTTTCAGTCAAAATTATAGGAAACTGTTTACATGTAGTTTCCAAAACTGGTATAAAAATGGATTTGAAAACAGTTTCGGCGCATGCGCATTTGGTTGATGTAAGTGACAGATCGGAATGTAAAACATAACCTCTCAGTATTGCTTGTGTTAAAATATGTACCTATAACAATCTTTTAATAACGTAATATTTATTAGAATGTGTTTTCTGAAGCTGCTTTAATAATGCTATTCTAATTATTGTCTGTGTAATATTGGTGTTCCAAAGTACGCATGCGTAATCTCGAAACTGTATTTTACGTGTTTACATGCGTTGTTTTCAAAACTATTTTGAAGTCAAACCCATGAATTTTAGTTTTGGTTTGAGTTAACTCAAAACGGTTTTGACACTGTATACATGAAGTTTTTAAAACTTAAAATGATTTGAAAACGGTTTCAAAACTACATGTAAACGCAGTAAGTAAGTGGTAGATTATTTGAAGACCTATCTCGGTTTTTGGGCACAGCTTAGTAAGAAAATGAGATAGGGTAAATTTCTTTGGAAACAAAAAGAAGTAGAATAATATATTACTTACAATCTTCATTTGAAACATTTTTTTTATTTATTTTGGAGTCATCAGATTCGAAACAGTGTTCGTGGTACCACCCAATACCTTTGGGTCAAATGAAATATTTTTTAAAATAATAGAATTTAAGATACAAATAAAGTGAGTACAATAATTTTCGCTTTGTAAGATCAGAAGAAATATGTTTAAGTTATTCCAAAAGCTATAATTGGGCTAATGATATGATTCGTATAATTTAAGGTTTCTTTGTAAATATAATTGAGGGGTTTTTAACTGTCTTCAGGCTTTAGTGGGCCACACTTTACCTTAGTGTAGGTCGTAAAGTAATTTAGAGATGCATTATTATTTGGTTTAGATTTGGGGATTTCGCAATTGTATTTTATTTCCTGAAATATAGAGATTATGCAGCTCGCAGTTGAATGTCTTCTATTTTTATAAGTTGTACTTGATTGTCAGCAGATTGATATAATTTTTGTTAGTTTTATTTCTCTTCAAATCAAAAAGTATTGGAGATAAACAGTAGAAAACAAAGTCATTTAATTATTATAATCACAAAAATGAACAGTATTCGGTTCTATTCATTATCATAAAACAGATTCAGGGAATCTTAAAACATCTAGTTCTGCGCAAATATCTTTTACAATATGAATTAATTAAGCAAAATTAACTTCTCAGTTTTTAAGGAAGTGATGTACTCCAATACCTCTGCTGTTTACGCAAAATACTCAGTTTCCAACTCCAGAGCTTATCCAACGCATGTGCGTGTTTCCAGCCCGCGCTATGTCGTATGCCTGGCTCTTGTATTATGCATGAAAAATGAAGAAAGTTCAACGCGAGCTTTTAATTATGTTTTAATGAATGTTGTCTTCGTAATAAATATCGAAGAGGCTTGGAGCGAAAGTATAGTTTGTATCTGGGTTAGTATGGTGGCATATGAACTAATGGAAAATAAATAATAAATAAAAAGCTTGTCCATGCGATATAAGGGATGATGGAGGTGTTTTAATCCATTTGATTGTAAAAATAGTTATTTGTCAAACTAGAGAAAAGCGCTTCTTTTTCCCCCTCGAGTTCGAACGGGAGTGGAAGAAGAGCTTTCCTGTCGTGTTATACATAACATTTTTTTCACGACATGCTTCTAAAAACGATTTGCTCGGACCTAAAATATACTTTGAGAACTCAACTGACAGCCTGACACGTTAAAAGTTAGGTTATCAGACACAAGGCGGTGTAGCAGTGTTACCAATGAACCAATCTTAAATATCTTTAAAAAGTTATCAAATTGTGATTTAATAAGAAAAAGAAAAATATAAGACATAATTGTAAGATAATTTAAAGTATGTATATCACTAAAATAAGGATTTTCAATAAAATTAGGAATTTATTTTCAACATTCATTTTGGCAACACTTCTATATTTTCCTCTCTAGAGAGGAACAACACATTTTCCTAACTATTTCGGGAGAAACACGGTGGGGTTTCCTACCATGTCGTGAAAAAAATATATTTTTAATTATATGCAAGGTGCATGAAGCAGAGAAAGGTTTAAATCGGCTATGACGATAGATGTAAAGGGTTGGTGTTTGAGAAGAACGATTTGTTGATTGATTGTAATGGTATGAAACTAAAACAACTGACTGAATTTGTATATTTGATTAGTGTTTTCGAGGTATGGACGTATTGACCAGGAATTGATAGGTGTTTATAATGCTAAGCTAGCACCTACATTAATGTATGATTCTGAATATTGGGTGTGGATGAAAAAGCATGAACGACGTATAACTGCTGTGGAAAAGGTAGGTATTTGAGAAGAGAGTGATCATGTTCGAAATATATTGCTGTATGGGTAGTATGAGATTGAGAAGAATGTTGTTAAGAAAGTGGGAGTGAGTCAGTGTAAGGTGGTTTGGCCATCTTGAACGAATGTCGCATGAAAGGTTGGTGAAACTAATATATTCGGGTGAACGATTGGGTGGGTATCCGAGGAATAAGTGATTGGGTATGATTAATGGTTTGTTGCGTGAACGAATGATTCCAAGTGTGAAGAATACACGAGCATGTATGAATGTGGACGAGGCAAAGGTGGTTTGTCAGGATAGAAATGATTAGAGGAGATTGATTGTTGGTTGAGTGTTGAATATGTTTCTCGGTTTAAGGGGGATATACATTATGTATGTATGTATGTATGTATGTATATATATATATATATATATATATATATATATATAATTTGTATTTTTAGTATAATCTTCTTGTAGTTTTCTTCAGTACTTTTATAGTTCCCAATTGTTTAATAAAGTTTTATGAAAATTAAAAGTTAAAAATTTTATTTATCCTTCTCTTCTTTTAAATAAATGATATAAAGTAGATTTTTAGTGACGTATAATTGTGACTAAGGATGATTAGTGAGTCGGTAGTTAGTAAGTGACTATTATTGAAATTATAAACGTTCTTTGAATATGGTAAATAGTTCAGTGGTAACGAATCGGACTGTGAATCGTAAGACCCTTAATTCGAATCCTACTGCCGATAGTTACCATTTTATCTTGAACCCTGTGGTTTCTTCTCCATTAATATTTTTGGCTGAGGCAATTTAACGGCTGATTATGCCACACCCAATATGAAAACCTAATAAGATATGTATTTATTTTTTGTAAGCATTTGAATGATGCGTAATAATATATTGCACAATTCGTCTAGTGCTGGATGTACAATATGTCATTCTGTACCTCTTCACCTTACTGTAGCTATAGTACAACACAGATAACATAAATTATAATGGTAATATACTTAATTTCCGTTTCTGTAAAAATATTAATTTTTATATTAAAATATAGAATTTCTATGTGCACTCGAATAAAACATAAAAGGCAAAATAATATAATATTGCTTGAATGTTTGTTGAAAATGTTTGATTAAATATCAATGCAATTGTATTGAAACGTATGGAATTACAATATCGAATTAAACATTAAAACTATTTGAAATGTTTTGAAAACGGCAGTAGTTCATGTTAGAGTAGTATCACAAAAATGTATCGGTGAAATAATGAATGCTGTTCGCTTTTCCAATTAATTTATATCGGTAAAGGTATTTTAAAATAATTAGAAATTTCCAATTACATTACCTCCCGCCAAACTGTTCTATTATTCAGATTATTTCAAATTTATGGCACATTTAAGAAACACACTGTTACTGGGTAAAGATAAAAAAACAACAAATGAAAAGAAATAATTAATCAAATTCAAAAGAAGAAATTAAGTTAAGCCACTCGTGAACATTTTTGAAACGGCTGTGCATTTTTAATTGATTTTATAATGATAATATTTAAACGCATATTAAATATGGATATACAGATGAACAAAATGAAGCTTTGCGACAATTTTAAATTATGGCTGTCTGAAAACAATAACTAAAATTAATTAATAATTATCATAATACGTTGCAATGAATTGCACGAGTAATAAATAAAAACAACATAGGTATTTTGTACAATTCATTATAACATATCAATTCGGAATATGGCCATTATGTATTGAACTATATAGGTATGTACGTGTAGTTAGAAATTTATGATGTAGTTATAAATATATTATCATGGAATTCGCCAAAAATTATAATTGTAATATATGTATTACATATTTCATATTTGCGTTCACATATTACTAGTCAATATATTTGTTACAAATTATTTTGTGAATTAAATTTTCAGAAGTTTATAACCCAAATGAAATATTTGTGCATGGCAATGACAGACGCTAATTTGAAAATTTGTGAGTTGTCAGATTGCGGAATGTTTGGATTTATACGCTGTTCTATATGTTAGACAACATCAAAAGCTTTGTTCAAACTTTGAAAACATGCGGGAAATATTATTATGTGTTTATTTTAAATGGATTTTAAGTTACACCATACTGAAGACAATTTAGATGTATCGCTAACAAAATAAACAACTCATTCTTATAGCACGTGTACAAAGTTCGCCTTTGTGCAACTGATCTTTGGGGATTTTTTTTATCTTGACAAAAAATGCCAAATACAAATCTGCCCGTTTAGTATTTATTAGAATTACTACAATTCATTTTTAATTTCTTATATCTACATAATATGGGGAAATATAGCAATCATAAAAAAAAATAATTACGAAAATACTATGCGCGCAGAATATTTTAGCATACCCAAAGAATGTAATGCTAACCAGTTTGATTACAAAGCTTTATGTTAAATTTAAACTATTGTTTAGATGTCGCACTGCGTGAAATAGTGAATCCAAGTTTTACAACCCATTAGAGTTAAACTTGTTGGTAAGAAGATGGTTGCGGCAGAGGGACAGTAGCAGCAAATATCAGCGAGATACATTTTAGTTTCTCTGTCCATTGGCGTAGCAAAAATGTAATTTTACACTAAAATTTAAGCCGTACAAATTATTTATTGTATAAATAAATTTAAATTAACAGTCCATATAGATTATTAAGATTATTTTCCGTGCCAGTTACATAAATAAGCCGATCGTATTACTCATTTCAGGTACCTTTTAAAAATATCGTTTGCTAATAAATAATCAGGGAAAAGCAGTTCATGAAGAGAAAGTGTAGATTATCATTAAAGTACATGTTATGAAGTCAGTTGATTCCATTTTAACAGTAGTCAATAGTTTTTATAATAATTATAAGAAATCTTCGAATTTGTTATAAAATGAATGCTTTCAGAAGGGGGATATACAGGATGTTTCAGGACTAGTGTAACAAACTTTAACAGCTTATTCCTGAGGTCATTTTGAGCCAAAAATGTCATATGAATATATGTCCTATTCCTTCTAGTTACCAAAATACAAGAGGTTGAAGTTCTACAAATAATACGAAATTCTCTAATTTTTGTAATCAAGGTACTTTCGGAAAACAAGAGTTGTATTGAAAAGTCATACCTTATTTGACTTAATTAATTTTATTTATTAATGTTAACGAATACAATTTAGAGAACAAAACACACAATGACACAATTAAATAGACAAATAAATAAATTCTAAACACAGAACATAACAACATGGGAAGGTTGGCGTCTGTTTGGGTATCTGTCTCGGTATTCTTTAGACGCGTAACGGGTATTACCATTACATAATCCATAAATAAAAATCATATCTGCATATTCAGCAGTACAATAACCATCCATTGTGAAACAAAAATATAATCAAAAGTACAACTTTTAATTAAGACAAATAAGGTATAACTTTTCAATAAAACTCTTGTTTTTCGAAAGTACCTTGATTACAAAAATTAGAAAATTTCGGGTTATTTATAGAACTTCAACCTCTTGTATTTTGGTAACTAGAAGGAATAAGACCTATATTCATATGACATTTTTGGCTCAAAATGACCTCAAGAATAAGCTGTTAAAGTTTGTTACACTAGTCCTGAAATACCCTGTATAATATCATATACTGGGAACAGAATGAGGTTTTTCACAATTATAGTTTTAAAAAGTATTAATTGTTATTAATTAAATAGCAATGATTTCTTAAAATGTAGTGACGATAGAGTTGTCGTGTGTTGTTGATGTCAAACAGGATTGTAATAATTAATTCGTTCATCTGCTGATGCAGTTATTTTATTCAATGTATATATCATCACGCCTTTTACCCATATGGGTGTGGCACTCTGCTTACGCAGATCTCGGTAAGTGATATATTTTTGCGTATGAAATGCGGTTACCAGCCGTCAAATCATAGCCCCCAAAGTTGTTAGTGGAGGGGGAACCACAGGGGTAAATGTAAATTGGCAACTGTCAGCTGTGGGATTCGAACTGAGGATCTCACGATCCACAGTCCGACACGTTACCACGGAGCTATTTACCCCATTCAATGTATTACTAATAAATTTAATTTGATACAAACATTAATAATTAATATTATTTGCATTTGTGCTAGTTATAATATTACTTATAGCAAGCTCTTCAGCTTCGTATGAGCCGTCAATGTATTACAACATTAAAATTTCATTTTTTTTATGTTAAATTTATTAACAAAGATCTATTTTATTAGCTCGCAATATCATCTGAAAAATAATATTTGAATAGGATTGAAGTAGCCATTAAATTAATAGGAGAACTTCAGAAGTATATTATGCTCCATTTCTCAAACGCCTCTATCAGAAACAAAATAACATCTTCAGATCTCGAGACTAGATTGAATAGAACGGCAGCAATATTCCCATTAATTCCCCCAATATTCTTTGATCAATAATGGCGGAAGTGCTAAACCAGGCGGAAGTGGGGGTTGTCTGAAGCCCAGACCACCGCGACTAGTTCACCAATTAAATTAAAGAAATCGTTTTATTCTACCCAAGTCGATAAGCTTGGCCGTTAACAGTTCTTTATCACGGTGACAAAAGTGCCCTGATCTGAGGAAATATATTGTCGACCACTTCTCCTAATGCACACAAGAGTCATCTGTTTGCAGCGATCGGAGCCAAAGTCATTCATTTTTACTGGCGCCGTCTCTTTCTCTCACTCCTACGTGCAACAAAATTAACCAACCACGAATATATACATATAAAGTTTTCACTATTTTTCTCGGCGCTGTTGATTTATTAAATAACAAATTGACTATAAGATAGTTCTACTGCCTTTTTTTTTACTCATTTCATTTTTTTTCTGATCCGAAATTGATTTTGCACGATATAATGAAGCTTTCCCATATTTTCGACGCTAATTAACTAATATTTGAAAACAATAAACTAAATTAAAAACTGGCGCACATTGGGCTCATTACATAAAGCGTTTTTAACCTGCATTGTTAACTAACATGTCAAAAGTTAACAATAGCAATTAATTGTTAATTTAATGGACTTATACATATTTGAATAGTGAAAAGCCCAAATTTTTATATTTATTACAAAGGTTGATTAGCTTTATGTACTCTTCAATATACTGGTTATTCAGTTAAGAAAAAATATTAATATTATTAGCACTTGTATACATATGAAAATGAGTTAAATATCATTGTATTTATTTTTATATTTGTATTATTCCACCACAAAGGTTAGGAAAATAGGGGATAATTCACCCACTTAATTTTTACTTGTTAACCAATTTTACCAAGCATAATTTTTGAAATTTGTTTGGCCAACGCAAGGCAGACAGAGAGTTTTAGATTTCAAGCAGAGAAGACGTTTACAGTACATCAAAATATAGTACTTTGAAGTAAATTCATAGTAAAATGTTTTGGTAACAGCTATTTTACATATTCATACGTCTATTTCATTTGTAATACTTCGATTATTGTTTAATTAAATAGAGTAGATATACCTCGATGTTGATTCCATATGAATTTGAAAAAAATATTCCACCCATAAGGGTAGAAAAATAGATAGCCACAAAAAAATACAAATTTTCAACCAAAAATTAAACTGTCGAAAAAAGAAACTAAACAGCGAAAAATAAAATAATTCTTTTTAGTCTTTATAACTAAGCTCCTAATTTAATTTTGAGTCGGCGTCAAACAAACTTATTGCTAGTCCTAACTTAGTTCTTCAACAATATCCTCTGTAGTTTCTCATTAAATTTATATTTAAATATCCTTTTTAATATGTTTAGGTCATTTCTAATGGTTTTTTTTGCGGATTCTGTCTTCACGCGTGCTGCCATGTAGTGATCTCAAGAATTTCATCTCTGCTGCTTGAATTTTATTTCTATTTTTTTGTTTTTGTGATCCAAGTTTCCGAACCATATAGCAATGTGGGAGTAGCCATTGCATTGTAGAAAAAAAAAAAACGTGGGAAGACCCAGAAAAAAATGGTGAATTTTTGTAACCGGAACAGGTATACGCCTAATTCTTGAAGAAGAAGATAACCTTTTTACCATATAGAAACCTATAGTTGATTAAATACCAACGTGTAATATTTAAGATTTTCTGTCGCAACCGCAATGCCTGCAGCAACCCTAATCGACAATGTGTTTGATGTGAAAACGAGCAGTTTCCGCAAACTAACAATTAAAGCATAACCCCGTGAAATAATGCACGAAATTGTATTGACTCTGGCAAAATGTGTCACGGTATTATGTAGCGTGAGCGATGCTCGCGCCGCGCACTGAGCAAACACATCAAGTTATTTGTTCTACTGGACACAATATGACAAATTCGTAACTGGCTGCGATGGACTACTACTGCTGGGGCTAGTGTTGTTTTACAGGCCACCGGTTTGAGGGAAAAACCGACGCAGCCGCTAACATGGAAATGTGCAAAGTACAAACTACACAGATCTCTATTATGAATTTGATTCTTTGAGATGCAAGCTGAATAGATTTTGGTAGGAAGTGGTAATGTTCTTAAAGGCACATCATGTTCTTCGTATATATTTCAGTAAATAATTGTTTTAGAGTAATCCAAATTTATATGAACTTTTATCTATTTGTACCGAACAGTTTCGTCAATAATTGTCAAGAAGGCAAAATTGACAGATATAGAATAGGAGAAGGAATAAGAGAAGTCTACTAAGTTAGCCGCGGAAGGATACTTTGTAACTTTATATAAGGAATTGGTACCTACTTGGTGATAAGACAAGTATTTTGATTCTCCTGATTTCTCACCATTTTTTCAATGACTTTGTGGATAGATGAATGAATAGATGGAAATGTGTTCGTGTGTTCTATGACAAACGAAAAAAGAGTGAGCAATAAAATTTCATAATTGTGAGTTTTATGGAAAGGAGAAGAACTGAGTTTATTTTGATAACAATTGCAAATTTATTTTGCATGTGAACTAAGCTGCGAAAATTTTTTTAAAGGATGTTAATAATATTATTTGGAATATAATATGGAATAAAATATACGAGTATTTAAGAGATTCATTTTGAAATAAGAGGTAATGAATATTAATTAAACCCTATCGAATTTGATATAAAATTAATTTTAGACGATCGTCACTTGTTTTTTTACAAGTTATTTAAATCCTATCGAGTTGTGTATCAAATTAAAGGTTTAAAGAAAAACAGTTAAATTACAATATCAAAAATTAATTTTGAAAGATTGGTTTGGTTTCTTGTAGAGAATAGAGCTGATCTAAAATGTTAAAACTTACTTTTGGGCGACCGTCAATTGTTTTTACACTTTATAGAAATCTTACGAGTTTAGTTTCAAATTGAAGATTTTCTAAGGGGAATTTATATTACCGGGTTATTAGCCTAATTTAGAAATCTTGGAATATGGATATATTATTAAGATATGTATATAGGTAAATTTTTTGAAGTGCACATATCAAATTGATTTAATATTTTTTGTAAATACATAAAGTAGGGCTGTCAATATCCGAAACTTTTTCAATACGGATATCCGGGTTTAAATTTTCCGGAAATCGAAAAGTCCGGTATCCGGTTATTAAAACGGTAACTGGTGAATGCGGTTTCCGAAGAATCCAGTATCCGGTGAATCCGATAACCCTAAAATCCGGTATCATAGGAATCCAATATTCGGAATCCGATAACCTGTCAAAACTCGTTAGGAAGAAATTGAAATCCGGATATGCCGGCACATATGTACAAAAATATGTTTCATGTTTTTAATGTGCAGTACATAAGTAGTAATTTTACTACGGTACTTCTAAATACTGAATATTTATTATTTCATATTTATTTACTGTCAGGTTTAGCTAAACTTACCGGATTCCGGTATCATCTTAATATTAGTTTATCCTGATTTCGATTACAACGGGTTTCCGGTTTTCCGGTTCCACCCGAATTCCGGTTCCATTCGGATTCTGGTTTCATTAAAAATTTTAAAATCCTGCCATTCGGATATTCAAAATCCGTTGACAGCACTAATATAAAGGTAAACCTGAAAGACCTTCAAGTATCATAAGATGATGAAGAGAATTTGGTGTACCCAGTTCTCAACGCACAAATTCGTAAAAGTGCAACCCCAGCATGCACGCACCCTCACCCAGCGCCGCCGCCACTACCCTCGGAGCGCCCCGCGCCTGCGCCGCCGGGCGGGCAGCGCGCCGCGCGGATATGTTACATCCACTTGGCGCTCGCTCCAGTCGACACCGGCCCCGCAGGAAGTAGCGCTCGCGAGCACCAGCACCGCCGCCGCGACGTCATGTCCGTCGCGTCAGTGCCGTGAGCGTGGTAGCGCGCCGCGTGCAGTGATAGTGCTCAGTGAGATGATCGCCGTGCAGTGACTTAGTGCCGAGCTGTGTTGTACCAGACACCATGAGGACAATGTGCGCACGGATGTGGATGCTGGCTGTCCTGGTGGTTGCCCTCAGGATGGAAGGTATGTGCGGAACTAGGCGCACGACACACGCAATTTAGAACTATTCAAATTTGGATAGAACATTTGTTTTGTAATTTTTTTTTTGTGATTAACTGACATAGGAAAAGGGAAAGTAGCTTATTTAATTATAATTAATTACAATTTACTAATACTATGAAGATAAAATAAGTACTTAATCCTAGGATGAAATATTTATATCAGTCCGGTAAACCTAGAGGGTGGTAACGCTTAAACTTTTAACATTTTAATTGAAGTATTAGAGATTACTCGGTTGTTCAAAATTAAAACTAAACAAATTTTAAATGTTCTTTGATATGATATACCAGGCGTAGGAATTAAAATGTGGTGTATAAGGGTATAAATGCTTATTTCATATTGCTATATCTTTTTACCCATTCGCTTTAAAGCAAAAGCGTAAATACCAAAGTGCTTCCTAATTTTAAAATGCATGCTATAATTTGGTTACCCAAATATTAGTATTTTACGATGCATAATCATATTCAAATCAATATTTATTAGAAAAATTGTAAAACGGCCATGGAAAAACAAAATCGAAAAATATTTGACTTTCACAAAACAGTTTTAGGGTTATTTATTTAACAGAAAGAAATGGAAAAAATATACGTATTTCACTTATATTCTTACAATAACAAAAATTTATCTTACGTATATTAACAGAAATTTAGATATTTAGAATAACAATATTTATATTAGTAATATGATATTATTTAGATTGTTGTAGCAGCAATCGAATATCATATTGCTAATATAAATGTAAATATTGTTATTCCAAATATCTAAATTGCTGTCACTATACATAAGATTTGTATATATTTATATAAATTAAAATTAATATTTGTAAGATAAATTGTTACACGAACATGGTAATTAAACAATATAGGAAAATATTTGACATTACAGTTTTAATAAATCACATATAGATTTATTTGTTGCACTATTAAATTTTTTTTATAGAATGGGCCCTATTAGATGTGTTTTTAAATTCTGAACAATTTGTATTTATACTTTTGGTGTAAAATGAATAGATATAAGATATATAATATATATTAAAAAAAACATTGAAACTCCAGTACGCTTCATTTCAATTCTCTACACCTGATATATATATATATATCAGGTCTTCTATAATTTCATGATTTTTTTTTTTATAATACAGTAGTAGGTATAATCTATTTTTTTTCTAAATGCTCTATCGAATGAGCTAATAAAAAAATTTGTTGCTATTTATAACAAAACAAATTGAGTTCCATATTTTAAGAACATCTGGTTTTTTTGCTCATTGCATTAACCTTTTAATAGTTAGAAATTATTGTCTAATTTAACCAACTTCGTATTTCTTATAGTTCTCGAGATAACAATGTCGGTATACATAAATGAAATACTCTGTATGAGTATTACAAGTACGAGAAAACTCATTCGAGTAAATTGTTTCTATTTTTGAAATAACATAAAAATAAATATTCAGGTTATACGAAAAACCAGTGCCAGAGTGCCACACCCGAAAATAGATTGGTGTACGAGTATATATAAACTTATGTTAGTTTTTGACTTTGAGACTATTTCAAATAACTCTATAGAATTTAATTTGTCCTAAAATATTTTTAAAATGTTTCACGCGCAATAGTTTATCCTAGACCTGTATGGTTTAGGTAACTTAATATAGAAAATTTTGATGAAATATAAAACAATTTTCTTACTGTAGCCAACATTATGACTGCTTAAAATACTTTGACTAAGTATTGCATGTATTACAATGCATATGATCTTACGCGATTATCGGTAAGGTGAGTGTAAGAGAGGGTGCGTTCCCGATGATAATGAAACGGCAATGGTTTTTAAGAGATTTTACATTTGCGTGGTATTAGCAAAGCTGTTAAATCCGTTGTGAAATCCGTCTTTTTTAGCACTCTCTAGGGTTCATAAAACATTTATAAACTGTTTGCATCCGAGCGATGTATTTTTTACAAAATGTACGCGGCGTCAGCTTTTTTGCAAAATTAATCTTCATGTAAACTAAAAATGAGCATAAATTGCACTGCTGGAAGAAATATTTACATATAAATTGAATGTTACACATAATTGTGAAATAAATTATGAGTGGTGATATTATGCAAAAAAATGTTAATTTTAACGGCCTGGTAATATTTTTTGCCATTGATGACAATAAACATTCAACGGCAAATGACAATCGTGTTTATTTTCCAAATAGTTGCTACCGTAAAAACTTACTAATTATGACAAAAATGAATCGTTTCTTGACAGCTATTAAAATATTCCTCATTACCCATGAAGTTTTGATGCGATTTTGTCACCATTGGCAAGTTGCTACGGAACAACTACTAATGTTATGTTAGGCTAAAGTTAAAAACTATAATAATTACATAACCAATATTACAATTTGTTTTTGCTATACATTTTCTAATAATTAAGTTTTGTGATTTAATAATATTTTCTCATTTGTTTACTGAGATATACCCAAAAATCAGACATCACCGTTACGATATATGTGCAAGATGTGAAAAAAATTATACCAAAAAAAATTGTTGATTGAATTTAATCAGTTATATTTCGTTCGAAAACAAAACATGATCTCATTTCAATAATTATCTAATTAATTGCTTGTACATTTGACCCAGATAATTAAAATTGCGCATGTTACATGACATTGAATTAATATCTAGAAAACAGAAACAAGTTATCAAAATAAAAATTGGATCAAATAACAAAAACATAACACCCACGTTATCTAAAACTACAAGCCCAGAATCATATCATTTGTTCCAGTTAAAATCATGCAAAGGAAAATTACTGAATTCGACATATTTATGTCTTAAATTTGATCATTTTTACCTCCCGCACATACATTTATATAAGGGAGGTATTATGTTTGAGTTACGAATTGATTAGATTTTGGGAACAATATCTTAGTAAATAAATGAGACAGATTAAATTTTATTGGAATCAAAAACATGTTTCTATGTCAGATTTGAAAACAGTATTCGTGGTACCAGCCAATAGCTTTGGGCCAAATAAAATCTTTGTTAGTAATTTTTGTTAATTTGTTAATATTTCAGTTGTTACTGTTTCTTAAAATATTCTTAAAAATAACACAATTTAAGATGTAAATAAATTGAGCACAACAATTTTCCCTTTAAGATCAAAACAAAATTTTAAAAAGGTATTCTAAAAGTCTTAATTGGGGCAAATGATATGATTCTGGGCTCGTAGAATGCAAAAAAGGAGTTGATGTGAATTTAATTAGTTATTTTGGCATTCTGAAACAAAACATGATCTCATTTCAATACAAACTTTAAAATTTATTACCGAAAAAAGTTCCATAATACGAAAATAATAAGAATATACGAATTCCCTGGAAAGTAACAAAAAAACTTTTAAAATAAAGTTTGACAAGCAGAAAAATATGAAATCCTTCCGCGACAAGCCGAAAACAAAATGAAGAAACAGACGAATGACGCATTAAAAATAAAAAATAACACAGCGCGTGTCTCATCCCAGCGGCGCGGAGGTAATAAGTCAAAAGCGCGTGTGGCGAAAGCTGCAAAGCTCTCAGCCGCCAAGCCATCAAGCACCACCTTGACTTTTGACTCACTTCATAACTGCGGTCCGCTCAACAACAAGTTTTCATACTTTTTGTATACTAATATTGTTTATCCAACACCTCTCAATAAATGCTCTATAACTATGGCGATTTTAAACAAGCAAAGTAATAAATTATCCACTAGTGGGTATAATTTTGAGAAAATCCACTAGTGAGTATTTTTTTATTTATAACAATAATAATAGCACACAACACATTGGTAACTACTTCGATTGACATTTTAATTTAAAAATTTAAAGCATATGTCACTGTCAAATAATATTTCTTTAATAAATTTTTCATGTATTAAGAGGTGTTAGATAAAACGTTATACTTCACACGAAGGCAAAGTGGAATTACCCACTCGATAAAATTATCACACTCAGCCTTTGGCTTCGTGTGCTAAAATTTCTCTTGTGGGTAATTCCTTACTTTGCCCACTTGTAAAGTAAATAACTATTAAAGCTCTGATAGTGAATTTACAATTTACCCAGTTGTGAGTGTGGCACTCTGCTTAGAAAAGATGTCAGTATACTTCGGTACACTAAAATCCGAAGAATCGTAATAAAATGATTAAGCATTTCCTCATTGTTGTAATATAAAGAGTTTGACCTGCATTAAAATTTCCAATTTAATATGTAATTTTCAAATGAAATTTACTACGTCTACTTAATATTTAACAAATTAGAATTTAATCTTTAGCATAAAATTACTAGCAAAATTAATCTCATTAGCTTTTCATATCTTCCCCGTATGTTAATGGGTGTATTATTAGAAGCTTTATTATTAATGTTAACAACTTTAATTTGCCGTGAGCTCTGTTTTTGAGTGTTTTAAGAGAAGTGTTTTAGCCTCGGCTTTAGCGCTGTACAATGTTCTCAAATTATTTTATACAAAAAATTTTCAAATAATAGTCTAATATATTTCTCTATAATTATTTGAAGCATTTTTTTATAAAATAATTTTAGAAAATTGTACAGTGCTAAAACCATGTCTAAAACACTTCTCTTGAAACACCCAAAAACAGACTATAATATTTATAATACTGGAGGGAAGCAGCATTGTAATAGTATATTCTATAACTGGTGCTGAAAGTTGGATATTTTACACGAGTGTGGTGTTTGAGATACGAGCTGATGGCAAATGGTACACGAGTGTTAAATACCTTTACTTGTTACTCACTTGTAAACACCATTTACCCAAGCGATCTATTGCATTTGAAAATGAATCTTTACAAGTTATTAATTGACAACTGCATTGTAAAATTTTTACAAGTTAGTAAACAAGGTAAACAATGCACGTTGCCATAGTAATGCTTACAAGGCTTATGCGAAATCATTTCAAATAATTTTTGACAGAACAGTTGTGTGCAACTGACACGACTTGGTTATAATTTTAATTTGATTTATAAATGAGTAACAAGTAAAATGTTATACAATACACGCAAGGTAACTATTTTTACTGCTTCAAGGAGGTGACAGGCTCGCCGGTCATTTCCTCCCTTCAGCAGTAAAAACTGTTTTACCTTGCTTGTAATGTAAATAACTATTTCAGCACGTGTTGTACATGAAACTTTTCCGAGAACCACAATTAAGCAAAAAAAAAAAAAAAAACAATATAAAATTTTACATAAAAATATTAAAACAGATTATGTTACAATCATTGCTATTAGAATTCACCAAAAACTTTGTTGAAATCTGATAAATCAGGGTCCAACCTTTTTAATCCGAAAATTCAGCAAATTATCTGCAGCTGTCAAACTTTTAAATACAAATTTTTAGGTTAGCTCGCTGAGTTATCGCAGCGTATGATAAAATCATATCATACAGCATTGCTAGTGATATGTAATGGGCAAGTTTCAGCAATAGTTTAGCGTGTGAATTTATGTACTTTTTGTAGTGGTTGTAGGAAATAAATATTGGCGTAAAAGTTGTAAGAATAAATTTAATTTTGTTTCCTATTATTTTAGATAAGACAGAGACCTAGCGACAATATTTATATTTATATTTATGACAGATATAATTTAAAGTTTTTTTATTAATGTAATTGAAAGATTTTATTCGGATTTTGATGTACTGAAAGTATATATGATATATTTTTTGCAGTGCTGTCAAATAGCCACTACTGAAGATGTTACAGGTTAGGATATGCTAATCGTAAAACTATAGGGTTATCGCACTGAAAATCTTGTGTGTTAACAATTTATGTTTACGCTTAAAAAAAAATGCTACTATTGTACAACAAAAAATGTTAATTAAAATAAGTTTTCCTGTTATACTTGAAGTGTAAACTTAATCAAAATGAAATTTTGATAGTTTGTCGTCACGAACAGAAATCATTATAAAACTAATTTACATTATAATTAACAAGTACTTGTACTTGAGAAATATCTGTTCATTCGCCGCGCGAAGTAAATAACCACAGAAAACAGAAACAGCACTTCTTAATTAAAATATCCATCACTCATACTTTCCTTCGTAAATTCCTCACATTTTCCTAATTATAACTTCATCATGAAATAATCATCTTTATTAGTTTCTCTTAAAAAGACAATGAATACAGCATTCGCATTTTACTAGCTATAATAGGTCTGTAAATGTCGATACAAATAACGGAATAGTTTGCTTATTTTCTTTCCGAATCATCCAAATTTTGACAGAATAGACACAAATAAATATACCAGTGAGTGACATGTGAGATCTTGCTGTATCTGGCCTCTGCAGAAGCTAAAGCTATTGAAATTAAAACGTCCTCCCGGAAGAAAGTTCCACGTCCCGAGAAAGAATTTTATTTCCGGGCAATAAAAAGCGAACTAGCTGTGCGTGTGCGTGTGTGTGCGTTTAGTGCGGACGAAGGGACAATGAAAATGTTTACGAAACGTAAAGTTAGGGCGAGATAGACCTGCCAAAAATACTGACTCAAATCTATAATAGGGCCATTTATGTAGGACGCAGGGACGTTGATAGCGAGAAGTAGTTGCCAAAATAAACAAACTTCAATCGTACGATGGAAATGTAGACGCTAAGATGTTTCTCAAATACGATTTATTTCCGACACAAAATGGAAATGGACGTGCTAGCGAGGAGGTATATTTTATGTTGATAATTAATATAGAAACGGTATACTATAGTCCATTCGGAAATGAGCTACAATAATAAATATGTTATTACATTTTTGTCAGGGATGTGGTCATTGTAATATAGCTTTTGTAGGCTTTTAGGGCTACCCTTCTTTGTCTAATACTTAATTTTAAAGCGATTGCTAAGGGTTATACAGTATTGTCAAAAAGTTTTAATAATATTTAACAGTATAAATTATTTGAAAATACCTTGAAAATTGCATACCCATACATAGTAGTTACTTAAACACATTTCTACTCTTTTAAAAATAACTTCTTGGATCACGAAAATTTTCAGTAATAATATAACAAGAAAGTGAGAATAAATTGAAAATAATTTGACAGATCTTTCGAAAACTTGTTGCCAGGCAATAGCTACGGGATTTCGTGGCTATTGCCAAATGGCGACAAGTTTGAGAAAGATACTGGAGAATTATTTTATAATTTATCGAACTCTAGAGTTAAATTACATTATTTTATTATTTCATCAACAGGTACACCACTAAATCTGTCTTTTTTGATCATTAATACTTGTGTTGTTGATAACTATCTGACATCTGACATTTGTCATCGAAATTAAAAAAGCTATAGAGATTATTCTCGGGAATAAACATACAATAAAGCATTGCATTGGTTTTAAGAAACGTCAAAAAATAATCAGTTTACTTTTTGTATGCATTCGTTTAATGAAGTAAATAGCTCCATGGTAACACGTCGGACTGTAGATCGTGAGATCCTCAGTTCAAATTCCACTGCCGACAGTTACCAATTTAAATTTACTCCTGTGGTTTCCCCTAAACTAACATCTTTGGGAGCTATAATTTCATGGATGGGAACCGCACTTCATACGAAAAAATATACCACTTAACGAGATCTACGTAAGCATAGTGCCATACCCACAATAGATAAAAAGCGTAATGATATTTATTTTTATTCTACACTCTTAAAAATAACTTCTTCTTTCAAGAAAATTTTGAGTTTACTTTTTGTATGCATTCGTTGAAGAAAATTTTATTTCTTACAAAGTGTTTAAGTTCAATTAAAAAAAAAAATATATTAACTTTGAATATAAATTTTATTTCTCTTCATTTTTCTACATTGAAAGAAAATTAATATATTTAAAAATAATGAAAAAGAAGTCGTTTTAATTTTAAACAAAAGTTTTTTTTTTAAACGATATCAATTTGATTTAAAAGTATTTAATAACATACATATAAACAAATATAAATATATAAAAGTATCCTAATTAACACCAGAAAAACAATCTCTTGTCAAAAAATAAAAAATTTCATCCCTTCTGATCGGGTAAAGTACCCATCACCGAATTAAAACTACCCACTCCTGTTCAAAAAACTTATAATGAGTCTCAGTTGAATACTTTGATTTGTTCCTGCAAAACTAAATTAATTTTCATACAAGAATATTTATTAAACCTACAAAAGTTTACAATGAAAACAAAATGAGATTAGCACTATTCAAATAAAATTTTCTCTTCATTTAAGATGAATTTGTTTGTTCCAAGAAAATATTTTTATCAGTGTATTAATGGACAATTTAATTTTTATATAAAACATTTTACTTCAAAATCATTGAATGGTTATTTCTTATCTATTACTTATCAACTTGTTAAGGGGACTTTGAGATAAAGATAAGTTGCTCACATATTGCCTGTTTCTCTCGGCTCGCATTTTCAACGTCACTGAGCATTCCAGTATTACTATTTGCGTAGTTGTTTCGTTTCTAATCTATTTAACTATTTTGATGTAAAGTAATTAGGGAAGACAATAATACAACAAATAAAAAAATTTCAGGCAGTGGATCATGAAAGCCTCAGTTCGATCCCCACAGCCAGAAAATTTTGACCCTATGTATATTAAAATATAGTATTAATACACTTTAAATGTTTTGAATAAGTGCGGTTATTTTAGCAGCCCACAAACCTCGCATTTAAACTCGCAACGTCAAAGAGGGTCCAATTACCGTATAAGAATTCGTAATTACCGGGTCTAATTACCGGTTAATGTTGGTAACAGTTGAGTTACGGTATCTGGGTCTCGGTTACTCATAACCTCATCAGCGCTCATTGACGAACCGAGTGCGGTGCAGACCATTAGCGGTAACGGTAACTGAGCGAACAGCGAA
This sequence comes from Poecilus cupreus, assembly GCA_963942605.1. Classification (NCBI taxonomy): domain Eukaryota; kingdom Metazoa; phylum Arthropoda; class Insecta; order Coleoptera; family Carabidae; genus Poecilus; species Poecilus cupreus. Next base: position 33,069,427 of record OZ012720.1, read on the forward strand.
CCGGTAACGCTACCGGTAAGAGACAATAGGCGCAGAGAGTTGCTAACTTCATTGTGCTGGACTCCCTTGCGAGCCTAATAGGATTGGGAAGCATGTGATACTTGATACCCGACACTCCATTAATATGTTTCTTTTTCTAATGCGAGCTCGGAATCTTATCCTTTGGCCCAGTTCAAATCGTACAAAGGAAAATTGTTTAATTCGCCATATTTATATCTTTAATTCTATCATTTTTAATTCCCGCACATACACATATGTATGGGAGATATAATGTTTCCTTCATGAATTGATTAGATTTTCAGAACAATTCATCAACAGGAAGTAATAGATTATTTGAAGGCTATCAGGATTTTTTAGTATATTTAGTAAATTTAATTGGAATCAAAAAGTTGTGGAATAATTTTACCTAAAATCTATATTTATAGCTCTGTGGTAACGCGTCGGACTATGTATCGTGAGATCCTCAGTTCGAAACCCACAGGTGACAGTTGCCAATTTAAATGTACCGCTGTGGTTCCCCCTCCACTAACATCTTTGGAGGCTATGATTTATCGGCTGGTAACCGCACTTCATACGAAAAAATATATCACTCACCGAAATCTGCGTAAGCAGAGTGCCACACCCATAATGGGTAAAATTGTGATGATATATTTATTTATTTATTTATCTTTATTTGAAACATTTTTTCTATATTTTGTTGTCTTAACCCTCTATTGCATACTGTTCCCGAACGGGAACATAAAATTAAAAATTTTTTTTTCTTTTCTAATGCAGTTTACATTCATGGCAATCATGTTGTAACATTTGGGAACATTATATACACTTTGTCAATTGCCAATTAGGTTATTCCTTCCAATTTGACCAACATAAAAAAAAAATTTTTACTGGAAAAAGGATAATTACAGAAACTGAGATATAAAATGTGAAATTTGAAGGAAGCAGTTTATTACCTGCTGATATATTACAGCCAAATACACCTTTACATAATTTCCAAAAATTTCTTTTATCTGATGTTTTCCTAGAAGAGGTTGTTTATCAAACAATTTTGTATAGTACGCGAAGACGACCCAATAGACCAAAGTTCTAATGTAAGTTGAATTTGTTCATAATATTCCCAATAGTGAACAAAACTGTAAAAAGAAATATTTTTTGTATTTTTTAAAAAAAATTTATGTAATACACTTATTTTAAATATAATAATATTTCTTTTGTAAAAAATAATGTTTTTGAGCCATTATTTGAAAAAAATAATAATTCATGCAATAGAGGGTTAAAATTCAAAACCAGTGGTTTGTGTTTGTGGTACCTTTGAGCCAAATGAAATCTTGATGTGTTAATTTTTTTTCGAAGACGGGAGGTGGACTAACTACTATGATCATATGCCGTAATTTGATATTATTTCAGTTGTTATTTTATTCTAAAATATTGAAGTCAATGGGGTATTACGGTATAAATGAATTTATCAAAAGTAATTACTTATTTGTATAGTTTATAATCACAATATAATGTGATATTGCAATAAACCATGCTTCAAAACTATTTTTCATTCATAATTTTTTGTTAGAAAAATGCAAATTTTAGGCTATTGTAAACTCTCCTGAAAATTGTTACGTCATAACGCCTACCGCTTACTTCATACCTATATGTTTGGTTTTGCGCATTTTTGTTAATTCAAATATTATTTTTGAACATTTTTATACTTTGATTCCAGGTATGTGTTGTTATGACCAATTTTCTTCAACTGCTTCATAATTATTAGACAAAAACTGTAAACACACTCATGAGACACTGACAGGTTGACATTGACAACATGATAACCATGAGCACGGGTTTGTTTATCCTGAAGTTAGCTGTAGACGTTGTGACGTCACCGTCTGATTCTTTAAAATTTGAAGATATCTTTTAAAAATCATATCTCACTTAATAAGAATTTGTTTTCATATAAATTTACATATTTGCCTTACTAGTGACCCAAACTAACGAAACAAAATTAAACAGAAAACGACGGTATCCCCCATTGAGTTTAACAATTTTCCCTTTGTAAGATCAGAACAATTTTTTTTAAAGTTATTCTAAAAGTCATAATTGTGCCAAATGATATGATTGTAGGCTCGCATTTGTCCTGCTGCTAATAAAACGATAAGTCCCACAGATACGAGATTAGGAGCTTATGAATAATTCCAAAATAACAAAACGAAATTCCACTAAATTATGAATTAAACCAGAGAAAAACTGCAAGTAAAAGTTTGGGGAAGTGAAATTAAAAATAAAATACTTTTTTCATTGTGTCTAAAATATTAATGCGAATTTGATAATAAAGACTTTTTACACGAGTTATAATTTTCTAATTACGTGAATTTTAATTAAATTTCTTGAGAAATAAAAATCGTTTACGGGAAAATTTTTAATAATTAATCATTTCTTCATGCTGCCGAGAATTGCTGTTTCTCTTTAATGAAGTACAACATCCCCGTTGATCGCCGGAATAAAATATTTCATTTCGTTCTCTGCCGCGCACCAACTGTACGGAAATATTCCTACTTGTTTCAATTATGCCTTGCAAACAATGGTTAATTAAGAATAAATTTTACAAGGCAGAAAGGGTTTACTAAAGCCGGGAATTTAAATACGCGCGGACAGATTCATTCAGAAAAACTATTTCGTTTGCTGCACAATCAAATAGAAGATTGTAATGGAACAAAAAATATTTTTGTATGTAAAATACATATTATTTTTTTAAATTTGTATATCTGTATACGACGACAATATTAAGGATCAACAAAATGAAACAATTAATATATAATTGCTCTCTGTTCAGATTTTGTAAGCGTTACAAATCCCGGTTATTTCCAATACCATCGGGTGTTCCTCAAGGTGCACACTAAGAACCTTCGCTATTTAATTTGTACATTAATTCAATTCTTAAATGCTTCAAATGTTGAAAGTTTCTATTGTATGCAAATGATTTAAAAGTAATTTAAACAGTACAGGATGGTCGATAATCGTAATGCAAAAAATTTGAACGGCCCATAGTAAATCTATATGGAACTACATAAAAGAAATGTTAATTTGACAACTGTGAATTAAACAATTGTTATAGCACTCATCAAGATAATAGGCAAATCAGTGCGAATGTTAAAATGTCAAATGTTAAATGTCAAAAGTTGACAAATTAGTTTTCATTTATTTTTCAAACAAAAAACAGTTTTGTGTAATGTTGGAATTTGTAATAAAATTTAAAAAAAATTGATTGAAGAGGAGCTAAAAAATTGAAAGTTGGTTACATCAGCGCAATTATACATACTCCTTCTTGAAAATATACAGCAATGATATTTCATAATTAAAAAACTTCGTTTAGTTCTTATCGTACATTTACAAGTTTGATGGCTTTGCTACTCAGAATTAATAAAAGAATCGTTCTACCTGAAGCTTGTCAATACCATCCGTAATAGTGCATAACAATTAAAATAATTCTTTTTTCTGCGACCACTGAGAAATCTGCTCATTGTATGTTTGTTGTTGTTACGGATATGAGGTACATTGCAAGCATCGTGCGAAATGAATTTGTTTTGTGAGTATTTCAATATAGGTCAGCTCATTTAAGTGCAGATACAATTGCTAGGATACTTATTTAGAATTGTCAAATATTGGAATGGTGTGTGACAAATTTATTATTAAAATTAAATTAATTTGTCGTAGAAAAAGTATAGTGTACAACTCGCATGGAATGTCCATTTCGTACTCGTATGATTTGCAGTATTCGCCTTCGGCTCATGCTACAAACTTTCATTCAGTAGGAAATGAGTACCATTCCATGCTCGTTGTACAATATACTATTCTGCAACGAGTTATGCACTTAATGATAGTTTTCATCAATTAAATATTTACTGTTGGTAACTACGTTAATAAACATGCATTAAACAATTAATTATTTTCAATTACGTATTTCTTGTATTTGTAAATTTTTAAAACTGTTTATATGTTTAACATATGTTTTACTTTTACTTGTAAATTTTAGTTTTATTATTGAATGTATCTTGGTTTGGTTTCCCAAATAAAATAAAATTAGGTAATATTAAAAATCTGACCTTTTCACGAAAAAGTGCCCCTTCATCTACTGCAGTCACCATAAGAAACCTGAACCAGCATCGCCATATCCTTGTACCCTGTATATACAAATTAAAATTATCAGAAAAAATATATTTATTTTTAAAACAACGGAACTAAACTACTACTACTAAATATGTGTCAAAATTTGATCTACTTATGGACCCCAAAAATCTAAATCCCGAAATGAATTAATTATCAAGTATGAAAAACATGATAGACCATCAGATAAACTACCACTTGGGTAATGGAATTGCACCAAAATCTAATTAGCTCGTAACATAAATATCCAAATTAAAATATGAAATTTGAAAATGACTATACATATAATTATTTATTTGATTCAGAATAAATTCATTATAGGAATTCAAATATATAAATGAAACATTCCTGGAAAATATGGATCCAATTATTTGTCTTTTGTCAAAAAAAATTCAGTGAACAAATATTTAATTAACATTTAATTCCATTAAAAATTAATTAAAAATTTTGTGTATTTTGTTTCGAACCAATAGTTAAAATATTAAATATGGCAACTTTGTAATTTTAATAATATTGCACAAAAAATGTTACAAATAAATTGTGATGAACTTTTAGGTAGTCTAAAACACCTGGAGATAAAATTTATCCTTTTATTTTCTTCCTAGCTTAGTGATGGAATCCGACCCCATTTTGTCAGTGGTCAAAACCGTAGCGAACAAAAAACGAGGATCAAGTCACCAGGACACGATCGTTACCGCGAAATTAATTACATTGCAGTTGAATCTCCGCCTTCTGTTCTTTTTCCGTTATGCTTTTTCACTGCGTCTGCGAATGTGAAAGATGGCGATTGTGAAATTCAGAATATAAAGTGAATGTTCTCAAGAGTTCTTTCATTTGTTTGTACTTTGTACGTCTGTGCTTCAAGGATTTTACTGTTTTGTTTGTTTTTATTTTTCTTTATTATTTTGAGGATTTTACTGCCGCATTACATTTGCATGATGTATGTTTTTAGGATTATTATAAAAATAAAATGTAGCCAACTATTTATGCTTTCTAAAAATGTTGTAGTATTATCTTAGCTTTATTATATATACTAACTAATGCATACGAGTATAAATATAGAAATCGCTCATTTATAAAGTAATTTTTTGTATATCATACATATTTGTATTAGGTACACAAATTTATTTTCTATAACACTGCTTTGGACACTAGGCATTCCATAACTAAAAATTGTTATGGAATCACTAACATTCCATACGCTGCGTATGGAATATTTTCGACGAATCAGAGCCTCATATTAGTGCAATGAAGTATCTTGATTCAGTTACTATGGTTACGTCTGTTAGTTTTAGTTTGATTTATTTGAGTTTGACATTTAGAACAGTTTTATATTTGTATTTTTTGTATATTTCCAAAATCTTGTTATAGAAAGTATAGTCTACAAAGTGTAACGGAATGGCATATCCCACTCTCGCAAGCCGTAGTCCTCGCCTTCGACTCGGACTACAAACTTTTTGCTCGCGTGGAATATGTGCCATTCCATTACTTCTTGTAGAATATACTATTCTAGTATACGAGTATACTGTATATTGCATATTGTGCTTTATTTAATTTTTATTTTACTGGCATTAAATGGCGGAGGTTCCTAGTTTAAATCTATTATTGAATATCGGTACATGTAAAGCGTGGCAGTTTGGAAAAATTTATTTACTCTGTTTTGAGTGATTACCTGTAAGGACGGATTATATGTTCTATACTTACAATAATTAAAACAAAATGTGAAGAATTTTTAATCCTTTTCTATATCGACCGCTATTTATCGATAACTAAAAATTCATATTTGTTTTTCAACATGATGCATGCAGCTCTTAGAATTAAACAATAAATTGATGTGTTTAAAACGAACGATAATATTTTTGTTCTTCGCAATTTCTTGACAAGATAACTTAGTCAATTTATTGACCAATAAATTGTTTAGTGTAAAACAGACATTATAAAATGTAAACCTAATTTCTTTAGTCAATAGATTGATATTATTATATGAAGGTAAAGAATTTATTATTTCAAAATGTTATCGATGATCCTTGTTAAAAGTGGCCCTTTTAACGGTTGCTTAGCAAGTTAAAATTGTCACTTTCTGACACGTGATACTAGTGTTAAAAGTAACATAGCAGCATGTTAAAACTGATTTCATTTTTAACTTTTAACATGCTGCTAACGATTTTTAGTAATAAATCAACAAATATAACTACTGGAAAAACATTATTCCATATTTTTAGTGCTTACGAATACACTAGGAAAATTGTAGATAAAATTTTGAATAATATACATGTTAAATAAATCACTTTTATCCAACACCTCAATAAATGGTCTATAACTATGATGATTTTAAACAAGCAAAGCAGCAGATTACCCACTAGTGGGTATAATTTTGAGGAAACCACTAGTGAGTATTTTTAAAAATATATAAATAATAATAACATACAACACCTTCGATTGAAATTTTGATTTAGACAATTTAAAGCATATGTCACTGTCAAATAATATTTCTTTAATAAATTTTGTATTCATTAAGAGATGTTGGATAAAACGTTATACTTCACACGTGGGCAAAGTGGAATTACCCACTTGTAAAGTAAATAACTATTAATACTTATACACCGTTGTCACACCATCAAAAACGAGGAACCGAGATGGCAAATAACCGCTTTAATAAAAATAATAAGAATAATACTTATATCATAAATAACTATTGTATCTAAAACAACAGAAGAAGTGAGTCGATTTCTCATATTTCGTGATCCGTATTAATTTTCATATAAGAAATAAGAAGCAGTAAACTGATAGGCTCATCGAACTTCTGAACTAGTTATACATAGATTTCATAGCAATGTCAATTTGAAATTTAATCACATTTCGTTTACCTTTCGTCCATGCGATATCAAAGAAACTTTTATCATACTACTGCATGTACAGATGTTCAGTATACTTAGAAAATATCTTTAAAAGCTGTAGATAATCTTCAAAGTTTACAAATGCATCTGAATATTAACTCTATAAAATTAGTTTTGAATACAATCACATAAATCTTGCAAAAGAAATTTAAAAAAGGTTTGATTGGATTAGGGAACGATATATCGGAGGAAGGTAATCACTATTAAAATAATTCCAAATCTCAATTAAATAACGCGAGAAAATTTCATTAGCCGGAGTAAATTTTCATTTGCGATTCCTCGGAAGCACATTTTGGCAGTAAATTTTTCACCTAACAAATTAGTGTCTACCGGGCTCTCCGACATCTTGGCGGCGGAAACGGCCGAGAATGACCGAAAACCACCGAGCCACTAACGCCTCGTTGCGGTTATTGTGACGGTCTCAGGTACGCGGCAATAAAATTGAGAAATAACTTATAAATTTATCAACGCGGGGCTGGAGCCATTGTGTGCTTGCTTCGTTAAAAGGATACGGAACTCGCGCCGGAAAAAATATATCGGCCCTGAAGAATCGAACGCCGCACACAAGAAAGGAATTTTTTGCACGTACTGCTTCACCAACTTTCAGACCCGGCAGTTAATTTTGTTTTTCAATAAATTTCCAACTATGCGTGAACTACTTCACGTGCTCCGACCTTCAAATTTTCGATACCAATCCAATATCTTGCTTACTGTTCTTGTATGTAGGTATTTTAAAATTATTGAGATCGAAATATTTTTATACTGTAGTACTGTATAAGATAATTTTTGTTCACAAGAATATATTAAAATTAATCATCAATGATCGTAGAATAAGTTTATAACTTGCAAATAAAATTTTTATTATACGTTATTTACACTAATCAGCATCGAAATGTGGCGTATACGGGTTTTTTTCTACGATCGTACGATCACTACTGAAATGTACACTTTCTCAACACTTGAAAACTGTATATTTCTTACAGTCGTGTGGAATAGCGTAGGCAATTATTCCACCCGCAAGTGTGACCAACTTACTAATAATATAATACTGTATATTATTAATATATCAAGTATTTTTACATTTATGTATCATAAAATAATTATTTCAGAGTTTTTATAAATCTCCGTATTCAATATTGAAATTGCAAAGAAAATACAATATCAATTTTTAATAAAATATGTCTAGTTTTTATATTACAATACATAGATTTAAAGTTGGTAACACTGCGCACATCTGAGCTTGCGCCGACTTCATGCTGTAATCATAAACGTGAAATAGTTTGAGTTTGTGATGTAATTCCTTGTTTTCAAATAGTAAGAATTATTAGATATAATTAAATCTTAACAAGACAAAAGTGTGATCATAGAAAAAGTGTAGTGTGCAACTCGTGCAGAATAACCTATTTCTTGCCTGTGTGATTACAGCACTCGACTTTGTCTAAAATTCTAACAACTTGCGTAAAATAGATAACTTTCTGCACTTGTTGAACAATATATTGTTTTTTAACAAAAAAGTTGATCGAAATTTAAAAATGAATGCAATAAAGCTTATTTGGTTAACTAAGTAGTAACATATTATGAAATATCAATTAAATTAAAATTAATTTTTATGAGAAAAAGTGTAAAACAGCTATAGAATATTAACCAAAAACGAGAAATATTAAATTAAAGTTAATAGATTTATCGTGAAATATTAATATTTAAGTAATCAAATGAGTCTTACTGCATACATTTTAAAATTCAAAACAAATTTTGTACTTACACTTTTGATGTAAAGTGAATAGATAAACTGATACAGTAATATAAAAAGAATTGAAACCTTGTTTTTGTTTGAAAATGCACACAATTAATATGGCGGTCACAGACTCGGAAAAGACGATAGATGATAAATGAATTTAGTAATATTCAAACATTAGACATTTTGATATAAATTTTACAAATGTACCTATAAGAATTAATACATTTACATCGAAAAATTATTAAAAATTTTATTATTATATTGAAACAATTAAGTTAGAAATTTTTAAGTAATTTATATTAATAATTTTTCACTGTTCACAGTTTTTTATCATTCGTATTTGCCGCCAAGTACATGCGCAAATTTCTCACTTGTAATGGCGAATGTGAATGTGTCAGAGTATCAGCTAATATGGTTTGTCGTGTGTAAACGTGTTTGGTACAAGATCCGTAGCTAATACAGCAATTAATAGATATAATAAAAGCTAAAGCAAGTGCCAGTTACTAGGTAAGATACTTTAGAGAAATAAATAACGTATTAATTTGTCAACGTTTCAGAATGTGCTTTCGAATTTGAGGTTAAATGAAGCAGGACATTTATTGTCTTTAACTGAGTGTGTTAATGATAGTTTAATGTGATGTTGGGCAGTACCCGATAAATCATTCTCGCCGATAGCAAGTTAAAGTGACGTTTATGCAAAGATTTCTTCTTGAATTCAGCAGACGGATTACGATTGCGAATTACGCAAAGCGGACATGATCGCAAAGAAATACGATCCGGAGTAAAGACAGATTAAGTTACTGTCTACGGAATGAAATATTTCAGTTCTCGTTGCGCGCAAGCGCGGCCGATACAACAAAGAACAAGGTCTTCTTCTCTTTGCGCTAAGCGGAGCAATGGTCCGCAAATTTGAGGTCACGCGAAATCAAAAGTGTTTGTTAAATTCTTACAGCCAAATACACAAAAGAAGCGAACGAGCCGGAGGAGATTTATGCATGGAAATGATTAAATGAAGATGCGGTTGACCGCGGAATTGGATATTGATTCACTGAACACTTTGGATGCTAAACGACACAAAGGGAATATTTGCTGAGGCATTATAGTATTCGATAAAAGCTCCCTTCTATTTCAAACTCTTACACATACTTCATCTTTATAGAATACAACAGCACTACTTTAATCTGCACTCAAAGCACCTCAATTATCAATTACAATTACCACTTCAAATAAGCAATGGGTTGAAGCGTCTTAAAACTGCGGATTAAAAATATAAATTATAATTGGAATTAGACTTATAGAATTATGTACATATTCTTATACCCTATTTTGGTACCAGGTTCCACAAATAAAACAAGTTATTGGAATCCCGTTACTTTGAAAAAAATCATATAATACTTGTTTATAATATAAGTGTTGAAGAGAAATTTTATGAATATGTAGGGAAGTTTACGAAACGAAGTGAAGATGAGTAAAACAACTCCACGAACGAAAAAAAAATCACATTTTATACACACATCATACAAAATATTATCTACGATCTTCCTAGTATGTTAGTAAGTGCTAAAAAATTTAGAATAATATTTTGACATGTAGGATTACATTTGTTGATTTATTGATACAAATCGTTAGCAACATGCTAAAAGTAACAATAAAATCACACGTTGCTATGTTACTGTTAACACTAGAAAGTGACACTTTTAACTTGCTAAGCAATCGTTATAAGGGCCACTTTTAACAACGGTAGTAGATAATAGTATATTGTGTCATTATAAGTAAATGTGATACTGTGGGTGCTGAGCATGTAAGTTTGAACGACGAGCGAAGCGAGTCGGACAATTACATGCGAAGCATACAAAGTCACATTTACTCCGAATAACACATGCTATTTTTTCTTCAAACATAGAAAATAGTCAGTAATAATATAACAAGAGGGTGAGAATAAATTGAAAATAATTTGACAGATCTTTCGAAAACTTGTTGCCAGGCAATAGCCACGAAAGCCCGTAGGGCTTGAGTGGCTATTGCCAAATGGCGACAAGTTTGAGAAAGATACTGGAGAATTATTTTCTAATTTATCGAACTCTCGAGTTATATTTAATAAGATTATTTTTTGATTTCATCATCAGGCACGTCACTAAATCTATCTTTTTTGCTCATTTTACTTGTGTTGATGATAACTATCTGACATCTGACATCTGTCAACAAAAACAAAAAAGCTACAGAGAAAATTGCCGGGAATTTTCACAAGAGCATTATTCTCAGTATAATAATGACAGGATTGGTTAAAACATAGACACGTGACATACAATAAAGCATTTGATTGGTTTAAATAAACGTCAAAAAATAATCATTGAAACATTAAAAAATGCTCAAAACTTCAAAAAATATTCTGTCTTATCTAGCATTTCAAGTTGCCGTAGAATATGCTGTTTTGTTATTTTTGTTTATTTGTTTCATTTTTAACTGTCAAATTATTGAATTACAACCTAACTATTTTTCATAATATTTTACTTTGTCCGCCGCCGGCGTAAATGTGTTGCCAAGGATACACTTTTACGCCGGCGGCGACAATATTGAACTTCTGCTTGTTGAATACAAATACATAACAACGTACTTTTATGACGTTTGAAGAAAAAAGTATATTATTATATAACAGTTTATGATAGTCATTATTCAAGAAGATGCAAATCATCCGAATGAATAATGACAATAATCCCGAATATAATACTATACTTTTTCTACTCCTGTAAATTCGAAAATCACTTTTGAAAATGATAGAAATTCGTTGAAAACACACGTTGAAAAACATCAATATAAAAATACACAGAGACAACTGATTACATGTCAATTGTCAGACGGCCGTATGTAGCTTGGTGATACACATCACGTCTTTAAAATAACCGTGAATTATGGATTTCTGGCTCTGTAATTGGTCGAGAAGAGTGAATTATAAATCATAATGCACTGTCGCGAATTATGGTTAGTATAATTCATCGAAAAAATTGAAATAATGGGGATATATTTATACAGGAGTAGAAAAATAAGTTTTCCTATAGGTTTTGTACTCATTTATGAACTTAACATGAAAGAAATACTATTGCTTGATATTTGACACATACAACTATGGTTACTAAGATATCAGCCTATCAGTGGTCACTAAGCGGTCATATTCACGATTAAGCACCACTAAAATATTGCGTTTGTGAAATATTTAAAGTATCGCTACTGTGTGACTTCTATACTGTGTTAAAACTACAGCATAAATTAGCACATATTCATGGTTGTCAATGTCAACCTGTCAGTGTCCCACTGGTTTGTTTACAATTGTTTAATAATTATAGTGTATTTGAAAAAAAAAGTTTATTGCAACAAACACCTGGAATCAGAATATCAAAATGTTCAAAAATATTTTGAATTAATAAAAATACTGCTGCTGACTTTACAGCGTATGATTCACTTTAGACCATAACTGCATATCATGTAAAAGTGCTGCTTTTATTCCAAACATGGCTCTCAACTTTAAATTGTGAAACAAGCACAGGTGTAAAAATGAATTACGTTGAAAAATACTTGTGGACCCGTCCGGAATTTCATTCCTCTGCCTTTGTGCCGTACTCGTATACACTTAGAGGGGCGCTATTATGAAAATTCTAACATATTTTCAACAAGTACAGCACGCACATAATACCATAATTGTAACAAATTGTGTACCTGATGACGTCAAGAAATAGAAATATTCGAGTAATGTTCTGAGAACTGTATAGTTATTGGACTGTGTATAAGGAGTTGAATATTAATTCCATGGAAGTTTAAAGTTTTTCGATATCAGTACTTACTTATAATAAAAGTTTAAAACAAGTTTTAATACAAGTTATGCATTCTCCGGCATGAGAGCTTACCAACTGTAAACCGGTTAATTCCCTCAAGTGTGAATATAGCGGATATCCTAAAACCTAAAATGTTCCAGGTTTGTAGAGTAAGGGTGAATGACCGACTAAATTTTTTCAGATTTATAACATCATTGAACTATACCCCAATAAAAGTGTAATAAATAACAATATACTATCTGATATTAGAGCAAAAAATTATAGTGTGTTTTAAGCTCTGTCATGGTGGTAAAACGTCCGAGTACAATAAAGATAAAATTGCTGATATTCAAGCAACAAGGTCCGCTAACATCAACAACGTACAGCTAAACACCTTTGATTAATGATGCTCCAGATAAAATGTATTAGTTATTAGCAATTTGCAAAAAAATTACTTCACAACTTTGATCATTATCTTAAAAGCATTGGATAAATAATTATTGAAATGAAAGAAAGAAACGGAAAAGAATTTGTTTTAATTATTATCTAAACGTATTCATGTCATAAATAAATATTTTTTATTGGAAAATATATATTTTATTTAAATATGCGAGTCCGAAATATTCTCATTTATTATAAAAATTATAAATAAATTCCTAATTTTATTGATATACATACATTAAATTATCTTTCAATTATGTCTTATATTTTCTTTTTCTTATTAAATCACAATTTGACAACTTATTTAAGATTGGTTCATTGGCAACACTGCTACACCGCCTTGTGTCTGATAACCTAACTTTTAACGTGTCAATCTGTCAGTTGTGTTCTCAAAGTGTATTTTAGGTCCGAGCAAATCGTTTTTAGAAACATGTGAAAAAAATGTTGTGTCTAACACGAAAGGAAAGCTCTTCTTCCACTCTCGTTCGAAAGACTCACTCGCTGCGCTCATGAGACAAACTTCGAACTCGAGGGGGAAAAAGAAGCGCTTTCCTCTTTTGTTTGAACAATAACTATTTAATTCACCATTTTTATATCTTATATTCTGTCATTTTTACCTCTAACTTATACATATACCTATAAGGGAAGTATTATGTTTAAGTTACGAATTGATTTTGAAAACAATTCATCAACAGTAAGTGGTAGATTATTTGAAGGTCTATTAAAGTTTTTGGGCATATTTTAATAAATAAACGAGATTTAGCAAATTTTATTCCATATTTTATTTTAAGCATTTTTCTGTATTTTGTCATCAGATTCAAAAACAGTGTTTCTGGTACCAGTCAATACCTTTGGACCACTTGAAAACTTTATGTTATTGATTTTTATTAAATTGTTATTCTTGTGTTGCTATTATTCCTTAAAATATCGTTAAAAATAAGAGAATTTAAGATACAAATAAAAAATACAATTTTCCCTTTGTAAGATCAGAACTTTTTTAAAAGTTATTCTAAAAGTCTTAAATGGACCAAATGGGGCTTATGTTTTATTGATAATAATAAGTGCGACGGCATCCATTATTTCGCTAAAAGTGTAATTTAGCACTTCCAATTCATGTTGTAATTCTAGCTACTATAAATTTCGTTAGTTCTTTCGTCCCTCCGAGTGCCTTATTAAGAAATTCCAGTCAGGAATTGTGTATTTTATTTATACGCTGGATACATTTCTTTGTTTTTATCTTGTTATATACACTACGAACCTACAAGTCGTTTTATTGCCTCGCTAATCAATAACTACACAAATAATGAATTTCTACCGTCGATAATAAACGTCACCCTTAGTTGAAGCTAATTGCAACGTGCGTTATATGTGTTCGTGCATGGAGTATAACAAGGACGACAATTTGTTATTTTTAAACGAGTCTGCTACGACATCACATACGGTAAAACGCAGTAACGTATCTACAAGATGATATTTCCAGGAATATGACGCAGGCAGATCTCTTTCATTGGGGTTGGAACAATAACCAAAATAGATTTGATTTGCTAAATTATAATTAGACATTAATTTATGATGGAAACAAAAAGCAATGATGATCTATCAATGAAATAACTTTAGTTCAATTAAACTGTAGTCGAAACTTAGGTATTTACCATGATCCCTATAATGTGCCAAGTACAAAATATCATCCTGAATATGAATTATAATAAACAATTAATTCTACTTACATTTTGAAGATTTTTCTGTAGACATTCTGTATTGAAACACAGCACACGACACAAATCACTGCAAAGATCCCGCACTACTGACGCGGTAGAATACAAACCGAATTGCTCATGTATTTTGCAGTCGCTACTAATTAATAGGTTTGTAACAAGTTTGCAGGTGGCAAGAATACGTTTTTATTTTATTGAATACAATATTGCTTTTAGAAATTATTCCAGAAGTTCTAAAAATTTTAAATGTTTTAATTTTTATTATTATGTGTACTGTGATATATTAAAATGTTTTAATCCGATATTAAGAATAATTAGATTAAATAACTAATGTTTTATTATATTTTAATTTAAAATGATATCTTGATAACGAACCTAAATTACAATTAAAAATATCACCATATTCCACATCAATGATAAGAGATATTCACGGAGTAGCAAATGGAATGCAATGATATAAACATATATTAAGGATGCGAATTAAAAAAATTACATAATTATATTCTATTACTTAAAGAAAACGATTTGGCAATGGTTGTATTTTCCTGTCCTGAAGACCAAAAATAATTTGTCAAATATTTTTCGTTTTTGTTTATTTTTCCATGACTGTTATACAATTTTTCTATTAATATTTATTTTACTTTAGTTATATATAGTGAATTATAAATATTTTGATAACGAAATGGGCCTTATTGAGTGTATTTCGTAGATAAAAGCTACAGTACTATAGAAAAAAATTGCTTCAATTTTTCAACAGACAAGAGATATTCTTTATACAGATTATTCAGAAAAAAAGGTGATAAACTTAAGGTAGAACGATTCTTTGATTAATTCTGAGTCAAAAATACTAATGCAAAAAATTTTACGACTCTTGTAAAGCCACACGAAGTTATCAAACTTGTAAATGTGCGATTAAAATTAAAAGAAATTTATGATTTCTTTTAAAAAATATCATTGCTGTTTGCTTTCAAAAAGGATTGTGTAAAATTACGTTGATGTAACTAATCCTTTAATATGAATACTTTAAGTTTTTAATTCCTCTTCAGGCGTATTTTTGTAATGTTGTTACATTTGGCAACCTCCAGATTTGGTAGAAATTAGATCTTTTATTTTTAACTATATTTATTTATTTTTTTTTTTATCTGATGACTATTATGTACATTTTAACATTTTGACTCAGATTTTTTCTACGTGTTTTTAATATGTTTGTATGTGTCCATGTTATTTAATTGTTTTTTAACTTCAACTTAGCCCTGAAGATGACAGCCATTGCTATCGAAACGTCGGCATAGTTTTTAATAAATTATTTGACTGCTAGTCCGTTTTTGATTTACCAATTCACAAAAAAGATTTTGTTTTAAAAATAATTGAAAAATAATTTTAACATTCGTAGTGATTTGATTAGTTGCCTAATGACTGCTATAACAATTGTTTTATTTGGTGTTGTCAAATTTACATTTCTTTTAAGTAAATCGTGTAGCTTTACTAAGGAGCCGTAAAAAATTTTGCATTAGGATTATCGACTCAGAATTAAGCAAAGAAATGTTCTATCTGAAGCTTATCACTACTTTTTCGTACAACCTGTACTAATTAAATAATTTTTAAATCGTTAGCATACAATAGAAAGTTGTAATAATTAAAGCATGCAAGAATTGAATTAATATACTAATTAAATAGCAAAGGTCCTAAGTGTGAACCTTGAGGAACAACCGTTGATACTGTTAATTAATCAAGGAACCATTCTACCTGATGCTTATCATCACTTTTCTGAATATCCTGCATGCAGGGAGGTAGAGGTAAAAAGGCAACTATCAATTGTGGGATTCGAATTGAGGATCTATGATCCATAATCCATAACATCGAATAAAACGCAAAACGTATTGTAGCTTATTCTACCAACATAACGAATTAGAGCATCACGTGTTTCAAATTCCATGATTCCCCAACAATACATATTTAGCCAAAAAAGAATAAACCTTCCATCAATACCGTCTCAGTAGTAATATCGGTTTGGAAACTGGAAGCTGGCGTCGTGCTTCCACCCGCTCGTTGAGACAACTCGAGACAATACGTTCCCGCTGAAGCGAGGCCCAAGCCCCGGCTTTATCCGCGAATCCCTGCGTTCCTGGAAACCTTTCTCTTTTATAAGATCTCTTTCAGTGCGTGCGTGTACGAGGCCTGCGAATTGCACAGGGATTCTGTAAGTGCTGATGATCTTGCGATTCTGGTGATCTCGGTCTGTTTGATTGGGAATTGATGGCATTGTGCTGGATTTGAGGTTGTGCTTTTGTGATTCGGCGAAAGGTTTACATAAAGACGCGGTTGCCTTATGTAGATTATGTTTGCTTGCAAATTTAATGATACAAGTTAAATAGTGTATTGTGTTATTAGCAGTAAATGTGATACTTTAATTGCAGAGCATGTAAGTTTGAACAACGAGCGAAGCGAGTTGGACAATTACATACGTTTTGTTCTTTTTGTTTATTTGTTTCATTTTTACCTGTCAATTTATTGAATTACGACTTTACTATATTTCAAAGGAAAATAGTAATAAAATCACTATGTTGTATTGGATGACTTGGCTTTAAATAAATTTATTTCAATTTATTTCGTCTTTGACGACGTTTCGGCTATGGTTACAGCCATCTTCAGGTCTAAGTTTAAATTACAAAATATATTTGAATGTAGTCAGTTACATGTTGAAATTAAGTTACGTTAAGTTAAGTTTATAAAAAAGAATTTTAACACTAAATAATTACATTTTGTAATAAAAAATTTAGTTGGTAGTGTAACTGACTACATTCAAATATATTTTGTAATTTAAACTTATACCTGAAGATGGCTGTAACCATACCCGAAACGTCGCCAAAGACGAAATAAATTGAAATAAATTTACTTAAAGCCAAATCATCCAATACAACATAGTGATTTTATTACTGTTTTCCTTTACAATTTTTTCGGCTTAATAATCTTTTCCAAATTTACTATATTTCCTTAATATTTCACTTTACACGAACTAGAGAATTTCAAGAACGAGACCCCAGACTGTCAACAAGTATTCACTGATAATGATGAAATCCCGTTGTCAGAGTCAAATGGAAGTATGGGATAAGAAAGTTGAAATTTGTCACAAATAAAAACTAGAATATCAAGCAGATACCACGGTAAAGTGAAAAAATTGTTTAGAGGATGGTTGGTGCCTGACCATAATGTACCTATGGGAGAGCTAATACATAGAATTTGTACCTTGCACTTGGTACCAAGAGGTAACTGACATACGAAAGGGTTTTACTTGATTAAACGAATAACCAAGGGTAGCGTAGTCGCTGGCCACCAACGGAATATTTTAACCCGATCCCGAAGAGTGTTTAGAAAAAAAAAAACTTCTCATCAAATGGCGGGAAATATGCGCGCAGGCGGGAATCAAACACGTATTCAACAATAACAAAATTGCATAATATTTAATAACGAACAAGCAAAATAAATACTTTTACGAGCTGAATAATTCGACGCTTTATAATGCAAAGTATCGCTTACTCACTAACTTTTACCATAACTTTCAAATATCAAGACAGACATAACATTCGCTATTAACAATACTCATTCGTAAAACTCAAATCTCTTTACTTGAACTCACAAAATAAACTTCACAAAAATTATGCATACAATCGAGAGGAGCCCTTAAACTGTGTAGAAATTCTTTGAACATTTCACAAGAAAAGCCAAAATGCAAGTGGTTGTTCACTGTCCAAGGTTCACAATTTTGTATTTAAGGGATGGGATAGTGGCAATCAGAATAACAGGATACTACTCTCGCATAAGACACTAGTTAAAGATTTGCTACAACATACTAACAATGAACAATTTCCTTAGTTTGAAACCTGTTAATATCGTTTACAATTTTTAATCTTAATAAACGTAAATATCGTTTATTACAAGTGCTACCAAGGAGATACTTTTATGCCAGTGCCAAAAATTTTGATCTTCTGCTTGTTGAATACAAGTACATAACAACGTTATTTTATGACGTTTGAAGAAAAAATAAATAACGCAAACAGATTTTTTCGTGCTATTGTTTGAATAAATAAATGTTTTTTGTTTATAATGCTCCAACCTACAAAATATTTTGTAAAATGAACAAAAATATGTTTTATTTAAAGGCTAAACAATGGATCCTCATTGCGGTTTTGTTTCTATATCACTAATTAGTCTGCGTTGAGCCAGTAAAAATAAATATTACCCCTAAAGCGTTCCCTCCATCAACTTTTCACGCAAAATTTGTAATATTAATCATACATACATGTTAACAAATTTTGTATTTTAACCCCTTAAAAAATTGCAAGATTTTGTGATGTAACAGATACTTGTACCCAGGGCCGACCCAACCCTATCAACCGTCTTTTTTCTAATATATAAATGCCGTCCTAATTTTATTATTTAATTTTTTTGTTTGGTAAAGCTACACAGGAAGAAAAAAAAAAGAAAAACTATATAAAAATTAGATAAAATATCTAAAATAAATCATTAGAAATTAGCTACCTAATTAAAATGATTAAGTTTGCTATTTGAAATTAGTTAATTCAACTACATTTTATACTAGACGAATTATCTATATGCATAGTTTTATTAATAACAATTATGAATTTGTCACATTACCTAAACTTTTGTTTAAACTATCTAAAGTAAGTTTTCATTTATCTATTCTGTATAGTTTAATAATATAAATCATATAGATTTATTAAAATCATATTCAAAGTAGACAAAAATTCTATTTAATAGATAAAATTAACTAATGTGACAATAGAAATCCATAGGTTCATTGCACTCATCGAATGTGTACATCAATAAATCAATTGAGGTGCACGGTATGTGACATGTTTAGCCATCTTGTTGAAACCACAGGTCTTCTACATTAACACACTCAATGGGGTATGTGATCAATTTTTTTTCTGACATTACATAATAGTAGATACAAAAATAAAATACCCGTATTTTTTTAAATCAATTAATTGTATATTGTTAACGAGAAATTAATTTTTTAAGATTTGGAGAGGGGATGTGAGACGTCACTGTGTCTTCTGAATAGATTGCGGAAGGTATGGTGCTAGAAAAAGACAGAGATATTATATTTTCCCCAGCCACAGTGACGTCACATATCCCTTCTCCAAAACACAAAATTGCTAATAACATTATTATTACAAAATAATGTACAGTTTTTATTGTTGTAATAAGAAACTACAATGAAGAACATTCATATGCTATGGCGTATACATTGAAATTCGATTATGGTCACATGGCAAATCAAACTGAGCACAAAACAGCTGCCATCTTTCAAATTGGCTGCTACTGCAAAAAGTATTGCTAATTCGACAAACTTAAAAAAGAAAAAAACACCCGTTATAAGCTATGGAGGAATATCACGTATCTCCCAGTACAGTTACAACATTCCACGTCTTCATCCCGATTGCATCCTCGAGTTCGCCCGCCCTAATCGCGTCGCCAACGCCATGCTCGTCGATGCAACCAGCGTGCTTCCGTGGCTCGAGCCGCGACGCCGACGTCATTTGTGAAGGGAAATTATGGAGCGCGAAGGCGGCTGGGTGTTTAGGATGTTTTATTAGCCGGTAAAGTGTTTAGGAAGCGTCGAGACGCCGCTTGAAATTAAACCTCCCTTGCTTACTGGTTTTTCTTTGAGGTGTTGACTGCCTGAGTTACGTTTGTCAAGCCGGCTTTTTTATCTGGATGTGGAAGAATTTAAATTGTTTTTGTTTGGAAGAATTGTTGGGATTTTTAAAATGTGTTTGAGATAATGCTAGACGAGGTTTTGACTTCTTTAAATAGGGTTTTATTTTAAACTTAAAGGAGGGTTTGTTTCAATTAAAACCAAGATATTTTTTTAATAATTATTTGAAACTTTTTTTATCACGAATTACAAATTTTTCATTATATCGTCGCTTATTTTCTACAGAAATAATTAAAATATAAATACTGAAAATACGAGTATTTTAATCTTAGAGATAAACAGATTCGTAAAATGTGGTAGACTGATGTAAATTTAAATCCTATAAATTCGCTCATTATCTGTTGAATGTTTTTACTCGTGTTAACCAATTACGAATTACTTTTCCAATTAAAAATTGACTGTCCCTGTAATTACTGACTAAATGTGAGCTCAACTATAAACTACTAATTATAGCAGTGTTATCAGATTCGTATAATATTTATCGTTTAACATGAAAACGAATTTAAACGCTCATTTGTACATGTTACATATTCATATCGTTTTATATTGGAATCGATGGTCCATCCTAAATACTATCGAAATCACTTAATTTACCTATAATGAACAACGCGATTTTGGAAATTAATTAATGTTTGTTTTAACCTCAAAACTTTTTGCATAAATTATTAGAAAGTTTTGAAGAAACTAATAAAGTCTTCGACTAAGAAACTGATTAATTATATTAAGGATTGCAAAGTAAACAATCGCGAAATGCTTAAAGAATTTTAAGTTATTCAATTTGCAAATTTCAAAGCGTAATGGCTTGTAAGTTCCAAATGAAATTAAGTATTATATTAAATTGAAACACTTCATAATTAGCTGCTTTCCGTTTCCAACATAATTATATCATCAGTTTAATATATTTATGCCAATTTTGTTTATCGTCCCATGAAACATTTTAATGATAAAAATAGAAAATTTGAAATTTAAATCTTGTTAATTTAATGAAATGAGTGCAGACCAAATAATCGTAAAAGTGAGGTTCAATTTAAAACGTAAAAGTTACGGGAAATATTTATGGGTGCTAGTAAAATTTATTTTTGAATATTAAATTTCCTCAGAAAAATCATATTTGCTATCCGGCGAACAGTAAATTATTCAAAAATCGTAATAAATTCAAGTATTTGTTACGTAATACTCAAACCAAATATTTTATTTATTTCCTGTCACATGATCCCTATTGCATTAATATTCAATCATTTTGAAGTTATATTTTACAAATGACATTATTTTTAATTTGCTTTTAACAATATATCAAACATCCCTGGTTCAAATTCTGGTGTCGTCAAAATTTTCCTCTTGGAAATAAGATCGAAACTCATATTTCTTGGTGATGCTAGATTCCAGGTTCAAATCTTAGTGTTGGCTGAATTTTGTTATATTATTTCTTCTTTGTTGAAAATTCCAGTATATTTTCGAATAATTATTATATGAGGGATTATGATAGTCATTATTTCACGAAGATGAAGTTTGCGTCACGAGTCGCAGGCGAGTGATACAAATCATCCGAGTGGATAATGACCATAATCCCGAATATAATACTATACCTTTTCTACTCCTGCAAATTCAGAAATTACTTTTGAAAATAATCGAAAATCGTTAAAAACCGTAGCTTGGTGATCCACATCACGGCTTTGAAATAAACGTGAATTATGGATTTCGGGCTCAGTGATTGGTCGAGAAGACAGTGGATTATGGGTACTATAATTCATCGAAAATATAATGGGGATATGTTTATAACAGGCGTAGAAAAAGTACTTATTTGTATTTACATATTACACAGCTTAAGGATTACCTTTGAAAACTTGAAAATATTCAATATTCAAGTTGAAAGAAGCTTAAAAACAAGAATCTTTATATGAAATTGTACGTTGCCGAAATAATCAAAATATAATCGTATTTGTTCCGGAGCTCGTAGCCGTCGAATTTCAAAACATTTTCAAGTTAATTCCAAAATCAAGTAATGCTCCTTCATCATAAGTTGTACGAGTGCTACATGGACATGAAATTTTATATGAGAAACACACGCAAACAAACCCGAAACAGGCCGGCATTACCCAAATAAACTCATTCTAAAACGCGAAGTTAAACTCTTAAGTGGACTATAAACAAACGACTCGAGCTGCGTGCGTCTAAAACGCCGCGAGTTTACAGTGAATTTAAACTGCGACTGGAGACTTTCCACTTCGTCCATTCCCGTCTTGGACACTTACTTCGCACTCGTATGCAGTTAACAATTGAATGGATTTCTATATCAGTTCTCGTTCAAACTTTATAAAGAATACCTCTCGCCATAGATTTTTATATCAAACAATGCAGGAACAAGGATCACCACTATCAAGAAACGCTCATCCCTTCAACAAATTTAATTTTTAATTATGACATGTCGGAAAATGACAACTTTCAAGCCATGTTTGGTTTTTTCAAAAAGATTTAAACGAATATGTTAAAATATAATTTTTTTTCTACGACTTGTAATTCGTAAATGGTGACAGTAAGAGAAAACTGTTTTAAACAACGATTGTAGATATTAATATTTAAAACATTATTCTAATAACTAAAATTGATACTGAACTATAATTTACTGAGATATTTGAATATAACTTGATTGGGCTTCAAGTAAATTACCACTTTCAGTTATTGGATTATCACCAGAAACTAATCAGATCTTCCCAAGGATATACAATGGGGTCTTTCACCATTTAAAAAAATTTTTTGTATGAAACTTTATCTATATTGAAGACTATCTACACTTTTAAAAAGTCTTAATTGTTATTCATTAAGCCACAATGATTTTTAAAAAAATGTTGTGACGTCATAGTAGAGGTGTTGCTGGATCTGAAATAGTACAGATTGTAAATAATTATAGTAATATATTTTTTTACTTATTTTATTATTTTTATTACAATAAAATAGAACATTTATGTAACAAAAATAATCTAAATCTCTACTGTTTTAGATCCAGCAACACCTCTACTATGACATCACAACATTTAAAAAAAAATCATTGTGGCTTTATGAATAACAATTAAGACTTTTTAAAAGTGTAGATAGTCTTCAATATAGATAGTTTCATAAAAAACATTTAAAAAAAAATGGTGAAAGACCCCATTGATATATACCTACAAAATATAAAAATTATCAGTTTAGTAGTTTTTGAGCAGACCGACAAACAGACAAACACACAGACATCATGGCGAAACTATTAATACCAGCATTGATGTATGGTTTTGAATATTAGGTGTGGATGAAGAAACCTGAACGAAGTGTAACTACTTTGGAAATGAGGAATTTGAGGGGAATGTATGGTAATAGTGTCTGGAATACGTTGGTGTACCTACGATAAGTGTAAGATTAAAAAGAATCTTAAAAAAGTAAGAGTGAATGTCATATGAAAGATTGGTGAAGCTTATATATGCGGGTGAGATTGAAGGTGAACGATTGCGTGGACGTCTGAGGAATAAGTGGTTGAGTAAGATTAATAATTTGTTGCGTGAATGAATATTTCCGAATGTGATGAATAGACGAGCCTGTGTGAAAGTGAACGAGGCGAAAGTGGTGTTCCAGGATAGGGGTGTTTGGAATATAGCTTAATGATATATATGGATTTCGATCAGTATTAAAAAAAGAAATGCATGTTTGTGTTGAAGACGAAAAATTTTAAACAAAAATTTAAATAAGTAGCTAAATTTATAATTTTATAAAATCTCACAGAAATGTTTTGCAATATTTAGTTTGAATAATTCTTGTTCAAACAATTTGCATTTTTTAATAGAAACTCTAAAGTATGGTTACATTATTTTCAGTTGAATGTATATGTAATAGCAATTGAAATAAAACAAAGTCAACAATAACAGTGCCATCCAGTAAATGAGTCCCTAGAATTAAACGAAATTATCAATTCGGAACCGGGGTCCAAATGTGCGAGTAATCAAAGAGATTTGCCCCAAACCACGATGTCCCCAATTACGTGGGTGTCGTAAATTTTTACTGCGTTTGACCCTAAAAATGTAAGGAAATTTCCAACTGCCATTAAGCGAAGCGTCGCCATTTCGCAGTGGAATGAATGTTAGATACCGACGCCGAGACCTGCTCTACGTGCCCTGCCATTTCGACCAACACTGCACATGTTCATCTTCAGTTACCTCAGATTACAAGCAGTGGACTTTGTGTGTGTCATAAAATATTTAAGTCTACAGTAAATTTAACCAGGGATAGAAATCGTCAAACACAACAATATTTCTTAATAGCTTTGTTTCCTAAATCTTCTAAAGAATTATTGCAAATTCGATTACCTACAAATATTATAAATGTAAGTAATATTTGTATTATTAGTTAGAAAGTTTTGCTGACTAGATATTAATAGATTTCTATTTTATATTTATGGGGTAAATAGCACAGTGGTAACGTGTCGGACTATGGATCGTGAGATCCTCAGTTCGAATCCCACAGCTGACAGTTGCCAATTTAAATTTACCCCTGTGGTTCCTTCTCCACTAACATCTTTGAGGGCTATGACTTGACGGCTGGTAACCGCATTTCATAGGAAAAAATATATCACTTACCGAGATCTGCGTAAGCAGAGTGCCACACCCATAATGGGTAAAAGGCGTGATGATATATTTATTTATTTATTTATTTCTATTTAAAATAAAATGTTTAATAAACTAATTTTAGTTGCTATGGGAACAAACAAATAACAGAAACTGTAATTATTAATCATTCATTACAGATTCACATACCGATAGAAAAATTTGAAACTCACGGAATATCCTCACTTAAAATTGTAATATTTTTTTATTGCATTTCTTTATAATATAAGCGCTAAGAAACCCATTGTAGCAGAGCGCATCGTCAGATCTCTAATATTTTTCGAGATACGTCGATTTTTGGTATTTTTCGAAGTGCAACTTTAAGGGCCTGTAATTCAAAAACTACACGAGATATCTAAAAATTCTCTTCAGTTTAGCGTTTCTAGTGCCTTATATAACAAATTTGCAAATTTTTAAAATTTTGAAATTTTTTTGTATTTTTGTTCAAAATTTCGATCAGCGATATCTCGACAAATACTAATGATACAGATTTGCAGTGTTCACCAATCGATTCAGCTCGTCAAAATACATAAGTATGCAAAGTTTCATAAAAAGCGCTTTACGGGATGGAAAGTTAGAGCAAAAAGCCTTAAAGTGGCGTTTTTCGTCCAAAAAGTCAATAGGTACCCCTAGACGTTTGGCCTGAATTTGGCCATTTTCAGACTTTTTGCTCTAATATTTCAACCGGTTGTCCGAATTTTCTGAAATTTTCAGGGTTTATGTATTTCGCCGAGCTGAATCGATTGGTGAAGTCTGTAAGTCTGTATCTTTCATATTTGTCGAGATATCTCCAATCGAAATTTTGAAAAAAATTCAAAAAAATTTCAAAATTTTCAAAATTTACTAATTTATTATAAATAGCACGAAAACCACAAAACTGGAGATATTTTTCGATATCTTGTATAGTTTTCGAGTTACAGCCCCTCAAAATTGCATTTCGAAAAATACCAAAAATCTACGTATCTCGAAAAATATTAGAGATATGACAATGCGCTCTGCTGCAATGGGTTTCCTGGCGCAAATATTATAAAGAAATGTAATAAAAAAAAATTACAATTTTAAGTCATATTTGGGGAAATTTCCGTATTTTGAAAAATATTACAAATCGCCATATTTCGATAAACATAAGACATATTACGATGCGTACTACTAGAGCTCTAGAAGAATGTAGGTATTTTCGTCCGCCATTTTGGGTCTAGATGTCATAAATAAAACAAGTTATTGGAATCCAGTTACTTAAAAAAAACATTTAAAATTTGTATTTGAAAACATATTTCTTGAAATTCTGTAAAATCCAACTACACAAATCAATTAGAAAGTATTCTGTACACTTACCTGTTACATATGAAATATAATAATTAAGAGAATGATATATCACAATTATTAATCAATATCAACTTCAAATTTGACAGAAAAGAATTAAAGTAACTGGATTCCAATAATTTGTTTTATTTATGACACTTGGACCAAAAATTGCGGATGAGAATACTCATATATTCTAGTGCCTTAGTTTTACAGCAATGAGTTTATTCATGTTTAAATTATACATAAGTAATAAATTTCAAGTTAAGTTTGGAGGAGTATTTAATTTATTTTCTAGTAACCAATTTACTAGTACTAACCTTTTGATACTTATTATACGTTTCTTTCTTAATTTAAATAATTAAATCTGCCTAACCCATTAATGTATAAAACATAACACCTTCGCCAAACGTCAATTTTTCAAGAATTGTTTATTTACAATTTTTTCCTTTGTTTAGTTTCCACCACATCATAAACATTCATGGCCTCACCTATCATTCTAATTTAATTTTTGACATCAATCTGGCAGCTGTTAATTTGAATCCTATTTTTCTTATTCTTTTATTTTCGCAGATATTGCAAAAAATATCTTGCTAACCTCGAACTGTAAGTGATTTTTTAGGTCTCAAATGTTTAGGAAATCTCGACCCTACGGTTCTCGACATCCCAAACTACATTCTCGACCTAAAAACTTTCACTTACAGTTCACGGTACGTAATATACTATTATCCAACACCTCTCAATAAATGCTCTATAACTATGGCGATTTTAAACAAGCAAAGTAACAGATTACCCACTAGTAGGTATAATTTTGAGAAAAGCCACTAGTGGGTATTTTTTTATGTATAACAATAATAATAACACACAGCACCTTGGTAACTACTCCGATTGACATTTTAATTTAAAAATTTAAAGCATATGTCACTGTCAAATAATATTTCTTTAATAAATTTTTTGGTATTAAGAGATGTTGGATAAAACGTTATACTTTACACGTGGGCAAAGTGAAATTACCCACTCGATAAAATTATCACACTCAGCCTTCGGCTTCGTGTGCTAAAATTTCTCTAGTGGGTAATTCCTTACTTTGCCCACTTGTAAAGTAAATAACTATTAATTACTATTGCCTTGGATATTGCTAATGGATCAAATTTTGAAAACACCTGAAGGTCTCGTTTATTTATGGGGTGGTAAATGCTAAAAATATTGAAAAAATTTATTAAGAAATGTTGTTGTTCTCATTTATTTATATTACATCCTATATAATTAATGAATATGTTAGTATAGTGCAGTATAAAAATAGGTTTGGTAGAGGTACGGGGCGAATGAAGCAGACACATTTAACTAAATGTACAAACCACACACGGAATAAGATATTTGTCCGCCCGGCGACTTTCACTTTCAGATGGTGCGGTGTGGATGAGAACGAGACGCCTACATGCTAATTCTGAATTTACATGTAGTCCTTGCGGACTGTAAAATGCTTATCCCACGCTTTGAATAATTTATTTTTGGAATTTGTATCGTTCGTCATGCGTACGCATTTTGATGGGTATTGAGTCGGGTATTTACTGACGCGCCGGGAACGGGCTGCGCTAATAGTTTTCCAATTTCGGGTTAGGAGCATTTACGCAAGAAATGAGATCTCTTTAAGTATCACTCCAACTTGATACATTGAATTTCGTTTTAAATGGCCCTAAATGTTCTCAGTATTGGAACAACTTACGGAAAGCTATTTTGTAAGACTACTACTACCTAATGGTTATTCGGGGAGCGTGCCATGTTTTAATATGTATTTGTTTTAATAATTTAGTACTGTTTTTTACATATTAAATCCTTATTCACAAAGTGTAATTAGTGTTAGTTTCATGTTCTATGTTTTATTGCATTCACAAATGATGTTTTAGTTGTTGTTTTTAGTTAGTAGCGACATACAGTGACTAATATAATAAATAAATTTTACTTGTTACTCACTTGTAAACACCCCTTACCCAAACCCTCTATTACATTTGAAAATGAATCTTTACAAGTTAATAATTGACAGCTGCATTGTAAATATTTTACAAGTTAGTAAACAAGGTAAACAATGCACGTTGCCACAGTAATGCTTACAAGGCTTATACGAAATCATTTAAAATAATTTTTGACAGAACAGTTGTGTGTAACTGACAGGTCTTGGTTATAATTTTAATTTAATTTACAAATGAGTAGCAAGTAAAATGTTTCAAGGAGGTGACAGGCTCGCCTGGTCGGCTCGCTGGTCATTTCCTCCATTCAGCATTAAAAACCGTTTTACTTTGCTTGTAATGTAAATAACTATAACTAGGTTGGTAACTCAGTTATCCGCAATAGACCATATTAAACTAAACTGTCAGAAAATAATATATGTATTTTGTTGATATGAATTATAAATATATTATAAAATTATGAAAAAACGATACGTTTTAATATAGCAATTATCCTAGATGAATGCCGAAGAAGCGTTTACTTCTATGGTACAAAATATTTGGTTATGTATGTATTTTGAATGACAGTTGATAGAAACAAATAGCTATATATCGCTACATCATTTTAGGCAGCTTCCAATTGGTCGATTCCTAGTCTAAAACGTAAAAACAAAACATACGTTTGGAGGTTGCAAACTTTTATGTTAAAACAAAAACCAAATATGGTTCTGAGAACGGTTATATATATGAAAGACATGCTACAAACTCGTTAAAACAAAACGAAAAACATAAAACAAGAACTAATGTCGATTTGTGAATGAGGCCTAACTGAAAATATCAATAAAAAATCAGTTACAAATACAAATAAACATGAATATCTATCTGCTTTCCGTAGAGTTCCACACCCAGAAATAGGCAAATGGCGTGATGATATATTTTATTTATTTTAAAATTTTCGAAATTTATTTATTTATCGACTGTGAAACTCGAACGGAGGATCTTATGATCCACAGTCTGATGCGTTACCACAAAGCTATTTACTCCATCTATTATTAACTAGCTTCCAATAAGTTACATTATTACAGTCGTAAGTTCCGCTGGCAATTTCTTCCGTTAGTGAAACCATTAATTTTCAAGAAAAATTAAAGAGTTTAAATTGGGGAATGGGGAATTTGTTTACCCTTTCTATACGGTGCCATATTTTTTATGATTCGGTTACGCCAGCTGTAGGTACATGAGAAACGAAACCTATGGAAGTCACTCCAACCAGAAAAAGTTCGACTCGTGCTGAAATTCTCAAACCCCGTTTGTAATGGTTATCGACGTTCCATATAATTTATATATAATGCTCCATAGACCCGAGATAATTAAAATCTGTTTCATAGGAGATATGAGACTTTGAGCGGGACTGACTGTAGTGTGTGCTAGCCCTACAGAAAGTTTAATATAAATTACTAGAATTCACCCTTTAACATGTAATAAAAATCGAGCAGTCAACAGTAGTTGTCGGCGACATCAGCGCCCCGACATCGACCCTTGATGTTTTACGGCGCGACATCCCGCGTTACGTTTACAAATTTTGAGCGTTAATATAAGTTTATTGCTTGCGTCGCAGGGTGCGCTGCTTGCTGGTGACGTCAGCACTGCACTGTTGCCAGATTTCCAGCTCGACTTTTTCACCCTTCTAGAATTATATATTTCATGTCCGTGTGGAAATCTTACACCTCGTGTGGAATATGTAATCATCTTAAATTTTAAAATGAAACAATAATTGGTAAAGATGGATGCGGCAGAGGGAGAGTAACAGAAAATATCAGCGGGATACGTTTAAGTTTCCTTGGCGATTGGCGTAGTTAATATAAAAATTTAATTTTATACTAAAATTTAAGCTGTACAAATGATTCAGTGTATTAATAAATTTAAATTATCATACCTCCGTACGTATGTGACTTAAACCCTATTGAATTAGCATGGGCAAGAATGAAAAGATACATACGCGAAAATAAGACTGCTGGCAATTTAAATCTTGTAAATGTCCATATTCCTAACTTGTACAGTACCTGTGAGGTAAATATAGGTATCATTCTAAAAAATTTTCAGTAAATTTTCAGTAAATACGCACGTTTTACTTACTCAGTCGTCGATCTCTATATTTATTTATTTAATTAAACTAAATGATCAACAGGTCATAGACCCAATTACAGATCAAGAAAAAAAATTACAAACAAATACAATAATGAAAGTGTAGTACAAATTCAATAAAAATTCCAAAATACAAATAAAAATTATAGAAAAAATTAAACAAGACACAATCTTAAAATATAATGAATACAAAGAGAAAGAATAAACCAAATCAAAAATTTTCATGACTAAGTTAGACAGCAAAAAGTGACAATTATTCCTAAATTGAGTGACGGAACTGCCAAAAATATCCACATTATTATTATACAATATGTTATAAAGTGAGAACATTGAAAATATAGATATAGATTTAAGGAGAATATTAGATGAAGCTCTAGGAAGGTAGAAACAGTTGAAGGATATACATTCACATTTCGAGGAAATGTACCCTGTGCACCCATACCTCGCACTCTGCAATGTCTCCGTCATTACGTCCATACCTTGAAAACTTACTACCAAAATATACAAATTTATACACTGAAATGTAACAACTAAACAATTAGTCACCAAATAATCTCAAACACCAATATTTTACATTTATCGACATCCAATAACAGTTTTATAGCTTTCCCTATTTCATTTATGTTCACAATTATTTTTAGTTGTTCCTTAGTTTCACCCAATACAACAACATCGTCCGCATAAGCTAACGCAGGCACTATACGTCCACCATTACCTATACCATCCGTTCCAATCAATGCTTTTCGTAACAACACACCCATATACAAATTAAATAATCATGGAGACATTCCAGAACCCTGTGGTACACCAGCATCTATACGAAACCATTCACCCAATCCACCACCAACTCGCACCTCAAAATGTGGTTCAAATTAGCACAAAATCTTGTAATTTTGTAACCACTTCAGTGCTTTACCATATGAAATGCCTAAAGATAAATGCACATACAGTAAATTTAGATAGTGTCATCGCAGAATTATAGCAATAAGAAGAAAACTATAACATACCAATTTAGTAATTAAAATTAGAAATATTACCTCTAAAAGTAAAGTGAAGTTTTCTGGAATATTTCCAGTTAATTACCCGAGTGATGTACGACTGGCGACAAAATAATTTTTATTTAATTTCGCAAAAACAAACGGCGAGTTGTTTCGCTGCAGCGATGCAGCGCTGGGGAGATTTACAGCAAGTCTGTGTCCGGTTGTGCAGCCTGGGAGATTTAAAGGGTAAAAAATGTACAAGTATATGTTAAGAGAAGACAAAGAAAGGGCGCAAAAAGCGCGGGGCTGAGCCAGCACTTAACCTAGTCAGTTGACCCGCCAGTTTATCAGCAGGCCGGAAGGACACCGAGAAGGTGCCAGCAAATGCAGACGAGCGCCTGTTATAATAATACTTATAATATTAACCCTGGATTTTTAAGGAACCCTTCAATTATCATGTAATTTTTTACATCCGCAGCATTCGTATAACTTCAATGATACCTCATTGTAAATTCAGTTTCTGTTATCCTAAACAAATATTCAATGTAAAATCTCTGTGTTTGTTCTCATAGTTCAAAAGTTTTTTGCAAAATGCTATGTTATGAATAAAATATATGGTTCTAAAAGGTTATTAACTGTTTATTGTCTTTCTATAAACCTAAACAAATATTCCATAGGTAAAATCTCTAGAAATTTACATCCGATTATGGGAAAATAGTTTTCCTTTTCTTGAGGTTTCCCAGAACCCAGTGTTACGTTTGTGTAACTGTGAAATAAGTATAACTGTCCAGAATTCTTAAAAAATTGTGGTAGTGGAACACGGTAATATAATAATACTGGAACGCGCACTGACATTAAATGTACGAGCTGAGAGAGACAGAAAATATGTGGAGAAGGGCCAACCTATCTTTGTCGTACAGTCAACATAAAAATAGTTAAATAATATTTATATTGGTAACACTTTTATTTTTCACTCCCTGGAGAGGAAAAACACATATTCCTCACTATTTCGGGAGAAGAAAGGTGAGGTTTCCAGAAATGTCGTGAAAAAACATTTTTCTATAATACTGTTTTGGAAACTACATATTCCACAACTAAAAATGGTTTTGAAATAACTGTCATTCTATACGCCGCGTATGGAGTAAATTCGACGAATCAGAGTCGTATATTAGCGCGATATATGAAGTATCTTGATTCAGTTACTATGGTTACCTTTGTTTGTTTTAATTTTATTTATTTGAGTTTGACGTTTTCAACAGTTTTGCATTTGAATTTTTTGTATAATTTCCAAAATCTTGTTATAGAAAGTATAGTCTACAACTGGTAACGGAATGGCATATCCCACACTCGCAAACCGTAGCCTTTTGCCTTCGGTTCAGACTACAAACTTTTTACTGGTGGAATATGTGCCATTCCATTACTTGTTGTAGAATATACAATTCTTTAATAGAATATATAGATATGACAAAAAAAATTCGCTCCTAATCCGAATTTATTTATAATGTAATTATACCTGATCCGCATCAGCAAAAATATAATACGCATCAGAAATTATTCGAATCCTGATATGCTCTAGTATTGAGTTAAAAAGAGTTATTGTATGTACATTTATTCGCCCATCTGTCCTACTACAGAGATGTCATTGGTATATTGGTCCAAAACGAATTCATAAATTTTTTATCCTTAAAATCCTATACTGCCTTACTTATTCCTTGCTATAAGAGAAGTAAAAATGTATACTTCATATAAAGGACAATTAATTTATGAAAACCATTCATATAATGTAGCAATTAAACTAAATTTCTAACTACAGAAATATGTACAATACAAAATAAGTTTAATTCATTGCAACAACGATATTTTTATGTCCTGATGAATTGAGACATACTGCATAATTTCACGCTCTAAATGGTAAATTATATTCAAAGCTACAAATGTCAAATATGTATAGCTACCGTAAGCATTTGAGAAGCAATAAAAAATATATATTCAATTATGCACCAGTAGTTAAGAAATTAATTACGAAGAGTACTTTTGCAATCACAATAGCATTTCTATCCCAAACACTTAAGTGCAATTTGTAGTTAACAAGATGAGACAGAAAACCCATTATCTCTTACATTTAGCGTTCGCATTTAACAAAAACTAGAACAAAATAGTAACGCGTTAGTATCGCAGTAACGGCGCCGTCGTTTTATGCATCAACTCAATTCTGATGGACAATAAACACGGGGCCGGCGGCCCGACTGCACGCTTTAATACGTGACAATGATGTTATTATCACTGGCTCTATTTTTAATTACTAATTAAATTTTATGCCTCAGTCCAGCATACTAATTACTCGTTAAGGCGTAAGACATAATTTATTACGCACTAAAATATAGCGTCGCGTCGATAAATTATATTTTCATGTCGATAGAACTTCCCCAACATGTAATGTTTTACTGGTAACAACATTTTTACGTTTTCAGTAATGTGGTGTATTCGACTGGAAATTACACATAATGAACCATACTTTTTTACTTGGTTGTCAATGGAAAATTTGTATATTAGTTTTCCGTCGTTGACACAACTCTTTTCAGTTTTCAGACAATTGTTCTGTAATTAATTGTAAAATAAAGACCCATTCTACTGGATAAAACTGAAATATGACTATTCACTTTACAACAAAAGTCTAAATACAAAAATGTTGTGGTTAACCATCTTGTTTAGTAATTATTTGTCAAATTAAATATTAGATTGGTAATCACTGAATCACTTCTAGTTTAATTTAAATATCTTTTTTATGTTGGCTATCTGCGCAACTGTATTCACATTTTTTTAGTCAGATTTTTTTACTTAGAAACAAATAAAAATTTTAACAATGATATAAATAAATAAAAATTGAATCTGATCTAATTTCGAGTGAAAAACTACTGTCATATGTAAATAAAAATACGTGTTACTGTAATTTAAGAAAAGTCCCTGAAATAAAGATCATCAAGATAATTTGGAAAACTTGTCTCTTTATTTATTTCTCAACTGCTGGGAACACGCATGTATTACAACAAAAAGTTATTCATAATTTAAAATTGCATTCAATAAGACTCATTTAGTTACTCAAATATTATTGTTTCACGATATATCACTTATATTAAAATTACGAAATATCAAAAAAAAAAAAATTAATTCAAAATTCATTTTTCAATAAAATGTTCATTTAGCTGCAGTATTAGTTTTTCTATCGGGTATTTCATTTTCACACAATGATATTTTACTTTATATTTTTTAATTCGAAGAGCTGAGTGTTTCTTGATAGATGTCGTCCGTGTTCTTGCATTATTTGATCTACGGCGGGAGGTATTGTAGTATACCCACAACAGAATTTTTTTTATAAGCTAAAAAATACATAATTTATATATTTAATACAATTATTTACAGAATAACTGAAAAAAACACTTTGCAATATTTTTATATTTTTATCCAACACCTCTCAATAAATGCTCTATAACAATGGCGATTTTAAACAAGGAAAGTAACAGATTACCCACTAGTGGGTATAATTTTGGGGAAAGTCATTAGTGAATATTTTTTTATTTATAACAATAATAATAACACAGAACACCTTGGTAACCACTTCGATTGACATTTTAATTTAAAAATTTAAAGCATATGTCACTGTCAAAATATATTTCTTTAATAAATTTTTCATTTATTAAGAGGTGTTGGATAAAATGTTATATTTCACATGTAAGAAAAGTGGAATTACCCACGAGAGAAATTTTAGCACACGAAGCCGAAGTACCCACCCCGATAAAATTATCACACTCAGCCTTCGGCTTCGTGTGCTAAAATTTCTCTCGTGGGTAATTCCTTACTTTGCCCACTTGTAAAGTTAATAACTATTAATTAATTATATTTTACAAATATAAAAAAGTTTGTAGTTTTTCAAATTACTTTCTGATACTTTTTTGATTTGTGGAATATAGAAATTAATTAGAGTGTACTCTTTGATGTATTTACGTTGATTTTTTTATTTAATGTCTCCTTTGATAACATGTTCAGAGAATTGAGAAAATTAGACCAATATTGCATTGAAACATCAAAACGCAGTCTATATTTCAGTAAAACTTAATGAAATTTATATATGTAATACTGAAAACTTTAAAATATTCTTTATTACTATTATTATTACAGTCTGCATTTCTTTCTAATGAATTAAATACCATCACAAAATATTATTTAATTTTCAGTTTATATATTCAAAAGTGTAGAAACCATTCAAATTGTCTGAACCGTTCTTTCAAATGCGCAATTGTATTGATTCTTTCGGGGACGCAGTTCGGTTTCCCGACCAACACAAATAAATTTTTGCATCTTATGTTGGCATTATATTTCAGCAAGCTTATCCCATAGAAAGGCCAGCAGCGACACCATTAGGATGCAATATATAGTAAGTGCATTTAGTGAAAAGACTTTCTTGTATATTTTAATGAGTCGGGGTCCATGAATAGCAGAACAGCGCGCGGCGCATTCAGCGCCATGGCTTACTTCGACCAGGGTGATTTAAAATTGTGCTCTTGCATTCAGGTGCGGCTGCAGACACTTGTCTTATGTAATAGCGACGGCTTCCACACGAGCATAACATAACGAAGGGTGTTTACGTGTGTTACGTTCACTTTAAATCGAGGTGTGGGCCTTGGTGATAAATAAACGATGCTCTTTTGACGACGCTGGGATGGAAATGCATAAAGTTCATGTCTCTCGTCGTTTGTCTCGTGGTTCAACTTCATGTTCACTTCGTTTCAAATCTCAACTTTACTTTACTCAAAGCAGAACAGGGATCGGTATAGTATGTACAAAGATATTAGTTTTTACAATAATCAAATATGCATTTCACAAAATTTACGTTACAAATTCTAATGTCTCTACCTCATAAATCCACACCATCTACTGTTATATATCGGAAATGAATAACAAACGTAAAAACTAAATATTTATGAAACAGCTGTCACTACAAGTATGAAACTTATCCGGCAAAACGTCCTGATCAACTGATTAAATCTATCTTCAAAGGCTGGGATTATAAAATACTGGTAAATGACATAGGCGAGGTTGTATATTTCAGGAAATGGAAGGCGCATTTATTACCTTTTCAGGTAATTTAGGAATTTTGGGAAAGTTGGAAAGGAGTTAAAGCATAACGGAATACCTTCTGCCAAATATTTCCTATCAAATGATGCAGGAACACGGACCAATACTATCAAGAAACGCTTATCCCATAAAAAAAATTATTTTTTTCACGACATGGTAGGAAACCCCACCGTTCTTCTCCCGAAATAGTAAGGAAAATGTGTTGTTCCTCTATCTCTAGAGAGGAAAATATAGAAGTATTACCAATATGAATGTTATTAACAAAAAAATTATTATAAAAATTATGAATAAATTCCTAATTTTATTGAAAACCCTTATATTAGTGATATACATACTTTAAATTATCTTACAATTATGTCTTATATTTTTCTTTTTCTTATTAAATCATAATTTGACAACCTATTAAAGATATTTAAGATTGGTTCATTGGCAACACTACTACACCGCGTTGTGTCTGATAACCTAACTTTTAACGTGTCAGTCTGTCAGATATGTTCTCAAAGTGTATTTAAAGTCCGATCAAATCGTTTTTAAAAACATGTGAAAAAAATGTTGCGTCTAACACGAGAGGAAAGCTCTTCTTCCGCTCTCGTTCGAACTCTAGGGGAAAAAAGAAGCGCTTTCCTCTCTAGTTTGACAAATAACTATTTCACTTATGACATGTCAAAAATAGACATTTTTCAAACGTCAGAATAATAAAACGGACTTGCAGTCAAAATATTTAATAAAAAACTACGCCAAAGTTTTGGCAGGTACAACTGCCATCATCAGAGTTAAGTTACAGGTCGAAAAAACTAATATACATGAACAAATAAAACAAATTATAAACACGTAGAAAATTATCCAGAGTCAGATGTTAAAAATATATACCTATTCTAGTAATACGTGATAATATACAAAAATTAGTCGTAGAAATAAAATAATAAATATGGATGAATAAATAGATACTGAAATGCTCCAGATAGTTTTTAGAAAGTATTTTATATCTATGACTAATTTTTGTATATTTTATATCATGTATAATAAAAGTAATATTTTCCTAAATGAAAATTGGTATTTTATTTTTTGTAATGTACATCCTGAAGTATTCTTTTTTCAACGATATAACATGACAAACAGAGGTTATCAAGAAAATATAAAATCATATTATAGGGGCACTGAAACGTGCTCATCTATTGAAAATTGACTACCGAAAATGTTTACCAGTCACAATACTATCCTCACGAGTATATGCGGGAGGTAGGTAATAAATAAATGTCACCACACCATTTACTCATTTTGAGTGCGATATTTTTACCAATCGTCAAATCATTGTCCCCAAAATAAATAAATATATCATCACGCCTTTTACTCATTATGGGTGTGGCGCTCTGCTTACGCAAATCTCGGTAAGTGACATATTTTTACCATAGCCACCAAAGATGTTAGTTGAGGGGAAACCACAGGGGTAAATTTAGATTGGCAACTGTCAGCTGTGAGATTCGAACTGAGGATCTCACGATCCACAATCCGACGCGTTACCACGGAGCTATTAACCCCAAAGTCCAAAGTATTAAAAAAAAAAGCAAGTGTCGGCTGTGGGATTCGAACTGAGGATCTCGTGACCAACAATCCAACGCGATACCAACCACAACTACCGTTTGTATTTGTATTTGCTTAGAACTTCATAGTGTATGTTTTACTATTTGCTTGTCACGCAGCAATAATACCAACATAACAACTTGTCTCTTCAAACACGTTCTGTTTGCGCAGTTCTTGTCATCAAGTTGTTAGCGTTTTTGTTCCAGGCCACTTAGTGTTTTCTAAAGTTTTAATATGTTTTTCGTTCAAATTTCTTCGTATAGAGCAATATCCTCGTTCCTGACACTCTGTCGAAAGGCTATTCAGCGTCGTTGTCAGTTTTTAATGAAATTTTAACCGTGCAAGTTTTTGGAGAAGTCTACTGGAAAGTTTTTTTTTATATAAAAATTTCAATAAAGGGTTGTTACGGGAGAAGTTCCTCGACATATGCGTTAGTGGAGTTATTAAATTGACCTACATTTAGTGTTGACTCGCGAGTGAATGCTTCAAGCTCGAAGCTCACTCGCGGATGTGACTTCACAGCTTTTCAACTTATAATCGCTGAAATGTTTGCGACAAATTTTTCAAATAAATTATTGTAAAATTCAACTTAACGGAATATTTACTCAGACAAATTATTTCTAAATTTTTGCATGGCTTAAGAAATCCAAGAGATGGATTATATAAAACATTACTGTATTAGCTTTATACATTTAGCATAACGATCATACAGTAGTTCTATAATAATTGTAATAATAATAATTGATTACAATAATGTATTGATTACAACAGTGTATTGATGATAATAATGTTTTGATTACAAAAATGCCCGGACTACAACAATATACTCATATCGATTACAACAATGTACTTATATTGAATACAGCAATATATTCTTGTTGATTACAACAATACACTCATATTGATTTCAACAATGTACTGATTACAATATGGGAGGCATTTTAGTTTCCTACCGACTTAAGAGATGGCATTATAAGTGTTCAAATTACATATAATAAATTATTTTAAATTCATTGTAATTAAAAAAAAAATCTTTGTATTGGTCTGCAAATCACTCTTCCACGCACGAATTACTGCTTCATTCGATGATAATTTCTTGCATTTTATTTTCCACGGCGACAATCCTTTTAAAAAAAGGTATTAAATCAATTTGATCAAAATTGTAATTTTTATCGGACATGGTATATTTGAAAATTCACAGTGTGAAATCAACTGTACTTTTTATCTCTATAATTGGAGAAACTATTTGTTAAACAACATACTTTTTGTTATGGTAATCACTTTTGGTTTTGTTTATGGGAAAGTTTTGTAAAATTTAAAAATTAAAATATTATTTGTATCCATCGCACAAAATTATTGTAACAGACGAATTATGAGAAAATAATTTGCAATACACAATAAAATTCATTCTTAGCTCATGCTACCTTCGTATGTTATGATACTTTTCTTGTCTCTTTAATTCTATGTTATTTAAAGAGCTACTTCAGCCCCGGGATTACTCAACATCTGTTTCAATGTAAATTAGCTTAACATTGGTGTCACACCACACACGTTGTTGTGCATCGGAAGTGATTCTATCCTGACACGTCCCATACTTGTATCCCTAAACGCCATCTGTCCTTCTCTAGCTCACACAGCCTGTGTGTCTCTTCGACACTTTGCTCCATGCAATTTATTATGTTATTTTAAAATGAAATACGCTGAAGATTATACTGATTATTTATCACTATCAATAAATAATTATACAGTGTTTCAATTCTTAAAAAGAAATCTGATGTGGGCAGCACATAACCTCCCGCCCAATACTACCTACTCTTAAACGGTACAAAATAGTATTTGATAATACAGAAACATACCTTCTTATTTGTTTATTTTCTATTTATATTTGAGAATTTTAATTTTCTTTCGTATATTTATTTAATTTTTTGACATATATTTCACTAAGAAAACAGCGTCACAATCAAAATGAAATGTGTCACATTTAGTAAAAAATTGAACATTTTTAAGTGTTTCCATGGTGTACATGGAATGCAAGATTTGCAAAATCTAATTTCTTTATATTTTATTACACATTACACATTACAGACATCATCGCGAAAATAGTAAAATCGTATTGTAGACACCCTAAAACATGCTTATTCATTGAAAACTCACTACCCAATTTTTTGACCAAAAACAATACCTCCCTTACCTAGAGGTAGGCGGGAGGTAATAAATTATAATTGGTACTGTATACGAGCCCAGAATAATATTATTTGGCCCATTTGAAATCATACGAAGGAAAATTGTTTAATTCTCCATATTTAGATCTTACATCATTTTTCCCTTCCGCACATACATATATGTAAGGAAGGTATTATGTTTAGAATACGAATTGATTAGATTTTCATCAACAGTAAATGCTAGATTATTTGAAAGCCTATCAAGGGTTTTGGCATATCTTAATAAATAAATGAGATAAAGCCTATCTCGGTGGCTAAGTGGTTAAGCACACCAGAGATCATGGGTTCGAATCCCACTGTAGAGTATGGTCGTTTATGATGTTCATCTAAATTCAAAATCATCTACTCATGAGGCAGCATATGGCCATAGTAGTTAGTCCGGTTCTCATCTCCTTAATAATAATAATAATAATAAATAAGATAAAGTAAACATTGGAATCAAAAAGATGTAGAAACTTTATTTGAAACATTTTTCCATAATTTGTTGTCATCAGATTCAAAAACAGTATTCGGGATACCAACCAATACCTTTGCGCCAAATGAAATCTTTTTGTTAGTGATTCTTGTTAATTTGTCATTATTTTAGTTGTTATTTTTCCTGAAAATATTCTTCAAAATAACAGAATTAAGATACAAATAGAGTACAAGAATGGGTCTATCACAATTTTTTTTTATTTTTTTTTTTTATGAAACTTTATCTATATTGAAGACTATCTACACTTTTAAAAAGTCTTAATTGTTATTCATTAAGCCACAATGATTTTTTTTTAAATGTTGTGACGTCATAGTAGAGGTGTTACTGGATCTAAAACAGTAGAGATTTAAATAATGTTTGCTACATAAATGTTCTATTTTATTGTAATAATAATAATAAAATAAGTAAAAAAATATATGACTACAATTATTTACAATCTGTACTGTTTTAGATCCAGCAACACCTCTACTATGTTACAACATTTAAAAAAAATCATTGTGGCTTAATGAATAACAATAAAAACTTTTTGAAAGTGTAGATAGTCTTCAATATAGATAAAGTTATCATAAAAAAAAATAAAAGAAAAATGGTGAAAGACCCCATTTTTCAGAACAATTTTTTAAAGTTATTCTAAAAGTCTTAATGGGGCAAATAATATGATTCTGGGCTAGTAATATTCTGATCGTGATTGCAAAACTACTATTTCCCCTTGTTTGTGAAATTATCCGAATTATCCGAGGTTCTACAGGAGCGTTACTGATCGCTAATCAAAAAGGCATAGTAAATGTTACGCTACGTGAACCCAACACCCGCCCTTGTATTATGCCAGGTAAAAAATTGTGTGTGTTTTGTTTGGCTTGCAAATACAACTGATAAATACTGTAAATAATTTTGCAGTGACAGTAATTCCATTATAATTCGTTAAATAATGTTGCTATAAATTACTGTTTGCAATTAAAACACATTCAACACACTGCGACTAATTCTCAATAGATTTGCTTGGCTTCAATGATTCGCGTCTGAATTGTACAAAGCAAGTAAATTCGTTAGAACGTGTAATCTGATTTAAAATTTAATTACTGCTAAATTATATACACGTTTAATTATGGAGGTATAATTATTGGAATTGTCTTACTTAAATATTAGTTTTGGATATTCAAATTTGTTGATTAAATTCTGCTAATGGACAATACAAAATTGTTTGCCATTTAATTAATTGCTTATTGCACAAATGATCATATTAATATAATGGAATTAGAATCTATTCGCGGCTAAAAGATAACGTTGGTTAAGAGGCAACGAATGTTAGGATATACGCAAATGTAACATGACATCGTAATATAATAATATGACGAATAGATTTTAAGTTTTCTGGATGAAGAACATCATCATACATATACACAAAGACATGGTTTCATGAAGAAAGTGAAATCGTATTTTATGGACCTGAAATCATTCATAATTTAATGGAAATATTTGACCAGTTACAATATCTTATGACGAGATGTAAGTATAATAGCAAAATATATTAGTTATTCGTTTATATTAATTGAGTACATATATCTACAGCTTACTGTAATTAGGGTGTTCTGAAAATATTAAATACGATAATCAAGTACACTTACATATTGATGATGTTTCTATGTAAATTCTTCATTTGAACACAAAGCACACTGTATATTATCACTGTGAAGGCCCCCGCACTACTGACTAAAATACAAAATTGTTCAAGTGTTTTGTATCTGCTACTGTTTGAAACAAGTTTATAGATGAAAAATACATTGCTTTTTATCGAATATAATATTCCTTTTATAATTCCATTGTTTCATTATATTATTTTAATATGATTCATACATAATTTATTTAATTTCTTAGACTGATATCGTTTCTATGGACCTTTTAAAGGCTATATGGTAGAAGAATGTTTAATATAAAAATTGCAACTAATATTATTGGATACACAAAAATACAGCCATATACATTAGCTTACTGTTACAGATAAAATGTAACATAGATTGTCAATGTTAAATGAATTTGTCATCATAATTTATTGTTTTATAAACATTTTTCTAACATTATAACATATAATTGTACAAATTGACCATTAAATTTTTTCCAGTTTTAGTAAACATAAACATCTTTAAATTATGGTGACAAATTCATTTAACACTGACAACCTAAGTATGTTGCATTATATAAGAAACAGTACGATTATTGTATTACCTAGTTACTTCAGTTTACCAAAACTCGAAGGATTGTAATAAAATGATTAAACACCCTTTAGTTACGTTCAAAAAGGAACCTTAAAATAAATATGTGTCTTAAATAAAAATAAAGTGAATGAATTTGTCTATTTGGGTAGTATGTTTTCGAGGGATGGACGTATTGACTGGTAGATTGAAAGGCGGATGTCTGCAGGGTGCAAGGTATTGGGTGCTCTGGACACATTGTCTCGAAACGTGAATGTATCTAGAGATGCTCGATTAAGTGTTTATAATAGCGTGTTAGTGCATACGTTGCTGTATGTTTCTAAATGTTGGGTATGGATGAAGAAGCATGAACCACAGATAACTTCTGTATTCATTAAATATTTGAGAAGATTGTGTGGGGTGTACATTGGTGTATGGTGAATGTGAGACAGAGAAGTATGTGGGAGTGAGTCAGTTGAGATTTTTTGGCCATCTCTAAAGGTTGGTGAAACTAATATATTTGGGTGAGATTGAGAGTGAACGATTGCATGGACGTCCGAGGAATAAGTGGTTGGGTATAATTGATGGTTTATTGTGTGAACGAATGTGAAAAATAGAAGCGAAAATGGTGCGTCATTATAAAAATGTTTGGAGGAGATTGATAGTTGGTTGACTGTGTTTCTGGGTT
The DNA here is from genome assembly GCA_963942605.1 of Poecilus cupreus. NCBI lineage: Eukaryota > Metazoa > Arthropoda > Insecta > Coleoptera > Carabidae > Poecilus > Poecilus cupreus. The sequence goes on from OZ012720.1 coordinate 33,113,205, forward strand.
CGTGCTACCCCACTGAGTGGGATATAGCGTGACGTTATTTATGTATGTATGTTCTGACAAATATACAGCATTTAGCGGTATAAGCGTTGATAGTATGTTTTGTGTTTTTGCTATAAGGATTGCTTAATTGTTTTATTAAAATTCTTCATGTTTTGTTGAGCTAAAGAATATCCATAGTAATACATTAATGACAGGAAACTAATGTTGTATCTTAGCTGAAACTCACATTATATACAGCATCATGAAATTATGAAAATGGTAAACGAAGGATTCCTAAATTTTTATATTTTAATTGAATTTTGGTCTGTCATTATACTTCCTTTACTTCTACAAATAAAAATAAATAAATATATCATCACAATTTTTACCCATTATGGGTGTGGTACTCTGCTTGCGCAGATCTCGGTAAGTGATATATTTTTACGTATGAAATGCGGTTACCAGCCGTCAAGTCGTAGCCCACAAAGTTGGTAGTGTAGGGGGAACCACAGGGGTAAATTTAAATTAGCAACTTCTACTTGCTTGCATAAAATGTTCATTCAAAACTCTTCAATGGAGTAGAGAAATTTATCAAAATGAGTAGTTCCAATTGAAAGCAGATCGTTCCAATGCTATATAAACATTAACGCGATATTAAAATGCTGAGTTATGCGCGTGGAAGTATCAAATATCTGCGCTACTATATTTAGCAATCAAAAACGTATTTCGTTGTTATTTTATAGGTCGTAACACAAGTTTTGTGGCTGATTACCATCGCAATTCATGTTCCAGCCACAAATTGGGAGATTAGACCACAGACTGACGAAATAATATTCCCACTTAAAATATAATACCCTAAATATGATGATAACGAGGCCATCAGCGGCTCTTATCTATCGGGCGGGCGCCGCGCCGCCCCCGCCGCCCCAACCCCCAGCAGAACGATAATGTTTTGTATCCTGAAGCACTGCTTAACGATCTGGAGCCGCTGCACAGGTTTATACACTCATTCATAAGACGGAGAAGTTCCAAGCACGAATTAATGTTATGTCTAGCTACCGCTACACAAGCGAGAATGCTCACAATTCAATGATAAACAGTGATTCGCAGTTTTCTATAAATTATAAGGAATTGACTGTGTTCATACATTCAGCAAATATGACAGTATTTATGTGCCCAGAGACAGAGAGACCTCTTGAGGCAATTGTTCCTTTTTACTTTGTTATACAAAGTAATAGGAAGTATTGGAATCACAAAAAAATCGCTCACGAGATTTTTGCTGAAATACATATTTTGACTTTCACTGAATCCGTTAAGACCAATTTCACAATGATGTCTGTGTGTGAGGATGGATGGACGGATGGATGAGTGGGATAAGTGACATAAGTGACATTTAACTCACGGGCGTAGATAAAATATTTTGCATATAATTACAAATTCCGGGCATTAATTGGTTAGGCAGATTTAATTATTTAAATTAAGAAAGAAACGTATAATAAGTATCAAAAGGTTAGTACTAGTAAATTGTTTACTAGAAAATAAATTAAATACTCCTCCAAACTTAACTTGAAATTTATTACTTTTGTATAATTTAAACATGAATAAATTCATTCCTGTAGTACGCATCGAAATGTCTTATATTTATCGAAATATGGCGATTTGTAATATTTTTCAAAATAGGAAAAATTCCCCAAATATGACTTAAAATTGTAAATTTTTTTTATTACATTTCTTTATAATATTTGCGCCAGGAAACCCATTGCAGCAGAGCGCATCGTCATATCTCTAATATTTTTCGAGATATGACGATTTCTTATATTTTCGGAAGAGCAACTTTGAGGAGCTATAACTTGAAAACTATACAAGATATCGAAAAATATCTCCAGATTTGTAGTTTCCGTGCTATTTATAATAAATTAGTAAATTTTGAAAATTTTGAAATTTTTTGAATTTTTTTTCAAAATTTCGATTGGAGATATCTCGTCAAATATGAAAGATACAGACTTGCAGTGTACACCAATAGATTCAGCTCGACGGAATTCATAAACCCTGAAAATTTCAGAATGTTCGGACAACCGGTTGAAATGTTAGAGCAAAAAGTCTGAAAATGGCGAAATTCAGGCCAAACGTCAAGGGGTACCTATTGACTTTTTGGGCAAAAAACGCCATTTCCAGGCTTTTTGCTCTAACTTTTCATCCCGTAAAGCGATTTTTATGAAACTTAGCACACTTATGTATTTAGACAAGCTGAATCGATTGGTGAACACTGCAAATCTATATCTTTAATATTTGTCGAGTTATCGCCGATCGAAATTTTGTACATAAATACAAAAAAAATTCAAAATTTTAAAAATTTGCTAATTTGTTTCATAAGGCACCAGAAACGCTAAATTGAAGAGAATTTTTAGATATCTCGTGTAGTTTTTGAATTACAGGTCCTTAAAGTTGCACTTCGAAAAATACCAAAAATCGACGTATCTCGAAAAATATTAGAGATCTTACGATGCGCTCTGCTACAATGGGTTTCTTAGCGCTTATATTATAAAGAAATGTAATAAAAAAAAATCGAGTCAGTTCTTCCTTTTTTCATAAAACCCAGTTCCAAGTTTCGTTCACATATCTTGTCTAGTTCATGAGATATTGCGCACACGAACATCTATCCATCCATCCATCCATCCATCCATCCTCACACACAGACATTATTGAGAAATTGGTCTTAACGGAAATTTTAAATTTTAAGTACAGGGACATGTTATATCGCTCAAAAATGAATAACTTGGGTTATCCGTTCCAATAAAAAGTACCCCCTTCCATTTAAGAAAATATAACTTTCATCCTACTAATAATTTTATAATAGGTACCAACAGTACAATTATGTCCCCCTCCTTGCTGTATAAACTTGTGTATTTATTTTTTTCTAAAGTTATTAGTTAGTCAGCAAAACTGATTGGTTGTTTTAAAAAAACTCACTCTTTATAGTACATTTTGGCCACTTTCTCAAGAATAAAAAAAGATAGAATTCCGAAAGATTCTAATTATTAGTTTCATGACATTACCTAGAATTGATTTTAATCATCCTTATAAAACCGGAAGTGAAACAGTACTGGATGAAAAGAATAAATGCAATTCATTAAAAATATACAAACAGCTATAACGAAATTTATTCTTACGACTTACAAACTTGTTAATTATTGTCTGTGACTGCAAAATACATAGAAAATTTGGTTTGTATTCAGTAGTGCTGGAACCTTTGCAGTGAAATATTGTGCCCTGTGCTATTTGCTATGTGTTTCAATGGACAATTTATTCAGAAAAACATCTAAATGTAAGTGTACTTGATAATTTAGTAATTTAAACATTTCCTGAATACCGTGAGTTGTAAATATACTCGAATAATGTAACAGAATAACTGATAAGTATAGAGTTCGTTGTATGCTGCTATATTATTTTCCTGTAACATATACAAGTCTAGTCATTTGGACTCTTTGAAATCATACAAAGGAAAATTATTTAATTCACCATATTTATGGTTTAAATTCTATCATTTTTTACCTCCCTTACATACATATATGTAAGAGAGATTTTATGTTTTTGTTACGAATTGATTAGATTTTGAGAACAATTCATTAACAGTAACTGGTAGATTGTTTGAAGACCTTTCAGGGTTTTTGGGTATATCTTAGTAAATAAAAGATATTGGAACCCAAAAGATGTAAAATAATATTACCTGCAATATTTATTTGAAACATTTTTCTATATTTTGTTGTCACCAGATTCAATAAAAGTGTTCGTAGTACCAGCCAATTTCTTTGGGCCAAATGAAATTTTTATGTTAATGATTTTAGTTAGTTTGTTATTATTTCAATTGTTATTATTCCTTAAAATATTCTTCAAAATAAAAGAATTTGAAATAAAAATAAATTAAGTACAACAATTTTCTCTTTATAATATCAAAACAAAGTTTTTTTTTGTTATTCTAAGTCTTAATTGGATCAAATGATATGATTCTAGATTCGTACCTTTAACAATACATATTGCTCTAACAATCGAAATATCTATTGAATTTTCGAGTACCCCTTAACAAAAATTTTTAAGCGCCCTGCTGGAATCTGATTGATTAACTGATGTATTACTCCAGCTTATTTTTGAATGGAATATAGGAAATATTTAGTTTTTCACATGATATGAAACCCCACCGTTCTTCTTCCGAAATAGTGAGGAAAATGTCTTGTTCCTCTCTAGAGAGGAAAATATAGAAGTGTTACCAATATGAATGTTATTTACAAGAAAATATATAATAAAAATTATAAATAAATTCCTAGTTTGATTGAAAATCCTTATTTTAGTGATATACATACTTTAAATTGTCTTACAATTATGTCTTATATTTTTCTTTTTCTTATTAAATCACAATTTGACAAGTTATTTAAGATTGGTTCATTGGCAACACTGCTACACCGCCTTGTGTCTGACAACCTAACTTTTAACGTGTCATTCTGTCACTTGTGTTCTCAAAGTGTATTTTAGGTCCGAGCAAATCGTTTTTAGAAACATGTCTTGAAAAAAATGTTGTGTCTAACACGAGAGGAAAGCTCTTTTTCCACTCTCGTTCGAAATGCCTCATGAGCTCATGATACAAACTTCGAACTCGAGGGGGGAAAAGAAGCGCTTTCCTCTCTAGTTTGACAAATAACTATTGTTACCTTTCGGTGTTCAAATTTATACATTATCTATGTATAAAATTCTATAAAACTATTGTCTATGTACGAATGTTTAATATATTTTGAATTTTCGAGACAGTTTCTTTATCCATTCAACGTCTGGGTTCTCGTCATGTAGTATCTATAGTATAGATTTGTAATTTTTTAAGACCTTCTGTACCGTCTCTACTTAAGTTATTTATTGTGTAAAAGTCTCTCCTACATTTTCTGCATTGGTTCTTGTTCAGTAAAAATTTCGTTCTTTTTCACATTGTCTGTTCTGTCTTGCAATTATTTCTAGATTTAATAGCAATATATTGTTTAGCAGAAATGGTATCTCCATTTATTCTCGCACATGGTAATTTTTCTAAAGCAAACCTAAACATTGACGTGGAAACTATGGAATAGAGAGAAAACAGACTGAACATTCTCCAGCGCGCGACATTCAACGCACTGATTCCAAGCGAGAATTAATATTCTATGTTTTATCAGCTAACATCGTGCAAACAGACTTTCAAACTTCGTAATGAAACAAGGTTTGCAAAACGTGAAGTGTTCCGAGTGTTCGCAACGAATTATGCTGCTGCTAGTGTTGGTACTACTGGGAACGTTTCTACAACGGAACACGAAACGCAGCTTCACCAGCACGCGACCTGACAGAATACTACGAACAGAAATTTGGCAGACGGTGAAAAAATTCTTACATTGGAATACTCGCTGTTTATGATAATGATGTGCCTATTAAAACTTTTGCAATTTTTTGTATAATAAAAATGAATATTTTGTCTACATGTTATAATTTATAGGTTGGTGAAAATTGTTAGCCATAACAATGAAATTTACATGTAAATTATTTTGAGTCAACCTATAAAGTCGTCTGGCACATTCACCCTTATATATACACTGTACTACTTAAAGGCAGATGCCATAATACTTTTTATAGCTTAAAGCTGAATCATGCATTATGAAAATTGCAATAGTCAGTCATACAACATGCAGGGGTAACATACATAATTACATTAAATTTAACCAGTGATAAAAATCTTTGAGATTAACAATATTTCTTAAGGTCAAACATACGCGTCGAAAGAACGAATCCTTTATTTTTTTAAAAACAGCAAAATCTGTATTCTTTATTTATTTTCATGTTCTTTATGGTCCAATACCCTCCAACCGTCAAAATTTCATGGATTTTTTTACAGTGACTTGTACATTGCAAAGTCAGATGAAGTACAAATTTTTGTGGGTTCGTTCATTCCCATGAATTTTGTTTTGCAAATTCAAATTTAAATAAATATTTTCTTACAATTATTCTTATCGAAAAACAAAACAATTATTACAGTAAGGTCTTTGAACATTCTAGTATTTATATATGTGGATGAAAAGGATAGCTAAAACATAGAACTATAAAAAAATATTCGTTGAAGTCTAGTTGGTCAAAAATTCAGAACTTTGCTACTGTGTCTCTCATTCCCATGAACGACTACAGTAATGAAAATAATTCGTATATTTGTAAATATGATCATTTCTAAGTTTATTTTCAATTTGAATTTACAGTTTTTGAGAAGCAAATAAAAATATACCAAAAAAACACACTTTTTGGTATATTTTTATTTGTTTCTCAAAAACTGTAAATTCAAATGTAAATTAATTTTAGTATGTTATAGCCGATTATATTTATAAATATACACATTATTTGCATTACTGTAGTCGTTCATGGGAATGTGTGGCATATATTTGACTACTTTGAAAATTATGTTCATGTATAATGTGTAAACAAAATTAGCTTTTTAAAATTTATTACAAAACTTTGGACTTTTATCTACAAACGTAGGTATAAAATATTATATGTTTCATTTATTATAATAATGATATATTGTTTCAAAAAAGTCATGTTCATCTTACGCTATCTTCAGCCCGTATTGGCCCGGATGGTTCATTTTAATAACTTTTTTCTAAATACCTTTCTTTTAGCATTTTACCACCTCATGATTTGACGGGTCGTTCAGATATTTTCATAATTTAATCCAGCAGTAATATTCATGGCAATAGTAATGAAATAATTTATGTTGACATTTACACATTTATATATGTTGTTTAACATCTAACTGGCAGATTCATCAAAAGAATTAACGCTAATTCCATTTTTTTCAACCCCTGTAACTTTATTTCTAAATTAATTAAATTAACAAAATGTGTCAAATTTTATGTTAACCTATCGTAACTACAACCTTAGTTAACATAAATATGTTTTGAGGATGGCAACTGAAGTTACGACTAATAATAAAAATAGGATTAGCGCTAATTCTTTTGATGAATCTGCCTGTTAGAGATCATGAATCTTTTAAGTCAGTTCAAGATAATGATAGAATGCGTTCCGATAACATAGCAAATATTGAACAGGATTTTTCGGACTGTTTTGAGGATTCACCAGAGTCAAGTACTCGATGAATAACGTTACAACACACATAAGACAATTTATAGAATATTAAAAAAGCAATAATCACATTCGTCCTACCTGCAAAAAGTCCATTTTTTTGTATCAGAAGATTTACCGCAATTTTACGAATAGGTACTAGGTACCTACCTATTCTGTAACTTTTAAAGCTAGCTCTATATCGACACTGTTTCTATATGTACCGCTGCATGGTATCAAGCGGAGATTTACACGAACTACCCATGTGACGTCATGTCAGTTTCTATCTTTTAGGCGGTTTAAAGCTACCACAGTTGGTGTTTTTATTTCATAGAGCTAGCTCTATATCATGACATTGACATTTGTGGCGCGTTATTCTATGAAAACAAGTGATTGATGGTTGATGTCACTTTAATTTTTTGATTTTATTTTCTGTTCAAATAAATTTTGCCAACTTAAAAATTATGAAAACATTGACGTACCAAAATTACAGGGATAAAAATACCGTCCTTATTCTGAACATAGAGACAGCCACTGTTGGTTGACGTCATCGTTTTAGAGCTAGCTCTTGGCTCTATTTTACAGAATAGGTACCCTGACGTCTTGGTAACAAATTAACAGTTATTAATGTTAATATTCGCAGAATTTCGGATGGTACTCTCATTGCAATTAGTTGAGTACATTTTTATTTCAAAATTACAATATTTAGGTTAAACTTTTTTGATCTAAAAAAACATGTCATGCACAGTGGCGCAGTGTCTGCACTATCGCCATCTATGCCAATTTTGTTGTAGTCATATATTTTTCATTGTCGGATATTTAAATTTTCCACAAATCCTCAAAGAATTTTAACTCAAAAACTAGATGTAGGAAAAAAGTTATTAAGAAATATTGTTGTTCTCCATGAGTTCTATACCTACTGGCTAAAAATGTACTTATTTATGTTATACCCTGTATTTCAATCTTTCACCTTCAAAGCAGTGTAGTACAGCGCCTCGTGTGCACGAAAAGGATTCTTACACATTCTACAAGCAATAATTTCTCCTTACAGGTTTATAAATTTCCACTTTACTACCGAAATATAATACAGAGTTAAGTACGCTACTGTTCACATTATGGTTTTAGATTTTAATCTATTGAGAACAATTTTACAATGTTTCAATTACAGCAGAATGCAATTTCAGCAAAAACGATCGGCGGCAATAAAACGAATCAGATAATATCGAGGGCTCTTCATTCTCGCTGAGCGGTGTGCGGAGGAAGCAAATTTACACAGATGAGTTTCACTTGGCTTTGTGACGCCATCACTACAGCCGTTTTAAACATTTACATCAAAGACTACCTGCTACAAAACACTAATTATTATTATTTTATAATTTGAATTACATACCAGCAGGTTCTTCAAATATATACAAATAAATTGAAACACAAATACTGAATGGTGCTCAAAGTGTCAACTGTCAAGCAGACATTTTCTTTTTAGACAGACTAGAGCACCATCTGTTGTCTCAAAATAAAACTGCAATATTCAAATATATAAATGGAACAAATAATGGATACACATTTTAAAAATATATTTCTATAAAATATTGATGGATATTGAATACCTGTTTATTGAATTAAAATAAAAAACATCACAGTATTCATTTACCAATTCATATTAAATATTATCATTAGTCATGATAGGTTAATTTGTAATGTCATATATTATTAAATAATAACGATGCTTAAAAGCAATTTGATTCATAATAATTACAATAGTTTAACATAGTATTAATAATACAATAACCCATCAAAATTATAGTGATAACATTCCAACAGTCAATTAATATATACAATAATGCCGTAATGATTACGATAATCATCAGAAATTATCAGATAAACTCAATAAATCATCATTAATTCATGATGCATCACTTCATTATAAAACAATTTTTCTCTACTGTGTTAAAATCTCGATAAAACATAATTTGGATCTATACTAGCACCGCAAAATCGAGGGGCAGAATATACTCCCTTAAAAGATAAATATATATACAGAAAAATTTGTTAATAATAAATTATTAAAATTTAAATATTTATGTTGCGATTACCAAAACTTCATCTTCAAATTGAAAAAAAAAATTATTAGCATTTCTCATTTTAAATGGTAGGTTGTAATAATTAAAGTCACGCGCGAATTATGTTGTCTTGTTTGGCTTAAGGTTAAATGTTACCGTCAATGTCAAAATTGTAAATTCACATCAGTATCCATAACTCTCATATTAGTTACAGATCGGTATTCGCAGCTAAACATAACCTAAAACGATCTGCATCATACGACTTTCTTAAGGTGAACCATCCGGGCCAATACGGGCTGAAGATAGCGCAAGATGAACATGACTTTTTTGAAACAATATATCATTATTATAATAAATGAAACATATAATGTTTTATACGTACGTTTGTAGATAAAAGTCCAAAGTTTTGTAATAAATTTTAAAAAGCTAATTTTGTTTACATATTATACATGAACACAATTTTCAAAGTAGTCAAATATATGCCACACATTCCCATGATCGACTACAATAATGCAAATAATATGTATATTTATAAATATAATCGTCTATAACATACTAAAATTAATTTACATATGAATTTACAGTTTTTGAGAAACAAATAAAAATATACCAAAAAGTGTGTTTTTTGGTATATTTTTATTTGTTTCTCAAAAACTGTAAATTCAAATTGAAAATAAACTTAGTATGTTATAAATGATCATATTTACAAATATACGAATTATTTTCATTACTGTAGTTGTTCATGGGAATGAGAGACACAGTATCAAAGTTCTGAATTTTTGACCAACTAGACTTCAACGAATATTTTTTTATAGTTCAATGTTTTAGCTATCCTTTTCATCCACATATATAAATACTAGAATGTTCAAAGACCTTACTGTAATAATTGTTTTGTTTTTCGATAAGAATAATTGTAAGAAAATATTTATTTAAATTTGAATTTTCGCAAAACAAAATTCATGGAAATGAACGAACCCACAAAAATTTGTACTTCATCTGACTTTGCAATGTACAAGTCACTGTAAAAAAATCCATGAAATTTTGACGGATGGAGGGTATTGGACCATAAAGAACATGAAAATAAATAAAGAATACAGATTTTGCTGTTTTTTAAAAAATAAAGGATAAATAACTCTCATATTAGTTACAGATCGGTATTCGCAGCTAAACATAACCTAAAACGATCTGCATCATACGACTTTCTTAACATATACGAGTAAATATAATAAATATAGAATACACATTTGGGAAGTATGTTTTCGAGGGATGGACGTACTGGCCGGGAGATTGAAAGGCCGGTAAGATATTAGGTGCTCTGGGAACATTTTCTCGAAACGGGAATGTATCTACAAATTCTCGATTGAGTATTTATAATGTTGTGTTAGTCTCTACATGAATGTATGGTTCTGAATGTTGGACATTAATGTAGAAGCATGTACGATGTATAACTGCTGTGGAACGAGGTATTTGAAAGGAGTGTGTGGGTATAGAAGACGTAATTGTGTCTGGAGTACATTCGTGTGAGATTGCGAAGAATGTTGTTAAGAAAGTAGGAGTGAGTCAGTTGAGGTGGTTTGAACATCTAGAGCGAATGTCGAATGAAAGGTTGGTGAAACTTTTATATATACGGGTGAGATTGAAGGTAAAAGAATACGTGGATGTTTGAGGAATAGGTGGTTGGGTAAGATTGATATTTTGTTAGGTGAATGAATGATTCCGAGTTTGAAGAATAGACCAGTATGTATGAATCGTATTATGAATGTGGACAAGGCGAAAGTGGTATGTCAGGTTAGGAATGTTTGGAGGAGATTGATTGTTGGTTGACTGTGTTTCTAGGTTTTTTTTTAGTAAATAAATGATTTACCTATCCCTTGTATAACTTGTGTTATGTATATAAGAAAGTTGTGTTTTTTTAATAAAAGTTGTAAATAAAGTGTCCTCTCAAGCAGAAATTTGTAGTAGTGTTTTTGCGAGAAATAAAGTGTTTAAAACTTGTTATAAAGTAAATCTTGTGCTGTAGGTGAAATAAAAGAAGTACGAGACAAAAGAGGTAAAAATCAAAAAAGCTGCAAAACAGCCATTGTTTAGTTTCTCGTCGAGTACGTGTTTGCGTATTCATTTCATCAGCGAGAGTATCAAAAACAAACACAATCGTCTTTAAAGTGTTCCATATTGTGATCAGGATATTCCCGCTAAAGTGGAAGTAGTTTTTCTCCGCGGCGTGAAATAGTACAGCCGCGGCGCATCTCGACAGCCGTCATATATCTGTCTCGCTCGTGAGCATTGATTTACGCGGCTCGCGCTCAATCTGCTGCGGGGCTCTCGCTCTCTCTCGCACGTGTGTTTATACAAACGTGACAGCACAAAAATAACCCGAAATAAAACTTCCTCTAACATATTGGATCATTTTAAATACGGCACGCCGAGGGAATGAATGAAGTGTGCAATGTTTCTGGAGGAACTGCAAATGTTGGCTCTTTGTTTTGCTACAGCTACTGCGATTAGGGTCTTCTGCTTCTACTCTTCCATTTCACCAAGAAATGTTATCGCTATTTAAAAATGTGACAATTATTATTTTACTTGAACATAAAGTTCATCAAAATATATGCTTATAAAATAAAATGAATTTTCTTTTATGTTTTAAATAGTTTACAATGTGATGTGCTTCTTTTTATATTAGTGGAGTTATAGGAAACGTTATTTATTTATTTACAATAACAAGTCTGCAAATATTTATAAACAGATATTTGTAGAACACTTACAGTGTACAATGTGAATGTATTTTAAGTACTTAAGCACCATTATTTGTAATTATAAAACACCGAGTCTCAAGAAAATACGTTCTAGAGACTCTAGAGCGAAATAATCATCATATATTTATAGTAATTGTCTTCTATTTCTGCAAACAAGTCGATTAGCCCTGAAGCATTGAACTCGGCACAATAAAATTCGTAAATAATTAAACCATTCCGTACTTCCTTATTACAATATAAAAACTTTGTGCATTCAAAACCAATTTCATTCAAACTACCCAATAAAAGCAAACATTCATTTCTTAATAACGCTTAAAAAGAAAATTTTATATCATTTTTAACATCGCGAAACAGCGGCGGCCGTGGCTGCGTTAGCTTTTGAATATTTGAATTTTTGATGCGTAAATAAAATTTCGGAAATTACCTTAAGCCGGGAGATGCGAAATGGTTGCCGTCAGAAGATTATGGTTGAAAACCATAAACCACATAAACCACAGCTCGGGCCGTAAAGCTCACGTACAATAAAAACCATCTCTAAGTTTGGTGAATCCTAGAGGGCTGCGATTTTAGTACACAATATTATCAACAGGGGCTTTGCGATGATCGCACATAAATAATCCGAAATTGCAGCCATTATCCCAGTAATCCTCGCACTCGATGCTGTTTTGTTTTCGAGCAAGTGCGCCGGACAACCGCGCCACGCCACAGCCAACTCATCCAAGATGTGGGGGACGCTTTTGTTTTACTTTATTTTAGACTGGTAGAGTATAAATTTATTGACAATTTATCTCAATGGCTAATTTTATTGATACAGTCATAGAACAGGAATAATACCTTAATCACAGAAATTCAAAAGAAATTCTATTTTTGAATCTTATTTAAATTCAAATATTTAAACTAAATAACACATTTAGAACCATACATCAATGTAGACACTAACAAACCATTATAAACACTCAATCGAGCATCTCTAGATACATTCACGTTTTGAGCAAATGTACCCAGAGCACCCAATACCTCGCACCCTGCAGACACTCGCCTTTCAATCTCCCGGTCAATACGTCCATCCCTCGAAAACATACTATCCAAATATACAAATTCATTCAATTGTTCCAGTCTCATATCATTCACTGAAATATTACAATCAGTCACCAAATCATTCTTCTCAAACACCAACACTTTACATTTATCGACATTCAATAGCATAAACCCACCTTTCAATATATTATTAGACATAATTAAGTTGAGAGCAAAAATATTTTATAATGATACATTGCTAGACAAAATTATTGCACTGCTATGAAATGACGATTATTTTACAAAGCAGGCATATTTTCGGTATATTCTTGTGATTTTTAGATTAGTCTATTAGAAGAAGTAAATGTAGAAATTAACACAACATTTATTATTTAATTGATAAATTACAATACACTCGTATATATTATAAAAAATAATTATTTAAAAATGTAATATTATTAACATATGTATTCCGAAATTCAACATTCTAAACAATAAAATTGTTGCAGTATATATTTTTAGGATAGACAGTAGTTTTACCATAATCAATATGAAAAGACAGATTTGTTAAAACGAGTAATAGCAAAATATTTCAATGTTTTATTTCATATATATTGTGTAGAATACGTGCAAAATCGCGGATCTAGTTTTAGCGGTCACAAGCTAAAAATAGAAACATAACTCTCAGGATTTTTCAGGTTTAGCCTTACTTTCAATTGTCTAAACGTTCGCCGGCTGCTAGGTATTATATTCAGATTTAATTATAAATTAACTGCATCGACTGCGCAAGTCACTCATTTATATTTAGTGGGAAATATTTTATTGGTTCAAATTTATACTATTTCATTTATAGCAATTCATGCGTTGAAACAAATGAAGAAACATCGTAAAAAACAATTCTATAAAATTGTGACAATATTTTTGAATGAAACAAGACACCATAGCTTATAAATAATTAATATTACTTTTGAATGCAATATAACACAACATTTGTCATTTATAAAAAGTTAATCAATGTATGTTGAAGGCACTTCAAACATATATTAGAGCAAATAAGGTATCCTCCATCTTCCTGCGTCATAGCCTCGTACCGTCTTCAGCTAATGGGCGTCTATTTGACCAGTGAAACACGTCATACACAAAGTGTCAAACGCGTTGCTAAACTAAGACAGATTAGTCTAACTATAAATTACATAGTCGTACATAATGCAGGAGACACGACTAGCAGTCCTCCAACTTGAAACAAATTGAGGGAATCGCAGCGTGCCGAGCAAATTGCAGCGGCGTGCGGGGTGGAGACAACCAGCGAAATGACTCCCCTGCCCCCAATCACGGCCGCCACTGCAGCGCACGTCCCGCCATTATTGCGTTCGTCCAATTGTCAGCATGGCAATGGACTCGGAAATTTCCAAGTTGGCGATCTCGTACTCGTTACCGCTACGGTTAAAGTAAACATCGGGAGTGTAGTTTAACACGTTATTGAATCGCGGGTGTGCGAGCGTGCGTGCGTACATCTTATCGCGGTTATTACCAAGGGTGACCGGCTCCCCAATCGATCCCGCCTCATCCGATTTACTTAAATTGGAAACGAAGCTTTTCTTCAAAGAAAAATGCTCCGAACGGAAATTTTAAATTGAGCGGCATGGCTCAGACGACGCAAATAAACCATTCTGGTAAATACGATCATAATTGTAACTGGATGAACGACCCACGATAAAGATGCTCTCTATGTGTGTCTGTATGTGTGACAGTTTGTAAAGATTCTTTTATTTGTTTAGAATACAAATGTACGAATTATGATCTGATTATAACTGGTCTCACTAAAACTATTTTTCACTACTAGTCTAGCAACAAGGCTTTCTTTAGGGTATTGAAAAATTGAAATTGTTTTCCTCTACCGCTTTCTTAATGATGGTCAAATATTAATTGTTATTGTCTTAAGTTATTTAGAAACTTCTGAATTTATTTAACCCATTTAATGCAAGTATAGTATATTGTACAACTCGCATGGAATGGTACTCATTTCCTACGAGTATGAAATGGACATTCCATGCGAGTTTTACACTATACTTTTTCTACGACCACGATAATATTTCAAAATTAATTTAATTTTAATAATAAATTTGTCCCGCTTTCACTATTCCAATATTTGACAATTCTAAATAAGTATCCTAGCAATGGCACCTGTACTTAAATAAACTGACCTGTATTAAAATACTCACAAAGCAAATTCATTTCGCACGATACTTGCAATGTACCTCATATCCCTAACAACAACAAACATACAATGAGCAGATTTCTCAGTGGTCGTAGAAAATAGTATATTCTACAACAAGTAATGGAATTGCACATATTTCACACGAGCAAAAAGTTTACAGTTCGAGCAGAATGCAAGGGTTTACGCCGGCATGCTCCATCTAATTTATATTAGGTTATTTATGAAATATGAATTTTAGAAATTATTTATTATTAAATTCTTAAACATAAATGTTTATTATAATTCGGTTCAATTCTCTAACAAAGTTGTTATCGTAACATCTTGCTAATTGTGACAAAATCGCATCGAAACTTCATGCTGAACGGAGAATATTTCATTAAATATTAACGATTCCATTTTGTCACAATTAGCAAGTTGTTACGATAGCAACTATCTTAGTGAATATGTCAGATTATTTAATTATATTACATTCTATAGTTTTTTTATTGTTATAATTGCTCTTCTTTCTTTATACATTATTACTAAATGAAATGTCAAATAAAAACAATGCTTAAAACAAAAGAATTTAATTTCTGACTCCTCAGTTTTTATAGATATTAACAAATACTTATGTTAAAATGCATTATTTATATGATATTCGTAAAAAAGGATTTAAGAGTGAGTAGAAAAAAACAGTATATAAACCATGATTAAGATGATCATTATTGACCAAAGGATAAAATCTTGACGCTAGGTCAATAATGATCATCTTCTCAACCTTATGGTTTATAATAAACTATTATATTAGAGAAGATTGTAAAATAATAATAGCTACGTTATTTTTATCAGTTTAAAACATAAAATGCTTGAAAAAAATAAATGAATAACAGTGATTCACTTAGCGGAAGATTATGTACTAACCACATCAAAATTTTCAAATCACTTCAAATTACTAAAACACTCTAGGTAAAATTTTGAGAACCTCTGGAATAATATTTAAAAAATACGCTTGATTCTATAAATACAAATTTATTCTTGCAGACTACAAACTTGTTAATTATTGTCTGAAGCTGCATTATTCGTAAACAATTTGATTTGTATTTAGTAGTGCTTGAACCTTTGCAGTGATATTGTGCCGTATGCTGTATGCTGTTGTTCAATGGATAGTTTATTTCGAAAAAGATTTAAATGTAAGTGTACTTGACTATTTAGTACTTGAACATTTCCTAAAAATCGTTAGCTGATATGTATAGAGTACGCTGTATAATATTTCCCCCTGTCAGCCTGTCACATATAATGTATGATGACGGGTGTAAAATTTCGGAAGAGAATTTTCACAAAGCTGTCTATGTGGAAACGATATCTTTCGTTCATGATAACTTTAAATTATATGTATATGTATGTAACGAGCTGTTTAGTCATTGGTAGGTCTA
The DNA here is from genome assembly GCA_963942605.1 of Poecilus cupreus. Lineage (NCBI taxonomy): Eukaryota > Metazoa > Arthropoda > Insecta > Coleoptera > Carabidae > Poecilus > Poecilus cupreus. The sequence continues at coordinate 33,129,760 of OZ012720.1, forward strand.
AAAGGTTTCTCGCATTTGTCTCAATAAATAATTCTTTCGAAATATAATAAAGATATTTTCAATTCAGCGTTTCTTAATTAATAAGATTCCACAATATTATTAATATATCATTACTGTAACAATTTTGGAGAGGTTTTTACAGTTTACAGGCTTGTTACGCGAAATTGTATTTTTGAGCACAGCAATGAATTCCCTATACATTTTTTTCATAAATTTGGGTACTTTTGAGACGATTTATTGACATATAAATAATTTATGATAGGTGATAAATGGTCCATTTTAAGGTAAAAATTTTATTTTCTTTAAAAACATTTGAAATTTCGCACATCACATCAGCTTATCATGAAACTTTTAAAATTTGCAATTAGACGATAGTTTAATTTTCGTTAGAATTTTCATGTGTTAAATAAGAGTAGAGGTATAGTATGTCAGCTATATATTTCACAAGAGGCCACGGCGTATGTAGCGTGCAAAGCTGAGTGCGGAAACTTTCCTAAATCTTGCGTAAAATCCTAAACAGAAAAAGAAAAAAGCGCTCACGTTTGTGTCCTACATAGAGCAGCTCTCAGCGTCTGCAGCAATAATCATTACGCCAGGCTAGCATGCCGGCGTTTTAGGGTCCTTCCCAACCGCAGAGTCCTTACGAATCCCGGCGCGGTGACGTTCCCTTATCCTGAGACGCGTCAGGTTTATCAGCGCAGTAGTTAAGGATTATTCGTGTTACGCTGATGCCCTATTTTAAATAAATTTACATTCCGAACTGCGCCGTTCGGTTAAATGTATTAAAAAACCGCGGCGGGCATCAAGCACCTTTGTCCTATTAGAGGTACAAGCAACGAAAGAGAGCAGTTTGTAGCAATTCAACACGATGGCTACTCCACTATTTTTTGCAATTTTGTTTTTATCACTTCAAAGCCATGCGTTCAATTAGAAAATTTTAATTTCTTCATTTATTATATCGCAGAAATTTTTCAATATTTAAAGTTCTGAAACAATAAGGCTCATAATATTTACTTTCTTAATTTTATTCCTTTTATCCCACGAATGTAAGACGGTTCCCTGCATGGTGGAATTGAAGTTTAGGGTCCTTAGAATACGATTTTAATAGTTTCGCGATGATGTCTGTATTTATGTTTGTCTGTGTGTGAGTGTGTGTTTTAAATAATTATTATACTGATTTATTTTACCGTTTCTTAAAAACCAATAAATTGCTTTGTTGTATGTCACGTATCTACGTTTTAACCAATCCTGTCATTATTGTACTGATTATTTTTTGACATTTCTTTAAACCAATGAAATGCTTTATTGTATGTCACGTGTCTGCGTTTTAACCAATCCTGTCATTATCATAGTGATTATTTTTTGACGTTTCTTTAAACCAATGAAATGCTTTATTGTATGTCACGTGTCTGCGTTTTAACCAATCCTGTCATTATTATACTGATTATTTTTTGACGTTTCTTTAAACCAATCAAATGCTTTATTGTATGTCACGTGTCTGCGTTTTAACCAATCCTGTCATTATTATACTGAGAATAATGCTCTTGTGATTATTCTCGGCAATTTTCTCTGTAGCTTTTTTGTTTTTGTTGTCAGATGTCAGATAGGTATCATCAACACAAGTAAAAATGAGCAAAGAAGATAGATTTAGTGCTGTGCCTAATAATGAAATCAAAAAATAATCTAAATAAATATAACTCGAGAGTTCGATAAATTAGAAAATAATTCTCCAGTATCTTTCTCAAACTTGTCGCCATTTTGCCTGGCAACAAGTTTTCGAAAGATCTGTCAAATTATTTTCAATTTATTTTCACTCTCTTGTTATATTATTACTGACTATTTCCCTTATAAAATTTAAGTCAATCAGAATTCTAACATTTCTGAATGTCGTCCAATCAACGTAGAATTACACGATAATTTTACACTAGTGCAAATATCGATAATTCGCACTAGTGCAAATTACCAATGTGATTCTGACTTGCTGTCAAATGAAGTTTTTAAATTTTGTTTTATCTTTTATGAGAGGAACAGCGTTTGGCTAAATTTTAATCGGAAAATAGTCCTTCGAATATCCCTCGTGCAATTGTAGATCATTTGACATGCACTTGGGATATTATATATGACTATTTTTTAATCAGTCTTGATATAAAACACTTGAAAATCCAACCAATGAGAACAGTATTATTTTGAGAAAATCTCGTTATCGCAATAATTTCCCGATACCAATATATAATGAACAGTTGTTATTGTTCATAATTGCCAATGTGACAGTTAATTATCTCATCAAATACCACACGACTTCTCTAATTTTCCCAAATAAACTTTCTGTGTTTAAGCATTCAGTATTTTTTGTTTGTTTTTAAGCAAAACCACTCAAGCAAACTAACATAAGGTAAAACCCCTCCTCCTTCGGAGTCGGGATTTGCCAAGCAATTTGCTAAGCAAAAAATTGCAAAATAATAATTTATTGATAAAATTACAAGGTTTTGTGATATTACATGCAATAATCCAATAACCGAAATAAAACGTCAATTTTCATTCCCGAGTTAAAGTATACCAACTTTAAGTTGAACATAATACGTAGTATCCGCAGAGCCACAACTGCTTGGTTGATGTACACCAATGTATGTTTCATTAATATGTATCGACTGTAATGTCATGTAAAATAGCTGCATTCGTGTTTATTTACGCAAGTAACCGAGCAATTTGCTTTCCGCTGTAACAATATGCATAAACCTTAACTTGTGTTAAGCTTAATCTTGTATTATGGTCATGCAAATAAGCTTAGCTGTTGAAATGCAACCAAACAGACTATTACTTCCGGTTTTATTCATATTCACGAACCGCGGCTAACAATTCACGGATGTTTAATCCCTAATCATGCACAGTTTCATCTGCGGAAAAACACGACTCACATTTGCATACCGCAGATTTGCCAACATCCAGACACTGCCGTCAAATCATTTATATTGTTATTCGGACAAGTGTGTTGGACATTTATTTATTTCTAACTTTACTCTTGTGGTTCTCAAATATTTTCGGAGGTTGCGCCCCCCACTAGAAATAGCAAACATACTTTTTATCCTGCTAATATGAATGCTTTTGCTAATCGTTATTACTCAATCATACACTTATTATGATTGTATCATTATTATTACACCTAAACCTAAATAAAAATACTATTTAATACTGATTTTTTGTAAAACACTTAACAATGGAAGTATTCTGACAAATATGCAAGAATTTGTGGTATAAGCGTCGAAATGTTCTTTTTTCTACAATCGTTGCACAATATCGACATTGTTATTCTATTTTTTGTTAGAAAATGTTCAAAATTGTCGCTCTAGGGCGACAAAGTGACATATTGTCGCACTAGCGCGACAAAAACAAAACAAAAATAAATTAGGTAAAAGAAGTAGATGATGCATTGGATTTTTCTGGTAATAACCTTGCTATTGCAAATACAGTTGGCATATACGAACATACACTTCAACTTAATCACCATAAACGTATTCACTCTGTAGACTTTATGTCAAATGTACTCCATATGTCAAATCTACTCCATGTGTCAAATTATGATTTCTTTGAAAATTTTTATTTTGTTCATAAACGTTGGCATGATTACGGTGACATGGGTAACTACAAGTTTACTGAATTGTTATAGGCGGGACCAAAGATAATTTTGAAAATAAATTTTTTTCTACAGCTTGACATTGATGAACGATTGTAGAAAAAATATTGTGTGTATCTCGTCGGATAGAGCTTGTTCGGTGCACTTGTCGAGTTGTTGATCTCGGTTTCTCCTCGATCAACAATTTCTCGCCGCGTGCAACAAACAATGCTCTATTCGCACTTGATACACAAATAACTATTGTACTTTTAATATGAAGGCTGTTTAATCGTTTTATTATTATCATTTGGGTTTTGGTGATACGTATAGTACACGTGGAAGCTACTAATCGAGGATATAGGAGGTCTTCTGACCACCGAACTGGCCTGTATTTAATAGTAATTTTTATAGGTATTACAACTGATTACGATTATGTGAAATTAAATCTAATTTTAATCTTATTTTCTTTTATTTACTAAATATGTATGTTCAAGAAAAAGAGACAGTAATTTTAAATAATAATTGCTTAGGAATGCCTACACTTTACATTAAAATCTTAATGATTGGTTGTCACAAATAACAAATTGGTATTTAAGAAACTGAATTTAAAAATAAATAATAAATAATACATGTTTTTACAATTGCGTTAGTATTGTTGAATCTTTTGGTTTAACAGTACCTATTAGAATTTAACAATATGTGGTGATCGTAGTTTGAATAGGAAAAAAGAAGCAATACTAGTAGTTGTGTTGAAGGAGTCAAATCTTCCAAAATAATGCATTTAGTGGAACAGAGTCGGTAAATTGTTTTATCCAACACCTCTCAATAAATGCTCTATAATTATGGCGATTTTAAACAAGGAAAATAACAGATTACCCACTAGTGGGTATAATTTTGAAGAAAGCCACTAGTGAGTATTTTTTTATTTATAACAATAATAATAACACACAACACCTTGGTACTTCGATTGACATTTTAATTTAGAATATTGAATCATATGTCACTGTCAAATAATATTTTTGTAATAAATTTTGAATTTATTAAGAGGTGTTGGATAAAACGTTATACTTCACACGTGGGCAAAGTGGAATTACCGACTCGATAAAATTATCACACTCAGCCATTGGCTTCGTGTGCTAAAATTTCGCTCGTGGGTAATTCCTTACTTTGCCCACTTGTAAAGTAAATAACTATTAAATGTATATAGTAAGTTGAAAGAAGAAGGAGAAATGAATATAATAAAAAGATCAAGTGCCTTACAGTACAGTTAAAATAGTTATTTATGTATCTAGAACGAAAAGTGAAACTTTAAGGTACTAGTAAGTTGTTTACTTGCGAGGACCTTAAAGTCACTTTTTGTTCGAGGTACATACAAAATTTTATTTCATACTGGTTACTAAATTGTTAAATTATAGTATTTATTAACAGAAATTATCAAATGTTCGTAGAAATATGAGTTGATATAAGTAGGCTAAATAACAATTTCTATAGGAACAAGTATTTGTTTATAAATAATGAACCAATTAAACGTCAAATTTTGCTTTAAAGTTCTAGGACATCATTTTTCGTACGATAAATAGTCCGAAAAATGTAACATAAGAAACCAGTATTACATAAAATAATATGTGGTATTGAAAATGAAGGAAAATAAATAATAGTGGTACAATAAAATGTTTCTGATTTCTGCCCGTTCAATTTGTCAAGTGAAGGCTGAGACCACTAACACCATGTGATTATATTTCCAAAAAATTTGTAACTACATAACTATACAGTTGAGTGTTCTTAATATATAAAAAAATAAGGGTAATTTAAAAGTCAACTTTCACCCTCAAGTAAAACTATAGTAATTATAAATACTGTTGAGATTTTTTAACATTGTTGGTATAATATAAAAAAAAATAAAGTAAGAAATCGTGGAGGACATGCATGGCACATTTCCCCGTCCAAACATCTAGTCCAAGGTCCTTACTTTACAATCAAATACCATCTGCACACAATCACAATCTCTGCGTCCGCTAGCACTCGGCTCCTCTTAAGATCTCCACTTCCCAATCCCATCTCATTTCTATTTTTTGCCGGGTCCGCGCCCTTCGCTCGGCGTGCTGCCGGGCCTGCACCGTGACATTATTGACACTGATGGAGAAATAGTAAGTAGCGCTCTCAACAGCTGTCCGAACCGGGTGATTTATCGGGGTATTTATAGATGACGTTGGACACGGCAGGGCCTTCCAGCTGGAAGGGAGGTTTACCTTCTTAAGAGCGCGACAAAACAGCTGGATCTCGGGGAATGCTCACAAGAATTAATGCTATTGTCCTATTTAACGCCACTGGAATATAACAATACTCACTGATGTTAAGTTGTATTCTTGAGAAAGATAGGCAAAATGTGAACTATCTATAACAGTGCGTTTAACAAGTTATTAAGAAAATATGAAGAAATTAACATTCAATGATTTTGAAATAAAATGTTAAATATAAAAATTAAATAACCCATTAATAAAAATCTGTTGTGGGTACCACAATACCTCCCGCCATAGATTTCTTATCGAACAATGCGCAAACATGGACTACCACTATCAAGAAACGCTCATCCCTTCAAAAAAATGAGTTCTCAATTATATCACATGTCAAAAAAATGATATTTTTTCCATTTTTTAACCGTTGTTTTGTTTTTTGAGTAAAAAGCAAAGGTTTGCAGATTTAAACGAAAATGTCATAATATATTTTTTCTGAAACCGTCAGGAAAGTACCCACTTTCCTGACGCATTTGAGTCAGGAAAATAGATCATTACATAACAGTCAGGTAAAGGACTTTCCTGGCTAGTCAGGAATACTTCTCACTCTCATTTTCTTCGCTATTTTCCAACATTTTACACACTAAAAATCAATTACTTTTGACACCAAAAACATTTTTCTTATTAGTTGTTGTTTTTGTTGTCACCTTGGATACGTAGTTTATCGCCAATATGATTCTTACCAAAAAATTTAAATATTTTGAATTATTCATAATTATTTATTAAATTAAAACGGTTTCAGAAAAAAATAGTATACATAATAAACCAGGAAAGTGTCTTTATTTGACTCAGCGTATTAAAATACTCGGCCTGACGGACTCGTATTTCATACAGCCGCTTCGTCTAGTAAAGTATCACTTTCCTGACTTATTAAGTAATATACTATTTTTTAACGTGTAATTCATAAATGGCGACAGAAATAAATAAATGTGTATTCTCATAGAGAAAATTGTCATTAAATCATAATTTTCTCAGATATTTCAAAATAACTTGATAGGGCTTCAAGTAAACTACCACTTTCGGTTATTGGATTATCACCAAAAACTAATCAGCTCTTCCAAATTTTCAGTTTAGTAGTTTTTGAGAAACCATAACTCCAGAGATTTACACATACTAATACACAGTCAGACAAACAAACAGACATCATTGCGAAACTAATAAAATCGTATTCTAGGGACCCTAAAACGTGCTCATCCACTGAAAACTCACTATCGCATATTTTGCATGATTCCTATAACTCCCTTACAGGATGTGGCGGTAGGGAATTATATTGTAATATTTTCGTTGGCCAAGAAATCTATGACCTAATTGCTTCTTGTAATACTGGTTGATAATAAATCTATGATGATGGCCCACGTTAGTCTTTATTCATTGCAAGTACATATTTTTATTTCTACTTTAACCAAAAATGTTTCTGTCATTTCTTTTGTGGTAAAAAATGTAATATACGGCATTCCCCTGTCAAGCAGGTAATATGCTGGCAATTCAGTTTTATAGTTTTAATAAGTCAAAACTATTACAGATGCATAAAATTATGCATATAATGTTAAATAATGATATGTTTTTGGTTGATTGTGCGTTTCGTTTCTCTCTCCGCCACCACAAAGTAACATCAGCAAAACACCAACAGCGGCCTGGCAGAATACATCAATGAGTAAGGAACGAAATTAAAGCGGTCGGCTAGAGAACTCCGCAGATTAACAAAGCCCTTTTTAGGGCTGTACGCACGGTGTCAAAACAAATTGTCTCCGAGTTTATCAAAGACATTGTTTAAACACTGTTTGAACATGGCCGGAGTGACTACACTGCGCGATAATGTAGTTTCCTCCATTCTGCAAAAGTTTCGGTTTCTGGTACAACGCCACTATTTACAAAGGACGCAGCGGTGGGTAAATCAACGAGTTCGCTGGGTGTGGCGCTGGGGTTTCCACAACATATTGGTGCGATCTCTAACAACGAGATCCAAACACAATATTCAACCTATTTCATTATATGACCAGAGTTTTACATACTAAATTTAAAATATAGGATCTAAGTAATTGATATTCTAATTCGTGTATCATAGTTAAAATATTGATTTCGGTACTTACAGAACGTGAATTAAAAGTTCCGGATTTTGAGTTGCAAATTTCGAAATGAAAAATTAGCTAAAGAACTACTTGTGCTAAACTAAATATGATGAACTAGAAAACACGAATTTGGTTTGACATTTTCAAATTTTAGAAGAAAGAAAATTTGAAATTAGAAAAACTATTAAATCTAATTCAGTTTATTCACTTTAGATGTCATTCCAGAGTTAACCTAAGTATGTTATACTGGACAACACGAATTAGAAATTCCTTGATTTAGATTTCACATTTTCAAGGTTTAGGGGAAAGGAAATTATAAATTAGCAAAAGTATTAACTGTAAATAAGTTTATTCATTTTAGATGCCTTTCCATAGCTAAACTAAGTATGATAAAATAGAAAACGCGAATTAGAAATTCCCTGATTTAGATTTCACATTTTCAAAGTTTAGGGGAAAGGAAATTAAAAATTAGCAAAAGTATTAACTGTACATAAGTTTATTCATTTCAGATGCCTTTCCATAGCTAAACTAAGTATGATAAAATAGAAAACGCGAATTAGAAATTTCCTGATTTAGATTTCACTTTTTCAAGTTTTAGGGTAGAGGAAATTAAAAATATGCAAAAGTATTAACTGCAAATAAGTGTATTCACTTTAGATGTCTTTCCATAGCTAAACTAAGTGTGATAAAATAGAAAACACGAATTCGAAATGTTCTGATATAGATTTCACATTTTCAAGTTTTAGGGTAGAGAAAATTAAAAATAATCAAAAGTATTAACTGTAAATTAGTTTATTCACTTCAGATGTATTTCCTGAGCTAAATTAAGTATGATAAAATAGAAAACGCATATTAGAAATTCCCTGATTTAGATTTCACATTTTCATTTGTACAAGAGAGGAAATTAAAAATTCAGGTGTGTTTCCAGAGATGTACCAAGTATGAGTATAATGAAACTCGAATTTGAAGATTTATATTAGCACTGAATACAAACTGAAGTGAATTAATTAAGTTTACAACTAACAATGCTCTACAAATGCATCCCTTCACTTTTGTCCGTTTTTCGCACCTTTGCTCTCTTGACACAATGATCGATAGACTTGTGTAACCTGCTGTTGCCACCAACGGCTCTCCCAGCTTGCGCAGTTTCCAGAGTATTGCACGTGGTGATTATGCGTGACGTGATACACGGGCTGGCACTCAGCTCTTCACGGACGCCACTGGGGCGCAGGGAGCTAACGCTAATCCCGTTACTGGAATCTTGTAAGGAAGTGTTAAATAGTATATGGTTGTACTCATTTTATACATATTCTACACTATACTTTTTCAACAACCACGATATTACTTCCTAATCAATTTATATTTTAATAATAAAGATGTATTCATTTCACTTTTTCAGTAATAATTAATAGTGTATTATTATATGAAGGATTATGATAGTCATAGACGAGTGTCGCAAATCATCCTGTAAATTCGTAAATCACTTTTGAAAATTATCGAAATTCGTTAAAAACACACGTTGAAAATCGTTAACATAAAAATACACAATGACTACTGACTATATTTCAACTGTCAAACGGCCATTACATCACGCCTTTAAAATAACTGTGAATTATGGATTTCTGGCTATGTGATAGGTCAAGAAGATTGAATTGTCTTTCATCTCTTTTTTGTGTTGACAACAAGAACACGGCTGAACACCAAATAAAGTATATATGTTACTTTCAAGTAAAACCAAATATTTAACAACGCTTTATGGTAACAGTCCAACAGTTCTGTGAACATCGTCCAATTCAAATTTTTACAACCATTGCCTTGTTAAATCTTAGGATTAACTTATAAGCCACGGTAAATATCCTAACCTAGCCTAATCTGTCAAATCCAATAAATTGGTTAATTTGAGGTTTTTACCGGTAAATTATTACATTTACCAACTCATGTCGGTTAATCCTAAGCTTTACTGATAAAACCTAAGATTAACCAATATACGGCTTTTTACAGTAACATATATATTACAAACATGGTGCATATTTCTTTCGCTGGAACAGCGTTGTTTTAAATTTGGAACAATTCGTTTTTGACAGAACTGTTAGAAATGAATTTATAACCCACATTGCCACTAGTTACCATGAGAAATGGAAATGTGTTTCTATAACACTGTTTTGGAAACTGGGCATTCCACTACTAAAAATTGTTATGGAATCACTCACATTCCATACGTATGGAATATTTTCGACGAATCAGAACCGCTTATTAGTGCGACATATGAAGTACCTTGATTTAGTTACTATGGTTACGTCTATTTGTTTTAATTTGATTTATTTGAGTTTGACGTTTTCAACAGATATATATCTGTATTTTTGTATAATTTTCAAAACTTTTTTATAGAAAGTATAGTCTACAGCATGTAACGGAATACAAATTTTTTGCTCGCGTGGAATATGTGCCATTCCATTACTTGTTGTAGAATATACTATTTTTGTACTCATACATTGAAATGTGTTGTTTAGCGTTGGCTATGCAACGTCCGAAATGTCCATTTCCCAGGTCTCCACCAGATAGACAACCGGGAAATTTCGACGAAAACATTCCTATTTTTAAAGCGTTTTTTAATAAATTATATTTATAATAAAAAATATAGTATTTCAAACATCCCTTTACATAATCTTAATATAAACAATGATGTAAAATACATAACCTACAAATGTAATGTTAGTTATCTCAATATAAATAAGAAATATAATAAATTTACAAGTAAATACGGTAAATATTATAAATATTTAAATTGTTTTCTAATATATTAGACAAATTAATTCGTGTATTTATATTTTTAGTGCAACTTTGACAATTATCTAAATAACTCCTTGAATAACTTCATTTCTTTGTATGGACTATTATTGTTATTAGTTTTATACTTTTCGAAAAAAAATATTGTACAAACCTCTCTTGCAAGCTCGTGCCGCCAAACACTCATCCGGGAACCAAGCGTTCCCGCATTTGATATGTAAATAACTATTCAATACATCTGTAGCAATAACAAATATGCAACAACCGAATATCTCAGTGATCGTAAAAAAATAACTAAGTTAAATTTTAACTGAAATAACTAAATAGAAATGCTCGGATATAAAATGTTGGAAGCCCATTTCCACCTGATAGCAAGCAGATCAGTGGTAAATTGGTTATAGCCCCCCGGGAAATTGGATTAGCCGGGCAGGACCCGTGTACGGTGTACCTGTGGCATTTACATTACGCGGATGAATTTTACTGTTTTGCTCCTGAAAAATGAAGAGTGGTCCGCAGAGCGAGTTAAACACACGCCAAATTGATATCGATTACGAGGAATTGACGCTGATTTGTGGGCGCAGTGAATTTTTCAGAGGTGCTAGAACATTTTCCCCCCGTTAATGACCAGTTGCAACGTTTTCAATTACTGGAATTTTATTATGCAATTTGCTTTTTAAACTGGTGGTCGCGTTTCAGCTAACTTGATGGACTTCATTCAATGCTGAAAAATGTTTTGTTGTACATGGATTTTGTTTCAAACTAATTTGTTTTTTCTGTCATTCATTTATTTTTAATTAATATTTAATTAATTTTTAGGGGAATCGGATTACTTTTATACTAATTTTGTTTTAATTAATTCACAACAAAACAAAAAATAATCCAGTCTGACCATCACACCACTCCCATATAAACACGATATGTATAAAACTTTTTACGAGTATATAGTTTTACTATAGCTAGACAAGTGTTGCATTTGTAAATTTCAGAAATTAAGAAAATAGTAAATGACCCTATTGAATTGGTTGTTTGCTCTCAACTCTTTGAGCATTGTCGTAAAACTTATAATATTATAGTTTGGTTAATTTATTTTCTCTTCCTAAAATGTGCTGCGTGAAAATTTCGTCATCTATATTTTAATTACTTCTATACCTATTAAACTAGAATTTCGACACGCTCCGCATGTCTAACTCCTAGGCTTCGCGACACTAAAGAAGATTATACCAGAAAAAATAGAAAAATAAATTGAGGAATCTCAAATAACTTTCATTGATACCAAACAATTGTCGAAGCTAGCTTGTCAGTTTGTTCCTCGCTTCCATGTCAGTACTTTTTGACATTTGAATTTAATTTTCATGCGTGCGACCTTTAATTTAACATCCAATACGGTAAGATATAAAAAACATTTATATAAAAAAATTGACGATCGTCCAAAATAATTTTTTGACACACTCCTCCGTGAAACTTTTAACTTCATACCAAACACGGTAGGATATAAATAACATTTATAAAAAACAATTTACAATCGTCCAAATCAGCTTTTTTACACTTTAGCTTAAATCTCATCCGTGAGTCTTTTCATTTGATATCAAAGACCATAGGATTTAAATAAAATTAAAAAAAAAAATAACAATTTACAATAGTCCAAAATAACTTTTTAGCACTTGAGTTCAACTCTCCTCCATGAAATCTTTAATTTGATACCAAACATGATAGGATTTATAAACAAAAAAAAATTGTCGATCGTCCAAAATAATTTTTTGACACTCTTTTCCGTTAAACTTTTAACTTGATACCAAACACGGTAGGATATAAATAACATTTACAAAAAACAATTTACAATCGTCCAAAACAACTTTTTTACACTTGAGTTTAAATCTCATCCGTTAGACCTTTCATTTGATATCAAAGACAATAGGATTTAAATAAAATTTATAAAAAAATAACAATTGACAATCGTCCAAAATAACTTTTAACACTTGAGTTCAAATCTCCTCCGTGAAATCTTTAATTTGATACCAAACATTATAGGATTTATAAACATAAAAAAAAAATTGACGATCGTCCAAAGTAATTTTTTGACACACTCCTCCGTGAAACTTTTAACTTGATACCAAACACGGTAGGATTTAAATAACATTTTTGAAAAACAATTTACAATCGTCCAAAACAATTTTTTTACTCTTGAGTTTAAATCTCATCCATGAGACCTTTCATTTGATATCAAAGACAATAGGATTTAAATAAAATTTATAAAAAAAATAACAATTGACAATCGTCCAAACTTTTAGAATTTGAGTTGAAATCTCCTCCGCGAAATCTTTAATTTGATACGAAACATGATAGGATTTAAATGACATTTATAAACATCAATTGACGATCATTCAAAATAACTTTTTGACAATTCTACGAATTAAGATAAAGAAGGAAATTCTAAAATTGATTGTAAATATTTAAAACAATATTGAAAATAATTTTTAATCTTTTTGTATTGGAAAAGAACCCGTCTAGGCTGTAGGTCTGCCTACAAATGCTTACTAGATTAGTTAAAGTATAGAAATATACGGAAACCGATTAGTACATTGAATAAGTATTAAAAAGTATCCAGAAAAGTGTGTTTAGCAGTTCATAAAATTTACTTATTCCATACTAGTTAGTAGTAAAGCATCCTTCGGCGATTCTAGACCGACAGATCTGCATGAAGCAAACAAGTTTTCCATACGTAGAGAGTTCAGTAAACATTTGTATGCAAGTCATACGCGGCGGCAGCTAACATATCTCGGATTAAACGCATAAAGACCAAGAATCCACCTTAAACTTGCGCAGATATAATCTCCCCGTTAACTTGTGCAACGGCTAAATTTAGAAGTAAGCACCCTTTGATCTCGCGTACACGGTGCCGTACTCGACTTAGAGCGACCTGATGATAACGTCGACAATAGAGACTTGCGAGTTTTCGAAAAATATATCCCACATTACCTATAAAGTTTTTATATTTTAATGGAACATTTCCTTTTATATGTTTACTTACAACGGGTGATTCATAACGCACGGAAAAGGTTGAAAGTGTAGTAAGGGAGTTAAAATAATGTATTTTCCGAAATAAACTTCTGACAAAAAAATACAGTATATTAAAGTTGAATCAATTAATAAACAGTCGTTATAAACTACATCGGATAATAATGTTTTAAATAGAAATTGGGGTTACTTTAACGATTAGTTACGGATATTTAAAAAAAAATTTCATTAGTTTAAAAACTTATATATTGAAACTAAAAAAGTTTCTTCAATTTCTTTTTTCGTGGGTTTAATTTTTCTTGAATTAATTTTTATTGCCATTATTTTTGTTGGGTGTATTATTTAAATTGTCAGATTTAAAAGAAATATATTTCTATGGCAACAAGAAAATAATGATTCTTCCCAATTATTTTTAGTAATAATATAACAAGAGAGTGAGAATAAATTGAAAATAATTTGACAGATCTTTCGAAAACTTCTTGCCAGACAATAGACACGAAAACCCATAGAGCTTGTGTGGCTATTACCAAATGGCAACAAGTTTGAGAAAGATACTGAAGAATTATTATCTAGTTTATCGAAATCTCAAGTTATATTTATTTAAATAATTTTTTTTGTCATTGTCAGACACGGCATTAAATCTGTTATTTTTCTCATTTTTTATTTGTGTTAATGATAACTATCTGACATCTGACATTTGTGAACATTAACAAAAAGCTACAGAGATTATTCCGGGATTAATCACTAGAGCTTTATTCTCAGTAATAATATAACAAGAGAGTGAGAAAGATATTGAAGAATTATTATCTATTTTATCGAACTCTCGAGTTATATTTAATTAGTTTATTTTTGATTTCATTATCAGGCACAGCACTAAATTTATCTTTTTTGCTCATTTTTACTTGTGTTGATGATAACTATCTGACATCTGACATCTGTCATCAAAATCAAAAAAGCTACAGAGAATATTGCCGGGAATAATCACAAGAGCATTATTCTCAGTATAATATTGACAGGATTGGTTAAAACGCAGACACGTGACATACAATGAAGTATTTCATTAGTTTTAAGAAACGTCAAATAATAACCAGCGGAATACAAAAAGTGGGCGTTAACTTAAAAGAACTTTAAAATCTTATCACTTTTTGGTTATTGAGTTTTTGTCAAAAGTATATTAAGGAAAGATCAAAACTTTGGCCCTTCCCTAGATACACTTAAAATCTTTTTCGTACGTTATTAATCATACTATATATTTAGAATTTCACGCGGATATATTTATTGTACCCGCATACGGATTCGATCTACATCCGCATAAAATTCTTCTGAACAATATTTTCTGTCATCTTATTTAAATCATCTTAGCGGCATTTATAACACAATTTAGTGATACTTTAATAGAATGAAAGAAACAAAAATGCGTAGATACCGCATAATTAAATAAATTAATTCTGACTTGAAGCAACAAAGTCTGAAAGGCGCATAAATTTCCAGTAAATTATTAAAGAAAACTATTCCTCTCCACAAACATTCCTCAAGTATTTACCTTGCAAATAAATCAAGAATAAATAGAACGCTATTTGCACTAATTACTGCAAACTTTGTGTACCTGCAAACTTCTATATTTTTTCATTTTATTTCATTCCGTGCTCGCTTTGTGCTATATTAATATTATTTCTCTTTTTAGGTAAGAGCGACTGCAATCAGCATATAAGAAGATTGTCTCATTAATAAGCAAATTGACGGTTGGAGTCTCGCTGCAGCTCTCGAGAGCAAAGAAGGTATTTCAAATAATTTATAAATGATACAGTATAATACAAGCACTCTAGGTCTATTATTAAAGCTTTCTTTTATCTTAGTTCTCAAATGAAAACTTCTAGTTTGCTTCTTTTATTATAGCTATCATAAAAGAATTGAAACGTATTTAAATTGCAAATATTTTATAGAATATTACTTAAAAGGTTTTACAGCACATTTTAGTTTAATAATTATTTATAAGTAACAGTAAACAAATGTCAATTACAGCCAACTAAGAATAATAAATAGTACAGAACTTGCATTACAGTGTAACAAAAATAAGTAATAATAAACAAATGTAAGCAATGACAAACTATTATTATCTTCAAAAATAACAAGCACATATATTGTAGTAACAACGAAGTACACGTAAGCTTACTGTCAGTTAAACACAGTTAATTTAGTGAAAACGAGAAGAGGAAAATATTTTCAAAATTTTAATCAAGTGAAGTCGCTGCTCCTAATTTTCTTTATTCTTTCATTACTCTTTCTTTTTTCTAATTAGTCGCTCGCAGACATCGCGGCCAAATTTTAATACAATTTTCTCATTAAAGAAAACCGCTTTCCCTGGTGTATACGTTGACACCAGGCGCGGAAAATTTAGGCTTTCCTTGAATACCTCTGCAGTGAACACGCTTACTTACCATGTTACAAACATTTCTGTCATTACAAATTAATTTAATTTGCAGTATAATATCTCTATTTATCTATCTTTATTTATTTTTATTAAATAAAAGTGTTAAAAAGTCTTAATTGTTATTCATTAACCCTTCGACCACGGAGAACACTTAGGGTCAATTACACAATAATTTTTTTGATCGTCTACCAATCTGCAATGACTGGATAGATTGGTCTAAAAAAATTATCGCTAAAAAATTAGTTTTGTTTTATTTTTTAATATTTTAAGGTAAAAATTTATGTCGATATTATATAAAAAAATGTGAGTTAATAATTTTTTAAGATTATTGTGACGTCAAATTTGTCGTGTGTCCTGGACCTCAAACAGTAGGATTTGTAAATAATTGTAGACACAAACAAAATTTTTACAAAAATATTTAAATGGAATAATATAACTTTTTGTGGTAAAGTATTAAAATATTGTTACTTTTCTAACTGACGGGTTCGATGAAATTTATTGATAAACAATTTGAACTCATCCATGAATCCTTTCATTTGGTATCGAAGACTGTAGGATTTAAATAAAATTTATATAAAACAATTGACGATCGTCCAAAATAACTTTTTTACACTTGAGTTTAAATCTCTTCTTCGGTGAAGTTTATTGATAAATAATTAAAACAACAATTAAAAGTCAAAAAGGGTTTATTCAATAACACTTATATTTATTTGAACTACTAATTTATTTATTAAACACTTATTAATAAACACTAAATAACAACAAAACAATAGAATATTACACAATAAATATTTATTTACACTATTTATATTTATTTCTACTATATTCGATATTTCCTGAACGCATTTATATATTTGTTACGCTGGTGGTCTAGACTTTTCTCGTTGCTTCTGCCATGGAACAGTTCGAGAAACTTGCTAGAAAGATGAGTCATGAATTGCATTTATTCCAGGAAGAAACATAAATAAACTGTAAGATTATTTTCGTTAAACCAGTGATAAAATTTGCTAACCTATGTCATTCAACATTTCTTTAATTTTGTTGTGTCGACCAAAACATGTGGTTTCATTATCATGTGAATTCTTAAATCAGTATGATTTGTGTTACAAATTCAAACCAAATAAAAATCTTTAAATTAGGTGCCATCCATTTTACACTTCGACAATCTGAAAGTTCAATACTAAGAGAAGTACAAAGAATTTAGAATTGGATAGATGTGTGAGAAAGAAGCGTAGAAAAACAAAATATTTGTACGCCAGAACTGTTATCTTTAAAACTCAAATATTTTTGAGGCTAGTTATAATATAATTGATTTATTTGCCATTTTGTGACTCCAGTGAAGGACCCCATTCCGAAATATGAATTTCGCTGAAAAACATTTAATTTACCTTGTGACTCGTCGCCGAAGAAATAGGTCAATTTGCGGTGATAACCCCGTCTATACTATATTTAATATCGAAAAGAAAATTGCACTATTACAAAACCGATTTAACGCTCCAATAAATTATGCACAAACGAGATTGCGAACCAGTAAACTCGAAATCGCGCATTCGAACCGATGCAGCGGGACGTAGTTAACTCAGCGAGCGCTGCACGAACGACGTCGGCGTCGCGGCGAAACTGCATCGCGCGGGGTCAGCACAGCAGACGCGGTGATCACTGCTCATCATTTTTGAGAGCGAATGCATTCGGGTAAATCAAGAGATACGCTGATTTGTGAACTTCTATTCGGGAATATTGGCGTATGGTGCTTTAGTCATTCTATATTAAAAACTTAATTTTCTGAACATTTGTTGAAATTTGAATAATTCTGTAAGTTGAGTACGAATTTGATTTCGTTGAATAGTTTTAATTTTGTAGTTGTGTAACAGTGCTGGGCCGAGATGATAATATGTCACATACTAAAACACATTTTATAGCGAGGAAAAAGGTTACTTTAAGAAAATATTGAAATGATTAAACTAAACAACAAATTGCTGCATAAATACAAATGCGAACGTCTAAATATGTTACCTAGTTACAGTTACCAAAATTTACAAACGATATTACTTTATAGCTACATCTTGTAGTGGTGTAGAACTCTTTCGACTTTCAAAACATCACTCTTGTTTGGACTGCCAAATACTGTCCTTTTAAACAGCTAAAAGTATGTCATCAAGTTGATCGTTTTATCATCAGCTGTGTCTGCAAATATCAAAGGAATTTCTTTGCACACGCAATAGAAACCTACTTGTGCTCTAATTACAATTGATATTTGCAATATTCGTACAAGCGCGGTTATTGAATTACAAAATGCTGAATTAACAATTTGGAAAAACGCGCTTGTTACAGTTGTGAACACTTGCGTTGTTTCTCACAAGCCAAAGCGCAAGTGTTAATTCTAATTGCTAATCGTAATTGATAATTATTGAGTAGCTCTGAATGTAGCTTAAATATAAAAACAATGGCTGGTACCACGTGCTCTGTTTTTGTTTGTTTAAAAGAATTGTTTTAGTCTCGGTTTTAGCGCTGTATAATGTTTTAAAATCTTTATATATAAAATACTAGTGTGCGGGTGTTCGTATTTCTTCTCCTCCTAAACGGTTTGACCAATTTTGATGAATTTTTTTATTGTACTTATGGGGACACCTGGATGGTTTGTCTACAATTGGACCCGGTAGGTGGCGCGGTTCTCGAGATCCAGATTTTGTTTAAAAAATCCTGATTTATATTCGTGACATATGTATGCAATTAACCATCCAGATAACTCAATAAGTACAAAAAAAATTCATCAAATCGATCAAGCCGTTTAGGAGGAGAAGATTGAATTTGGAAAATCTATGTTTCGCACATGGACAACTTTACGTTGCGTATTTACGGGTCGGAAAATCGTCAGACCTGTACATTAATACACCAGCAGAAGGAATAACAAAAAATATTGTACACACATTAGCATTATGATAAATTCATTTATTATGGGGTAAATAGCTCCGTGGTAACGTATGTCGGAGATCCTCAGTTCGAATCCCACCGCCGACTGTTACAAATTTAAATTTATCCCTGTGGTTCCCCCTCCACTAACATCTTTGGGGGCTATGATTTGACGGCTGGTAACCGCACTTCATACGAAAAAATATATCACTTACCGAGATCTGCGTAAGCAGAGTGCCACACCCACAATGGGTAAAAGGCGTGATGATATATTTATTTTATTTATTTAAAATTTATTATTACTTAGGTTAGATCAGAGATCAACAACATTCATTTAAGAGATCCACTTTATTTTTCGTTATTTAATTACATGTGTTTGAGGTATTTCAATTATATTGAATAAAAGATTTTACTTCAACAAATATATTTTGCTAGCGAGGTCTATGCCAAGACAACGTCTACCAACCGTTATTTTATAAAAAAATCTTTAAATAAAATTGATTGGTAATACATTTGAACCATTTTTTTATAAAATAATTTCAGAACATTGTGCAGCACTAAAACCGAGGCTAAAACACTTCTCTTAAAATACCCAAAAAGAGAGCTCGCGGTACCAGCCAATGGGTAAGAAAGAATATGTGCAATGGGGATCGTAGTGTGTTCTGCTGGAATTTTGTATCGTATATGTAACTCATATTAAGTACGTACATAAATTGTTTTTATTGTTTCATTTTCCAAATTAATAGCACATAATAAAGGACGTTAGAGTTAAAGTGTGCGATACTTTACTAGAGTTATACCTATAACGATGTCCACTCCCAGCTATATTCACACGCTTTTTAAAGTTAGTTTAATTAAAAGTCTTTTAATTACTTTAACCGCACATATGCTATGTAACTCATTTATTCAGTTTACTGCTAGTATTTTCTATTCATTTAATTAAATATGAGGGTCGTAAAGTAAAGAATAATTTGGGTAACTAAACAAAAAAAAAATCTGAGACAGAATGTCACTGCTCCTTTGAGGCCTTCATCGTTTACGAACTGTTTTCCACCCAAAAATTCCTTCAGTTTTGGAAATAATTGACAGTCGCTTGGTGCCAGGTCAGTGGGTAATTTTTGGACTTCCTCATTATTGCTCTAACCTGGTTCCAAACAATTTTCATTTGTTTCCAAAACTAAAGGATTTCTTGGATGAAAAACAATTAGTAAACGATGACCTCAAAAAAGTAGCGACATCTTGACTCAGATTTTTGGCGGTAGAAGAGTTTAACATAATCGGTTTTGGAAATCTGGTTCCACGTTACAATAAATGTCTTGACAGCTATGGCGATTACATTGAAAAATAAAGTAATGTACTATAACTGTGTAAATAAAGTTTTGTATTACTTATCTTTCGTTTTATTTATGGATGACCCGCGTATTTTGTATCGCCAAATGTATGTTGTCTTATAACTCTTACCTATTCTTATTGATAATATCTAAGTAAAAGTGAGTGAGGTCAGAGTACCACTATGGCCTGCCTATTTGCAGTTAAATTCATTTGGTAACAACGCAGATAAATTAAACAATTACAGTTTCCCGTCACAAGAAAACATGATTACATCCCCCGGTAGAATTATCAATGCAACCCTTGCAAACAAACACACGCACTTACACATGAGTGGCGCGACTCTGAAACGATCCCGGGACAAAAACCCGGGCACAGTGCGGTGACGCGGACTGCGTCATATATCTAACGAGGAGTACCCGAGTACTTAATCCTCGTACCTTCTTCATTGTCTACGGTGGTGTTGAGGGCGCGACGAGAGGAATGGTGGAGTACTTTCCGAGGTATACGGTTGGAAAATGTTTGTAAGACACACCAGAAAATTCGGAAAATCCAACCTGGTTTTAAAGTTTCCTCAATACTTTACTCGAATTTAATAATACTAATAATGAAACCTGTAAAATTACCATTATGTATTTGAAGTATTTTAACTATAGACCGAAATAAATATATCATCACGCCTTTTACCCATTAAGGCGCAGATCTCAGTAGCTGATATATTTTTGCGTATGAAATGCGGTTACCAGCCGCCAAGTCTTAGTCCCCAAAGTTGTTAGTGGAGGGGGAACCACAACTGTCAGTAGTGGGATTCGAACTGAGGATCTGACGATCCACAGTCCGATACGTTACCACTGAGCTATTTGACCAAAAAGAGGGTATTTTAATTGAATCAAGAAATATCAAGAATTCTAGAAGCAAGACAAGGAATACGTTGCCAAGAAATGATCAAGACAAGAAAATTTTAATTTCTTGTCGTGAAAATCAAGCCCAAGACAAGAAATGGTTATCAAGACAAGATGTTTTGTTTTGATGAAACACTACTTTTGAGCGATTTTCATTTGTTTTTGAATTATTTCGAGTTTGATATCACATATATAACTGAAACATATTTTCTTTAACACTGTTGTGGAAACTGGGCATTCCACTACTAAAAATTGTTATGGAATCACTAACATTCCATACGCGGCGTAAGGAATATTTTCAACGAATCAGAACCGCTTATTAGCGCGACATATGAAGTATCTTGATTCAGTTACTATGGTTACGTCTGTTTGTTTTAATTTGATTTATTTGAGTTTGACGTTTTCAACAGTTTTATATTTGTATTTTTGTATAATTTCCAAAACCTTTTTATAGAAAGTATAGTCTACAACATGTAACGGAATGGCCTATCCCACGCTCGAAAACCGTAGCCCTCGCCTTTAGGTCGGGCTACAAACTTTTTGCGCGCGTGAAATATGTGCCATTCCATTACTTGTTGTAGAATATACTATTCTATATTCATTATATTTATGTGAATTAGAAAGTAGTGTGGTGCCCACGCCAGATTTTTCATATTAATTACTTAATCCATGTCGTACTCTTCGTTTGCTCTTATAATTAACATTACAATATATAAAATCTTCACTGCGGTGGTATAAGTATTCAGAGAGGTTATGTAAAAAAAATGTCTAAGGTCAAAACTTGGTATCTGTAACAGTCTTGTCGGAGTACTCGGGTCTGTCTCTTGTCGCCTGTCGAGGGTCTGGCGGCTCGCGGCGTGATGGCCTCTTCTTATGAGTCAAACGGTGTCATTAGGAGCCGCCGCCACCCTCGCTCTGTGCTAACACACACACTGCTGATGTTTTGTACGTATTTAATGTGCTGCTGCCGTCGACTGTCAGCGGAATTGTTGCTTGGGGGACGCAGCTGTAGGTTGACGAGTTAATATGGTTTTGATTTGGAAAAGATGTTTGATAAGTCGAGACATCTACATCTACAGATCTATTGGGAAGATATATAAGTACATTCAATTTAACTCTTGGAAAATAATTTTTCTTAATAACTTTGTTCAAATCTCACTTTTTAGCATTCGTACCACACCATAATTTGACTAGTCATTCTGATACATTCATTTGATCCAGTAGCTATATTCAGAACAATAACGGGTGTATTAATCCAATGTGCATTGAAAATGGAGGGAATAACTTCGAACAGTTGCTATGATACTAATGCACGGCACCTTTCATAATTAACTTTTTATTAGTTTATTGTTACTCTATCAGGTAAAATAAATCTAAACTTTATTCGTTATTTCCGTAATTAAAACACTTTTACTAATTTTTTTTTTTTCATTTTCTGTAACAAGCGCATTTTCCAAATTGTTAATTTAGCATTTTGTAGTTCAATAACCGCGCTTGTACGAATATTGCAAATATCAATTGTAATTAGTGCACAAGTAGATTTCTAATGCGTGTGCAAAGAAATTCCTTTGATATTTGCAGACATAGCTGCTGATGACACGATCAACTTGATGACATACTTTTTAGCTGTTTAAAAGGACAGTATTTGGCAGTGCAAAGAGGAGTGATGTTTTGAAAGTCGAAAGAGTTCTACACCACTACAAGATGTAGCTATAAAGTAATATCGTTTGTAAATTTTGGTAACTGTAACTAGGTAACAAATTTAGACGTTCGCATTTGTATTTATGCAGCAATTTGTTGTTTAGTTTAATCATTTCAATATTTTATTAAAGTAACCTTTTTCCTCGCTATAAAATGTGTTTCAGTATTTCACACATTTGCATCTCGGCCGCGTGCACTGTTACATTTCTTTCATTACTTACCGTATATTATCTCTTCTTCGATTTATTCATTTATGTTGCATCAAAGAAAACATCGGTGGGGTCCACAATGTACCCTCATTTTAAGGGTAAATTTAATATACTTATTTATAATACACAACATTTTAAAAATAGTTGTATTTTAAATGATGTTTGTAATCTTAAATGCTTCTCCTGAAAGTATCTGCGGCAATAAAGAGTCCCGCATTCAGATTGTCCAGCACAATCTTTACGATACAATCAAACATCAAAGCGTCCCGAGGACTTTCATTTACCCCTAATTCTCTTGACATCGCCATGCATTTTACATCAGCACCCTCCAGCAAGGACGCCGCGCGCGATAAAAATCAGTCAGCAGCGGCCGTAAAGCACCGCGATTATAAAAAGTCTATTTAGCCACGCGGCCCACGCGGAACCATGGCCGGTGTCTATCCCGGACATTTATCGTTCACGCCCGCCCTTTTGGCGTTAGCAAAAGAGTTATAGCTTTTCGGTATACACAGGAACAATAATCACGGCCAAGAACCTTATACATAACCCGGAGATTCTAATATTCAAAACTGAACGAGCGCTGGCATCGAATCTCAAACACAAAAACACCGACTTCAATAACTCTTCTCTGTCTATTTTCGTAATGTATAATTCATTACAAAGGTAAAGGGATAAGTATCATTCTCAACTACTGTTTTAATTTTTAGTATTACTTTTAATTTTATGTTATTAATTTGCTACCTGTATAGTACTTTGTACATTTTTAATTTCATATTGCAAAGTATAAGGAAGTATTGGAATTACGAAAAAATCGCTGACGAGATTTTTGCGGAAATATATGTTTTGACGTCCACTGAAACCGTTAAGACCAATTTCTCAATGATGTCTGTGTGTGAGGATGGATGGATGGATGGAGGTCCGTGTGCGCAATATCTCATGAACTAGACAAGATATGTGAACGAAACTTGGAATTTATAAATTTTATGAAAAAATGAAGAACTGAGTTGATTTTGAATGGCATTGAACAACCGGAAGAGTAACTTTACTGGACACAGAAAACAATAAATTAATTTTTTTTAAAAAATAGAATAAGCTAAGAGAAAAAGTTTCAAATAAAAGATGCAATAATATTTGGAATATAAAATGTTATTTGCACTTTTCTTGTACATGCTTCTAATTTTGAGTAGAACTAAGGATATATTTCAATAATCCTTGTTACAATGGGAACGAAAACGAAAACATTTTTAATAATTATGTGTCAAACGTGTCAAATAATTGTGAAGTGTCAAAAATATGTGTCTTGTGAAATATTATAATTGTAAGTAATATTTGTATTAATAGTTAGAAAGTTTTGCTGACTAGATATTAATAGATTTATATTTTAAAATAAAGTCATACGCAAGAAACAAGTCATACGTGTTCAGTTGGTTTAATTTGTATAAGAAAGTAGTGTGGTGCCCATCTTTTGACAAAACTGAATTACATGTTTAATAAACTAATTTTAGTTGCTATGGGAACAAACAAATAACAGAAACTGTAATTATTAATCACTCAATACAGATTCACATACCGATAGAAAAATTTGAAACTCACGGAATATCCTCACTTAAAATTGTAATATTTTTCTATTACATTTCTTTATAATATAAGCGCTAAGAAACCTAATGTAGCAGAGCGCATCGTCAGATCTCTAATATTTTTCGAGATACGTCGATTTTTGGTATTTTCGAAGTGCAACTTTAAGGGCCTGTAATTCAAAAACTACACGAGATATCTAAAAATTTTGAATTTTTTTTGTATTTTTGTTCAAAATTTCGATCGGCGATAATTCGACAAATATTAAAGATACAGATTTGCAGTGTTCACCAATCGATTCAGCTCGTCGAAATACATATGTATACAAAGTTTCATAAAAATCGCTTTACGGAATGGAAAGTTAGAGTAAAAAGCCTGTAAAACACGTTTTTTGTCCAAAAAGTCAAGGGGTACCCCTTGACGTTTGGCCTGAATTAGACCATTTTATGACTTTTTGCTCTAACATTTGAACCGGTTGTCCGAATTTTCTGAAATTTTCAGGGTTTATGTATTTCGTCGAGCTGAATCGATTGGCGAATACCGCAAGTCTGTATCTTTTATATTTGTCGACATATCTCTAATTATATTCAAAAAAATTTCAAAATTTTCAAAATTTCCTAATTTATTATAAATGGCACGAAAAACACAAAACTGGAGATATTTTTCGATATCTTGTATAGTTTTTGAGTTACAGCCCCTCAAAATTGCTCTTCGGAAAATGTAAAAAATCGCCATATCTCGAAAAATATTAAAGATATGACGATGCGCTCTGCTGCAATGGGTTTCATGGCGAGAATATTATAAAGAAATGTAATAAAAAAAAATTACAATTTTAAGTCATATTTGGGGAAATTCCCGTATTTTGAAAAATATTACAAATCGCCATATTTCGATAAATATAAGATATTTTACGATGCGTACTACAGCAATGAGTTTATTCATGCTTAAATTATACATAAGTAATAAATTTCAAGTTAAGTTTGGAGGCGTATTTAATTTATTTTCTAGTAAACAATATCCACACAAATTATCAAACAGACAACACACAGACATCATCTCAAAATTATTAAAATCATATTCTACGGACCCAAAATCGTGCTCACCCAGTGAAAACTCGCTCCAGAATTTTTTGCAGGGGAGGTAAAAATGTGTACGGCTCTTAGTAAAGGAAACTACACGGGCTAATTAAAAGAACTGTAAATTTGGCAACAAACAATTGTTATAGCAGTTATCAGGTAAATGATCAAATCAGTACGAATGTTCAAATGTCAAATGTTAAATATCAAAATTTGACATTTTTTTGTGAAAGGCTGCCATATGCAATAAAATTAAAAAAAAAAGAACGTTTGAAGAGGAGATAAAAAATTAATTAATTAGAACAACGCAATTTTTCACAATCCTTCTCGAAAGTAAACAGCACTTATTTGGTATAATTCTAATCGCATATTTACAAGTTTGATGGCTTCGTGTGGCGTTACGAAAGACTGTACAAAATTTTTCATTAGAATTGTAGAGTCAGATTTAATCAGAAAATCATTCTACCTGAAGCTTATCACCAGTTTTCAGAACACCCCGAATTTTAATATCTATAAGAGTACTAACTGAATTTGCTGCTTTCAACCCCAAAATCAGCTAAATTATATTAGTGTGCAAAATGCACAAAAGTTACAGCGGAATAAATAACCTATTGCGACACTTTCTGCTCCTTTTCAGAAGCAAATTACTGCACGTCTTTCAGTCTCCCTACAAACATCCGAGAAAAGTGGTTCTTCTGTTGACCCAGCCACGACTCAAGCCGAGTACATTTTAATATCAAATGATTAGTAGGCCACGCTGGCAAAAATGCTCCTCGCGGCGCTTCCATTTGCTCCTTCTTTTCATATTGTAATAAATTTTCTGCTTGATGACATCGTAAATTCGTATCTGCGGTTCGGCCGAGCCCAGGACTCGTTTGGCGGCGGAGCGAGCGAATGGCTGCCGCCAACTATAAACTGATAACTTTGGTTCTTTAATTCGACGTTCCAGCCTTAATAGTTTGCGCGATTTGACGATTCGCGATTTGACAGCTTGATGAACTTGGGTAATGGCTTCAGATACGATTGATGCGCGCTGACACACCTCGCCTTTTATTACGAAGATTCAGCCTGTGATGTTTGTTGATGATTTTTTAATAATTTGTTTTATTTTTTTTTTGACTTTGATAACCCTTATAAAAATAAAATTGCTGATGCCCGGTTGCACCAACGTTAGTTAAATTTTAAACTTGGTTTAAATAAATAAAAGCATATCGAAGTTATATGTCATATGGAGAAATTGACATTGATGTCAAAAATTAGATATGCTTTTATTTATTTAAACAAAGTTTAAAATTTAACTAACGTTGGTGCAACCGGCCATGAAAACTTCGTAATATTTTGACACAACACTGAATAGCTTTAAAAATCGGACTTTGAAATTTGACTTTGACAACTTATAGAAAAAAAAAAACACACACACACACACACACATACACACACATACATACACACACACAAACACAGACAGACAGATGTCACGGTGAAAATAGTAAAATCATATTCTTGGGATCCCAAAACGTGCTTATCAATTGAAATTTCACAATAATAGTTATTTACTTTACTAGTGGGCAAAATGAGGAATTACCCACGAGAGAAATTTTAGCACACGAAGCCGAAGGCTGAGTGTGATAATTTTATCGAGTGGGTAATTCCAGTTTGCCCACGTGTGAAGTATAACGTTTTATCCAACATTTCTTGATAAAAGAAATATTTATTAAAGAAGTTTTATTTGATAAGTTTCTATAAATTTTCAGAATTAAAATGTCAATCGAAGAAGTTACCAAGATGTTGTGTCTTATTATTATTGTTATAAATTTAAAAAATTCCACTAGTGACTTTTCTTAAAATTATACCCACTAGTGGGTAATCAGTTACTTTCCTTGTTTAAAATCGCAATAGTTATAGAGCATTTATTGAGAGATGTTGGATAAAATATTTTCAGTCATCACAATACCTCCCTTACATGTATGTGCGGAAGGCAAAGAGTAAACTATATGTTAATTTAAAAAGCCGCATAAATAATAAAAAATGTAAGGAAAAAAATGTTTGTTGAAAAGCGCACTAATTCACGAAGGATTAGCACAAAGAATTCAGAGAATGTAGCGAATTTCATCCTGAGGGAATAAAATAAAATTCAAAAAATTGACAACAAAATTACATCGTAGAAAATTCTTACAAAAACCGTTGGAAGTTTTTCATGACAAGATACATTCTTCGTATCTGCTTTGTTTTGTTGTGATTTTTTTCTAGAAGATGAATAGTATAGGAAAAGGAAAAGACTACGTCAAGAATGGGAAATGAATGGGAAAAACTTGTAAATTCGAGAGTGAATGAAGGTTTCTGCCACATCAATTTTTGAAAATGGCGCACGCGGGAATATGTATGCGTGTCACTTACTAGAAATAGTGCGTATGTATATAATAGGCAGACCCGGCACCCGCACAATTTTTCTGCTGAATTTACAAACATCACAATAGAGGACACTGTGATATATCAACTTTATAGAGCAAAAAATTTATAAAGTATTCGTGAATTACGAGATTCACTGAAATATAAATGCGTTTGACGATGTACACAACTACATAAATGTTATTAATTGATATGTGTCGTTTAATGCTCTTTTCCAATGCAATGGACGTCAAAACAAATAAAATAAAGTTGATTGTTCTAGTTGCAATTCTGCATTGTTCAGTGAAAAAATTTTGATCTATTTTTTTATGCAACAATGGGATACTACACTAGAGTCACAAAATGGCAAATACGTCTTTTTATGTTTTATGTTATATATACCCAAATACATCGTACTGTTATTAATTACTAGGAATTTGAGTTTTAGAGATAGCAATTCAGTCTAAGTATTATGTTTCTCTGATTTAGTATCTCTCTCACATTTCTATTCTATTCTAAATTCTTTGTATTTCTCTTGTTATTGAAATGTCAGATTATCGAAGTGTCAAATGGTTGGCACCTAATTCGAAAATTTTTGTTTTGTTTTAAATTCCGAACCAAATAACTCAAATCAGACTTTACAACACAAAAACACTGATGTCACTACACTTTTAAAAAATCATTGCGGCTTAATGAATAACAATTGAGAATTTTTAATATTGCAGATAGTCTTCAACTTAGATAATGTTACATATATATAAAAAAATAATAAAGGACCCTTATGAATATCTGAAGAAAGTGTCGCTTCCATCGAGGGAAACACACGCAAACAAAATAATACAAGCCACTTTATCTTTATTATTAAATTTACAAAGATAAGTTTCGTAATTGCATGTACCAATTATTCGTGCAAAACAATTTGAGCTGTGCGCAAAGCCACACTTACACAACACAATAAAACCTCCCGAGGTTAAAACCGCTGGGGAAGTAAAACAATGAGAGTGAGATTATCACGAATCCGGGCCTGCAGAGCACCGAGCATCTTCTCGGCGCGACCGGCGACCTCCGCTCTGCTGTCATTTATATCCCGACCTCTCATTTCGGCGTGTCATCCTTACGGAAGATCACGCACAAGTATCTCTGGCCCTGAGTTAACGCCGACCAGGGCGCCACTACCGTTGAAATTGAGAGTTAGAGTACACTCTCGTTAAAAGTTCAAAATTTACGACATACAAATGAAAAGTGACAACGAAGAATTATTTTAAATACACCATCGATATCAATCACTAATAGTTTGAATTCACCTAAAATAATTTTTAAAAATTTTACAAATATTACATTACATATTACATGTTACTTATAATAAAAAAGAAATTTAATAAACGTTTACCTCTTAATAGTATTATGTTAAAATAAAATAACTAAACAATTTCTTCAAGCAAATATTGAATTATTACTTGTGTTTAATATCTTATCTAGTTTGACAGGTGGTATACGGCCAAACTCCGAATTACCTTTCAATATTTTCAACATAGTTCATAGTTCTTTCACTGAAGCACTGTAGTATTAAATATGGAACAATTTATTTTTGACAGAACTGTGAGGAATCAATTTTGTCACACGTTACCTATAATTACCGCGAGAAGTGAAATAGTTATTTACATACCAAATGCGGGAACCGAGTTCACGCAAGAGGTTTGTACAATTTTTTTTGTACGAAAAGTATAAAACTAATGACAGTCCATACAAAGAAATGAAGTTCTTCAAGGAGTTATTTTAATAATTGTCAAAGTTGCATTATAAATATAAACACAAAAATTAATTTGTCTAATATATTAGAAAATAATTAAAATATTTATAATATTTACTGTATTCACTTGTAAAATTATTATATTTCTTATTTATATTGAGATAAATAACATTACGTTTGTAGATTATGTATTTTACAGCTGTCATATCGGGCAGATTTTATTGCCAACATTGGTAACCAAATGCACTAAATTTGTTATTTTATAATTCAATTTCATTCTTACTCCATCATTGTTTATATTAATATTATGTAAAGGGATGTTTGAAATACTATATTTTATTATAAATATAATTTATTAATAAACGCTTTAGAAATAGGAATGTTTTCGTCGAAATTTCTCGGTTGTCTATCTGGTGGAGGCCTGGAAAATGGACATTTCGGACGTTGCTTAGGCGACGTTAAACAACACATTTCAATGTATAAGTACAAAATAGTATATTGTACAACGAGCATGGAATGGTACTCATTTCCTACGAGTATGAAAGTTTGTAGCATTAGCCGAAGGCGAATGCTGCAAATCATACGAGTATGAAATGGACATTCCATGCGAGTTGTACACTATACTTTTTCTACGACCACGATATTATTTCAAAATTAATTTAATTTTTATAATAAATTTGTCCCGCTTTCACCATTCCAATATTCGACAATTCTAAATAAGTATCCTAGCAATGGCACCTGTACTTAAATGAACTGATCTGTATTGAAATACTCACAAAACAAATTCATTTCGCACGATGCTTGCAATGTACCTCATATTCCTAGCAACAACAAACATGCAATGAGCAGATTTCGTGGTGGTGGTCGTAGAAAAATATCTTTACAATGTATCCATAGGAATAACAAACATACAATATGCGAATATTTTAATGGCCGTAGAAAAAAAATCAGACTTTTATTCGATTCCTATGTATGAATATATGGAAAGATAAAATAGAAATTACAGTAAAGGTGATCGGTTTTGCGGAATCCCGCCCGACTTTGCAAAATGTATTTATCAGTTGTGACAGCATAAAGTAGTTCTGCTACATATGCTGCTTTCAGTTTCGCATTTCAGTTTCTCAACTTGTTAATCAATGGGTTTAGGGTCGTGTATATTGTTGTTGAATTTTAGGGTGTTGGGTAAGCGTTATAGTGGTATAGTGTTTCAGTGCAGAAGAAGAAACATATGTATTTGTGTTTGCTGAAATATTGGGTTGGGAAATGTTTCGGGTTGTATTATAGGATTTGCGAGCTTTCAGAATTGTGCAAATTACGAGGATTGGGAGTTGGACAAGCTAAACTATGGGTTCATTCTCTGCTGCGCTGACGCGACCTCATCATTTAGGTGTTAGGTTTAATGGACAAGTTTCCTTCATGGGAAAATAAATGTGGGGTTTTTATAAACGAAATTTAAATTAGGCAGTAATTAATAATATTAAATTTAACTATTTCGTGAGGGTAAGAGGGAAGAGTTAAAACATTATTGTTGCGCCACTGATACGAAAAAGCAATCTTGAATTTTTTCCTTCATTATCTGCATAACGAGCGCGATGCTAATGGAATAACGCAGTTGAACGCTCGCGTATTACAAATGGTCTACTGTAATTCTTTCTGCTGTGTGTATGGACGCAATTGCAGGCATAACGGCTAAATTATTAGCACTGCAGATGATATTTACAACCTTTGCGTACCTTCACTTTATAATGTTTTACAGGCAATGAAATTTGAGCGCAGTTTCGAACACCGAACGCAAAACGAGCGGCTGTAACACATGACACACTAGCGCTACAAATAATTAATACTGGGCAGTATGTTACATATGTCCCGGCTATCAAAGCATCAAATTTACCATAATATTGTATATTATGTATCAATAGCATCTTATATACGAGGGATGCAAAAAACATGAGCCTGTTAAAGCATTTTTGCACGTGGTGCACAAAGTACTTTCTTCATACTCCTTACTTTTTAATTTTAATGTTTGAAAAAGTGGTGATAAGCTTCAGATAGAACGAGTCAAATATCTTAATACAAAAAATTTGTACGGTCCTTCGAAAACCCAAACGAAACTATCAAACTTGTATATGTGCAATTAGTATTAAACGAAATTTCTGAATTTTATTACATATGACAACATTTAGTATTTAACATTTGACATTTTAACATATGTAGTGATTTGCCTAGTTAACTGATGGTTTACATTTGTATTGTAGCATAGCTGGCAAAGTTGAAAACGTATCAAATTTATTTAGGAGCGCCAATCACAATACTTTTTAGAATTGATATTTAATAAAATATTAAAAGATGAATTAAACGGAATGAAAATAGTTATTTACTTTACAAATGGGCAAAGTAAGGAATTACTCTCGAGAGAAATTTTAGCACACTCAGCCTTTGGCTTCGTGTGCTAATTTTATCGAGTGGGTAATTCCATTTTCTCTACGTCCACTTAGAAATCTGCTAATTGTATGTTTGTTGTTGCTAGGGATATGAGGTACATTGCAAGCATCGTGCGAAATAAATTTGTTTTGTGAGTATTTCAATACAGATTAGTTCATTTAAGTACAGGTGCCATTGCTAGGATACTTTTTAGAATTGTCCAATATTGGAATGATGAAAGCGAGACAATTTTTTTTATTAATATTAAATGAATTAGGAAATAATATCGTGGTCGTAGAAAAAGCATAGTGTACAACTCGCATAGAATATCCATTTCATACTCGTATGATTTGCAAACTACAAACTTTCATACTTGTAGGAAATGAGTACCATTCCATGCTTGTTGTACAATATACTTTTGTCCAAGTGTGAAGTATAACGTTTTATACCACATCTCTTAATAAATGCAAAATATATAAAAGAAATATTATTTGACAGTGACATATGTTTAAATTTTCTAAATTAATATGTCAATCGAAGTAGTTACCAAGGTGTTGTGTGTTATTTGTATGATTATAAATGGAAAATTACTCACTATTGACTTTTCTCAAAATTATATCCACTACTCCACTAGTGGGTAATCTGTTACTAACCTTGGTTAAAATCGTCATAGTTATAGAGCATTTATTGAGGGGTGTTGGATAAATTATATTAAACAATTATTTTAAATGACAACATACGAATATGTTAAATAGCTGCAGTTACCAAAACATTTTTACAACGAATTAACATCAAGTTACTACATTTTAAAGCACTGCAGAAATGAGTACACGTCTTCTTGGGTTGAAATCTAAAACAACTCTCTCTGTGTTCAGTTGACCAAACACCCAGGGCCAATACAAAGATTGCATAAAACTAAAAACACTTAATCTAGGGTTCGACAAGGCTTATCTATAAATCTATAAATCCCAGATGGCATCTCAAGCCGATATTTCAGAATATTTTCAGCGATAAACTATTTATGAAAACTAAAAACTAACAAAGTTTTTCACACATGTGTGGCAAAAACTTTTACTCCAAAATTTCTGTCCAGCTGATTTTCGATGCATTTAACGCAGTTTGAAATTTGATATTTTAAAATCGTTATGACAGTAAAACAATAATTCGTCGCCTTGTTACAGTTTGACTCAAATTTCTTGGATTAGGATTATCGAATTGATCAAAAGATCGTTCTACCACGGTCTTGTTAATTGATCCCATTATTTTTGAAATATTTGCACGTAATAATATTTGAGCTTAAAGAGATAATGGCTAATAGTTTCATGGTAGATGCGAGAATATATTTCACACAACAATGACGAACTTATAAAAAATTCATTACGGATGAAGCAATTTATGAAAATTTAAGCACATAAATTACTGTTTTTTAACGTGAAGAGATAATGAATAATATATCGCAAGAACTAATTTAAATATTATCCGCACAGTAGAAGACCTACAGATTTTATAATTAATTTTGATAACAAATGAATAAAGTTGATTTATTAGCTTAGGCGAATTACACTGCTGAATAAATGGCGCTGTTCATCAAATATGGACCAGGAGGAGGTCAGAAGACAATTCTAGATTAAATATGAGTTATTAAAGCACTGTACACTCAGCTAAATTGCTATCCGGGCCACATTCTTATGCAATCGTTCCATAAAGTCTACAATCGTGTAAATTTATTACTTCGCCGTTTTGAGAAGCTTTACTATGTGGTTTAACGAGAAATTTGTTGAGAGCAGAATATCATTTTATGACAACGTCCGAGACCTATAAAATCGCATGTTCCCGCGATTTTGATACGGACAATGACAAATTTTTACCACATAAAATACTTCATCTTTTATTAATGAATTTACTCCACAATTTAGCATTAACTTGTCTAACAGCAGTACATAAATATTAGGCGAGAAGTATAGAAAGCTATCCATTTCACACGGGGCGTAATATTTTCAGCACAAGGCAAATACTTAACAATTTCATACATTATTTAGGAACTATAATTTCAAATGCTTGGTGTTCGGAAAAGTGTTGATAAGGTTCAAGAAGAACGATTATTTGATTAATTTTGAGTGGACAATCCTAAAGCAAAAAAGCCACACGAAGCCATCAAACTTGTAAAGGTGTTTTTAGAATTAAACAAAAATAATATATTTTTATATAAAATAACATTGCTGTTTACTATGACGAAGGATTGTATAGAGCTTCATTCACTTAAGCAATTAGTTTGAAGGTTTAAAATTACGTTTACGTTTAAGAAATTTTGTTTCCATATTACCATATGAGAATGTTTATACTACACAATTGCAGTGTACATTTAAAACTAAAGTTTGCAAACTTTAAACTTTTGGTTTAGGTTTACGTTTATTTTTAGGAATGAACCAATAGGGCTTACAAATTATCAAGAGATGACGTTGATCACAATTCCCATAAGGTACATGTCAATTCATTTTGAATGATATCTTATGATGGCGAATTCTTGCTTTAATATTAGTAGTTTATTATTATTGGTAGCAGAACTGTTGCTATATGCACAGCAAATTTTCCTGTTTTTATAGGTTTTTTAGGGGAAAATTCAATCTTAACCTATAATCTACAAATACAATGTTCCTTACATTTTTACGTTTTATTTAAATAATACGGCTTAAGCCAATGTAATACTTACATTAGAATACTCGTAAAATAACTATAATTGTTATTAATTTAAAAAAATAACAATTTATTTCAAAATACAATGAAATTTATGTACCTTATGGTTAGTTCAGCTTTCTACCACTAGTTAGCATATTTTAATTTTGGATGCCCAATAGTAATACGCATAGAACTATCTAGTTACCTGGCCGAATGAAAAGTCAACATTATTAATAACCTTAAAGTTATTTGTATTATTATGAATCGTTAAAATATAATAATTTTGGCCAGTACATTGATTTTGAATATATATTTAAAAAAAAAATTAAAAGAAACGTGGAATGGTGGGTTGCTTATAGATTGCACCAGTCACTAAAAACTATTTTAAATCATATATGTGAACGCTCATATTGTGTTAACCTAAACGTAAAACTTAATATTTATGTGAATGAACTTTACAATTGCGTTGATTTTGCCAAAAAAAAGTTTTTTGTTTTTGATATTAAATTAAACACCAGTATAAGAATTCACACAGAAACGATACTTGCTGTCTGTACTTTTGATCTTAACCGATAACCTTGAATCGAGCAGCCATAAAGGCCGTAGCAGTCAGTATACGGTTGTAAATTTGAATAACTGTCAGTTGCAAATGACATATAACCTAAAAATATTATTTCACCTGCACTATAAAATTTCTTACAATTTTTCATGCTAGAAATAAGTTCACCTCTTTGTTTTGCACTCATTTTGTGAACTTAACATGCAAGAAATATTGTGGATAGATATTTGATAGATACAACTAGGTGGCCATTTTATCAGTAGCGCACCAGAAAAAAATTGGGATCATGAAATATTCTGGAGTTCTAGTTCAAGCTATATACAAAAAAATGATGACTAATGAAAAAATCGTATACAATAGTACGTAAATAATAAAACACGTACTTGTGAAGAAGGTAGGGTAAGTACGTGGAGCGAGCGGACGAGAACAGTGGAAACTGCAAATCAGTTTGAAATCTGGGGCAAATATTTCCATCCGAGTTAAAGTAGTCACAGCGTTTGATATCAGCGAGCTTCCAATAATTTATTTTAATGCGAAGCGTTAGAGAAAACCATCGAGCAGATAAAAACGAGCGACGAGCAGCAAGAACAAAAAATACATTTTAGTAAAATGGATTTCTATTGTACGAGAAACAAGATTGGAAGGGAGCCGGTATATTGAACAGACAACTGTATTGCAGATGGAAGGAAAACGTTGTACTTTTCTGAGATTGGTTTTATCAGATTTCGGCTATACCGGCAAGTATAAAGAGATCAGGTGAGCTGCTCCCAAATACGACATTTTTTAGATGATCTGACGCACGGAAATTTAGACATATACGCACGTGTTAACCTTTACAAGCAAAATACCCCATACAAAATGCGTGCGAAAATCTTAAACCCCGTGATTAAATCTCACATCTCATGAAATGTGGAATATTAGGATTTCAATGTTTTTTTATATTACTGAAAATTTTTACTTTGTCATTTTATAGCAGAAGTGTAAATACAAAAGTTTTTCAGAATGTAAAAATGCATACAATAAGTCCTATTTTAGTTATCTAAATGTTAGTATTTCCCGATATATGAATCGCTAGCAAAATATATTTCTCCGCACTATAAAATTATAAAGTTCGTAATTCTTCTTCCGCTAAAACGCCTTAATCGATATTGATGAAATTTATTTTTTTGTACTTATGGGGTCGCCTGGGTGGTCAAATTTATAAGTCATGAATATAAGTCAGAAATTTTTTAAAAAAATTCTGGATCTAGTCAACATCACCACCTACCGGATCCAATTTTAGCTAAGAACCTGTCAGGTGACCCCATAAGTAAAAAAAAAATTAATCAATATCAGTCAAGTCGTTTAGAAGGAGAAGAATTACGAACACATGCAAATCGGAATTTTAAATATAAAGATATTGTAATAAGACTATGGAAAATTAAACAAAAACGAAAAATATATGACATTTTAGAGAACAGATATAAATTTATTTATTTCATTGTAGTATTATTGACTCTAAAAATTTCGTAGAAGATTGTATTGATATAATGGCGAATTTGAGAGTTTATTTCATTCTGTTAAATAAATAAATAATTCCAAAACTGTTTTATGAAATGAAAATATTTATCGTTTTTGTTCACTTTCTATGGCCATACTTCAATTATCCTAATAAATATTGATTTTAATTTTATTGAAACATCGTGAAATACTAATATTTAAGTTAGCTAATGGGACTTATTCCATGCATTTTTAAATTTTGTACTTACAATTTTGCTGTTTAGTGAACAGGTAAAAATTTAAAGCAGTATCAAAAAATAGTACTAAAATCCTTGTATCCCGCATCAGCTTGGTATTCTGGTAGGTCCAGGTAGGTCAAAATTTTTGACAGTGAGTTTTCAATAAATAACCATATTTTCGGGTACATAAAAACGAGTTCATATACATGCAGGATATTTTTTTGATGAAATAAACCCATAAATATTTTAAAATTTTTGTGAAGAATTTTCTATCACGTCATTGTTTTTATTCAGTTGCAGAATTTTTAAATTATAACTTGCTTGACGGGGATTTTACATGAAGGAAATTGTATTATACTATATTACTGACTTACTATAAACATTGTAATATTTATGATGTTCAATTTGTTTTATGGATTTTTTATACTGTTTAACGAAGTCTTCAAGACGGATATTTTATTTTATATAACTGTTGCTGTTGTACATTAATTCACTTTCCCTAAAGAAGGCTCAAACGTCGGACTTGTGATTAAAAAGAATAATTGACTGCAATTCGAGTATTTTTTCTACCTAAATTATACAAAATGTATTTTGTATAAAATAGTTAATAAATACTCTACTCTACTCTATATCAATTTTATTACAGTATAATGATAATGAATAATAATAGATGTTTAATTAATGATTTATTATTTGAATCATTTGAAATATTTGAAAGTTATTCTATTGTTGTCTTTCTGTCTGACTGCGCGTTTTGAGCTTTCTTAATTCGAAATCCATATCTACAGAAGTTTAATATTCAAATTAATAACTAATAAGATTTTGGTAACAATACATCAAGTGAAAATAGTAGTTTACTTAACTATTTATCAGTTTTTTTTTTGCAAATCTCAGAAAATAATTGAGTAAGAATAAAATTTGTTATATTCAAAAAGATGTGAAATAGTTTTTTTTTTTTTTTTTAATAAAGTAGGTTTATGAAATATAAGTGGTATTGTGGCAATATTGTAATTATAAAGCAAAGAAGAATAAAAGCAAAAGAAAAACACGTAGCAAAAATAAAAGCATGCAGAGAGAACCAAATTACTTTTATTTAAAGCACGCAATTTAAAATTAAATGTCAAAAAGTAAATAAAAATATAATATTTCAGTAGTACACAAATGAAGACAAAAGGTACAGGAACGAGCACATAAACATTACAATGTCAAACAAGCTACAACTTTTTGCTCATAAAGAATTTAATTCCCGTATAAAATATTTAATTACAAATGATTCGTATATGTAGTATTATCTCCCTCATGAGCGTCGAACGCAGTAAACGTTGCAGCGGAGCTAAAAAGTTTCATTCAAGCGAATTGAGGTTAACTACCTGAGCAATCGTATTAATTTTAAAATGTGCAGCGGGGCGCGTATGAAAGATTGGAAAGTTTGCGTCGACGAGCGCCGCGTATCGGCTTTCTGTCGAACTACAACTGAGGCTAGAAATAACAACATGTAGTGAGAGAAGTTTTCCAGCAATAAATTTTGCACGGCAAAACTAACTTTGCTGTGTTACTTGTGAATTTTCAAATACTTGTGTGATTTATTTTGTATTGTGTAAAGAATAACTAATAATTACACACACACAGCAAGCAAATACATTTTTTATATTTGTACGAAACTAATTAAAAATAACAAACTTTTTCGGGTTTGAAATAGTTATTTTTATATCAAGGCAAAAAAGTATATTTTTTTTATTACAAATATGGAATTTATTATCCGAGGCGACAGCCGAGAACAATAAACCATATGAGTTATAAAATATATTCCATTGCCGAGGTATACATTATATTATTTTCTGAAATCGTTAAATTATTCATTAAAAACATAAATAAATAGCATTATGTATTTGTAAAACGCCATTTGTCTGTTGCGATGAGGTTAGCTGTGATAACAAAAATACTGTAAAAGTGTCATGTTAGGTTATAATTTCAATTACCACAAAGTACATTAATCCAGTATTTTAGTTTCGTTGCTAGGTTGCGATAAACAACAGTATGAGAATATCTTTTCTATAACACTGTTTTGGAAACTGGGCATTCCACTACTAAAAATTGTTATGGAATCACTAACATTCCATACGCTGCGTATGGAATATTTTCGATGAATCAGAACCGCTTATTTGCTCGACATATGAAGTATCTTGATTCAGTTACTATGGTTACGTCTGTTTATTTTAATTTGATTTATTTGAGTTTGACGTTTTCATCAGTTTTATATTTGTATTTTTGTATAATTTCCAAAACCTTTTTATAGAAAGTATAGTCTACAACATGTAACGAAATGGCCTATCCCACGTTCGCAAGCCGTAGCCCTCGCTTTGGCTCGGGCTACAAACTTTTTGCTCGCGTGGAATATATGCCATTCCATTACTTGTTGTAGAATATACTATTTTGTACTCATACATTGAAATGCGTTATTTAACGTTGCCTAAGCAACGTCCGAAATGTCCATTTCCCAGGTCTCCACCAGATAGACAACCGGGAAATTTCGACGAAAACGTTCCTATTTCTAAAACGTTTAATAATAAATTATATTTATAATAAAAAAATATTGTATTTCAAGCATACCTTTACAAAATATTAATATAAACAATGATGGAATAAGAATGAAATTGAATTTTAAAATAACAAATTTAGTGCATTTGGTTACCAATGTTGGCAATAAAATCTGCCCGATATGATAGCTGTAAAATACTTAACCTACGAATATAATGTTAGTTAACTCAATATAAATAAGAAATATAATAAATTTACAAGTGAATACTGTATATTATAAATATTTTAATTGTTTTCTGATGTATTAGACAAATTAATTTGTGTGTTTATATTTATAGTGAAACTTTGACAATTATCAAAATAATTCCTTGAAAAATTTCATTTCTTTGTTTGGACTGTTATTAGTTCTATACTTTTCATACAAAAATTTTGTACAAACCTCTTGCGTGAACTCGGTTCCCGCATTTTGTATGTAAATAACTATTTCGGACACTGGCAAAGTATTCCCGTACGATTTAGCTCTTCAAATAAATTTGACGTTTGTGAAAATAAATAAACAAACCATGGATACGCTATCCTCAGATATTTTTATCAGAACAACTCAATATTTTGATGTCTTGTTGGTTGTCTGACGTTTATAAATTAAATATCAAATAACTAATTATTTAATGTAAATCGATCGAAAAAAAAACTAATAGTGTGTGTATCATGTAGGAAAAGTAAACTTCCCGGACTCTTCGTGTTTAGACCTCGCCTACGGCTCATTCTGCAATTTGCACCAATCACTTTTCCTTACTAGATACACAATATACTATAGAATTGTCACATATTGGAATGGTGAAAGCGGGACAAATTTATTATTAAAATTAAATTAATTTTGAAATAATATCGTAGTCGTAGAAAAAGTATAGTGTACAACTCGCATGGAATGTCCATTTTATACTCGTATGATTTACAGCATGAGCCGAAGGCGAATACTACAAACTTCCATACTCGTAGGAAATGAGTACCATTCCATGCTCGTTGTACAATGTACTATTGTCGTACAGTTGATTGACTCAGAATATTTCATATTGTAGAACAGCTAATAAATTCAGTATGTAAATGTGGTAGGAATAATATTATAGTGGGCATCCCTAGAATGACAGTAATTTAAAATTGTCTGCTTTGAAGTCAGCCGCACAAAGAAGCGCAACTCAGTTTGAAAACTAGTTGCAAAAGCTTGAATCATTTTTTGAAAAATAAAAATTCCAGGAAATAATTTTCCCGGATGATGGAACAGAAAATATTTAATATCCTTTAGTTTGAGTCCAACCAGACGAGTCTAAAGAATCCACATTCATCAAAACTTTGAATATCGAAATCTCTACAAACTAGCGACTAATTAAAAACGGAAGTTTTTGTCGGCGACAAGTTTGCCATGCGTCACTAAAACGGAAGTAGCTAGGATGCGCTGAAAACTGAAATGGAGAGACTGAAACTTATTTCAGCGAGTTTTCATCAGACCTGCACGTAAAACGGATAGTTTTAGGTTATAGATTAAGTGGTTGCGAGCGACCCGGGAAAGTTAAATCCCGCGGGTACCAACTTATTTTCCGGGCGGAACAGTTGTCCGCGAGGATCGAGTTGGCTGTTCGGTGTTCGCTGTTCACTTGTTCAGGGCTCGGCCACTGCATTTGCTGATGTCGGCACTCGAGGAGTTGGTAATGTGCGCACGAGACTGATCCTACCAGTTGAATCTTCAAGTACAAATAAGATCTGGAACAGTACTTCAATCATATTTTAATTTGAAAGTTTGCATTGAGAAGCATATATTTTATTATCACATGTTTGCACAATTACTTTGATCATCAAATAATCTGAATTTTCTTAACTCTTAAATGGTATAGCGAGGTCTTCAAAGACTACCAGTGTTTTTAAATTGAGTTGTTTAGTATAAAAACTTATAATTTATCGCCTAAGCCTTAAAGTTGTAAAGAAATCTAGATACGTATTTCGACAACTAAGTTGTCATCATCAGAACAAAAATCTGATGTGGACAGCACATAACCTCCCGCCCAATACTACTCTTAAACTGTACAAAATAGTATTTGATGATACAGAAACATACCTTCTTATTTGTTTATTTTCTATTTA
Source organism: Poecilus cupreus (assembly GCA_963942605.1). Taxonomy (NCBI): domain Eukaryota; kingdom Metazoa; phylum Arthropoda; class Insecta; order Coleoptera; family Carabidae; genus Poecilus; species Poecilus cupreus. Next base: position 33,171,854 of record OZ012720.1, read on the forward strand.
TATTTGAGAATATTAATTTTCTTTCGTATATTTATTTAATTTTTTGACATATATTTCACTAAGAAAACAGTTTCACAATCACAATGACATGTGTCACATTTCGTAAAAAATTGAAAATTTCCATGTTATACTAGGAATGCAAGATTTGTGAAATCTAATTTCATTATATTTTATTAACTCTAAATCTAATGAAAATTAATAAAATTAGTATAAGCATGATATATGTAAAATTAAATATTCTTCAACTTTCGAAATAACAAAAATTGTTGAAAAAGGAAATATAATCGTGTTTTTCACGAAAAACTGTTAAGGGCTTCAAGTAAACTGATACTTCAGGTTGACCAATTTTATCCAAAATCTAATCAGCTCTTCATTAAATTAATTCACAAAATTGTATTTTTTAGTATTATAGTATTTGAGTTATGCGAGACGAAAAATTGCCACAGACTACACACACACATACATACATACATACATACAGACATCATCGCGAAAATAGTAAAACGGTATTGTAGGGACCCTAAAACGTGCTTATTCATTGAAAACTCACTACCCAATTTTCTGACCAAAAACAATACCTCCCTTACCTAGAGGTAGGCGGGAGGTAAAAAGAGGTATATATCCAAGATTACACAACTTGTAAGCCAAGCCAGTGGCCAAGATTGAATGCAACTTATAAACTTAAGATACCTATTTATACTATTATCTATTTATTTTAGTATAAATAGGTACTTTTAGTTGCCACCTTCTTCTTAAATCCTAAATTTGTTAGTTCTTTTGCAAGGTCCATTCTCTCTTTTTAATTCTTTTGTTAGTTGATTTACAATATGTCTCCTTTCTCTTAAATCCTAAATTTGTTAGTTCATTTGCAATTTCCTTCTTTCGGGTAAGCTGCGAATGTACAATTTTGACAATTAAGCGGATGTGCATACCATATATTATTTATTTCTCGTTCACACAATCAATAATAATTATAATAATATTTAATATTACAAAAATTATGGTTATAAATAAAAACTCTGCTCCACTTTCGGTTTTATTAAGAGTGAGAACAAACTGAAATATTTTAAAAAGTTCGTTTCGCATTGTCGGCAATAAATTTTTCGTTGGCGCCGCAAAGCAATTCCAAAATAATTATTGAGGCATCAAGCAGATGATTTATTTCTTATTTATAAACGCATTAATCATGGGGCTGATTGGATATTTATCTTGCACCTTACACAAAATTTTAAATAACTTAACAGGCACGAATTCCCATTAAGAACGTGCTGGAATCATTAACGTGCAAAAAATATTCAACCGTTAAACTTTGATAAATTTTATTTAAAAAATTCTTTTGATGCTGCTTCGTAATTATATATCTTATTATAAGTTTCAAAATGTTTACGAAAAGCTACAATTTTTAACGAAATATGTTTTTCGCGTTTGTAAGACGAAATCTGTTGTTGACGATGTTGATAAATATAACTTTTGTATTTGTACAGCGGTGTTACAAAAATAATACAAATGAAAATATTTGTTAAAATTTCAAAAAATGATAAAATATTTGATTTTTAAAGATAGCAATTCTGGCGTCAAATAATCAGGTATCTCAGTGTTTCTCTCTCACACATCTATTCTATTCTAAATTGTTTATACTTCTCTTATTATTGAGCTCAGACTGTCGAAATATCAAATTGTTGGCACCTAATTTGAAGATTTTTTGTTTTGTTTTGAATTCATAACCAAATAACACAAATCACACTTGTTTGAGAATTCGCACCTTAATGTAACCACATGGTTAGGTCGAAATTAAAGGCATGTTGAAAATTTATCAGTGGTATTCAAATATTTCACTAAAATAATCTTACAGTTTATTTATTTTTCTTCCTGGAATAAACTGTGTTCATGTACATTTAAATTATTTACCGCGAAAAGTTATTTTAATTTCAGTTAAATAATTTTTCCGAAATCGATACTAAAGTATACAATATCACTTTGCGAAGTTAGTCAAAATAGTAACTTAAGTAAAACTTTATAGACTCTTACGTTAAAATTTTACTTTCTGGACTTATCTGTCAAATTTGATTACAAACCTAAAATAACAAACATAATATTCTATGATGAATTTATTTGTTATTTACCTTTCATAATAATTTATTGGATTTAATGCAGATCATAAACAGACCACGTCTAAGAACATAAAAATAATGAAAATTATAACCAAATATTTGATAACTTTGACAGTACTTTGGTTATCACAGCCATCCCCGTCGCAACAGTTAGCTTTTTATTTGTTTTCTATTCATAATTTAGCGATTTCGCAAAAAATTTAGTGTATACCTCGCCAATAATAGTTATTTACTTTACAAGTGGGCAAAGTAAGGAATTACCCACGAGATAAATTTTAGCTCACGAAGCCAAAGGTTGAGTGAGATAATTTTATCGAGTGGGTAATTCCACTTTGCCCACGTGTGAAGTATAACGTTTTATCCAACACTTCTTAATAAATGAAAAATTTATTAAAGAATTATTATTTGACAGTGACATATGCTTTAAATTTTTTATTAAAATGTCAATCGAAGTAGTTGCCAAGGTGTTGTGTGTTATTATTATTGTTATAAATAAAAAATACTCACTAGTGGCTTTCGTCAAAATTATACCCACTAGTGGGTATTCTGTTACTTTGCTTGTTTAAAATCGCCATAGTTATAGAGCATTTATTCAGAGGTGTTGGATAAAGTATTTTTATTACTCATATGGTATATTTCATATTCTACATTCGTAATATAAAAATATATTTTAGTGCCTTGATATTCAAATAACTATTCTAAACAATAAAATAGAACATTTATGTGACTACAATTATTTAAAATTTCTACTGCTTGAGATCCACAACAAATCACAACATTTATAAAAAATTATTAATGAATAACAATTAAAACTTAAAAACTACAAATTGTCTTCAATTTATATAAAGATTTATACAAAAAAAGTAATGAAGATTGATATACCGTATTGCAATTTTCGTGGAATCTGATTAAAGAGAATAAATAACTCTTGTTTAAACGTTAGAATAAAATGCAATGAATGCAAGTTTCAATTACACCGTGTGACAATACGCGGATGTAGATAAACCACCAAACGAAATGGAGTCCAAGCCAGGAAGCAAAGAGCAGCGAGCAGAAGCAGCCGATAACCATCCGTTCAATTCGTTTCCACTTTATTTTACTGGAATTTAGTAACGCAGGTAATTTATCGTGGAAATTACGATTCCGCGGAGATTTATAGGCGAGCATTTAATAGCGCGACAATGGATTAACACGCCAGCCCTTATCGCAGACAGTTGACAATTGACAAAACAAAAAATATACGGCGCTCTAACCGATACGAACGATTTTTATTTTTATTGCCATTAAATTATATTGGAAATACTTTATTTGAGTTGAGATTAACTGAGATTGCATTCAGCTAACGTTTTATGCGAATATCCTGGCGCGGCGGGACGGGAATGGAAAATGCTTTACAAATTGATCCGAGCGGAAAAACAACTTTATGTAGGTATAAATAAAAACGAACAAAAATTTAATACCTTTTCGAACAAACTGGATATTATTTTGTAATTTTACGCTCGGACACTTATTTATAATCTGCTTCATAAAAGAAATACATGTAGTTTTATTTCAGTATATTTTCTGTTGATGCACAAACTAAACTTCACACTTCATCCAACCAAATCTATACCGAGTGCTGATACTGTGGTGTTATGGTTCTTCAAAAGTTTCATTCTCATCCAATGTTCAAGTATTTGGGGTACTGTAGTATTACAATTTTAAAAATTTAATTAAGCTTGCAAAAAATATAAAAAAAATTATATAGAAATCTAAATGAAGTTTTAATATAGGGTCAATTAATATGCAGCGAATTCAGCGACAACTTCAGAATTTTAATTTCTAAATTTTGGGTGTTCCATTACCTGCATTGATATTCATAGCAAAATTGAAGGCAATTGATTTATGGAAAATCATTACTGTATGAATATTTATTACCCTTCAAATAATTTGCTACGTAGACAAAAAATTATATCCACTGTGAAAATTTACATACTATGCAAGAACTAAAATTTAGGGCTTTTTAATATATTTTTTGAGCTTTAATAAAAACAAATAGTACATGTACTATATTTGCTGACCACTAATATATAGTAATACTGGAACGTGCACTTGTATTATTTTAATGAAATCGAAAAACGAACCTGAAACAAAAGATGTCATGGGCCACTCGTCTTTGTCTAACACTTGTTTATAGAATAGTTGATATGCGTTTGTCGAGCGGTTGCTATGTAAAAATATTGTACAACAAAGACAGATAGCCCTCAACTGCCTGTTTCTCGTGGCTCGCATTTTCAATGTCAGTGTACGTTCCAGTATTATTATATTTCAGTGCTGCTGACTATATACGAAGCAATCCTGTACTACAATTCAATTCAGTGGCTGGTTGCCCTATTTCATTTTGTGAGCAGTTCAGTCATAGTATAAAGATCGATTTAATGTCCAGATCCAAAACCATATGTGTGATAGAATCTGTATTTTCGAAGAATATCAGTATAAAATATTTTAGATAAAATATATTTCCATATGATACCTATACTCTATTCCAGGGGTGGGCAACCTTTGTATAACAGGGCCAGAAAAGATTTACGTTTCGTACGCGGGCCGTAGTTGTTAATTAATACATTTTTGTTACTTTTTTCTGAAAATATAAAAAACAATAATAAAACAAAATGTACTAAGTACTACAATTATTTCTCAATTTAAACTAGAAGAATAATATCGAAAATTAAACTGTAAATGTCCCCTTTTTCTTTATGTTGGGTACTAACCTAATTTAAAATTTTTGTTTTTGAAAATATTTATGAGACCTTTCTTTAAAGAGACACATATCCACGTGGTTTCTTGTGCTGTGATTGGTCTTCCAACACGTGCTAAGCACTATGTGGAATACAAACATACTGTTAAAATGGCACACTACACTTTATTGTTTTGAGTTATATGTAGGTATAGCAATGTCCACTGTATTTTTATTTTATCTTGTTGCTTTTATATTGTGTATATTATAAATTTTTATACCGAAATTTGTATTCTTTTTAAATCTGTAGGTATATTTTTACAAGGATGTGCAATAAACCAAAACAACCGAGCAATTTATGCTTTTCTTTCTTAATAACAGCATACGAACTGGTGATGGAATTAAAATTATGCAAATAAATAAGTTCAAAATTCCGAGCGTATACCGCCATATTCATGTATGGTACACTATATTTTTTTAACCAATCACAGAACTATATTTATCCCTTTAATGAAAGGTCTCATGGAATAGAATATATACTAACACCGCCCACGGCTAATCATTTCAATTAAATTTCAACTTCAGCATCTAAATTCAATATTAAAATTATCTTCTCAACAAGAATAATACACGGGTCTTCAGTGGGATCACCAGATTTACAAATACGCACTTCTAAACAAAAGGCTGTCTCCGCATCTTGACGCGCGTTACAAAACACAATAAATCAAGGTAGGCGTCGTAGGGGGTGTAGGATTTTATTTAATAAAACATGGCGTGGCCCCGCGAGAACAACAGGTGAAGCCGAGCGTCAAACCCTGCGAAGTGTCGGAGAAACATTCATTATTACCTGTGATAAATAAATCACCAAAACGCTCCTCTGGCACGGGGAAAAGTAATTGGTTGGTCCCCAGTAGTCTATTCTTGGATGATTTACTTAATTTGTAGATTTGTGTAGTCAATATATTAAAAAAAAACAATTCTACTGCTATATAAATATACCCCCATTATTTAAATTTTTTCGATGAATTATAGTACCAATAATTCAAGACAGTGAATTATGATTCATAATTTATCTCGACCAATCACAGAACCAGGAATCGATAATTCACAGTTATTTTAAAGACCTGATTTGAATCATCAAGGAACATGAAGTCAGTTATCATTGTGTATTTTTATGTTGACGTTTTTCAACGTGTGTTATCAATGAATATCGATCATTTTTCAAAAGTGATTCCCGAATTTACAGGATTGAAAAGAATGTAGAAATCTTCATCTTCGTGAATAATGACTGTCAGAATCCCTCAAATACTATTCAATCGTCAACCGGTTCCTACCCAGATGGGTCTTCATCAAAAACAATAAATAATTAAAGTAAAATTATGTTCAATTATTTATTGTTTTAAAATGTTTAGAATAATAACAAATTAAATTTTTGGACTTCACCTCCTGATGAAGCCCCATGTAAAATAGAAACCGGTAGAGGAGGGAACAACAAATTTAAACATTGCAATCCAGAAGTTATGTTTATGTTAATACAAGTCTCAGTCAAGAAGTTTACATATTATATTCGCTTCTATTTTATTATTATTTTTATTAATATTCCTTTTACTCCAATGCTTCACGTGATACCCTAGGGTATTTCAGGGCATTTACTAGGGTCGTCCAGTAAGTAAAGAATGATTTAACATAACTACTTAAAAACGAAATATATCAATACAATAGTATATTTACAAAATTGCAGTACATTATTCTATATTTCAATGTAATCACGATTGCTGTCGAGGCATTTATTGGAACGTGGTAGGATGTTACTTCTTCTATGAAGTCTTCATCGTTTGTGAACTTTTTTCCACACAACAATTCCTTTACTTTTGGAGAAAGTGAAAATTTTTTGGTATCAAGTCAGTATCCAAAAATTTCCCACTGATCTGGGACAAAGCGATTTTCACTTGTTTCAAAAACTAAAGGAATTTATTACTGGAAATCAGTTCTCAATCGATGAAGACCTCAAAGAAGCAGTGTAATCTTAGATTTTTGGCGGTAGAACAGTATAACATCGGTAATAAAGAACTAGTACCACGTTACAATAAAAGCCTTGACAGCTATGGTGACTACATTTAAATATAGAGTCATGTCACTTTGTAAATAAAGTTTTACGTTGATATCTTTCGTTTTTTTTTTAGTTATGCCAAATAGCTTTTTACTTTCTGGAAGAACCTAGTATATTGAGAAATCCCTTAAATTTTCTTATTACTACAAAATTAATTGAACCAAAATATGCAAATTTAACTTAACCCTCTATTGCATACTGTTCCCGGTTGGGAACATAAAATTTAAAATTCTTCTTTTCTTTTCTTATGCAGTTTACATTCATGGCAATCATGTTGTAACATTTGGGAACATTATATACACTTTGTCAATTGCCAATTAGGACATTCCTTCCAATTTGACCAACATAAAAAAAAATTTATGTGGAAAAAGGATAATTACAGAAACTAAGATACAAAATGTAAAATTTGAAGGAAGCATCTTATTATCTGCTGATATATTATAGCTAAATAAACTTTTACAAAATTTCCAATTTTTTTTTATCTGGTGTTTTCCTAGAAGAGGTTGTTTATCAAACAATTTTGTATAGTACGCAAAGACGACCCAAGAGACTAAAGTTCCATTGTAAGTTGAATTTGTTCATAATATTCCCAACAGTGAACAAAACTTTAAAAAAATATTTTTTGTTATTTTTAGAAAAAAAATTATGTAACACACATTTTAAATATATGAATATTTCTTTTGTAAAAAATATTTTTTTTGAGCCCTTATTCATGCAATAGAGGGTTAAGTAGATTATTCGCTATACGAGCTGTCAAATCATAGTCCTCAAAGAAGTTAGTGATTGTGGGTTTTATTATTTTTGAATGTAAATTTTGTGCCAAAATTAATGAATGTTTACGAAACTCAATTTATTTTGTGTAGGAAAAAGCAAACCGTTTTCCAATAGAAAGAAAGTAAATAAGCACATTAATTAATTACAGAAAATAAACTAACCGTAAGAGAATTCAATAACAAAATCGCAACGCGTACAAAAACTGCTGTGTTTCTCACGAACTCCATAAGTAACTAAACATATTTTCCAATTGACGTAGTAATTTATTTCAACCTCGCAATTCAGTAAACACGGCAAGACAAAAAAGCAGCGCCGGTCGACGGCTGCAACATTTCTCATTACTTCCGTTCATTAGCAGCGCAAAAATGCAGAGCAAAAGAACCGAACGCAGAAACTCGGCGACGACTCGTGTATGATACCCTCCTTTAATGCATTCCAAATTAAATTCGGTCACGGAAAGTAATTTTCTTTCCGTGAAATATTAACGAGTGTGTTGCTTAAAATTCAGTTTGATATTCGGATTTGCCTTTTCCTGTGCTTGAGCCATGTTTATTTCTCTTTAATTTGGAGAAAACTGGGAATTCCATCCACCGCTACGACGGTTGAGATTTCGTGCGGCGATATCGCCTCATAATCAAGACGCCCGTTAACTTATTGTCACGGGATAATTTTATGCAAGTGGCACGAAATCTCATTCGTAACATAATTGTGCTAGTTTATAACACACTCAATCAATATGCCACCATTGCCTGCATTGTTCAACTGTTCAACATTAATGCATGACATTTTATTGTACAATCTATTTAGGATTTAGGTTATTCTGTATTTCACAATCATTTTATTTTTTCTTTTAACTTGTAACATGTTCCTTTACCTAAAATTAAAATGAAGTAAAAAAAAAATTAACATTGTTAATATGGAAAATTAATCATCAGGTAGGCTGCTGAACAAAACAACTTATTATTTGTTTTATTGATCCTCCTGTCAACAATGGCTTTGCATCGACAACAATTAACAAATAAAAATTATCTGTTACTAATATGCAAACGATGAATCTTGGCGAATAAAAGAAATGCAGTTTGGTCCACTATTCCTTATGGCAAGCCCAAGGCATGTAATACTAACCAGTATGCTTATGAAGCGTTATGTTAAATACAAACTTTTGCTTGGAAGTCGCGCTGCGTTAAATAGTAAGGTAAGAAGATGGTTGCGGCAGAGGGAGAGCAGTAGAAAATATCAGCGGGATACATTTTAGTTTCTCTATCCTTTGGTGTACCTAATCAAAATAAAAATATTTTACATAAAAATGTAATTTTATACCAAAATTTAAGCTGTACAAATGATTTAGCGCATTAATAAAATAAAATTAACTTTCTTTTATACATGTGTGACTTAAACCCTATTAAATAAGGATGAACAGATACATACGCGAGCATAACACTACTGGTGATTTAAATCTTGTAAATAATAATAAAAAAAAAATACTCCAGGAGCAATTGTAAACATTCTTGATGAAAATTGGAAAAGCAAAGTAAAATATACGACGGCAATAGAAAATCATTATTGACAAACCGAGGTAAATCTTGATTCATTTATTATAAATGTTGGCGATGATTTTAATATGAAGACTGTGGAGATCTGTTAGCAAAATTATATTTAATTATTTTTAATTTTTTTAAAATATTTTTTATTTTTAATATATATCTTTTGGACTGGGTGTCTACTTTTTTTATCTATAGGAAATACATATTTGACATAGTTTTAATAATTATTGACTTATTTAAATTATTTCTCAGTAATCCTGGACACATTTACCATTTAGAAATCATTTAAACAACACGACGCATTTTGGGTAAATAGTGGTTACAGAAATTATACATATTAAACAAGTAAATAATGTTTAAAACTTTGCCAAATGTCATCTGTCAAACTCAAATTATAAGACTAATTTTATGTTTTGCTTGTCATGGCATTCTGGAAATAGCTAAAAATTATACATTTTATTTTCGTCTATTCTCATGACCAAAATATATCACATCAATAAATTTAGGCTCATTTGGTGCAGATTTAAATTTTACTTATTCACACATTTCCTTTCAAATTAATAGCTAAAACCTTCTCATTTTATCATTGTATTTCCTATAGTACAAAAAAGTAGACACCCAGTAAACTAAATAAAACAAAAATAAACAATATCTTGTTTTGTTCAACAGCTTACCTGAAGTTTTATTTTTCATATCAAAGATGTTAATGTTTTTGCGACCTTAATTTTAATTTTATATATGCAAACATGTTATATTTTTTAAAAGGGAATACTTCGGGCTATCCATTCCAATAAAACAAGAACCCCTTTCCATTAAAAAAATATTTAACTTTAATTCCCCTGCCACATCCCTCTAATAACTTTATTTGACCAATCATACAATTTTGTCTTCCTCCATTCTGTATAGGCCTGTGTATTTATGTTTTCTACTAAAGTTATTAGTTATCCAGCAAAACTGATTGATTGTTTTTAAAAAACTCAGCCTGTATATAAGTTCACACAAAAGTGATATTTAAACAATCTAAAGATAATTCCGAAACTACCTTTCCAATCTCCGCCTACGGCTCTCGAACACTTCTCAATCCCGCGTCTCCCTTCATCGCGGGCGCCGACGACGACGTCGGTCGTTGGACGTCGCCCCCGCGCAACCCGGACCTCATGCAATTGAACGGTCCATAAAGCGATGGGGACGGACGCCGTCATATTTTCAGGTCGGTTTGCTCTTGCAGCCAATTGTCGCTCCACGCTGGAGCTGCTCTGGTGCACACGGGGTGTTCCGTGCTCGGCTATTTGCCTGAAATTTACTTGTGCATGCACCCTGCACCGATTCCTGTTTTGTTATCTTTGTGCTTCTGAATAAATGTGTTCTTATTTTGTTGGGTTTCTGCTATTGGTTCTTTGGAACGATCAAACTTTGGTGTATTGAAACATATGGATTTTATTCTGTTAAGGCGAAGCATACGACTTAAAAAAAAAAATTGTTCAGTGCATATCAGATCGAATCCAATCACAACAATCAATCTCCTACAAACATTCTTTTGCCTCATCCACATTCCCACATGCTCGTCTATTCTTCTTTTTTCACACTTGGAATCATTCGTTCATCGTTCATCTTCTATCGCACCCGCATATATTAGCTTCAAAAACCTTTCATTCGACATTCGCTCAAGATGTCCAAACTACCTCAACTGACTTACTCCCAATTTCTTCAAAACATTCTTCTCAATCTCACACTTACCTTACACCAATGTATTCCGGATACGATCACTTCGTATACCCACACATTCCTCCAGTCTAAAATATCTCATTTCTGCATCACTAATACAGCATTATAAACACTCAATCGATCATCTCTAGAGATACATTCAGGTTTCGAGCAAATGCACCCAATACTTTATACCCTGCAGACATCCGCCTTTCAATCTCCCAGTCAATGCGTCCATCTCTTGAAAACACACTACCCAAATATACAAATTCTTTAACTTGTTTCGTTCATATATTATAATCAGTCACTAAATAGTTCGACTCAAGCACTAACACACCATTATAAACACTCAATGGTGCATCTGTAGTTACATTCACTTTTTGAGCAAATGTACCTAGAGCACCCAATACCTTGCACCCTGCAGACACCCGCCTTTCAATCTCCCGGTCAATATGTCCATCCCTCGAAAACATACTACCCAAATATATAAATTCATTTACTTGTTCCAGTCTCACACCATTCACTGAAACATTACAACCAGTCACCAAATCATTCTTCTGGAACACCAATACTTTTCATTTATCGATATTCAATAATAGATTTAAATCTTTTGCTACTTCATTTACGCTCACAATCATTCTTCTCAATTGTTCCTCAGTTTCACCCAACACATCATCCGCATAAGCCAAAGCAGGCTCTTCCACCAAAATGTACACCTTCCGTTCCATTCAATGCCTTTCGTAACAACACTATATACAAATTAAACAACCAAGGAGACATTCCACAACATCTATGCGAAACCAATCACTCAATCTAGCATCAGTTCTCATCGCAGCCTTACTTACTTCATACATCACTTGAATCGCTAATGGGGTTTTTCACCATTTTTTTTTTATTTTTTTTTTATGAAACTTTATCTATATTGAAGACTATCTACACTTTTAAAAGTCTTAATTGTTATTCATTAAGCCACAATGATTTTTAAAAAAATGTTGTGACGTCATAGTAGAGGTGTTGCTGCATCTAAAACAGTACAGATTGTAAATAATTGTAGTCATATATTTTTTTACTTATTTTATTATTATTATTACAATAAAATAGAACATTTATGTAACAAAAATTATTTAAATCTCTACTGTTTTAGATCCAGCAACACCTCTACTATGACGTCACAACATTTAAAAAAAAATCATTGTGGCTTAATGAATAACAATAAAGATTTTTTAAAAATGTAGATAGTCTTCAATATAGATAAAGTTTCATAAAAAAAAAATTTTAAAAAAATGGTGAAAAGCCCCATTACCACGGAACTTGTTACCCTATTCAATCAATCGGGTCAAAATAACCAATAATAGTAAAGTTTGTAAAATAAAATTCAATTGGTTTTCTGCCTTGTATATCCGATAATATACTTACAGAAGTGAGGTTTCTATAGGTATTTAACAACCTGTAGCTTATTAGTACTTTAGTAGTGTACTGCTATTGTATTCGTGAAGCTGATGGCATTATTATTTAATTAAATATAAATTTTCATTGCTTGAAAACAAAATTAATTTTTTTAATTTACAAAATCCTTGAAAACGAATTCCGTATATTGTCTTGTAGAGGCAACCACTTTCCATTAGCTGAGGAGTAGAATACTTATTTCATTTCAATTCGTTTGGAGTCTTCTTCGTGTTCATTGTGGAGCTTGGAGGCAGGTAAATTTCATTAGTAAATAAAATCCTTGTCGCGTAAAGACACGACAAGCTAATACATTTATATTGTATTCCCGTTATAATTTCCCAGTGATCTCAATTCCAATATATCTACGGCAGCTCGGAAAATAATTTGCCTCTCCAAATATTTTGTCAGCACACGAGAATGTTTCATTCTCCTCAAGAACTCCCGCGGGAGACAAGTTTGTCAATACAATAAGCATATCTAAACGTTGCCGCAGGTAGGAGAGCGTCGGTGTGTCGTAGTTAGCGGCGAACGCTGGTTTGCTGGGCCACGTAGACTTTATGAGGTATCGGGTGCGCATACTGAACAGCTGGATGACTCCCTTGCTTCTCTTACAGGGGTGGAGTCAGTAAGGGTTGGCTCTGAGGGCGACGGGATTCTGATAATCTGCACTCAATGCAAGCAATTATGTTTTCTTAATTTTTACCTCGTAACACTTACAGGATGTAACATAAATAGGTACATTAAATTTACAGTGAGAGAATTCGTCGAGAACATCAATATTTCTTAATAACTTTTATTCTTAAATTTCCCAGATTTTGAGTAAATTCAACATTTATAAATATGCGAACAACATTTATAAATATGCAAACAAATTTATAAATATAAGACCATTATTTATAACTTTTATTTTTAAATTTCGCAGATTTTGAGTTTAAATTCAACATTTATAAATATGCGAACAACATTTATAAATATGAGCCCAATATTTATAACTTTTATTCTTCAATTTCCCAGATTTTGAGTTAGAATTCAACATTTATAAATATACGACCAACATTTATAACTTTTATTCTTCAATTTCCCAGATTTTGAGTTAAAATTCAACATTGATAAATATGCGAACAACATTTATAAATTTGACAGGATGAAATTCAGTACAATGTATGTGAATTCACTCTAAAAAAAAAAATAAGACATATTTACATATTATTACTTTTATAATAATTATTATTAATTGGTTTATCCAACACCTTTCAATAAATGCTTTATAACTATGGCGATTTTAAATAAAGAAAGTAACAGATTACCCATTAGTGGGTATAATTTTGAGATAAATCACTAGTGAGTAATATTCTATTTATAACAATAATAATAACACACAATATCCTGGTAACTACTTCGATTGACATTTTAATTTAGAAAATTTAAAGCATATGTCACTGTCAAATAATGTTTCTTTAATAAATTTTGCATTTATTAAGAAATGTTGGATAAAACGTTATATTTCACCCACTTGTAACGTAAAGAACTGTTATTTGACACTGTCAAAATTTATTTGAAAAAGTTGACAAGTCACATTTGTCCAAATTAATCATTTCATTATTACCTAAACGATTCGACAATGCTAAAAAAAATGTGTTTTAGAAAGAAAAGTTGTTAGGAAATATTGTTGTCATCGACAAAATCTATTACTGACTAAATTTAGTGTCCTTATTTATGTTACAACCTGTATATGTAAGGGAGATAATTGGCCCAATTCTCTAATGAAGTTGTTGCTTAACAACTTGTTAATAGTGACAAAATCGCATCAAAAGTTTATGTTTAATGGGTAATATTTCAGTAGCTCACAAAAAACGATTCATTTTTGTTACAGCAAGTTGTTACGATAGCAACTTTTTGTAGAATATACCCGGTTATGACAACTAAAGTGGTGGTTAATATTCAACTAAATAATAAACAGTAAAATTAATAATTTATCTAATTGTTTCATATATTATTAAAAACATTTCCAGTTGCAGAAACGTATAAAATAATTCTTCCAACAATAATTAATGTACTTCTAAAAGACTTAAAGAAGATCCACATTTGTACTCTAAAAGTTGACATGTTTGTTACACTTCTCTCGTCACCCAAATATAAATAATCCTAAATCCAGCCCTGTCCCTTTCTTACCGCCCCTGAAAGCCGACTGGGACATTTCCATTGCTAATGTGTGATCATAAGGCTTGTTGCGAAAAATAGTTTCCCTTTGTGGAATAGTTATCCGGGTCGACTCCCGGAGTCAGGTGAAACAATCACATGTATGCTAATACCATCCGCAGAATTTAAACTGTGCGGTTGAGTTGAAGTCGCTTTAATTTGTTCCAGAAACGGTTGTTGATTCTTGCCTTTTATTGAACTTCAATTACTTGAACAATTTTAGAAGTAATGCACTTAGTTTACTGTCACAAAACAAAGAGATTCTTCCGGCTTCACAATGGAGAAGGGCAGGGTCTACCTACATAGAAAATATATGCAGATATTGAGCAACAAACGCAGAATATTTACATGATGTATAAGATGCAAAACAATAAAAAAAAAATCTGATGTGGCCAGCACATAACCTCCCGCCCAATACTACTCTTAAATGGTACAAAATAGTATTTGATGATACAGAAACATACCTTCTTATTTGTTTATTTTCTATTTATATTTGAGAATTTTAAATTTCTTTCGTATATTTATTTAATTTTTTGACGTATATTTCACTAAGAAAACAGCTTCACAATCACAATGACATGTGTCACATTTCGTACTAGGAATGCAAGATTTGTGAAATCTAATTTCTTTATATTTTATTATCTCTAAATCTAATGAAAATTATTAAAATTAGTGTAATCAAAACAAATGCAGAATTAAATATTCTTCAACTTTCAAAATAACATAAATGGTTGAAAAAGGAAATTTAACCGTGTTTTTCACGAAAAACTGTTAAGGGCTTCAAGTAAACTGCTACTTCCGGTTGACCAATTTTATCCAAAATCTAATCAGCTCTTCATTTAAATATAAGAAGCAATAATTCAAAAAATTGTATTTTTTGGTATTATAGTATTTGAGTTATGCGAGACGAAAAAATTGCCACAGACTACACACACACACACACACACATACATACATACATACATACATACATACATACAGACATCATCGCGAAAATAGTAAAATCGTATTGTAGGGACCCTAAAACGTGATTATTCATTGAAAACTCACTACCCAATTTTCTGACCAAAAACAATACCTCCCTTACCTAGAGGTAGGCGGGAGGTAATAATACGAAAACTGTTATCACAATAATGTGATGGCAAGCCGAACAAATAAATTACATTTATGCCCAGTTGCACCGCGCTTCCATAAAATTAAACTTTACTAAGCTTTATTTATTACTAAGGAATCCTTATATCTCAAGTTTGTTGCTCACATTGAATTTAGACATAGATTAGATAGTCATTGCTTAGTTCTACATTCTGTGTCTAAAACTAGAGATCTAAAACTGAATTTCAAAAACAAAGGAGAATATTTAGTAAATTAATATTAGAATGCTCAGAATATCTGTGACTAAAACATTTTAAATTGTATAAACGGTCATTTTGATCTGTCCGGGCATTCTAAGGTTAACGAAATTTTCATTTTCTAATGTTAGATTCTAGTAAATTTAATACGAACTGTCAAGAAGATTTGTTTATTTTTTGTGACATTTCAAACGTACAGAAAATTCATTAATTTATCGAGAAGGATTACTAATTAAGGTAATTAATTTGTAGTAATATTATTTAATGATATTAGCAATCTCAGAAATACGATTCTAGTATTCTAGTCTTTTTGTTAAACGAAATCGTTCAAAAAAATTGTCCATCCGACATATTATGAAAATAAACAGCTCGTTCATATATTATTCTCGGACGATTGTCTATAAATCTAATATCTTCAAAATTTTCCATACCGTCATCGTCGTAATCAACATCATAATAATTTGACATTTTTCCTTTACACAAATACAAATACTTGACAGTTCCTCTGTTAAGTAGACGTTAAGTGGCTAATGTCGGACATTTAATTTAAGGATTCTTTATGTCTATTTAAGTGCTGAAATATGGCTGGTGCAACGAAATTTTTACATTTAAGGATTACTTAGAATTTTAAGAAACTCTTAACGTTTAAGTGAGATTAGTGCAACTGGGCATTAATGGTAAATTAGTATTTAAAGAAATGGAGGCAGATCGTAGAGGCAGCATTCGAATAAAAATCGAGGTTTTTATATCGCTATTAAATGGTTGGAATTCATTTCGCGATAGGTTATAAAACCACTAGTTCCTTCTTTTATAGTTCAAGTGAAACATGAGTAGAAATATTCCTTTAATATCTCTAAACTCTTTTATTGTTTGTTTCCAAGAAATAAATTCTAGTATTCAGGAATATCCTTTATGTAATAACATTAATAAAAACAACTTTTATTACACGATATTGCTTTTTAAAATATTATAGATAGTATCTATTCAAATTGCAGTAGTAAAATACCTATTTTAAAATATTTATTTAAATACCTCCATATTGAGTTGATGTGATAACATGGTTTTAGTAGGTATTTGAATCATTGAAATATGTTCTCCATAAACATGATGGTCTGCGCAGCATATGTAACAAGAAATAATATTTCATTGTTCAACAATTTATTTATTGCTTAAATTATAAAAATAGCTAAGTATCATAAATTGTCAGAATTGAGAAATTCTTTTAATGTTTGAAGATGTGTCGTGCGGAAAATTTATCTGCAGACAAATTTACACTGGAAAGAGTTCCATAAAAAATAGCAGTCCCACCTACATTGTGTGTGTACACAGTCTTATTCACACGAAGTAGGCGCGGATTATTTAGCTCGTAAATTAAAGCCCTTTTTGTATTTATAAAAAAAATGGTCGTGTGATATTATACACCATAAATCATTCCAACAGAACAAAAAATACATCGCGCTAAAAGTAATCAGTGTGTAATAAAGTTATTTTGCAAAAAGATTTATGTAAATTAATGTTAACCCATAATGCGTCAAATTATGAGTTTTTTCGTGTTTGAGGTAAAATGTTTAAGTAGTATTTATAAATGGAAATCGCATAAAAGTGCAATGCGAATTTCCATGAAATGTGAAATGTAATTTCGGATTTAATACGCTAAAAGCGTAAATTTTAAATTTTTATTTTACTTGCAATAAAATTTATTAAGCCATAAAATCCATTTTGTAACACTTTTATGTAATACGAAATACAGGCGTAAATTTTTCGTTTTTTCATAAAAACCGAGAGCTAATTTATTCCAGGCTAATATTAACTTCTATCTGCTGATATTCAAACACCTTCAATATTCATTACACTTTATTGTTATTCATATGTAACATTAATTGGTTTATTAACTTTAATGAAAACATCTTTTTACCTCCCGCCTACCTCTAGGTAAGGGAGGTATTGTTTTTGGTCAAAAAATTAGGAAGTGAGTTTTCAATGAATAAGCACATTTTAGGGTCCCTACAATACGATTTTACTATTTTCGCGATGATGTATGTATGTATGTATGTATGTATATATGTATGTAAATGTGTGTGTGTGTAGTCTGTGGCAATGTTTTCGTCTCACGAAAAACTGTTAAGGGCTTCAAGTAAACTGCTACTTCCGGTAGACCAATTTTATCCAAAATCTAATAAGCTCTTCATTTAAATATAAGAAGCAATAATTCACAAAATTGTATTTTTTGGTATTATAGTATTTGAGTTATGCGAGACGAAAAAATTGCCACAGACTACACACACACACACGCACACACATACATACATACAGACATCATCACAAAAATAGTAAAATCGTATTGTGGGGACCCTAAAACGTGCTTATTCATTGAAAACACACTACCCAATTTTTTTACCAAAAACAATACCTCCCTTACCTAGAGGTAGGCGGGAGGTAAAAAGCGTCTATAACACTTGCGTATGCCGATGGTAAATTGCGTAGGGTCTCTGATTTCTTGTTACTCTTATTGTAGAGCATAGGCCCTTAAGTCCACCAGTTTCATTGACCGAGTGTTTTACTTGCATTATCGAAATTGCTGATGGTCAGTTAATAGACAACTCTTATGGTGACCTCCAAAACTCAGACCAAATGAGGTCATTAGTCAAAGCTTAGAATTATAATTATATTTACCATCAGATTACAGATTGTAAACCTAAGCGCACTTAGCATCTTGATAATAGGTGAAAGAGCAGTGCGTGCTACAGATAATCATGGGAGTCTCTTGCATTTTGTTGCAAGTAATTTGGCTTGATAAACGTAGAATCTCTTCCGCTAGGCAGGGGGCTGCCTCCTCGGTGCTCGTACGGCGAGTTCGAGCCGTAAATCGATTTCACACGGCTGTGCGCTGGCTGACGAACTGCGAACGGCCTTGCCTACACTTTGATATTTCATTTTTTGCGTTCTCGCCGTTTTACAAAACCGTTATGTGTACCGTCCGGAAATTATGCTTTCACTTTTATGTCGGTATTTATCGGTTTTCAATTCTGAAAGGATTTCAGGTTATGCGGACTATTCATCTTGGTTATGTACTGAATAATACGCCGTGATTTAGAATTCGACCAGATATTTGTCAAATGTGAAATATTAGTTAAATTTTGTGCTTGAGCACGAGCTGTATTTTAGAAGAGAAATTATATTTGTCACCTTTTTACCCATCTCTGGGTGTGGCAACTTGCTCTGAGCCTCTCTATGATATCATCAAATTAATATATTTATTTTTTATTTTATTATTTTATCCTGCGATACATGTACAATGCATATGGAAGGCGTCAGTAATAAAATAAAAGTACATGTAAAGAATATTGATAAATGTAACTACACAAAATTAAATACTATATAATAATATAGATTTAAATAATATTCAAATAAATTGTATTTGGGAGTATTTATAATTTTCTTAGGTAAGGCATTAAATATTTTAAAACCAAAAACATTTGGATTTTTAGTCGCTGCATTAGTTTTGACACATGGAATTCTGAACTAATCCCAGTAAAATGAGCAATTATGTGCAGTTCTGCAGGGTTTGCTTTTTTCACATATAATTTATGTTTAGGATTATTATGATAATAAATGTGGATAAATGTAAAGTGTTGGTGTTAGAGAAAAATGATTTGATGACCGATTGTAATGTTTCAGTGAATAGTTAGTATGTTTTTGAGGGATGAACGTATTGACTGGGAGATTGAAAGGCGGTTGTCTGTAGGGTGTAAGGTATTTGGTGCTCTAAGAACATTTACTCGAAACATGAATGTATCTAGAGATACTTCATTGAGTGTTTATCATGGTGTGTGAGGGTTTACACTGATGTATGTTTTTAAATGTTTGGTGTGGATGAAGAAGCATGTACGACGTATAACTGTTGCAGAAATGAGATATTTCAGAGGAGTGTATGTACAAGACGTGATCGCATCCGGAATTCATTGGTTTATGATGAGTAGCAGATTGAGAAGAATGTTGTTAAGAGAGTGGGAGTGAGTCAGTTGAGGTGGTTTGAACATCTTAAGCGAATGTCGTATGAAAAGTTGAAATATATCATCACGCCTTTTACCCATTATGGGTGTGGCACTCTGCTTACGCAGATCTCGGTAAGTGATATATTTTTACGTATGAAGTGCGGTTACCAGCCGTCAAATCATAGCCCCCAAAGATGTTAGTGGAGGGGAAACCACAGGGGTAAATTTAAATTTGTAACTGTCGGCAGTGGAATTCGAACTGAGGATCTCACGATCCACAGTCCGACACGTTACCACGGAGCTATTTACCCCATAATTTATATATGTGATGAACTATTGCATGGGCCACCGAGGAATAAATGGTTGGGTATGATTGATGGTTTGTTGCGTGAACGAATGATTCCGAGTGTGAAGAATAGACGAATATATATGAATCGTACTATAAATGTAGACGAGGCAAAAGTGGTGTGTCAGGTTAGAAATGTTTGGAGGAGATTGATTGTTGGTTGACTGTTTTTCTGGGTTCGTACTACCACTAAATGGGATATTAGATGATATAAATGTATGTAATGTTTTCCTCTAAAAATCTAGACTGGTACCACGAGTCTGGGTGTTTTAATAGAAGTGTTTTAGCACTGTACAATGTTCTAAAATTTTGTATAAAAATGCTTTGAACAGAAGTTGCAGAGCAATATATTATCTTCCATCGATACTAAAACACTTCTTTTAAATCACCCAAAACCAGATGTCGAGTTACCAGTCCTTGTGATGTGATGTGTGGTGGAAACAGTTAGTTGGCGGAGTCTCCGCGGTGAGCAGCAGCAGTAACGACATCGACCGCTTATTTGCAAATCAACTGGGATATTTGGAATCGCGGATGCAAGCGCACATGTAATACCGACCGAGAACGCGGAACGCTGAATCTGCAGTATATAAGAGATGAAGTTATTTGGCGGATATTGGTGGCTTGTAAGTACAATATTATGCGCATAAATGCCATGCGCTGTCGCTGCTTATTTGAGGAATTATGCGGACGTTTAATCTCCAGAATGGCTTGAATTCTTCATTCACGAAACAATATTACGGTTCACAATGCTCGGATTTGGTTTCATCTTTTTGGCAAACAGCGTTCTTAATATTTCTCACGTGACAATGCGGAATTAGTTTGTAACTTGAGTTTCTGAAACGATGTACGTAAAAAGTAATCATTATCAAGGTATTCTTATTCACGTTAAAGTTCTAGATAACATTTTGGACTTGAAATTACGCAAGCGAGAAAAAATTTCATCAAAATATATTTTCGTCAGCCAAAACTTTCAGTGAACCATATAATTTTATGCGAAGTTACAGGAACTCATTTCGGATCAAGTAATAACTTTCCTGAAAAAATCTCAACCTAAACGAACTTCTGATAGAATTCCCGAAGAAATACTCTTCGAAAACACACACGTAATTTACATGACAAGGAATCATACGTTTTGTTTTTAATGAAATGCCCTGTATCTTATAGAAATATATAAAATGACAAATAAATCATTTATACTATAATATGACCCAGAATCATTGTACTCTATATAATATAAATTTATTAGTATTATAAATTATTAAGATATTCGAGTCTGACAAATAACAATTCTGTTTTCGTTTAAGCTTCTTACACATCTATTCTATTCTAAATTCTTTGTACTTCTCTTATTATTGAGTTGTCAGATTGTCGAAGTGTCAAATGGTTGGCACCTAATTTGAAACCACATGGTTAGGTTGACACAATGAAATTAAAAATATGTTGTAATTATCATAGATAATTAAACATTTGACTAAAATAATCTTACAATTTAAATATGTATCTTCCTGGAATAAATAATATTTATGTATATTTTAATTATTTACTACGAAAAGTTATTTTAATTCCATTTAAATAATAAATAAGAATTAAGACATCTTAAAACTGCAGATATCCTTAAAAAAAAAATTAAAAAGTAGTGAATAACCTCATTGTTGCGTATACGTAGATGAGAGTCGCATTGATTAGTGGTGATTTCATTTGCATTATTCTAAAGCAAACAACCCGTATTAGGTTGTGTAAGAAGTAATAATATATGTATCATAAAGTCGGAAACATACAGAATTACTGCAAATCTTCCCATGAACAGCAATATGCCACGTGATGCAATTTTTCATGCGGACAAAGATGAAAAACTGGACGTTTTTCAGTGCTGGCAGTGTTGTTCTAAATAAAGACTATGCATAAGCGTATTTAAAGCACACCCGCGTGCATTATTTAAAAGAAATATGAGAAACGTTCGCGATATTGTGACAAATGTAAGTTTTAAAATGCTATTTTTGCTTAAATATAAAACGCTGAGTTATTCTCCGAGGAGCCTTATGAATATTGCACAACGAAACTGATATTTTATACATAGCTAAATTAAATGAATGTTCGTCTTCCTTAACATGACTTATATTTCCCGTTACGAAATAAATATCTTTATATTCTCTGGACGAATTTAATGTTATGGCCATCTCCCACAAATATTGATAATATATTTTCAAAATGTAATTATTTTATGTAGTTGCAGTTACCAAAACATTTTACACACAATAATTACATAAAATTCTACATTTTGTAGAGCACTGCAGACATGAGAAAACATCTGCTAATTTCAAAATCTCAAAACCAACTGTCTTGCTTTATGTTGGTCAAATACATCCAACTACCCCATAAGCGGGTAAGTGCGGGGCAGGGAACTTCTCGCATGGCCAACACAAAAATTGAATAAAAACTAAAACCTAATCTAGGGTTCGACCAGGCCTATCTGTAAATCTGTCTACCCCAGATGGCATTTCAAACAGATATTTCAGAATATTTGCCGCGATTAACTCAAATAACTATTTATGAAAACTAAAAATCTAACCAAGTTCCTCACACATGTGTGGCAATTTTAAATCAAGAACTCCTGTCAAGACGATTTTCGATGCATTTAAGTACAAACGCAGTTTGAAACTTGATATTTTTAAATCGTTTTCACAGTAAAACAATAAATTGTATTCTAAATGTTCGCCTTGTTACAAATTCCTGTTGATTTTAAATCTTCTACTTCCTTCATCCATGTTGATTTGGGTCTGAGTCGTCTTTTTCTTCCTCCTGATCTACATTCTACTACTGATTTCATTGCAATTTTTTATTCTTCTCTCCATATATGTCTAAGCTAACTTTACTCTCTGTTGCTTTTCAGTCTTCACTAGGTCTCCTCCATTAAACTCAAGTTCTATTTCATAGTTCATTCTTATTTTATATTCATTTTCTAATATCTTTATTGGTACCAATATTGTTAGTATTATTTTTCCTCCTCTACATCTTTTTTACCTCTCGCCACATCCTATAAGGGAGGTATAGAAATCATGCTAAAAATTATGTAGTGAGTTATCAATGGATGAGCACTTTTTATTGTCCCTAAAATACGATTTTAATAGTTTCGCGATAATGTCTGTATGTGTCTGTGTGTCTGTCTGCCAGTCTATTTATCAGTCTGTCTGTGTGTGTGTGGATCTCAGGAGCTACGGTTTTTCAAAACCTACTCAACTGAAAATTTTGATGTTTTGTATATACCAATTGTATCCATTTGGAAAAGCTGATTAGTTTTTGGTGATAATCCTATAACCGGAAGTTGTAGTTTACTTGTAGCCCTATCAAGTTATATTGAAATATCTCCGTAAATCATGGATAATGACAATTTTTGTTATTAGTATAATATTTCAAATATTGTTATCTACAATTGTTGTTTGAAACATATTTCTCTTACTGTCACTATTTACGAATTGCAACACTTTAAAGAAAAATCTAATATTTTAGTTTAAATCTACTAATCTGTACATTTTGAAAAAACAAAACAACGTTTAGAAAATGTCATTTTTTGATGTGTTTTAATTGAAAACTAATTTTTTTAAAGAGATAAATTTTCTGGATAGTAGTGTAGTGCTCCGTCTTCTTGCATTGTATAATAAGAAATCTATGGCAAAATGTATTGTGGTGCCCACAACAGTTTTTTTTCAGTTATTTGTCCTATTGTTGCTCGATAAATCTCATTTTTGTATTGTTATATTCTTGTTCATTTAAATTTTTTATTTAATAAGCTCCACTAGTGATCTATTTGATGTTATGAAATGAATGAATTAAATAAATTAATATTTTTGATACTAATAATTTACTTTTAATTTAATATTTTTACTTAACTTTCTGTATGCAATTTAAAATTTGTTTTTCATGTTTGTTTCATATGTTTGCAGACATCATTGCAGCAGCGAAGAAACCATGTTCTTGTGAATGGTTTCGAGTTTTTTGAACAAGTTGGTGATGAAACAAAATTACGAAAGATTGCTATTCTTGCTTCTATAGATTCGCCACTCATCCAGGAGACTGATTTACACATTGTATTTAATATAAAAATGTTGTATTTTTAAATAATAATGTTATTACAATAACCAATTTATTTTATTGTTAAAAAAATATAATATGTAACAAATAACTCTTTGTATATTGTTGCCAGATATGAATAAAAGGGTTTAAAATTATTTATATTCTTTATTTATAAATTGCTACCTATAATAAATATTAAATAAACTATTTGTTTTCAAACTTGACATTTGAATATTCAACTTTTGAGTTTAACATACATATATATTTCATTTTAAAATGGCTAATGCCATCTTTTAAAAACTTTGCGAACTACGCAAACAGAGGTTTTTAACTAAGCTAACCATATAAAATTCATTATTTATTGTGTAAAGGAATGATGTTCAAGTTTAATATTAGTAGTGCCATCTATTAAAACATCTGCGAACTATTACGTCATGTCAAATATAAGTTATAAATTCTTTGTATGAAAAGTACTACTTACGCAAGAAATACTAACCCTAGGACATTACAAATCACAGATTCAGAATCTATGGGTCTTAATGAAGGGTGTTGCGCCCTTATATCAATTCTTTTTATTCCAAAATTTAAAACGCATCCCCTAAAAAATCTACCCTATTTTCAAGTCTTTTGGTGTTTTTTCTCACTAATTAGAATGTACTAGGCAATATCTCCGGAAAGTTTTCTCGTATTTCCAATATCTTGTAACATTTAAGAGATACAGCCATTTAAAAATTAAGTGTTGGTGTTTAAAAGAATAAATTTTGGGGTAACAAATTAAGATAAAGGCGCTACACCCTTCATTAGGGCCCCTAGATTACTAATCTGTGATTTATATATTATGAACCAACAAATAAATATTACGAAAAATATTTGTACATATGGTTCATTATAGCATATCGCAGTGTACCGGTATTTTCTAAGGGTTGTATATCTGAAACGGCAAGAGATATTTCGGATCTGAAAAAATTTTACCGAGATACAGCCCTGTTCTATCTGATCAGCGAGGAAAAATACCCAAAAAGCTGATAATAGGGAGAATATTTCACTGCTCTATTTAATTTTCTAAGGGTTGTATCTTTGAAACGGTAATAGATATTGCAAATCTGAAAAAATTGGTCTTTTAAAAAGCCCTGTTCTATCTGATCAGCGAGAAAAAACACCCAAAAAGTTGATAATAGGGTGGATATTTTAGGGGATGCGATTAAAATATTTAAACCCTCATATCTCGGAAACGGTAAGAGATATCGCAAAAATAACACCAGTGGGGGCCCCCCTGCCGGAGTACAGCCCTGCTTGTAGCGCCGCCCTTTATAACATACTAGAAGGACAAGGGCGTAGGGCATACCCTTATCAATTAGTGATTTGTTTTTTCAAAAGTGAGCAAATCGACTAATTGTCGCATTCACATCCGATAGTGCTGCCATCTCTTAGTGAATTTGTGAACCATTATTTATTCATTGGTTCATAATATATAAGATTTTTTTGTATTATTTATTCGTTGGTTCATAATATTTAAATTTTTTCGTATTATTTATTCATTGATTCATAAGATATCGCGGATTCGAATAAATTGGCCCGAGATACAGCCCTCTTTTATCTGATCAGCAAGAAAAATCACTCAAAAACATGATAATAGGGTGAATATTTTAGGGTCCTATTTAATTTTATAAGGGTTGTATCTTTGAAACGGTAAGAGATATTTCGGATCTAAAAAAAATGTACCGAGATACAGCCCTGTTCTATCTGATCAGCGAGAAAAAATACCAAAAAACTTGATAATAGGGTAGATCTGTCATTTCTCTATTTAATTTTCTAAGGGTTGTAACTTTGAAACGGAAAGAGATATTGAAAATCTGAAAAAATTGGTCTTTTATAATGCCCTGTTCTATCTGATCAGCGAGAAAAAACACCCAGAAAGTTGATAATAGGGTGGATATTTTAGGGGGTGCGGTAAAAATCTTTAAACCCTCATATCTCGGAAACGGTAAGAGATATCGCAAAAATAAGGGCAGTGGGGGCCCCCCTGCCGGAGTACACCCCTGCTTGTAGCGCCACCCTTTATAACATACTAGAAGGACAAGGGCGTAGGGCATACCCTTATCAATTAGTGATTTGTTTTTTCAAAAGTGAGCAAATCGACTAATTGTCGCATTCACATCCGATAGTGCTGCCATCTCTTAGTGAATTTGTGAACTATGATGAAGGGAATGTATTCAAGTCCAACTTTTTATTGGCAAAAACCCTAAACAACCGAGTTAAGGGTGGATTCCTATACATTCGGCCCTGAAAACTCTAATGGCGTTTTAAAAAATTGGCGCTTGCCCTTAATTTTGAGGTAATTCTCAATTGAAAATTTGCAATATCATGTTTCTTATGTAGTATGTACATAAGGTTCATTATTGCTTATCTCATTTCTTCAGTGTACCGGGAATTTTATACATTGTGAACAAGAAAACCAGCAGTCAACAGCCGGTTCACAATGTATAATAGGTCATCAACTTCTTAAGAGATGGCAGCACCAGTATTAAAATTGGAAAGAATTAATTAATATTATGAATTTTGTTTTAATAAATGACAATATTAATTTTAAACTATTGTTCTAGACATTTTAATGTAAATAAAACACACATTATTTCTGTAACAATTTCTTTATTATCTCTATGTATACAAGTTATTATATTTCGCTTATTATTAGAACATATTTATAAATACATTTACCATGATATAAATTATTACACTATATAAAGAGATTAACATGTTCAAAAAAAAAAAAATATATGTAAAATATAAACTACTGTTAATACCTATATTATAGTGATGGTAATTTATTATAATTTGATTATAGTAAGGTACATGTTTATTTATTGTTGTTATTTTAATAGTAAAGTACATTTTGCAATAACAAACTTATGTTTATATATATATATATATTTGTTTACAAAGCCGGGAACAGCCTTCTGGATTGACTTTGAGGGCAAAAACAGATCGTACCCCCGGAAATTCCGTTTGCCGGAAACCGGAGCAAAGGTGTGGCCTCCTTGTCATAGCAACCGTGAACTGTAACAAACAAAAGCAAATTAACAACAAATACAAACACAACATGAAATTATAATTAGAATTAGAACAATTGTTGTTAAAAAAAAACAGTATATTTTACTAATTTTTTTTTATTACAAAAATCATTTGTGAACTAAGATTTTCATTGTTGCAAGTATGAATTACTAAGCCAAACAATAATAATAATATTCTTACATTGATATTGTTAGCAGCGGACATCGGTCGTGATGATGTCTCTGTAAACGTCCAGTCATGTTATTAACTCTGGTGAAGTTGACCACGATGATAACGGCTCCGGCGAGACTGGTCAGAATACCAGCAGCTCCACGATGATGTTGCAGTAGGAGATTCCAGGTCTATGGAGGTCCTATATAATTATTTAAATAAAGTATTAATATAATTGTATTACTGCAGTATTAATTTACTTACGATTTCGTTGCAAATAATTTACTTCAAAGTTGATATCGGCTTCGAAGACACCGTTGAAGGTGATCAAGACTCTGGTGACGTTGTCCACGTATCGCTGTAAACATAAAAACAAAGTATAATATAAAAGAATTAGTGTGAACCTGATATAAAAACATACATGTTATAGTTAGGAAATATTTGTGGAACATATTTGTTGAGAAGGTGTTAATTTATTTTTGCTGTTGAATGGTACACATTTAATTTTAATTTAAGATAATGTGAAGCTAGGCGCGGATGAAAGCCCAGATAGTCGGGATGACTAGCGCTGATGTTGCCGTTGTCGGCGATATTGGCTCCGAAGACACTATTGAAGATGATCAAGGCTCCGGTGACGTTGTTCACGTGACGCTATAAACATGGAAACAACGTATCAGACAAAATAATAATTGCGAATCTGGAAGAAACATACATATTGTGTGTATGAAAATAATTGTTGACATCTCTGGATAAAATCTGAAACATAAACTCAAAATACAAGGCAGTAAAATGATTCAATAAAACAAGTTATGGTAATCATTGACACAATTCACCATTCATTCCATAGCACGCCATTCATCCCACAGCACACACCCCATCGTTGGCTTCAATGATGGTTACGTTTCTTGACTTCTTTCTTGCCTTTTATCCTAGTGGTTGTCTTAGTGTAGCTAAGTTACAAACTAAGGCGCAATGACTCTTATGACAAACAACCGGTGTTGTTGATGTCAAGTCAGCAAAGACGTTCGACATATGCCGTGTCGACGACCCACTTCGGGAGCTTCTAGGTATGCGAGCGACATCCGAAGGTTTCACGCCTACCCGTCAGGTTGACGAGGATTTCAGACCTCCCCTGGACTCCAGGGTCCACAATGGGTAAAGACCTACACGCTAACACAGAGTCGCTTCTCCAATGGTGCCCGACTGGAAGCGGTCCAGTGCACCCGGTTCTCCATCGCGAATAAGCGCTTAAGAATCGACCGCCTTGGTGCGCATTACGTTGGTCCAGGTGGACAAAATCACCGAATATATGTTGGTCCACATAGTAGAAATATACGCGGAACGAGGAATTTTTCAATTAAAATTGACATATTTTTAAAAAATCGTCAAATGCAGTTGGTGTTTAATTTATATATAATAGTCAGAGCGGACAGGTTCATAAGCACGTATTATGTCATTGTAGGCAATTGATTATTATAAATAATGACCTCATGCAAGACCATTACGATGCTAGATAGAATCAGAATTACCGACCGATTATAAAAGGAGAAGACATCAGGTTATAAAGACCACTTTTCTGGAGAGAGTGTTGTGGAGTGTTTGGTCGGTGATCTGGGACTATCCGCGAATCTGTGCCGTGTTGGTGATATTGTTGTTTGTGCTGAGTTTTGTATTGTGATTTGTAAATTAGTGTTATTGGGAATGATGAATAAAGGAGTTGAAAGTGACAATGATGTAATCAACGTAACCCTCGAGCCTCCTGCTCTCATATTCCGATACACCACATACACCTGGTCCATGCTCGTCTATTTTTCAAACCTGGAATCATTTGTTGACACAACAAACCATCACTCAATACCAACCACTTATTCCTCGGACGTCCACGCAATCGTTCACCTTCAATCTCATCCACATATATTAGTTTCACCAACCTTTCATTCGACATTCGCCCAAAATGTCCAAACAACCTCAACTGTCTCAATCCCACTTTTTTAACAACATTCTTCTCAATCTCACACTTATCATACATCAATGTATTAAGGACACGATCACTCGCCTCTCAAATACCTCATTTACACAGCAGTTATACGTCGTTCATGCTTTTTCATCCACAACTAACATTCAGAACTATACATCAATGTAGGTACTAACACACCATTATAATTACTTAATCAAACATCTCTAGATACATTCACGTTTCGAGCAAATGTACCCAGAGCACCCAATACCTTGCACTCTGCAAACACCCGCCTTTTAATCTCCCAGTCAATGCGTCCATCCCTCTTAAACATACTACCCAAATATTCAAAATCATTAAATTTATAGGAATCGTATTTTTATAAAATAATTTACAAACCTTAGAACAGCGCCAAAGCAGAACATGAAATACCTGCAACAAAATAAACAAGAATGTTTTAATCATAATTATTATATTTGACTTATAAGTTTATGAATTATTGTTATTATTATACTCAAAATATGTTAAGGTCAAACATACGCGTCTAAAAATAGCAAATTCTGTATTCTTCATTTATTTTCATTATCTTTATGGTCCAACAACCTCCATCCGTCAAAAATGAATTTTTTTATAGTGACTTGTACATTTTTTCGTCGGGTTCATTCACTCCCAAGAATTTCGTTTTGCAAATTCAAATTTGAATAAATTATTTCTTACAATTATTCTTATCGAAAAACAAAACAATTATTACAGTGAGGTCTTTGAACATTCTAGTATTTATATATGTGGATGAAAAGGATAGCTAAAACATTAAACTATAAAAAAATATTCGTTGAAATCTAGTTGGCCAAAAATCCAAAATTTTAATACTATATTTCTCATTCCCATGACCGACTACAGTAATGAAAATAATTCGTATATTTATAAATATGATCATCTATAACATACTAAGTTTATTTTCAATTTGAATTTATAGTTTTTGAGAAACAAATAAAAATATATCAAAAACACAAAAAAACTGTAAATTCAAATGAAAAATAATCTTAGTATGTAATAGACAATCATATTTATATACAAATTATTTGCATTACTGTTCATGGGAATGTGTGGCATATATTTTACTACTTTGAAAACTATGTTCATGCAGAATTTGTAAACAAAATTAGCTTTTAAAATGTATTACAAAACTTTGGACTTTTATCTACAAATGTAGGTATAAAACATTATATGGTTCAATTATTATAATAATGATATATTGTTTCAAAAAAATCATGGTTGACCTTAAACGCTGTGAGCCGTAGAAAAATGCACTCGTATGTCAGTAGCGACAGACGATATTTTGCTGCTAATAAATAAAAAAGTAGTTAGTTTAAACAGCCGATATTCCATTAAGAACAATTCCGGGAATCTTGGAATTTTATCCCGGAGATAAATCTGAACGAAGGCGTGGATTGTAAATAATCCGGAAGTACATTTGAAGCCCCAGACTTAACTATTTCAACGCGGAGTAAAATCCAGCGTTCGACCGAACAAAAGTAAGGAAAACTAAAATTATCGTATCATCTCAACTCCATCGATTTTAAAGAAAGTTTTCAAGCAGCTGGCGGCAAACAACACAGAACTAATTTCGGCGTGGGTCGCGTCCAAAACCAAAGTCGCTGTCGCAGATTGTCAGCGATACTGGCGAACATACGATGTGGAAAAATTTATGGAATGAAAAGAATAAATTTCCGCAGTGTTAAAGACATGTGTGGCCGATTTCATTGGTGAATTTATTACAGGTTTGGGAGAACGCATATAACATTTGTTACGGGAGGAGGGAATTACTATCGAGTGCTATTCGTTATCTCCGCGGATTACTAAAACACTTCCCTCGGGACCGGAATCGGGATGAGCACAAAGCGATTGCACAACTGGAAAAATCAACCATCGACTGGAATAAATTATTTATGGGAAAACATAAGCCAATGGGGACCTGCACTATTTTTAATTTTTTTTTCTTTTTAGAAACTAAATTGAAAAAGCATCTGCAGTTTTAAAGAGTCTTAATTGTTATTCATTAAGCCCCTATGATATTTAAAAAATGTATGTTAGAGTTGTTGTGTGTTGTAGATCTCAAACATTGAGAATTGTAAATAATAATAGTCACATAAATGTTTATGTTGTTTATTAAAATTTTGCTAACCTATATTTAATGTTATGTATATGTGTGTATATGATGAACGATGATTATCTTGAATCTTCATTAGAAATTGCAGTAATAATCAAGCCTTAAATTTGCAATGCAAAGGCAGGCGAAATCACAGTCATCTATAATTATCTATCAGATATAAATCAAATAATAATTTAGCTGTAGCTACATCAATTTACGCACAGTTTAATTAGCAAGTTTCGCGGAGTCAGCGGAACGCCAATTGTGCAATTAGTGCATGCCTTCAATTGATTTAAATAATAGATCAATTCTGTCTGTATTATTTATTGAAGCAAGTGAGATACAGCACTCTGCAAATGGACCCATTACAGTAATGAAATAATTTTAAACAAGAAACAAAATATAGAGCTATTAGACACACTCACTACAAAGCACTCTAGAGTTAAAAAAAACTTTGTTTTTTTTTTTTTAATTATATATATTTTACAAGCCTTACTCCGAATGTATTTGTACCACCTGACAAATATTCTATATTCAAAGGTAATTATATTTTTTCCCGCTGTTATTGTCGCTATACAAGTCTAAATTATTGCGAGATCTATATATTATTGTAAATTAGGAAAATGATAATTTTTCGATAGATATTTATAAGGGAAAATAGTAATAAATCACTATGTAGTTATTGGATGACTTGGCTTTAAGTAAATTTATTTCAATTTATTTTGTCTTTGACGACGTTTCAGGTCTAATTTTAAATTACAAAATATATTTAAACCTGAAGATGGCTGTAACCACAGCCGAAACGTCGTCAAAGACAAAATAAATTGAAATAAATTTACTTAAAGCCAAGTCATCCAATAACTACATAGTGATTTATTACTATTTTCCTTTACAATTTTTTCGGCTTAATAATCTTTTCCAGATATTTATAAGATTTACTATCTTAATGGGATCACAACACTTTTTCATAAATCCGCACCTAACGCTCTTCCAAGGACCAGAATGAAAATATTTTCATCCATATTCATAATATTGAAAGAATAATGATTAATAACAATATTCAATTATTTGTTGACTAGATTGTTTCATTCGTATATTTGCGTAGTATGTTTTTGAGGGATGGACGTATTGACAGGGAGATTGAAAGGCGAGTGATTTCAGGGTGCAATGTATCAGGTGCTCTGGGTACATTTGTTCGAAACGTGAACATAAGTAAAGATGCTCGATTGAGTGTTTATATCGGTGTGTTAATGCCTACATTTATATACAGGATGTTTCATAACTTCGAGTACATACGTTAATGGTATTTGTTGTTTGATATGCTGATTACGAATCTAAAAGAATTTTTTTTAAATTCGAAAAATTAAGGGTTGTTTACCTAAAACATTTTTTGTAGTACTGCACTGGATTTGCTTTCCTATTAAACACAAACAATGAAGTAGGTAATCAACAATTTAAATTACATAATACTAGTAAAATAAACAAACAAACTTTAATTATTTTAAATGAAACGATAATTATTAACATAATCATCCACCCAGTGGCAGTGGCAACAAAAAATTTTGGACTGGGAACATGAAAAATAATTTTGCGATTTAAAAAAAATTTATCTTTTTGTTTCGTAATCAGCATATCAAATAACATATACCATTAACGTATGTACCTGAACTTATGAAACACCCTGTATGGTCCTGAATGTTGGGTGTGGATGAAGAAGCATAAACGACGTATAACTGCTATAAAAATAAGATATTTGAGAGGAGTGTGTGGGTATACAAGACGTAGTCGTATCCGGAATAAATTGCTGTATGGTAAGTATGATGAGTGGGAGTGAGTCTGCTGAGGTGGTTTGAATATTTTGAGCGAATATCGAATGAAAGGTTGGTGGAACTAATATATGCGGGTGAGATTGAAGGTGAACGATTCCGTGGACGCCCGAGGAATAAGTGGTTGGGTATGATTGATGTTTTGTTGAGTGAACGAATAATTCCGAGTGAGAATATACGAGAATATATGAATCGCACTATACCGGGTGGAGCATCATACCTGTGTACATAGGCGATTAACATGAAAAAACAGTTTTTCCGTGCGCATTGCTCCCCAAATTATTTTAGGCAAAAATGCTTCAAATACATGTTGTAGAGCATAAAATTCTGCATCTAAATCAATAAACAGAATTACTTTTACTTGCCTTGTAACAACAGAAATTAAATATGAAAACATGGAAAATTACGTTAAAAATATCAAATAGCCATGGAATTAAAACAAAAATAAATAAATTTTTGACATTTGACAGATGAATGATTAATTTGACGGGTAAAATATCAAATAGACAGAAAAACGATAAGCATTTATTTATTTTTGTTTCAATTCCATGGCTATTTAATATTTTTAACGTAATTTTCCATGTTTTCATATTTAATTTCTGTCGTTACAAAGCAAGTAAAAGTAATTCTGTTTATTGATTTAGATGCAGAATTTTTTGCTCTACAACATGTATTTGAAGCATTTTTGCCTAAAATAATTTGGGGAGCAATGCGCACGGAAAAACTGTTTTTTCATGTTAATCGCCTATGTACACAGGTATGATGCTCCACCCGGTATATGTGGACGAGGCGAATTTGGTGTGTCAGGATAGGAATGTTTTAAGGAGATTGATTGTTGGTTGACTGTGTTTCTGGGTTCGTGCTACCCTACCTAACCTAACCTGACAATATTTTTTACATGCAATAATAAATTAGATATCTTGGGTGCATTCGAGTAACCCAAATGACAATAGTTTGTCAGATTAAGATTATTTATTTTTCTCCCTTTTCGGTCGTCTTGGCTTTGTGTTATATTTTCGTCCCAATATTTTATCTCCCATTTCAAAGAAGCGTTTAGTACAGCAAACAAATTCCCCCTCTCCCGTTCCCCTTCGGTATAAATTACCATGGCATAACATAAACAAAACTTATTACCGCGAAACCCCAGCATGTGCATAATTTAAACAGAACGTGCGAGTGAATCACGAATCACAGTGTGCTGGGCCAGCACACCAGCAGCAGTCAGTTGTTTTATGACATGGTGCATGGCGCATGGCTGGCGGCGCGACGCGCCGTGCACCGAAACCAATTGTCG
The DNA here is from genome assembly GCA_963942605.1 of Poecilus cupreus. Taxonomy (NCBI): domain Eukaryota; kingdom Metazoa; phylum Arthropoda; class Insecta; order Coleoptera; family Carabidae; genus Poecilus; species Poecilus cupreus. The sequence goes on from OZ012720.1 coordinate 33,206,670, forward strand.
TTTATTAGACGTGTGGTTTATCCGTGGACCACTGCTACAGCAGCGCTGCACACGGGATGGCGGGGAACTACACTAGCGGTCAGCGAGATAAAGTAAACATGGCGGTGGAGGGTGCAGACTTGGCGGAATAGTTCTTTATTGCACTTTTATAGGGGTTTATTGAAAGGGGGTTGATAATGTGTTTGATATTGCAAGTTAGTTTACTTACTGGGATTTTCAAATACCTGCAGCACAGATTACCTCAGCGAATTGCTGTTTTAGGGGAATTATTTTAAACATTTTCCGTTAAATTATTTAAAGATAGAGACAGCATTGAGAAAATAGTCAAAACGATTTGAATAATTCAGCATGTTTAAAGCTATGGAATACCAGTAAAGGTAAAAAACATGTAAGTATCTTGCTTCTGCAACTATTTATCCGGCTAAATATGCCTTCAAAATGTTCAAAATTTGCATATAAAAGCTAACTTCAATTTAATCGCGATTAAGCAGCATGATGCTGTTTAATCACTTATCTAAAATGCACAACAATGTAAAATGAAACATTCTGATTGGTCAAATTTGTTATGAGTGAAATAATAGTTATTTACTTTACAAGTGGGCAAAGTAAGAAATTATCCAAGAGAGAAATTTCAGCTCACGAAGCCGAAGGCTGAGGAGATAATTTTATCGAGTGGGTAATTCCACTTTGCTCACGTGTGAAGTATAACGTTTTATCCAACACCTCTTAATAAATGAAAAATTTATTTAAGAAATATTATTTGACAGTGACATATGCTTTAAATTTTTAAAGTAAAATTTAAATCGAAGTAGTTACCAAGGTGTTGTGTGTTATTATTATTATAAATAAAAAAATACTCACTAGTGGCTTTCCTCAAAATTATATCCACTAGTGCATAATCTGTTACTTAGCTTGTTTAAAATCGCCATAGTTATTGAGCATTTATTGAGAGGTGTTAGATAAAATTATTTATAGACAGAATCAAACATTTTAGGGAAGCAACAAATTCGACAGTAGTTGAAAATAATGTTTCGGACAATAATGATGAAAAAGTTTAAAGAAATAAAAGTAAGTAATTAAGAACACATACAATTTATAGGAAGACTGAAAGGAAACTAATATTTAGAAAACAAAAGGTGGTCACATGCATTTGGCAACAATTATTTGACTACTTTAAAAATGTTATGGCCCAATGGAAAAGCAGAAGCTTTGATCAAGAATTTAATTAATTGGCTAATTATTTTGTTACCAATACATATGACTTTCAAATCAAATATATTTTATAAATAAAATAGTATTCATTATGTAAATTAGAGGCATTTCAATTTGTTGATAGTGAAACATTTTTTATTGAAGTAAAACGCAATGTGAAATGGTTATTCGCGATATTGCTGCAAAAAAACAAATCAAACGTCGATTTATTTGAATCATGTTGGATTTAGAAACAATAAATTATGATATATTGAATGCCTAGGAATCCGAGTTTCGCAGCAAAAAACGCGACACAGAAATTCCAATATCATATGAAATTTCCCGGCGAGTCAGGGCGCTTCGGAAGAATCTTACTTTTTTAAGAATCGTCGTGTATAATGTACAAAATTTTTGCAAACTTTTTTGCTTTCCATTTCATTAAATCTTCAATTTATGAGATTAAAGTTGCGTTCAGTTGAACCTTGAGCCTTGAGCGCTGTAATGGTAACGAGCGCGTTGTTATACGCCGCGACGCGGAGCGCGCCATTGGCGCCGAATCCGCTGGGACCGCGCGGCACTTTTACAAAAACGTACATGAAATTATAATGCTGTTAGCTCGCATCGCATCAAAACATAACCTTGTGAATATAAACAGACACTATAGCATCTAGTGATATAGTCCACATGTATCGGACAGAGTGGAGCCAATATTTAAATTTCCAAATTATCAACGCCGTAAAATGAAAATTGTTGACAAACTTAAATAACTTTTAAACATTATAAAATACAGAAAAATTTTAGGCAATGTTTCTACATCATTTACGGAGACATGCCTAAAATATATTTTAGTAAAATTCTGTTTCTCTTTAATACAGTTCTTATATTCATTATAGTCCAGAAATTAGTTATCAATATAGAATTTTTTTATGTTAAGAACAATAAATAAATCCATAAAAGATCTTCAACATCAACACAATAAACTAAATAATAGTATATTATTATATGAGGGATTATGCTAGTCATTATTCATGAAGATGAAGTTTGCATCACGGGCCGTAGGCGAGTGAATAATGATCATAAACCCGAATATAAAACTATACTTTTTCTACTCCTATAAATTCGGAAAACACTTTTGAAAATGATCGAAATTTGTTGAAAACACACGTTGAAAAACGTCAACATAAAAATACACAATGACAACTGACTACATGTCAACTGTCAGACAGTCGTTGCTTGGTGATCCACATCACGTGTTTAAAATAACAGTGAATTATGAATCAGAATTCACTCTCGTGAATTACGGGTACTATAATTCATAGAAAAATTGAAATAATGGAGATATATTTATACAGGAGTAGAAAAATAAATTTATAAAAGATATTCAACAACAATAAACTAAATAAAACATAATACCGAATAATTGATACTGAGTGAAAAAATCAAATAATAGTTTAATAATTTACTTTATTAGCGGGCAAAGTAAGGAATTACACACGAGAGAAATTTTAGCACACGAAGCCGAAGGCTGAGTGTGATAATTTTATAGAATTGGTAACTTCACTTTGCCCACGTGTCAAGTGTAACATTTTATCCAACATCTCTTAATAAATGCAAAATTATAAAAAAATAATTATTTGGCAGTGACATGCTTTAAATTTTCTAAACTAAAATGTTGATCGTAGTAATTACCAAGGTGTTGCGTATTATTATTATTTGTTAGGGATAATTGATAATTTGTTACTTAATAATATTAAATTAATTGTAATCTATGACTTCATGTTTATATAATTATTTTTACTATTGTATATATAGCGTTACAACATTTACTTGGGCTTAGTTCATAAAAAACCGTTGAGTAGTAATGTCGTGTTTTTCTGAATAACCTCCTTGTTCCTAACATATTGTTATAAATAAAGAATTACTCACTAGTGATTTTTCTCAAAATTATACACACTAGTGGGTAATCTGTTACTTTCCTTGTTTAAAATTGACATCGTCACAAAGCATTTACTGAGAGGTGTTGAATAATAATTTTTAAACACACAATTCAACGCATACTTTCTGTGTTTGATTCTTTATTAAGGAATTACGAATAGTTTTGTATTGATCGTTTTAGGACTATAATGAATAAGAACTCTTTTAAAGAGAAACAAAAGATCTACAAAATTTTGCAAATATATATAGGTTGTTCGATTGAAAACTATACTGTTGCATATTATTGCGCGAAAATTGAATACACGCTAAAAAAAAAAAAACCACAGATAAAATAAACTTTGAAAAAAATTTCGATAATATTTAATTAATTGTGTAAAATAAAAGATACAGACCGCTAGATCACCCGATAAATGTGCGGGAGATAAAACAAAACTACGCTTATGAAATAGAAGAGGGGGAAATGTCGAACGAATCAACCCTCCGATTCGTCGAACCTCCTGCACATTGCGAACCATCGCAGCAGAATTTCAAATCTGACAAAAACTGTATTTATGTGGCCATAACTGTTTATTAGATATTTGTTCCAGGCATTAGATTGAGTTGCGCTCGGATCGCGACCGAGATGTAGTGTAACTGCCTTCGATGACGGCCCGCCAGGAAGATATTCATAAATAAGGCGGCGTTTTGCTCCGACGGAACCAAATAAGCTCTGGCCTCATTTGTTTTTGTTGAATAACTTCCGCTTTGTTTCTAATTTGCTCGTAAAATTATTTTTTGTGGAGAGAAATAACGGTTCATTTCATTCGTACAACAAAAAGTATTTATAACATATACAATAAGGTTAAATCCGTTTTATTTATTCAGACACACTATATTAGGGTTCTTAATTATTTTTAATGAAACTTCATCCATAATTTATTTGCAAATTTAAAAAGGCCGTAATAATTTAAAAAAAATCTAATGTCAGAGTTGCCGTGTGTTGTGTATCTTATAAAGCAGAGGGATTGTAAATAATTTTAATCACATAAATGTTCTATTTTATTCTTACGAAAATTAAATAAATGGATTTAAAAAAGCTTTTCGTGATAAATAATTAAAATTTACATGAATACCATTTATTTCAGGGAGAAACGTAAATAAACTATAAGATTATTTTAGTCATATGTTTAATTACCACTGATACATTTATCTAATTTATGTCATTCAACAAGTCTTTAATTTCTTTGTGTCAACCTCACCTCGCGGTTTTATTATCGCGTTTATTCTGGAACAAGTGTTACTTATGTTTTTTGGTTACAAAAGCAAAACAAAAATCTTCAAATTAGGTGCCAACCATTTGACACTTACATAATCTGACAGCTCAATAATAAGAGAAGTATAAAGATTTTAGAATAGAATAGATGTGCGAGAAAGAAGCACAGAGAAACATAATACTTTAACGCCAAAAGTGGTATCATACTTTTTCATATTCTTTATTAATTGCAACTATTTTTGCAGCTAATTCATCTTTGGATAACATTGCAGAATAGTTCTGAACTAATTCTTCATATTTCTGTTTGATTTATCGTAAAAATTTTAATTACCAAGTTATGGAAATGTCATCTTTGTCGGAAGAAGAGCTGGTGCTTATATTTGATAATCGGGATATGAAAATATTATATTTGTTTTCTAATGGGTGCAGTCTTTCGGTAGACATTTTGGAATTCACTCGCTAATAAGATTAATTCTCGGACGAATGTCACTTATCCGGCTCGAAGGACCAAAATTTATGTAAGCGGAATAAAACTATTGCGCTGGTTATGGATACATGTTTTTAATCAATTCACACACATAATATTATTTTTGACAAATATTAACACAACAACATATCACAACTATTTTTTGTCACGAATATACATAAAGAAAATAATTAAAATTTAGGATCGAAGAGACAATATCTTTAACCACTTGGTTTCATTATCGCACGAATACTCAAACAATTGTGATTTGTGTTATTTGGTTACGAATTCAAAATAAAACAAAAATCTTCAAATTAGGTGTCAAACATTTGGCTCTACGACTATCTGACAGCTCAATAATAAAAGAAGTGCAAAAAATTTAGAACAGAATAGATGTGTGAGAGAAAAGGGTAGAGAAACATAATGACGACAAAATAGCTATCTTTAAAACTCAAATATCTTAATAATTAATAATATTTTCTTAAACTTTTATTATATTTAGTACGATATTTTTGGGTCCAGTTTTAAGACAAATAACTTATTTGCCATTTTGTAACTCTTGTGAAGGACCCCATTAGTTTCGTTAGTTCAAATAATAATGAATAATCATATATAATTCACAGAAAATAAAATCTGCAGCACAAGTAGAGTAGCTCAAGGATTTGATGAAATCATGCAAAGATAATATGATAATAATGGCTCGTATTTTATTAACAGCGTATAAGCTAATCTCAAGCAAAATTCGCTCATTATTAGGTAACTTCTTGGCCTCCGTCGCTTCTGCTTCTACTCCCAGCATCAACGGTAACTTTCAACTTTGCCTCTTCGTGAATCGTGAAGAGTTTAGAAACAAATTTCAAGTTATATTTTCAAGTTGCAACGAACTGCCGTATTATTAAATACAAACGAGATCGACAAAAAATAACTACATTAATAAATTTGAGATCGGAAAGTCAACTTTTCAATATAAAAACTAAGATTCTTACAGCAATAAATATTATTTTTCGGCCCACCATTTTCCAGGCCATGCTTTGTCGTGGGTTCCCCGTAATTTTCTCATTCCGATTCTTATTTACTCGGGGCGTAACAAACAAATTTCTTCTAAAATTGAGTAACGATTGGCGTGACATGTTGAATTAAGTTTTCGGAAACCTGATAACTTTCCTACAATCGCAGTAAATGTTTGGAAAGGAAATTTATTTTGGAGAAGCGATTGGCGAATGGGATTCGCTGCTCGCCGTCTCTTCCGCGGGTTCAATTTTCAAAACTCCGTTATTTTATATTCAGCGAAATACACACAAAGTTATAATGTGTTTAGGGGAAATTGCGAGCTGGGGGATGATGTTGGTAGGTTGGTACCCATGTAGTGATTTTTCACGACGAGGAGACTTCGACTTTTGTTCCCGAAGGATCTTTAATGAACCGATCCGAGTTCTGCAGCATGCCTGATATTATGTAAATATTTATTTTATTTTTGCTCAAAAACTTTCTTGCAACCGTGGAAAATATTGTTTAGAAATATTTCGACTATTCTAATTACGTTACTGGGGACTTTCAATTGGAGACAGATACAATTTTGATGGTAATATAACTGCTTTGTAATGACTAACTTAAAAATTAATAAAGTAATTTTACTCACTTTATTCCATGAAGTTTTTCCATTATCCTCGTCTGCATCACAGGATCTGTAAAAAAACAAATATGAATATTAATATATAATCAATATTTACAAGATGTATAGTGCACTATTCCATGATCAAACGGCACATATTTTGTTTTGTAATTAATAATAATTTATATTTAACATATACAAAATTAAGAATTCATTTGTCTCCATTTCTGGGACGTGAGACGCTTACAGTAATATTAACAGTTTTCCTATAAATTTCAATATTATAAAAATTATGTGCATAAAAATTTTATAATATTGAAGTTGATTTGCAATCTGAGTACAATATTCAAAAATTTAAATAATACTGAATACATTGTCAACAATTATTTAGTAAGTAGTAGATGTTTAGAACTAAATAAATTTTTTCTACTTCTGTTTAAATGTAGTATATCCCCATTATTTTAATGTTTTTGATGAATTATAATGCCCATAATTCACGATAATTCATTCAAAGTTCACTCCTCTCGGCCAATCGCAATTCACGGTTATTTTAAAGCCGTGATGTGGATCACTAAGCAACGGCCGTCTGACAGTTACCATGTGGTCAGTTGTCATTCTGTATTTTTATGTTGATATTTTTTAACGTGTGTTTTCAATGAATTTCAATCATTTTCAAAAGTGATTACCGAATTTACAGAGTAGAAAAAGCATAGTATTATATTCGGGATTATGGTCATTATAAACTCGGATAATTTTCATCACTCATTATAATCCTTCATATAATTTTATACTATTATATACTTGATATATTTGATATATTTATATACTTGATATACTTGTATATTTGATAAATTGACATACTTAAAAAACTTGATATATTTATATAGTTGATACACTTGAGATACTTGATATAATTATATATTTATATACTTGATACACTCGGTATATTTATGTACTTGGAATATTTATATACTTGATATATTTATACACTTGTTTTATTAAGTACACTTAATATGCTTGATATAACTTAGTGAACTTGAAATAATTGATATATTTTATATACCTGATTTACTTGCTATACTTAATATAACTCATATTCCAGATATATATTTGATATACTTATTATGCTTATAAGTACTTGTAATTGACATACTTGTACTTTTTATATTTGATATACTTAGTATATTTATATACTTGATATATTTTATATATCTACTTAATATATTTATAGGTATTTTTGGTACACTTGATATGTTTGATATATTTGATGTACTTGGTGTACTTGATATAATTAATATTTTTATTTAACTGATTTCCTTGATATATTGGATATATTTGATATACTTATTATATTTAATGTTCTTGATGTACATGATGTACTTGATACTTGCATGCAAAGTTTTAACTCATGTACCAATATATTTTCAAGCAATATAACATCCATAAAATGCACCACAGAGAAACTGAAGTTGAAGTTATTTAAGTACTCATTTAGCATCCAACATCCCGTGGCGTCGCGTCGGGGAAAATACACCCTAATCTCTGCGACTAAATCAACAAAGCTGTGCTTTAAGCAGCAAACACTAAAATAGGCTTTAGCGATTTCTTCCGGGCGCCGCGCGTCGCTAAAGAGACGCCAACCGAACCACGGCGTCCCGCCATTGTCAACCGTTACAGTGATAAATGCGCGGCCGGCTAATTCGACGCGATATCGGCGGCCGGCGTCGAGGGCGTCGCTTGGAGATCGAGCCGTGGCTGACGGGGCTTTTTGCCGCGATTCAAACGCGAGCTTTATCTTAATTGTTTAATCGCAGAAAGCTTTCGCGGACACTTTTTCGACTATTTTGTTGCAGATAGCTTACTGTTAAGCGGAACTGAGTTTTAATGGAACTGCATTGAACTTTACAACTTTTATTTGCTAATTTGTTTATAACGGACACTTTACTTTATTACTTTAACGACTACTGCTTCTTTATAATACATGTCATATCGTAATATTTTAACAACTTTTTAATTCAAATAAAAAATTTATCAGCTCATGCAATATGAATGTGACAACAGCATGAAATATGATAAAAAAATATTCGTTTAATAATTTAAATTCGCAAAAACAATATTTAAAAATATTATATAAATCAAACCCACACGTGTAAATACTAAATTTTTTATGACTTTAGTAATTAATAATGTGAATGTTCCTATCGCCTATTCAAACATGTGATGTAAATATATTTCAACAAAATTTAATAAAAATTAATAGATTTTTGAACACAAAAACAAATTTTATATCTACTGTACTCCATTTGAGGATGAAAGGGAGTAATAAATTAAAATTTGTAAAAGCAGTAACTGATACTTGAGAGGAGTGTGTGGGTATACGAGACGCAATCGTCTCCGGAATACTTTGGTGTATAGTGAGTGTGAGATTGAGAAGAATGTTATTAAGGAAGTGGGAGTGAGTCGTGAATAAACTAATATATGCGAGTGAGATTGAAGGTGAACGATTGCGTGGACGTCCGAGGAATAAGTTATCATCAGCAGTTGATGTAAAGGGAATAAAAACAAAATTACACAACTTGTGAACCAAACCCGAAATAACTGTTAAGATATTTTTAAATTACATTAAGGCTTGGAGATATATTTATTTTTTTCAAGATTTCAAAAGGGTTGCTAGGAGAGGTGGAAGGAAGTAATGAGTTAACTATTTTAAAATAAAATTAAAAGTAGCACAACGATGCAATTGAAAGAGCGCAAATTCTGCAGTATTTATTTTTCTGTTAATTACTTAGCAGTCCCAGTTTCAAAAAACTAGAACAAGCGTTTCTTAATTAACATTTTTCTTCCTAATTTAAATTTAGCTTCCCGAAGAAAATGAAAACTTTTTAGCACATCCCATACCGAGCTGAGTTCCATTCTCTTACGGTCTCACGTTATCAGGAGATGGAACATTGAGAATGAGCAAATAAAACTTCACTTATATGCAGTTTCATTAAAGCTCCCTTATAATGTTACATTAGTCTGGCATGGTCGACATCTTAGCCTTATCAAGAAATAGGTACATATATAAAAGTTATACCATTCGTAATGTAAGAAGTATTAAGAATTATTATACTTTCATTCATAAAACTGATATTTTGTGTTAAAGTAATGTTGGTATTAGGGTAAACTGAAGCTCACTTCTCTGCGTATGATGTACCTGAAGATAGTGGGAATAAGAGCAGAACTTCACAGTGTAATGAAATCGTGTCAGATACAATACACATTTACCTGATTTGGATTTCAGCGTAACGCGAACATGGAGCAGAACGAACAGCGTACAACGAGTTAATTAAAAGTTGTTATGAGCGAGATTTTCGGGATTTTGTTGACGCGACACCCGCGGAGTTCGCAACATGGTGCCGCGAGAAATTCAGACTTCAAGTCAAGAAGAATTTATGTTTAAGACAGAATATCTCATTGGTTTAAAAACAGAATTTGTATTCATTACTTATTATAGGTTGACAAACTGATTGCGATCCATTCAAGTACATTACAAATAACGTTGACACCGTACCCAGCAAATACAGCTGTAACATTGATGTACCTGGTATGTAATATCTGAAACCTAAGTAGTATATCATTTATATACGTACTAATAACGTAAGATACATATACCATGTCGGACATCTCTTGAGAGAGCGTACAATTATATTGCTGGTATGTCACATTGTTGTTGGACATGGTACATACCTACAACATGTATATGTTATGTCACCGTACTTATAACATATTCACAGTTAATTAGAAAGTTTTCTATATTTTATATAAATATATAGCATATAAATTTTAAATATTTTATAGTGTACACGAAACAACTTTGAAATATATTTAATTTCATTTTGCTAAGTGGTTATATATTTCCGTACCGTAATTGTTAATTTATGAATAAATAAACATTTTCAAAGAGATCTTACTCAAAAATGTACAAATACAACTATTCCATTCGTATATTCAAAGTTGTTTATACCAATAGTTTTATTATGTACCATTAACGTTACGATGTCTATATACATGGGATGTCATGTCTCATAGACCGTGTTGCGGACATAGATATATCCATGTTATGTATATATAACGTACCCGCGACATAACTGTGTTGGCTGGGTACATTTCGAAGCAATAGTTCGTCATTGTAAACACACATGATATAATATTCAAATGCATTACTGGTACAATTTTAGGAAGGAAAAAAATTACAATTTTTGTATGAACCACATCTCCTAGGGAAGCATATCATTTTTCCAACCTATTGGGACACGCAGATACCATTGAAATTTCTTAGGAAAATAGAAAAAAATGGGCAGAATCAAAAATGAAATGTACAGGAAGAATTTAAATACAAAATCAGTAAAAAAATATAATAGAAAAAGGACAGCTAAGATGAGAGGACATATCCGTAAAAATAGAAGAACAACAAATAGCAAAAAGTATAAAATGAAAAAACTTAGAGAACTCATTGTAAATATATAAAAGAAGTTGATTTGAATGAGATTTTGCCATTCACAATTTCGACCGCAGTTTCCAGAAAAAGAACAGGACAAGAAAATGATTTAAGTTTCAACATTTACTGTGTTTACATGTAACAAAACATATAAGTTATTTAAATAACTTTAGAGAAAAAAAACACAGGTTATACAGCAAGGAGGGGAACCACTTTCTACAATTTTCTTATTATCAATATTTCGACATGTGTACTATTGAGCGCCATTTTTTTTAGTTAGTTCAAAATCCGCTAGCGTCGCATTATTCTCTACAGGTCCCATTAGAAACCTCAATATTTATGATTAATAATAAAACAGGTTTTCTAATTAATTACACATTGTAAGGGCATTCAAAAGTCAATACGTATAGCACCCCAAATTATTAATCAATGCTGGTTGAACAATATATAATTAATGAAACTCCTTAATCAACAAAGGATTCGTTACAGTAAATATTTAATGCAAATTAATTATTTCGTTGTATTTCGTGTAGCAAAGAAATCAATACGGGAATATCACAAATAATTTAGCTTCAAGTATTCCAAAATATTTACCACGTTATGAATAAATATTTAAAAATGTCATTCATTGTACTAACGATCTAGTTTTAATGAAATTATGTGAAAATAATGTTTACTACATCAAAATTTTCAGTGAGTATCGGAAAACACATGTGATTATTTATGTTTTTCTATCTAAAAATTTAAAGCACTGTTTCCATATCATGCGAAAATTTCATTAATCATGTGATACGTTTCCCTGTTTGGAGCGCACAATACACAAAAAATCGCGGCCATTCTTCTCTGCGGATGTCTATCCCACACTGATATGTATACAATGTGTTCTCAAAGGATAAAAATGAAATACTATCCCTGCTTTTATTAGGAGTATAGAATTTCAATTAAATGGCAAACATATCATCGCATCGGGAGATGTTGTTGATCGAGATCTCGTTTTAGATTTTACGACCTCCGTTTTTTGTTAACAACTTTCATAAAGTTCTGACAAGGATGGAATGAAATAATCGTTTAATATTTCCGTATCATGTACGCTTTTAGGGTTTGTATGATGTTTGAGGCTGTCATGTTGTACTTATTTAACAAGGAAATTAAATTATTAACAATATTTTATAAATCTGCCGTATTCAGCGCAGGACTTTCTTACACAAATACATTCGAATTTTAACTTCTAATGTTACACTTCATAACATTCTTGACGTGTAGAATATTTGTTTTAATTATTTAGATAATGGTTGAGCTTTTCAGGAGTGAAAATTTATGTGTTACACTGTTATCTGTCTGGTCTAAACATTTTGGTAAAAGTTTCTTGTTTTAGATTTTGACTCCCTTATTTTCAGAAATAATATAACTATAGAGTGAGAATAAATTGAAAATAATTTGACAGATCTTTCGAAAACTTGTTGCCAGGCAATAGCCACGAAAACCCGTAGGGCTTAAGTGGCTATTGCCAAATGGCGACAAGTTTGAGAAAGATACTGGAGAATTATTTTCTAATTTATCGAACTCTCAAGTTATATTTAATTAGATAATTTTTTGATATCACCATCAGGCATGTTACTAAAGCTATCTTTTTTGCTCATTTTTACATGTGTTGATAACTATCTGAGATCTGACATCTGTCAACAAAAACAAAAAAGCTACAGAGAATATTGCCGGGAATAATCACGAGAGCATTATTCTCAGTATAATAACAGGATTGGTTAAAACGCAGACACGTGACCTACAATAAAGCATTTCATTGGTTTAAAGAAACGTCAAAAAATAATCAGTGAAATTTCGAAAGCATTTGAATTTATTATTTGACACATGGCAAGAACAATATTTTTACATTTATTATATAAATGTTCTTAAATTTTATTGGCACTTAATTGCGGAATATGTAGAAATTAAGTATTTGAGAAGAGTATGTGGATAGTGTCAGGAATACATTGGTGTACGAAGAATGTGTGATTGAGATGAAGTCAATTGAAGTAGTTTCGTCATGTTGAGCGAATGCCGAATGAAAGGGAGAGATGCTCAATGGATTGTTTATAATGTAAAGTGTTGGAGTTTGAGAAAAATTATTTGGTGGCTGATTGTAATGTTTTAGTGAATTGTGTGAAACTGCGACAAGTGAATGAATTTGTATATTTGGGTAGTATGTTTTTGAGGGATGGACGTATTGACCAGGTGATTGCAAGGCGGGTGTCTGCAGGGTGCAAGGTATTGGGTGCTCTGGGTACATTTACTCGAAACGTGAATGTATCTGGAGATGTTCGAATGAGTGTTTATAAGATTGTGCTAGTATCTACATTGTTGAATGATTCTAAAGGTTGGGTGTGGATGAAGAAGCATGAAAGACGTATAACTGCTGTAGAAATGAGATATTTTAGAGGAGTGTGTAGGTATACGAGATGTGATCGTATCCGGAATACATTGGTGTATGGTGAGTGAGAGTTTAATAAGAATGTTGCTAAGAAAGTAGGAGTGAGTCAGTTGAGGTGGTTTGGATATCTTGAGCGAATGTCGAATGAAAGGTTCATTAAACTAATATATGCGGAAGAGGTTAAGGGTGAACCATTGCGTGGGCGTCCGAGGAATACCTAAGTGGTTAACTATGATTCATGGATTGTTGCGTAAACGAATGATTCCGAGTGTAAGGAATAGACGAGCATATATGCATCGCACTATGAATGTGGATGAAGCGAAACTGGTGTATCAGCATAGAAATGTTTAATTGTTGGTTGATTGTGTTTCAAGGTTCGTGCTAACCCACTGAGTGGGATATAGTTTGACGTCATGTTTGTAATTATTAGTCGTAGGGTTAACTGATGCTAACTTCATATCGTACAACATACGTTGTAATATAGTTGCGTCAATTACTTTCTAAGTGTGAATTAAAAGCAAACATCGCTATTCAAGAAATAACGTAGGACGTACGTGAACTTGAAAGGTGGAAAGTCCCTTTGGTAGGCATTTTGAATGTTGTGTAGGAGTCTTATGAATACGGAACAATCCCTCTTTCGTAATGTAATACATCATATACAAAGAGCCGGTTAAACATCGCTCATTCAAACAAATTCCTTCTAAATACCTCTCGCACCTATTATCTCCACAATAATTCATCTTAATAATGCATTTGTTTCTTAATAATGACGCAAAATTAAATTCTCTCAAACTGACGGCGAATATTCAATCTTCAAACACATCCATCATGCTCCGACGAAACAGAACCGAGAACGAAACGGTAACCGCTTTAACCGATGTTAATGAACGCTGAAACAGAGACACGGCGGGATTTTCACACTCCACGGCTCCGGGAGACTCCGGAGTCTGCGTCCGGGAAAGAGGCCGTTTTGTTTCATGCCGAACAACACAAACGATATTGTGTTTTAGACGAAATTTCTTGTGTCTTCATTTTGAGGTTTAATATATTTTTGAAGGGGGATGAAATTTACCTGCTTCTATCACGAAAGGTTCTAGGGAAAGAGAAACTATTAATTGAGGAATAAATTACTTAATTAATAATATTACTCCACTGAAATTGTTGTTAATAAATTAGGAGTACCTTTGGTGGACGACAAATAAAACTTTTTTATTGTTATTTTAATTTTTATTATAATATAAAATGCACAGAATCATTAAAATTTAATATTTGTTTCCTAATGAGTACATTTACAAAGTAAAATATATGTTAATTAATAATATTCGTCTGCATATTTTTAATGAGTATAGGGATACAATAGAAAACAAGCTCTATGTAATTTATATTACTATAACACAAAGATGAAACGTTCAAAATTATATTGTTTTTATTTAAAATATGTTTAAAAATTCCTCTTGTATATTATATCTAGTTAGCTTATATTTAATTACAAAAAGAAGTATGAGAAAATATTATTGTAATTATTATTGTACTGTTCTGTACAAAATTGCTGTTGCGTTTTACATGTCCAGCCCTTCGTGTGAAAAGGTCCTTCAGTTCAGCTCCAGATTTGGTAGCTGTTAGATCTTTTATTTTTAACTATATTTCTTTTTTTATCTTATGACTATTGTGTACATTTTAACATTTTGACTCAGAGTTTTTCTACGTGTTTTTTAATATGTTTGTATGTAGGATGAATCACGTATACCTACTGTAGAAATGAGATATTTGAGAGGAGAGTGTGGGTATACGAGACTTGGTCGTATCCGGAATATATTGGTGTATGGTAAGTGTGAGATTGGGAAGAATGTAGTTAAGAAAGTGGGAGTGAGTCAGTTGAGGTGGTTTGGCCATGTTGAGCGAAAGTCGAAAGAAAGGTTGGTGAAACAAATATATGCGGGTGAACGATTTTACTTACATCAAATTATTTATTTGAGAATCCAGCCTTGAAAGTTAGGCGTGATTAGACAGATCCCTATAAATTATTCTCACCCCAAAATTAATTTAGAAAGCAACCCCCTAATCACATCGCCTTGTCGATCTCTCCACAGCCTGCCCCGATAAGCCCATTTCATTTTCGTCGTAAACGTCGAAATACGTCATATGTTTACGTAAACACGTGACACACCGACATAAAATATTAAATCTCATTAATATTGAAGTCACGGCCGCCTTAATTCCTTAAGCGCCTGCAGCGCAGCGTCTCCAGCGCCGCGGCGGCAAACGGAGAAAACATCCTGCGCCCGCAATAATTTGCGAAGATGTCACGGCCAATTACCGACACCTAATCATATTCAGATCACGGCCAGGACAATGCACGCCAGGACGCAGTAGGCGTCGGAATCCTAGAGGCACTTGGACGCCTAGAAATGTGTAATTAGAGAAGAAGACCAACTTCGTTAATCTCTATTATTAAAAAGGGTAGCAGTGTACTTTAATTGAACAACTGTTTGTTGTGCAACAATGGGATACTTCACTATATTTTTTTATATATAAAACTTTAGCTAAATTGAAGACTATCTGCAGTTTTAAAAAGTCTTAATTGTTATTCGTTAAGCATTAAAATGTTATGATGTCAGTGTAGTCCTGTGTTGTGTATCTCAAACAGTAAGGATTGTAAGTAATTGTAGTCGCATAAATGCTCTATTTTATTGTTTATAAAATTATTTAAATGGAATTAAAATAATTTTTAGTGGTAAATAACTTAAAATATATATGAATAGAATACCCTTTATTATAAGAAGAAACATAAATAAACTGTAAGATTATTTTAGTCACATATTTCATTACCACTGATAAATTTTGCTAATCCATGTCATTTAAATATATTAATTTCCGATGATCAGGAATTGTTTAATTTGAACCAATAGGAGATATGAATTTTTCTTTAAATATATCCATTCGTCTGTATCACCATGAATTCTGGTAATCGTATATCCGGTAGCTTAAAATTACTATTTTTTGTAGATTTGAAGACGAATTGGGGCAGTAGTCAGTTGTTTTTTTTTTTTTGAGTATTTAAATATACTTTTTCATATTTTTCATAAAATATATTAATTGCAATCATTTTTGCAGTTAATTATTATTTGGACATTTTAAGAATAGTTCCGAACCACTTATTCATAGTCCTGTTTGATTTCCAATTTAAGAAAATATCATCTTCGTTGGTAGAAGAACTGGTATTTACATATAATAATCGTAATATCATAATATCACATTAATTTCTAATTGGTGCAGTCTTTTGGTAGACATGTTTGTATTTACTAGCTAATAAGATCAATTTTGGGCCGAATGTTACTTATCCGGCTCGAAGGACCAAAATGTATGTATGCGAAATGAAACTATTGCGCTGGTTTTGGATAAATGCTTTTAATAACTTCTCGCACACCAAATTATTTCTGACAATTATTTACACAACAAAATATCACAACTATTTTTGTCATGGATATACATAAAGTAAATAATTAAAATTTAGGACCGTAGAGACAATGGGCCTAATTCTCTAACGAAGATGTTAGTTAGCAACTAGTTAATATAGACAAAATAACTCATTTTAGTCACAATTAGCAAGTTGTGACGATAAGAACTTTTTAGAGAATTGATCCGAATGTCTTAAATTTCGTTGTATTGACCTAACCACTTGGTTTCATTATCGCGCGAAATCTCAAACAAGTGTAATTTGTATTATTTGGTGACGAATTTAAAACAAAAGAAAAATCTTCTATTTAGGTGCCAAATATTTGACACTACGTTAATTTGGCAGTTCAATAATGATGCCAAAATTACTATCTTTAGAACTCAAATATCTTAATAATTAATAATATTTTTTTAGACTTCTATTACGTTTAGAAGGATGTTTTTAAGAATAGTTATAATTTAAATAACTTATTTACTATTTTGTGACTCCCATTAGATACAAAATACAAAACAATAACGCATCAGTGAACACAAATAATATAATGAATCGAAACATGTACACAATTTACATTCAGTAATGACACTGTTTCGTCTCTTGATTAATATTCCGACAAATCAGCAAAAAACGCGAGTCGATTCGAATAAAAGTCTGCGATCCACTTAAGCCATCATCTTCGCAACAAGGTAAAGTTAGCCGGGACTAGAACGTGGGGTGCATAATATCGGAATAATTGAAGAGAGTAATAATGTTAGTTTAACGAGACTCATTACCCTGGGCTTTAATTAATCAACATCTGCAGATGACAGCGTGCCACTCTACGCGCCACCAGTCATCAGCCTACTTCGCTGCGACGCGGCGCGGCGACCTCCTCTGCCGCTACGTGGCGTCAGAACAGCGCTTCTCAACGGGTTCAACACTATGTTCACACGTTTCTGTCTTACATTCATTCATACAACCATCCTTAAAATTAGAAAACCGCCCTTTATCTCGACCTGATACAATTCGACAAACCAAATGTGCTAAAGCAAGTTTCATTATATTCATTGCATTCTTGTCAATAAATTGACAAAAACAAAAATATTGTCGTACGTTTTACACATTTTTCGTCAATTTATTGTGATAATTTCAGAAGTATTAACCTACGAACACGATATCAACGTTCACATACGGCACTAATATTTTTACTTTCTTATACAAAGTATAAGGAAATATTGGAAACATAAAAAAAATCTCTGACGAGATTTTGCGGAAATACATATTTTGACGTTCATTGAATCCGTTAAGACCAATTTCCCAATGATGTCTGCGTGTGAAGATGATGGATGGATGGATGTCCGTGTGCGCAATATCTCATGAACGAGACAAGATATGTAAAAGTTATTTTGGACGATCGTTAATTGTTTTTCCTAAATACTATTTAAATCCTGCCATGTATGATATCAAATTAAACGGAGGAGATTTGAACTCAAGTGTCGAAACATTATTTTGGACGATTGTCAATTGTTTTTTTATAAATGATATTTAAGTGCTACCATGTTTATTATCAAATTAAATGTGTCATGGTGGATATTTCAAATCGTGTAAAAAAGTTATTTTGGACGATCGTCAATTGTTTTTTTAAATAAAAAAATAAATATATCATCACCCCTTTTACCCATTATGGGTGTGGCACTCTGCTTACACAGATCTCGGTAAGTGATATATTTTTTCGTATAAAGTGCGGTTACCAGCCATTAAATCATAGCTACCGCGATTTATGTAAGCAGAGTGCCACACCCATAATGGGTAAAAGGCGTGATGATATATTTATTTTTTTTATTTAAAATCTCCTATAAATCTCTTTAAAAATATCGAACAGTAGAACATGTTCTAATTCGTCAATAAATTGACCAATTTATTAATGAATCACGCTATAAGTAGGAACCCAGAAATACAGTCAACCAACAATCAATCTCCTACTCACATCTTCCATACATGCTCGGCTATTCTCCACACTCGGAATCATTCGTTCACGCAACAAACCATCAATCATATTCCTCGGACATATACACAAACGTTCACCCTCAATCTCACCCGCATATATTAGTTTCAACAACCTTTCATTCGACATTCGCTCAAGATGTCCAAACCACCTCAACTGACTCACTCCTACTTTCTTAACAACATTCTTCTCAATCTCACACTCACCGCGTACGCCAACATATTCCGGATACGATCACGTCTCATATACCTATACACTCCTCTCAAATACCTCATTTACATAACAATTATACGTCATTCATGCTTCTTCATCCACACCCAACATTTAAAACCATTCTTCAATGTAGGCACTACACACCATTATGAAACACTCAATGGAACATCTTACATACATTCGCGTTTCGAGCAAACTGAACGAAATCAGTATAATAAATATAAAAATATTACTGTTACTTTATTTTTAATAAATGACAAGATAGAATGTAAATAAGTAAATAAAGTTCTTCGTTTTTAACGACGCGGCAGAGAACGAATTCGTGAAACCCTAGTGTCTGCTTCCACTTTGAGAAGCACTGCCCCAGTGACGTCACGCCGCGCTCCAATGGCGGAGCCGCGCTGTCTCTCGCTCAAGAAGAACCAGATTAAGACCACTTCATGAAGATTATGCGTAAATTATTCATGTCGAGTGTCAGCAGTCAGCGGCGAACAATAGGTGACGCGATGGAATTTGTGTATTGAACTTGTTTTTGCCGCAGAAAGAGTCGGCGTAAACAAGAAATGTTTAGCGCGGCCGCCTTTTAGGATTTGTGACGAGCGACGCTTCGTCCTTCGACGCGGACGACTGCCGCCGGCGCAACGGTTTGCAATTTGTTGTCCGCGGACAGCGAAGAGGCAGACGCCTTTAATGGCTGCAGATTGGAGATTGAATTTGTGTTTCACGAATTAATCCAACTTGCTGGATTTCATTCACTTTTACTTCATCGTAGCTTTTGGACACTCCACTTTTATAATTCTTTAACGCAAAGAGATATTCAAAATGCAAACATATTTATTACCTTTTCGTTGTCCAGTTCATGTGAGTGAAGATTAAAAGACCTGGGAATCTCGATGTCCTGAGTGCAAATCCCGGGATTTTCTGAAAAAATCAGAATAGAAATTAGCTACCACATGATTTTCTTTTACATATAAATATATAACAGATACCTATTTACTATTTACTATGATATTGAAATATAAAAAGATACACAAACAATAAATCAAATACCTAATAATATAAATCCCACCCTCCAGTTTCAATTTGATACCAAACTCGACAGTATAACTATTATAAAACAATTGACGATCGCTCAAAAGTATTTTCTATATTTCATTTTAACTCTCCTCTTTGAGACCTTTAAGTTGACACCATACTCAATAAAATTCAATCCAAAATAGAATTTTAACCGATGAAAAAAGAAGGAGGTTTTGAAATCAATGCGCATATTTTTTTATATATATCACCACTCATAACTTTTTACAGAGTAATCCAATTTTAATTATTCTTTTTTTATTGAAAAAAAATCCACCCTTAAGGGTTGAAAATAGAGGATGGTTGATTATTTATCCAACACTTATCAATAAATGCTCCATAACTATGACAATTTTAAACAAGGAAAGTAACAGGTTACCCACTAGTGGATATAATTTTGAGAAAAGCCACTAGTGAGTATTTTTTTTTTATTTATAACAATAATAGTAACTCACAACACCTTAGTAACCACGTCGATTGACAATTTAATTTCAAAAATTTAAAGCACATGTCACTGTCAAATAATATTTCTTTAATAAATGCATTTATTAAGATATGTTGGATAAAACGTTATACTTCACACGTGGGCAAAATGGAATTACCCTCTCGATAAAATTATCACATCCAGCCTTCGGCTTCGTGTGCTAAAATTTCTCTCGTGGGTAATTCCTTATTTTGCCCACTTGTAAAGTAAATAACTATTACCCACTCAATTTTTACCTGTTAACAAATTCTACCACGCTTACTTAATACTGGGTTATCTGAGAGATAAAAAATTTAAACGTTTTAATAAATAATTAAACCGATAAAAATATAAACTAAAAAGCGAAATTAGTCTTAGTCTTAATAACTAAGCTGCTAAACTAATGTAAGTAACTAAGTTTGTGTCGGCGCCAAACAAACAATCTGCGAACGATTATAAAAAAAGACTTTTGGATTAAGTACTATACGCGCTTCGAATTACTGTACAAAAGTCTTTATTAGAAAAACAAGTATCTAAATGGAATCAGTAACTATAGAGTCATCAAATTATGATTTATAATATAGAGATAGCCATGGCTTGGTTAATTCGTAGTCATCCAGATGAAGAATTATGTATATATTTACAGAAGTTAATTATAATTTAATTATGATTTCTGTAAGTTTTTCAACTTATTAGTAAAAGTAAAGGGACTGCGCTGTGTTTAAAGTATATTTTTAATTCCTTTCCCGTTAAATAATACAGTATAAAATTAATTTACTGTAGTAAAAACTATCAGGCATTAATCACGATCCCGCTCATCAGTGAATAAACAAAGCCCTGCGCCCTAACCGTTCCAACGCTGTCGTTTTTGCTGTGCGACTAAACAGCGGAACCAGCGGCCCCGCTGTTTTGCGAAGCAGGAACTGGGAGCAGAGTCTGTCGAACGCAGCAGCAGCGGCCAGGAATTGAATTACAATATTCTTGCAGCCGGCGAAACACGAGTCCACTTGAAAGGAAGACGTGCTTACCTAAGTGTTTTGTGAAACCAGATGTTTATATGTTTTCTCCCACGAACAAGACGATGTGTTGTTGGCGGAAAGATGCACGAGACTGAGGTTTTAGGAAGAGAAAATGTTATATTGAGGTTACCAATATGTTCAGAATAGTGCAATAAGTGCTCAAGTGTAGAATGTTAGCTATTTCGCACGAAGTGGGAGATTTAAAGCACGGCAAAATTACACAAGATGCAAAAGTATATGTATGCTAAATATTCAAATATATTCTGTACGCCATTTTAAAAATAAAATGTTATCTTCGAATCATTAGCTATATATGGTGGATGTAAAAGTATGTAATTACTGTGATAATGAACACTGAAAACCTATGCTAGGTCTATGCAACATGGTAATTAATTTTTGAACAGCCAGTAAAAGAAATTTAAAAAATACCAAGTGAACCAAAATAAACTAATGAGAGGTTAATTAATTAGTGGCCAGACAAAACACCGTTATACTGACTTTGCAAAAACTCACCCCTATTGACAACTGAAACAACCGTTTAAATAAATAACATCTAACGCAGAAGATTTGTAGAAAATTTCCTATTAAAAAAAATGTATAAAACTGGCAAAACCGAAACAATACTTCAAACACTATATTTATAAAATTACAATATTTCCAAATGACTCCAGCGCTTTCATCCCGATTCCACACAACATAGCCCGCGCTGTTTACATGCAACATGCTTCATAAAGGTCATTTATATCCCGCTAGGCACTTGGCTGCCAGCGCTCTCAGCATCCGACACTAAATCACCTGCAAACTCGACCTGTTTCAATATCAGTAACTCGTCGTGGATGCTCTTGC
Source organism: Poecilus cupreus (assembly GCA_963942605.1). Classification (NCBI taxonomy): domain Eukaryota; kingdom Metazoa; phylum Arthropoda; class Insecta; order Coleoptera; family Carabidae; genus Poecilus; species Poecilus cupreus. The sequence goes on from OZ012720.1 coordinate 33,229,084, forward strand.
CATCCTGCCGCTTCTTCTTCATGTGCCATCAAATTTTCTTCTCATGATCAGATGCTGCGAACTAAGTGTGCCGTGGATATCATGGAAATGAGATTCGCTGGAATTGCCCCGTGGGGGATCGCGGAGCGGTTGCATGCTTCGAGCCAAATAGGATGATCGTTATATCGAACATATTTTGTATACGTATTAAATTATAATAGTTTTATATAAGTACAACAGTATTCTTATTAAAATCATTAAAATAATTACAAACTTTACTCCCTCGAAAAATAGTTATTTATGTATCTTGGCACTGAAGTTCTACTTTTTATCACGAATATTGAATTTAGTTGTCGAGACCCATAGGGCCTAGGAAAATAAACCATGTGAGTGATAAAAAGGAACTTCAGTGCTGTGGTACGTATTATGTTTTATTTGAAATCTATAATTCGAAAAAACTGTAAAAAAATTACAATATAGGTTAAGTTTATACATCTGTCAGTTGTGAATTGAAACTGACAGTCAGTGTTGCCAACCTCAAGAAGTGAAATTATCGTAAATAAAACTCAAAATTATGTGTTTTATCCTCAATTTTGTCATCGGAATTAATTAGCTCAAGCAATTGCACAAATAATGATGAACTTTACTCCCTTGACATTTAAACTACATTTATTTGTAAATACATAAATATTTTATTTGTTTAATTCAAGTATAAAATACGTTTTTGTTTAATAAAGTAAGTAAAAATGGATTTACAAAGTTAATTAAAATTGTTGGAAAACAAATACGTAGGTAGATACGCTTGAACGTATGAAAATTATTTCATGAATTGTACAAACTTAATCAATAATTCCAGTGAAGCACAAACGTAATTGGATGAACAAATTGGTTTATTTTTTAAAGAACAAAAACAAAATGACACAAAAAACAAAAACATTTCCTTCGGACGACTGTATGGGGCGTTAATAAAATTTAAATAAAAGTGCCAGATACCTAACAAAATAATAAAAGTTAAATTAAATTACTTTTATGAAAAACGTTAAAAGAATTTAAACAGAGAATAAAAATTAAGAGACATACAAATGAAATTTCATTTCTTGAAATTCTACTAATTTTCTTGTCTCTTTTCATTATATACGTTTCATTTATTTGTACGTAAATACTTCTTTTACTAAACAAATTTGTTTAATTTGAAAAGAATTTTTATTAGATGTTTCATTTGATGAAGGAAATATTCATGGAGTGAAAAATAATTATTTATTAAAATTTGTTGAAAGAAATGAAGTAATTCGCTCGGAATTTGAACCAGATTATATCACAATTTATTTTTATTTTCGTAAGCGGAATAATTATTCATAATAATCTAAACATTGTTTGCTCTCTTCGTATTATTTCTAATCGCAATTTGATTTCTGCGTCTCCAGTTCTGCCAACAGTAAAACAACAACCAGCTGAAACAATCCCTCGCGGACAAAAACAAGAGACGGCGAACATAAACATTTTGTTTATTTGCTGAACATAATCCAACTTAGCAAAATTCATGACAGACACTGCACATATACATAATTATCTCAGATTTGTACAATTAATTGTGCGACTCATAGTTAATCAGCTTATTGTTCAGCTTTATTTAATCTGCCAAATAGTGCTTCAGTAGCTCTGTTAAATGGGACAAATTTTGATTTCAGTAATTAATTTTACGTTGTCTTAGAACTTGAATTGTAATTATCCGCTTTGTGAAATTTTTTTAAATAAATAAAAAAATTCTAATCTTCATCAATAGTAGTTTGTATATAAAGGGAGTAAAGTCCGTCATTATTTGTCAAGAGCAATAATTGAATCTTGAGGATGTTGTCTGAGGGATGCAATCACTTGATGCAAATAATGACACTTTACTCACGTATTATATATACAATATTTTAAATACAACCGATAAAGCATGTTATTTAATTATATAGACTTTAAAAGCAAGTAAAGTTTACGCCACCTATAAAAGCAATATGTAAAAAAATCTGGTGTGGGCACCACACTACTTTCTTATACAATTATTTGAAATATAGATGTTAAATCTGTTGTTTTTGTTGTCATTGTAATTATGAATCTTTTTTAAAATAAAAATTAATTATTATCTTGTCTTCAAAACTTTCTAACTAATAATACAAATATTACATATATAATATTTCACAAGACACATATTTTTGACACTTCACAATTATTTGACACGTTTGACACATAGACATTAAAAATGTTTTAGTTTTTGTTGATATATATATTCTTAAATACATAATTTAGTTTTTATAAAATTTAGAAGCATGTGCAAGAAAAGTGCAAATAACATTTTATATTCCAACTATTTTTGCTAACATCTTTCATTTGAGACTTTTTCTCACAACTGATTATATTTTTGAAAAAAAATGGAATTTATTGTTGTGTGGGTCCAGTAAACTTCCTCTTTCGGTTTTTCAATTTCATTCAAAATCAACTCAGCTCTTCATTTTTTCATTAAACTTATAAATTCCAAGTTTCGTTTACATATCTTGTCTCGTTCATGAGATATTGCACACACAGACATCATTGAGAAATTTGTTTTAACGGATTCAGTGAACGTCAAAATAAGTATTTCCACAAAAATCTCGACAGTGATTTTTTTTGTGATTACAATACTCCCTTATACTTTGTATAAGAAAGTAAACATAGATTCCAATTTATATTATTTTAAATATATTTTAAAATTACGCGAAAAAATGTATTGTTAAAATAGCAAAAATTTATCTTACGTTTGGTGACAGCTATTTAGATATTTACAATAACACTATTTATATTTATATTAGTAATATGATATTTAGATTGTTGTAGAGCAAATAATTTTAAATCTATGCTTTCTTTAAATACATGAAATTTACGAATTATGCAAGATTACTCAAGTTATGCTCGGTTGCTAGGGTTATGACAGTTCTCTTTATAATGAAGAATTTTAGTTATTTGTAAATAATATTTGTTTTTGTCACTAAAAACAAATTAATAATTTACATCAATAACTGCTATTATAAGATATATAAGTATAATGTTTTATTTGTCTGAATTCTATAGTGATAGTAACACAGTTGTATTGTTCCAGGTAAATATGACCACAAGTAAAATAAAACAATTCTCCAATTGGCCCGACTGAACGTTCAGGCGAAGAAGTCGACATCGACAAACAACCGAATCGACAGTCGACAAGGAAATCCCATTCGGATGCAGGTTAAATCGCACTCCAAATATTTACTCTTTCACGATCAGTTTCATAAATCTCACTTTTCACTGTGGTCCAGCTTCGGTAGAGAACATGTCAGCGCGTCATGGCGCGGTCAACGCACGACGCGACGGCTGCCTCGCAGCGATCAACAGGGTTCAAAGACTTTACGAAAACTGAGATTGAATATTTCGACATTGGAAGATATATCGATACGAGTCTAATGGAAATTTTATATTCGGTTATTGACCTAATAATACTGACTTTATTTTGAATAGAATAGTGATATATCAAGCTATAGGATAGGGCATATTCTTTGTGCGATCAGTAATTTCAATGTTTGAGTTGGAAATTCATGGTAAAATTCGATACCGAAAACATACATAACCTAATATAGGGTGATTCATAATGTATGGGAAAAGGAAAAAGGGTAGTTATGTGGTCTATTTTCCTTTAAACTTTTGACAAAGACTCAATAACCAAAAAGTTATAGCAAATTAAAGTTCTTTTAAATTAACATCCAACTGAATATCGCTGAAAAAAAAAATGGGAAGAATCAATATTTTCTCGTTCTCATAGAAGTATGTTTCATTCAAATTTGACAATTTGCTGTTATTTTAATTTAAATTATGCCCTCAACCACAGAAATATATTAATACTGGATCGCGCATTTGTAGTTTTTTGCGTAAGCGAAAAACGAGCTTTTTGCTATATAAAACCAAAGGTTGCTATACGTTTATTGAGCAGTTGCTACGTAAAAACATTGAACAACAATAACAAATAGCCCTCAACTAGCTGCCTCTTTCGACTCGCATTTTCAAAAGTAGTGAGTATTCCTGTATTATTATATTTCAGTGCCCTCAACAAAAATTAATGGAAAAAGCAGTGAATTATAGAAATTTTTTAATTAATGAAACTTATTCCAGAATCCATAATCATGTCTACATATTCCTCGTTACTGAAAGTATTAACCATTTTTCTCTAACATACTTTCTGACGTTTAATGAATTGACATTTAAATGAAGTTTAATTAACAAGACATAAAAATATTGCTTTGTTTTGATAAAAGTATTTGAGGATCGTCAAATTTATTTAAAAAGCTAAATCGTACGGGAATACTTTGCCAGTGTCCAGAATAATGTATATTGTAAAACGAGCATGGGATGGTACTCATTTCCTACGAGTATGAAATGGACATTCCTTGCCAATTGTACACTATACTATGATATTGTTTCCACCATTCCAATATCTGAAAATTTTATATAAGTATCCTAGCAATGGCACCTGTACTGAAATGAACTGATCTGAATTGAAATACTCACAAACAAATTCATTTCGCACGATTTCTGCAATGTACCTCATATCCCTAGCAACAACAAACATACAATGAGCATATTTCTCAGTGGTCGTAGAAAAAATAGAACACCATACTGTTATTTATCGTAAGGATTAATGCTCTTTGCGATTCGAAAACACACCGGAAAGGAGTCACTTTTCATCCGATATAAAAAAAAAACCTTTCAATCTTTTCCGTACGTTATGAATCATCCTATATAACCAACCAATACTCGTGGTGTAAATATCGAGCTAAAATTTTAATTACCATTTTTATGACAGATGTTTGTGTTATATTTTTTATTATTGAACAAAATTGAAACGTGGACGAACTTCAAAAGGAAATTGAATTTCTAGATTAACTTAACGATTGTATATTTTTTGTTGTGGATAATTTCGAGTCCTCTCCAACAAATCCTTTGTTTGTGGCAAACTTATCTGGCCTAGATATGTTTATAAATATTTCGAGTTGGGAAATTTGTTAGTCATTCCAAGAAAAAAATCTAATTTATTTTCCTTGATGTCAACCGCAGCTCGAGTCTTGGGTCGGTTGAACCGCCCGCGTCCTTCGGCAGCGCCCAAGTCTACCATGTTCCACTCGTATGTGTGTTTATATCTGCCGTCGTATATAAAAGTAGTTATTAACCGAGATTTATTTCACTTCTCTGTCAGCGGACAACTTCAGAAATAAATTGAAAAAATAACTGTCCCTTTGCCTACGCCAAATCCGATTTGTGCTATGAGTATATGATAGTAAATAGTAAAAATTAGCCTCTCCTCTAATGAAAATAAATCAGCCAGCAAGATGAATAAAGTCAGCTGTCAGTGATGGCATCAGCGTTTACGTTTCCAGGCTGCGATATTAATTCCTTCTGCACCATTTGTCACTCGCACATTTTACATATATTTTACGAGGTGCTTTTAAAAGTCCGCAGTGTAAACTTATTATTCATTACTAAATTGCTATGCGAATGGACGAAATAAAATGGTCTGGAGGAAAAAAGCTGCATATGAATTCATGCGACTGCAGTTGCATTACAACTGCAATGCATCATAGGGCGCGAGGCGCGAGGCGCGATGTCCTGACGTACGCGACTGCGACATTAAAACTGCAAAGGACCGAAGTGCACATAAATACGCCGCAGCGACTCGGGACTCTGGGAGTTCCGCGCAGCTACCTGGAGCCCGGATCTCTGGATCATGCAGCAATGTGTTCGTTTTGTAAGAGACAGTAGGCCATGTGCCATATTACTTATTTTTATAGATCTCTCACCAACTTTAGACGAATCCAGGGTCGATCCTAAACTATTCTTATATAAAAATACATACAAATATAACGTCACGCTATATCTCATTTAGTGGGGTAGCATGAATCAAAAACAGAGTTAAGGTCAATCATACGGGCTGAAGATAGCTCAACATGAACATGACTTTCTTGAAAAAATATATCATTATTATAATAAATGAAACATTTAGGCCCGGTATTATAAACGAATGTTAAAATATTTTATAAATTAAGTAACCTACTATTTGCAAAAAGTGTATTATAAAGGTAATATAAATTTAGTCTCCTACTAAATCAGCTTATTAAATAAGCAGGACAGTTTTGGTGGTATTAAATTTGTTAGTAGTATTAAAAGTATATTTCAATGTTATTTTATTTTTTACAAATACTTTATGGAAAATAATAAATACAGACAATTATTGTTAAATATTAAAGATATTTAAATCCTAAAAATTTTGTAGATATTATTTCGAATATGATGTCAGTTTCATCGATTGATTGCGTTTCAATAATTGATAGTTTTACCTAAATAAAAATATATTCTATTTTTTACTTGCCCCATATTTTTTTTTTTTTTTTATTTATGAAGATGAGAGGTGGACTAACTACTATAGTCATATGCCGCCTCATGTCTTAATGATTATGAAATTATGTGAACAACACAAACGACCATGCTCTTCAGTGGGATTCGAACCCACGACCCCTGGCGTGCTAGGCTAGTGACATAGCCACTACGCCACCGAGATCGGCAATTGCCCCATATTAAATAATATCCAGTTATATTCATCTTAGATTTCAGCTTTATTGATTTTATTTTAATATTTTCATAAAATAATTTTAAATAAATTCCATATCTTTGTCCTGAACTGTATATTGAATTAAATTAGACACTTATACGGATACGAGTATATCTGCCCATAGTTTTGTCTTAAGTCTGCATGTCCACTGCGTCTGTTTCTTTGTTTTTCAATTATGTCCCTGGATTGGGCCATACATAATTTCTAGTAATTTAAATTTTTATTTTTCAGTGTAATTTTTACCTCATTCTATTTTTTCCATTTTCTGAAAATATATAGAATAGAATTCTGGTAGCAGTAACTGATGATAATATCAAATTTCATATTTCGTACACTCATGTATGGATTTAATAAATATTTGTAGTATTTTATTTCAAATTGTTCCATTTAGTTAATTTCATTATATTTTATTAAGTTTTAATTAGTAAATAATAATTTTCACTGCCGCTATCTACATGGAATATGTGTATAATTCTAATAGGGATTACCAACTAAATTTAATATGATTTGGTAACTTTTCTAGTGAGACTGGATTAACTAATAAGTAGGTAATCAAATAAAATTTTAGTTTATAATACCCACTCAAATATTAAGTAGCATATTAAATTTAGTAGCATATTGGCTAACCGGCTATTTATCTAGCGTTTATAATACCGGGCCTTAATGTTTTATACCTACATTTGTAGATAAAAGTCCAAAGTTTTGTTATAAATTTTAAAAAGCTAATTTTGTTTGCAAATTATACGTGAACATAATTTTCAAAGTAGTAAAATTTGTGTCACACATTCCCATGAACGACTACAAGAATGTAAATGATTCGTATATTTATAAATATGATCGTCTATAACATACTAAAACTATTTTCCATTTGAACTTAGTATGTTATAGATGACCATATTTATAAATATACGAATTATTTGCATTACTGTAGTCGTTCATGGGAATGAGAGATACAGTATCAACGTTCTGAATTTTTGACCAAGTAGATTTCACCTAATATTTTTTTATAGTTTAATGTTATAGCTATCCTTTTCACCCACATATATAAATACTAGAATGTTCAAAGACTTCACAGTAATAATTGTTTTGTTTTTCGATAAAAATAATTGTAAGAAATAGTTTATACAAATTTGAATTTGCAAAACAAAATTCATGGAAGTGAACGAAGCCAACGACAATCTGACATTGCAGTGTACAAGTCACTGTAAAAAATCCATGAAATTTTGACGGATGGAAGTTGTTGGACCATAAAGACCATGAAAATAAATGAAGAATACACAATTTGCTGTTTAAATAAAAGGATTCGTTCTTCGACGCGTATGTTTGACCTTAACCAACTATGTTACTAGCTAAACAAACCAATTAGATTTTTAAAAGAATAATGTTTTATTAATATTTTTATTTCGTAAATTATAGATAGTTTGAAAAGTCTGGACAGGAAACCAATTTATTACTTAGAAAAATATGAATAAAACATGGGGCTTAATATTAGTTCGGAACAGAGGAAATATAAAAATTCCTGTAGCATATTTACGAATATTTGCTACACGATAATTCAAAGCTTAAAAAATTTTCCATCCATGCAAATCACAGATAATGACTTCCAGAGAGAGCAATAAATCTTAATGTCAATAATAAAAGCAGATATAAAACATAATAACACAAATTATCACATTTCTCCGTAAAATTATTCACATCGCAAAGTATTTGAGTCATTACTCAGTTCACGGTAAATATCCTAACATCATCTCGTGCTCGACTAATTTTTACGAGGCCATTAAATTCAATGCATGCGTTTTTCCAGCGAGTTTCCGAGACGTTCTTAAGTATTCCGCACGCAAATTTAGTAAAACGATAACTTTGTCGCATACGTAATTTTGCTGCTGTATGCTGGATGTGTGTTACGTTACGGACTAAGTTACGTCAGCGCTCAGCGGCGAAGATGCTCGCCAAGCTGACTTGTGAACTAATCAACCGCCACACTAAACTAAAGCTGTTAGTTTTGCACGCTGTGCACGTGACAGCGTGACACATTCGTGATGAGATGATAATGGGATCAACGTGGCAGAATTTCCTATAAGTATTAGGTTATGTTAAGAAGCTCTTATTGCATTATTTAGTTCCATACTAGACATTTTTACACCCAGCAAATATACAGGTTGATGAATGAAAAGACGAACCATAGCGTTTTCAATGTTATTTTTAAAATTTTTTTGATATTCATATTTATAATTTTATCCAACACCTCTCAATAAATACTCTATAACTATGGCGATTTTAAACAAGGAAAGTAACAGATTACCCACTAGTGGGTATAATTTTGAGAAAAGTCACTAATGAGTAGTTTTTATTTATAACAATAATAATAGCACACAACACCTCGGTAACCACTTCGATTGACATTTTAATTTAAAAAATTTAGGGCATATGTCACTGTCAAATAATATTTCTTCAATAAATTTTTTATTATTAAGAGATGTTGGATAAAACGTTATACTTCACACGTGGACAAAGTGGAATTACCCACTCGATAAAATTATCACACTCAGCCTTCGGCTTCGTGTGCTAAAATTTCTCTCGTGGGTAATTCCTTACTTTATCCACTTGTAAAGTAAATAGCTATTACTCTACTTGGAACCGGGAAAATAATGGAAATGTTTATTGGTAATTTTCTTCATATCATAATTTCATGAAATAACAAATAAAGGTGATTTTCAATAACAGGCAGATTCGTAAAAGGGATTAGCGTTAACTCCATTTTTTTCATCATCTGTAACTTCATTTATAAATTAATTATATTATCAAAATGTGTCAAATTTTATGCTTACCAATCTAGATTACATACATTAGTTAAAATAATTATTTTCTGAGAATGTAAAATGAAGTTGCGAGTAATAATAAAAATGGAGTTAGCACTAATCCCTTTTTTGAATCTGCCTGTTAATGAATATCGCCTTTATTTGTTATTTCATGAAATTATGATATAAAAAAAATTACCAATAAACATTTTCATTATTTTCCCGGTTCCAAGTAGAGTAATAGTTATTTACTTTGCCCACGTGTGAATTATAACGTTTTATCCAACATCTCTTAATAATAAAAAAATTATTGAAGAAATATTATTTGACAGTGACATATGCCTTAAATTTTTTAAAGTAAAATGTCAATCGAAGTGGCTACCGTGGTGTTGTGTGCTATTATTATTGTTATAAATAAAAAATTACTCACTAGTGACTTTTCTCCAAATTATACCCACTAGTGGGAAATCTGTTACTTTGCTTGTTTAAAATCGCCATAGTTATAGAGCTTTTATTGAGAGGTGTTGGATAAAATTATAAATATTAATGTCAAAGAGTTTATTTTATTTAAATTTAGATATGAATATATTATAAAAAATTTCAAGATAATTTAGTTACCGTTCAGTATTAGTTACCGTTCTGTTTAATCTAGTAACCGGTAACAACACACCGCCTTGGAAACAGGTATGGTAAGTTGATAAAATTAATAAATTGGTACATTTGTTTTGTCATTTCATGATACTGATGATTTTAAGAAAATTACCAATAAACATATCCGTCATTTTTTCGGTTTCAGGTAGAGTAAAATTATAAACATTAGATTAGTGTCAAAAAATACAGAAATTCTTGCTCTACACTAAATTTATTTTTATGTAAAGTAATTAGAGAATATTTCAAAACTATTATTGAAAATGCTTTGCTGTGTCTTTAGATTCACCAGCCTGTAATGTATAGGTCAATACTAAACTTCGAATTTCGATGAAGTCGCGTACTTAAATAAATAGCAAGGTACTTCGTGCATTCACAGGAAGCAATTTGCTAGAAAACGCTATAAAATAGAAGTCAGGTACTCCGCACTAAACTATCATTGTACTGAGCTGCTGACAGCTGCTCTTTCTTCTCAGGAAGTCACCAGCGACGTCAAAGACTGTTTGCATGTTTCCCTGTAAATATCCGGCCCGATTTTATTACAAAACTATTACGAAGTTCGGATCTGCTCTTAAAATGTATTTTACATAAATCTCAAAGATACCCCCTAGTTTTATTATGGCCGCGCAGATGTCGCCCTATATATTTTTCTCGGTTTGGAGGAATATTGATCAAATAAATTATCGTCTATATCGGGGAAAAGTTTCACGGACATCACGGCGAAAAAGTTAAAATTATTATAACGGAGACTGCAATTCTTGCTAAAGCAAGGTATATTATATTCACAAATCTGGAACTTCTTACTTTGAAATATTCGACAGAAAATGAAAACGAAAACTTTTGTAAGATACTCTGGTAAACTTAATATATTTTTAAATTGGGAGAACTCGGCAAGGTTTGATCGATGAGGAATATCAAGATGTAAAGATGACAAAATTGACACTGGAGTTTTAATTTTGCTGTTATTGAAAAGTCTTTCAATCTTTTGATTCAAACAGAATGTAACACTGGCGGGTGGCGGTTAATCAAAGGAAGCAGGAGGCACGAAATTTAAAGCAAATATAAGTTTAAAATATAATAATTATTAATTTTGTTAATTTATTTATGATTTGTCTTATCAATCGCTGAATTACTTAGAAATTTAAATATATTTTTGGCGTTATTAACTTAAAATACAAAAAAAAAAATACACTTAAGCTGTCAGCATACCCAGTTGTTTTGGTTGTATTAAATATTATACAAAAAATAACAATATATCAACACTTACTTACGTCTACTATTAGGAAAACCTAACCTCCAAATTATTCAAACTCGTTTAATACAAATATGCCATTGAATCTGACAAATAAAATCTGGCATCGGAGACGATATAATACATACCTTAAACTTATTCATTAGATTCTTTACGATTTAAGTGCACATAACTCTTTATTTACAATTATGTATTTTAGTCGGCGGCAGAATTGTGAAATCTCGTATTCTCACGCGTGACGTTAGCTACTGAAAAAGTCCTTTTCTAATTTTCGCCTTTATTTTTTATTTAAAGCATATTTGTATGGATACTAATATCCGGATTGGCAAGTTTTTTTTTTTTTTTCTGTTAAACTAACAAAACTATCAAAACTAACAGCTAATATAGTGTTTCGATTTTTACATGTTAAAATTTTGATTTTTTAAAGTGAATTTCTAACTTGCCTTATTAAAATGTTATCACTTTTTACCTCCCGCCTACCTCTAGATAAGGGAGGTATTGTTTTAGGTCAAAAAATTGGGTAGTAAGTTTTCAATGAATAAGCACGTTTAAAGGACCCTACAATACGATTTTACTATTTTCGCGATGATGTCTGCATGTATGTATGTATGTGTGTGTGTGTGTGTGTGTAGTCTGTGGCAATTATTTCGTCTCGCATAGCTCAAATACTATAATACCAAAAAAATACAATTTTGTGAACTATTGCTTCTTATATTTGAATGAAGAGCTGATTAGATTTTGTATCAAATTGGTCAACCGGAAGTAACAGTTTACTTGAAGCCCTTAACAGTTTTTCTTGAAAAACACGGTTAAATTTTTCAACAATTTATGTTATTTTGAAAGTTGAAGAATATTTAATTTTACATGTGTTTTGATTACACTAATTTTATAAATTTTCATTATATTTAGACATAATAAAATATAAAGAAATTAGATTTCACAAATCTTGCATTTCTAGTACACCATGGAAACATTTAAAAATTTTCAATTTTTTGTGAAATGTGACACATGTCATTGTGTTTTCTTAGTGAAATATATGACAAACAATTAAATAAATATACGAAAGAAAATTAAAATTCTCATATATGAATAGAAAATAAACAAAAAAGAGGGTACGTTTCTGTATCAACAAATACTATTTTGTACCGTTTAAGAGTAGTATTGGGCGGGAGATTATGTGCTAGTCACATCAGATTTTTTTGTTACCATCTGCACGACTCTTGCCGCATCCCTTACAATGAAATTGTTTTTGCAAGATTTTATTTACTTCTATATTAAAATGACTACGGTAGGGTGCTCCAATATCAACCTCATAGACATTGTGAGGATGTTGTATTTCCATTGTTCTTTTCTTTTTAATTTCAGAAATATGAAACAAATATTTAATTAAAAAAATTAAATATCAATTTTTTTTTTTTAAGAAAAACTGCCTGACCAATATTTTTGAGCACAAGCCGGCACTGTATTGAAATGATAAGTACTAGTATTACGTAAAATAATTTCTCTATTGTAACTTTGAAAATTCCAAATTCGCCTCATGTTTAAAAAGGTCATATATTCTCCGTCGAGATCTAAATCAGGCAGTGTAGGACTGGGTTGCTTTAACTAGCGTCTTGGCGCTGTAAAATGCCAGCCCCGCAGCCGTTAACCTGAAATATATGTTTTTAATCTCATTCGGTCGCGAATTAAGCGAGAACTTTAATTAAATTTACAATGACAATATTCACCTGCCGGACCCGGATTTTAATTGAAAAACTGCAACGAACTATTGCAGGTTGATCGTTTTACTTCAGTAATTTTGCTGACTTACGAGCTGAAAAGAACTACTTACAAACGAAGAAAGTTTTAATATGAACTATCGATTACGCTTATTGGAACTCTAATTCAATTAGCTTAGAAAATAACGAGATGAGATATTTTAAACGTAGTTTTATTAGATTGCCATAGATTTTTCTCTCATTTTACAACGATCATTGAAATACACTGCTTCTTTGAGGTCTTCGTTTGCAAAATTATTTCTCACCCAAAAATTTCTTTAGTTTTAGAAACAAATCTGCTTGGTTTCACATGTCAGATGTCAGATCTAATAAAGAAGATAATTAAAATGTACATGAACACCATTTACTCCAGGAAGAAAAATAAATAAACTGTAAGATTATTTTAGACAAATATTTGACTACTACTGATAAATTTTGCTAACCTATGTCATTCAACAAGTCGTTAATTTCTGTCGACCTAACTAAGTGGTTTCAGTATCGCGCGAATTCTCAAACAAATGTGATTTGTGTTATTTGGTTATGAATACAAAACAAAAATCTTTAAATTAGTTACCAACCATTTGACACTTCGGCAATCTGTCAGCTCAATTGGTGAAAAAAAAACAAAGTAGCTGACATCTGTTGGCGAAATTTAATACCTACATTCTTCTAGAGCTCTACTAGTATTAGAGCTCTAAAAGAATGTAGGTATTCTCGTCCGCCATTTTGGGTCCAGATGTCATAAATAAAACAAGTTATTGGAATCCAGTTACTTAAAAAAAAAAAAACATTTAAAATTTGTATCTGTCAAATTTGAAAACATATTTCTTAAAATTCTGTAAAATCCAACTACACAAATCATACGGTAATATATTAGAAAGTATTCTGTACATTTACCTATTAGATATGAAATATAATAATTAAGAGAATGATATATCACAATTATTAATCAATATAAACTTCAAATTTGACAGAAAAGAATTAAAGTAACTGGATTCCAATAATTTGTTTTATTTATGACACTTGGACCCAAAATGGCGGATGAGAATACTCATATATTCTAGTGCCTTACTACTATGCGACAAGAGTGCCATCTATATTTGGTTTTTTTCGCGAATAATAGGAGAAGTACAAAGAAATTAGAAAGGAATAGATGTGTGAGAGAGAAACACAGAAAAACATAATACTTTGACGCCAGAATTGCTATCTTTTAAAACTCGAATATCTAAATAATTTATAATATTTTTGAACTTCTGTTGTATCAAGTACGATGTTTTTGAGGTTAGTGTCTTATTTTTAACGATTGCTGTATGCGCTCCATTTTAATACAATCAATTGAAAAGAAGAACGTCAATTGTTGAGGTATTGTTGTTGTTTTGAAGTAATGAAAAATACAAGTTGTGGTCTTTTTGCAAAACTCATATTTCCCGATGGTGGCAGCCATTGTAACATATTATTAGCCGTATCATATTGTCTGGCGCATCGCGGCGTTCCGCTACTTCTCGTACTGATGCAAAATAACGTTTCTATCTTCTCCCCATTGTATTCTAAAAATATTTCGCATATTTTATAGTGTAGGTAAAATGCCCGGCCAGTAGAATAAATTTTTGTGATTTATAGCATCGTGTGATACAGTTGGTAATTCCATGCCAACGATATGGGTGTAAATACCGTGCGATGTTGGCAAGACTGGTGCATTTCACCCCATTTCTCTTTCGCATAATCTCTCGCGCTGGCTGCTGCACCATATTGCCAACCTGACAGAACAAATGAGGCGGGAATTTCGAATATTGCGAAGCGATACGACTGGTCTGACCGCGCTTTAAGGACTAACGCGCCATCAGTTATTTCGCTCGATTGAACGCTTCAGAATTTTATATTAAAACTACCAATTTATACAGACATATTAATATGTAGTATATGCATAATCGCGTGCTGCAAACGTTATATATTCAGATTTTTATGAATGTTCATATTTATATTTTCTCATTTTGATTTATCGGAATGTCTTACAAATATTGAGTTCCTTTGGGCCAGACTTGCAAGCTATGCGAATTCTGGGATATTTATTTCTCCTGTTGACATGAAACACATTAAGTTCTTTATTATGTCGAAGCATAGATATATGCCTCTATCATTTTTTCATAAAAATAAAATTTTGACTTATTGATATTCCAAAATACAAAACACGTTATTGAATTCTGAATTATAATATGAATAAAATGTGATTCTTGTCTTTGTATTTTACTACCTTTTTTACCTTTATTGTTGTAATCATTTCATTGTTGTAATCATTACATTGTTGTAATCAATTCATTATTGTAATCAGTACATTGTTGTAATCAGTACATTGTTGTAATCAGTACATTGTTGTAATCAGTGCATTGTTGTAATCAGTACACTGTTGTAATCAGTGCATTGTTGTAATCAGTGCACTGTTTTTCATTATTTCAGACCGTTTGAAAGTTAATATTTGCGAGAGATTATGTATTGGATACATCATTTTAGTATCAGGGAAATAAGACTCTTTGATTATTGACGCAGACCCAGTGGTAGAGTACAAGAAACCAACATAACCGACACTGTACTGTTACAATATTTATTAATTGTTCTTTTAATTACATGTGAAGCACGTCTCTTTTGTGTTTGTAGCAAATTTAATATTGTTTGTGATACGTTTCCAGGAACAGAGCTTTTAGAAACCGTTCTAATTTAATAAACTTGTTCTACATCTATATTCCACACAAAGCCAAACCACAACTTCACATATTATGCTACGCGTCGAATAAAATGTGGTGATGTTATTATTTATTTATTTAAAGCAAATGAACTACAAATCAAGAGACCCAATCATAACACAAGAACAATAATGAAAGTGTAGTACAAATTTCAAATATACAAAAACCCAAACGAAATAAAAAAAATCATGAATCAAAGTTAGACAGTAAAAAAACAGCAAATATTTTCAAATTGAGTGACAAAACTAAGTACTAAAAATATCCACGTTAATATGAATTTGTTTCAAAGTAAGCAAATAAAACATTATTATAAACACTCAATCGGTCATCTCTAGATAAGTTCACGTTTCAGGCAAATTTACCCAGAGCACCTAATATTTTGAATAGACGGAGTTTTGAAGTTTAATATTCTGTATAGGGGAGTATGGTCGCATATTTAATGCGTCGAGTACAGTTTTAACAACCTTTTTGTTTTTATTTTTAAGTATTGACAAGGTTAGCGGTGGAAACTTGTTCATCACTTTTGGAAAATATTTTTTATATAAAATGTTTGTATATATTGCATAGTATATTACAAATTACCTTCAAACGAGTCACTTTATTATTAAAATGGTTTATTTCTTACTTTATCCTTTAGGTACGGGTGTGAGTCAAAAATATAAAACATAAATTATGGTTTGTATTGATATAACTAACTAGAACAATACATTAAAAAATATATTTTTGTATTAAAAATGTTCAATTTCACCAAAAACTTATCCTCACTGAAAATTGGTGACGTGACGA
Source organism: Poecilus cupreus (assembly GCA_963942605.1). Taxonomy (NCBI): domain Eukaryota; kingdom Metazoa; phylum Arthropoda; class Insecta; order Coleoptera; family Carabidae; genus Poecilus; species Poecilus cupreus. Next base: position 33,245,694 of record OZ012720.1, read on the forward strand.
AAGGTTAGGTTAGGTATCGCACAAGCTAATATAAAAAACCTAGTAATATAAAATTCTCATATATTCGGTGACTTCAAGTTCTCCATATTTGATTAATATTTACACTTTACTTGCACCCTTTCTTGGAAATAAATAGAAAATAAATCACATATTCTTGCTAGCACAAAAATAGTAGCCATGTATGTACACAGCAGTTTTTGTTGTGATTTTTTTCTTGATTGTGGAACTCATTATAAAACAAATCAAATTTAATATGATAGGTGAAGAACAAATAAATGAGGAAATAAATTAAATGCACTAAACAACTACACAAAGATCACTTTTATTAACATTGCGTCAAACGCGTCATACATACCATTACTCCTCCTAGCAGTTTATATTTTTACCAACAGATGGATACCGGTACATTTCAGTTGCGAATACAAATGAATTCATTCATTTGTCCCAGTCACCAAATAATTTTTCTCAAACACCAACTCATTATCGACAGTTAATGTGTATTAATAATTTTTCTCAATTGCTCTTCAGTTTTATCCAATACAACATCATCCGCATAAGCTAACGCAGACACCTCCACAAATCTATGCCTTTCGTAACAACACATTCATATACAATCAAAAATTCATATTTTTTTAAATACAGGTGTCAAATAATGATCATTGCAAAAAGTATACTAATACCAGTCATGAAAACCGGTCATCAGCAGGCCGCTATAAAAACCTGAATAGACCGTGAGTCACAATTTACTGGAATACCAAGTAACCCATATTAAATATTTAACACAACAAAAGCATCAGCGGGAGCGTGTGCCCCGGACCGCACAAAGTAAATGAGAAGAGCCGGGCTCTTTGATCGTATCTCCGCACGAGATTCCTCATTGTGGGGCGGCGCCCGTGTTTATGTAACCTGGCCAAGGCGAGTCCGCGGTCTTCCGCTTCGTCTTCCTACGTTAGTTTTTGTAAAACGGCTGTTGGAAACACTTCAGCGGCTAAAGGCTACATGCAGTGTTGATTTTATAGCGGCAAGCTATAGTTTCTTTTCTGCTTCTAAGATTTTTACTGGTTTTTTATGTTTTTCTTTGGGTTTGTTTTTATACTAGTGAACAATGAAATTTTCTGGCAAGTAAAGTTCCCTACGAAATAACCTTCAAAATATGTTTTATTCACTAGAGGTTCATAATATGTTTCTATCTTTCACTTACTAATTGTACTATCTGCTTGTGAATAATATAGGCATTTCTGTGGAAGCAACTTTTCTGTTGCTTTTTCTGCCACTTCTTTTAGTTCGAGTGAAGCATAATTCTTTAATTCACTTTCAGACTTGTAATTAATGAAAAGATCAAAAATTTGTTTACATATATAAATAACGTTAAATTGTAACATATAAAATGCTTAAAAGCATAGATGTTGACGTGCAAAGATATCTGCTATATTTTCTTTTTTTAGTAAGAAAGGGACACCATCTATGAAGTGAAAGATGAATTATAATAAATTTGATAAGTTTATAAAAATTTACACAATAGTAAACATGTTCGCTCATTTATTTTAAACACAAATAAATTTACCAAACTTATCTAACTTATCTACAATGAAAGTAATGTACAATGAAAATTTCAAACTGAACTGTCAAAAATGACATGTTGTCATTCATTTACACCTGAAACCTGAAACATTTAGTTGTAATAAAAGCAAAAAATTTTATTGAAAATTATGTTCTTATTTTTAAATAGATTTTTTAAAATTTTACAAACATTAAACGTCTTACAAAAGGAAAATTATTGTACTTAATTTATTTGTGTATTAAACAAGGAAAAATAACTGAAATAATAACAAATTAACAATAATTTATAAAATAAAGCACGTAACCTCTCGTTTATTTATACCAGTGTATGACAACAATGTATTGATGACAACAATGTATTGATTACAACAATGTACTGAATACAACAATGTCCTGATTACAACAATATTATGATTACAATAATACAAAATTCGTTTTGCAAACGGGAAAAAGAGAGATTATTTAAAACTAAATTTTAATTCGAAATTTGAGTGCTGCGAGCTGAAAGCCGTAGGTTCCTGGCAATATTTAATTAAAATCACAAATTAATGCCCATGGAATCTGAAAACACTTTTTAATTTTGTCATGATGTTAATTGAAAAAAGGGACTGGTATATAATTATAATTAATTAACGTTTTGTCATTGATTGACAATTTTTTGTTATAATTAAAATCAGCATATTTGAGATATTTCCATCGATTCGCAGTTTAAGAAAACGAATTTGGTCAAATTAAAATATTGGCAAGATGGTTGCACCGTTTAGTTTTTATAAGGTGTCAAAAAAGAAGAGTTTTTCAACTGTGTAGTAATTGGATTAAATTTCCTTTGACAGAATTTGACTTTCATCTGAGGGATTAACTTGTGGAATATGTAAAACCTGATTAGCATAGCGGCCGGCGGACTGCGCTGTTTTTATGTGTTTTAAAACAAAAACGAGGATGCGGCCGGCCCCAAAAAAATATACGGATTAATTAGTTGAGCAATCAGCTTTCCTCAGATCAACGTTGCCACTGCCACTGCCTCGCTCAGCCATTACATATTGTGTTGAATTATTAATCGCTCACATAGGCACCAATCGACATTTTAAAATTTCATTCTATTGTGGTTTGTTCTGATATTTCAGTCGAAACATTTACTAGATATCATTTTAAAAAAGTTAAAATTGTATCTAATATTATTCTACATTTTGACTCCACACTTTTTACTTCAGTAATTAGTGAGATGCTCTGGGATAGCTGCTAGGGCTACGCAATGGAGGGTTATGATTTTGATGTCACAGACAAGAAAGAGAAAGATGAGGTAAAAGTTAAGTTGGAAGTTCATAATACAAACATCCATGTTTTGTCGTTTGAGATGGTGTTTTAACAAGGTTATGTTTTTATTTTTGAAGTTTATTACTTAGGAAACTTCATAAATTTAACACTGACCATATTCTTGATAACGGGAGTCACTATTGCTGATTTGCAATAGTGGGAGAAAGTGAGAAAGAAGATAGTGACGTGAACCGCACCACAAGAAAGCTATACTGTAACATATTAAGTTCGTTGCGTCGTTAATTTAATACGGAATAAAAACACAAAACGAATCAAAACAAAATGACTGCGCTAGTAATCATGAATGATTACGTTAGGAAACGGAAACGTATGAAATTTTTATACTGCGCGAATAGGTACTTGTGCAATAATTACTATTGATATATGTAATATTTGTACAAGCACGGTTATTGTACTAGAAAACACTTAATTATCAATTTGGAAAAATGCGTTTGTTACAAATGAACATTTAGAAAATAACATTAAGAACGGTATGGATTCATCTCCCTATATATTTTCTATTAAAGCAAACATTATGGAATGGTTGTTTATTATTATCCTGAAGATCAGCTGTATTTTACAATGGTCTATTTTTCGAAACGATGAATTCCCTATGGGTCCTTAAGTACATATTATGTTTAATTATTGAGTACACTGAAACGTTCTAAATTTGTTTGTTCATTCGCAATGTTTTCTTTGAAGATTTGCTGCTTTAGGAAGTAGATAATTGTAAAATTTATTCTTTTTAATCATCTGTATACTGTGTTGCACTATTTCTTTTTCTACTCCTGTATAAATATCCCGATTGTTTAAAATTTTTCGATAAATTATAGGACCCATAGTTTCTGGTTATTTTTAAAGACGTGATGTGGATTATCAAGCAATGGCCGTCTGACAGTTGACATGTAGTCAGTTGTCATTGTGTAACTTTTATGTTGACGTTTGCTTTCAACAAATTTCGATCAATTTCAAAAGTGATTTCCGAATTTACAGGAGTAGAAAAAGTATGGTTTATATTCGGAATTATGATCATTAGTCATTCGGATGATTTGCATCACTCGCTTACGGCTCGTAATGTAAACTTATTTTCGTGAACAATGGCTGTCATAATTCCTCATATTATAATATAATATTAACTTAACACATATATTTCAATAATGGCAACACATAACACTACTATTCAAAATTATTCACATGATTGTAAACAGGTAACACGCTTTAAAAAGTTGTCCTGATTTTATGAAGCACTTATCACAGATGTGAATGAGGAATGTTTGAGGAAATACGTTGATAAGTGGCGAGACGTAAAGTCACGCCATAAGGATAGTTTGATGGCGAGTTCTATTGGAGGAGATACCGTTCTAAACCATATTATGGCTAATAAAATCGTTACGGCAATATTGTATAATCCAGCGCGTCAGGAATTTAATACTTTACCCCATGTAAAATTCATACTTGTGAAATATTGATAGTTCGCCTGATGTGAATTTAAAATGGAATATTTCATGACGCTGATGCACTTTGATATGGAGATACAAACTTGATTACCTGCCTGCCATCCGCCCTGAACACTAGGTTTTACCCAAGACAAAACAAGTAAAAGATCTCATTGCAAAATTGCACAAAATTTAAAATATACATTTACGACCACGCTATTATAAAATTAGATTGAATCAACCGGGCCATATTTACCATTTTGTGACTTTAGTGAAGGGCCCCATTAACTAACAGTTTTGTATCTAGTGCAGTCATGTAATATCTTCAAAACAATTGATTCACATTAAATATAGTTATTTACCTTGCGTGTATTGTACAACATTTTACTTGTTACTCATTTGTAAATCAAATTAAAATTATAATCAAATTCTGTCAGTTGCACTCAACTGTTCTGCCAAAAATTATTTGAAATGATTTCGCGTAAGCCTTGTAAGCATTACTGTGGCAACGTGCATTGTTTACCTTGTTTACTAACTTGTAAAAATTTTACAATACAGCAGTCAATTAGTAACTTGTAAAGATTCATTTTCAAAGTAAAAGATGTTTCCTTGTTACTCACTTGTAAACACCACTTACCCAAGCCCTGTATTGCCTTTGAAAATGAATCTTTACAAGTTACTAATTGACAGCTACATTGTAAAATTTTTGAATGTGTAACTGACAGGAACTGGTTATAATTTTAATTTGATTTACAAATGAGTAACATGTATAATATTGTACAATACACGAAAAGTAACTGTTTTTACTGCTTCAAGGAGGGGACAGGCTCGCCTGATCGGCTCGCCGATCATTTCCTCCATTCAGCAGTAAAAACGGTTTTACCTTGCTTGTAATGTAAATAACAATTGATTTATCGAGTTATACTTATTGTAGAAAACAGCTTCCCTTTCATCTGTAACTGCATACTTGATAGGTTTTCTTGTTGCTATAATCACACTCAACTTCCTTTGTCCGCGCGTCGCATGGCTTGTTTACTTTTATTTATAGTTCTCGCAAACTTTCCAAGTTATGAATTACCAAAAGACAGTTAGAGAAAAAATTACAAAACTTGGTGGATTTTTTGTCTGAGCGCGTGTCACCGTATTGTAAATTTTTTATTTTGTTGGAAAGTTTTTTAGTTGGTTGGTGGGTAGTGAAGTGCCGGACTGGGGATGTTACATTAAACATCTGCACACGTCCAACTTTTTGGCGCCGCGTGATATTTATGGCGTGACATTGACAAGTGATAGTTGTACCCACATACATAATTCTGCGCCGCGGTCCAACGCGAAGAAAAACGCGCATAACCGACGATTCATAACGGATATAAATGTATCACACTGTCTCTTGCTTCTTTTATGTTTATCGGTTTCGAATACATTGAGACTAAAAATATGCTGGTTACTATTATGTGTAGCGTATTCTACTGTTCTCTGTAAAACATACAGACATAAGACTAAATAACTTTGATGTGATGGTATATAATTTATTAAAAAGGGTAGTAGTGCCTTGTGCCTTTAAGGAATAAGGAAACTAAGTTTGTCCTCAAAACTTAAAATCTACTTCATGTAAAAATCATGGAAAATACTGACTAATAGTTGCTTTTATTTTATAATTTATTTTTCAGCAAAAACCATCGAGAAAGTGTAGAGTATTTCTAGATGAGGGTCATCCAAAAAGTAAAAAAACGATTTCTCATATCTAAATACGGGTGCGGCAAAGAAACTTACTGATTTAAAAAGGCAATAAAAAAGAAAGTAATGGGCATACTATTATAATTTTTTTAATTTCTGTCATACACGATCTGAATTTTAAATCACATTGTTTTGAAGATGACATCTTCAATACACTAACCTCCCCGATTTTTGAAGTTCAGCTTATCTCTTTGCAGCATTTCGACGGGTATGCTACCGATGGCTTGACTTGGTGTTCAAATATAGTATGTTCCATTTGAAATTTCAAAGCAGATATTAATTACTAGTAAATTGGAAATAGTGGAAATGATGTCATGTATGAACATCCGCTATCAATTAGATTATATGTTGTATAAATCATATTATGTGAAATCTCGATAGCATGTTTTCTACAGATTAAGCACATTTTAGGATCTTTAAAATACGATTTCACTATTTTCACGATGACGTCTGTGTGTGTTACATCATATTTATGTCATAATCCGCATAATTTTTTTTTAATAACATCGTATCGATCGGAAATTTTTCGCTCTACAACTTTTCCCTCTTAACATTTTCCTCTAAAATTAAAAGTAAATATAGAAAACGCAATTATTCGAAAAAAGAACATGTATCAAACCTTAAAATCAAAATTAGGGTATGAAGCCATAGGGGTAGCGTTCTATTTGTTGGATATTTTTAATGTACGAACGGCAAGGAATAAAATTTAGCAATAAAATATACTTTATCAATTTTTCTGAATTTTAATGCAGAATTTATCTGGACTAAATATATTTTCTATTCAAACTAAAATCATTAATCACAGAATCAAATATATTTAAATTGGGCTTAATTCGTGACAAAAACATTTTATTTAACAAAAAAGCGTTTAATTTACTAATTGGTTTATATGATGCCCCTGTTCCTGTCATCGATGTATCGCTGGCGAATCTCACTTGACTATCAGCGCTTCACACGTAAACAGAATGCGTTAGGCCGATTAAAGCCGGATCCAATTTGACAGTGTAAACGAACCAGCAACACGCGGACAGATGCACCGCTGCACAAAGCTGCCAGCGCTGGCAACGTCGCGATTTTCCGCGGGACTTTCAATATTTACCTCGCGATCGAGTGATCGGGGACGTGCATGAAAAATCCGGTAGAGGCGGCATTTGCCGAGTGAATTGAACAAACACGCGCGCAAATGCGATTATCGCGATACCCTGAAGTTTTAGGTCACGCGGAATTTGCAACTGGATACAAATAAACTAACGCGAATGTTTCCAATGCGAACACTTTGTTATTTTGTTAAACTTGAAACACAGCCGCATACGAATGCGACACTAAAGTTTTTATTTCATTGTAGCATAACATTATTAGGAAAACGAAATAGATATATCAGTTTACTTTCCTACAATATTATGAGGTACAACATATGCAGAAAGTTATGAAATATGAAATTTGTATGTTACAATCATTAACTTTTCACTCGGAATGTAATAAGTTGGTAACACGTGTTAATCAAAAGTCTATTCTATTAATCATAAAGCATATATACATTTAGAATGTTACAATTATTTTCAGTACACTTTTGCGATTTTTATAATAGACTTATTCATTATTATTTTTTTATTAAACTTTATCTAAATTGAAGACTATTTGCAGTTTTAAAAAGTCTTAATTGTTATTCATTAATCTGCAATGATTTTTTTAAATGTGGTGACGTCAGTGTTTGTGGATCTAAAACAGTAGGGATTGTAAATAATTGTAGTCACATAAATTTAGAAAATTATTTAAATGGAATTAATAGTATATTGTGTTTGTTGAAAATTCAATAAATATAGTCGTAAATTGGATAGCTAATTTTATTTACCTTCAATTTCATACAACAGGTTCTCAATTATTCGGTAAATATGAAATATTTAGAATGGAATAAATTGGTATTATGAATTAGTTTTAATTAGAAATAACGAAATTAAGAAATTAGGAAATTAGCTTCAAGTTTATTTGTATTTGACTATTTTCAAATTTTTTCCTTTCTTCAATTTACAGTTGCTGCCATTTTTTGTTTTCAACAACTTCATATATCTCTCTACCGAATACTTGACTTACATAATATTTTGAACAATTGAATAATTTTGCAATTAATTTTCTAGCCGTAACAGTGTTATGAAGAGTAAATGTGATACTTGGTGTGCTGAGCATGTTAGTTTGATCGACAAACGATGCTATTTTTTCTTCAAACATAGAAAATAGAATTATATTTCATTAAAAAATGCCAAAACTTCAAAAAATATTCTGTTTATCTAGTATTTCTAGTGGCCATAAAAAATATGCTATTTTGTTATTTTTGTTTATTTGTTTAATTTTTAACTGTCAAATTATTGAATTACAACCTAACTATTTTTCATAATTTTTTACTTTGTCCGCCGCCGGAGTAGAAGTTCTGCTTGTTGAATGTAAATATATAACAACGTACTTCTATGATGTTTGAAGGAAAAATAACTTTTCGTGGTAAATAATTAAAATATACGTGAATGTCATTTATTGCAGGAAGAAACATAAGTAAACTAACATTATTTTAGTCACACTGATAAATTTGGCTAACCTATGTCATTCAACATATCTTTAATTTCGTTGTGACGAGCTAACCATGTGGTGTTATAATACATGTGGTTTAAAAAATTTTCTGTTTATCCCAGTCAGGGTTTTGAGCAGAATACGCTGCTTCTTGAATTTAATTTTGAGACGATCGAGTTTCGTCATAATCAGATTGCTTTAAATTTCTTAAATAACATTCTCAATAATTATATTGACACTCCAGTATTACTTTCTAAGTTACCATTCCATGTACCCTCCACTATATCACGTAATTACAAAGTATTTTATCTACCTACTTGTAGAACAAATACGTTGGTTAAGTCTCCTGTTGTTGTTATGTGCACGTTGTTCAATAATATTCATTAAATTAATTTTATATTTTGTATTACGTCATTTTGTTCTATACTTTGTTAATTATTACATTTTATACAATGTTATTACTTTGTTCTCTACTATACATGTATATTGGATAATGTTTTTTCATTTTCTTATTTTGGGTGTATTCCTGTTAAGAAATAAAGGTTATTATTATTATTATCACACGAATTCTCAAAGAAGTGTGATTTGTGTTATTTGATTACGAATTCAGAACGAAGCAAAAATCTTCAAATTAGGTGCCAACTTTTTGATACTTCGACAATATGGCAGCTCAATAAGTACAAAGAATTTAGAATTTAATATATATGTGAGAGAGAAGCTTAAGCAGAGGAACATGATACTTTGTTGAGCCAGAATTCTTATCTTAAAAACTCAAATATCTTAATAATTTATAATATTTTGTAAACTTCTATTATATCTAGTACGATGGTTTTGGGTCTCGCTATAATATAAATGTGTCTCTAGTGAAGGACTCCATTCTTAGCCTTGTTAGTCTTCTATCGTCTATTACTATTTCCTTTTCTTTTCAATCAAAATAATGAAGATATATGTAGGACAGATTTCAAATTGGTTTTTTGTAAATTGCTCTAGCTACTTTATAAATATATTGCACATTGTATCCGAGTAATTATGAATGTAATAATGTTGCTCTCAGTTAAATTGAGATATTTCATTACCTGTCTATTAGATTAGTTTCGGAATGATTAGAATGTGTAACATACGCATAGTTTCAAATGCAGATGTATAATTTGGTATGTGCATAGTTCTGAATAGATATATGATATTGGAGTATTAAGATAGACGCTCCATTCCGTAAGATACGTTTGGTCCAGAAAAAAAGGCCATAACTTATGCGGAAGGAAGGTTTATAAATTTTAAAACAGATGTACACATTTTATCATTAAAGCTGACTTTGACGTAGAAGTAAAATTGCCCAGTCAACTTTAAGTAACAAACTGAATAAATCACTCTGGCCTCAACTCTGCGCAAAAATCAATGTTTTTTGGCAAACGCACATATTTCCTACTTGATATATTCGCTCATTCATTTTATACGGCCCGCTATAAATTTGCAATACGCAGATACATGCGTTCCCATTTACATCCCACTTTAATTTATTTCTACACGATGTAAATATGTTTCAGATCATATACACTTTCAGAATTACTAGTCTTTGGTGCTTAACTGAAAATACGTTGAAATACATTTTGGGTATAAACATTAAAAAGGAGGAACATTTAAAATAATTCGGTGTAATACACGCCGTTATTCAACTCCGATAACAACCAAATTTCGAATAAAATACAATGTCGTATATTTAAATTTCCAACCCCAAACCATGTCCATTTGAAAATATCAATGTAACGCACTCCGAACAAATACTTAATTAAAAATAACAATACCACTTAATCTTCATCATTTACAATCATCAATAAATTCCCATCAGCATTGGCGCAGTCAACCGCACGCGCTCTGCTCCCGATGTCCGCTTTCGAATCGGTGGACGAGCAGTTAAAACAGTTTACGGGGATTTGCGCCGCGGCATTTCATCCCTCACAATTCCAATGAAAACTTTGGATGCATGTATGCTGATACTCATTTAGCTTTATTGTCATAGCCGGTCATGTTTCAAAAGTTGTGATAAGAGACAAGATGTCGATGTGATTAAATGTTGTCACCTCGAATTCAACTATTGTTGTAGTCTGTTAGAAAACCTGATGGATTTAAATCTAGCGCGCTTTCATGATTCGACCTTGAACCTTCGTGCGCATGCGTCAATTTTTTACCGCCTGTCAATCGCGTCTGTTGCTGGCAAGCAGCATCTTAGTGAGGTGAGGTTGCAAGAAAAACGATTGAAGCAGTGGGGCAACATCGACATTTAAAAGCATCTAATTTATTAGCCCTCATAAAAAATCTAGTCAACCAGTAAATTAAAATTGTTTTCAATCATTACACATTCAATATTATAAATATGGTTGAAATAGTATATTGTGCAGCAAGTGCAGAAAGTTATCTATTTCACGCGAGTTGTGAGTGTTTTAACATGAGACAAAGTCGAGTTGTGAAATCACACGAGCGTGAAATAGGTAATTATGTCAGAGTTGCACTCTATATTTTATCTACGATCACACTTTTGTCAAGATTTAATAATAATAATAACTCTTACTTTTCAGAAATAAGAAATGACATCTCAAACTCAAACTATTTGACGTTTATGTTTACAGCATGACGGCGGCGCAAGCGCAGATGTGTGCAGTGTTACCAACTATAAATCTAACTGAAGATATATTTGATTAAAAAATTAATATTGTATTTTCTTTGTAATTTCAATATTGAAAACGAAGATTTATATAAACTCGAAAATAATTATTAATTATTTTATGATATATAATAGTATATTGTACAACGAGCATGGAATGGTACTCATTTCCTACGAGTATGAAAGTTTGTAGCATGAGCCGAAGGCGAATGCTGCAAATCATTCGATTATGAAATGGACATTCCATGCGAGTTGTATACTATACTTTTTCTACGACCACGATATTATTTCCTAATTCATTTAATATTAATTAAAAAGTTGTCTCGCTTTCATCATTCCAATATTTGACAATTCTAAATAAGTATCCTAGCAATGGCTCCTGTACTTAAATGAACTGATCTGTATTGAAATACTCACAAAACAAATTCATTTCGCACGATGCTTGCAATGTACCTCATATCCCTAGCAACAACAAACATACAATGAGCAGATTTCTAAGTGGTCGTAGAAAAATGTAATTATACTTGATATATTAATATCATACAGTATTATATTATTAGTAAGCTGGTAATACTTGCATGTGTAAAAATTGCGGTACTGTTCCACACGACTCTGCGAAATATACAATTTTCAAACTTTGTTTAGTGTGGAGAAAGTGTAATTTTCAGTAGAGATCGTAAAAAAATATATTTTTATTATAGTCCGTGGCAGTGCGTTAGGTGCGGATCTACGAAAAAGTATTGTGATTCCATTAAGACAGTAAATCTTATAAATATCTATTGAAAAATTATCATTTACATAAGAGTACAGTGCAATTCATAGATAACGAAATAATTTAGACTTGTTAAAAAGGAGTGAAAAAATAATCATTTTGATTAAAGAATATTTTTCAGGTGGTACGAATACATTTGGGATTGGGCTCCTACATACTAAATATAAATAAAAATATTGTTATATTAACTACGCTAATGGACAGAGAAACTAAAATGTAGCTCGCTGATATTTTCTGCTACTCTCCCTCTGCCGCAACCATCTTCTTGCCAACAAGCTTAGCTCTAAGGAGTTATAAAACTTAGACTATTTCAAGCAGTGCGCCACCTAAACAAAAGTTAAAGTTTAACGTAATGCTTTGTAAGTATACTGGTTAGTGGTTAGCATTACATTCTTTGGGTAGGCCAACATACTCTGCGCGCACAGTACTATAGTTTGTAATACCTCAATTATAAAAACAATGAATAAAAATAATACCTTTGCCACAGCACACTTAAAACTCAAGGCTTTGATACACTGTGTACTTAACCGATTCTACACTGTTACAGCGTTGTTAATGATAATCCAATTTTAAAAGTAAATTTGAAGATTTGTGCAATAATTAAATTAAATCAGGTATGCTAATACCGATATTATTAATTCTTGGGGCTTTCGGGATGAATTTTCTGGGGGACGAAATGTCTCCGCGACCCGTTAAAACATGTTCCGCGCCCGGGCTGCGCTGCTCATTAAAAGCAGACATTTAAAATTCATGAGCGCGGGAAATGCGACGGGGCGGCTGCGGGGGTGGAAAACAGGGCGCAGGATTGGCGATTGGTGGTTTTATCGGACACAACTAAACAACACTGTTGCCAGATTGAAATGGGTACATGTAATGAGGATGTGAGTGTGTTGATTTTATGAAGAGTTATTGGGATTTTTGGAGTTTGTTAAATAAAGCAGTTTATTTAAACTCTAATTAAATACTGATTGTCAATGTTTTCTGTTGTTGTATTAATGTTATGGAACAGACCAGTGGTGTACAAACTTTTTAAATATATTATAACATCCTGAAGGCACCTCGCTAAAGAACACTGTATAAGGCATGTAAATAGGTAATGGGCAATCAAGTGACATGAATAAACTCATTGCTGTAGTACGCATCGTAATATGTCTTATATTTATCGAAATATGGCGATTTGTAATATTTTTCAAAATACGGAAATTTCCCCAAATATGATTTCAAATTGTAAATTTTTTTTATTACATTTCTTTATAATATTCGCGCCAGGAAACCCATTGCAACAGAGCGCATCGTCATATCTCTAATATTTTTCGAGATATGACGATTTTATATATTTTCCGAAGAGCAACTTTGAGGGGCTGTAACTCGAAAACTATACAAGATATCGAAAAATATCTCCAGTTTTGTGTTTTTCGTGTCATTTATAATAAATTAGTAAATTTTGAAAATTTTGAAATTTTTTTTAATTTTTATCAAAATTTCGATTGGAGATATCTCGACAAATATGAAAGATACAGAATTGCAGTGGTCACCAATCGATTCAGCTCAACGAAATACATAAACCCTGAAAATTTCAGAAAATTTGGACAACCGGTTGAAATGTTAGAGCAAAAAGTCTTAAAATGGCCAAATTCAGGCCAAACGTCAAGGACAAAAATCGCCATTTTCAGGCTTTTGCTCTAACATTCCATCCCGTAAAGCGATTTTTATGAAACTTTGCATACTTATGTATTTCGATGAGCTGAATCGATTGGTGAACACTGCAAATCTGTATCTTTAATACTTTTAGAGTTATCGCCAATCGAAATTTTGAACAAAAATACAAAAAAAATTCAAAATTTTAAAAATTTGCTTATTTGTTATATAAGGCACCAGAAACGCTAAACGGAAAAGAATTTTTAAATATCTCGTGTAGTTTTTAAATTACAGGCCCTTAAAGTTGCACTTCGAAAAATAACAAAAATCGACGTATTTCGAAAAATTTTAGAGATCTGACGATGCGCTCTGCTACAATGGATTTCTTAGCGCTTATATTATAAAGAAATGTAATAAAAACATATTACAATTTTAAGTGCGGATAATCCGTGAGTTTCAAATTTTTCTATCGGTATGTGAATCTGTATTGAATGATTAATAATTACAGTTTGTGTTATTTGTTTGTTCCCATAGCAACTAACATTAGTTTATTAAACATATAATTCAGTTTTAGACACATATTTTTGACACTTCACAATTATTTGACACGTTTGACACATAAATATTAAAAATGTTTTCGCTTTTTTTCCATTGTAACTAAGATTATTGAAATATATTCTTGAATATATAATTTAGTTCTTTTCAAAATTAGAAGCACGTACAAGAAAAGTGCAAATAGCATTTTATATTCCAAATATTGTTGCTAACATCTTTCATTTGAAACATTTTCTCTACGTTTATTCTATTTTTGAAAAAAATTGACTTTATTGTTTTCTGTGTCCAGTAAAGTTCCTCTTCCGGTCGTTCAATTTCATTCAAAATCAACTCAGTTCTTTATTTTTTCATAAAACTTATAAATTACAAGTTTCGTTCACATATCTTGTCTAGTTCATGAGATATTGCGCACACGGGTATCCATCCATCCATTCATCCTCACACACAGACATCATTGAGAAATAGGTCTTAACGGATTCAGTGGACGTCAAAATATGTATTTCCGCAAAAATCCCGTCAGCGATTTTTTTCGTGACTCCAATAGTTCCTTATACTTTGTATAAGAAAGTAAAAAAGGATTGAAATCCCAATATTACATTTCAGTTTTACACCCGGTATAGCATCAAGTTATTCGGCTTGTGAATTTCCTAAATTTACATAATTTATTTTGCTTATTCGTATTAACTATTATATAAATTTATCATTGCTGAATATGTGTTTGATTCTCGCCTGCGCGTATCTTACCTGCCATTTTGATTAGTAGTCTTTTTTTAAATACTCTTCGGAATCAATTTAAAATATTCCGTGGAGGCCAGTGACTACTCTACGCTTGGTTATTTATTTAATCAAGTAAAACCTTTTCGTATGTCAGTTACCTCTTGGTAATGTTCCATATGTGTGCAGTTGTGCACGAAAATATATAAGGAATAGCAAGGAATTGGATAAATTTGCAAAAGAAAGAAAAGAGTCGAAGGAGCAAAATAAATACATAAATACATAACTAGCAAATCAAATAGTTAGTTTTATAATGCTAAGTACATTTAAATTCCTGGAAAAACTAAAATATGTATCTTTTCATCTAACGTGTACTTTTTTGCTGCTAGGTAAACAATGTTCAAATTAAAAGTTTAACTAGATAACTACAACAAAAGTTATAACGTAAAATTAATAACGACTTTAAAATGTATTATAATAGTTACTCGTTGCACGCATTTAAAAATAAACAAAATTGCAAACTTTGTTGCAAGCATAATTAATTCTAGAACAAATATATTGTTGTAGATGATTTGAAAGAAGTATCGTTTTGAGTGCCCGCACAGGCGAGTCTACAAGAAGTAATATATCACGCGGGCAGCGATTATTATTTTCACACAATGATAAAGCCATTTTTCACCGACCGGAAACCAGAAATGATTTGTCAGATCTGACAAGGCTCGCCATTGCTTGAAGCGAGCCAAATGTCAAAACACTCGAGCAGTGCCTCCAACATAAAACATATCCGCAACACTAGATCGCGAGATTATTTTTTCAGCCCAAATCGCGGCCAGAAAGGCACAACTAGCAAAACTGTATCAAATGAATCTCTATGAATATTTACCACAGAGCGAATTGACCTCTTGATTTATGATCCAATTTATAATAAAGAATAGTTTCTGATAACAGCGCACAATACATTTTTCAAGAAAGACATTTCTTATCAACACAAAAACATCAAATTTTAATCAATCAAACGGCAGAATTAATGGCGGAAATTTGCTGCCGCCATAAATCTTGCCAATATTGAAAACAAAAATAATTAAAATTAGCCAGTGTATTAAGATAACAGCTCGGAAGAGATCTTATTTTCCGCGAAGAGAAATGATTTGAAGTTTGGACAAGAAAAAAATCTTACCTTCAGTATAACAGAGAAGCAGCTTCTGAAAAAGAAACGAAAAACGTTAAATCGAATTACATTACTGAATAAATATTTACAAAAATCTTATTTTAGGCTATACAAAATACATCACAAGCTTTTAAAATATAAAACGAATTTTTATTATATTTTAAATGTCTTGTAACAAATCTGGTGTGGGAACCACACAACTTTCTTATACATGCCAGGATTTTACCTACACACAGTTATGTCACGAGTACGTTATATACACATAACATGGATAGACCTATGTCCGCAACACGGTCTATAAGACATGACATCCCATGTATGTAGACATCGTAACGTTAATGGTACATAACAAAACTATTGGTATAAACAACTTTGAATATACGAATGGAATAGTTGTTTTTGTTCATTTTTGAGTAAGATCTCTTTAAAAATGTTTCCTTCATATAAATTACGATACCGAAATATATAACCATTTAACAAAATTAAATTAAATATATTTCAAAGTTGTCCAGTGTACACTATAAAATATTTATAATTATATATAAAATATATAAAACTTTCTAGTCAACTGTGAAAATGTTAAAAGTACGGTAACATAACATATACATGTTGTAGGTATGTACCATGTCCAAGACCAATGAGACATACCAACAATATTATTTTACGCTCTCTCAAGAGATGTCCGACATGGTATATGTATATTACGTTATTAGTTCGTATATAAATCATATACTACTTAGGTTTCAGATATTACATACCAGGTACATCATTGTTACAACTGTGTTTGCTGGGATATATCGTTATTGCATACATCTTTAAATTCTGAACATCTTGTGTATTTACATTTTTATGTAAAGTATGTAAAAATTTATAGCAACATCAGAAAACTAGCATTGAAATCCCTATATTCCATATTTCCATTCTATACCCGTATTCATTATCATACTGCTTCAGATAAAATGCAATATAAACTATCAATGTTAAATGAACTAAATTTACTGATTTATAAATATATTTCAAACTATAACCACAATTATATCAAGTAGATAGCCAATCGAATGATTTCTTCATTAGTAAACATCTTTAAATTATGATAAGTATGATGAGAAATAAAGTAGTATTCCTAGTGATACATTAATGACACAAAAGTAAATGTACTTTAGCTGAAACTCACGGTACACGGTACCAATACGTGCAAGAAGTAAAACCTGCGTAAAGTATTGAGAAATACTGTCTATTATTTTATTAATACATGGAGTGTATTTGTAAAACTACAGCTTATTGTATTTAGTATATTCTTCAAGTACACTTACGTTCTGATAATTCTGCTGTAGAAATACTGCAATGGAAAAATGGAATACACAGCAAACGACACTAATCACAGCAAAGGTTCCGCACTACTAAAGCAAACCGAATTGTTCATCTTATTGCAGCCGCTACTAATTAATAGCTTTGTAACAAGTTTCAGGCGGCAGGAATACATTTTATTTATACCAGGTGATTCGTAACCTACGCAAAATATGCAAACTGTAGCTAGAGGTCCGATAATAATAATTTTTGCTTAAAAATATTTTGGCAGAAACTCAAAAATAATAAAGTTGCAGTAAATTAAAATAAAATCAATTAATGAGGAGTCGGTACAAACTGCGACAGTTAATTATATATTAAGTAGAAATTGGGAGAAATTTAAAGTTAGTTGAACAATTATTATTTTTAAAAATTCATAGTATATCATAACAGTTACGACTATTAAAATTTTTCTTTAATTGTTCAAAAATTGCTGTTCACATAGTTAAGATCCACTTACAAACAAAACCACAACTGGAATACCAATATCATTGAAATTCATTTATATGTTAATTCCTTGAACGTCAAAGTATGTTAAGTACAAAATGGTTAATACTCTCAGTTACGAGGAATATGTAGATATATGATTTATAGAATTAATTTCATTAATTAAAAAGATTAAGATTTCTTTAATCCACTACTTTTGCCATTATTTTTTGTTGGTTGCACAATTTAAAATTATTATAGCTAACAGCAAATTGTCAGATATGATAGAAATATATTTCAATGGAAAGGAGAAAATTATTATTCTTCCTAATTATTTTTTATTACACTTTCAATCAATTCAATTAAACCGATTTAAGATTTACTACCATTGCCTTTGGTTTTTTAATTTTTTTAAAATGATATAGAAAATATTTTGAATAAGAAATACAGCTATATAATACTCCGTACTTCTCGGTTTCTTCTTTAATACAAATTATCGTATTTATATATTTATAGGTACATTTGTTAGTTATTAAAATGTGTAAATCTTCTCCACACAAATTTACTGGATGAGTCGTCCTCTGGTGAGTACGAACGAACATAGATAAACAACAAGCATAAAGCATAAATTTACGACTCATATAGTGTTTATTCATCCTTCAAACATGGAGCTAAATGTTCAAAGCATATGATTTTTGCTTTAAATGAAACCCATCTGTGGTAACGCGGCTGGCCGGCTAATCACAAGCAGATTTACTATTTATTTAACGGTTGGCCGGCTATAATCGCTAAAACGTAGTTTAGCTATAGTAGCAATTATAATTAGTTCCAAGCAGCATTTATCTCTAATAAAGGAAACACAGTTAGTTTAACAGGTAAAAAGTTATCGCTGATGTAGTTAATTTCCAGTTCGCCGCTTTGTACAAAGATAAACGTAATATGGCGAGTAGACAAATGATTTGTCATAGCATCCAGTCTGATTTACACTGAAACAACCTCGCTTGGCGATGTAGCATCCCCAAAGATAAATTACAAACTATTTACCTAGAGTTCGCAACTTATTTAATTCCTGTTACGTACTTATCTCATTAGTGAACCTAACCTAACTATAACTACAATAATTCGCTTTCAACTAGTTCTGGAACAGACTGTACAAACTTGCTAAGCAGACAGGGCCGGATTTACACATTGAGCTAATTGGGCTTGAAGGCTGTGTCACCTCTTCCTGAAAACTGACTAATTTGATCTGTTGTTTTTATTAGGTTCATTATTATATGACAACATCTACTGCCTTTTCGAGAATACATTTTTAAATAAATATAAGAAATTAACTTTCAATAATCAAAAATCTGTGTAAAAGGTGTATTATTATAAATAACAAAACTGGAGACGAAAAGAGTTATTAAAACATTGTACTCAGTACTCGTGTAGTAAAAACTTTATGTAAAGTTATTGGCAGTCATGTATAGGGTAGTTCCATCGTCGTGCTGAAATATGGGTCCGTCTCTGCACGCAGACACGATTCATTTAGCATATCGTTTGTTCAGCAAGAAGTTCGCACAAAGAAACCCACGAATGCATTAGCACATTATTAGAAATACGCTTTGAGCGGCCAAAAAAATATGAATACAAACACATCAAATCTTTTCTTCTCATACGAAAGCTCCACAAAGGGAAGAGAAGCATTTACAATAAAAAATCCATTATTTATCCTCGTCATAACGAAAGCCCGGTAATCTATCAAGTCGTCCGACGTATATAACGAACAGCGCTAAATAAAAAGAAAAACACAGCACAAAGAAGAGAGCTCTGGTAGCTCTAGTCTAGCGTATTTATTACCAACGGGAAACTTTCCCAATTAATACTTACAAATCAGATTTCTGTTTATCGGAAATCAAATCTGACTCGCTATCAAGTTTCTCTGCTCGCCTATATTCCCAGATTAAAAATCTTTCGAGGGAAACTGTTTCGTTCTGTTTCAACTAATTCAACTTTAATTAAAAATTTGCATATTGCATTCGTACAATGACACCGGATATGAATAATGGTTTTAAGCACAAAAAAAAAAAACAAACATTGCGAATGTGATCTCTGGCGAGTGAGTTATTAGTGTGCGAAATTTTAATTACTATTGGTTAATTGATGTATACCTGTCAAAATGCCTATTTATTTTAACGAATATTACTCTTTGTGTTCTGCACTTGTCACATTATGATATTTAAATATAAATAATGATGTTAAATAAAAGAACAATCAATATTTTATAATTGGCTTTCAACTGTATTAGTAGGCCTTAATATTTACAAATTTTGCAAATTAATTTCGTACATACCGACAGACAAATAGTAAAGCACGTATTACAGGCACCCAAAAATGTATTCATCCACTAAAACTCATTCCCGATTTTTTTGCATGATTCCTGATATGTGGAAGGAGGTAAAAGTAAAAACTTAAATATTTGGGGTGCACATTCCACAGGAATAGCTGTCCACAAATATGGGGTAGGTATAAGGCAAAAAAGGACAACATTTTATGAAAGAAACGGATATGGAAAGACGAAGAAATCTGGGTCAAAAAATGGTGGACGAAATCATACAGATAGATCTAGGCATACAGAATTAGTTAAGAAGATAAGAAATACATAAATTAACTTATAATCCAGACTATAAATACCTATTAACTACAAGTCGGCCACTAAACAGGCGCGAAAAGAAAATAAAAATGTGTAAATTGCTAAATTTAAAATAGACATCAAAGAGAAGATAAATAATTCCTGAACAAGAAACGATTGCAGACAATATCAAATATGCGAGAGAAACTTTGAGACAAAAAATCACTTAAGAAGAAACTGTAAAGAAGACCTAAGTAAAGATAAATCTACACAACAGATTCTACACGAAGAATACTTAGGCATTGATTGGATGAAAAGAGTTTATCAATAGTTTTCTAATATTACGAGCTCGGAATCAAATCATTTGGCCAAGTTCAAATTATACAAAGGACAATTGTTAAATTTATATCTTAAATTCTATAATTGTTACCTCCAGCACATACATATATGTAAGGGAGGTATTATGTTTCAAAATAATTAGATTTTGGAAACAATTCATCAACAGTAAGTGGTAGATTATTTGAAGACCTATCAAGGTTTTTGGAATTAAAAGATGTAGAATAATATTACCTACAATTTTTCTGTATTTTATTGTCATCAGATTCAATAACAATAACAATGCAATCTTTATAGTAGTGATTTTTGTTAATTTGTTATTATTTTAGTTGTTATTTTCCCTTGAATATTCTTAAAAATAATAGAATTTGTAAAATCAGAACAATATTTTTAAGTTATTCTAAGTCTTAATTGGGCCAAATGATATGATTCAGGGCTCATATAACAAATGAAATTACCACATGATAAGGTAAATGAAGATAATGTAGAAATTTGAACACCGAGAAGTAACAAATAAATACTATTGATGTCTAAGAGTAGAATTGAAAACATTCAAATGTAAAAGGGCAATTTCAAATATTATCATTTCCCAAATTAAATTCGTACATAATAAGAATATCAAACAGCGTTTCCGTTTAAACATACGATTATTTAATATCTCATATATTTGAAGAATCAACATTTAAACAAGAGTTTAATACCAAAAATTCCGCCATATGTGCTCGAGTTCGCAAGAATAAACTCCGCGAAGAAATAATATGAGATTAAAGGCAATAACGGCTTCGACATGGGGCCTGGTGCGGGCAACGGGCCCAAGGACGACAAATAGCACTGGCAACTGGCAGGCAAACTAGGTTACCCCGTGGCGGTGCCGACGCCACAGCTGTAGGTAATATCATCACATCATTCGATATGCCCAATCGATACGGAAACAATAGCCCAACGGGAAGTTTTTCCGCTGCTAAGATATTAATTTTATGAAATGCGTGCTATTGGAAACTCTAACTCTTGGGCATCTGGCGAGGCTGGACCGCTGGGACAAGTGTTGAGTATTGTCTCAAGTTGTGTGGATTTTGGGCAAAGCCGCCGGTGTGGGAACTTTGTGTAGATAAGCTGTTAATGTTCACAAGAAATTGCTCGAATTAACTAAGAGGACCCGGAATACAAGCTACTAATGACCAACAAGACTATTACTCACAGATCTATTTTACTCATTTTTACTTTCTACCACATAACATGGAGCAGATTTGTGTTTTTTACCTCCCGCCTACCTCTAGGTAAGGGAGGTATTGTTTTTGGTTAAAAAATTGGGTAGTGAGTTTTCAATGAATAAGCACGTTTTAGGGTCCCTACAATACGATTTTACTATTTTCGCGATGATGTCTGTATGTATGTATGTATGTATGTATGTATGTGTGTGTGTAGTCTGTGGCAATTTTTTCGTAACTTTTCATTCCTTCCTCTTTTTAAAATCTCTTCTTTCGGAATATTTTCAAAATAACAATGAATTGCATCATCAATCTCATTCACAGATGGAAACATTCTAGCCCGTAATTTTTTAAGCACAAAAATAGCCAAAAGTGGCGGGTGTTCTATTATTTTTATGTTTTTTCGGCTAAAATCTGAAGTGTTGAAACCGCCGTATTATCGGGGGTAATATCAAAAGACCTTATGGTTTATTTTATTTAGCAACAAACACGACAGCAAATTTCATGGTAACTCCCGTCTCCGAAGGAGGAGGCGTTTTATCTAATGTCAGTTTGTTTGAGTGATTTTGTTGAAAACAAAAAAATGAGTACATAAAAATAATAATGTATCTGGGAAAATCAGAGAGGTTATATGGTATTATTAGATAAATTCCAAAGATATCGCAATATGAATCTCGAAATATTAATTAACTGTCACATTGACAGTTATAAACAGTAACAACTGATGTTTGTTTACTTGGTAGCGGGTTTTTATGGGGGTAACGGGATTTTATCGTGGTAACGCGGTTTTATCGGAGTAACGGCATTTTATAAGTATAATAATGCCCCCATTGATTGAATTTTCAAGTATTTTGCATCATGATTGGTTAAAAACTAGTCGTAGGAATTTATCAATTCAGGTGCTTTGGACATCTTGAGTGAATGTCGAATGAAAAGTTGGTGAAACTAATATATGCGGGTGATATTGAAGGTAAACGATTGTGTGGGCCTCCGAGGAATAAGTGGTTGGGTATGATTGATGATTTATTGGTTTGTTGCAAGAACGAATCATTCCGAGTGTGAAGAATAGACGAGCATGTATGAAGGTGGAAGAGGCGAAATAGGTGGAATGTTTAAAGGAGATTGTTAGTAGATTGACTGTGTTTCTGGGTTCGTGCTACCCCACTAAGTTTTTCGGTGTACCATTTAACAGTAACTGTCTTTTGTTTATCCAGCTTAATTGTTTCTTTATTGTCATCTATTTATTATTTTCTTAACGGAACCAATATTTTTTTCTGTAACAGACGTAAAGGAATTCCTCCCTCGTTCAATGAAGACACTTAACGCGCTTAACCTTTTTTTAAATCTTTAAGAAAATCATGTTCTCTGGTTAATTCCATATTTTGACTACCAGCGATACTTTAAATAATTATTATATAGTGCTTCTTTTGTTTTCCTGGCCTATCTGATTTCCTTATTCTCGTATAAAATGTATATAGTTTAATTGGCGCAAGTAAGAGCATCTCGATGCGTTCATTGGCAATTCACATCACGGTTCTCCGTCAGCACGACCGCGACATGTGTTCGCCGCCGCCGCCTGCGACATTGACAAGTTCCTCGCGGCTCGTGTGAAGTGAGCGGCGCGACAACACTACACGGGGGCGGCAGCAGAGGTTCCGAGGCGGCAGCTTGTGAGCTTCGCTCGCCCGGGATTTTTGGAATATACGAGGGCTTTACCAAGACTTTATGATAATGGTTATATATGGGATATATTGGTTGAAGAGATTTGGTTTTGTTTATGGTGACGTGCTTACTGCTTCGAGGAGGTGCCTTCTTTTTTAGTTTGTTCTGTGTGAATATTTGAATAGAAGCCACAATGGTGTCTTTTAATATTTTATTTATTTTAAGTCTATTTTATTATACATTAAGCCTCAATAATTTTTTAACGTCTTTTTATTCTTTATTAAACAAATAAAATGAAATTTGTTTAGTAATTAAATGACTTTTCTTTAAATTGATTAGGCAAGCAAGAAATTGTATAAGTATTATTTAAGGTCAACCACACGGGCTGAAGATAGCGCAAGATGAACATGACTTTTTTGAAACAATATATCATTATTATAATAAATGAAATATATAATGTTTTATACCTACATTTGTAGATAAAAGTCCAAAGTTTTGTAATAAATTTTAAAAAGCTAATTTTGTTTACAAATTATACTTGAACATAATTTTTAAAGTAATAAAATATATGCCACACATTCCCATGAACGACTACAGTAATGCAAATAATTTGTATATTTATAAATAAAATCGTCTATAACATACTAAGTTCAAATTGAAAATAAACTTAGTATGTTATAGAAGATCATGTTTACAAATATACGAATTATTTTCATTACTGTAGTCGTTCATGGGAATGAGAGACACAGTAACAAAGTTCTGAATTTTTGACCAACTAGACTTCAACGAATATTTTTTTATAGTTTAATGTTTCAGTTATCTTTTTTATCCACATATATAAATACTAGATTGTTCAAAGACTTCACAGTAATAATTGTTTTGTTTTTCGATAAGAATAATTGTAAGAAATAATTTATACAAATTTGAATTTGCGAAACAAAATTCATGGGAGTGAACGAACTCAACGAAAATATGTACTTAATCTCAATGTTCAAGTCCCTGTAAAAAATCCATGAAATTTTGGCGGATGGAGGTTGTTGGACCATAAAGAACATGAAAATAAATGAAGAATACATAATTTGCTGTTTTTTAAAAAAATAAAGGATTCGTTCTTTCGACGCGTATGTTTGACCTTAACATGTAAAACGTATATGACCGGCTGAATCAGTCACTACCATTTATAATTAAAATGTAATTAAATTGTGGGGGGTTTAATGGATGATTTCCGATGAGGACGCCCATTAAAAAAATGCTGTTAAAAAGCTAAAAGATTTATTTTTCCTACCTGTCAGAATATAGGAAATTTATACAACAAATATTTGCTTAATTTTTTCTCTCTGTAAAAATCTGCGAAAATAAATGCATGCTCAAAAATGTATAGACGTTCAGAAGGTTTGCTTGTTCTGCATAATAAATTTTCAGTGTAAATATTGACAGAAGCAAATGGATAAAGATTTTTTTTAAGTAGATGAATACAGAACCTATATCGCCATACATTCATTACTAAATAAATCGCAAATATTTAATGAACTGAATTACTGAATTTATATTTATATTTCGCATTGTTTTTAATGTGAATGTCACAAGTTTAATTAGTTAATTTATATTATTACATTACATTGTATTTTGCAATATTGTCGATAATAGAATCATTAAAACTTTCAAATTTGCAAATTCTGTATCAATAATTCATATTCATTATTTCAAACTGCTTTATTGACACATTTAAATAAACATTTAATTTTATAAAATGTCGATGAATTGCGAAATTTAACTGTTGATATTTCGCTCGGATATTCTGCAGTTCAGAAGTTTAATTAGAATAACATTTCTATAATATGTATATGTATTTTAAATGCAGGGTATGACATAAATAAATACATTAAATTTATCCAGTGATAGAACTCATTGAGAACAACAATATTTCTTAATAACGTTTTACAAACTATGTCGACAATTTTTGTTACTATCACTCATGGATATTACGCCTGAAAATTACACAGCAACAAAAATTGTCTGTTACACTATCACTTGTTAAATTTAGTGTACTTATTTATGATAAATCCTGTATAATGTTTATAATAAATGCTTCGCCAGAAAATAAGGAATATACGTATCCCTTATTTATCACAAAATTCAACATTTTTACCAATTTATAACTTCCTTTACGACGCGACGTAACGTAACATATGTTTGAGAGTGTAGCATTTTTATAACATGTCAAAACTACAAAATTTTATGATGCAAAACTATCCGACCCTACATCATCATACGAGCACGGATACGCGACAAAGACATATACATCCGTTAACAATAAACTTTGCTAACAAATTCTTGGGCACTCGATATAAAGTTTATAAATGATTTGACGGTTATCCAGGAAGAGATACATTGCAAAGCGTATTGAACTGGCCGGGCTGTGTATGCAGCAGGAGCAGCGAATGTAAAATATAATTTATAAGATACACCTGTAAATAGGACGGAAGTTTCGCTGAAACTCCGAGCGCCAAACTCAACTCGTGGCGGGAATTCAAAGTTATGTAAAGGAAGGTACAAACACATGCACTGAATAACTAACGTACAGTTAAGCCCTGTTTCAAGTTATTGTAACTAAGCTATTACACTGCGATACTGATTCCAAAGTTTTACAAGTAAACTACTGCATTTTAATTGAATGCAGCCGAACTGCTTGCGCTGCGAAAACTCTTAAACTATTTTATATGAAATGTTCTTCACCAATTTCCGCAATCGAATTACAAATTAACTTTGTCTATTTTTCTATTAATTTATTAAGATTTGTAATTAGAACTGTACAGAACCACGAATTCCGCCGATTACTCCAATTCGGAAAGTTTTATAGACATTTTAGAAATAACAACAGACTTAATATATTTTTTCTTCAAACGTCATAAAAGTACGTTGTTATGTATTTGTATTCAACAAGCAGAAGTTCAATATTGTCGCCGCCGGCGTAAAAGTGTTTCCTTGGCAACACATTTACTCCGGCGGCGGACAAAGTAAAATATCATGCAAAATAGTAAGGTTGTAATTTAATAATTTGACAGTTAAGAATAAAACAAATAAACAAAAATAACAAAACAACATATTCTGTGGCAACTAGAAATACTGGATACGGTAGAATATTTGTTGAAGTTTTGAGCATTTTTTAATGTTTGAATGTCTATTTTCTATGTTTGAAGAAAAATAGTATGTGTTATTCGGAATAAATGTGACTTTGTATGCTTCGCATGTAATCGTCCGACTCGCTTCGCTCGTCGTTCAAACTTACATGCTCAGCACCCAAAGTATCACATTTACTCCTAATAACACAATATACTATTAGTCCCGTTGCAATTTACCTAGTCCCAGTATCAAGGAAAAAATATGATGTACCTAGCTCAATACTACTCTTAAACGGTACAAAATAGTATTTGATGACACAGAAACATACGTTCTTATTTATTTATTTTCTATTTATATTTGAGAAATTAAATTTTATTTCGTATATTTATTTAATTTTTTGACATATATTTCTCTAAGAAAACAGCACAATGACATGTGTCACATTTCGTATTAAGTGTTTCCATGGTGTACAAGGTATGCAAGATTTATGATATCTAATTTCTTTATTTTATTATCTATAAATATAATGAAAATTAATCAAATTAGTGTAATCAAAACACATAAAATTAAATATTCTACAACTTTCAAAATAACATATATTGTTGAAAAGGAAATTTAACCGTGTTTTTCACGAAAATCTTTTAAAGGCTTTAAGTAAACTGTTACTTCCGGTTGACCTATTTTATCCAAAATCTAATCAGCTCTTCATTTAAATATAAGAAGCAAAAATTCACAAAATTGTATTTTTTGGTATTAAAGTATTTGAATTATGCGAGACAAAAAAATTGCCACAGACTACACACACACATACATACATACATACAGACATCATCGCGAAAATAGTCCTAGGTAGGCGGGAGGTAAAATAAATTAGATTCGTTTATATAATTTGCGGATACACATCACTTTACGATATAAGATAGTAGGCTAGTATTTCAATCAAAGCGCAACAAAAATTCTTCCAACACATGGTTCAGGGTGCGACTGTAA
This sequence comes from Poecilus cupreus, assembly GCA_963942605.1. NCBI lineage: Eukaryota > Metazoa > Arthropoda > Insecta > Coleoptera > Carabidae > Poecilus > Poecilus cupreus. The sequence goes on from OZ012720.1 coordinate 33,273,506, forward strand.
AGAAGAGTGACATGTATATCAACATTGCACTCGGGGCTCACCACAAACATTCAGCCCCAACATCGGTGCGCGGACAGCTCGTTTTCGTTTAACGAGTGACTGATGAATCCGTTCTAACCTACCCTAACCTAGTTTGCTGCTTGCGACAGCCATTCGTTCAGCGAAATGTTGTACTGCTGATGTTTTGTTTTTATAACGTGCTTACTACAATGAATAGTGGTTTTCTACTAATTTTATTGAGAAACTAAATTAAGTTTGCTTCGTGCATACGATACTTTCTTCAATCACTGCTTTGTTCAAACACAGCCTCATGCATACACCGATTTCTTCTAACACCGCTTTATTCACTATACGAAAGTATGTCGTTCAATGAAACTGTCATTTCAATATTTTATTACTATTACTTATTTAGATGATATTGAATATTAAATAATATAAACAGTTTATAATTTAAAATTCATGCCATTTTGCAGTATTTAATATTTTTAGCTAATCTCAAATAAATTAGTGCTACACCTATGGATACGAATCTTGTCGGCATTACAGATTTAGAAGCTGCATTAGAACGACGAACTTTCGTACGGCAAATAAAACGGTGATAGAAGAAATCTGTGTATGCATGAAGCAATGCATGAATAAGATAGCGTTAAAATTTTCCAGCGAATACCAAATACAAATTTTTTTTATATTATTCAAATTCAGTTACTTCGGATTAAAAAGTAGTTAAATTAGTAATTTGTAGTTAACTACTGCCCAGCTCTGCCAAAAAGTTACCGTAAATTAAAGTTTAAATTAACACTCATCTATTGAACACTACTGAAAATAATTAGGAAGAAATATTAATTTCTTGTTTGCATAAAATATATTTCTTTCAAATCTGAGAATTTGTGGGTAATTTAATTTTAAATTACGCGAACAACAATCAACAAAAATTAATAACACCAGCAATGATTGTAAAAATTATTTAATTAATGAAATTTATTTCATAAATCATATGTCTAAATATTACTCGTTACTGAAAGTGTTAACCATTTTGCACTTAACATACTTCGGCATTTAATGAATTGACATTTAAATGAATTTCAACGGCAGCTTGTTTTCTAGTTATGTTTTTGTTTTTAAGTGGCTGACAACTATTTGGACAGCAATTTTTGACAAATAAAAGAAAAATTATATAGCAGTAACTTTCATAATAAATACATTACTATTATTTATTTTATCAATTTTAAAATGTTCCCAATTTTTATTTAATCACTGTAGATTGTAACGACTATTTATGAATTGATTTAACTTTGATGTTATTGAGTTGATCAATGAAAAGACTTTATATTGGGGCCTCCTAGTTACACTTTACCATAAGCTATGTATAATTCTGTACATTTGTGTATGTATGCATTTGAATTGATAGGTATGTAATAAAGAACACGAAATCATGCGCACTACACACCAACCTCATCAAAGCATGAGTCCGCAATATGAAATAATTCACAAAGCAAAGATAATCTTTTCAGGAGATCTTTATATTGTACACAGTCAGTCCGTATTCAAGTCCATAGCTATCAGTAACAGCAGCATAGCAAGTCATACAAAGTCCTATGCGTTCGCCAATATCACAACTATTCAGCAAGTAGCAAAGCCGTGGATTCCAGGCATTTGACAGCGACAATCCATTGATGATGGATATCGGCAGCAGCGAGTAATTACACGTGAACTATAGTGTAACTGTGACTTCACAAGAATCCGCTGCCAACGCCATCTAGCCGAGCTGTGTACACATAGCAACGCTGCGCTTTATAATTCGTGTGTGTATACGCTGTTTATTATAAATAAATACTGGATTATGCGAATCCTTGTTAGCATTGTTGTCGGTTGGATTTGTGTGTGCAACACACGAGATTAAAGTTTGGACATGTGAACATGGGATGTTTCTGATTGGGAATTTGATGGTAGCAAACCATTAGTCATATTAAAATCTAGTTTTAAACTACAGAATGATCAAAATAAAGTGATCTAGTTGACAAAAGAAATTAACTAGAAATTGGTAAGACTGATACACAAATTCATATCTGGTTGTCGAAAATGATATTTAAACAACATTCTTTAACAAAATCCACATCTTTTTAATTCTTAACGTTACATACAGAGCAATAATTTTAACTATGTCTAACACTTATATATGTCAAATAGTATTTCTGCCTTGCATCCAGTATTTGGCAAACAGAGGTATAAAAAAGATCCCAATTTGACACAGAACAGTGGAATAAAAGGATCTCCTAGAAATAGACACAGTTGATAGAACAGATTACTAGAATTATATTAGCACTGTACAATGAAATAAAATGATTCCTAGAATTATATTAGCAAAGTACAGTGAAATAAAAAGATTCCTAGAATTATGTTAGCAAAGTACAGTAGAATAAAAAGATTTCTAGATTTATATTTACAAAGTACAGTGGATAAAAAAGATTCCTAGAATTATATTGCAAAGTACAGTGAAATAAAATGATTCCTAAAATTATATTTACAAAGTACAGTAGATAAAAAAGATTTCTAGAATTATATTGAAAGCACAGTGAAATAAAAGGATAACTAAAATTAAAAAGGCAGTGGATAAAAAAAATTACTAGAATTATATTAACAAAGTACAGTAGAATAAAAAGATTTCTAGATTTATATTTACAAAGTACAGTGGATAAAAAAGATTCCTACAATTATATTAGCACAGTACAATGAAATAAAATGTTTCCTAGAATTATATTGCAAAGTACAGTGAAATAAAATGAGTCCTAGAAATATATTTACAAAGTACAGTGGATAAAAAAGATTTCTAGAATTATATTGACAGCACAGTGGAATAAAAGGATAACTAAAATTAAAACGGCAGTGGATAAAAAAGATTACTAGAATTATATTAGCACAGTACAATGGAATAAAACGATTCCTAGAATTATATTAGCAAAGTATAGTGGATAAAAAAGATTCCTAGAATTATATTAGCAAAGTACAATGAAATAAAATGTTTCCTAGAATTATATTGCAAAGTACAGTGAAATAAAATGATTCCTAGAATTATATTTACAAAGTACAGTAGATAAAAAAGATTTCTAGAATTATATTGACAGCACAGTGGAATAAAAGGATAACTAAAATTAAAAAGACGCAGTGGATAAAAAGATTCTTAGATTTATATTAGCAAAGTAGAGTGGAATAAAAAGATTTCTAAAATTATATTTACAAAGTACAGTGGATAAAAAAGATTCCTACAATTATATTGACACAGCACAATGGAATAAAAGGACCACTAGAATTAAATAGACACAGTGAATAAAAAAGATTACTAGAATTATATTAGCACAGTACAATGGAATAAAATGATTCCTAGAATTATATTGACACAGCACAGTGGAATTAAAAAACTTGCTAGAATTAAATTGACACAGTGGGTAAAAAAGAATCCTAGAATTATATTAACAAAGTACTGTGGAATAAAAAGATTCCTGGAATTATATTGACACAGCACAGTGGAATAAAAAGATACCTACAATTGTATTGCCTACAGAATCACTTCGTTCTGATCACTTTGTAGAGGAATCAAATGTCGAAGTTATATATACACTATAGAAAAACGCCAGAATGTTACTAGAGTTTTTCGTAACACATTTGAAATCTACTGCTTAGATATTGCTACTAAGATTTAAAAATACCTAATTTAAAAACATTTAATACACACTTAATTCTCAAACCCATTTGAATGCAAAATAAACATTTTAAAACTGAACACATAAGGCTGTTTTCTTAACTGCTGATATTTGAGTTTATTTTAAATTTTAGGTAACGCACGTCCATGAAACTGAAACTGAAATGCGAAAAGATGTGTACGGGAAGTATTTAAAATGATAATAGCGCTGTTGTTTCTTAATTGTATACACGGCGAATGTTTACATAATTTAAATGTTTTTATTATGATAATAAAACAACGATATTACAGTTTTCATTGGCGAGTTCTTGTTATCAAGCCAGTGGCGTACCAAACATATTTAACACCAAGTAATTAACAATATTCCAATATGTATTTATAAATGTCACACCATGATGTGTAATGCAATCGAAATTGGTAAATGGTGTGATAATACATCTATGTAACTTTCTCCTCCCTACTTTTTCACGTACGCCGCTGCATCACCCTTCTTTCCTTCCGGTTTCAGTCAGTCTCTTCACTGGAGTAATTACTGAGGCGGATATTTTTTGTGCATGTTCTTTATTACCTTAATTATTCTGTTACGAAACAGTGGCATATTTGAAATGAAAAATAACGCGTACAACTTTCTGCAATAAATTTGCCCGTTTGTTTTACATACACATTTACATACATGGGACGTGTTATACATGCACAGTGGGAGGATAAAAAATTGGTTAAGTCCAAACATGTTTTCTGGGCGATCTAAATAGCGCTGCGCGACACAGAAATAGATTAATGTACGCGGTATACTGGACGCCGTATTCAAAGTTAAATAATGTTGCACTCATTTTTTTGTAGTATCTTTTCTTCATCTATTTGACATCCGCATTTGTTCTATGCGTAGAAAAGGGGACCTACACTATTTTTCATTTATTTTTATTATGAATCTTTATCTAAATTGAAGACTATCTGCAGTTCTGAAAAGTCTTAATTGTTTTTCAATAAACAGCAATGATTTTTTAAAAATATTGTAACGTCGGTATTGTCGTGTGTTATGGATCTTAAACAGCAGGGATTTTAAATAATTGTAGAAACATAAATGTCCTATTCTATTGTTTAAAAATTATTTAAATTGAATTGTAATAATTTTTTGTGGTAAATAATTAAAATATACATTAATACTTTTTATTCTAGGAAGATACATGATTAAACTGTAAGGTTCTATTATACAAATTTTGCAAATCTGTGTCATTCAATATGACATTAATTTTTTTTTTTTTGTCAACCATTTGGTTTCATTATCGCGCGAATTCTCAAACAATGTAATATGTGTTATTTTGTCACAAATTCAAAACATAACAAAAATCTTGAAATTAGTTGACAACTATTTGATACTTCGATAATGTGACAGCTCAATAGTAAAAGAAGTTCAAAAAAATTAGAAGAGAATAGATGTGTGAACAAGAAACTTAAAGAAAGAAATCTTTCTTTTACACCAGAATCTTCAAAACTCAAATAACAAAAATAATAGGATGTTTTGGGAGTATTTATAATATAAATGACTTTTTTGCCATTTCATGACAAATTCATAAATAAATAAATTATAGTAATTTTGTGAATATATTCATGAACAGGGTGCAATAAAAAATTATCCGGACTATAAAAAACGTTGTAAAGATTGTTCCAAATGGTCATTAAATAACAATAATTAACCTAATTAAATAATTACACTGTAAACCTTTTGATGATAACGAGAAACTATTTTCTACTAACCAACTATATTATTACATGTGATAAAAATTTAATGGAGTACTTAATTATACAGCAGCTTTATTTAATATACAAATACGACAGATACATGAAACGCACCTCTATTTGTGCTGATAAATTGCATTGAAACTTGTATAAGAAATGTTTATCCATCCGTATCACATTCATATTTACATATGTATCTATAGGTATATCTACATGCTACGTGATGGCCATTTGCAACGCTAGAATAACAAATTGGCCTACTTGACTTGGAACATTCGCCATCCGCAAATATTTTATAAATAAAAAAATCTGATGTGTCCAGCACATAACCTCCCGCCCAATACTACTCTCAAACGGTACAAAATAGTATTTGATGATACAGAAACACACCTTCTTATTTGTATTTGAGAATTTTAATTTTCTTTCGTATATTTATTTAATTTTTTGACATATATTTCATTAAGAATACAGCTTCACAATCACAATGACATGTTTCACATTTCGTAAGAAATTACAAATATTTAAATGTTTCCATGGTGTACTAGGAATGCAAGATTTGTGAAATCTAATTTCTTTATATTTTATTATCTCTAAATCTAATGCAAAATTAATAAAATTAGTGTAATCAAAACAAATGTAAAATTAAATATTCCTCAACTTTCAAAATAACACAAATTGTTGAAAAAGGAAATTTAACCGTGTTTTTCACGAAAAACTGTTAAGGGCTTCAAGTACACTGCTACTTCCGGTTGATCAATTTGATAAAAAATCTAATTAGCCCGTCATTTTTTTAATATAATAATGGTTAAAGAGGTAAAAATGATTGTTCCAATACAGGACGGTAAACGATACAAAAAAAGTTTCAATTAAAAATTGTTGTTAATACTATTATACATCTTCCTGAATTCATTGAAATTACTCTCAAAACCTAATCCGCTCCCTACTAAAATCTAAATTTGAATTCGAGAGACCCCAAAACGTTCCTATCTGTTGAAATAAATTGCTAAGTTGATCAATAAGCACTTTTATAAGTGCGAGAGGTAATAGTTCTAGTGAAAGGTGAAGTATTTTACTAATTTGAAACATGTATGTATGTATGTATGAATGTAAAATAAGGTTCATATTAAATAGAAAATTATAAACAAAAAGTTTAGTAATCTGAACAATTGAATAGGCACTTTGTTGTACTATGCATATTTTTACTTGATTCGATTATCCATAAATTAATTAAATCTTCTAGAAAATATTTAAAACATCGATTGATATTGGGTTCAACTTCCCCGATCAGAAATCCGACTCGCTGAAAACTCTATAAAAACAAGAAAGTTACAGCATTATGAAGAATGGAATAGCACAATTAATGTACTAACTATTTAGACGATTTATTTGAAAGTTCTGAGTACCTAATGAATGTGATTTCAACGTTTCATTGCTGTTTAAATAACCTAGAGCCTTTGTCAGAAATAGTGAATATGGGCATTTCAATAAGGACTAATACTGGCTATATGATTTTGACATTAATTGTATAAGCCTTTGAAGTACTTTGCGCTTTGTCTGAAGTTGTATTTAGAACTAAATTAATTCATAAATTATATTGAAATAGAACGTACCTACGGCCACTTATATAATATTAATTATATCCAATAGATTGAATATGCGCATGCATTTATAGGATATAATTAATAATGCATAATAGGGTGAATTAATTTAAAAAATTCTCGGCGTAGTGAGCAGCAATTCGAATAGAATTTGAATACACTAGACACATCGCTTAAATTAGGTTAATTCCGTGAATACAAAATAACTAACCGAACGATGTTCATGCTTCTCGCAAGGCGTGCATTTAATCTAATTAGTTATTTAACTAAGGGCGTAATTAATGATAGCTGAACACACATACACACACAAGGGCCGTTGTATTCAGAGAAAGAGCCCTCTATGTTCTCGAAATTAATTTAGTGTAGCTGAGTATGCTACACTGTCGAAAATCAATATAGGTGTTGTTACTTTACTTTTTACTTCGTCATAGGTAATTGTTTCGCGTGATGTTTTCAATTCTTCAACTAAATTGTTAATTTTAATTTCAATATTTCCTTCAAGTTGATGGACGTGTAATACACAAAAGTAATTTTGAGTGGTTTTGTGATGTGTTGTTTCATGAAATTTTAATCTGTATATTTTTTAACAAATAAATTATAGATAAACGGAATTAATTTCCTCTTCATTTAAACTTACAAATTTTATATTTTTTTATTGTAATTACTGGCGTAGTCATTTAGTTTTAATTAGAGCTGCGAATTGGATCCTGATTTGACATGTATCCGGATACCCGGATTACGGATCTCAGAACCGGATCTCGGGTAACCGAGTATCCGGATTCGGAAAAGAGTATAGAGTATCCGGATTCGAGTATCTGGATCCGGATCCGAATCTGGATTTTACTAACATTCTTGTACCAAATCGTTAATTAATTGACTAAGTAGAATTATAAGTATTAGGTATATTATATATCAAAAATGTGAATTCGTTTTCTTCTTAATTTTGTTGTTAAACAATTGTTATTAATTACATTTACTTCAAAACAGTAAATTGATCTTGAATAAAAATATGTATGTACACTAATAAAATAACGTCGATATTCAAAGGAATATTATTATTTGTATAAAAAGAGTTTTCGAAAATCTTACATAAACTCCCTTCAAATCTTTAAAAAAAATCGAGATCCGGATCTTACAATTATCCGGATACCCAAATCTACAGATCTGAGATCCGGATATCCGCATACTCGGAATATTGGCAGCCCTAGTTTTAATTTGTTTTGTGTTTGAGTCACTGTAAGTTTTATTTATTTTGTTAGTTTTGGTGTTTGGTTTGATTCTGTGATAAGCAACGCAACGTACTGAATATTTTAGTTCAGTTACCAAAAGTGTTAGGTTCAATATTAGTTCAGTGAGTTCGTGAAAATGTACGGAAGTTCAAGTGCTATGTCGTCATATCCGCTTGTAAGCATGTTCCCACACCGGGGTTACGAGTTGGACCATTATTTGGTTACTAAGTCAAAACAAAACAAAAATCTTTAAATTAGGTGCCAACCATTTAACACTTCGACAATATGACAGCTCATTTATAAGTAAAATACAAAGAATTTAGAACAGAATAGGTGTGAGAGAAAAGCACAGAGACACATAATACTTCGACGCTAGAATTGCTCTCTTTGAAACTCAAATATGTTAATAATCAATAATATTTTTTCAATTTTGATTATATCTAATACGATGTTTTTGGGTCTACTTATAATATAAATGATTTATTTGTCATTTTCCAACTCTAGCTAAGGACGCTATGGTATCGAGCATTTCGATCGCAGCTCGATGAATAGGCAGGTATTTTAAATTACGTATGCACGTGCGATACGAATAGAAATATCACGAATGATCCGCGATTTACAAAAATAGCGTACGTGCGTAGAATACCTTGCATTACAACACGGAAATTCATTTTAGAATATCTTTAGAGTTATTTCATGTAAATTGAAAAAATTAGTATCTCAGCCACGTTAAAAAATTACTTCCTTTCATTTGTCACATCCACAATACTAGACGCAATTTATACTTACAATGGCCCGGAAACGAGACGACGAAAAAAGAGGATCTGCGCGCAATTCCAGGAAACAAAGAAATTAAAATGCAAGCTCACGGATACGCGACGCTACCGCGCTACGCGCCGCGTGACTGTGTGCGTGCCAATATGCACTCGCCACGCGGAATTCTATCTCTCTATACATGTATGTGTGCCTGACTTCTTCATATTGTTGCTGGCTTATTTTATCTCTGTTTTGTGTCGCGTACAGTTGAGTGCAAGGAGTCTGTAGCCAACAGACATAAGATATTTCTAAAGATATCCTCAGTTCGACTCTCACAATATTCGTTGAGAGTTGTGAAAACAGGAGGTAACATAAATAAGTACGTTGAATTTAACCAATTATAGAACTTACAGAGAACAACAATATTTCTTAATAACTTTTTCTAATTCCCTTTTGTTTTTAACATTATTACTACCACATAAATTGATGAGTTGTGCAGGTTTTTTCATAATATGATCTAGTAGCAATATTAAGGGAAATAGTAATGAAATAGTTGATGTTGACAAATGTCACATAAAATTTTTCACAAAATCAAATAATAGTTATTTACTTTACAAGTGGGCAAAGTAAGGAATTACCCACGAGAGAAATTTTAGCTCACGAAGCCGAAGGCTTAGTGAGATAATTTTATCGAGTGGGTAATTCCACTTTGCCCACGTGTGAAGTATAACGTTTTATCCAACATCTCTTAATAAATGCAAAATTTATTAAAGAAATATTATTTGACAGTGACATATGCTTTAAATTTTTAAATTAAAATGTCAAGGTGTTGTGTGTTATTATTATTGTTATAAATAAAAAAATACTCACTTGTGGCTTTCCTCAAAATTATACCCACTAGTGGATAATCTGTTACTTTGCTTGTTTATGCCATAGTTATAGAGCATTTATTGAGAGGTGTTGGATAAAATTGTCTTTTCTTTATGGCTTACTTTATATTGGAGTTAAATTATTAGATTCAGCTCCATTATTGTTTGAACAAATTTTTATTTCAAAAATACATTTAGGTTATAACACGACGCAAAAACATACGTGATGCGCAGTAGTGCATTGTCTACACTAACGCCATCTATGTCACTTTTGTTATTTGGGTGCAGTCATATACTCCCCATGGGCGGGTAATCGAATTCGCAACAACTCTTTAGATTTAGGAAAAAAGTTATGAAATATTGTTGTTGTTGACGAGTTATGTCGCTGGTATGAACTTATTTATATTATATCCTGTATACTATTTTAATATTAATTCTCTGTCAATGTACCTAGACAGCATAGGATACCTGCATTCCATATTGGAGTATCAGATACTAGTTACAAATTACAACATTGTTATCTTCACTTCCAAAAGATGTAAGACAAACTACACCCGGCGGCAGCATCGCTGTTCTAAGCAGCAACACCAACACCAACACTCCCCATAAACAAACTGACATTGTACCGCCGCCGGAAATTTGAATAGAACATTGAAACTATTTGGCTCCAGTGCAATCGATGCATGATAAGCCGCGGAGGAAAGAGCAGGATACAGCATTAAAAACAAACTAATCCCATAAAGATGTTTGCGAAACACTCACACATTCCTTTTACTTTTTCTTCTCCCGCTGTTTATATGTGTATTAAGGTTTATTCTAGGTTTGGAATTCGCACACATCACACTGTTTGCGAAGTTAGTATGTTGGTTTGTGTTATTTATTTAAATTGAAGGCAATACGAATTGATTTAGCTGTTGTTTAACTACGGGCTGACTCGCATGATTCAGGATTGTGTTTCGACGAATTAAACGTTTGTTTGGTTATTGGAATGGCTTCCTGTGTCACTGTAGCTTTATTTGTTACTGATGCAGATTGGATGTTCCAAATTTAGGGATTGAATAAAAACTGATACACCTCATAGTCAGACTTATATTTCAATTCTTTTTTAGATACTTTGATGATGAATTGAACATAAAGATGCAGTTTAATTTTATAAAGTTCTTTAAGAATAAGATGTTATGTTGCTAGGGATATGAGGTACATTACAATCATCGTGCGAAATGAATTTGTTTTGTGAGTATTTCAATACAGGTTGTTTCATTTCAGTATAGGTGCCATCACTAAGATACTTATTTACAATTTTCAAATATTAGAATGATGAAAGCGAAACAAATTTATTATTAAAATTAAATTAATTAAGAAATACTATCGTACCCATGGAGTTTTCAAAATCCACTATTTGGTGGAGATCATACTCCATTTATTATTTTAATTACTATTTCCACTTCTTTATATCTCTTGCTTTTTCTTATTAATGTTCCTATTTGCGTAATTTCGAGTGTAATTCTCATTTGTTCTTCAGCTTCATTATCGTTTGAATAAATTTTTAGTGCAAAAATACAAAATTTAGGTTAGCTTTCACGACGAAAAACAGATGAAAAGTGCAACTGCGCAATGTCTACACTAGCGCCATCTATGCAGTCATATGTTCTCCATTGGCGGGTATTACAAATTCTAAAAAAAAAATTTAAGAATTTTAACTCGAAAAGTAGAAAGGTTTAGAAAAAAAGTTATTAAGGCGAATTCTATCACTGGTTAAATTTAATGTTTTTATTTATGTTACACCCTGTAAACTTTATTGGGCTTTGCTCTCCAGTTCTATATACGTGTTCTAGCCATTTGTATTTTTGCTGTTATATATTCTTCACTATGTCGAACATTGCTAGTGCATTTTATAGAATTTTTAAACTATAGGCAATTTAGAGTTAGATACATATTGAAGGTATTCTTTTATAGTTGTAGATAAATTTTATTGAATATCTTCCGTTGTTTGAGTTTTAGGCGTTTATTTATAGCGAAGCAAATCGTTGACGTTTTCCGTTTCGCGAGCAAAAAATATTTGAATGAATCGTGAAAATCAGGATTCTCGGAACATATCCTTGTTAAGATGAAAGGTAGAATTTTTTATTTGTACGGGACGTTTGATACCTGCGATACTGTTTTCTTATTTCAGGTATCGGATTTCTTATTACAAAAGTTTGTCTGCTCCCTCCGGAATTTCAAATTCGGAAAGCGCTCGCAGCAATGATAACTTAAACATCGCGAATCTCGAATCTGTAGATCGGAGATCGCCCCCGCACTACCCTGGAAGGCGGAAAGAGACGGATGCCAAGGGCGTGTGTCTGTCTCTGTCGCGGCTTGTAATTATCTTCCCAACAAATCTTAAATCATTTTAAGTTATTTAATGTTATAGTTGCTTTGTTGATGCATGGATATAGTAATAATTAGGAAATTATTATACTCGAATTATATTTTTACTGTTCTCGAGTTATGAACTTGTGGTTCTCAACATTCGAAGCAGGAATTTTGCTATGTACCATTTCTCTGTTTAGTTTTTGTGTGAAACTAGTAGAATACATTTGTATATTTGGGTATTGCATTTTCAAGGGATGGACATTGACCAGGAGATTGAAAGGCGGGTGTCTGCAGAGTGCAAGGTATTGGGTGCTCTGGGTACATTTGCTCGAAATGTGAATGTATCTAGAGATGATCGATTGAGTGTTTATAATGGTATGTTTGTGTCTACATTAATGTATAGTTCTGAATGTTGGGTGTGGATGAAGAAGCATGAACGACGCATAACTGCTATGGAAATGAGGTATTTGAGAGGAGAGTGATCACTTCCGGGATACGTTGGTTTATGATGAGTGTGAAATTGAGAAAAATGGTATTATAAAACGGGAGTGAGTCAGTCGAAGTGGTTTTGCCATCTCGAAAGGTTGCTGGAACTGATATATTCGGGAGAGATTGAGGGTGAACGATTACGTGGGCGTCAGAGGAATAAGTGGTTGGGTATGATTGACAGTTTGTTGCGTGAACGAATGACTTCAAGTGTGAAGAATAGACGAATATGTATGAATGTGGACGAGGTGAAAATGGTGTGTCAGGATAGGAATATTTGGAGGATATTGATTGCAGGTTAACTGTGTTTTTGGGTTCGTGCTACCACATTCAGTGGGACAATATGTATGCATGAAAACAATCGAACAGCATACACAAGTAAAAACTAAGTAACAACAAATTACTATTTATAAAACAGAGGAATTTATGTCTTGTTCAATTCGTATTCTTCATTTTGATTCACTGATGAGTCTGCCATTTGCACATCTCGACCTTGATATAATTGTTGTTTCTTTAAAATGTATTTCAATGGCATGACTAACCTCAGCAGAATTCTCTGGTTGGTTAAGACGAATGGTCCATTTGTGTTCTGTATTTTTTGTTATCGTTCTGCTAGTCTGTCCAATGTAATATTTTACACACTTACATGGAATTTCGTTCTAAATAAATTATGAAATGTTATGATAAATTCTAATTCATAATTTTAGTGAACAGTAAACATTTTAAAGAGTGGACCTCTTTCGTGTTTAGGCTAAATAATCTGTTAATTGCATTAGGTAAATCAATAGATACAGCGGTATCAAAATTGAATAATCTGAAACCCTAACGGTATCAATTACAATTAGGCTGTTAATTGCAAATAAATATCAAAATAATGGGCAATCTTTCAAGAGATGCTCTCCATTAATCAACAGACGATAAATTATAGTACAGATCGCGTTCCACGGATAATTTGTGTTCGTGTATGCATAACATGAAATGCCAATTTGCTATGCAGTCGTAATTAAGTGTGTATATGGGCCTGTTATTAGTGGAATTCTACGAGCTCTGTCGACGCCAACAGCGATTCTTGCAAGTACAGTGACACTCGAGTCGAAAAATGTATGAAATCTTCCTCTACAATAAACTATTTATCATATTTGATGTAAAATAATTAGGGAAGCCAATAATTGAACATTTCAAAAATAGAATTGAAAATGATATTGTACGTCCATTGATTCACCAACCTGAATGTACACACAATTTTTTTTTACCTCCCGCAACATATTTGAATCATCTTAAAAATTTGGTAGTAAGTTGTCAGTAGATGAGTAAATTTTAGAATCACTAAAATACGATTTAAATTGTTTCGTGATGATGTCTGTATGCGTGTCTGTCTGTCAGTCTGTATGAATCTCTGCAGTTACGGTTTCCCAAAAACTATTAAACTGATTATTTTTTGACGTTTCTTTAAACCAATGAAATGCTTTATTGTATGTCACGTGCCTGCGTTTTAACCAATCCTGTCATTATTATACTGAGAATAATGCTCTTGTGATTATTCCCGGCAATATTCTCTGTAGCTTTTTTGTTTTGGTTGACAGATGTCAGATGTCAGATAGTTATCATCAACACAAGTAAAAATGAGCAAAAAAGATTGATTTAGTGACGTGCCTGATGAAGAAATCAAAGAATAATCTAATTAAATATAACTCGAGAGTTCGATAAATTAGAAAATAATTCTCCAGTATTGCCGTTAGGCAATAAGTTTTCGAAAGATCTGTCAAATTATTTTCAATTTATTCTCACTCTCTTGTTATATTATTACTGAAAATTTTGATATTTTGTATATATCAAATGTATTTCCTTTGGGAGAGCTGATTAGTTTTTGGTGATAATCCAATAACCTGAAGTGGTAGTTCACTTGAAGACCTATCAAATTATTTTGAAATATCTGAGTAAAATATGGTTAAATGACAATTTTTGTTACTAGAATAATGATTCAAATATTATTATCTACAATTGCTATTTAAAACATTTTTCTCTTACTGTCTGTATTTACGAATTACAACACGTTAAATTTTGACATTTTCGTTTAAATCTGCTAACCTGTGCATTAAAAAAAAAAAACAAAACACTAGTTGAAAAATGTCTATTTTTGACATGTGTCATAATAGAAAATTATTGTCATGAATACACTGTTGCAATTTGCACATTACTGCAATCAATTATTATGTTTACAATTTATATATATTGATTACAACAATGCTTCTTCTGATTGCAATAATCAAAAAGTATATTTATTTGTGTTTCCTTTCAAAAGTTTTAAGTTGGAGGTTATGTGCTGGCACATCAGATTTTTTTAAGGGATGAGCGTTTCTTGATATTGGTGGTCCGTGTTCCTGCATTGTTTGATAAAAAAATTATGGCAGGAGTTATTGTGGTGCCCACAACAGATTTTTTGTACCTATGTTATTGATATGTGTTGCATGTTAATTTATTAACAAAACAAAATAATTAAAGCAGGAAAGTAATTAATCCAGTATAAAACTATAAAATAAACTTGCAACAAAGCCGCTTGTATGCACGGATATTTAACGGTTTAGTTGTTTTTATATGCTGTACGCGCATTTGTAATTATTTACATGTCAATCTGTTTTAATGTGAAATATATTAATTGTTTTAATTGATTTCTCCGTTGTGTTGTAAATGATATATAGGCCGCGTTGTCTCGCTGAATAAATTAGAATGATTAATGGCAAAATAATTTTGCTTTAGTTTATACTTCAATTGTTTTGCAACACGCGATGCATTTAAGATTTAATACGCTGTGTGTTTTTTGCAAATGATATTCATAACGCCACCATTATTGAATTAATAAACAATATTAATGAGGCTGATGCGGAAACGGTGTTGTATTCATTATGTTTCTGATGTAATTGAATATAATAAATAGTGGTATAAGCTTGAAATTAGCAACCAGTTATTAACGCAATACTATATTATTTCGTCGTGTTGTGTTATCAGGCCATGGGCGCGTCGGTTTTGTTTGTTTAAATATTTACCAAACAAAATAAAATTGTTGTGTTAAAGTATTTCCATAACAGATAATACTAAAAGTTTGGCTCGTTCCGAATTTATTTTAAAACGCGCGTACATTTCGTATTTCGCAAAACAATCCTATCTCATATCTCTGGAACATTCGCAATTTCGCGTACCTATATCACCGCATTCTTCAATACACTCGTAAATACGTGCAGATAAAAAGTTGGAAACACGCATTTTTGTAATCCATTTAAACTTGGGCAATCATCCAAAAAACTTCTGAAAATATATAAAGGCATAAAATCTTTATGGAAGCAAGTTCATTTGGCTGCAGTTTTCAGAATGATTAACCTCGGCGAATAAGAAGAGAACCGGAGCTCGAACGAAGTTAAGACAAAAGTGCATAAGCTGCTTCTGCATCAGAGGACAATGTTTATTCTTTGAGATCCATTTTCAGTTTCAGTATTCATCACAGTGAAGACGGAGAACTTTATGATAGAAATCTACAGTTATTGTTTTAATAATTAGTATCTTCCATTAAATATTAAATGAACTATTCGCAATTAAAGTAGTTGGATGACTTCTTGAAATAATAATAGAACAGTTTAAAATGAGAAAACTTATTTATTTCATATTATTTGAAGATGAACCAGAGTTGAAATGAAATATAAAATTCATATATAAATATTAAATAAGTAAATTTTTCTCAAATAAGAACTGACATAAAAACGAATTTCTGTTTCAAATATAACTAATTCATCAAAAAGCTTTTTCCAAGATGTAATATCTTATTTTATACAGGGCGAGTTTTTTTAAGCAACTAATAACTTTAGAGAAAAAATAAACCCACGGGCTTAAAGAACAAGGAGGGGGATATAATTGTTAAGATAAAATTATTAGAGAACATGGCGGGAGCAAATCAAAATTACATTTTCATAAATAAAAAGAGGTACTTTTATATGTTCCTATACCTAAAATTAAAATTAAGGTCACAAAGTTCAAACAAAAATTAACATTTTTAATATGAAAAATAAAACTTTAGATAGGCCGTTGGACAAAACAAGTTTTTGTTTTTTTTTTATTGATACTGCTGTCAACAAATGCTTTATATTGAAACAATTGTTGACAAATTGATGACAGGAGTATCAACAATAAAAACAATAACTTATTTTGTTCAAAGGCCTACCTGAAGTTTTATTTTGCATATTAAAAATGTTGATGTTTCTTTAAACTTTGTAACATTAATATTAACTTTAGGTATAGGAATATGTTATATCGTTGAAAAGAGAATACTTTGAGCTATGCATTGCAATAAATAAAATGTACCTTTCCATTTAATAAAAAAAATGTAACTCATTTTCTCCCGCCACAGCCCCCTAATAATTTTATTTTACTAACTGTAAAATTATGTCCCCCTTCTTGCTGTATAAAGGCCTGTGTCCACGGTGATAGAAATCGGTCCGAGGTCTAGGATATAGTTCTATATCATAAATAGTGAACTTGTATGACAGCAGATGTCAGGTTAGGTTAGGTTTATGAAGTTAGCTTCAGTCAATTCTACCAATACTAAAAACTAATAAAATATAACTCAAGAAATTATTCTGACATAAGTAAATTAAATTTGTTTGTACGAGAAATAAATAAAAAATATATGTTATGTTTCAGAAACTGTTTGAAAATACTAATTTTCAGCTTTGACTGAAAATTTTTCAGCTTTTCAAACATTAAACGTCAAAATTTCAATTTGTAACATCTATATGAAGTTAGCAACTAGTATGAAAACATCGGACAGAACGCGTTTTTTCATCATAGTTTTCTATTCGATTTTTGTGTCCAAGTTGGTAGTGTCCACGATTCGAGTTTTTGATTCGAGAACTATATCCGAGATCTCGGACCGATTTCTATCAACGTGGACACTGGTTATTAGTAAGCCAGCAAAACTTATTGGTTGCTTTAAAAAGCTTATCCTAAATAACATTTTTCTTCAAACGTCATAAAAGTACGTTGTTATGTATTTGTATTCAACAAGCAGCAGTTCAATATTGTCGCCGCCGGCGTAAAAGTGTATCCTTGGCAACACATTTACGCCGGCGGCGGACAAAGTAAAATATTATGAAAAATAGTTAGGTTGTAATTCAATAATTTGACAGTTAAAAATGAAACAAATAAACAAAAATAACAAAACAGCATATTCCACGGCAACTTGAAATGCTAGATAAGACAGAATATTTTTTGAAGTTTTGAGCATTTTATAATATTTATAATTTTATTTTCTATGTTTGAAGAAAATAAAGCATGTGTTATTCGGAGTAAATGTGTCTTTGGGTGCTTAGCATGTAATTGTCCGACTCGCTTCGCTCGTCGTTCAAACTTACATGCTCAGCACCCAAAGTATCACATTTACTCCTAATGACACAATATACTATTGTCAACACCAATTATTTCATTAGTATTGCCATGGATATTGCTACTAGATCAAATTATGAAAATACCTGAACGACTTGTCAATTTATGGAGTGGTAAAAATGCTTTAAAAAATGGGATTTATTAAGAAATATTGTTTTTCTCGATGAGTTCTATCACTAGTTGAATTTAATGTACTTATTTAATTGTTTGACATAATATGTTATATTTGAAAAGTACATTTTTTGAAGGGATGTGCGTTTCTTGATAGTGGTGACTCGTATTCCTGCATTTTTTGATAAGAAATATATGTGATGAGGTATTACAGTGCCCACAACAGATTTTTGTATGTGAAGATATCAACATTTAAAATGGATAAGCGGCTTAATAATGCATGAATGTCAATAGTTAGTGATTTAGTTGCTACATCGCAAAAGGAGAAAGTTATTTAAAATAAACCGTCTAAATTCTGGAAAAGAAACGTAACAGCGCATAGCTGTGCTATCGCAAGAAAAGGCTGATTCTATCCAGGCCTCGTGTCGTGGGCCGTTAGATTTTATCATTATTTTTTTCTCTCTTTGGGTTTAAATAATAAAAGTAAATGTAAGTTGGTCTTTTGATAACATTGTCTATTTGAATGTCTGGATTACGAACAGCGATCTCAGTTCCTATAAAACTCCCAGAGTTGTCGAGAACTGCGATCCGTTTTAATGATTCAATTTGAGCAGACGGCCGATTGGATGTTGACGTGAGCCTGTTATTGTTGGACGTGTCACTGCAAAATGCTGATTGATTGAGAGTTTTGTTTCAATGAAACTTTGTTGCACACATTGATACCGATAACCTGTTATTTCTATTCATTTCGAGGATCATTCCATCAAACTACATTACCCTACTTACTAAAGAATAAAGCTTCAGCCATTCACACGAGTATTATTTAACACACAAATAACTTAAAACATATTTTTAAACCTTTGGAATAATAATATAGAACGGAGTTCAGTAAAATAAAATTAGAATTGATTATAAACACAAATCTTTAAGCAGATGATGGTCTCCGTCTGAATGGTGGGTGAAACTCAACACGTCAATCTTGCATGGTACTGAAATCAAACAAAATTATTTTAAAATTAAAGTTTATAACGTTGTAAGTACAAGTATGAAACTTATCTGGCAAAACTCACTGATTAAATCTATCTTAAAAATTGTATTTACCATGTGTCTGTCTTAAAGGTGTACATAGGAGATTAATATGGAAAATCAGTTTTTTACGTGCTGTTATTCGGTGTTCTACCGGACAACAATGATTGTAGTTTTGATTTCTTTCAAGCTATTTATGTGACGTTTAAAAATTAATCAACGGAGCCAAATTACAACTAAATTGTAATGTATTTAACATCGTTTCATTCTGAAATATGATATCTTTCGATTGGTACTACAATCATTGTTGTCCGGTAGAACACCGAGCAACAGGACGCAAAAATCTTATTTCTCATGTTAATCTCCTATGTACACCTTTAAGACAGACACACAGTATACATAGCGATGAAAAATAGGTTACAACTCTAAAATGGTTAGCTCGAAGGACCTGGCAATGGCGGAGATGAAAGTGCCTTCGAGGGTGGAACTACTTCTAGGATTGTCCAAAATCTAAACTAGGACAGGGGTTGTTTATGGCAGAAAGAGAATGACGTATTTATTAACTTATGAGGTTATTTAGGAATTTTGGGAAGATTAGAACTTTTTTGCGAAAAGGAATTAAATAATGGCGGAATTAAAAAGAGTTGCAAAGAGTTCATAGGAGGGAAAGCTGTCTTTACAAAACTATTACTAAAATATACACGAATACTTATAAATAGTGATGTTAAATAACCGGTCATTTATTTTTCGGTAAGTGACAGTTGTAAATGACCGGTCACTGACAGGTCATTTTTAGAAACATAAGAATTCATTTAGAATCACACTCCTGACTGTTCTATGACTAAAATGAGATATTAAACCCTGTATGCAGTAACAAAATAGTTATATAAAAATAACTTACAAGCATACATACATTTACCTATATTTTCGTTACTGTTAGTGATAACAAATGTACAAACAACCTTCAGGTATTAAGAGTTCTTTATTATATACGTTTATGTCTTTTTAAAAGTAAAAGCAAAGGATGTAAAAAAAAATTAAAATGTGATTATAAATTAAATGTAAAAAATATGTGCATTTGTCTTTTATTTTGCCATGTTTTATTATCTTACTATAATAATTCCATATTACGTTTTATTAACAATAATAACAGCATGCATGGGCGTACATAAAAAAGGATAAAATTATTAAATTAAAGAAGGGGCATACAACAGAGTTAACTGAAGCTAACTTCATAGAAAAGGTTTGAGTGAAGAGATGCAAAGTAAACAAAATTATTAATGCAACAACATGAAATGAAGTAAATATCTCTTCTGGAAAATTGCAATTCCCATCGTGCATGAGTGCCATTAAACAAATTAGTTTCTTTCTTTCAAATCATCTTCAGTCCGCATAAAGAATTCTCCAGTTCACCGAGTAAGTCACAAGTAAACTCTGAATAAAAGTCACAGATACACATCTCCATATTCACATGGTTTAATCCGCAACAATTCATATGATTTACGCTGCAGAACGCATCGCAGCCGGCGGGGGGCACTCCCGGGAAATTGAAAACAAGCGCGTCCTTAGAGAGCCCTCCCCTTCCGCCCTGTTCCGCCGCCCCACCAAACTCGGAATGCTTGTACCACTTAGCTTGTTTCAAGATGTTTGCTTTCAAAATGAAAACTAATTTTCTATCTCTTTTCGTGTCAGTTTTCGGGTCACTGTTCTTGTTTCCCGTTTCAATGAGACGAGGAATATTTTGTTCTACTTGCCAAATGCGACTTGGTAATAACAAGACGCGTGCACAACTCAAATTAGACTTTTCTGAGGGGCTGAATTGAAAAAGGTTACTTTTCAATACCGTTCGTAAAATTTCAGGTTTACTAATTATTTACTCAAACCAATTACAATTTTAAAATACTGAAACTTTGACTCTTAAGTTATAAAGTGTGTGGTTTTTTTTCTTAGAGGTATAGAACTTTAATTTGAAAGAAAACATAAGAATCGTGGTAATGGCTATGGTATTGCCTTTTTGGAAAATAATTTTATGCCATTAATGTTTGAAAAAAGTGCAAACTGGAAGTCTAATTTTCGATACTTTTTGAGGCATCTAGGGTGTTATATGTCGCCAATAACGCGGCGAATATTTTATTCCATGTCCTCCATTGTCTCTGGTTTATCGGCGTAGACAAGTGACCTCAAATAATCTCCACAGAAAATAATTTCAAGGTGTTAAATCACAAAATCCACTGTTTAAGTCTGCGATATTACACGCTGTGTGACATGTTGCACCGTCTTGTTGAAACCACCGCTCTTTTACATTAACACCATTCAATTCGGGAACGGAAAGGTCAGTAATCATGGCTCTATAGCGGTCTCCATTGAGTGTAACGTTCTGGCCGATATCATTTTTTAAGAAATATGGACCAATGATTCCAAGAGCCTGTAAAGCACACCAAACAGTAAATTTTTCTCTATGTCTGCCGTCTCAATAACGGCTTGTGGATTTTAGACACCCCAAAAGCAGTAATTTAATCAAAAATAAACCCCAGCTGCATAAAATTTTAGAAATAAATTTGCACAATTTGCAAGCGTAGTTCTGACTTAAGTCTATTTATGGTAAAATGACAAACAAAACTGAGCACAAAACAGTTGTCAGCTGTTAAATTGGATATTGTTGGAAAAAGTGTTGCTAGTTCGAAAAACAAACCTGAAACAAATGTACGTTGTTTATGCTTTTCAAGTAGGAAAATATGCATTCCTATTTGTTTTTATATGTAGATTTCTCTTATAATAATTGCAATTATTATTATATCGTTCTGAACGCAGTTATGGTTCACTGCCCTCAGTCATTTAGAAGTTTACCAACTGCCAGTGCAAAAAAAGGATATCGAAAGGCAAGGATCCTCTTGCGGGTTAAAATTGACAAGTGAGCTTTACTTTGACAGCCCGTCTTAAATCTCAAAGAAATCGTTTAAGCAGTTCAGAGCTCTGCTTACGCAGCGAACTTCTCAATCAATCCAACTTACGTCCCTTCATATCCTTCAAAGCGAACACTACAATATTTTTTCTCTGATATACATTGACATATTCCCAAGGAGGTGTGAAGGTCACTAATTTTCGACTTTAAAACATTTATTTATGGGTAATCTGAACTGATTCTTATTCGCTCCCTCTCAGCTCTACTGTAACTATTGAGGATGACAACTTTGTAGATAGTTGATTTTATTAAATTAGTTTTAAGTGAATGAATGTTTAAATTGAATGTGTAACTGGTGCAATAAAATGCAAAGTGCATGTAAAGGCATTAAATTGTGAGTTTAAAACGGGCGTGTAAAACATAATGAAGCATTTTTATCTAGTCTGTAGAGTTGTAGGTGCAGCAACATTTATGTATAAAAGGAAAAGATACAAACCGTGATACTTGAAAGTTATAGGACTAATAACTTTAAGCCAAACAAATCCTTTTTGCAGTAAAGCAGAGTTATAACGAAAACAAAACAACCGGCTTTACAAGTAGAGTTATAAAAATTCAAATGTTCTTCAGTAGATAATGCAAATGCAAATGAAATAGTCCACAAACCGTAACTCATAAAGGATGCTGGGTAGGATACGAATTACGCTCTATAGCCGTACCCCTCCGACTCCGTTTATTATACTTTGTGTTACGTTTGCGCTGTTCGCTCTTCGTGCCATGTTTCAGACCACTCCAAATATACCGCTTACCGCTTTACTTTATTTCATACAATTTTTATTGATACGTTCACTCATGCTTCTCCGTTGATCAGATAATCAAATTCAGATACGTTTCGCGATAGTTTCAAAACTACAAACGGAGCAGGATGCAGCAGCAATAAAAGGCGTATATAAAAGCTTTTATTGTATATGGAGCTAGTTCACCACGTTTTACTAAGTAGCGTACTTTTTACATTTCATAGCTTTTATTATTATTTAGAATAGAGTTCTTTTGCTGCTTTCATTTCCACAAATGTACGTACTTTACATTTTGACGTAGCACTGACGCTTAGTATCTCAAAACATTGCTTTTAATTAATTCATTTAGTTTTACGAAAGTCGCTCACATATATTATTTAAACTTAAAATTAAAAAAGGCTTTTTCTTAGATTATTTTCACACACATATATACATAACGTCACGCTATATCCAACTCAGTGGAGTAGCACGAACACAGAAACACAGTTTGCGAACAATTAATTTCCTCTAAACATTCCTATCCTGACACATCACTTTCGCCTCATCCACATTCATACATGAAAAAAAAAGGAATGCTACAATAGCAATATTTATCTTACGTAAGTATAGTGATAGCAATTTAGATATTAACAATAACAATATTTTTATTTATATTACTAATGTGACATTATTTTCAATTGCTGCTAAAACAATCTAAATATTTATGGTTTTTAAAGAATCTAATACTAGATCATGTTGTCTTAAATATGCTATATGGCGAAGAATATAATATATATTCAAATCATCAACTAATATTGCTGTTTTAAGCAAGTTATTTAATTATGATAAATATGTATTATTGCTCAGAAATAAATATGTACGTATTGTTACAGTCAGAATATACGAGTATAAATTGTTGTCCCTATACGTAAGATAAATATTACTATTGTAGCAATCTCTTTATTTTTTTGTGTAAATGCTCGTCTATTCTTCACTCTCGGAATCATTAGATCAAGCAACAAACCATCAATCATACCGAACCAATTATTCCTCAGATGCCTACGCAATCTCTCACCCTCAATTCAACCCGCATATATTAGTTTCACTTGACATTCGCTTAAGATGTTCAAAACAATCTCAACTCCCACTTTCTTAACAACATTCTTCTCAATCTAACACTCACCATACACCAATGTTATGCTTCTTCATCCACGCCCAACATTCTGAACCATACATCAATGTAGTAATTAACACACCATTGTAAACACTCAATCGAGCATCTCGAGATGCATTCGCGTTTCGAGCAAATGTTCTCAAAGCACCCAATACCTTGCACCCTGCAGACATCTGCCTTTTAATCTCCCGGACAATACGTCCATCCCTTGAAAACGTACTACCTAAATATACAAATTAATTTGTTGAAACATTACAATCAGTCTCCAAATTATTCTTCCCAAACACCAACACTTTACATTTATCGACATTCAATAACAGATTTAAACCTTTTGCTTTTTCATTTATGCTCACAATCATTCTTCCCAATTGTTCCTCAGTTTCACCCAACACAACATCATACGGTAACGCAGGTACACCATCCGTTCCATTCAATGCCTTTTGTAACAAATGCATTCACTTTATTCACTAAAAAAGAGAAGTTGATATTGAAATGTCATAACTCAATTCTTTTTCTGCCTCTATATCTTGTTCTTGTTAAATGGTATTAACGAGAAATAAAAAATATTATATGTATATTATTATTCCGACCCTGTGCATAGGTACAAAACCAGCAGACAAAAAATGTGATAATTGTAACAGTATCATCCATCGTCTCAGTTTTTCTAACGCCGTGTCAGTTTCCTTCAGTGTTCTGCGTTTCCGTGTTGTATTGGGCGTTAATTAAAAGCGGCAGAAGTTCTTTGTGCTCCGCTGAATCAATTATTGCCATCCAGCTAATGATGTTCTCTTCCCTCGTTTCATATCTCTTTGCGCTCTGTTATGATTTAGTTTTTTACTTTTCGTTTGCGTTCGCCCGGGTCTGTTGATTCCTGACTATCTAACCGTGAACGAGAAAAACTGCAGGTGCTGATTGTTTAGTTAATTAATCTTTCTGAAATACTCGTAAATACGGTTCAGTTGTTTGCAACGGTTAATTTAACATAAATATTGATGATTGTGTTTGCTAGCTCTAGCATTCTTAACAAATTTAGGATGACATATTTAGATTTATAAAGCTCTTTGTCTAGAAATTATACATTAAAGGAGAGAAGTCTGCTCATTTCAAAATCTAAAAACCAACTGTCTTTTGTGTTGGCCAAATACACCCAACTACCTCATAAGCGGATAGGTGCGGGGCAGGGAACCTCTCGATTGCATAAAAACTAAAAACCTAATCTAGGGTTCGACCAGGCATATTTGTAAATCTGTCAACCCAGATGGTATCTCAAGCCGATATTTCAGAATATTTGCCGCGATAATGTCAAATGACTATTTATGAAAACTAAAATATCTAATAAAGTTAATAACACATGCATGGCAATAACTTTAACTCAGGAACTCATATCAAGACCATTTTCGATGCCTTTAAATACAAACGCAGTTTCAATTTTGATACATTAAAATTGTTTGGGCGGTTAAACAATGAATCGTATTCTGAATGTTCGCCATGTTACAGAACTGTAATATAATTTATGATAGTTACCTTTGATTTGTTTTATTTTGTTAATTTTTCACATTATTTGAGCCCTTTCCCTCACGACGGGAGGAAAATGCACAAATATCTCGTAGATATGAAATTGACTGTTTCTGTCATGATTTTGTTATCATAGAAGGTGAGTTTCTCTCCCGATCGTAAATAAAATATTTGCAATACATATTAAAAATATACGAGCTCAGAATCACATCATTTGGCCCAGTTAAAATCATACAAAGAAACATTATTTAACTCACCAAATTTATATCTTAAATTCTATCATTTTTACCTTTCGCACATACATAAATGTAAGGGAGGTATTATGTTTATGTTACGAATTGATTAGATTTTGGGAACATTTCATCAACAGTAAGTGCTATAATATTTAAAGAACTATCAGGGTTTCTGGGCACATTTTAGTACATAAATGAGATCAGTAAATTACACTGGAAACAAAAAGATGTAGAATAATATTACCTACAATCTTTACTTGAAACATTTTTCTATGTTTTGTTGTCATCAGATTCAAAAACAGTGTTTGTGGTACCAGCCAATACCTTTAAGCCAAATGAAATCTTCATGTTAGTGATTTTTGTTAATTTGTTATTATTTCAGTTTTTATTCTTAGAAATAACAAAATTTGAAATAAATTGAGTACAACAATTTTCCCTTTGTAAGATCAGAACATTTTTTAATAGTATATTGTGTCATTAGGAGTAAATGTGATACTTTGTGTGCTGAGCATGTAAGTTTGAACGACGAGCGAAGCGAGTCGAACAATTACATGCGAAGCACCCGAAGACACATTTACTCCGAATAACACATGCTATTTTTTCTTTCAACATAGAAAATAAAATTATAAATATTATAAAATGCTCAAAACTTTAAAAAATATTCTGTCTTATCTAGAATTTCAAGTTGCCGTAGAATATGCTGTTTTGTCATTTTTGTTTATTTGTTTCATTTTTAACTGTCAAATTATTGAATTACAACCTAACTATTTTTCATAATATTTTACTTTGTCCGCCGCCGGCGTAAATGTGTTGCCAAGGATACACTTTTACGCCGGCGGCGACAATATTGAACTTCTGCTTGTTGAATACAAATACATAACAACGTACTTTTATGTCATTTGAAGAAAAAAGTTATTCTTAAATAATAAGATTTTGGGCTCCTAGTGTATAGTGAAAGTGAGATTGGGACAAATGTTATTGATAGGTATGTTTAATTGTTGGGTGATTGCGTTTCAGGTTTAGTGTTATCCCACTGTATGGGATATAGCGTGACGCTATATACAGAGTGTAACTCGATACATGTTTCTTGCGCATTGCTTCCCAAGTTATTTGAGACAAATATATTTGAAATAAATGTTGTAGAACTTAAAATTCTGCATGTAAATCAATAAACAAAATTCACTTACTCTTGGCTATAACACAGTGAGATAGCACGAACTAAAATACAATCGCCTAACAATTAAACATATCTATCCCATGAATGTTACTAAATTTCGTAATTTTTTGTATCGAATATTCAAGTATAAAGTGAGTATGCTCAAAAACTAAATACTATAATTAAACAGAATAGTTGTTATTTTGATGGCATTAGATTTGCAGGGAAAAGCGAGGCCCCATTGTTAAAACAGCATAATATTAGCGCGATCTGTGACCCGGAAGAATTCGCAATGATCGCAACGTTCTGCGCGTCGGGGAAAAAAGCGGAAAGCATCCATACACGTCAGATGAGTGAATGCCAGTGTCCCCGGAGCCGGGAGAAAAATCTCACCCGGAGCAAAGGTGTACCGGAGTCGCGAGTCCGGAGGATGGATGGAAAGACGGCTCGGTCTATCAACAGTTTACGTATTCATAAGGCGTTATGCGACTCGTTCAATTTTAAGCTGTTTGGGAAATCATTGATCATGGATCAGGATCAGGATCGGGATCTGCTGAAGACGATTGTTGAGTTGAACTCTGTAAGAGATACTTCACCTACAGCTGAATGTTGAATTTGTTACGTTATGTCGATATACTGGATACAGCAACAGCTGAAGATTTACTTGAGAAATGAAAAATATCTGACAACAACATCGTCATGAAAAAATGAAATGTTATTCTTGGGTCCAACCATAATTTCAAAGCATGGAATATTACAAGCCCAACCCGCTTTACAAGTCTAAATTATTACTTCATCTATGTATTGTACTGTTCTCTTAGGTAGGTAAATTACAATTTTTAGCTAGATATTTATAAGATTTACTGTCTTAATGAAATCTTGAAATTTTGATTATGACATCTTGTCATGAAACCTTCAAAATTTGAAAGTAGATTTTTGTAGCTCGTTCACGGTGTTTTTTCGTATATTTCAACCCTTAAAATGCTACAAATTAAATAGCATTATATTCAAACTATTAAAATATTTCCCACCGAAATCAATTTAGTGACTTGCGCAGTCGATGCAGTTAATTTATAATCAAAATTGAATATAAAATCTAGCAGCCAGCAAACTTTTAACGATTGAAAGTAAGGCTAAACTAGAAAATACCTGAGAAGTGGTGTTTCTATTTTTAGCTTGTGACCGCCGAAACTAGATCCGCGATTTTGCACGTATTCTATACAATATACAAAAAATAAAACATTTAAATATTATTTGAAATATTTTGCTATTACTCGTTTTAACAAAACTGTATTTTATATTGTCTATGGCAAAACTACTATCTATCTTAAATATATATACTGCAATATTTTTAATGTTTAGAATGTTGAATTTGTGAGTACATATGTTAATAAATTATATTTATAGTTATAGTTGAAGTAGTGCAATGACTAATAGATAAAAATATTAGATGGCAGATTAGTTTAACATTCATTTTATTTATTTGTAATTTAATTTGTGGTTGCATGTGAAACAGGGCCTTAAGAATTTAGGGAACTGTGTAAAACGTATCAACTATCCTGTTATATTTATTGAGTGTGCCTACAGCCTACTGTACTATACAAATACTGAAAGTACTAAATGATAAAGTACACTTACATATTGAAATTTATCTACATAAATTCTTCATTGAAACACAAAGCACGACACCATGTCACTGTAAAGGTCCCCGCACTACTGATTGCAATCTAAATTATTGTTCATGAATTTTGCAGGCGCTACTGTTTCAAACATGTTATAAACGGCAGAAATTCAATTTTATTTATAGAATCAAACATTTCTTTCTGGAATTATTCCACAGGTCTTCAACTATATCAGCTCTTTAATACATATAACGAGTTTAAATGTAATTACGAGCCAAGAATTATATCATTTGGCCTAATTAAGAATTTTAAAACAACTTTAAAAAAATTGTTCTGATCTTACAAAGGGAAAATTGTTACACCCAATTTATTTGTACCTTAAAAGCTATTATTTTAAATATTATTTTAAGGGAAAATATCAACTGAATTAATAACAAATTAACAAAAAAACTGAATTATATGTTAAATAAACTAATTTTAGTTGCTATGGGAACAAACAAATAACAGAAACTGTAATTATTAATCATTCATACAGATTCAAATACCGATAGAAAAATTCACGGAATATCCTCATTTAAAATTGAAATATTTTTTATTACATTTCTTTATAATATAAGCGCTAAGAAACCCATTGTAGCAGAGCGCATCGTCAGATCTCTAATATTTTTCGAGATACATCGATTTTTGGTATTTTTCGAAGTGCAACTTTAAGGGCCTGTAATTCAAAAACTACACGAGATATCTAAAAATTCTCTTCAGATTAGCGTTTCTGGTGCCTTATATAACAAATTACCAAATTTTTAAATTTTGAATTTTTTTTGTATTTTTGTTCAAAATTTCGATCGTTGATAACTCGACAAATATTAAAGATACAGATTTGCAGTGTTCACCATTCGATTCAGCTCGTTGAAATACAAAGGTATGCAAAGTTTCATAAAAATCGCTTTACGGGAAGGAAAGTTAGAGCAAAAAGCCTGAAAATGACGTTTTTTGTCCAAAAAGTCAATAGGTACCCCTTGACGTTTGGCCTGAATTTGGCCATTCTCAGACTTTTTGCTCTAACATTTCAACTGGTTGTCCGAATTTTCTGAAATTTTCAGGGTTTATGTATTTCGTTGAGCTGAATCGATTGGTGAACACTGCAAGTCTGTATCTTTCATATTTGTCGATATATCTCCAATCAAAATTTTGAAAAATAATTAAAAAAAATTCAAAATTTTCAAAATTTACTAATTTATTATAAATAGCACGAACAACACAAAACTGGAGATATTTTTTGATATCTTGTATAGTTTTCGAGTTACAGCCCCTCAAAGTTGCTCTTCGGAAAATATAAAAAATCGTCATATCTCGAAAAATATTAGAGATATGACGATGCGCTCTGCTGCAATGGGTTTCCTGGCACGAATGTTATAAAGAAATGTAATAAAAAAATTTTACAATTTTAAGTCATATTTGGGAAAATTTCCGTATTTTTAAAAATTTTACAAATCGCCATGTTTCGATAAATATAAGACATATTACGATGCGTACTACAGCAATGAGTTTATTCATTTTTAAATTATACATAAGTAATAAATTTCAAGTTAAGTTTGGAGGAGTATTTAATTTATTTTCTAGTAAACAATTTATTTCTATAAGAAAGTAGTGTGGTGCCCACTTTCTGTTAATGAATTGTTCCCAAAATCTGATCAATTCGTAACATAAACATAAAACCTCCCTTACATATATGTGTATGCGGGAGGTAAACGTGATAGAATTTAAAATATAAATATGGTAAACTAAACAATTTTTATTTGTATGATTTTAACTGGGCCAAATAATACGATTCCAGGACTCGGTGCATTTGAAATTATTGTGATACATTTTTGCACATATAAACCATGTACTATAGTTGGAAACAGATACAAGAAAATTGTAAATAATGGCTGGTACCACGGGCTCTGTTTCTTAGGAGTTTTCAAAGAAGTGTTTTAGCCTCGCTTTTAGTGCTGCTGTACAATGTTCTAAAATTGTTGTATAAAAAAATACTTTATTTAAAAGTGGTAGATAGTAATTTCTCTGTAACTTCTAATCAATGCATTTTTTAATAATGTAACTTTAGAACATTGCACAGGGCTAAAACCGAGATACCAGCCAATGCTTTCTATTTCAAATATGTATTAAATTGCTAGCATCGTTTTGTCGTATTAATGTTCATGATGTTTAATAGGACGGCGGTGTATTAGTTTTTATTCTCATAATAAAAGACAAGAGATTAACCTCTCGTCGAAATAAAATTTATGAATTCGAGTCAATGTTGAAGTTTATATCTCCATTGTCGCGGTGGCGTCCGCAGTAAAACCCGCGAATGAGAAAAACAGCAGATTTAAAGCAGAGCAGAGAACGGGCAAGGTGCAGAAGCAGAGGGCGCTGATAACAGATAGGACACACCGCAGAAATATGAAAAACGCAACTCTCATTAAGATACCAGCGACGTCAGCGGTATTTCAAAACATCCTCTTTCAACGGAACGAAACGGAATTTTGTACACAACGAACAAACATAACAAAAAAAGTTTTCTATGGACCTTTCTTTCTGTTCTCCGCGCCTTTCTTTCATTTTTTCGTCCAATTACCCTCCGTCATTCAGCGGAAGAAGGATGCATTCTCTGCTCTGAAGACCTCACCGATATATTATTCTGTGCGCTGCTGCTACAACGCAGATGCCTAGCTGACTACCACATTATTTATAGCTTCTCTGCTGCATCAAATAAATATAATGAATAATTTTACCTCCTTGCAAATACTGCAGTGTATATGTAAATTGGTATTTTGTTAGGACTCAACAAAAATGTATTAAGTAAAATACTCTTTTTAGTTTTTTGTTATTTTATGATTCATGGCAATGATGATTTGAGTAAATTTACCAATAAACATTTTTTATTTTATACTTGTTACTTATGTGGCATTTTTCGGACTATTTATCAATAGTTATATCACGAGTGCTAAGAATTTAATCGATTAAATTTGACATGTCTAGCTTATGCATAAAATTTTGCTTAAAAAGTGTTTGAGTACATAAAAATTTGAAAAAATCCCGAGACCGGGGTCGAGGGATTTTATCTTAAATTATTATGTACAATAACACTTTTTTAAAAGCAAAATTTTATAAATAAGCTAGACATCAAATTTAATCGATTCAGTTCTTTAGCACGAGGGGTATATGTCAAGATTATTTCATGAATTCATAACATAAACTTTAATACTTGCCGAAGAAATTATACCAAAACGTTGATTTTTGACACATTTTCACATAAATAAATCGGTACACAAATAAGCTAAAGGCACCATAAAATTTTGTTGTTATATTGTAACTATAGCAAATTGTTTGTTTTTCTTTTTACTTGTCAAATAAATGTCAAAAATTTGTAAATAAAAATAGCTTGAACTGAATAATTCAGCATGTTTAAAGGTATAGAATACCAGTAAAGGTAAAAAACATGTAAGTATCTTGCTTCTGCAACTAATTATCTGGTAAAATATGCCTTCAAAATGTTAAAAATTTGCATATAAACGCTAGGTTCAATTTAATCGCGAATAAACAGCATGGTGTTGTTTAATCACTTATCTAAAATGAACAACAATGGAAAATGAGACATTCTGATTGGTCAAATTTGTAATGAGTGAAATAATCGTACGAAAAGTCCTAGAACAAAAAGCAAAATTTGGCATTTAATTTGTTCATTATTTATAAAAAATACTTGTTCCTATAGAACACAGACCATCTATACTATCAGACTTGACAAGTACGTAATAAAAAAATTTCCGCAGTTGGCGGCTACTCCTAGCGACTCTTGGGCAGAACTAAAATGTAGAAAGTGGATAATGCAGGTTTCTATATATTAAAAATTATTGGTTCCAATTTCAAAAATAAAAAATAATATAATGTTCACAACATATTTAATTACAAAATATACAGCTATATACAAAATTATTTATATACATTTTTTGATTGCATAAATTAATAAAATGATTTGTTAAGAATAAATATAACAAATGTAATATTTTTTGACATTTCTTAACCATGGGAAATGCAGAAATGTTGAGGGAAATCCGAGGGGAAATCGTTGTAAGAAATCTGGGAAAGGATGTTAAAATCTTAGGGGGCATTCCAAAAATATTATTTCTGACATCTGTCACCAACTTTACTAAAGCTTCTGAAGAGTGCTAATTTAATTTAATAAACATTTAATACTTACAGTTCTCAAGGTAAAACGCACTATCAACAACAAAAACACAAGTTATTCAGTAAATGACACAAGGCTTCGAAACGTAAACAACCCTTGTAAACAATAAACATAAGGCTGACAAGAAGCGCAAATGAATTTAAAAGTCCGAGTGTATCCGAATGAGACCGATGATTTTCCAAATGCGATACTAGCGCCAATTAGTAATCTACCGTCTCTTGGGCAGAACTAAAATCTAGGTAATCGGAATACGATTTATCTGTCAGCTGCCTGCTATAGAAATTGTTATTTAGCCTACTTATATCAACTCATATTTCTACGAATATTTGATAATTTCTGTTAATAAATTCTAATTTAACAACTTTATTAAACAGTATGAAACAAAATTTTGTATGTACCTCGAACGAAAAGTGGTTTTCAGGTCCTCGCAAATAATTTAAATTTTTTATGTAAAATAATTAGAGAAGCCAATAATTGAACATTTCAAAAATAGCATTGATAACGCTATGGCGCGTCTTTCGATTAACCACCACAAATTTCAGTTATTTGATTGTTCCCATAGCAACTATTTCCCAAATGCATTTAAAGTTTGAAATTTATGCTGAGGCAAATTCTAAATCCGTAGTTCGGCCCTGAGGGCACGGTTCCATCAACACAAGTCTTATAAAAACACAGCCGAAATGTCTGTTTTATGAATCATATCCCGCGACTGTGATCTTATCCCGTGGCGTAACGTACCGCGTAACGCTAAACCTGAATTAGCGCCGACAAAATGGCGGCAGAGTCAGCCGACATCCGCCGCTTCTCACGGAACGAAATCGTTACCCGCCGCCTCCACCGCGGCCGCCCCGACCGGTTTCAATAAAGATTACACCCCGAATTAATTGGTTTTTTACCCTGGAAATCTCTTTCGAATGAGTTTACAACTGGACTAATTTTGCTATTCCGAAAAGTTGGAAAAACTGCTAGCTGGTCAGTTTCGATTATAAAAATCATTACTGTGATACTAGGTTGTAGGCGGGATCAAAAAACTCGTTTATTCCGAATTTTAATTCTTCTGCTAAATCAAAAATAGAATACTGGACATTCATAATATTAAAGGAATTATGAATTCAAATTAACCCCTGTAAACTATTATTCCAAAAATCTGCAATTGTGGTACTTGATTCGCAAACATTTCTTCTTGACATTTAGTTATACTGGAACGTAAACTTGTAGGCTTTTCATTAAAGCGAAAAACGAGCCTGAGATTGATGCATGTCGCAGGGCCACCTTTCTTTGTCCAACATTTGTTTATAAAACATGTGCTATGTAAAAACACATTTAACATACTTACATAAATACATACATACATAACGTCGCGCAATATCCCACTCAGTGGGGTAACACGAACCCAGAAACACAGTCAACCAACAATCAATCTCTTCCCATTATTCTTATCCTGATACACTACTTTCATCTCGTCCACATTCAAACATACTCGTCCATTCTTTACACTCGGAATCATTCGTTCACACAACAAACCATCAATCATACCTAACCACTTATTCCTCGGACGTCCACACAATCGTTCACTCTCAATCACCTCAACTGACTCACTCCCACTTTCTTATCAACATTCTTCTCAATTTCACACTAATCATACATCAATATATGCTAAATACGATCATGTCTCGAATACCCACACATTCCTCTCAAATATTTAGTACAGTAGTTATACGTCGTTCATGCCTCTTCATCCACACCCAACATTTAGAACCATACATTAATGTAGGCAATGACACCATTATAAACTCTCAATCGAACATCTCTAGATACATTCACGTTTCGAACAAATGTACCCAGAGCACCCAATACCTTGCACCCTGCAGACACTCGCCTTTCAATTTCCCGCTCAATACATCCATCCCTCGAGAACATACTATCCAAATATACAAAAATTCATTCCCTTATTCTATTCTCACACCATTCACTGAAACATTACAATCAGTCACCGAAACATTCTTCTCAATCACCAAAACTTTACATTTATCAACATTCAATAACAGTATATTGTTTAATAATTTGGAAATTCCTCTAAATTCACATACATAATAGTTCATTTAATATTAAACATTTTATTTCAAACTCTTTTATGTAAATTTCTTTATATTTTCTTATCAATTTTTTAAGCGGACTGTACAACAAAGACAAGTGGTTCAGCTATTGGCTACCACTCTGGGCTCTCATTTTCAACATCAGTTGGCGGTCCAGTATTACTATGGTGCAGTCAGAATCTCAATGGTTACTAGTGCAATAAAAGCGGCATCAGAGAACTTTCTGTGCAGCTAAAAGTATATTTTTTAAGATGAACAAGTACTCTAGTACCTAGTATGCAGCAATTTAGGAATCATCGATGAGTAAATTTAAGTAACAATGGTCTACTTTGTAGTATAAATCTGTTTACAGTCCAGCTTACTTTAAGGCTTAAATATAATTTGTCAGGATTAAAAAAGTTGCGTGAAACAAGAAAAATATTTCAAGTAGCCTTTGGGATTAAAGTCCGTAGATTTACATCCATGAATTTAAGCATACTTTTACCTTTTATATCTACGAAAAAAATACAACCTACTCTAACGAAATAACAGGATATAAATATGCTTTTTTAAAGTAAATTGATCGAGATATAGTGACCAGAAATTATCCGCAAAATTTCATCATTTGGTGCACTCGTGCGAATCCTGATGCTAGTAACGCAAGTATAGCTTGTTATAACACCGCCGGAAGCAACCGATGTAGTAGCTAGTTCCGGTACAGCCGCGCTTCCACGCTTGGAGTACCCCAGAGAATAAGAAGGGGCCCACAAGAGTGCGACAGAGGAGGGACAAGAGTCGGAGATCGTGATGGTAACTTAACACTGAAGATGTGTTATTGTTGATTTTATTCTTTTTTTAGTATTAGCCAGGGATATCAATTCTTTTTCCAATTTTCGTATTACTACTAAAGTAGATATTAAAGAAAATTATCATTTCGGTGAATTTCAATTACAGTCGTTCGCTCCAATATGAAATACAAGAAGTAAGCCGATAAATGTCAAATGTGATCAGGATTTTGTGCAAGCAAAGAAGATTATGTTCAGGGAATCGATATCTAATATTGAACTGCGGTTTCGGTTACAAATGAACACAATTGGGAAAGACTTAGCCAGCTTAGTTTTTTATTATAGATTCTTAAAGAAATGAGTTCGGCAATAAGTTTTTATTTTCAGCAAATTCCAAATCTTAAATATCAACATGACATTAAATCTTATTTTGCAATTACTCATATATAGTAAAGTCTCTTAGTCGTACACAAATTTCTTAATCATCGCCATTCTTCGTGTATCCTGCAGTGTAACGTTCCTCATCTTCAGAATCTTGTTGATGATGGTATACCATCAGATGTCTTTTGGTCTTCCCCACTTCCTCTTTTTCTACCATTTTGTCATCAAAATTTTCCGTTCTGGTCTCGATTCATTCATTCTTATCATATAGATAAGAATTTTATCCAACACCTCTCAATAAATGTTCTATAACTATGGTGATTTAAACAAGGAAAGTAATAGATTAACTACTAGTGGGTATAATTTTGGGAAAAGTCACTAGTGAGTAATTTTATATTTATAACAATAATAATAACACACAACACCTTGGTAACCACTTCGATTGACATTTTACTTCAGCAAATTTAAAGCATATGTCACTGTCAAATAATATTTCTTTAGTAAATTTTGTATTTATTAAGAGATGTTAGATAAAACGTTATACTTCGCACGTGGGCAAATTGAAATTACCCATTCGATAAAACTATCACACTGAGCCTTCCGTTTCGTGTGCTAAAATTTCTCTCCTGGATAATTCCTTAATTTGTCCACTTGTAAAGTAAATAACTATTAAACTCCATTTGTTGTATCCGCAATTTAAAAACTTTTACTAATTTGATTTTTCATTACCGATAATAAACTAGCATTCCTTACATTTATGCGTACAGGTTAAAAAACAGCTTGTACAGTGATTGTATACTGTTACTTTTGTTTTCGTACAGATTTTTTTTTTCCAATAAATTTCTATTTATTTCTTAAGTTCAATTTATTCTATATTTTAGATATTATCTTCCTATTATTCAAGTGAAATCAAATTTTCTAATGATCTACCTTGTTTTGATTGTATGTTGTTGGTTGCAGGAGCCCGTGGTTTGAAGAACGTGAGTCTGGAGGTAATTCCTCCTGCAGTACAAAGAGGCCAGAGCGCAACATTGCGGTGCCACTACGACCTAGAGGACCTGCCGTTATACTCAGTTAAATGGTACCGTGGTCGCCACGAATTCTACCGATACTCGCCCAGTGAATTACCAAACAGCAAGATCTTTCCTTTCGCCGGAATTCTTGTTGATGTGAGTATGACTAAAAGTCGAGTTAATAGAGAACTCTACTGTATAAGTATAAATACAAAAGTTTCTTCAGAATTTAAATATTAGTATTTCACAATATATCAATCAAATTTAAATTTATGTTTATACGTCCATGGAAAACTAAAGAAATAGAAAAATATTTGACGTTTCATAAAATAACTTTTGTATTTACACTTTGCAGAATAGAATAGGTAAAACGATGCATTCAAATAATACGAGATATTTAGCGACGAAAATATCTATAAACATTGTAGTATTAACGTTAGATGAAAGCTTTTTAATTATTCTAAAAGCTGAAATAAAACTTAAATATGTATTTGCACACAAATATAATGTATAAGGACACAATAGCCGTTTTAAACTTTGAAAATTAGTTTCGGTACGATCATAAAATACATAAAATTAAATTATTTATAAATAATTAAATTTAATGTTCAAGACGCATTAAAAATTTATCTTTATGTTCACAATACACCTATTTACTTTTATTATAAAAATATTTACATCGTATATAATAAAATATAGCAGAAAATTAAGTTAAAAATTTTCCAACTACTTATAAAGAAATAACTTTCGTAATAACTTTTTATTAAAATAGTTTGAGAATCTAAAACAATATTGGTTTCTTTAAACCCCGAGGACCGTTCAGAGCTCACTTTAACTGAAAAGCTATTACCAACTTTCCAACCTTACAAATAAAACTTTTTTATTATTATCCTTCTTTTGACAATTCGATAATGATGTTTCTGCTTGTTAAAATATTCTTTTCCACACAACATGTGCAAGAAATATTATTATATTT
This sequence comes from Poecilus cupreus, assembly GCA_963942605.1. NCBI lineage: Eukaryota > Metazoa > Arthropoda > Insecta > Coleoptera > Carabidae > Poecilus > Poecilus cupreus. The sequence continues at coordinate 33,311,633 of OZ012720.1, forward strand.
TGATATAATTACTTTTTTGGTTATTTATTAGAAATAATCTTTGATTGTCAATATTTCAGTTTCAGAGAATGGTTTGAGACCAAACGATTTGAATGAATTTGTATATTGAGTCGGGAATTGAAAAGGGGGTGTCTGCAGGGTGCAAGGTATTGGATGTTCTGGGTTTGAATGTTAAATGTATCGAAAATCGTTTTGACAGTAGTTCTTGAGTTAAATTTATTGCCAAACATGTGTGAGGAACTTTATTAGATATTTAGTTTTCATAAATAGCATATATTCTGAAATATCGGCTTGAGATGCCATCTGGCGTTAACAGATTTATAAATTATTGCTGTCATTTGTAATATTTGTATTAATTTGCGTCATTCATCTAATTTATAATTATTAAACATTTTATTTAATACAATTTTTATCAAACTAAAAGTGATACACGAGCATGTATAAATGTGGATGTGGCGAGAGTGGTGTGTCAGGATAGGAATTGATTATTGGTTGACTGTATTTCTGGGTTCGTGCTACCCTCTAAGGACGTATGGAAAATCCGATGACAACTTTCCGCGGAAATAGAAGATGTTTAATGTCCAGATTTATACGTATACGAAAATTGAGTGCAGCAGATTTTTAATATACTTTTTGCGAAGTAATTTTTCCATATTTTCCTCAGATAATTTTCGCGACTTCCCGTCGTTCCCAAACGCCTCATTAACAACTTCCGGTGGTCGTATTAACCCATTTTCATCGAATTTCCCATTTACACAAACTTTCAGCTTGAGCATGGCGGAAGGCGCCAGTGTATTTATTAAAAAAAACTTTCACTAACACCTGCTCAAGAATGTTCGCAACTTTGGGCAGTGGCGCACGTCGGGCTGGTCGCGGGGGCTTCTCGTGACGTAAAGATTAATGGAGCAACAGTGGCGGGCATGGGCGTCGCAGCGGGGGAAAAAGGCAACAGCCTAACATCATCTTCGCATTAACTACGCGTCGGTGAAAAAATTATTGACGTGTAGGGAAGTAGGAATTGATGGCCGTGGCCGGTGGTTCAGCGTGCATGAAACTTTAATTTACGGTTTAAACACCGTTATGAGAAATGATGATGTGGAAAGTGGTTTCTTATTGTTATTGATGGCTACGTTGTCAACAAGAAAATGTTTTTAAAAATAATTTGTTATCATAAACGAATTTATTTCCTAAGCTTTCTTATTTAGTATAATGGCGAATCTCTTAAAGCAGCTGTGTATCAAATATTTTATATTTTTCCATATAATTCCTTCCAGGAAGATTGTATAAAATTATAAACATTTGTACGTTTTCATGTTAGTCTTTGGTTTCCTATTTCAAACCAACAACTTCACACTTCGAAAACATACAAATTCATTCTCTTATTCCAATCTCACAACATTCACTAAAACATTACAATCTAACACCAAAACTTTACATTTATCGCTATTCCATAACAGATTTAAACCTTTTCTCAGTTTCACCTACACAACAACATCATTCTTATAAGCTAACGCAGGCACCTCCACCAATACGTACACCATCCGTTCAATTCAATGTCTTTCGTAACAACACGTCCATATACAAATTAAACAATCAAAGAGACATTCCACAAACAAAACCAATTACTCAATCTGACATCAATTCTCACCGCAGCCTCACTTCCTTCATACAACTTGAATTGCTCCCAACAAATTATCATCATACTCTCATACGCTTTCTTTAAATCGAGAAATTCACAACAAAGTAACTTCTCAATATTTTTAGTTGTTTATAATTTTTTTATGTTTGAATATCTTTTTGTTGTTATAGAAATACTATGAATATTATTTTCGATAATTTCAATGCCCGAGGTTGGCAACATTAAGTCCATGTTCCTATTTTATATTTGTGATGTAAAACTTTAATGATTTGAATAATAAACATCTATTCTACCGTTAATATATAAGATGAATAAGACTGGACCAAAAATTGACCCTTGTGGTACTCCACATATCAAACTTGTTCCCTATATAGTAAAAAAGACAAAAGCTAATGAGAAGAATGGTAAAGTGAAAATTAATATTGAAGAACCTAATAAATCGAAGTTTATCGATGAAGTTCGCCTCGTAACTGTACAATAAAATCCTGTAACAGTTAAGACAGATAATTATCTCCGCTTGATACACAGAGTCAGGTATCTCGTGATATATTTGTTGTGCGTAAGTTAATATGTAAAGTTCACCACGTGTCTGATGAGCGTGTGTGTGTGTGTGTTTACAGATTTACCTATCAAACGCAAGCCAAGTAGTTCTGCAAAACGTAGGCTTCAGCTTGTCGGGGAACTTCAGCTGCGAGGTCACGACTGACGCGCCCTCCTTCTCTACCAAGGTGGTGTCTCAACACATGATGGTTGTCGGTGAGTGGATCTTTAATTTCATTTTGTACGGAAATTATTATTTCCTAAATTTAAACGAATTATATTAACATCAGTTATAGCAAATATTTTTACAGTGAAACAGAAATTATTGCCATTCAATTGGAGAACGAAAAGTCAGTATTCATGGTTTTATAGCGTTCTCCATTAACTGTAACATTCTAGCCAGTATTATTTTTAAAGAAATATGGACCAATGATTCCAACAGCCCGTAGAACACATCAAACAGTGACTTCTTGTTTATTTAACACCGTTTCAATAATGGCTTGCGAATTTTCTTTACCCCAAAGGCGACAATTAATTTGTTGAACAAAATTTTTTAAATAAATTTGCACAATTTGCAAGTTTGGTTCTGGCCAATGTGCCTCTTAATTCTAGAGTGTCATGGCAAGCCAAACAGAGCACAAAACAGCTGTCCGCTGTCAAATTGGTTATTAATGCAAAAAGTGTTGCCAATTTGAAAAACAAACCACTAAAAAAAACACACATTTATATAATTTACAGAATATTTCTTACTATTTTTTTTTTCAAATCAAAGTATCAGAAGATAATTAACTTAGTTGAAGGTATGATAAAAGATGCCGCTGTCAAAGATAAAACATAATTACTAAAATAAATTGTGATAGCCAAACTTTTTGTCCTGTAACGCACCAAATAATTCACGAAGAACTTCTAAGGAAAATATATACCCAACCATCCTTGACATCAAGAACCTGATTGAAATCTGACAATGTTCCACTTTACACAGATCTAATTTGTGTTGCGAAGCCAAAGTATTAAATACTTGGTAATTAAGAAGTTGACGAATACTTTCAGAGCGAGAAGTTTGGGTGGGCCGGGCCGGGCCCTAACCCTCAACACGGAACAGGCAACTTGAAATTGTAAATTTATAACTATGGCGGAAAGTTGGAGTGCGTGTGCGTGCGTGCAGCGGCGCCGCGCCGCGGCGGATGCTGGAATTAGAGGTCGGAAGGTGGGATTGCAAGTCGTGACCTAGCCGCCCCCAGGGATATATTAAGGGTTATCACAAATTATCTAAGGGAAATTGCTGATCGTTTATTCCGAATTCATGTTCGAATTGAGAATTAAGATGTTTTTAGTACAATTTACACTTTAACTGTTTCACCATAGTATAAGCATTACAGTAGAAACACTTCAAATATTTCATCATCCCAATGTTTCAGTGTGAGTGTCTCAGTGCGCAACTGACAAAATGGCCGTTTAGCGTTCGCTAGTAGACTGATATTTCAGTGACTACGAGCCCTACCCCGTATGTATTCGTACCATCTGAAAAATATGCTGTAAACAATTGTAATTATTATTTGTTTCAATATATTGCACTATAATTTATTAAGAGGAAACCGAAATGCAGGTAAACGACATGGTAATATAGGAATAAGAAGAGAACATGCAGGAAGGTAGCACGGATGGACCGTACACTGATACCAGCAGCACTGAAGAGATAAAAAACAGCGATCTACCGCAGAAACAGTTATTCACAGCCAAGACACTGGGTTCACACCCGGCGATCCGTATGTGTAGCTCCGCAGCTAATAAAGCGTGGTTTCAGTCGGTGGAAACCATCATCAACAGTCCATCTCTACCAGGTCACTTCAGGTAAGAAGTCGACTTCTGTTGCGCCGCGGCAAGGTGTTGACGGCAGATCCACAGAGAGGGATCAGCTGGTTTTACCAGAGCCAGCTGATCGTCGTCGTCTTCGATCCTAGTTCTTCGAGGTACTGGTAGTATGTGAAGTGCTTACTAGGTGTGTTCCACACCCCGCGGTCATGTATCAAAGACGTTTTTGTCATTTGTAATATTTGTATTTGTTTTGTTATTCTGTTTAATTCATCTTTTATTAAATATAAATTTTTATCATACTAAAAGTAATTAGTTTGTTCACCCTGGATTTCAGATGGTCAGTGTAAAGATTGAAAACAATATTCAATTACTTTTTTATGTGGATTAATAAATTATATTTTAAAAATTATAATACGAATATTTGACGCAGGTTAATTATTTCTGAACCTCGCATAGAATATTGTTATAATCAGAAATTTATTAATATATAATATTTTCAGAGTGTACTGAATCTGAATATAGGTACTATTTATTAATAAATTTCTCGTTACTACAATATTTTATAATTAATAATTAACCTGTGTCAGTTATGAATGGTATTATCACATTAAAAGATATCTAATTTATTAGCCCATGGAAATAATCTTGTTAACAAATAATTTAATATTGTATTTAATCTTTACATATTCAATATTATAAATATGTATATTCATAAATATTTTCATTATGGTCCGTGGAAGTGCGTTAGGTGCGGATTTACGAAAAAGTATTGTGATCCCATTCAGACAGTAAGTTTTATAAATATCTATCGAAAAATTATAATTTATCTTATATTCTATTGTAATACATAGATGACGTAACAATTTAAATTTGTATAGCAACAACAACAGTGTAAAAAAAAATAATATTATATTTGATTGTAGCATATTTTCAGGTATTACGAATGCATTTGGGGTAATTTGTTACTGCAGTCAAAAATTCACGTATGAGTTTGTTTCAATATTAAAGGTACATATGTTTTACACGGTTATCGTATGAGTGACAAAGTTTACGTGTGTCGCTTCGTCGACTTCGAGTACTTGTTGTGGTTTGTGACTTCACTGTGAATAAATTTGTGTAAAATATGTAAAAGTTCGTGGAGACATATGCAGCAACGGAGAAAGAGCGGCTCCGTCGTGTGAACCCTGCCGTGTTTTGCACCAGAATGATTCCATCGCAAATTGCACGATTTTATTTTACTGGATTTGATGGCGTGTTTGTGTGGAATAACACATCCCGTCCGTAATGTGAAATGAAACGTACATTTGTCATGTCAGGGACATTTTGCATAATTATATTATTGTGAAATTGAAACAATTTGCATGGTACACTTTTGTTTCAACACATGTGAACAATGAAGATAAATTGGATGTTTGCAACGGAATAAAATAAATTTAAAATGTACTAGCTATCATCTTAGGCTAGTCGGTAACCCTGTGAGCCTTGGCACAGTTTCGTCGCGGCGCGAGGCGTCCCCAGTGGCAGCAGACACCAGACACCGGCGTCGCGGTGCCTGCTGTGGATGTGGATGAAGTTAGGGAGTGTTACACCGGCACAGCACGAGGTCCCAGGAGGCTGTGGTGCCGAGTGCCTTCACACACACCCAGAAGAACGGGGTGAAATGAGATGAGTGAATGGGGTGAGAAGTGGCAAATGTCAAAGATATAGCAACAGTTATTCCTAGTATGCTACTATAAATAAACTTTTTGTACTTCTTTTGTAATAAACTTATTGTAAATAATAACATTTAATAAAATAATCTCGCCATTAAATTAAATCTGGTTTCAATGTATGGTATGGTATACTAGGAACTAGATTAACTGGCCCAATCATATTTCTAGAAATTTTAAATAGTCCAAGATATTTAAATGATATTGAAAATATATTAGATACATTACCACTTCGTCAAAAATGCAAAATATATTGTTTTAGCATTAACACCATAAAAAATGGAATTGTGTTAAATCTGGAGATCTAGAAGGCACTGAGTTTCACTGTTGGTCCTAATCCATTGTCCTCCAAATCGAACATTTAAATATTGTACTATGACCCGCGAATTATGATCAGAAACTTCGTCCTGCTGAAATAACATATTTTGCGTTTAACGAAGCGGCAATGTATCTAAAATATCTTCAATATTATTTTGTAACATATTAAAATATCTTGGACAGTTTAAAATTTCAATAAATATAATTGGGCTAATTAATCGAGTTCTTAGTATGGTACCACACCATAAATTGAAACCAAATCTAACTTAATGGCGAGATTCTTTTATTAAATGTTATCACAGCATCTTACAATTTACTTTTATTTTTGTTAATTTTTCTGTTAATTATAAATAGTATATTACTAGCGTCGACCCCCGCCTACGGCGGGTGTCTCAGCTAGGGCTCCGCCATCTCTGGAAATCTAATAAGACTTATGTAGTTCTAACAATATAATAGGAGAAAGGTGATTACTGATTAGTACAATTAAAATTCAAAATACAAGTTTCATTAAATCGTAGATTATTTCTTTAGAATATCTATTGTGCTCAGAGTTGTATCGAACAGTTTCGAACTATGCGATGCTAGCGCGAGGAACAGGGACTGAATTTAAATAAATCGTTGGACCCGGCCGTAAATATAACTTTTGATTGCTATTTTCTTAATTTTTTAAATAGTTTTGAGAATGTTATTTAATTATAACATACTACATACTCCATGAAAATTATTTTATAATATATAAATAAAGACAAGTCCATGGTAAGGTAGATACAAAGAATAAATATATTTCATTGTTGTAATCAAGCGTTTGAAGAAGTTTAACTTGCCGCTTACTGGAAACACACAAAGGCCACTGGTATAAATTTGTTACTATTGGTCGCATTAGAAAAATCTACATAATCTACATAATTTGATTTTCATGTCTCGTAATTTTATAGCACCTACAACAAATATTTCAAATAGAATACGATTAACAAATAAAATCCAAGCACCTGAACGGTGTAGATTAAATTTGATAATTTGAATAGAATTGAAACGTATTGCAATGAGATTATTGTACTGTAAAGTTTCATTTACAAATAAGTTGCACAAAACTATCGTTAAAAATAAATTTTCTCCAATTGGTCACGTCAAAATATCAAAACCTTATCAACTGTATTCACTTCTTGAAATTTGTTCTACACAGGTTTTCGCTAACGTATTTCACAATAAAAAATGTTTGTATAATTAACACACTTTAAAATACCAATTTTCTATCTGTGGAATATGATGAATGAAGAATTTTCCTTTTTGTAACAAGTTATCTAAATATTTAAATTCATAACATTGGCCGTATACAACATAGCATGGAGCACATATTACACATTTCAATCAAAACTAGAACCGCCCTCTCTCAAAATATGATTGGTTTCACTTTATTTTATTCATTTCTTACTTATTTCTAATTGTACTTGTCAGCACCCTGCGCAGATAATTTTCCGTTTAAAACTTGTATAAAAGATCAAAGAATACAACAATGCACTGATTACTATGTTTACTGATTACAACAAAGAATTATTGCAATCTCAAACGTATATCTTTGACTATTGCCACATGTAATGAAATTGTAAACATTACTAAATCTTTGAATTGGAGGTGAATTCTAGGCATTTGAAATTTTTTAAATTTTGTAGAAACATGTTTTTTTTTCAAAAGATTTTTAAAATTCTTTAAAACAGTAAACATATTTTCGCATTTATTGTAAACACAAATAAATTTACAAAAAAATTCCAGCATGTCTACAATTAATGTAATTAATATTTAAAATTTGAAACTGAACTGTCAAAAATGACAAGTAGTTATTCATTTACTACTACATTCAAACGGCATGTACAATCAAAGCGAAAAATTTTATTTGAAAATATTTTCATTTTTTTAAATTTGCTTATTTAAAAATTTACAAAATATAGGCATATTTACACATTTATTCTAAACACAAATAAATTTACAAAAATTGCCCAGTTTGTCTACAATTAGTGTAATTAATATTTAAAATTTAAAACTGAACTGTCAAAAATCATTCAATTATTGAAAATACGTGATCGTAAAAAATTAAAACGTCACATGTCGCTTTGATCTTTAACAAAATTCACCTTTTTTGACCTTTTTAAAGGACAAAATGAGGTAAAATAAAAATTCTGTTCCGAAAAGGCACTAAACGAAAAAATATACTATCTAACAGTGAAAATTTCAATTAAATCGGTTACTCCGTCTAGGCTGTAAAAATGCGCAATTGCGAGTGATTATTCTATTGATCCGACCCTTGACTGATTAGTATATAAGATTATATAAGGAATTGTGATAGTAATTATTCACGAAGATGTCCAGTAATGCAAACCATCCGAGTGAATAATGACCATAATCCCGAATTTAATACTGTACTTTTTCTACTCATGTTAATTCGAAAATAACGTTTAAAAAATTTCAAATTATCTCAAACGGGTGAAAACACGTAGAAAAACGACAACATCAAAACACACAATGACAACTGACTACATGTCAATAGTCTGACATCCGTTGCTTAGTGATCCACATCATGTCTTTAAAATAAACGAAAAGTATGGATTTCTGGCTCTGTAATTGGTTGATAAGAATAAATTATAAATCATAATTCACGAAAGTTAATTATGGGTACTATAATTCATCGATAAAATTAAAATAATGGGGGTATATTTATACAGAAATGGAAATAATATATTATTACTGTTATATATTGTTGTAAAGCAAAAAAATCTCTATTTAAAAATGTCATGCATGACTTACTATTACCTCCATAGCAAAAATAAAAGTAGATATCAGTAACTCATAAATGGTTTGATACATGAAAATTTTGAGTCGGTACTTATGCAAATTCGCCATTAAAATGTACAAACCAGAATATTTTATTATTTCATAAAATTATAAGCAATAAAAAAATTGCTAAATTTATATTTTGGACAAATCTAATGATCTATGTATTCAATTGGAAAATTAAATACATACCCTATTAAAAGAAATGTGTTTGCTTTTCTCTATTTTAATTGTAGCTCGACATCTCAATGCATTCGTAACTAAAATGGAACAACCCATATACTATAAAATTTTCGAATGAATCTTTAGTAAAATAGAATTTTCTGCCACCGCAATATTTGTGTTTACGGTGCCACAGATCTCCACCGAAGCAGCATCATCAAAAACTAGCGCAACACCAAATATTGACCGTTTGTATTTACAGTAAAACGGAGCGAAACTAAATCTTCCCGTGTCGTAGCAATACATCTTCGGCTCAAAACAGGGTCCGTTCCGCGATCTCCGTTCCCTGCCGGTGTTTATTTGCGTACAATTCACCCCGGCTGAGTCAACAGCCCTCGCTGGGTCGCGGGGTTATTTAGTGAGGGCAAGCAAGCCCAACTAGTTCAATAATCACCATGTTATCCCTTGTCCTTCCTGTGCTCGGGCTATATAGCACTGCCATATTGTTTATTGAACGATTGTGAGATAGCGGAATACGTCTTGGGCTACAAATTGCTATGATTTTAGTAGAGTGACGATGTTAATATTAGTGGAATTGATGTTACAGAATTAATTCGTTGCTGACATAGTCAAAAGAGAATTTATTGGTTGACAAATCAATGTGCGTCCCCGTAGAATGCCCACCTGAATACATACCGAATGACCAATTTTTAAAAAGTCGAATATGTTTGTGACAAAAACTCAATAACCAAAAATTTGCACCAAATTAACATTCTTTTAAATGAACGCTCACCTATCAAATACAGCTGAAAATAATTGGGAAGAATCATTATTTTCTCGTTTTCATAGAAAAAGGAAATATATTTCTTTCAAATCTGACAATATGCTGTTATTTTAATTTTAAGATGTGCACCCAATGAACCTTATTCCATAAACTATAATCATGTCTACATATTCCTCGTTACTGACAGTTTTAACCATTTTGCACTTAACATACTTTGACGTTTAATGAATAAACATTTAAATGAATTTCAACGGTAACTTGTTTTCTATAACACTGTTTTGGAAACGGGGCATTCCACTACTAAAAATTGTTATGGAATCACTAACATTCCATACGCGGCATATGGAATATTTTCGACGAATCAGAACCGCTTATTAGCTCGACATATGAAGTATCTTAATTCAGTTACTATGGTTACGTCTGTTTGTTTTAATTTGATTTATTTGAGTTTGACGTTTTCAACAGTTTTATATTTGTATTTTTGTATAATTTCCAAAACCTTTTTATAGAAAGTAGAGTCTACAACATGTAACGGAATGGCCTATCCCACGCTCCGCCTTTGGCTCGGGCTACAAACTTTTTGCTCGCGTGGAATATGTGCCATTCCATTACTTGTTGTAGAATATACTATTTTAGTTTTGTTTTTGTTGCTCGCAACCATAGAATTCGTTAAATTCTAGTTTAATAAACGCATTTTTAGGTTGCTTGAGATTACAATATTTTTTATTATTGTAATCAGTGTATTATCATAATAAATACAAGTACATTGTTGTAATCAATACGAATACAATGTTGTAATCAAAAGCCGCACATTGTTGTAATCAAGAGAATTTTGTTGTAATAAATACGAGTGAATTGTTGTAAGAAATACGAATTATATTGTGATAAATACTGTTATAATCTGTACATTATTGAAATCAATTAGTTTTTAGTTAATTAATTTCAAATTCTAGCTTTATATTATATATACAGCACGGTCATTGCAAAATAGTTCCTTTGGCAGTGGATAAAGTAATGGTATTAACAAAAATCGCAAACAAGGAAAAGCGCTATCTCCTGGAAATATATTTTTAGTCTTGATTCCTGTAGTAATAATGTAGGGAAATAAATTTATAAGCTTATCACAATACCTTTTGACAGCCGATATCTCTTCCTGAATTTTACATCCGTATAATCATTTACGGATTAATTCTTCTTTTAAAATTACAGAGGCTCAGTACTCTTACTTTCAGTATTATCTATTTTTTAAGAAGAAACGAAATAGAGTTACGTTGTATTATTGTATTTCCTTCTGTCTCTACTCAAAAGCTACTATTTCCGAAGCCAACTAGCTGGCAATGTTGCTCTCAGCGTTCACATCATATTTAACAAGAACGGTTGATTTACTCTACTCTAACTAATTTACAGCCACGGTTTGAATAATGTGTCAAACTGTTAGACCTACGTCAGCGTCGTCTTCGTCGCCGTGTCGCCGCGGAAAGCAAACACTAGTACACTAGTACTAGTACACTGCTAGTACAGTGTGTACGGAGCGCTAGTCGCCACTACCAAGCTACTCATGTTTATTAAATTGATATCATGGTGCAATTTGCAAATGTGTCAAACGGAAAGCAGCGACTTGGATGGTAAACAAACGGGATGATAATTTGATCAGTGATAATCTAATCGTTCAATAACATACTACTAGCTAAATCATTTCTTGGTGTTAATAGTTAAATTAAAAATAAATATACAAAATGTTCCACTTAAAAATAAGGATGTGGTAGTTTATTTGAATATCTGTCAGGTTTAATAATTGCGTTACATTAAATTTTGTCGTCTTAAAAAAGATGTAGAATATAATTTTTATTTAAAACTTTATAATATTTTGACCCGTTTACAACCCCGTTATATGTTGCAGGGTGTCAGGTATTTGGTACTCTGGGTACATTTGCTCGAAACGTGGAAGTATCTAGAGATGATTGATTGGGTGTTTATAATGGTGTGTTAGTGTTTACATTGATATATGGTTCTGAATGTTGGGTGTGGATGAAGAAGAATGAACGACGTATAACTGCTGTAGAAATGAGGTATTTCAGAGGAGTGTGTAGGTATACGAGACGTGATCGTGTCTGGAATATATTGATGTACTGTGAGTGAAAGATTGAGAAGAATGTTAAGAAAGTGAGAGTAAATCAGTTGCGGTGGTTTGGGCATCTTGAGCGAATGTCGAATGAAAGGTTGGCGAAACTAATATATGCGCGTGAAATTGAAGGTAAATGATTGCGTGGGCGCTTGAGGAATAAATGGTTGGGTATGATTGATGGTTTGTTGTGTGAACGAATGATTCCGAGTGTGAAGAATAGACGAGCATATATGAATGTGAATGAGTCGAAAGATAAGAATGTTTGAAGGATATTGATTGTTGGTTGAATTTTTAAAGAACTCAAATAAACATATAATTTTTTAATTTTCGTCAATAATCCAGACGATGGATAATATGGATTCGATTTTCTTATATTTAGCGACTTACTGTACAAAGCAATATTTTTTTCTCTAAATATAAAATTTTATTATTTATCCGCTCCTCTTCTTAAATATCACAGTGATTTATGACCGATTGCAGTTTATATTTTTCATTAAAAATATTTTATCCAACACCTCTCAATAAATGCTCTATAACTATGGCGATTTTAAACAAACAAAGTAACAGATTACCCATTATGGGTATAATTTTGAGAAAATCCACTAGTGAATTTTTTTTTTAAATTTATAACAATAATAATAACACACAACACCTGGGTAACCACTTCGACGGACATTTTAATTTAAAAAATTTAAAGCTTAAGTCACTGCCAAATAATATTTCTTTAATAAACTTTGCATTTATTAAGAGTTGTTGGATAAAACGTTATACTTTACATGTGGGCAAAGTGGAATTACTCTCTCGATAAAATTATCACACTCAGCCATCGGCTTCGTGTGCGAAAATTTCTCTCGTGGGTAATTCCTTACTTTACCCACTTGTAAAGTAAATAACTATTATTGGTTCATTTATAAAATCCGGACACGTCAAAATATGGATGGGGTCCAGTCCCAATTAAACCGGATAATTTATGATGCTTTAATTTCTGAATATACGGATATCCGAATATATGAATGTCCAGATATCCGAGTAACAAATATGAAGCCTAACGAATAACCGAACTATTCAAATACGAATTTTCGGTTGCCTTTTTTTCAAAATCAACAGCTCTATTACACAGAAATATTATTCAAGTTTACGAAATTATATCACACAGCAAATAACAAATATTGTTCATGAAAACATCTAATAAGATCCCTACGTAAATATTTCTCAACAATATATCAATGTAGCCCCAACAACTTACTACCCATCTTCCATGTAAGTCTTGGTTCACTTTGAAACTTCTCCATCATAAACACCGCTAGGCTGGCGGTGGCAACGACGGCCGTTGAAACAAATTTAATCCCCGCGGAAAGTTGCGCAAGTGGAGGGCTCGGCCGACACTACCTGCGGCTAAAGACGTTACCGACGCTCACCGCGTGACGCTCGGCCCGTCACGCGCGATTATTGATGGGTGTCAGAGCGAGAGCGGCGGAGTGTCTTCCGTGGACGTGCGGATGAGGCATAAACGTGCAAAACGGATTTATCAAGTAACCCTCGGACGTTGGACATAAGCTGATGGCGGGTATTGTTACTTGGTTACCGGGGGTTCAATGGTGAAATGCTAAAACGGAGATGAGGAATGATGTGAGGGTCATTTGGAGGCGTTTTTGCCGGGAGTATTATCGAGGGATTCACGGGCTAAGGAATATGCAATAAGTTATGCAGATTTTTATACTTTCTGATACACATACCTGTTTGAAAATTTTATGTGAAACTTACCACACAATAATAAGTATGTAGTACGCTAAGAATAATATAAAAAACTTAAATTTATCCCCTAAGCCTTAAAGTTATAAGAAATCTAATAAAGAAATCTAGATACGTATTTCGACAACTAAGTTGACATCATCAGTAGAACAAAAAGAGAGAAACAACCAAGATTACACAACTTGTGAACCAAGCCAATGGTCAAGATTAAATCCAACTTGATAAACTAAAAATACCTATTTATACTTAGACGAAGCAATCAACCGTGTCAAACTAACCAATAATAATTAAGAAAATATCTAATAGCTTAATGCTTGGGTCAACTTAAAAACTAATTCTCTAATAGGTCGAACAATTTACTGTTCGGTATGGGACGCAGGTCAGAATTAATCAGCCGATGTTTATTTCTAAATATATTGATACTTTCAAACGCATTTAACTCTATTTTTTCGCGATGATGTCTGTGTGTGTCTGTCTCTCTTTCTTTCAGTCTGTTAGTCTGTGTGGATCTCTAGAGTTACAGTTTCTCAAAAACTACTAAACTGAAAATTTTGATATTTTGTATGTATCAATTGTATCGATTAGTTTTTAGTGATAATCAAAAAACCGGAAGAGTTAGTTTACTTGAAGCCCTATCAAGTTATTTTGAAACATCTGAGTAAATTATGGTATAATGATAATTTTTGCTATTATAATAATATTTTATATATTATTATCTACAATTATTGTTTAAAACATTTTTCTCTTACTAACCCCATTTTCGAATTACAATACGTTGAACAACAATTAAACATTTTCGTATAAATCTGCTAACCTGTGCATTTAAAAAAAAAACATGGCAACAGTTGAAAAATGTCAATTTATAATTGAAAACTAATTTTTTTGAAGGGATAAGCGTTTCTTGATAGTGATGGTCAGTGTGTCAGGCTTTGTTTGATACAAAATTTATGGCGGGAGGTATTGTTGCGACCACAAAAGATTTTTATGTTTAAGTTGTCATTTTTATGCGCATAGCTTGAACCAAAAATATTAGTAGAATAGGTGATAGCTGATAGCATGTCGGTACTATTTTTCAGAATGAATTGACGGAAAACTTATGTCTAAAACGAACAACAATATTTTTTGTTATTAATAATGTAAAACACATTAGATGAAACTCACGGTATAAAATCCAATCATTTTAAATTCTTTGTTTGAAATTACTCCATATTCTGATCCCACTGATAATCTGGCTATGCTATAAAATATTTCATCATATACCTTTGTCCAGCGACGTGTAACAAAACTTATTTGGTCCATTTAATCCTGTTGAAACCACAAGTAATATCACCAAACATTAAAACTCACTTACAAACCATCCAGTTACACTTTGAAGTACGTCCGACCTTTGTTAACCAAAACAAAAATAAACCAATGTCCGAAACAAAACTTCTTGAAGTTCCTTGGGCTACAGCAGTACATCGGCTGTAACGTACCTATACATCTACCTACGTTTGTAAATAAATAAGCTCGTGTGTATGGATTATCTCCTCGCTTTGAACTATTTACCGAACAATCGCAAAACAGTGGTCGAGTGGTCAGCACCGACTGGGATTACATTATACATTTCCAAGGAGGAGGAAAAAGCTACCCCGCAGCTGTGGCGTTTATTAAATTCAAATTGCATGCAGCGTTGTGCTGGAGTGAGCACCGCAAGCAAAACGAAGATGTGGACATGGCTAGAAACACTAGTGCTGAGATTTGCATGCTAGTAATGGGACTGACGAAAATGTACCACATCGAATTATAACACGGATTGCTAATGTGTAAATTTCATACTTACGATTTTTCAAATTTCTTTGCCAAACAGACATAACGGCCGCTATATCTTTCTCAATGGAGTAGCACGAACCCAAAAACACAGTCAACCAACAATCAATCTCCTCCAAACATTCCTAACCTGACACACCACTTTTACCTCGTCCACATTCATACATACACTCGAAATCATTCGTTCATGCAACAAACCACCAATCATACCTTACTACTTATTCCTCAGATGCCCACGAGATCGTACACCTTCATTCTCACCCGCATATATTAGTTTCACCAACCTTTCATTCGACATTTGCACTAGATGTCCAAACCACATCAACTGACTCACTCCCACTTTTTTTAATAACTTTGATCTCAATTTTACACTCACCATAAACCAGTGTATTCCGAACACGATCAAATATTTGATTTCTACAGAAATTGTACGTCGTTCATAGTTCTTCATCCACACCCAACATTCAAAACCTTATATCAATATAAGTATTAGCACACCATTATAAACATTCAATCGAGTACCTCCCACCTTTCAATCACTCGGTCAATGCATGTAACATATTATATACCCGAATATACAAAAAAATTCATTCAAATGGTTCCAATCATAATAGGGTAAATAGCTCCGTGGTAACGTGTCGGACTGTGGATCGTGAAATTCTCAGTTCGAATCCCACTGCCGACAGTTACAAATTTAAATTTACCCCTGTGGTTCCCCCTCCACTAACATTCTTGGGGGCTATGATTTGACGGCTGGTAACCGCACTTCATACGAAAAAATATATCACCTACCGAGATCTGCGTAAGCAGAGTGCCACACCCGTAATGGGTAAAAGGCGTGATGATATATTTATTTATTTATATTTACTAAATAATTCTTCTGAAACACCAACACTTTACATTTATCGTCATTCAACAACAGATTTAAACCTTTCCCTACTTCATTTATGCTCACAATCATTCTTCTCAATTGCTCTTCAGTTTTACTCAACACAACAACATCATCTGTATAAGCAGACGCAGGCACTATACGTCCACCAATACGTACACCATCTATTTCATTCAATGCCTTGCGTAACAACACATTCATAAACAAATTAAACAACCAAAGAGACATCCTACAACCCTGTTTCACAAACTCGAATCACAATACCTATTTTAACAGAGAATATTTAAAAATGTACCTATTTATCAACGTCTAAATTAACAAAATTCACCTAAAAGGGCTGAAAAAAATAATTATATAATGAAATGTTTGTGTGTGTGTGTGTGTAGTCTGTGGCAATTTTTTAGTCTCGCATAACTCAAATACCATAATACCAAAAAATACAATTTTGTAAATTATTGCTTCTTATATTTAATTGATGAGCTGATTAGATTTTGGATAAAATTGCTTAACCGGAAGTAGCAATTTACTTGAAACCCTTAACAGTTTTTCGTGAAAAACACGGTTAAATTTCCTTTTTCAACAGTTTATGTTATTTTGAAAGTTGAAGAATTTTTAATTTTACATGTGTTTTGATTACACTAATTTTATTAATTTTCATTTTAGAGATAATAATAGCTATTTATGTAACCAGTTAGGAAATGCATCATTTTGTGTAACGAGTGTGATGTTTGCGGGACGAGCGAAGCGAGTTCCCGCAAAATAACACGAATTACACAAAATCGCATTTCCTATCGTGTTTCATACAAGATTTTTTCTATTTTTGATTAAAACAGTTTTTTTTAATTATTAAATTATTAATTTCATAACTTTTATTGACATCAAGTAGCTACGCATATTTCGCTTGTTTGTTTGAAATTTTGTTTATGTTTCATTCATTTCATCACCAGTTGTGAAATATTTTTCTTTTCATCACTAGTTACGAAAAATATGACGTTTCGTAACGTCAATCAATTTTGAAAAGTGACACTTTATATGTCAAAATTAGAAAAAATATAAAGAAATTGGATTTCACAAATCTTGCATTCCTAGTTCACCATGGAAACATTTAAAAATTTTCAATTTTTACGAAATGTGACACATGTCATTGTGATTGTGAAGCTGTTTTATTAGTGAAATATATGTCACAAAATTAAATAAACATACGAAAGAAAATTAAAATTCTTAAATATAAATAGAAAATAAACAAATAAGAAGGTATGTTTCTGTATCATCAAATACTATTTTGTACCGTTTAAGAGTATATTGGGCGGGCGGTTATGTGCTGGCCACATCAGAATTTTTATGTTATAACGCAACCTTCAAATTTTAAATATATACTTATACCAATATAAATTCATTCTTAAATCTTTACTTCTCAATAAACCAGCAAATAACAACCCCTATCGCAACTAATTGGCATCTTTCCAAATCTCTACCCACTGTAAGAAACCGAACAAATAGCCTCACAACGGGAACAGCGCACGTATACATAAAATACACCCGCCCATCAATCCTCCGAATGAAGATATCGGGCAGATAATAACATCCGTCCATTCAGACAGTTCACTTGCGCTCTTATATGCTTGAGGGTGATCATGGAGAGTTCTACTGCTCCACCAGAAGAAATACGCCAATAAAGTTGTCATTAAAATGTTATTGATGTAACACTCAGTAATGTGAATCAGATATTACGGACGGTTGTGGCTTCTGGAGCTTGGATGCTGCAATAATTGCAATGAAAGAGGAGAGCTACAACTACACCAAGTAAAATAATATAGATATTGTAATAAAATTATATCTTGGGTTTTCAATTAAGATGCATAATTTACTTTTCTGTCGTTAATGTATTAATTTAAAATGCAACGTAGGTTGTCAATATTAAATGAACTTTTCATCATACTTTAAAGATGTTTACTATAAATTCGAATAGTTACTTGGTATAAAATTCTGGTTATAGTTTGAGAAATGTTTGTGACATGTTTGCTAATATATTTCCTGAACATCCTAGACCAAATTCTTCGAAAGTTTCGAAAGTATTTACAACATTTAAAAGAATTGAATGTTTAGATATGAATTATAACAGACAAGATTAAAACCAACAACATTGACAACTTTCAAATAAGATAAAATCTAATAGTATGAGGAATTAAGATATTCATTATTCACGAAGATAAAGTTTGTGTCACGAGCCGTAAGCGAGTGATACAAATCATCCAAGTGAATAATGACCATAATCTCGAATATAATACTATACTTTTTCTACTCATGTAAATTCGGAAATTACTTTTGAAAATGATCGAAATTCGTTGAAAAACGACAACATAAAAATATACAATGACAACTAACTATATGGCAACTATCAGACGGCCGTTACTTGGTGATCCACATCACGTCTTCAAAATAACTGTAAATTACCTATGTATTTCTGGCTCTGTCGTAAATTATAGGTACAATAATTCATCGAAAATTTTAAATAATAGAGGAGTAGAAAAAAATATTATTTCACCTGCACTATATAAGTTCCTACAATTTTTCAAGGTGCAATTAATTTTACCGCTACCATATCGTCAATAACATGATTTATGTTTAAGTTATTTATCGGTAGATCTCTATTTAATTAAGTGTTTTCAACAATTATTGGTGAGCCACTAGAATATCTTTGACAGACTGATATATACCAATATACTAATTAGCTAATTACTTAATTAGTAAAAATGAATTACTGAAAAGTTATACAAACATCCGCAAATTTTAACTGCTTTAAAATTATTGATTATATTTGAAAATAATTGAAATAGTTGACAGCGAACTAATTCACTGCAAAACGGAAAAAATCGTAAAACAGCGTTCCACCATTTTTCAAAATGACAGCTAGAAATTCAAAAAGTAATAAATACTAGATTATTTATATCGCACAGATAGATAGTCCCTCTCGTGTGTAGTCAACAAAAACATTCGTTTTTACGACTTGTTCTAGATTTTAAATTTTGCAAATCTCATTTGTTTTTTATTTCCCCAACCTGTAATTGATGAAGTATTACATTCACATTTGTATATCAATATATCTATTATTTTTAATATATTTATAAATTACAGAGGAATAATAAAAACATGCATAATAAAAATGCTGATTGTAATAATTAGATGCAATTTTGTTTTAAACAAGAAAGTACATATGATAATAGATTACAGATATGACAATAATTTAAAAATAATGTTTCTATAACAATGAATTTTGGATCATTATTTTTGTAATTTATTTCGTATTAATTTTAAATCAGGAAATGTGTTTATATAGCAAGAATGTGGGCACAATATACTATTTTGTTTGTACAATTATTTGCAGACAGACAAATATGATTAAAATATATTTGGTAATATATTTTATCTTTATTAACCTTTTCATTGCAATATGTTTGGTAAGTACTTTTATTTTATTTTTAAGTAACTATTAACTCCTCTATTCAAAGTAAATCCAATCTATATATATTACTTCTAAGTGACAAGCAAATTGGAACAGTTTCTCACATAGCTGACAGCCATTTTGCATTTAAGAATTATAACCTGTAATTTAATTAAGTTTAAATAATAATATTAAATTCCTTGTTGCTAATGTTATCAGCTATAATATCCCTAGGCCATTGATAATTCGAAATAATTTTATCACAGTTACCGAAAGAACGTTGCTTGGTAACCGCCGGGCTGCTACCTTCAAGCAACGTTC
This sequence comes from Poecilus cupreus, assembly GCA_963942605.1. NCBI lineage: Eukaryota > Metazoa > Arthropoda > Insecta > Coleoptera > Carabidae > Poecilus > Poecilus cupreus. The sequence continues at coordinate 33,331,764 of OZ012720.1, forward strand.
TTGAGGTAGTTGTGATCAAATTATAAGTACTTATCAATGGTCGAGGGATATTCGGTGAGAAAATTTTTTGGGATAATTATTATTATTTTCATTTACACACCGTAAAATTGACATTTTAAAATAAACAAATCAAATATTGAATTAACTGTCAACAGACTGCCAACAGTTACTTAGCAACAAGTGATAATTTCCCAGGGAAATAATTTTTTAACGAAAATATTTTCACACAGAGATCATCCACGGTAATTATCGATAGATATGAAGTTTGTTACCAAGCACCATATGCTCCATACATCCTGCACTACCTTGATGCGACAAAATTAGAAGATAAACATTACTCTATGAGGGTATCAGGGGAGGTCCTGGTTGACATGTACCCAGAAGACATTGCAGTAAATAATTGTTGAGAATTATAGAAATGGCACGTTCTTATTAATATTAAAAATGATGTAGGCCGATATTCAATTCATACGATGCGAATCCAAAGAGCAACTGGACACGTGTGAAAATTTCACTACATTAAGACCACCGACAAACGTTTGCCACTTCATAGAAATCAAAGAAATGGGCATTCGAAAATTTATTGATGAAGTTCATCCTACCGTACGATGCCCCATTCGGAAGGTTTGAAATAAAATACAATAATAATTATTTTTATTCTTATTAAATTGAGTGATTCATGACGAATGACAAAAAATTGAAAGTGTAGTTAGGGGGACAAAAATTATATATTTTCCTTAATAAACATATGTTAAAAACTCAATAACAAAAAAGCAAATTAAAATTGAATCAATTAATAAGCAGTGGTTACAAACTATAGCAATTAATGTTTCAAAAAAAAGAAAAATTGGGAATGTTTTAAAGTTAGTTGAATAATATTTAATTAAAAATTAATAGTAATATGTTACCACAAAGCAGAGATGGACAGTAATTAATTACAAATATTTAAATTACGTAACGTTTCTGAATTGTTATTATTAATTTAAATTTTCAATTACATTCGCTCTTTAATGGAAAGTTCAGTAATTAATAACATTTTTTATGTATGTAATTAGTACTTCTAGAAATTTTTCATTGTAATTATAATTACAATTTATTTATTTTTCGTTCTGCCCAGCTACACTTTAAATCTTTTCCGTAGTTATGAATCTATGAAGAGAAAGTTAATCTATTTTCAAAAATCTGTATCATTAAATTGTTTAAGGTTTTATATTGATTACGTTAAATTTTATCTAAATACAATTAATTTTTCTGAACACGGACCTGTTCAGAGATTTGAACAGATATGGAATGGTGAATCTTATTCTGAATGATGTTACTTTTAGGGAAATTATTCAGGAAATGATATGAGATACAATGTTAACAAATTTAACCTTTTTCCACTAGGCAGTAAATATTGGAAAATCAGAGCAAATGGATATTATAGGCGAAGACTAGTAGTTACTGTTTGTTTTGAATTACAATCTTACAAAGATTTTTAAATATATATTATTAATAAATTAATATGAAAATGTTGTAATTTTATTTGCCTGTTAATTAGTTTATATTTCTTTTTGACAAAGTAAAATTTTTACTTGTTAAATAAATCTACATTGTTCAATGTTCAGCAATGTTTTCATGAAGTGTTGCTCTCAATAAATTTTGCAACAGAGTCATGAACACCTGCTTATTGAAACTTCATGCTTTTTGATAATCAGGTTAGTTTTTGTTCAATAAATAACAACAAACTGAAGTTCGGAATAATGATTTATACTTTATATTGATTAAATATGGAAAAATTTAATTTATTTCATTCTTGGTTCGTTGAGATATTAATCCTGTCTGTGTAATGTTACACTTGATTAGTTGGAGATAAATTTGTTTGATGTTTATAAATATCATTAAGAAGATAACGACGCTATAAAAATTACGACTGTTTTATGGTTTCCTTCGTAAACAAATGAAAATTACGATTTGTTTTTGTTAAAACAGCTGAAGACAGCTGTCCCATTCCACGTTACTGCTTAAATCAACTAATATGAACTCGTAATATTTTACAATACAAAGTGTTCGGAAAAGTGGTCATGAGATTTGGGTAGAACGATTCTTTGATTAATTTTGAATCGTCAATTCTAATGCAAAAAATTTGAAAATGGCCAAATTCAGTAATAAATAGTTTACTAGAAAATAAATTAAATACTGCTCCAAACTTAACTTGAAATTTATTACTTATGTATAATTTAAACATGAATAAACTCATTGCTGTAGTACGTATCGCAATATGTCTTATATTTATCGAAATATGGCGATTTGTAATATTTTTCAAAATACGGAAATTTCCCCAAATATGATATAAAATTGTAAATTTCTTTTATTACATTTCTTTTTAATACTCGCGCCAGGAAACCCATTACAGCAGAGCGCATCGTCATATCTCTAATATTTTTCGAGATATGACAATTTTTCATATTTTCCGAAGAGCAACTTTGAGGGGCTGTAACTCAAAAACTATACTAGATATCGAAAAATATCTTCAGTTTTGTGTTTTTCGTGCCATTCTTAATAAATTAGTAAATTTTCAAAATTTTGAAAATTTTTTGATTTTTTTTTTCAATATTTGTATTGGAGATATCTCGACAAATATGAAAGAGACAGACTGGTAGTGGTCACCAATCGATTCAGCTCGACGAAATACATAAACCCTGAAAATTTCAGAAAATTCGGACAACCGGTTGAAATGTTAGAGCAAAAAGTCTGAAAATGGACGAATTCAGGCCAAACGTCAAGGGGTACCCCTTGACTTTCAGGACAAAAAACGCCATTTTCAGGCTTTTTGCTCTAACTTTCCATCCCGTTAAGCGATTTTTATGAAACTTTGTATACTTATGTATTTCAACGCGCTGAATCGATTGGTGAACACTGCAAATCTGTATCTTTAATATTTGTCGAGTTATCGCCGATCGAAATTTTGAACAAAAATACAAAAAAATTTCAAAATTTTAAAAATTTGCTAATATGTTATATAAGGCACCAAACACGCTAAACTGAAGAGAATTTTTAGATACCTCGTGTAGTTTTTGAGTTACAGGCCCTTAAAGTTGCACTTCGAGAAATACCAAAAATCGACGTATCTCGAAAAATATTAGAGATCTGACGATGCGCTCTGCTACAATGGGTTTCTTAGTGCTTATATTATAAAGAAATGTAATAAAAAAAATATTACAGCTTTAAGTGAGGATATTTCGTGAGTTAAAATTTTTCTATCGGTATGTGAATCTGTATTGAATGATTAATAACTACAGTTTCTGTTATTTGTTTGTTCCTATAGTAACTAAAATTAGTTCCCAATGGGATACGAAGTATAAAAATTTTCTGGTTAGTAAGTTTTGAGAAACCGTAACTTCAAAGATTCACACAGACCGACAGACACACACACACACAGACATCATGCGAATCTATTAAAATCGTATTCTAGAGACTCTGTATAATGAAAATTGCAAACCAAACTGTATGCAATTTTAATTATGACGATTTTACTATACAATTAATTAATGAATATTAATGAGACCACTAAGGAGAATAAATATCAAATTATGAATATTATATAATTATTCTAAATTAATTTAACTTGATTTTAATGAGTGGTCATGTATAAAAGCTAGCGAGTATGTTTCTATTTTTAAAATGAAATATATTTTTTTCTCAGTACACAAGCTTTGGTTTTTCATGTTGTTAAAAATGTATATTCTGTAAAAATATGCAACGAAGAATTATTTTTAAAGTTGAATAAAAGAAAATGTTGGTCCATGAAACATTTATTTGAACAATGCTCTGTTATTCTTTGTGTACATTTCGTGTTTGTTTATTCACATTGTTTACGGTAATAAATAAGTTAATGAGCTAACTGTAGGGGTAAATAAATAATATCAAATTAATTATGTCATTCGTTTTGTACTTTTAAACATATTTCACAGTCCGATGCGTCATCACGGGGCTATGTACCCGATAGATATACATATATATATATATATATATATATATATATATATATATATATATACCATCCTACATTAGCACAAAACAATTTATTGGATTGAGAAGAGAATCAAATTGTAAGTTACTAAATAAATTCAATGAAATTGTGTTTGGCTGTGTAGAGAAGTAGAAGTAGAGAGTGAAATTTCTGCTCTAAATTCTCCTAAAGCAATAAAGATCAAAGAACATAGGAAATACCTCTGAAATACAAATCGGTGGGGTGTTAAATTGAGGACAATAGAAGATGAAACAAATATGTTGCTTCTGTGTTTGTCTGTTTGTGAATTTCACTTTCTTCCTCATTTTATCCGTTGGTAATGTTGACATGCTAATATAATTGTTGCTATATGTTTATTTGCTATGTAATTATAGTTAAATACAACAATGAGAACAAGCTAATGAAGTTGTATATGTTCGACGAATGTTCCCTTGCTGTAAAATAACTTTGTTGTACTCAATTTATTTATTCCTTAATTCTGTTATTTTTTTAAATATTTGAAAAAATATAACAACTGAAATAATTACGATTTAGTGATAATGACCGTAGCAGCCGATCCGTTTAATCTCAGATAAAAAAAAATAACAAATTAATAAAAATCTCTAACATAAAGATTTCCATTGGCCCAAAAGTATTGGCTGGTACCGCGAACACTGTTTTTGTACGACAACAAAATATAGAAATATGTTTCAAATAAAGAATATAGATAATAAAGAATATAGATAATGCTATTCTACATCTTTTTGATTCCCATGATATACCCATACCATTTACTATTAAAGAATTATTCCCAAAATCTAATCATTTCGTAACATAAACATAATACCTCCCTTACATATATGTATGTGCGAGAGGTAAAATTGATAGAATTTATGATATAAATATGGTGAATTAAAGATTTTTCTTTTGTATTATTTAAACTGGGCCAAATGATATGATTCTAGGCTCGTATTTATAAGTCAACAAATTATAATGACAAGTTCATTGAAAATTGACAACCTATGTTGCATTTTATCTAGAACTTTAGATATACTAATATACCTGTACTTTACAGCAAAAATGTAAATACAAAAGTTTTTTTTTTTTTAGTAATAAACATGTTTACAACTTAGAAATTCATAGGAAATTCCTTGTTTTGAAAAATAGACATTTGTAATATGCATCTAGTTTTTAAGATAGGAATAAACAATCATTGCCAAAGTATTTTATAATAGAATACATAGAAGTAATTTTTAAAAATGTACAACAAAAATATCATATTTTGATATTTTATCCAACACCTCTCAATAAATGCTCTATAACTATGGCGATTTTATACAAGCAAAGTAACAGATTATCCACTAGTGGGTATAATTTTGAGGAAAGCCACTAGTGAGTAATTTTTATTTATAACAATAACAATAACACACAACACTTTGGTAACTACTTCAATTGACATTTTAATTTAAAAATTTAAAACATATGTCACTGTCAAATAATATTTCTTTAATAAATTTTTCATTTATTAAGAAGTGTTGGATAAAACGTTATGCTTCACACGTGGGCAAAGTGGAATTACCCACCCGATAAAATTATCACACTTAGCCTTCGGCTTCGTGAGCTAAAATTTCTCTCGTGGGTAATTCCTTACTTTGCCCACTTGTAAAGTAAATAACTATTATTATATAAAAATATAAAATTAGCCGAATAGTTATTGTTGGGGTCAAGGATGGATTCTGAAATAGCAACATATTTAGATCGTTTTTCTCATAAAGATTTCAGGTCTAGTTTGAATATAAATAGAAATCAGTGAATATGTCATTGTCCCACATGAACTTGGTTACAGAATTGCCAGCTTCACAGAAACCGAGCAGTGACGATACTAGCGCGATATTGTGAAATTGATACGGCGCGTAACGTCATTCGCAGCGAAAGGGTGAATTTATTGTGCCCCTCTTCCGACGCCCATGTCCTCGCCGAGAGAGTGTGATAAATATCGCGCGCGCCCAGTTTAGGATTAATTCAGTAATCAACGAGGTTTGATTTATGCGCATAGTTTAATCCTATCCTATACGTCTGCAGAATACGCGCCAAAAGCTGCAATACACACTATCATTTTCCATTGTTTTTCATGCCGTGGGCTAAATGCTCAATGCGATACACTCCATCTGAATTCACGAATTGCCATTGTGTTGATTTTTAGATTCTACTGAATAGCATTTAAAAATTTGTTAGAATTCGATAAACAGTTACAGAGTGCTCTCAAATATCTCATTTCTACAGTAGTTTTACGTCGTTCATGCTTCTTCATCCACACCCAACATTCAGATCTGTACATCTATGTAGGCACTAACACACCATTATAAACACTCAATGGAGCATCTGTAGTTACATTCACTTTTCGAGCAAATGTACCCAGAGCACCCTGCAGACACCCGCCTTTCAATCTCCCGGTCAATATGTCCATCCCTCGAAAACATACTACCCAAATATATAAATTCATTTACTTGTTCCAGTCTCACACCATTCACTGAAACATTACAACCACAACCAGTCACCAATAATTCTTCTGAATACATTTATCGACATTCAATAATAGATTTAAACCTTCCCTACTTCATTTACGCTCACAATCATTCTTTTCAATTGCTCTTCAGTTTCAGTCAAAACAACATCATCCACATAAGCTAACGCAGGCACTATACGTCCACCAATACGTACACCATCATTTCCATTCAACGCCTTTCATAACAACACATTCATATACAAATTAAATAAAATCCCGTTACCCCGATAAAGTTCCTGCTACTTAGTAAATAATAATATTTTCTATACGCAGATTCAGAAAATCTTGTGATATTACTTTCGATAAGCTCGCAATTGATTTTTTTTAAGATTATGTATATGAAATTAAAGAGGTAATTATATTAATTACAAAAGTGTACATTTGTACAGAAATAAAATCTGTTTATTATATGTAATTTGTAAATATGTTTCTGAAACAAAATACTTGAAACTTGAAATGCCTGAATATAATTCGCAATAAACCGAATTCAATCCAACTCTTTTCCATTACAGCGGCGCCGCTGTACATACGTGATGTATGACTCGCATTTTTAATCCGAATTTTGTTGAAAAACAGTGAACACCGCAGTTGCTCGTAACTCAGCCACCGCGGAATATAGTAGAATAATTTAATGGTGGACAGAATGATAACTTACACGTTCATGCAGGGACGGCGACACAGGGGGCGTCCAGGCGTCCACGACGTGACCGCACAGACTTTACGTCTCCGAGCTCTGCAAACATTAAATAAATAGAATCAGAAACGGATACATGACTATTGTTTGCACGTATGGCAAAGTTTTATTTTGAGAACAAGAGTCGAAGGGTCAGCTGACTCTGGTAAAACCAGCTGATTCTTCGCTGCTGATGTGACGACAACTCCTTGCCGGGTCGGCCTCTCACCTGGCGTATCCTGGTGTCGCTAAACACGGAGTTAAACCAAAATGCATAAATAAAATAAATATATATATCATCACGCCTTTTACCCATTACGGGTGTGGCACTCTGCTTACGCAGATCTCGGTAGGTGATATATTTTTGCGTATGAAGTGCGGTTACCACGGAGCTATTTACCAAAATGCAACAAGAATAAAACCAAATTACTTAAAAGCAAAACGAATAAGAACAAACTGATATAAACCAAACTTAAAGTGACTTAAACACAAAATAACTGCGCCAGTAATCACAATTTATTACACAAAAATACTTTAACCGAAGTTGAACGTAAGAACTTTTCATATCGTGCAAATTTTAAATAAACGAAAATTAAAATTATTTTTCTACGACCAGTTAAAAATCTGCTCATTGTATGTTTGTTATTGCTAAGGATATGAGGTACATTGTAAGCATCGTAAGAAATGAATTTGTTTTGTGAGTATTTCAATACAGGTTGGCTCATTTAAGTACAGGTGCCATTACTAGGACACTTATTTAGAATTGTCAAATATTGGAATGGTGAAAGCGAGACAATTTTTTTATTAATATTAAATTAATTAGGAAATATCGTGCTCGTAGAAAAAATATAGTGTACACCTCGCATGGAATGTCCATTTCATACTCGTATGATTTCATACTCATAGGAAATGAGTACCATCCATGCTCGTTGTACAATATACTATTAACGCAGTATTCTACCAACTGGGTGTTTATATATTAGTATGTTAGTGCATATTTCGACTTATGGTTCTGAATTTTTCTGTGTAGATAAAGAAATATGAGTGACGTATAACTGCTGAGGAAATGAGGTATTTGAAAGGAGAATGATCGTGTTGTGTAAATAACAATTTAAATAGTAATTACAACATTCAAAATTAAAATGTAGCAGGAACACCAATTGATATGGGAAAGCATAGCAAGCAAATGCAGTCTAGAGGCGAGTCAATGGCGCATAGGTAATGTAACAAGATTGCCAAAATTTCATCTACGATCTCCGTATTCGTTTTTGAGCACAAATTCGTGATCAGATCGGCGTGAGATTAGGTTCCAGCTTCACGTTCTGCCGACAAAAACTCTTCAATCAGCTCGTAGTGTGCCATGCCGAGAACCGTGTGCGACACGCCCACAACAACTGAATTGTATCAAAAAATCGAACTGCACTGCATGCCGCAAAAAACTGTTGCACTATGCATTAGGTGCAACGGCTAATACTGCTGTAGCTTAAAGATTACGAAAATAAGTACAAGCCCTAACAACATAATGTTCGGACGCTTGATTTTTACTTATTATATTTTTCATATTTATCATATAACATTCACATTTAAAATTAATTAAGATAAGCCAATACTAAATGTTAAACTATAGGGGACAATTATATTTAGCAACAGACAGTGGCGTATTATATGGGATAATTTTTTCGGTTCAAACTCAATTTAAAAAAAAATTGTTTCCACTCAATGATCAATAAAATCTGTTGTAGCAGCTTATTTTAAGCATTATTTAGTTTACAAACATTTATTTTCATTTTTGTCTCTAAAAAAAAAATTGCTTCAAAATTTTTCGTTTTCGACAATTTTTGACGTTTGACAAAAAAAATTTGGATTTTAGAATCCAAAATCTTTCCTCTATGCTACGCCATTGTTTTCTAGGTATTCTTTACCCATTTTGTATATAAATATTAGATGACAACAAACAAAACATAAAAAAATTGCCGAAAACGTAAATCTTTAAAACAATTTTTTGAGTGACAGAATAATAAAACTATATAACAATAAACTAAATTATACTTAAAATGTGCTGCTACAACAAATTTAATGAACATATAGTGTAAAAATTTTTTTGGGGAAGTTGAGTTTGAACCCATCAATTTACTCTTATAATACGCCATTTTCTGTTGCTAAATATGAATAAACACTATAGTTTTATATTTAGTATTGGTTCATCTTCGTTCATTTTAAATATGAATATTATGTGACAAGTCAGAAAAATATGCTTAGCAAAAATCAAGTGTCCGAACATTATGTTGTTAGGACTCGTATAAGAAATAGTTGTCTATTATAAATATAATGTAATAGATTGTATTAATCGTGAAATCTGATATGTGCGCGGTTCTTCGAATTGATTCCATTGTTCAGGACAATAAAACTTTTACGATACACGAAATTAATTTTGTCGTAATTCCGAGATACATCACATACATTGTTATGTGTATCTTGCTAAAATTATGAAGGGTGAATTTTAATACAGTGATTCAATGTTTGCCATATTCCATTATTGTATCGAAATATTATTGATGTTTTGATGTTATCTGAAAATATTATGTGATATTGAAATTTATTTAATGTATTATTATATTATTGATAGTTTTATTATAATGTTAAATATTGTTTTAAATTATTCAAAATTTGAATTTACTGTTTAATTTGCAATGCAAAATAAACAAGTCTGTTTATATCCTATTATTCGTTTGTTAAATATTGTTGTTCAAAAATTTATATTATATAGAAAATAATAGTGCTCATTTATTGTAAATATTGGATATATTAACCAAATTCGTATTATTTAATCATTCATATTGTTACTACATTTAATCTATTTAGAATATACAAAAACACACATTCATTTTTATTATTTTTATCTTCCTAATCATGCATTCTATTCGATAAAATAATGTTTAGATTACGTGTGGTAAATTAATCCATGCTCTTTCTACAGTATTCCTCATCCCAACCTAGAGAACACATCGGCCATGGAAAAAATGCAACATTATTGTGCGATTAAAATAAGTCTGTAGTTCATTAGTAATATGTTTGTTTCAGTAAACTCAATTTCAACAAAAAGTAACGTTATTTAAAATTTCCGTCAACGACATATTTCCGTCGTATAGCTTATTATTTGTTGAAAATTTCTTGTGGTACATTTTTCGTCTGTTTATGACACATCAATTCATCTTAAAAATGTATTTTTTATGCTGTTATCGTATAAATTTTAATTTAGTTTTTCAGCATACAAGAAATCGAACATACACTGTTTTAATACATTTTCTTTTATGTTTCTTTATATTTAATCAGAAAGTGAAAATTTGATTTCTTGACAGTTAAATTCTACGTAATAAATGGTTTCTTTTGTGTGACATATAAATAATAAATATAAACTGCAGTACGGCACTATGATGGTTAACTTTGTTATTGCAGACACTTTACAATGTCGAAGTTTTTCTAAAATAATAAACAAGAAGAAATTTAGAAAATTATTGGTATTATATGCAACTATTTTATTGTATTAATCGTGTAATAAGGTCTTATTTTTAGTTTAGTTTAATTTAGATGTTTATACATAATCAAGATACCTACTCGATGCGCAAAAGTGAAGCTTTGACGGCCATTTGCGAAAAAGGCATCATAAATGATATTGATTGATATATTGTTACAATATATAGTTCAGTTTTGATTGTAAAGCTAAACAGTCTAGCAAAATGGTTCAATCAAAAGCGAAATGTGAGTAAAAGAGATTTTAATAAATTATAGTTATTTACTTTACAAGTGGGCAAAGTAAGGAATTACCCACAAGAGAAATTTTTGCTCACGAAGCCGAAGGCTGAGTGTGATAATTTTATCGAGTGGATAATTTCACTTTGCCCATGTGTGAAGTATAACGTTTTATCCAACACTTCTTAATAAATGAAAAATTTATTAAAGAAATATTATTTGACAGTGACATATGCTTTAAATTTTTAAATTAAAATGTCAATCGAAGTAGTTACCAAGGTGTTGGGTGTTATTATTATTGTTATAAATGAAAAAATTCTCACTAGTGGCTTTCCTCAAAATTATACCCACTAGTGGATAATCTGTTAGTTTACTTGTTTAAAATCGCCATAGTTATAGAGCATTTATTGAGAGGTGTTGGATAAATATTATTTTTAAATCAAGAAATAAAGTTATAATGTGTAATATTTGTGTTACATTTCATATTTTAGCAATTAAAATAAATTTAATAACAATTTATTTCAATTTAGTTATTTCCTATTTATTATACATTATATTCAAATATTGCCTTTTTAACGAATGGCCGCCGCGGCTTCACTTATCTAGTTTGTTTATATTGAGTTCAGTAACTAGTTTGTATTTATAAATATCTATGTTTTTAGTAAACCAGTGTAACTAAAACAACATTTATAAGGCTGGTCTATATGATATGGATAACAATGAGTGAATGTTAAAATACAGAATGTGTAAATATTATGCTGAACATGAATAATGGAGCCGATGTCAAATTATTACCTTAATATTACAATTGATATTTACTTATAGCACCACGTGTGCAAATATTTAATTTAGAATCGTTCCAGTAACGTAATTAATTACAAAATGAACGCAAAATCTTTCGCAGAAAAATAGTTTCAATTTGAGCGCGAGTTTCATTTCCTAATTCCTTTTTCTCGTAGTTGTATTTACATAAAATTCAGATGTGGAGAGATGTCAGCAGTGTTCAAATACGTTGGCGTTCTGCAGTGTTGCGTTACGGCGTTACGGAGCGTTGCATTGTGCCAAGTCGCGAACGCGCAGCTGAAATTGAAATTTAATTTGATCGAAGTAAAAGCCACCAAGCGAATGTGGCTTTGTTAGTATTGCTGTTAACGTGAGCTCGTGCTCTCCCCGGGGCTTGCTGCTCTAGATGCGATGATGCAATTCAAATATTTAATAAGAACGACGAGTATTTAGGTAGACACTCTCTTTCTGAATATGGACATATTGCAAACTTAACACTCGAGTCACAACATGGCAAATAAGTCATTTATACTATAACTAGACTTAAAAAGATATAATAGAAGATTTCAAAAATCTGGTGTGGACACCACACTACTTTCTTATACAATTAAAACCAGCTGAACACACATGACTTGTTCTTTGCGTATGACTTTATTTTGACAATTATTTGATATTAGATGTTAACCTGTTTAAAAGAAATTAATTAATATTTAGTCTTCACTTTCACTTTTATAATATTTCACCAGACACATATTTTTGACATTTCACAATTATTTCACACGTTTGGCACATAGATATTAAAAATGTTTGAAATTTTGTTCCCATTGTAACTAAGATTATAGAAATATATTCTTAAACATATAATTTAGTTTTTCTCAAAATTAGAAGCATGTACAAAAAAAGTGCAAATAACATTTTATATTCCAAATATTTTTGCTCACAACTTCCATTTAAGACTTTTTCTCATAGTTGATTCAATTTTTGAAATAAATGAAATTTATTGTTTTGTGTGTCCAGTAAACTTCCTCTTCCGGTTTTTCAAATTCATTCAAAATCAACTAAGCTCTTTATTTTTTTATGAAACTTATAAATTCCAAGTTTCGGTTACATATCCTGTCTTGTTCATGAGATATTGCGCACACGGACATCCATCCATCCATCCGTCCATCCTCACACACAGACATCATTGAGTAATTGGTTTTAACGGATTCCGTGGACGTCAAAATATGTATTTCCGCAAAAATATCCTCAACGATTTTTTTCGTTATTCCAATACTTCCTTATACTTTGTATAAGAAAGTAAAAATATTTTAAACAATAAAATAGAACATTTTTGTGACTACAATTATTAACAATTACTCAAAAGTTACAACATTTAAAAAAAATCATTGTGTCCTAATGATTAACATTTAGGACTTTTTCTACGACCAATTAGAAATCTGCTAATTATATGTTTAGTGTAGCTAGAAAAATGAGGTACATTGAAAACATCGTGCGAAATGAATTGGTTTTTGAGTATTTCAATACAGGTAATTTCATTTCAGTACAGGTGCCATTGCCAGGAATACTTATTTAGAATTGTCAAATATTGGAATGGTGAAAGCGAGAAAAAGTTATTATTAAAATTTAATTAATTAGGTAAATAATATCGTGGTCGTATAAATAGTGTATAACTCGTATGATTTACAGCATTCGCCTTTTCATACTCGTAGGAAATGAGCACCATTCTATACTTGTTGTACAATATACTTTTTTAAACTGCACGTAGTCTTCAATTTAGATATAGTTTCAAAAAAAATTAAAATTATAATAATAGTGGACGACTCCATTGAAATATAAAATAAGAACGCGAAGTATTTAGGTAGATACTCTGTGAATATAGATATATTGCAAACATCAATAATTGGTAATAATATTTAAACCAGTAGACTGAATCAAAATTGCGAATACTTCCATCATTATTCGTAGCTAATTAGGTAAATTAATAACGGTAATTAATTTGGTTGGAATGAATTCTGAAGCTCCTGAAAGAATCTTTGATGAAGCATCGGATGAGTGAAAAGAAGTTCGTGTCAAGCCCTCTTGTAGATATTCCGATTCATCCGCGATGTTTCTGTTTTTGCAAGTTGGAGGAAAGTTCGCTGTTATCGGTGAAGTATGAACAGTTTGAATTTAACAACGCGTGCAGAGTTTCAGAGCACAGGAAGAATGCCATCGTGCTGGCTTCGCTGTCGCCCGCTCGTTCCGAATCGGAAAATCGTTGTTTTCTATCGATGTGTCGTCGGTTGTTGTAGCTCGAGGTGTCTTTGTTTTCAGAGATTTTTGTTTTGTGTTGTGTTTTGGAGGATACTTGTTGCCATTGGCGGAACATATGAATTTTATCCCCCGGGGTTGTTTCCTACTATATACAAACTATTATAAATAATTCAATAGACAACAAAAACTCTACTCGCAGACATAAATCAGTAAAGTTGTGTGGATATATAAATATGACGTCAGATATTTTTGCTTCCACACATACAGAATGTTCAAAAAATAGAGGTCACGGTTTTAAGAGTATTAACATATTTCAGGAAAGCCTAATTTATAGTTATAGCGAATATAATATTTTAAATCTGTCTAATACAACTCATACAATCAATTATAAACCATAAAAATATTCAAAATAATAATAATTATGATAAATAAGGAAAAATAAAGACGATCTTCAATTGTTTTTCATTGTAAACGGCGACTATGATTTTATTGTAATGTTAAAAGGACGAAATAAAATATTTAAATCGCTATAGCTCTGAAACTAGGCATTTCCCGATATTTTACTTGAAATTATATTTTTTATCCAACACCTCTCAATAAATGCTTTATTACTATGGCGATTTTAAACAAGGAAAGTAACAGGTTACCCACTAGTGGGTATAATTTTGAGGAAAGTCAAGAGTGAGTATTTTTTTATTTATAACAATAATAATAACACACAAGACCTTGATAACTACTTCGATTGACATTTTAATTTAAAATTTTAAAACATATGTCGTCACTGTCAAATAATATTTCCTTAATAAATTTTTAATTTATTAAGAGGTGTTGGATAAAACGTTGTACTTCACACGTGGGCAAAATGGAATTATCCACTCGATAAAATTATCACACTCAGCCTTCGGCTTCGTGGCTAAAATTTCTCTTGTGAGTAATTTCTTACTTTGCCCATTTGTAAAGTAAATAACTATTATTTTATTATAAATTTTATTTCGTACCGATTAAAATTGAAAGAAAATTAAATAAAACAATGAATAAAAGGGAATACACAAACTGTATCACAAGCAGTACTACATAGAGAATCTACAGATTTTACAAGTTGTTTAGTTTTTATTGGATGTCCTTTAGAAAAATGATAAAAAATGTCAAAATTATTTCGGAATATCATTAATGGCATCAAACTTTTCAACGAACTTTTAATTAAAGGATTTGTAATTAACAAACTAAAACGTAAACTCTTATTTTTTTACTTTTTCCGAAAAAAGTTTTGACGACTTTCCGAAACATTTTTAAAAACTGTCGTTTAGAACTTTGCGCTAATTAATATTTTGTCTACACGATTTAAATTTGTGTCAATGTAT
Organism: Poecilus cupreus; assembly: GCA_963942605.1. NCBI lineage: Eukaryota > Metazoa > Arthropoda > Insecta > Coleoptera > Carabidae > Poecilus > Poecilus cupreus. Next base: position 33,347,144 of record OZ012720.1, read on the forward strand.
TACGCTTTCCTTGTTTCATTCACCAAGAACCTTTTACAGATAACAAATAATAATATGTGCTTCGTCTCTTTGAAAGTTTTTCCCGAAAAATAAAATATTCACTGCACTGTTCGGGAATAAAGGCATAACAGAGTTGGAAATTTCGAGAACGTACGATAATAATGGCATGATAAAAGAACTGTAAAATCAAGGTGCATAAAATATTAATGTGATCTGATGTGAAGAGAATATTGAAAATACCTCCGGGAGAACGATGCCGGGCTGTCAGTTTCGCCGCCCGTAAAACTTTTATACGTGCATAACACCACCGACCGACGAGGGTCGCTGCTCGCGCCTCTCGACACCTCTCGATCTTAGATGCATTGCGCTGTGATGCATTGCGAACAGTGCCAGACACATGCAACACTTTAGGCTGTTTATTTTTCATTGGGTTGCTACTCAATTCGAATCCCACAGACAGAAAAAAATGTACAAGAACAGTAATTTGTAATAGAGAAAGAGTGAGGTTGCCAGTAGTATTATTGTGCAAATAGATTTTATGCACGATTGGTCTCTCTTTATCAACTTGCCATGCCTGTTTCCAAGGCGGTATGTTGTTTTTACCGGTCACTAGGTTAAACAGAACAGTAAGTAATATACTTTCTATACCACTGTTTTGGAAACTAAGCATTCAACTAAAAATTGTATTGGAACAACTATCATTCCATACGCAGCGTATTGAATAAATTTGACGAATCAGAGCCGCATATTAGCGCGATATAATTATGAAGTATCTTAGTTAAGTTACTATGGTTGCCTCTGTTTATTTTAATTTTTTGTTCGTGTGGAATATATAACATTCCATTACTTGTTGTAGAATATACTATACTGCTCGTTGAATAGTACACGTTAATTGTCTTAAAAATTTAACTCGCATTTTTATATAAAAATTTGGATTTTTCGGATATTATTGTTAAAAATCTATTATCCAACACCTCTCAATAAATGCTCTATAACTATGGCGATTTTAAATAAGGAAAGTAACAGATTACTCACTAGTGGGTATAATTTTGAGCAAAGTCACTAGTGAGAAATTTTCTATTTATAATAATAATAATAACACACAACACCTTGGTAACTACCTCAATTGACATTTTAATTTAAAAAATTTAAAACATTTGTTACTGTCAAATAATATATTTTGAATAAATTTTGCATTTATTAATAGATGTTGGATAAAATATTATACTTCACACGTGGGCAAAGAAGAATTACCCACTCGATTAAATTATCACACTCATCCTTCGGCTTCGTGTGCTCAAATTTCTCTTGCGGGTAATTCTTTACTTTGCCCACTTGTAAAGTAAATAACTATTAATCCATGATTATTCTTTGTCTAATTCTTGAGTGTACACAATATGATTGTGAAGCTGTTCTCTTAGTGAAGTATATATCAACAAAATAAATAAATACACGAAAGAAAATTAAATTTCTCGAATATAAATAGAAAATTAACAAATAAGAAGGTATTTTTCTGTATCAGCAAATACTATTTTGTACCGTTTAAGAGTTAAGAGCGGGAGGTTATGGAATTTTACACATCCTTTAACTCTTATCTTTCATATTTTTAACTATTTTTGATTATAAAGGAATAGCCCATTAAGTAAATGTAAATAATGTACTGCCAATGGACAGTTACTTTCCAATGTCATTTAACCTTTAATCATTAAAATTTACTGAAAATCTCCGTACAGATAGTTTGTAAACATGAAAAAAATTTAGGCAAGACTATTCATCGCAGGTGAGCACTAGGGACCGAACTCATTCACCGACTTGTGTGAAAAACACCAGTGTTCGGTCCTAACTACACAATATAATGTTATAGCTGTGTTAAATATTTATATTTTTAATTACCTATTAACACAAAATTAATTAATCCAATTATTTACATAAAAATTACTATTAATTTGCAAAACAGCGAAAAAAGAAATTAATATGTTAATCTAAATTAACGTTTAATTTACATTTTTTTAAATAATTCATGTTTATTTATTTAGATTGCATTTAATCCCAAACAAATTAATATTAAAAAACGAATTTGAATTGAGTTTAGTTTAACAGACAATACATTAATTACAAAACTCAATAAAAAACAAATACATGTAAATGATTACAAACAATAAAAATTCATCACATTTAATTTCACGAGAGAGGTTCAATCAGTTAATTAATTTACAAACGCAAATTATTTGCCCGCAAATATTTTTTTTTAATAATCGTTGCCATTTGCGATGTTAAAATCCGAGCCAGTTACGAATTCAACAACCATTTGTGCTTGTCATGTTCGGCTGATGACACCGAAACATGAGAAGGGTGGGCAGGGTTACCAACCCCTCATGTTGTGTTGCACTCCCAGCAGATTCAAATTTCGCGGCTGGTTGGTGTTAAATTTACATACATTTATAAACAGGACACTATTGACAAATGTTACTGATACTACATTTATTACGAGTAAAAAATAAATAGTATCGTTTATCCATTACTACCCAAAATTAATTTCTGAAAATCCTTCAGTATACCTTATAGTGCTCGCCGTAAAGGAAATTTATCGCCGGTGGGAAAATAGACATAGTGCTTCCGGAAGACACACTGATCCGCCACTTCGTCTCTGTCACATTTTTGTTCTCCTATTTCGCGTAGTCGTAGTCAACGCACAAAAAAACGCCATTGGAAATATTATTGTAAAAGACGATAATTTATCTAAAGGAACATGTATGATGTAATTGAAAATCAATACTGATCCAACATGTGACGTAACCTAGACCGGAATCAATCATGCCTTCCAGAAATGTAATTGTAAAATTTTGCCTGCCTGCTATGCAGTTGTTCATGTTACTTTTTTTGTTGATACAAGCTCTTGAAATATATATTTAGCTATGGTGAATAAATTAAATTTAACCATTGAAAATTGACAGCAACAATATTTTTAACTTTCTTTTTCTAACTTTTACTACACCTAAATTATCGAACCATTTAGGTATTATTAATGCGCAGATATCAATTTTGCAAATGGATACTGACTTCTTAATGTAGTTGTTAAAATGTACAGTTCTTGTTCTTTACCTTTCTTATCATTTGAAAAAATTTTATTTTCAAAAATACAATTTTTAGGTTATATTTTTAACGCAATAATAGATGTAGTCCACATTATTTCCACTAACGCCATCTGGGGCTGATGAAATGAAAACTGCATGAAGGTGTCAATTTAATAACAAATTTTAACTCAGAAACTAGAAAATCAGACTGTGGATCATAAAATCCTTGGTTCAATCACCGCAGCAGAAAAATTTGAATTTTAGAAATGGGTAAATAGCATGATGATATTTTTTTAAACTAAGAATTTAAATAATAATCTGTCGTGAGTACTACAATATTTACTGCCATATATTTCTTATCAAACAATGCGGGAACACTGATCACAACTATTAAGAAATGTTCATCCCTACAAAAAAATTTGGTTTTTATTTATGACATTTTTCAAACGTAAGCAGATTTAAACGAAAATGTGAAAATATAATTTCTCTTTAACGTGTTTTAAATTCGTATATGGTGACAGTAAGAGAAAAGGTTTCCAACAATTGCAGATATACCGTGTGTCCCACGTAAATGTTGGCATAGGCAGTTAACATGTAATATCAGTTTTTTGTAAATAAAAAGGGTCCGGCAAAAAATTATGCATCCAAATTTTATATCACAATACTGCCAATATCCCTACATCTTATTTAATACAGATTACTTTATTTTGATACCGCAATTTAATGAAATTAATAATAATAATTCCTAATTTTCGCAAACTCTTTTTATTGCTACTGACGTATAGTGCTTGTAATTTGTTTTAAATATTTTAATCTGTCACTGTCAATTTCTGGCGATGGAAATTATTCAGCGTTCATTCCTGTGGTGTATTCAGATATTTGTCTTGCACTGCGCCCCCATAATACATTCTAATAATATTTACACGGTTCTCGACATTTAATGTATTGTTGATGACAGTGACAGATTAAAATATTTAAAACAAATTGCAAACACTATACATCAGTAGCAATAAAAAGAGTAGACGGAAAATTAGGAATTATTATTAATAATTTAATTAAATTGTGGTATCAAAATAAAGTAATCTGTATTAAATAAGATGTAGGGATATTGGCAGTATTGTGATATAAAATTTGGATGCATAATTTTTTGCCGGACACTTTTTATTTACAAAAAACTGATTTTACATGTTATTTGCCTATGCCAACCTTTACGTGGGGCACACGGTATATATTTAAAACATTACTCTAATATCAAAAATTGTCATTAAATTATAATTTACTGAGATATTTCAATATAATTTGATAGAACTTCAAGTAAACTACCACTTCCGGTTATTGGATTATCACCAAAAACTAATTAGCTCTTCCCAAGGGGATACCAATGTAATATGTAAAATATCAGAAATTTCAGTTCGGTAGTTTTTATAGAAGACATCATCGCGAAACTATTAAAATTGTATTTTGGGGACTCATCCACTGAAAAAAAACTATCGAATTTTGAGCATGATTCCTATACCTCCCTTACACATATGTGGCGGGAGAAGAAAATATATTTTATCCAACACCTCTCAATAAATGCTCTATAACTATGGCGATTTTAAACAAGCAAAGTAACAGATTATCCACTAGTGGGTATAATTTCGAGGAAAGCCACTAGTGAGTATTTTTTTATTTATAACAATAATAATAACACACAACACCTTAGTAACTACTTCGATTGATATTTTAATTTAAAATTTTAAAGCATATGTCACTGTCAAATAATATTTCTTTAATAAATTTTTCATTTATTAAGAAGTGTTGGATAAAACGTTATACTTCACACGTGGGCAAAGTGGAATTACCCACTCGATAAAATTATCTCACTTAGCCTTCGGCTTCGTGAGCTAAAATTTCTCTCGTGGGTAATTTCTTACTTTGCCCACTTGTAAAGTAAATAACTATTATACATTGTGTGTCGCCTCCACCGAAGTGCGTTTAATATTTAATGACCTATATTTTTTGTTAATTTTTTTGTATGGTATTTAAATTCCCTGGAGGTAAAAAAGTTATTAAGAAATACTGTTTCTTTCTGCGAGTTTACAATTGGTTATATGTAATAACCATATTTCTGTGACGTGCTTTATATAAACTTTGTGATGGCAGGTATCGTCTTAAAGTGCCAGGTACCATTTGACTCCATACTTTGAAGAAGCAGCCCCCGTAAAATATAATCGTGTCTGGCGGAATCCTCCTGCGCCAGCCATTCCTCTCTCGGAACAAAAAGCGTCGCATTTTCCGGGCACTTTGCGGCGGCCACTATTTTAATTTCCACGAGTTTACGATCCTCGCAACCTCGAAACCGAGGCCAGGCAACCCTTCTTGTAACTTCGCACACCGCCCAAGTGCTCCATGCGGGTTTATGTCATTTCATATGGCCGAATTGAACATTTGCCTGGTTTTGTTAAGTAGTTAATATGCTCAGATTAGTCTTGTTTACAAATGGCGCCTGCTGTGGCCGCGCCTGCTGCGAACGCGAACAAATTGTCAGCGGTGAGAATATGCGCTAATATCGTTTGTCATCTCTGAATTAAACTGCATCATGTAAGATTACTTGCAATCGGAAACACACTTATCGTTTTTTACTTTAACGTGTCATAAACGAAACCAATTTTTACCTCTCGTCTACCTCTAAGTAAGGGAGGCATTGTTTTCGGTCAAAAAAATTGGGTAGTGAGTTTTATTTACTATTTGTATATTACTATACGTGTGTGGTCTGTCCAATTTTTTCGTCCCGCAGAACTCAAATACTATATTACCAAAAAATACAATTTTGTATATTTATGCTTCTTATATTTATATGAAGAGCTGATTAGATTTTGAATAAAATTGGCCAAACGCAAATAGTAGTTCACCAGAAGCTCTTAAAAGTTTGCCATGAAAAAACACGATTAAATTTAATATTTTAATAATTTGTGTTATTTTGAAAATTGTTGAATATTTTAATTTTACATTTGTTTTGATTAAACTAATTTTATTATATTTTATTAAATTTAGAGATAATAAAATAATATAAAATTAAATTTCATGAATTTTGCATTCCATGTACACCATGTAAACACATATGTAACATATTTCATTTTGATTGTGAAGCTGTTTGCTTAGTGAAATATATGTCAAAAAATTAAATAAATATTAAATTTCTTAAATATAAATAGAAAATAAACAAATATGAATGTATTTTGCTGTATCATCAAATACAATTTTGTACCGTTTAAGAATTGTATCATCACATGAATTGCTATAAGTCAAATAGAATAATTTTAAACCAAAAAAATATTTCCCACCAAATATAAATTAGTAACTTGCGCAGTCGATACAGTTATTTTATAATCAAAGCCGAATATAAAATCTAGCAGCCGGCGAAATTTTTTACGATTAAAAGTTAGGCTGAACCTGAAAAATCCTGAAGAGTGATGTTTCTATTTTTAAGTTGTGAGCGCAGAAACTAGATCCGCGATTTTGCACGTATTCTATACAATATACATGAAATATAACATTGAAATATTATTTGAAATACTTTGCTATTACTCGTTTTAACAAATCTGTTTTTAATATTGTTTTAGACAAAACTACTATCTATCTTAAAAACATATAGGTACTGTAATAATTTTATTCCTTAGAATGTGGAGTTTGGGAATGTATATGTTAATAAAATATATTTATAGTTACAATTGAATTATTTCAATGAGTTATAGATACATTAATTGGTAGTTAAACATTCACATCATTTATTACGTAACATAATTTGTGATTGTATTTGGTACAGGAGATAATACAATATAGAGAAATGTATAATATGTATCAACTCTTCTGTTGTATTAATTGAATATGTTTACTGTTTTTACTATACACATAAAAGTATTACTAAAATACACTTACATACTGAAATTAATTTCTATAAATTCTTTATTGGAATACACAAGATCACAGCATCATTTCACTGTAAAGGTCCCCGCACTACTGATTGCAATCTAAATTGTTCACGATTTTTGCAAGCGCTACTGTTTTAAACATGTTTATAGGCGGCAAATTCAACTACGAGCTCTGAATCATACCATTTGGCCCAGCTAAAGTCATAGAAATGAAAATTGTTTAATTCACTATATTTATATCTTAAATTCTATCATTTTTACCTCCATATATATGTACGGGAGGAATAATGTTTATGTTACGAATTGATTAGATTTTGGGAACAATTCATCAACAGTAAATGCCTTAATATTTGAAGGCCTATCAGAGTTTTTGGGCAATTTAATAAATAAATATGATAGAGTAAATATCATTGGAACCAAAAAGACAATATATGAGATTAGTAAATTTCACTGGAACAAGAAGATATAAAATAATATTACCTATAACCTTAATTTGAAACATTTTTCTATATTTTGTTGTTATCAGATTCAAAAATAGTGTTCGTGGTACCAGCCAATATCTTTGGGCCAAATAAAATCTCTATGTAAGCGTTTTTTGTTAATTTAATATTATTTCAGTTGTTTTTCTTAAAAATAACAAAATTACAAATAAATTGAGTACAACAATTTTCCCTTTCTGAAAATCTTAATTGGGCCAAATATGATTTTAGGCTCGTACTGTTTTTCTTAAAAATATAAACTGCAATAATTTTGTTGTTTAGAAATTGAATTTCTGAATACGTATTTTAATAATAATAAATTTTAAAATAATTGTTTTAATATTTTTAAGAATAATCGCTTTATATTTAGGAACATGGAACAAATAGTAAATACAGTTTTTTGAAGCAAGTAATTAGTTTTGTTATTTAATAACTTTAGAGAAAAAATAATACCTAGGCTTATACATAATTGTGTGGTTGGTAAAATGAAATTGTTAGAGGAATGTAGCGTAGTTACATTTTCTTTATTAGCTTCATTTTCAAGAGAGACTTTTTCATTGAAATGTACTTATTTCTGTTTGATTTTTGTTCGAATAGGGTGCGTGTGTTCTTTTCAAGTATTCATATATCAATATATCATATTGTACATTTACAGTAAAATATCCCAATATAAAAACTGTTGAGTACGTCCTATTGCAACTGGCATATTCCATCGAACAATATCTTCCATCCCCAACACGAGCGATGATTTCCACGCGCGTGCATTTGAACCTCCAGTACACAATGCACCCGTGCACATTCAGCTGACATCCGCCGCGCACCCACTGCTCCTCACTCTGTTGATGATACGGTAATAACAAGCCCGTGAAGTGTGAATCGTAATTCACTGCAGTTCATGTAAAACGCATAATAATGTGCGATCGTACCGTTTAGAATTTTATCACGTCCGTGTCGGTTTTATCGCGGTGGAAATCGCGAATGTGGACTAGCCTGTGAAATGATGCCACTGCCACGATGAATTCGCGAATACGACGTAAAAAGGATTTATTTTTTATTATTTCTTTGTACATTTTCATTAGCGGTTTTCTTGAAATATCGAAAATTGTTTGGAATAAAAATATATAGATTCCAAAGTAAAAGAATTAATACAGTTATGACACTTCAAATATTTATGATCCCAAAATTTTAGTAGACGTATCTTAGTGCACTACTGAAAAGATGGCCGCTAAGCGTCCGCTGATACACTGATAATTTAGTAAACACAGAAAAGAGAGTATTGTAGCATGGGGAGCTAAACTGAAAATTAGGTTTTGATACAACACTTTTAGGAATGATATGTTAATAAAAAGGTTAGAACGGTGAATTGAACAGAATGACACACAAATACAAATATTACAAATGACAACAACGTACGAATATGTCAAATAGTTGCAGTTACCAAAACATTTACAAAAAATAATGACATGAAATTCTACATTTTGTAGAGCACTGCAAACGTGAGAAGTCTGCTCGTTTCAAAATCTAAAAACCAAATGTCTCTTGTGTTGCCCAAATACACCCAACTACCCATAAAAACTAAAAACCTAATCTATGGTTCGGCCAAGCCTATCTGTAAATCTGTCAACCCCAGATGGCATCTCAAGAAGATATTTTAGAATATTTACCGCGATAATATCAAATGACTTTTTATGAAAACTAAAAATATAACCAAGTTCCTCACACATGTATGGCAATTTTAATTCAAATATTCCTGTCAAGACGATGCATTTAAGTACAAACGCAGTTTAAAATCGTTTTAACAGTAAAACAATAAATCGTATTCGGAATGTTCGCCTTGTTACAGTATAGTATGTCAATGTCATTTTATTGTAGCCACAGTATTTCTTCTTTCATGTTATGTTCATAAAATGAATAGAAAACAGAGAGCTAAATTTATGTATACCGTGAAAAATTGTAGGAACATTTATAGTGCAGGTGAAATAAGTATTTTTATAAGATTTTATCGCATTTGCAACTGACAGCTATTCAAATTTACCGCCGTATACAGCTACTGCTAAAGTCATTGGTCGGTGCAACATAAAGATTAAAGTGTCTTCTCTACTGTATTACTGTAGTCATATCCTCTTAATGCTTAATGTATAGATTTACAGATATGACTTGACTGATAGATATTTATTGTTTCAGTACTCCCTGAGAGCAGACCAATCATCTTCACGGAGAAGGACCGGTACGACCCGGGGGATGTCCTCCGGGCAAACTGTTCGTCACCGCCGTCCAAGCCTCCCACCACACTCACCTTTGTTCTCAACAACATGCCGGTAAATACACATCAATCATAAGCTCAGAATCTCTTGTAAATTTTAATTTCTAATGCCTGTTTTAAACCACTCTATTTATTGGTCAAAAAAATTAGCCAAACTTTTATGTTAATTTATTGACTCTTTGTCAATTTTTTCTACACTAATAAATTGTTCAATTTATTGACGAATTAAGTGTTTTATATTTCGACAATTTTTAATTCTAGAGGATTTTAATCATTGACAATCATTCAAACTTGTTTATATTTTGGTTAATTTGTTAGAAGTATTTTTGTACATATTGGGCTTTCAAATTATCAAGAAATGGCGTTGATCACAATTCCCAAAAGGTACATGTCAAATTCATTTTGTATGATATCTTATGACGGCGAATGCTTGCATTAGTATTGGTAGTTTGCTTTTATTGGCAGCAGAACTGTTGCTATACACACTGCAAATTTTCCTGTTTTTATAGGGTTTTTTGGAGAAAATTCAATCTTAACCTATAATCCACAAATACAATGAACCTTTCATTTTTACATATTATTTAAATAATACGACTTAAACAAATGTTATACTTACATTGAAATACTCTTAAAATAACTACTATTGTTATTTATTTTTAAAAAATAACATTTAATTTCAAAATACAATGAAATGTACCTTATATCTGATATCGTACTGAAATTGTCTCAGTAAATTAACGGAAAACTTGGTGTATATAAAACGAACAATATTTTTGTCTTTGGCATTTTGGTCGAATTGCTTCCAAAATTTTCAACTCTTAAAATGAACACATAAAATATAAATACGAAATTTGAGACTGTTAGCTTCATTAAATTTTGAGCTATCATGAACGAAAAAAATTGTTACACACACACACATACAATATGCGGCAGGTAAAAAATCAGTAGATAATACAAATATTAAACATTTAAATTAATTTTTATATCAATCATTTTTAATTAAAATCATAGATGACACTGACGTAAACAATAACATCGAAATTGCATTTTTATAGGGAAATTGTTTATTATTGTTGAGCAATATTGAGATTTAATTTTAATTTGAAATTTATCTTGAAACTTCAGATATTTGTATAAACAACCAAATAACATAGCAATTTGATGAGTTGCCAAAACTATGCAATAATAAAATACATTCCATTTATTTTTATTTAAATTTTAATCCAAACATTTTAAACATTTCCATGTACATTCCAAATTAATTGAAAAATATCTATTGAAATGAAACACTGAACAATTCTGCAAATATTTTTAAAATGATCTCGAACAAACTCGGAACGACAGAAATAGGATTACGCGAGGAAACCAAGTGAGCAAGTGGGGTCCAAGGTTCGAAAAAACATTCGATTCAATTAAAGTTGATTGTATGAGAGCCTAGGATCTTTATAATGTGGATCAAATTGTTTAATGAACGATAAAATGAAACGGCTGAACGTGTAGCACAAAGTTCCGCTTCGATGTGAGCTCGATGCTCGCGCTCGTGTAGGTATTAATTAATTTATATTGGCTGAAAGCTGGCCCTGATGTCCCAGTCTGCAAATGCGTCCCAGCATTAACATAATAATGAATATAACATGAAATTTGCATTGAAAATACATCATTTATCCACGAATACATTATGTATTATACGGATATTAATAATATAACAGTACGCTAATGTTCGTTTTTCCTTCTGTTCACAATGGTTTATATAACCCAATGCGCACTGTTCAAGCTTTAATTAACAATTTACATGCAGCTACTTAATTATAGTTTAATCACGGACCTTATTTCAGATCAAATTCTATAACTAAATGTCAATTTACGATGATCAATTGGCGCAAATAAAACGAAATATATCAACACAAATCTTGATTTACAAATTTACAGATTATAATAATTTAATACAGTAGCAATAGCAATGAAATAAAATATGCTAAAAGGGATGCTTTGGACAGTGTCGAGACTCAGTCAGGAGCTTCAAATTAATTGTTGTCTGAATTTTCCCAGTTAGATCAATCCTTCAACTAATTCTTATAATAGTTTTCAACTGATTTGGTTTATTAAAAAAAAAATTATTGAAAGAAATCTGAAAAATGACCAAAATCAAAGAAAATTGACTAAAATTTCAACTTTGCAGGAACGTAATTAAAAAACAAATCCATATATTACAAAACGGTGTCCAGTTATGAAAGTTCCATGCTCTAATTACCCTATAAACAAATTTTCAGCCATTTTTATTTTTTCAAAATTTTACCTAAAATCGGCTCATAAAAAAATTTCTAAGACGAATATCTCAACAACTAGAACAAATACAGTGCTGGACATTAAACTATTGGATTCAGCTCGGTGAAATACAAAAGTGTGTAAAAATTCATTGAAATCGCCCAATGGTAAGATTTGTTAGAGCAAAAAGTCTGAAAATGGCATAAAACCCGAAAAAAATCAAGGGGTAAGTATTGAGATTTTGCGAAAAATTTTCATCTCTCAGAATATTGATTTTTATACTCTATCCCACTATTTTCGACCCGAAACTTATGAAAAAAGTATTTTTAGCGATACATAAGATTTAGTTTTTGAGATTTGAGCGAGTTTATGCAGCACTGAATTCATAATAATTCTCCAAAAATTGTTTGTGTACATGTATCTCGGAAACTATAAAAGGTAATTAAAATTGGTTTTAATGAGCCAATTCAGCATATTTTATTAATCTTTTATGTAAATTTTTATGAGAGTGTCTCACAAAATACAAATTTTATAAACTATTAAAGTTGATAGAAAAATATTGATTATATTCAAAAATTACCTAAATTTGACAACCTGTAACTTTAAAACCAATACAGATAATTTGAATCGGATTTAAAACATGGATTCTTCATACTTTATTGGTGTATGTAGAATAGTTTTTTTATATTGCTCAAAAAACTATTACTATTTTGAAGCCATTATATATTAGATGGATTTCTATTATGGATATTATGCCTGGATCAGCTCTTGACTAAATAAAAACATTAAATTTACTCTTTAAACTTCTATATTTATTAATTTTGTATTCTTTTCAGCTAGGCTTGTGCCAAATCTAACTTTCAAGCGAATTTATAAGTATTTTATATTGAAATAATTATTTGATTTTACTTTAAGTGCAGTTAAAAGATTCAGAAAAAAGTTATTAAGAAAAAATGTTACTCTCAACGAGTTCTATAACTGATTAAATGTAATATAGGTATTTCTATTGTACTTTGTATAATCTTATAATTATTTATATCGTAATTATATTTATCTCTTTTATTTTATCACAGACCCCATTTTCATTATTTGCCATGTAATTATATATTTATGAAATATATTTTGAATTCAATGTACAATGTAGGAGTTATCAAAATTTGGAAGTTTCCGAAGTACGAACACAAAGTTTGTGGGATGTTTCGGAAGTAAGAAAATATTCTGCAAATTACAAAATATTTTCGGATGTGATGTTATTTTAAGTAAGTTAGGAAAGTCCATTATACATTTATGAGAAAGTTCGCAGTGAGACTAAGACATAACCTATACAATCTGGCCAAAATGGCGGCCTCAGAGTCCAAGGCGACTGCGATCTGCGACCGAACTGGCTTTATTAAATATTGAAGTATTAATTTTCGTGCCGGCTACGTCAGACTGATATCCATTTGCGGAGCCTTCTTCGATCTGGGAGCAGTACGAGCTAATAAAACGACTGTCCAGAGTAGGCCATGCCTTGCTAGCTCCATTTCAAGAATTTATGAATTATTTAATAAGAATACACAATATCTCTGTGCTGTGTGCGAAGGCGAGCGAGAACATTCAAATCTGGATTTAATTAAATTAAAAGAATCCGATCTAGAGATCTAAATATTAATAGAGTTTACACTGTAGATTGTATGTAAAATAACTGTATATTACAAGTACATCAAAATAAGTGAACAAGAATGTTTAATCAAAAGTTGAAACCATGGTAGCGTCAGTGCTTACGCTAGCGTCGGTTGTTTAATTCATCGTCTCCTAGATGCCATATTGCGACGGCGATGCCGCGGGATAGCTGTGTTTATTATAACGCTCAGCACACGCTGGGGATCTGCCAGCACTGCATACCTGCTATGCTGGTTGACACTTTGACAATTCCCTTTTATGATTTTGCATATGGATACTAGTTTGTAGAATGACGAAGACTTTATATTAGATAGTTGTTTATACTGGACCTACAAATTGACAAATTATTTTTTTTTATTCCTTGCTTTGTATCATATCATTTAGCCTAATTATGCATAGTAAGAATAATTTTTGTTCCAGTTACATTCGTAAGCTAATAACACATAAACTTTTTTTACATATTTGTAATCATATTTTAAGATCTAGTACATCAGATAATTCTTATTTTTAATTGAACTATATTAATGTTAATAATTTTTTTTATCATATGCATTTGAGCAAAGTGTTTATTTAAAAATAGCTCGTGTCATATCTATGAAGTATACAAAATTTGGATGATAAATAAACCATAGTTTCTTAATGTAACTGGAAATAAAAAACAGTGTATTCGAAGTTCAACTAAACTAATAGTTCAGCTTCTTTCCGCATAAATTTTCGGCGCTATGGTTGGAAAAGTTTTTGGACACACGCGCACCTGCAATCTAGAAGCATACTACTATAGGCTGCATATACAGTGCTGCCATCTAAAAGTCGTTTGTAGTCAATTTAATTATACTTCCAAAATTTGTCATATTTATGTATTAAGTATGCAAAAGGTTAAAAAATAAACCATAGTTTCTTTATGTGACTAGAAATAAAAAACATTTTATTTGAGGTTCAACTAAACTACTGTTGATGAATTATTCCCAAAATCTAATCAATTCGTAACATAAACAAAATACCTCCCTTACATATATGTATGTGCTGAAGCAAAAAATGAGAATATGTAGAATTAAACAATTTTCCTTTGTATGATTTCAACTGGACCAAATGACAAAATGTTGAAACAATAATATGAAATTAAAATATATAATTATTATATATTTTACTATGTTCCTATTATTTGTTAGGATATTGAATTTTGATAATCAAATCAAAAGAAAAGAGAAAACAAATGACTAGTCTGCATTGATGTATATAACGGGACTGTTGAAACAATATTAATTTTTCAGTCCATCAAACATATTTCACGTTAATTAAAAATTCAGAAATAAGTAAAAACAAATATCAGATGAAATGTAAACATTTCACTAGTTTTTCAAACGAACCATCCATCTGCTTTTCATATTTTTAACTTTGATTTCGAGGATTTTCATTTTAAAATTTTTACAAACATTTCGTTTTGCTCCAAATCTTTTAATCTTTATTGACAAGTACATTGAAATAAGACTTTATCAGTATTTAACATTTTAAAAGAGTCTCATAGTGATGATAATGGATTGAGTGTAATTCCAGCAGGTGAACATGGGCACGCCGCGGCAGCACCCCGTCGACGACCTCTTCTCCAGCGAGCTGCAGCTGGAGCTGGTGCTTCAGCCGCACCACTACACCGGCGGGCGGCTGATCCTCAAGTGCACGGCTGAGATTGGCCAGCTGTACCAACAGAGCGCCGAGGTACTTCTTGGGCCGCGTGCTGGCGACCCCATCCCCGAAAGAGGTAACAACTAATATATCATTTTCATCAGTGGGATCTATGTAGCATAATACTTCATAATTATCACCTTCGAAGAATGTTTCATAAATAAATTGTTGTGGGCACCACAATACCTCCCGTCATACAGTTCTTATCAAAAAAATTCTGGAATACGGATCACCATTATCAAAATAGCTCATCTCTTCATAAAATTTAGTTTTTAATTATGACACATACATGAAAATGACATTTTCCAAGTCTTGTTTTGCTTTTTTCAAAATGTAAAAATATAATTTTTTCGATCGAACGAAAATTGACTCCTTTCCTATATGTTTTTGAATCGCAAAGTGCATAATCCGGTATTTTAGTGTCGTTGCTGGGTTACGATAAATAACAGTACGGGAATATCTTTTCCAGACATTGGCAAAGTATTCCTGTATGATTTAGCTTTTCAAATAAATTTTACGCTTGTGAAAATAAATAAATCCTCAGGTATTTTTATCATTTATATTTATGTCTTGTTGGTTGTCTGACGTTTATAAATGAAATATAAAATAACTAATTATTGAACATAAACCGATCGAAAAATAAAATAGTATGTGTATCATGTAGGAAAAGTAAAGTTTCCGGTCACTATCGTCCGGAAATATATCACTTTTCCTACTAGATACACAATATACTATATTTCTTTAATGTGTTGTAATTCGTAAATGGTGACAGTAAGAGAAAAATGTTTCAAACAACAATTATAAATAATAATATTTAAAACTGAGATATTTCAGAATAACTTGATAGGGTTTCAAGTGAACTACCACTTCCGGCTATTAGAATATCACCAAAATCTAATTAGCTCTTCTCAAGTGGCTACAATTGATATATACAAAATATCAAAATTTTCAGTTTCATAGTCTGAAAAACTGTAACTCCAGAGATCGACACACACAGACAAACTAACATACTCACAAACATAAACACACACAGACAGTCATCGCGAAACTATTAAAATCGTATTCTAAAGACCCTAAGTGCTCATCCACCTAAAACTCACTACCGAATTTTTAGCGTAATTTCTATCTCTTACAAGGATGTGGCGCGAGGTAAATAAACGTTAACAATATTATTTAATCTAAAAACAATTAAATAATCTCTCCAATTCTCTAACGAAGTTGTCATTGTATTTTTATCTCAATTAACAAGTTGGGTTATAGTAGCAACTTTTTCAGAAAAAAAAATATACCTGAATATATTTCAATAAGATGAAAAGTTAAAGGATGTTAGATTTGTTTTGTAATTATTTTTTCTTTTTTATAATATAAACTACAAAATAAATTTAATTTATTTATCAGGTCAGTAATTAAATATAAACAACATTTATAGCACTGCCAATTTTAATTACATAATTAGACGTATTATTTTATGCTATTTGAATGATTTTTTGTATAATGTAATGTGTAAGTTTGCCGAGTTAATTCAATATTTTTTTCTGCCAAAACGTCACCTTCTTTACTTCTCGTCACTTGTTACTTTCAAAATCGTTAAATATTAATACACGTTGCTACCACATCTCTGGGGTATGGAAACAATTTCAAGCAGCCCTATACGTTAGATTGCAAACTAGATTCGAAAAACTTTTATTTACATACAGACGCTATGGAGAACAACTGAACAAAATAGCAGAGCTGAGCTGAGTTGAGCTAACCGAGTGCCTCGTGTTATGAAAATGTATTCGCTGATATAACGTGCCACATGCACATATAAATCATGAAGATACGATACGCGGAATGATACATCTGTACTCGGGAAAGTTTCTTTAAATGAAATAGGAAAATGTATACTATAAATAATAACTTACACCCAGAGCTAGTGAGGACCCAGGTTCATTCCTTATTAAAAGTGGGCATCGGTGAAATTGCCTGGAAATAATACGAGCCCAACCCTAAATGTATTCGTACTACCATAATCAAATAAAATTACTATTTTTTTCACGCTATTATAGTCGCTATACAAGTCTAAATTGTTATGTCATCTGTGTATTACACTGTACTTTTAGGTAAATAATAATTTTTCGGTAGATATTTATATGATTTACTGTCTTAATGGGATCGCAATACTTCCAAGAACCAAAATGAAAATATTTTTCATCCATATTCATAATATTGAATGTGTAGTGTTTAAAAACTATATGCAATTACTTGTTGACTAGATTTTTTCGAGGGCTGTTTTAATGTACATAGGTGCCTATTCAATAATTTATCTGTTAATTTTTAATCGCCTGTTAAAAAATTTAACCTTATAATAACAGACGGCACTGAATAAAAATTGAAAATTTCATTTGCGTCATGTGTTTTTATTGGTTAATTTTTTTAACAGGCCGTTAAAAATTAACAGGAAAGTTACAGAATAGGCTCCATAATATGTTTATTTGACGCAGGTTCATTATTTCTGAACAGCGCAAAAAATATTGTTATAATGAGAAATTTCTTAATAAATAATATTTTCAGAATGTACTGAATATGAATATATTATTACCTGCGTCAAATATTCGCATTTACATTCAAATATAATCAACACATAATTGAATATCCTATATAAATATATCACCATTATTTAATTTTTTCTATGAATTAGAGTAACCATAATTCACTCTTCTCGACCAATCCCAGAGCCAGAAATCCATAATTCACCTTTATTTAAAAGACGTGATGTGAATCGCCAAGTAGCAGCCGCCTGAAGTTGACATGTAGTCAGTTGTCATTGTGTATTTTAATATCATTTTTCAACGTATGTTTTCAACCGATTTCAATAATTTGCTAAATTCTATTTCCGAATTTACAGGTGTAGAAAAAGTACAGTATTATATTCGGGATTATGGTCGTTATTCCTCAGAAAATAATGTACTATGTTAATCATTGCCAATTCAATATTATAAATATGAATAATAGTTATTTACTTTACAAGTGGGCAAAGTAAGGAATTACCCACGAGAGAAGTTTTAGCACACGAAGCTGAAGGCTGATTGTGATAATTTTACCGAGTGGTTAATTCCACTTTGCCCACGTGTGAAGTATAACGTTTTATCCAACACTTCTTAATAAATGAAAAATTTATTAAAGAAATATTATTTGACAGGGACATATGCTTAAAATTTTTAAATTAAAATGTCAATCTAAGTAGTTACCAAGGTGTTGTGTGTTATTATTATTGTTATAAATAAAAAATAATAATCACTAGTGACTTTCTTCAAAATTATACCCACTAGTAGGTAATCTATTACTTTGCTTGTTTAAAATCGCCATAGTTATAGAGCATTTATTGAGAGGTGTTGGATAAAAAATATTTTCATTGTAGTCCGTAGAAGTGCGTTAGATGCGGATTTACGGAAAGTATTGTGATCCAATTGAAACAGTGAATCTTATAAATATATATAGAAAAATTATCATTTACCTAAGAGTACAGTGCAATACATAGATAACAATTTAGACTTTTATAGCGTGAAAAAATAATTATTATATTTAAGTATAGCATATTTTCCAGATGGTACGAATACATTTTCAAATTTATTTAATTTTTAAATAAAGAAGCCGTTAGTTCCGCCACTGACTAATCTCTGTACGTTTAGTTAAATTAACAGTAGTCCGATCCAAGATAAAGCCATTACACGCTGCAGCACCTTCCATTTGTAAAGTCAAAGTCACTGCTATCTCGCTAAACACGACGAGAACATAACCTCACACCTAATTTGTCCATCGCCTGCAAGTGTTTGGCTTCCTGTAGCCGTTCCGGCGCCGCCGGAGCAACTGCGCCAACTCCGGCCACCGGACGATACCGAACCGTTACGTTCAATCTAGATGCTTGTTTACCGACACTACACCCCATTTCAATGTACTGTGTTCGTTAAATTAATCCCAAATGATTGTACCGGGGGTATTTGCTGTGATTATGGCTTCTCACGCAAATTAATTCATTCTAATTTTGTGTTGTTGTATTTTAATATGTGAAGCCCGTAATAATATCTGTTATTTATTTATTCTTCTTCAACAACTTACCAGGGTATTTTAATTTTGGATGAAAATCTTTAATTGTATTATTATAAGTATATAATATCATAAAGCAAATTATGAGATAAGATAAAAATAATTTAACTAAAAATTTAATTTCAAAAGCGAAAAATACTTCAGATTAATTATGAATCAAGTGTTGAAACATCAAATTAGAGCAAATCTATGAATAATTTAATGACAACCTGATTTTAATTAGATTAAATTATTACTGCTGCTGCTAGAAGAACTAAGGAGAGTTAATTTAATTTTACGTTTATTCAAAGAATAATTATAGCGGACTTTTTATCTGTATGCATAGGCTATCATTACAGTTATAAAAGTAATTGACAGCAATGTATTAAAACGTTTTTTAAGTAAACAGGGTTAATTTACATTAATTATTAAAAATAGTCAATCATAATGGCTGGTACCACAAGCAAAGTTTTAGGATGTTTTAAGTAGTTTTAGTGCAATATTATTTAAAAAAAACTTTGGTAGATAATATAGGTCTCTGTAAATTCTATTTGAACAGATTTCTTATAAAATAAATTTGGAACATCGTACAGCGCTAAAACCG
Source organism: Poecilus cupreus (assembly GCA_963942605.1). NCBI lineage: Eukaryota > Metazoa > Arthropoda > Insecta > Coleoptera > Carabidae > Poecilus > Poecilus cupreus. The sequence continues at coordinate 33,367,150 of OZ012720.1, forward strand.
AGATTAAAACACTTCCCTTAAAACACCCAAAACAGATCTCGTGAATGAATGAATTAAATAATGTAGGTTTATAAACAAATAACAAATTTATTTTAATTACTTTCTTAATAAATTACATTAAATTGGGTAGAAATTAACACATTTTCAAATGAAATTATTAAATATACAAATTCATATTTGTTAATACAGGGTAATGAATTCAAACGTTGCCTTATTAATGCAACTGCTTTATACAAAGATGGCCTCATTCATATACCGATTTCACCATAAGAAAGTATGTCGTCATAATGCAACGCAGAAACAAACCTAAGCCCCGGTATTTAATGAAAACTGTTATTTCAATGTTTTATTACTATTGCATATTTAGATGATATTGAATAAAAAATATAAAAAAGTTTATAATTTAAAATTCATACCATTTTGCTGTCTTTCGTACGGTGAATAAAGCGGTGTTAGAAGAAATCTGTATATGAAATAATTTTAAATAAATTAGTACGACACCTGCAGATACAAAGCCCAGGCACCATTTTGTCGGCATTGCAGATTTAGATACTGCACAACCCTGTCGGTATTACAGATTGAGGCGCTGCATGAGGACGACGGACTTTCGTACGGTGAATAAAGCGGTGTTAGAAGAAATCTGTATATGAAATAATTTTAAATAAATTAGTACGATACCTAAGGACACGAAGCCTAAGCATCATCTTGTCGGCATTACAGATTTAGATACTGCACAACTCTGTCGGTATTACAGATTGAGGCGCTGCATAAGGACGACGAAATTTCTTACGGTGAATAAAGCGGTATTAGAAGAAATCTGTATACGAAATAATTTTAAATAAATTAGTACCCTTAAGGATACGAAGCTTAAGCACCATCTTGTCGGCATTACAGATTTAGGTACTGCACAACTCTGTCGGTATTACAGATTGAGGCGCTGCATGAGGACGACGAAATTTCGTACGGTGAATAAAGCGGTATTAGAAGAAATCTGTATATGAAATAATTTTAAATAAAATAGTACGACACCTGCAGATACGAAGCCTAAGCACCATCTTGTCGGCATTACAGAATTAGGTGCTGCATAAGGACGACGAAATTTCGTACGGTGAATAAAGCGGTGTTAGAAGAAATCTGTTACCCCAAAAAAGTGAAATAGTTTATTGTAGAGGAAAAATTTATGCATTACTAATATTTATAATGTAACAAACGTGTTCTTCCAAATTGTTTATTCAGCATTTTATAGTTCAATAACCGCGCTTGTACGAATATTGCAAATATCAATTGGAATTAATGCACAAGTAGGTTTCCATTGCGTCTGCAAAGAAATTCCTTTGATATTTGCAGACACAGATAATGATGACACGATCAACTTAATGACATACTTTTAGCTGTTTAAAAGGACAGTTTTTGGCAGTCCAAAAAAGAGAGTACTGTGGAATAAAGTCGAAAGAGCTACACCGCTACAAGATGTAGCTATAATAAGTAATATCGTTCAATATTTTGGTAACTGTAACTAGGTAACATAATTATACGTTTGCGTCAATTTTAATATTTGTATTTGTTTATAAATTTTGCTCCGTTTAAATATAGTAATATTTTATTAAAGTAACCTTTTTTTCCTCACTATAAAATAAGTGTTGTAGTATTTCACACATTTTTCAGCTCGACCCCAGCACTGTTACAATAATTTTACTCTAGCTGAAATTTTCTTAAAGTCATCAGTGCTAATAAATAACAAAATAAATGTGATATGAATTAAAGTTTATTTTATTTAATACATTTTTACTACATCTAATTTTTTTTCCAAATCACTTGATCAAACACTAATGAATGACAGCAACTATTGCATATTTCAAAAATAGTATTGAAAACGCTATGGCGCGTCCTTGGATTCAACACCCTGTGTGAGAAAGTCAAAATACTTTGTTCTTATTTGAATGTTTTTCATACATATAAGTTACTTCCAATTATGTTTGGACCTCCGCGTGACATAGCAGGGCGCAGTTGGCATAACTCCCCCATAATTTAATGACACGTATGACCCGTATTCCGAGATAAGCCGGGTCAGATTCTAATAGCAAATTCCTTCATAAAGATCTGCAAGGGTCACCCGAAATGGCCTCTGCTCTGGAGACCTAACCCAAGTCTGCATTTGTGAATTTGCTTAGGCAAAACGCGAAATCCGCGCAATTTATGTCGCGGACGAAATAAAACATTCGCTGGTATTTGTGTGTTGCTACATTCACGTATTTAACATGCATTAACACCGTAGCATTATTTGCTATCCATTAGCATAAATGACTAAAGCTTAACGTCAAATGTTCATCATAATTACTCGTTTGTTTTTAACTCTACACTCAATAATAACCGTTTTCGAAATACACATAATCATACATGAAAGGGACACTGCGGCGCTTAAATTATTAAAATCGTGTTCATCATAATTCAATACTTTTCATCATTCATACAAACATCTATTTCACGTGTCAAACAACTATGTAAAATTTACAGATGAAACAAACGATGATCCGCTATTAAATAAAGATATGCCTTATCTTTCGAACAGTTCAACCTTAGACATATAGTAAGTTTTTTTTTTATTATTATTTTTATTTTTACCAAACCATTTTGCTACCTCAATTGATACCCAGAAACAAAAAATAACTAACATTTTTTATCATAAAGAAATACAGAGTGCTTTTGACAAAAACTCAATAATCAAAATACTACAGCAAATTAAAATTTATTTAAATTAACGCCCATGTATTGAATACCGCTGAAAATATATTTCTTTCAAATCTGACAATTTGTTACTTTAATTTAATAGTATATTCTACAACAAGTAATGGAATGGCACATATTTCACAAGAGCAAAAAGTTTGTAGTCCGAGCCGAAGGCGAGGGCTACGGTTTGCGAGGGTGGGATATGCCATTCCTTTACACGTTGTAGACTATACTTTCTATAACAATATTTTGGAAATTATACAAAAAATAACAAATACAAAACTTTTAAAAACGTCAAACTCAAGTAAATAAAATTAAAACAAACAGTCGAAACCATTGTAAATGAATCAAGATACTTTATGTATCGGGCTAACATGCGGCTCTGATTTGTGGAATTTATTCCATACGTGGCGTATGGAATGATAGTTATTCCAATACAATTTTTAGTTGCGGAATGCATATTTTCCAAAACAGTGTTATAGAATAGTATATTCTACAACAAGTAATGGAATGGCACATATTCCACGCGAGCAAAAAGTTTGTAGCCCGAGCCAAAGGCGAGGGCTACGGTTTGCGATCGTGGGATAGGCCATTCCGTTACATGTTATAGACTATACTTTCTATAAAAAGGTTTTGGAAATTATACAAAAATACAAATATAAAACTGTTGAAAACGTCAAACTCAAATAAATCAAATTAAAACAAACAGACGTAACCATAGTAACTGAATCAAGATACTTCATATGTCGCGCTAATAAGCGGTTCTGATTCGTCGAAAATATTCCATACGCCGCGTATGGAATGTTAGTGATCCCATAACAATTTTTAGTAGTGGAATGCCCAGTTTCCAAAACAGTGTTATAGAAAATTATGGACCCAACAGAAAAAAAATGTCAAAAGCGGTGAATTGTAGAAATCTTACTTAAATCATGTCTACATATTTCTCGTTACCATATTGCACTAAACTTAATTTGATGTTTAATAAATAGACATTTATATAAATTTCAATTGCAATTTGTTTTGTAGTTGTGTTTTTGTATAGGGCACAATTTACACTTAGTCCCATTTTGAATTTTAACCTGTTAACCGATTCTACCACGCATAACTTTGTACTGGGTTATCCGAATTCAATGATACTTTTCCCCCCTAAGTATAGAAAAATAGGTAGCCACAAATAATTAAAAACTGGAAAATTTTTAATAAAAAATTAAACCGACGAGAAAAGAAAATAGCTAAGCTCTTAATTTAATGTAAGTAACTAGTTTTGAGTCGATAATTGTTTAGTACTTACTCAAAATTAGTTACTTACATTAGTTTAGTATCTTAGTTATTAAAACTAAAAATAAAATGTTTTATTTATTTTACGCTTTCAGTTTCCTTTTCATCGGTTTAATTTGCTGTTAAAAGTTTTAATGGTTAAATGATTTAATAATTGTTGTAAATATTTGTTTTCAGTGCGATCAATGAACTCAACAGGGCACAACATAACACCAACGGCAGCCCTCCACTGCATGATGTTCATGATCATCTTCTGCGTGATACTTAGATAGTTGCCCCACGCCTCCATCTAAACTTACTCAGTGGACTCTTGTTAAGTACGTGGTTCGTGTTTCGAAAGAACTGCAATCCGAACAATCTGTACAAAGATGATTTAAACTATGTAAGTGTATCGTTAAGTCTAACATAAGATGTGATCGAAAGATTGGTGCAGGTAGTCAATGTTTCTATATAAATGTGTACATTATAGGTCATCGACTATTTTTATTTAAAAGAAAGAAATAAAAAATCAATAACTGTAATGTTTTATACTAGAATAAAGTGTTTGTAGAGAATTATTATAGAATCGTCCCAAGACTATAAACCATGGAAGTGCTTCATCAAGTCTGAAATGTGAATTTATAGAATCTGCAGTTGCAGATTGCAATGACTGCAATTTCTGATTGGTGCCAGAAGTATAATGTTACGTTAGCTCCTAAACTAAATAGACAATTAGAACTACTTAATCAATCCAATAAAACAAGATTATTAAAGTGTTAAATTGGCTCTGGCACCAATCACTAATTGTATTTAATACTAATTATGAATAATAATATTGACTGATACTATAACTAACAACATGGTAATCAATATACTTTCATATTATTTACACAATTCATAACAAAACTTAAAAAGTCAATTTTATTTGCTCTCTTATTAATTCAGTCATAAAAATCAAAGAAAAAAATTCAAGAGCGAATTTTATTTTTAAATATATAATATAAATATGTATATATTATTTTTATTATATCTAGAAATAAGTACGACGAATATAATTTACATGAATTTGTCCTATAATAAATTACGTTTGAAGGATGCACCTATGCTTATGCATCAAATATTTTCATTTATTTAGCTCGTCACCAACTTTGTTAGCCTGTTTGCAGTATGTATGGAGTCTACACACAACTTGGTGCAGTATGATAAATAATTTATGAGAAACGGGGCCGCAGAGGACTTCCCAAGTAAATAGTTACGTTGTCCGATGCTCTAAGAGGTGCTGTAACGTTACAACATCTTGCACCGCGCAATATAAATGGAAATAACTGCACGAAACTACCAAACCAATCAAATTACTTTGTTCCACATTATACTGATATTTTAACCACTCACTTTTTATTTCATATGCACTACCTACCCTATTATCCTTGAATTTGAATTTTCTTCATATTATTATCCCTGAGTTTTATTTAAAAATACTCACTGCACTGCATTTAAACTAGGATGTTATTTTCAAATGATTCCAGAAAATATTCCACTTATTTATTAACTTAGCAATTTATTTCACATAACATGATTTGTACTACAATATATATAAGTTTATTGATAGCGGAAGTACATCCATGATATCATTTCCGGTTAACTTTGAAATTTCAAATGGAATCTACTATTTTTTAACACAGAAAAGTACGTTAAATTTGCTTTATAATCACATAAAATAATTCATATGTTACATTATTAAAAAATAAAATGGCGGGCACATTAATTATCCTTAATTGGAAAAAGGATAGTAAATAAAGAAGATTGCTTAAAATAATGAAATTATTAATTTAACTAAAGCAATGGTAATTCGAAAAGTACCATCTGTCAAACAATCAGAACTAATTGTTATTATTTTCTTTATTAGCAAGTTTCAATGTATTACCTAATTAAGAATATTAATATATTTCTTTTAGAAAAGAGTTTATATTGCTACATGTGTATTTTCGGGGTTTAATAAATAATCGTATTTTATTTTTTAATGATATAACATACGGATTCTTTACATGATTATAAAGCAAATTTAACGTATACAAATTTGTAAAAAATATAGTATGATCCATTTGAAATTCCAAAGTTGATATTAATTACTAGTTAACCGGAAACAATATCAATTAGTTTATATGTTATTGTATAAATCATGTAAATTGATATGTTGATAAATAAGCTAAATATTTGCTGGTTCCATTTAAAAATAAACAACCTGTAAATCATAACAATTTTCTCACTAAACACCATTTTACTACAACTGAACAAATTAATTAAAACGAAGCGGCCCCGGTTCAAATATACAGTGCTAAAAACTATAGTTATTGTAATATAGACTTATATTATTCCTTTCAATCATTTAATCACTGAATGTTATCTTTCTTTATATTAATGTATTTCCAAAAATGTAATTTACGAAATATATTAAAACAGTTTAAAATATTCATAAATGAACTGTATTGGAAAATTTTTAATTATTTGAGTAAAAATGGCAACCATCATCTTTTTTTACGTAGTAGCATATTTGATAATTATATTTTAATCATTAGTAAAAGTTTGCTATTTTTATTCAAATAAAAATCCGTTGTATATAATTAGAAGTTATTAGATTTTTGGGTAATTAAAGTAACATTGTTCAATTTTAAACTGCTTGTTATTTTGTAAAAAAAGATATGAAACTATAAATAAAATATATGTTAATATGTTGAGACCTTTTATTTCCTTCGATTCATATAAAATTAAAAATCTATATTAACAAGTAAAACATTATATTTTACTTTAGAACATGAGACAAGTTTTAGAACAAAAATTGGGGACAAGATTTGACGGTCGCTTTCTGTATTTCGGATTTATCTATTTATTTTAAAATTCTTTATTTTTAATTAAAAATATTATACAGTAAAAAAAAAATTGATTTTACCTTAATGGGGTCCTTCACATAATGGCAAATAAGTCAACCCGTGGATTTCAAAAATCTTCTCAGAAATTTTCTATGTGCCCTAGTCATTGAGATATTCCTGTTTAAAATATAACAAGTTATTATTTACGTGTTTTGACTGAATAACAATTTTTTAGAATATCTAGAACTTTAAAAAATAACTATTCTTTGAAATCGGCACTAAAGTACGCCAAAATCGTCATTAAAACCTCCGAAATCGGCACTAAAGTAATCCACGATTTTGAGCAAGTATTGACAATCGTACGATAATTATTGTGACAATTAGGATATTTGTGTAGTATGTACGATAGTAAATTTGTACGTAAAATGAAGCAATATGTGCAAGAAGAATTAACTAATTAATTTCGATGAAGAAACTGACGACAAAACATAATTTTGAGTTATTTACGATAACTTCAATGGTTGGCAACACTGAGTGTCAGTTTCAATTGCCAACTAATAGATGTATAAACTTAACCTATATATAATACTTTTTTAGTTTTTTCTGATACAAGATTTCAAATAAAATTTAATATGTACCGCAGCACTGAAGTTGGGTAGGTATCATGCGGACGAATATTTTTTCGTTGACCATTCAAACGTTGAAAATGATGCGCACGAATCTGTAAAACTCAAATATTTTTGCATTGAATTTTCAAGTACCGACTTACGCATTTCTTGAATCTGCAATCCTTGATTATGCAAATCTTGAAAATTCAAAACGGCAACGCTGCCTTTAAATTTTTTCTGGGTTGTTCACCACAACTTTTATCTGGTAATATTTTAGTAACTTTTATGTTATTAGTATATTTAAAAAAATTTTACAATTTTAAACCATTTACCAATGTTTTAAATAATATATTTATATTAAATTAATATAAATGTTAAACAGAAGAATTGAAGAAATACAATTGAATTTATAATAGGCAGGGAAGAATTCAATTTAATTATTACAAATAAAATGAACTGGAATAAAATTCTATGGAAGATATAAATGTTAAATTAAAAACTTATGTTAACATTTAATAATATTTATTTACATTAAAAACTGTTATTTAGATATGAAATACTTATATAACCTTACTTTATATTAAAACCAGAAAATCTATTGTATCGATGGATAAATATATGTAAGTATTAATATAAAAATGGTTTGGATGATTACAAGTTGATCTTGTTCAATTTTTCAGAGTAACAAATTGGATGGGAATATATTGTTCTTCAGCTGTTTCTTATCATATCAAAGTTATATCTGACATTCAGTAGATGGATGCTGGACTTAGCTACTGAAACTCAACACACTAATAGTAATAACTATGGCTAGTATTTCCTTCAACAAACGTAAAGGCTATTTTTGTAAAATACATCAGTTCTATCGTATATGATAATATGTAGTTGTTCTCTTACTACTCTTTTGTAACATGGCCCCTATAAATGTTAATCAAATGTTACTCTTATTATTACCACTGTGTAAAAGATTTGGAACCTTTTTGTTATTAAATAAAAAAATGCTTAAGAGAAAAGAATTATAATCGTAAATCATCTCGATACTATTCCATTATAATTTTTATCAAGCTAAATTTGTGTGCCATAATGTTGCAATAGTTTTTAATGAATTAGAAACACTACAAGGAAATGTTAAATATTAGTTAAAATGTTCACTGTCTAAGTTAGATCTATCTACTTCTTATTTGTCGTAATTTCTAAGTCAAAATGAGATATTGTTTAAGCAAGTATGTTGTCATAAAAAAAAAACATAAATCATTGTTTTATTACTCATGACAATGTGATAATTACCTCTTTTGCTTCTATTTCATGTTGAGATATTTCCAAATAAAATAAAAGACTTGGATTATGTGCTGGAAAAATATTTATTTAAAAACGTTTCAAATTATTGAACATGATTCTTCATTAGAAAAATAAACGTTTAGCATAAACAAGTAAATAGAAACATTAGCTATGTAAGCAACAAATTATGACTTATAAAACAGAGGAAACCATGTATTGTTCAACTCGAAGTCTTCATTCTGATTCACTGTATTGTTTTGCTTCTGCAGTTGGAAAATTTTTGTCTGAAAGTAGCAATACTTTAGTTGTTGTCTTTCCTCGAGATCGTTGTCTTCTGTAAATATATACTAATAGAATAGTGTCACTTTTCTTCGACTCTTAATTGTTGTAATGAATATACACCTGCAATTACAAGAAAAGTTGACAGAAACCGGAGTACGCATTAGTAGCATTCGACGCTACAGAAATGTATGCTTACCACCCAGCTGCCATACAACAAAAATAAACGTCGATTTGACTTCCTATGGCCAAACTTTTCGTGTCTCCAGATTTACATTGTCATTACAAGAACCATTTTTCTGTCATCTATTCTATATTATTAAAAATAAACTTCAGTATCCTAAATTCTTCCAAATGCCCCATCATCAGAGCATAACTAAAATAAAAGTAATGTTTTTACGATTAACTACGTACCAGTTACTGAAAATAACCCATTGGCACCGTTTTATTCACAGCATCATGAAATTTTAATTTTTCCAGATTTCAAAACCTGTATCTTTAGATATTTGGTTCCTGCGTGGTGCGTGCATATGTCTCTCGGACCATAAGCCTTCGGAAAACAACCCGCCACTTAGGAGTATAATCAGTCCTCTATCGCCGTTCATTCAACATAAATAATTATTTTCTAATGTAGATTTTGTAATTATTTACGTTACCCTATGACATTTTATCTTCATTCTTTTTATGGCCGGTTTACAATTATATCAGGCATGCTTTCCCATAGATAAATAATATGAAATAAATGCATTTGAAACTAAACCACAACCACCAATTTGAAGCACAAAGTAATGACAAGATTGGAAGTACTTTAACCGTTAAAATTTAAAAAAAGAGGCTTTATTTATACGAGTTATTCTGCAGCCACTCTACAGCCAATTTTGACAAGCAAATCACGGTGCATATAACCTATAACCAAACTATATTTCTTATAATTTATAAATAGAGGAAATATTATATTGGAACTTGTTATTTTGTAATAAAATATCTATTATTAATTAGTGTTATTTTAAAGTAACTTATTAACGGATATTGAAAATTTTAATATGGCGCCAAATTTAAAAATGTATCTGTGTTGTGTTCAAAACCGACTGTAATGTATGATATTTTTTTGGTACTTTCCATTAGTAGTATTGATGTGAATAAAATAATAATAGAATTATTAGTGGAAGCTATAGATATATTTCGTTAGCGACAAATATAAATATTTAATACGACATTTGAGAGGATAATATGATGATGAACTTAATTAGATTAATTAGTAGGAAAACAATGAATAGGTAGTATCTATTTCTCTTTCTTTTATTCTTTGTTTGTTCATTCATCTTTATTTATTAATTAGTTTATGATCTGCAATTGAAAATCTATATATTGTGTTGTTGATTAAATATAGGTACCTACATTATGAATTAAACTTATTACCTTATTTGTCTGTCTACCTTTCTTCCTATCGTTATGCATATTTATCTTGCTTCGGGATGTGCGATTGCAGATCCATCTTTCATTTTTGTCCAATCTAACCGAAAGATTTAGTAATTTTACAAGTATGCAATTATAAGATTTATAACACATTATGTGTCCACAGACATTTAAGGAAAGAATGTAAATTTCTACTCTAAAATATACAGATAATTAAGAAACTGCTATAATTATATATTATATGTAATTGATGAACATCCTATCAACCATTTATTTTCCTGACGAAGGGTAAACTTAAATGGTAAAACGAAAAAAACGGACTAGCAGTCAAATAATTTATTAAAAACTATGCCGACGTTTTAATAAATTATTTGACTGCTAGTCCGTTTTTTTTCGTTTTACCATTTCCTACATCAGTCGATCATCGCATCCTTTCATCAAGGTAAACTTAAACTTAAATCTTTTGCTCCATTCTTCAACACGTTATTTAGTTTTTGGCATTTTGTGAGTAAATATAAAGGTATTTATTTAAAAATGTGTACTGTTATATTCGTACATTTTCCTTAGAATTTTGTTTAAGATAAGTTGAATCGAAACAAACTTTTTCCACGAGAAAAAACCGCGACTTACGGTGCAAATATTTTGTTTTTTTTTTATATATCATAAGAAATAATAAGAATTCGAGAAAATCGCGAGATATTAAAAATAAAGAGCAGAAAATTCTCTACAAAAAAGGTACTCAAAGTTTTTTTTTTTCATAGAAACAATAGTTTTTCTGTAAAACGCGCTTGAACATCACGAATGAACAGCCCGGAAACGCGGAAACTCCAAATAGAGTTGGCGGCGCTCCACATTTTTTAAAATTATCACACGAAAAATAATTTTTGCAAAGTAAACCAAAGAGCATATGGAATGTAACTAAATATCCATTCATAATTCACTAAATTTATCCAGAAAATTTTATTTTTATTATCCAAAGCTAGTTATACAATAATTTACTTTCTGTTATTTTAAACCATTTTACATAAATGTCAAAATATAAACTAAAAAAACAATTTTCTGATAAAAAATCCTTCGAACATTATTAATTACTTAACTGTATGTTTCAAATAGGAACAATGACAATTTTTAATACCCTACCTGGAAAAACTAAGCAAATATTACATTTTGTTTAATTTTTTAATTCTTCAACAATATTGATTTTGCGGGATTCAACTTTGAATAAAATTATTAATAATAATAGTATATTATTCAGTGAGCATGTAATGTATGCTCATGAGAATGAAGTTTGCATCAATGCGAGTGATGTGTAAATCATTCGAATGGGTAATAGCCATTACATGCGTGTAGAATACTATATTTTATCAACAACATTTCGTCAAATATTTGTTTTGAAATTATAAGATTATGTAGAATTTTTGCTCCGACAAATACAAAAAAATTTTTATCAACATACATAAATTGTAGCAACCATCGATAGGCTACATACAGTTGTAAAAATTTTTGAAGTGATTTGGCATTTAGCAGAAAATCTTAAAATCAATTATTCAGCTACAGTTTAAGCTTAATAAGAAAATAAAAAATGCTACTAAAATATTTAAAAAAGTAAATAAACATGCAAAATTCTCAGAAAAAGTCAGAATTTGACCATTTTTATACTCGGAATTATGGTAAATATTGCATAAAAATATATTACATGTTTTATATTTAAAATCTATATCCTGGTAAAAAAAATATCCCCTTGAAAGAGTAGATTCTACAGTAGAAGATGTTCGGGAGAAGAAGAGAAGTATCATGATAATATAAAAGATGGAAATTTTCTTTTAACTAAGATTAAAGGAGGAATTATAAATATGGGTGCACAGTACTAAAAATATTGGACACAAGTTTAAATAATGAGATTAAAAAGTATAGATAATGAAAAAAGAGAATTTAAACTCATAGAAAATGATATTTAAACAGATGACATAGAAAATATTGAGCAATATTGACAGTTGTTTCATTTAACTTAATTTTTTTTTCAGATCTCGATTTTAAAGTATTCAGAGGCGTAATATTTTTAATATTTTGGTCAATTTCATTAACAGAACATCACACATTTTCATACAATTTAGAAATCACACTTTATTTTTTTACGTGTTGCTATTAAAAACAATTTGAAAACAACTTGTATACGGCGTGGCAATGTGATTCTGCCTTTCTGTCAAATGAAGTTTTTAAATTTTACTTTATTTTTCATGAGAGAAACAGCGTTTGGCTAAATTTTAATCGGGAAATAGTCCTTCGAATATCTCTCGTGCATGTTATTGTCGATAATTTGACATGCACTTGGGATATTATATATGACTATCGCCCTCACCTGTCAAATTATAAAATTGAACAAATCAAAATGATGTATATCTTTAAAACTAACCAATCAGATGTGAATTACGCGAATATTTTGACAGCGAATATTTTCCCGGGCAAAATATTCGAATATTTCCCGCAAAGGTAACTACATTAATTGTTAATAACTTTAATAACGAAGGAAATTAACAAAAATATTAATAGTTAGTGATATTAAAAGTACAGTTTTAGTAAACAATTCGATGATTTTCTTCCTTGTCTGGCAACGAAGAATTAGTTTTAATAATTCTTACGGATCTTAATTCTTTAACAATTTAGCGTGATGTTTCTCATCAAATTGTAAATATGGTTTTATTGAGCTACTGCTTGATTGACCAGATATCTTAATTAAAGATTGTTCAGGAATGCCAACTTTTACCAATGATTTGAAATTTTTAATTGTTTGGTAACCAACAGCTTCTGCAGCCAATTTTGTCCACTAAGAAAGTGTATTTTTTCCTACCAGAGAATTCCTAAACCATAGGGAATTTGAATTATTTGGATTAAAGTCGAAATTTGGAGTTACAAATAACCTATTACTGGTTATATTATTTCCTCTTTTGGACAGTAATTTTTTTAAACTGCAAAGTTTATCACGAGTGCTAAGAATTTAAATCGATTAAATTTGACATGTCTAGCTTATGCAAAAGTGTTTGAGTACATAATAATTTAAAAAAAAACCCGAGATCGCAGGTCGAGGGATTTTATCTTAAATTATTATGTACGATAACACTTTTTTAAAAGCAAAATTTTGTAAATAAGCTAGACATCAAATTTAATCGATTCAATTCTTTAGCACGAGGGGTATATGTCAAGATTATTTCATGAATTCATCGCATAAACATTAATACTTGCCGAAGAAATTGTACTAAAACGTTAATTTTGGCACATTTTCACATAAATAAATCGGTACACACATAAACAAAAAGCACCATAAAATTATGTTGTAACTATAGCAAATTGATTGTTTTTCTTATTATTTGTCAAATAAATGTCAAAAATTTGTAAATAAAAATAGCTTGAATTGAATAATTCAGCATGTTTAAAGATATAGAATACCAGTAAAGGTAAAAAACATGTAAGTATCTTGCTTCTGCAACTAATTATCCAGCTAAATATGCCTTCAAAATGTTCAAAATTTGCATATAAAAGCTAGCATTCTGATTGGTCAAATTTGTAATGAGTGAAATAATCATATTTATCTACGATAGTGTGTAAAATTGATGTTTAACTGTTAGTTTCAAGTTTGTAAAACGGTTCTTTAGTAACACGATCCCATTAATCACGGGCAGTCACGGGGTTGCCAAGCAACGAGTGATTAAAATTTTTAAACACGCCAAATTTGCAAAAATTTTGTTATCATGGCAAACTTCTCATTTAATATTGTGATCCTGCTTCATTAATAAAAATATTTTTAAAAATATTTTTTGGGGTTTTTCATTATATAGTAGATAAAATTTTGTACGATACACATACGTAAAGCGTCTTTAGTCACTCAGGGGTCTTCAAACACTCGCTACGCTCGTGTTTTAATTGACCCATTCGTGACTAAAGACTAGCTTTACGTACTTGTATCGTAAATAACTATTATAATTTCAATTTTTCAATTCCTAAACATCTTACATTTATAAGAATTTTTTCAAAATTTTCAAAAATGTTTTCAAATTTTCCAAATTTCAGGTGGGTAATTACCCAGGAAATTTTCATGTGGGTAGTGCGGCCCACATTACCCACGCCTTCCGCCGGCCTTGCAAGTATCTAAATGTGCAATATGCCCAATCAGTTTTAAACTCTGACGAAATAAAAGTGCATGAATGCTAAAGTTTGCTCTGATTATAGTCGTTCTGGAAGGATCCAAGAGATAAAAGCTGGTGAAGCTTACGATTCATGAAAAAAAACTAGATGATTTATTAATTGTTGTATCGCTATGGATCATGTACCTACTTCGCAGTCGGATAGTAAGAATACTTTCTGTAGCGTATCGTCGAAGATTACAAAATACTTGCTGTCGGTGCATATACATAAAAATAAAGAGGTGTGGAAAAGTAATAGCATAGTCTCGAGGAAATATTTTACACAAAAGTAGTGCTACTTTTAGACAAAGATTTTCCAACTGCAGAAGTAAAAAATACAGCAAATCAAAATGAAGGGACAGGACATGATTTTCTCGGTTTTATACTATAATTTGTTTGTTACTGTTTCTATTTAATTGTTTATGATTTTCATTTATTTTCCTGATGAAGAATTGTGTACAATAATTCGAAACGCAGTATATAAATAAATATTTTTATATTATACCTGCATCATAATTTAAAACACGCTGCAGCGTTCACAAACGCAAAATTAAAACACGCCGTGCTTTAAAGGTTGTTAAGCAACAACAAAAATAATTACTAATAATATCTGTCAAAACTGTCAACAAATTGTATAAAAATGGATCTACATAGTAAGCGATAAATGCAAACCGATGTCTATGTAAACGATATACGTCAAACGTCACACGCACAAAATTTTGAAATGAATCAAAATCAAAATGTTGCTTTCCAGTTTTCTCCAGAATATGATGCAGGTATAATAAAAAATAGCGTATGACACACGTGTATAAGTGCTTTAAAACAATAAAGAAAAATGTTCAGAATTAAAACGGGATCATTTGAGTTCTAGTTGCTAATTTTTTTGTTATGTATGAGTTCTAGCCAAAGAAAATTCACGATTTAAGGTAATTATCAGAGTACCATGAGAAATAAAACAATAATTTATGTTTTTATTTCTGATATATTTCAAATACTTGCTTAATTTATAAGATTTCATTTTCACTTAGAAATGACGACGCCTAAAAAGTACAGTAGCACTGTTTAACTTATCTTAGTCCACGGGACACTTTTTCTTAAACATTTCGGAGGCAAAAAGGATAGGTACATGAAAAGTCATTTCATGTCAATTCTAAAGTTATTTTATTTATACAAAAAAAAAATAGTCAAAAATAATACATAACTAGAAATAATAAAAACACAGTCAGTATATTATCAAGGTATTTAATGGAAACATTGAGCAACAATTTATTTAATGTCTATATTGATATTTGTTGTGAAAAGTCTAATTATATTTTCAAGAGTGGAATCTTTCAAGCCGTTTCTATATTTCGACTTGAAATACTTCCGAACATAGAAATTCCAGTTAATGCACTAGATGCAATATGTAAGTTGATGATTTACGATCATAATTCTTTTCTCATATGCATTCTATTATTTAATAACCAAAATGTTCCTAATTTTTTACAATGGTATATGAGCTATCATCATAAGTAATAGGTTTCAAATCAAAAATTTGAGATCGGCACAGCAGTAGTCATTGATTAACATTTAAAGGGGCCATACTACAAAAGAGTAGTAAGAGAACCACTACACAACTACATAACATCATCATATACGATAGAACTGATGTATTTTACAAAAATAGGCTTTACGTTTGTTGAAGGAAATGCTAGCCATAGTTATTACTATTAGTGTGTTGAGTTTCAGTAGCTAAGTCCAGCATCCATCTACTGAATGTCAGATACATGTCAGATATAACTTTGCTATGATAAGAAACAGCTGAAGAACAATATATTCCCATCCAATTTGTTACTCTGAAAAAGAAATTGAACAAGATCAACTTGTAATCATCCAAACCAGTTTTATATTAATACTTACATATATTTATCCATCGATACAATAGATTTTCTGGTTTTAATAAAAAAGTAAGGTTATATAAGTATTTCATACAGTGATCTGAACCACAAGTGGTTCAGATCACTGATTTCATATCTAAATAACAGTTTTTAATGTAAACAAATATTATTAAATGTTAACATAAGTTTTTAATTTAACATTTCTATCATTTATATCTTCCACAGAATTTTATTCCAGTTCATTTTATTTGTAGTAATTAAATTGAATTCTTCCCTGCCTATTATAAATTCAATTGTATTTCTTCAATTCTTCTGTTTAACATTTATATTAATTTAATATAAATATATTATTTAAAACATATTGGTAAATGATTTAAAATTGTGAAAAGTTTTTAAATATACTAATAACATAAAAGTTACTAAAATATTACCAGATAAAAGTTGTGGTGAACAACCCAGAAAAAATTTAAAGGCAGCGTTGCCGTTTTGAATTTTCAAGATTTGCATAATCAAGGAATGCAGATTCAAGAAATGCGTAAGTCGGTACTTGAAAATTCAATGTAAAAATATTTGAGTTTTAAAGATTCGTGCGCATCATTTTCAACGATTGAATGGTCAACGAAAAAATATTCGTCCGCGTCATACTCTCCCCTGAAGTTCCTTTTTATCACTTACATGGTTTATTTTCCTCAGCCCCACGAGCCTCGACAAATAAATTACATATTCGTGATAAAAAGTTAAACTTCAGCGCCTTGATAGTGATACATAAATAACTATTAAGCAATTTACAACGTAGAAAGAATAAGCTGGAAAAGAATACGGCTTAAGGTTAAATGATACCTCATACCCGCGAAATTCAAAACCAATAAACAGTTTTTATTTTTTTATTCAAAACTAGTTGTTGTTAAAACGTTTCTGTGTCTCGCTACATATAAATACACTATTTTACCTTATAAAAAAAATATTTTTTTAAATATATATATTTATTTATTGACCCAAAATAATTTTTGAAATATTATTTCATCAATAACTCACGAACCAAACGATAAATTTTTTTAATTTTTTTTTTGAACACGTCTTATATATCTCTCTACATAATATGTAAAAATAAAAAAAAATGAATTTCGAGAACAATTTTAAAAATTAAAAAAACACACTTTTTTGGTACATTTAATTTTTTTTTGTCAATACGAAACGATGGATTTTGTTTATATTTTTATATACGAAGGACAATTCTGTTCCACATAACATATAAAAAAATTTTAAAAAATGAATTTCAAGAACATTGTTAAAAATAATAAAATAATTTTATTTATTTTTTTTTGGGAATGTGTGAAATTCATTTCACAAAATTATATTTTTATGATGCACTGTAAACAATAATAAATTTTATGGAAAATTTTGAAGTTGATCTGTACTTTAATATAGAAGATATTAATTAATAAAACAATATTGGTGCATATTTTTACCCAAAATAAGGAGGTGGCGCGATGAGTAGCACTACCGGCCACTAGTAGAACTACGATGTGGCTGGCGCGTTGGGTCGATAAGTATTGTTCGCGCCAATTTTGTTCTTGGAATGGTGACAGACACATATAACTTCTGGGCTCTAATTGTTGTATTTGTGATACGTGTTTTTTTTGAAACATTATAAAAAATGGCGAGTAAACCAAAATTATTTGTACGGCAGAAATATTATATAAACTTTGATGGAAAAAATATGCTTAAATATTTTTAAAAATATATATGTCAGCCTTTTTTGTTACTGTACAGCAGATCATGAAACATTAATGACTGTAAAAATATTGGACAACACAAATGTAAAATTATAAACAAACAATAATAAATATTTTACTTAGAATTATGCAATAAAACTTAAAACAATTATAAATATATTAAAAAAAGAAGTGCAACAATCATAATACAAGTTCATTTAACAATGGTCAAAAATTTGTAAATAAAATGGAATGACATTCACAATACATGGAAAAATTAGCGAGTTCCATAAGAATTAGTTAAATGTACAATTGGGTAGAATTTTCTGAGAACAATATAGTGTATTAGCAAAATAATGATTAAAAAAAATTACGAATTAAAATGCGTAGAATTCAAATATATGAATTATTGTATTATAAACCAGGGGTGGGCAACCTCCGGCCCGCGTAAAGTTCCAATCCGGCCCGCGAGATCTTTAGAAGAAATAATAAATAAATATTTTCAAAAACAAAAATTTTAAATTAGATTAGTACCCAACATAAAGAAAAAGGGGGACATTTACAGATTAATTTTCGTTATAATTCGTCTAGTTTAAATTAAGAAATAAATGTAGTACTTAGCTAATTTTGTTTTATTACTGAAAAAAAAATTATAAGTAACAAACATGTGTCCATTAATAACTACGGCCCGCGTACGAAACGTAAATCTTATTCTGGCCCCTGTTATACAAAAGGTTGCCCACCCCTGTTATAAACTGCAAGCCGCATTCCTACAGTCGTATTCAAATTTATATAGGCAGTCTGGTTTCAAGTTGAGTAATTCCTACCAAAAAATAGCGCAAAATTATGTTTCAATTTTTTAAATAACGAGAAAAGTAATTGTATACTCGTGGACGCGGCCAAAAAGCGCGCTGTCTCACCTAGCATTGTGTCTAAAAAAAATAGAATCAGTTATGAGCAGTTAGCAGCTACTCTACACGCATACGTCTAGTCGCACGCACACAAACAACACCGTGCCGAAGTCTGCCGAACTGAAACGATGTTAGACGATGCACCGCTGTGCCGTCGGAGTGGGGGGTGTCAGGTATTTTTCGTTACGGAATTTCTTGATTCGGTCGCCGCACTCAAAGCCCGCGATAAAAGCTATGCAATAGCTTAAAAATACATTTATGTTATTTCTACAACTAATTAAAAATTGGGGTCACTTTTAACTCCACGATAGTAGGTATGTTAGTGTAAATGTACTATAGTTAATTATTGATATTGTAATCAGCATGCAGAATATAAGTCATCTACAGAAAATCCCTTAGACAATTCTAAAAATTTATGGAAACAATTTTTTTTTTTGTCTTTTGGCATGTAAAATATTATTTTTTGGCAGCTGATAGTCTATGCACAGTATAAGAATTCACACAGTAGCGACACTTGAAATATTTTCATGATCCCAATATTTCAGTGGTGCGCAGCCGGGAATATGGTCGCTTAGTGTTCGCTGATAGGCTATATTAGTAACCATAGAAAAGAAAATATAATATGTCAGTGTCAGTTATTTCTGTCAAATATCAAGCTATAGTATTTCTTTCATGTTAAGTTCATAAAATGATTGCAAAAGAGAAAGGTAAACTTATTTGTACCATGCGAAATTGTAGGAACTTTTATAGTATTGCAACTGACACTTATTCAAATTTATCGCCGTATGCCGCAGCTGCCAATATGGCCGCTCGGCTCAAGGTCATCGGTTGATGCGACATAAAGATGAAAGGGACCGACAGAGAGTGTCACTACTGTGTGAATTCTTATACTGTGGTCTATGCAATGTCACTTCAACTGCACATATAGTAAAAATATTTTTCTACAATCGTTGCACAATATCGACATTGTTATTCCATTTTTGGTTAGGAAATGTTCAAAATTGTCGCTCTAGGGCGGCAAAGTGACATATTGTCGCACTAGCACGACAAAATCAAAACAAAAATAAATTAGGTAAAAGAAGTAAATGATGCATTGAATTTTTCTGGTAACCTTGTTATTGTAAATACAGTTGGCATATACGTACATACACTTCAACTTAATCACCATAAACTTATTCACTCTGTAGATTTTATGTCAAATGTACTCCATATGTCAAATGTACTCCATGTGTCAAATTATGATTTCTTTGAAAATGTTTATTTTGTTTATAAACGTTGTCATGATTACGGTGACATGGGTAACTACAATTTTACTGAATTGTTATAGGCGTGACCAAAGATAATTTTGAAAATTAATTTTTTTCTACAGCTTGACATTGTTAAACGATTGTAGAATAGTATATTGTGTCATAAGGAGTAAATGTGATACTTTGGGTGCTGAGCATGTAAGTTTGAACAATTACATGCGAAGCATCCAAAGACATATTTAATCCGAATAACACATGCTATTTTTTCTTCAAACATAGAAAATAAAATTATAAATATTATAAAATACTCAAAACTTCAAAAAATATTGTCTTATCTAGCATTTCAAGTTGCCGTAGAATATGCTGTTTTGTTATTTTTGTTTATTTGTTTCATTTTTAACTGTCAAATTATTGAATTACAACCTAACTATTTTTCATAATATTTTACTTTGTCCGCCGCCGGCGTAAATGTGTTGCCAAGGATACACTTTTACGCCGGCGGCGACAATATTGAACTTCTGCTTGTTGAATACAAATGCATAACAACGTACTTTTTTGACGTTTGAAGAAAAAAAATATTGTGTGTATCTCGTCGGATAGAGCTTGTTCGGTGCACTTGTCGAGTTGTTGATCGAGGCGAATTTCTCGCCGCGTG
Source organism: Poecilus cupreus (assembly GCA_963942605.1). Lineage (NCBI taxonomy): Eukaryota > Metazoa > Arthropoda > Insecta > Coleoptera > Carabidae > Poecilus > Poecilus cupreus. The sequence goes on from OZ012720.1 coordinate 33,388,165, forward strand.
CAACAAACAATGCTCTATCCGCACTTGGTACACAAATAACTATTGTATTGTCTAGGTAACAAAAGTAATTGTCGCTATGGTGAAATCATCAAGTTGAAAATTCAAACAAATTTGACATTTCTAACTACAAACGTATCGCAACCGATTAACAAAAGCATTTGATGGCTTTCAAAATATTAAAAATAATCACTAAATTTAGTTTAATAAATAACAATCGGCAAAAAATAAGGTGATTAACATGGCAAAAATTACAGATTTTTTGCGTAGTCATACAACTATTTCGTCAAAATAGTTCTCAATAGTTGATATTTTAATGTAGTGTAAAAATTATGGAAACTGCGAGAGTTTGTTGAAACGGTTTATAACTTCAATTGAAAAAATTTGTGTTTGCAAAATCTAGAAATCTGTACGACATAATTTTTGTGGCTTCTGAATTCCTATCTGGAATTGTAAGTGAGGGGTTTGTGAACTCCCACGATATCATAACAACGAACCAATACTCCTTGAAAAATTATCCGCGTTCAACAAGTCGTAGCGCTCCATAGCTGCCACCTGTCAAAAATACTCTTATCTTTTTCTAACACAAGCGTTGGTACATCTAACGTCCTTTTTATCGCTCCACCTCTACTTCGCGCTACGACTGAACACGGACCACGGCTTGGCTTGAAAAAGTGACCTTGGGCTCGGAGAAGCGTATGAATCCAGCCTTTGCCTGGCAAAACTACTTAGCGTGTTCCGTGTTGTGTTGTAGTGTGTACTGTATATGTTGTCTCTGCTGTAGAGTAGTTGCGAACCACGAACCTATCGTGTTGCCTGGAGCCTTGAGAAGCCGACTTTAGCAAGCGATAGTGAAACCGCTGTTACAGCGTTGCAGAGATGGGCAGTAATTAATTACATTTTTCGGAAATGTAATAGTAAAATGTGCTAACATTTATATCAAAACTACCTCGTCCTTTTATTGCATGACCATCCTATTTAAGACGCGTCTTAATTAGCAATTAATTAATATATTTTCTTCAATAACTTTAAATGAAATCTGTACCTTAAATTATTTAGGAGAAACATTAATAAATTTATTAACCTTTCTGCCTATTTTTGAAACTTATTGTCTTGAGAAAACAATATCATTTTTGTAATTACTGCAACGACCCAGTTCAATATAATGTTTTTCTTCAAACGTCTTAAAAGTACGTTGTTATGTATTTGTATTCAACAAGCAGAAGTTCAATATTGTCGCCGCCGGCGTAAAAGTGTTTCCTTGGCAACACATTTACGCCGGCGGCAGAAAAAGTAAAATATTATGAAAAATAGTTAGGTTGTAATTCAATAATTTGACAGTTAAAAATGAAACAAATAAACAAAAATAACAAAACAGCATATTCTACGGCAACTTGAAACGCTATAAGACAGAATATTTTTTGACGTTTTGAGCATTTTATAATATTTATAATTTTATTTTCTATGTTTGAAGAAAAAATAGCATGTGTTATTCGGAGTAAATGTGTCTTTGGGTGCTTCGCATGTAATTGTTCGACTCGCTTCGCTCGTCGTTCAAACTTACATGCTCAGCACACAAAGTATCACATTTACTCCTAATGACACAATATACTATTATTTTGACATATTATATTATATAAACAAATTGTCATCTGTCAATATGTAGCCATGCACGTGTATTTGTTTACATTAGAGTTTGAAATCTCGACGCTAGATGTCAGGTACCTTGTTTTAAATTCCTTTTTGGGTTCATACCTTGGGAAATAGTATGACTATTATAGAGAAGATGGCGCTAACTTAGTTTGCGATGTCTGAAGCATCGATAGTAGCGCCATCCTTAGGACTAGAAATAAAACTTTTGACGGTAACATTTAACCTTAAGTTTACTATACGCCCTGAATCTGACGCGTGCACAGAGTAACACTGTTGCATCTTGGGATTTTTACGTTATCATGTGGTTCCAAAACAATTCTATAAATTGTTGGCTGTACGTCTAGTGTTTTTAGCAGGTTATGTTTGTAGAATAACTACATAAAAAATCTTGAAACTCAGATTTACCATTCTAAAATGCAATTTATATTTATCTTTACTATCAGTTTTCATTTTTAAATTGTTGCTAAAATTTTTATTGTAACCCACTGTTTTGGTGCCACTGGATGTACGGTCTAGTTTTTTACAGACGACTGCTTCGCAGCCTATCGGCAAAAATCTAAAACACTTCAGGGCGTATAGTAAACTTTTACCAAGAATACAAGGACGGGTTAGTAGACAGATTTTCTTGTATTTAGTTTCATTCAAAACAAAATTAGAAAATAGTGAAGTACGCCATTGTAATAGTTAATCTTATTTATTTTTAAACATTTTTAGTTACACTGGGGAAAAATATTGTATAAATAACAGCCCACAATAAATACTTTATAGTTTATAATGTAATGTAAACAATAAAAATATAAAAAAAATTCCCTAAAAAATATGTTCGTTAAATTTCCTTAATTTCCCCCTTGCAATGTTTGCAGCACGTAGCATGATCAGTCGGATGCTGCAGGAACATTTGCCCTTTCCCAATTTGTAGGGTGGCACCCACCACAGCATTGCAAATAATATCCGGGCGGTCCGAAATAACAACTGGAGTTCGCATGATAAGTAAAGCCGAGCTCTCCACGAGTGTGTAAGAATCCTCACAGTTCGAGTCGAAGATTTTGTGTCTTCTAGGTTCAGGTAAATCTTTCAAAAGAGATTTTTCTAAACCGGAACTTAGCTTTTGATTTATATTGGACAATTCAAGAATGTTTGTAGTTTTGAGGTTCAAATCGATGTCGGTGTTTTTATCGGGGTGATGTTCATTAATACTACTTAAACTGTTGTAGGTTTTTAACGAAAATTCTCTAATTCGGGTCCTTTCGTCCATTAGTTTTTTAAGGATGTCTTTTAATTCTCCGACTTTATTTGTTAAAGCTGATTTCCACCGGGCTAGCTCTTCTACCATTAGGCTGTAAACAAATTTTATTTGAAATTCATATTAATAATATATTAATACTATACTTTATCCACAACTTTTTAATATTTGACTTAAAATATAAGATAAGAAAAATTTTTGCTCTGACAAATACAAAAAAAATGTTTGGTTATCAACATAGACAAATGTAGGTATCGTTGCTGTAGCAACCATTGTTAGACTAGGTATTGTTGTAACAAAATTTTGAAGTGATGTAGCATTTAGCAGAAATTGTTAAAAACCGATTATTCAGCCACAGTTTAAGCTTAAAAAGAAAAGTAAATTATGAAAAATTGAAAAAATTAGAGTCTTTGCTCTTTTATGTGGAAAAAATTACTTAAAAGTAGTTCTGTTTTTACTCTTTTGACAGGTAAGATTTGAATTTGATATAACGATTAAATATTATTAATCCATCGAACTGTCTATATTATTTAATTAGCAACAATAACAAACGTCATTAATTGATAAAGAACGGTTGAAGAGTATATTATTTGAAAGTTGTGGATAAAATATTGATGTTTCGTGGCGCCATCTGTCAAATACAGCATGAGATCAAACGAAGTTCAAATGGTAACTTTAAATTTCATATCACTGATATTATTTAAATTAATACATTTATAAAGTTTACTTTACTTTAATGTACGTATCATACGTTTAACCTCAAAATGGTTCTTTAGAAATAATAGTGTATTGAACTAATTCGCAATAAATTAAGAAATGCATCTACCTTGAAGCTAAAAATTTGCTCCTCCAAACTTCGCATTGGCCGGAAAGCCATTCTGTGTGCTCCCGATGAGATGTTAAATGATTAGCAGAATTTAACAATTCCCGAGCCAAAGCCAATTTATCTTCTGTAAGATGTTGTACTCGTGTTTCTAAATCTTCGCCTACTGCTGCCACTAACAGAGTTTTTAATTCACTATTAACCTATAAGAAGAGTTTTGAATCTTGTCATTGAGCGAGTGTGATTTATATGCATACCTGAGCCTGGAATTTGAGTTGGTTTTCCAAGTGAGTATTAGTTTCTCGCAGATTTTTAATATCAGTTTCGAATTTGCTTCTTTCTGTTTCCCACTGTTTTTTTGGAATCAACAGTTCATCGTTTTGCAGCGCTTCCTTTTTAGCTTTATTCATTTCTGCTGTAGCCATTTCCGACATTTGGTTAACTAAATCATGAATGTCAACATTGTTTCTCGATACCTTTTGCTCTTTTCTGGTTTCTTTTATCTTCCTGGGAATGATTGGTTCTATTGCTGCTTTGTAAGGTTCGTAAGGCACAAATTTCGGATCTTTGGGTTTGGTGATGTAGTGTGGGTTTTTCTTTTCTTTAGGTATATACTTTGGCACTAAATGAAATACACGTCCAATTGGAACGACTTGACGTAAATAGCAAGACGAATTATCTGAAGGACGGTATATAAACTTATCACCTAAACGTAGCTTAAGATTTTTATTCTTGACACCCACATCTGCCTGACTTTGCGTATTTTCCATTCCATCTCCTTGAGTCCTGCATTTATGCTCTAAACAGTGTTAGTTTATGTTTTAATCTAATATCCTATGTTTTACTTACTTGCCACTTCAGAAGAATCCATTTCAATTGCAATTTAATATTAATACTATATAAGTAGGTTACAATAAACTGTTATAATACTCTCAATTAATATTCTGTTCTACTTTCTATAAAAATATAAATGTCCATTTTGACGTTTCCTAAATAGGTGTGTTCATTGGTTTATTGTGATCAAGTATAAAATATAAAAACAAGTATATAAGAAAGAGATTACATTTTTTATAATTATTGTTATCTTTGGTGTACTTTTCCTATAGTTTAATAATAATGGCAAGTAATAAAAGTGTTTTAACCAATAAAATACAGTTTAAAACGAAGTCATAGAACGTAGTAGTGCGCACGTGTGCAGCTGTCAGTTACTTGACAGTTGTGCAATTTAACCTTTGAGTTCTCACACAAAATTAGTATTTTTATTAGTTGATTAAGAAAATGCCATCACATATTGCTGCTGTTAGACGTTTAAGTGTATTATTAAGAACCTTAAATTACGGTAATAGAGGATTACTACCAATTAATATAAGAGCATGTTCAACCAGTGAAAAAGTGTCGATAGGAGAAGTATCCAAACCAGTTAAAAATGCAAATCATTCCGAATATGTGCCAAGAAAATATTGTAAGTTTATTAAAATAATGGTAGAAGTAGTTGTACATGTTTATTAAATAAATACAGATGCAGAAAACATGTCTCAAAGTTCATTGCATCATTTGCGATGGATGATGCAAAAAGATTTACTCGGACAAGATATCTTTTTAATTGGACCCCCAGGTCCAAGAAAACGACTTCTAGCATTGCAGTACCTAGAATTAACAGATCGAGAACTAGAATATGTAGCTTTAAATCGAGATACTACCGAAGCAGATCTGAAACAACGGCGAGAAATTGTCGCGGGAACTGCGAAATATTTTGATCAGGTTGGGAAAACAATTAATTACTTAGTATTTTATAAGTTCATGAGTGAAATTTAGAGTGCTGTTCGAGCCGCGGTACAAGGCAGAGTTCTAATTCTTGAAGGTATTGAAAAAGCTGAGAGAAATGTTTTGCCAGTATTAAATAATTTGTTAGAGAATCGAGAAATGCATTTGGAAGATGGTAGGCTGCTTATTCCTGCAAATCGGTATGACCAGTTGCTTAAGGTATTCAAAATATATTTTAATTAGGATCAGTTAATTAATAATCATTTTTTAGCAACACAGTAAAGAGGAACTTGATAAATGGAAAATTGTTCGAGTCAGTGAAGATTTTAGAGTCATTGCGATAGGCTTACCAGTACCAAAGTAAGTTTTATATTCAGTAATTTATATAATATATTAAAAAATCCTATTTTCTTTTTAGATATGTTGGTAATCCTTTAGATCCGCCACTTCGATCCAGGTTTCAAGCTCGAGATGTGTGCAACAACAGTTACCAAGTAAGTACTTAAAATTATATAATTCGAATATAACTTGCTTATTTAACAATATATTTAGTTTTAAATTAATTTATGGTGCAGTAAATGTCAACTGAAACATCGTAAATATTTTGACAATAATTATTATGTTTGACACTTCTTGTACTACTTTTCACGGAGCTAGTAATTTAATTCGGTAAATATTCAAGTTTGAATTTAATTAAGTTTCGTGCTAATCTCAATTTAAACGAGATATTCCGTGACGAATACCGTGCGTACGGCGCATGAATTATTTCTGCACGCAGATTATACAAATGCGCGCTTAACCTACTAATTTTTCTTTTTAATTTTTTGTCTGTCTGTATTTTTCGTAAATGATAACTTGAAACATGAACATACATACACAACGTCACGCTATATCCCACTCAGTGGGGTAGCACGACCCCAGAAACACACTCAACCTGACACACCACTTTCGCCTCGTCCACATTCATACATGCTCGTCTATTCTTCACACTCGGAATCATTCATACTCAACCACTTATCCTTGGACGTCCACACAATCGTTCACGGTCAATTTTACCAGCATATATTAGTTTCATCAACCTTTCATTCATCTGACACACTCACTTTCTTAACAACATTCTTCTCAATCTCACACTCACCATACACCAATGTATTCCGAACACAATCACTCTCCTCTAAAATATCTTATTTCCACAGCAGTTATACGTCGTTCATGCTTCTTCATCCACACCCAACATTCAGAACCATACATCAATGTAGGCACTAACACATCATTGTACACACTCAAGAAAGCATTTTTAGATACATTCGCGTTTCGAGCAAATGCACCCAGAGCACCCAATACCTTGCACCCTGCAGACACCCGCCTTTCAATCTCCCGGTCAATACGTCCATCCCTCGAAAACATACTACCCAAATATACAAATTAATTCGCCTTTTCCAATTCGTAAAATTATTATTATCTATGAAGACATGCAGCTCGCATTTAGCGACTTATGTAAATAGATCTGCGATTGCACGGTTTAAATGTACAGTTAAATGAATTTAAACGGCAATACATCGCACGTTGTCGATCAAGATGCGCCCGAAGTAAACTCCGTCTGCTATTCTGATATTTCCGCGCCAGTGTGATCGCGCGTGTCACACAGCTCCAGTGCCGAGTTCGATCCCCGGAGTCGCGGGTCGCAGGTCGTCGCCGTCGCATCGCGTGTCGCTGTCGCTCACTTTAAGTTCCAGTTGCCACACCGGCACCCGCAAACCCAACCGCATGTCCCAGGAATTACACTGAACAAACTGCAGTGATAACGTTCACATCAAGAAATTGGAAAAAAATTTGCGGAAAGACATCGAAGAAAATTAAACAGTGTAACTGTATAAATTAACTTAAAAATTCTTAAATAACAAACGTACAATGACATTAGAATATTTTTTAAAAACCAGTTGTGAGAAATAAAAATCTGCGATTACAATTTTTTCTAAACGACCTTATAATATAATTGTGAAAATGTGCCGTGAGTTGTGATTTTAAAACAGAAATTAATTCCATCTGTGTACTTATTTTGTGTCTGTGATTCAATTTAAATAAAATGTTTTATTTATAAGTATGTTATATTTGTACTATTTGAATACAGCATACGATTGTGAATATATATGCAAAAATAGAGAGTAACATTTGTTACAGTAATACTAAACATTTTTAATTATTGAAAAAGGATAATTAGTTGTCTAAAGTGAATGAGCGAACTGAGTTTTAATAATTATTATTTATTGAAGACTTCGTTCAATCGATTCTGAATAAATATTCATCATCAGGTACAGCTGAAAACTAACATTTTTATATGGCATATATGTCATATTAAAATGTAATTTTTCAGCTGTACCTGATGATGAATATATATTCGAAATCGATTGTACGAAATATTTAATAAATAACAATTATTAAATAGTTATAATAGTTATTAAAACATTCACCTTTTCGACTATTGTTATAATGCGAGCTGAAATTCATTTATAAAATTAAAAAAAGGAATTTAAATAAATTTGGTACTATTAATTTTAGGTTCATTTAAAAATGCTTTTTGAGTGGTGGATCAAAGGATGCACCATAGCGTTTTCAATACTATTTTTAATGTTCAATTATTGGCTTCCCAAAAAAGTTAAATAGTTTATTGAAGAGGAAAAATTTCTACATTTTTTGACACTAATATTTATGATTTTACTCGATTGGTAATTTTCTTAAAATCGTCAGTGCCGTGAAGTTTCAAAATAAATGTAATATTAACAGGCAGATTCATAAAAGAGATTAGCGATAACTCCATTTTTATTATTGTAAAATGATACATATTGTTCTAGCTGTAATTTTTTTAGAAACGAAGTTAAAGACGAAAAAATTGAATTAACGCTTATCCTTTTTATGAATCTGCCTGTACGAGTTTATTTTATTTATTTTTGTCGAACACTGCTTTGACCATACAAGCATTTCACTATATCTAATTTTTCTTCCAAATTATACATTTTCAATGAAGACACTTGAAATCAAACACTGATGACAGCAGATGACAGATAAAACCAATAACTTTTGATTAGTACATTTTGATAATTTGAAGGATATTACCAATAAACATTCCATCATTTTTCCGGTTCCAAGTAGAGTAAAATTATAAATATTAGTGGCAAACAATGCAAAAATTCAACTTTTTTATGTAAAATAATTCGGGAAGCCATTAATTGAACATTTCAAAAATATCTTTAGCTTTACAGTGTAACAGTAATAAAACACAATAAACTGGGCTATTTTCAATAACTATTTTCAACAACTATATTCGTAAAAAATCCTGTGGGAGTTTTGCGAATGAAAAATGTGGTAATCAACAATGCGCGTCGCAATGTCATCAGCACGTTGGGAATCGAGTCAACGACCACTGTTCGTGAAATCCGTGTGGCTGAATGGCTACAGGCACGCAATTCTCTCCAAAGAAGACCCAGTCATAAAATGCAAGAAGCGCCATTCATCAACTCGACTCCGTAGCGGAAAACAAACAAATAGCGCACGATCCAAATCGAAAAGCAGCAGCGGAAGCGAATCATTGATGATCCCGGCTGTACAGCTACTTCTAGCGAATGTCCACCGCTTCAAACAAACGGAAAACGCTAAACCACAAAAAAAATTAGTTAAGTCTCTTACTTATAATATAATTATCCGGGAATCAGTTGCGCTAAACATAAAAAATGTTGACGTTGAGGTCAATTTATCTCCACATGCTAAACAATTAACTCGGTACAATTGTTGTAATCAAGTCAACAATGAAAGTAAAGTAATCAAAACGGAGCATTTGGATCAGTGCAATAGTTCATTGACTGAAAGAGTGCTATTGTGGCTTGATTTAGCTGGGAGATACACAAACGAAATGTATAAAAATGAGGAAGAAAACAAGGCAAAGACACGAAATGTGCGCAAAGAAAATAAAAGAATTTCCACGGCGCATCCAATAACTGCACAATTTACCGCCGTCAATCAAAATAATGACAACCTGTTTGTGCGGAAATGCACGAAAAATTCAAATTTTATTTCCGCAAACAAACCAAACGAGTCAATGACCGAAGATGTAAACGTAACAGAGGAGGATTATTCTATTTTAAAAGGACACAGAAAGCTGCAAAATCGAAGTCCGTTTGAAGAACAATTAATTACTTCCCAGATTGAAATCATTTCTAATTCTACAACCAAAAAAAGCGATAACAAAAATGAACAACTTAAGCAGTTTTCGCAGACTCTTTCTAAAAGACAAGTCCACATTTTCATGCCGCTAGTCTTAAAGAAAAATACTGAAAATACAAGTGTAATCAGTGGTAGTACCGAGAATGTTAGCACAATGTCTTCTGCTAAACATTCATAGCGTTCGTTGGATAATTTGTCTCTTGGTTGTGAATAAAGATTCAATGAAGTATTTGCATTATTCTCATTTCAGTGCATACACATCCTATCCTATCCTATTTCTATTGATTCAGAATATATAATTAGTTACAGCAACGTACTTGTTTGTAGTGCTCCATTCATGAAAGTTAATTAATTATCTGATATCGTGGTCATAAATTCTGCTTGCTGACGTCGTTCTCAAAATATTAAGATTATTTATAGAAGGAGAAGTATGAGTCTATTTATTTTAACAATTTCAGTATATAATATATTTATTAAAATTATACGAGCCCAACCTCAAATGTATTCGTACCATCTTAAAAATATGCTATAATCAAACGATAAATGATAATTTTCCAATAGGTAGGTATTTATAAGATTTACTGTCAATGGGATCACACTAATTTTTCGTAAATCCGCACCTAACTTTCACTAATCATAATGAAAATATTTTTCAACCATATTTATAATATTGAATATGTAATGATTAAAGCAATATTCAATTACTTGTTGACTAGATTTTTTCCGTGAGCTAATAAATTAGATCTGTTTTAATGTAAATACGAATATTTGACGCAGATTAATTATTTCTGAACCGCGCATAAAATGTTGTTGTAATGAGAAATTTCTTAATAAATAATATATTTAGATTCAGTACACTCTGAAAATATTATTTTTCGCGACCGGAAGAGAAATTAAGTTTGTATGATACCAAAATCATGACATAAACAGCCAAATTCATATCTACGAGAGATTTATGTACTTTTTATCTCGTCGTGAGGGAAAGTGCTCAAATATTATAAAAATTGAACAAAATTAAACAAATCTAAAATAGGTAACTATCACAAATTATATTACAATTTAAATAATTTTGAAATACAAAATGGAGAGAAGTGTATATTTTCCCTTGCCGTATTAGCCCTTACCTACGGCTCGTGCTTCAATTTACTCCACGAGATAAAAATCATACACTTTTCTCCCTTAATGTATAATATACTATTATTTAAAAAAAAATCTTATAGCAATATTTCATGCGCGGTACAGAAATAATTAACCTGCGTCAAATATTCGTATTTACATTAAAATAGATCTAATTTATTAGCTTCCTATCAATTTAATGTAATTTATTAAGTACTAAAGCAAATAAAACAAATTTCTTATTTGTTTAAACTTCCGTTGTTTGTTTCAATATGATTAACTATTATTAATAATCAATGTAAATTATCCCTATGTTCACACTTAAAAAAAAAAACGCGTTAATACATTGCTGTCAATCACTTTAACTGTAACTATGCCAATGACACATCCCTATGTATACTGATAAAAAAAAACTCCCGGCAGATGACGTAATAATTTAGACTTGTATAGTTACAAAAACAACGCAAAAAAAAATTATTATTTTTGATTATAGCATATTTTTCAGGTGGTTCGAATACATACGAAATTAACAACTAACACATTACATTTTATTTGAATTATTATAATTATATGTATATGTAGTAAATTTTTTGTTATTTTAGGATGCAAATAAATATTGAGACACTAGGTATACTTATGTCATTTTCCACGTGAAATTCTCAAAAGTCATGCAAATAAGGTTGAACATTATATTAAATTAAACTTAGTATTTCAAGCTTACAGTTGACACCAATTTTGTTTCTAAATTATAATATGTAAATAAATAGTCTTAAAACGTGACATTTGGACAGGAACATAAAATATGAACCCAACATTTAGTAGCGACATAAAATCTAAAATTAGATTCGCGTCAAAAGAAGAAAGAACTTGATTTTTGGTAAAAACTTCTAAATGAAATATTCGTATTAGTAAATTACTCAGGAAATTAGGGCATAAAAATTGTCATTTTCCCTAAAACTTCAAAATATTTTCTATAAATAAACATTACATAATGTAACAGTATAGTTTGCTATTTCGATAGAAACGTTATTCTGTCACAGTAATTGGGGAAGATTTATGATTTTAGCGCAGGTGTTAATATATATTTACAATAAACCCGACTTGAGGTAGATGAGTTATTATAGGATATTCTGGCTTTTATTTTAACCGTGGTTTATTAGATTACTATCGATTCGCTATTTGTATCGTTAATGTTATTTGTGATTCATTGAATTAAAACGTGACGTTGTGAAATTATCTGCAACTATATTTAATCAGCATTTTGCATTTCTTCTGTTCTCCATGTAAAAGTTTAATTAGTTTCTAGTTAAAATTAGTTTGTATATTTCCGTGTTTTTAATCAGTTTCTTTTAAAAATATTCGGTATTTTTCAGCAGGTAATTATTTCCTATTTCACAAACATTTTTTTTTCCGAGTTTGTTAATTTTTTTAGCTGATGCATAGTATCTAATAATTAACATAGTTTTAATTTGTTAGATTGGGGACATATAAAGAATAAAGTTGTTAGTAACAGCGATAATTAAAAGTTTAATAAAAAAAAGTATTCCTAATCCATCTGCATCAAATAATTGAAAACACCGACAACATTATCGATTCTGTCTGGTCATAAACATTTAAGTACCAAGGGTTGACCTGTTGTCGCCCTCATCCCTCATCATCAATGTTCGCTGTTTATTAGCTGGAGTCACGCACCGCGCTGAGTAAATATCTATAATCGCTGAAGGAATTAAATTCCACACATTCGAATTCTGCTCTTGTATGTTGTTGCGTGCACTATCGAGGACTAGATGCGTAATTTTACACCCACCCCTGCAAACGCAGTAAATTGTTGAAGCAGGAAGGAAGGAAATGGTTGCAGGGAAAATAATTCATGGAGGGAAACTATTTGCAAGCTATTTAGATGCGTACTAATTTAAATTGTTTTACAAATGTTTCTAGTACATTGCGCTTTGCTATTTCTCATGATTTGTCATGCTTATTTTTACTTTTTCAATGATGTCTGTGTGTGAGGATGGATGGATGTCCGTGTGCTCAATATCTCATGAACGATACAAGATATGTAAACGGAACTTGGAATTTATAAGTTTCATGAAAAAATGAAGAGCTGAGTTGATTTTGAATGAAATTGAAAAACCGGAAGAGGAAGTTTACTAAACACACAAAACAATAAATTCCATTTATTTCAAAAATAGAATCAGCTGTGAGAAAAAGTTTCAAATGAAAGATGTTAGCAAAAATATTTGGAATATAAAATGTTAATTACACTTTTCTTGTACATGCTTCTAATTTCGAGAAAAATTAAATTATATATTTAAGAATATATTTCTATAATCTGTTACATGCGCAAGAAACAAGTTATACAACATTCTCTTGTATTACATGCAAGATATTTTATTTTTTTTTTAACGTCTTCAATGTCTTCATCCATCTCAACACTTTTTTCACTTAGACAATTTGATAAATAACTTTTTTAAACAAATGCATAACAACGAAGCACACTTTTAGATGCAATTAAATGTTTTAAATATAGGTATTGACCTAATATTTTAAGAGAAAATATTTTCCATGCAGTTGTATATAATTCGGCTCGTCCAATAGAGACCTAAATTATGTACTTGTTACATAAACTATTATTATTATATTAATTAATACGTCCGTAAAACATTCTTACTCATTTAAACACAGTTCATATGTTGTACTTCAATTTCACGAAAAATCAATAAAAATTGGCATATACTTTTATTGTATTTCTATATAATATAAACCCTAAAAAACTCACTGGTGTAGAACGCATCTCAATATCTCTTAAAATTTTCGAGATATGCCGGTTTTTGATGTTTTTCGAAGTGCAACTTTGAGGAACTGTAACTCAAAAATTACGCAAGATATCGAAAAATACTCTTCAGTTTTGTGTTATTCGTGCATATTTTAGCACAATAACAAATTTTTTAAAAATTTAAAATTTTTGAATTTTTTTTTCCAAAATTTCGGTCAGCGATATCTCAAATAATAAACGAGATACGAACTTGCAGAATAAATCATTGGATTCAGCTCATCGAAATACATTAACCCTAAAAATTTCAGAACATTCGGATTGTGGGTTGAAATTTTAGAGCAAAAAGTCTGAAAATGGCGTTTTCCAGGCCAAACGTCAAAGGGTACCCTTTGACGTTTTTCGCCAAAAACGTCATTTTTACACTTTTTGCTCTAACTCTATAACGCGTAAAGCAATTTTAATGAAATTTTGCATACTTATATATTTTGACGAGCTGAATCGAATGGTCCAGTCTGCGAGTCTGTATCTTTTATATTTTTCGACTTATCGCCTTTCGAAATTTGGGGGAAAAAATAGAAAAATTTCAAAATTTTCCAAATTTGCTACTTTGAAATAAAATGCATGAAACGCACAGAACTGAGTCTATTTTTCAATATCTTTAATATATTTTGAGTTGCAGCCACTCAAAGTAGCATTTTGAAAAACATCGAAAATTGACATATCTCTATAAATTTAAGAGATATGACGATGCGCTCTACAGCATTGAGTTTCTTAGGGTTTATATTATATAGAAATACAATAAAAGTATATGCCAATTTTTTTGTGATATTTCGTGGAATCTGAAATTGTGCAGAACTTTCTTAACATGTAACCATTTCACTATAATCTAATTATTCTTTTAAATTATACATTTTTAATCAAGATACTTGAATTGGTACATTTTAATAATTGCCAATAATCATTTCCGGTTCCAAGTAGAGTAAAATAATAAATATTAGTGCCAAAAGATGTAGAAATTCTTCTTCTACAATAAACTATTTAACTTTTTTGATGTAAAATATATAGGGAAGCAAATAATTGAACATTTCAAAATGGTGCGTTCTTCGAGTCACCACCCTGTATAGGTGAATGTTCAATGTACGAGTATACCTAGAGCCATAAATAATCAACTTTTGAATACACAAAATTAATACCATGCAATTTTCCAAAACCGCTCACTTAGCAAACAAAATAAAATATATAGCGCTGCGGTATGAATTGTAAAAACTTTGTGCATTATCATAATAACAATAACAAAGACATAAGTCCAACCAGCGTCGACATATATTCATTCGCATGTTTAATTCACATTAACCACGGCTTGGCAGTGGGTTGCGACTGCTGTTATTTGTTTTTAATTTTCTAGTTCGTGTGAATTGCCATCGCGCAGCCATTCAATTTAAACTTGAACAAATTGGATTCAACTTAGATGTTATCAACCCTGATAATAGTTTTATTTTGTAAGGGGAGATTATTTTCCTAATCGTAAACTACAGGTAATTTGGTGATTGAACAAAGTCTAGAACTAATTATAAGTTCTGTTTGGTTATTTATTTATTTCTATATTTAAATTAGAACAGGCTGGCAGAAATATATTGTCAAATAATTATAAAGTTTACGAGTAAATTTACAAACTTATAAAAGTAATACAATAATAGTTGGAATCATATAAAGAAATATTATTTAATTCACCATATTTATCATTTTTATATACATACATATGTAAGGGAGGTATTATGTTTATATTACGAATTGATTAGATTTTGGGAACAATTCATCAATAGTAAGTGCTAGATTATTTGAAGGCCTATCAGAGTTTTTGGGCATCCTAGTAAAGAAATAAGATAGAGTAAATTTCATTGGATCCAAAAAGATGTAGAATATTATTTGAAACATTTTTCTATATTTTGTTGTCATCAGATTCAAAAACAGTGTTCATGGTACCAGCCAATACTTTTGGGCCAAATGAAATATTTATGATTAATTTATTATTATTTCAGTTGTTATTTTATATTAAAATATTCTTAAAAATAACAGAATTTAAGATACAAATAAATTGAGAACAAACAATTTTTCCTTTTTATGATCAGAACAATTTTTTAAAATGATATGATTCTGGGCTCGTATAAGTTATATTTGCATTATGTATGATAAATGTAACAAATATCAAATTGAAATATTGTTTGCAATTTGTTTATCTCAATTTCGTTAATGCAGAATTAATGGAAATTTAAATAATGATTTTATGTCAGAACAATATAAATTTACATTTAACTTTTGAGAGTAAAAGTAGAACTAAACACATTAGGGTCAAGATTTAACCCACTTTTTAATTATATATCACTTAAGAAAATAAGGTAAAAACTAACAAAATAACTTTCCTGATATTTTATTTTTACTGGTAGAATTTACTGCAAATAAAATAAATTTCACTTCTATATCGTGACAGATATCTCTCTTACAAATTTTATGATGAACAGTTTTTATGATAAACTTTGTCATAAATTGTTCTCTGTCAAACAGTAGATTAAAAAATATATATTTTTGCAACAGTTTGGGAAATTGGCATCCAAAAATAAACATCGTCAGTAATTAATCTTATATATTTATAAATAATAATTATGACTTGAAATCTGAACATAATCATCGTTTACAGATTACTATTTAGTTACATATTTATTTTCTCTTTAATAAATTATGTACAAAAATTTTTCTTATTCGTATTGCGTTTTCTGCGAGGAATTTATACATTAATTTATACCGTGTCAAACAATCGTTATTGGAAAATAAATTTTATAATATGGTGGCAGTCAAATGAAGAAATATGAGAATTACTATTGATTTAATAAATTTTATGTCTTTTATAATTGGAATTTTATTATAATGAGGTAAAATATATAACATTTATTTTAGGAATATTTGGCAGAAATGCGGAAAGTTGCACCAAACACACCAGTTGAAAACCTGGAACATTTATTGTCTGGAGCTTTTGGTTTATTAAGTCCTGAAGGATTGGCTTTAGGCTTACCAGATTTTCCTGTTGATAATTTAGTTAATGCCGCTAAAATAATGGTAAGTTTTTGATTGAACTTTTTGTCGGGAGATTATTTCATTAGAAACAATAGTTTGTCATAAATGATAATTTTTTTTAGGAACAAAACGCATCATTATCAACTTACAACGTTTTGTACAGACTGTACCCTTACAAATCTTTCCTAAACGACGGTATCCAAAACGTAGATTCCCTTCTATCCAATCTAAGAGTTTACCCTGATACACAAACCACCCAAGACAAATTCCATCTTAATTACGAAATCCTTACTAACAAAATCACAAATATTTTCAATTCCCCAAAACCAGAATCGAAAAACGAGTCTGGATACATCGAAACCAACTATCAAAACAAACTTATAAATGATATGCTACAGACTTATAAAATCGGAGACTTTTGTTTGATTGGTCCGAGAGGATGCGGTAAAAATATTGTTGTGAATAAATTAGCAGAGATTGTCGGAAATAAAATAGAGTCGATTGTGTTGTATCAAGACATGACTTCGAGAGATTTAATTCAGCAGAGAACTACGTTGGATAATGGAGACACTGTGTGGAGAAATTCTGCGCTGATTGATGCTGCCCTCCAAGGCAAAATTGCCCTTATTGATGGCATTCATAGAATTCATCCGAGCACCCTTTCAGTTTTACACAGGTAAGTTTTATTTTTATTTTAAACTTTAGTTCGTTTCCACATCCATTTATTTATGATTTACTATAACATATTTTTAAACTAGCAAAATTTTTTCCCACCAAATATAAATGTGTGACTTGCGCAGTCGATACAATTAATTTATAAACAAACTCGAATATAAAATCTTAGCAGCCGGCGAACTTTTAGCTTGATTGAAAGTAGGGCTGAACTTGAATAATCCTGAGGAGTGAAGTTTCTATTTTTAGCTTGTGACCGCTGAAACTCGATCCGCGATTTTACCAGTAGTCTACACAATATGTGTGAAATAAAACATTGAAGTATTGTTTGAAATATTTTGCTACTACTCGTATTAACAAATCTGTCTTTTATACAGCTTATTGTAATACTACTGTCTACCTCAAAAATATTTACTGCAGGGTTTAGAATGTTGAATTTGGGTATACATATGATAATAAAATAAATGTTGCATTGTTTACAACATCTACAATTTCTTCCGGTTAATAATTATATTCGTTTATAATACACTCTTCACCTATACTTGTAATACTTCAAATAAAAGTGGTAAATAATATATTTCTCTGTAACTTTTGGTCGAAGCAATGTATTAAAGCATTTTTTTAATAAGCAAACAGTAATTATAATTAAAAAGACATTTATTATCAAAAGAAAATTTTCTTTTTAGACTAGTCCACGATAGAGAATTACAATTACACGACGGCAAAAGACTCATAAGATCAGATAGATACGAATCTTTATTACAAAACAATTTAACTAAAGAACAATTATCTGCAAGTGGAGTATTTCCAATTCATCCAGATTTTAGAATCATAGCTTTAGCTGAACCCCCAGTCTTAACAGCTAAAACAAACTGGCTAACATCTGAAATGCTCAGCCTGTTTCTATTCCACGAAATGAGAACGCTGAGCAAGGTCGAGGAAATGGATATTATTACTGCCCAGGTAATATACAGGTGGTGAATCGAAGGACGCACCATAGCGTTTATTGGCTTCCCTAATTGTTTTACATCAAAAAAGTTAAATAGTTAATTGAAGAGGAAAAATTTCTGCATTTTTTGACACTAATATTTATAATTTTACTCTACCTGGAAACGGAAAAATGATGCAAACGTTTATTGATAATTTTCTTAAAATTAACAATGCCGCGAAATAACAAAATAAATGTGGTATTATTTCAGAGTTTATTTGAATTAATACATTTTTGTCGAGCGCTATTTTGAATATAAAACCATTTCACTATATCTAATGTTTCTTTCAAATTACTTATTTGGAATCATGCTAAAAATTCGGTAATAAGTTGTCAGTGGATGAGTGGAGAATACGATTTTAATAGTTTCGCAGTGATGTCTGTGTGTGTGGATCTCTGAAGTTACGGTTTCTCAAAAACTACTAGAGTGAACATTTTGATATTTTGTATATATCAGTTGTATTTACTTGGGAAGAGTTGATTGACATGCAGTGTTCGCTGGTATGGGTTTTCGCAAAGCTTTCACCCATCCAGCTACTAACCGCGGGCAACATTGCTTAACTTGCGTTATCGAGTGAACCCGCTTTAACGATACTTGATAGGTCGTTGCCCTAATAATATCTACAATTGTTGTTTGAACCATTTTTTTACCTCTCGCCACATCCTGTAACGGAGGTGTAGGAATCATGCTAAAAATTGGGTAGTGAGTTTTCAGTGGATGAGCACGTTTTAGGGTTTAGTTTCGCGATAATGTCTGTGTGGATCTCTGGAGTTACGGTTACTCAAAAACTACTAAAATGAATATTTTTATATTTTGTATACAGGGTGTCCCAGATTTAAACGGCCTAACTTAAAATTAAGATTAAACACCTAAAAATAGGGGGACAAGTTCATTTGAGCAAATGTCCGTAAATGCTTTATTCCAGAGATATTCATGTTTTTCTTATTGAGTAGCACTACTTTAAAAAATCAACTTCATAACGAAATATTCACTATTATCTTATTAATGTGAGACAGAATAATTAAATTAAATTAATAATACATTGGTTATTACCTAATTTTAATACAAAATTTAGTTTACTAGCACTGATGTCAAGGAAAAATGAGAAAATATCAATGAATATAAGAAATTTTTATAAGGTGCCATAAAATAAAAACTCTATGAAGAACCGATAAATAATTTAGACTCACTACGTAGGTAAATTATTCAACTTTGCGAAACCATATCTATGGCAGATCATTGTAGTGTTTGTTTACGTGTTGCAGGTGAACATTTTGAACAAATATTATTAAAAAAAATAGTTTATGAAGTTAAGTTATTACTTTATTATTTTAAACAATAAATTTCTTTAAATTCATTGATAGTTTCTCATTTTTTCCCAGACATCAGTGCAAGCAAACTTAATTTTGTATTGAAATTAGGTAATAAACAAATTATTTTTAATTTAATATGTAACATCTCAATACGATAATATTAGATATTTCATTATGATGTTGATTTTTTAAAGTAACGCTACTCAATAAGAAAAACATGAATATCTCTGGAATGAAGCATTTACGGACATTTGCTCAAATGAACTTGTCACCTTATTTTTAGGTGTTTAATCTATGGTTTAAGTTAGGCCGTTTAAATCTGGGACACCCTGTATATCAATGGTATTTCCCTGGGAAGAGCTGATTAGTTTTTGGTGATAATTCAATAACGGGAAGAGGTAGTTTACTTGAAGCCCTATCAAGTTATTTTGAAATATCTCAGTAAATTATGGTTTAATTAAAATTTTGTTATTAGAATAATGTTTCAAATATTATTATCTACATTTATTGTTCGAAACATTTTCCTCTTACTGTTACCATTTACGAATTATAACACAAAACATCGGTTAAAAAATGTCATAATTTTTTGAAGGGATGAGCGTTTCTTGATAGTAGTGGTCCGTGTTCCTGCATTGTTCGATAAGAAATCTATGACGAGAGGTATTGTGGTGCCCACAACAGACTTTTTCTTACTGTGACCATTTAAAAATTACAACACGTTAAAAAGAAATTATATTTTGACATTTTTGTTTAAATCAGGTAACCTGAACATTTTGATAAAACAAAACGACACTTGAAAATGTCATTTTTTTACATGTCATAATTTAAAACTAAATTTTCTAAAGGGAAGGCGTTTTTGATAGTGATGGTTTATGTTCCTGCATTGTTTGATAAGAAATCTATGGCGGGAGGTATTGTGCTGTCCACAACAGTTTACCAATCAAACACTGATGAGAGCAGGTGACAGATAAAACCAGTAACTGTCAATTGGTACAGTTGATGATTTGAAGAAAAATAGCAATAAACATTTTCGTCATTTTTGCGATTCCAGGTAGAGTAAAATTAAAAATATTAGTGTGAAAAAATGCGGATATTTCTCTTCTACAATAAACTATTTAACTTTTTTGCTTCAAAATAATTAGGGGATCCAATAATTGTATAATTCAAAAATAGAATTTAAAACGTTATGGTGCGTCATAAGATAGAAATATGTATTACATAATTTAATTTTATTCAGTGTGGACCAATTTCTAAATCGTTGCATCAACTAATCGATCTTGCACATGTATTGCGCAGCAGCCCAGATCCAACTCTTCAAAATTTAGCTGGCCATCTATCAACTCGCCAGTTGTTGAGAATTGCAATTCGAATGGCTAAATATCCTACGGATGAGATATACGAAACAATTCAAGCTACATTTATGTCTAAATTCTTACCTTCTCTAACCAAAGAAGCTTTGGAAAACACAGTTAAAAAATTAGGTATACAACCAAAAGTATCATCAAAACAGTCAGCTATAAAATACAAGACAGAAAATGGAGTTTTTACAATTGGACAAACATCAATTCCTGTTTATGTTACAAAAAGTTTATCTAAAATACCAAATATTTTATTTTACGACGTACCTGAACATTTATCTTTGATGGAAAAATTATTACAAGATTTCCAATTGGGATCCCATTTACTTCTAGTTGGAAACCAAGGTGTTGGCAAAAATAAAATCGTCGACCGCTTTTTAGAACTTTTAAACCGACCTCGCGAATATATTCAACTTCACCGAGACACAACAGTACAAACTTTAACTATTCAACCATCAGTTAAAGACGGACTACTAATACATGAAGATTCTCCGTTAGTTAAAGCCATCAAATCCGGACATATTCTAGTTATTGATGAAGCCGATAAAGCACCTACACACGTTACTTGTATTCTAAAAACTTTAGTTGAATCTGGAGAAATGATTCTTAGCGATGGGAGAAGAATTGTTAAACCTACTCATGTAGAAAATCACGACCCTGCAAATACAATTATCACGCATCCAGATTTCCGTATGATTATTCTAGCAAATCGACCCGGTTTTCCATTTTTGGGAAACGACTTTTTTGGGGCTCTAGGTGATTTATTTAGTTGTCATGCTGTTGATAATCCAACAGAAGATGCAGAAATACAGTTGTTGAAGCAGTATGGACCTAACGTTTCTGAAGAAGCGATCAGAAAATTAGTTGCAGTATTTGACGATTTAAGAACTCTTGCAGATCAGGGACTTGTTAATTATCCATATTCTACAAGAGAAGTTGTTAATATTGTTAAACATTTAGAGGTATTATTGATTTAATTCATTATAAACTGTGATATAATTTTATAAACTTTTAGACATTTAAGAATGCAGATATATCTGAGGTGATTTTCAATGTCTTTGATTTTGATAAATACAGTAACGACGTAATTCAAACTCTAGCGGAAGTTCTGGAAAAACATGGATTTCCGGCAAAAAATATTTTAAACGCCCAATGGCTAGCAGCTAAAAGAGCTAAAGAATATTTACAAGTTACTGTAGACAGGACGAGCGGGTAATTTTATTTTACTAATTTTAGGAGTTGTACTAAAAAATTATTTAGATTAGATACATCTGCACCAAAACATGGAAAAGAAGATCCTAATAATGATCCTCATGTTGGAGGTAACACTTGGGCTGGAGGTACTGGAGGAAGAGATACTGCCGGCTTGGGTGGCAAAGGGGGCCCTTATAGGTTGGATAAAGGGCATAAAGTTCACCAGGTTTGGACAAATTAAATTATTTCACATATTATATACAGGTGTTGAAAAAAGTGGTTAGTTTTTTTAACTCCATTTCGGACGTATTTTTGTAATAGGATCCTTAACTATTTTTTTATTAAACTACCTAAATTGAAGACTACAATTTAAAAAAGTCTTAATTGTAATTTATTAAGCGGCAATGATTTTTAAAAATGTTGTGACGTCAGCGTTGTATTGTGTTGTGGATATCAAACAGTAGGGATTTATAATCACTTTTCGTGGTAAATAATTAAAATATATATGAACACCATTTATTCCAGGAAGAAACATAAGTAAAATGTAAGATTATTTTAGTCAAACCACTGATAAATTTTGCTAAACTATGTCTTTAATTTCGTTGTGTCGACACCTAAACACGTGGTTACATTATCGCGCGAATTCTCAAACAAGTATGATTTGTGTTATTTGATTACGAATTCAAAACAAAAATTTTCAAATAGGCGCCAACCATTTGACACTTCGATAATCAGACAGCTCAATAATAAGAGAAGTACAAAGAATTTAGAATAGAATAGATGTGTGAGAGAGAAGCACGGAAAAATATACCTGACGCCAGAATTGCTATCTTTAAAACTCAAATATCTTATTGTAATTAATATTTTGTAAAATTCTATTATATCTAGTACGATATTTATTTGCCATTTTGTTAATCTAGTTAATGTAATTTTAGCTGTCAGACGAGGAGAAGAACGCAGTGCCAGAGCACATACAACAAGCAGCCAGAGAAATGGGCCGAAAAGCATTTGAAGAAAAACTTAAAGAAATTGGAATGAGCGGTTACGATGCATCAGTTTACAACCAATTTTCAAATTCAGTTCAAAGAGAAGTACAATCATTACGAGTCATTTTAGGATCTTTACAAGCTAAAAATAAAGAGAGGCATTGGTTCAGGCATCAGACTTCCGGAGAACTTGACGATGTCAAACTTATTGACGGTAATAACCACTGAAATATCGTAATACTACTATCAATTATAATTCCACAATAACTATTTGTAGGACTTCTTGGCGAGAAAACAGTTTACAGGCGAAGAACTGAACAGGAACCAGAATTAGGTACTCCACAAATGAAACCAAAACGACTTAGACTTGTTGTTGATGTTTCCGGAAGCATGTACAGGTTAAGTAAAAAATTAAAATTATTATGCTGATACTTGAAATAATTTCAATATAAAATAAACAGGTTTAATTCATACGATGGCCGACTGGATAGAGAACTAGAGGCAGTAGTGTTAGTAATGGAATCCTTCCAAGGATTTGAAGACAAAATAAAATATGACATAATGGGTCATTCTGGAGATGCACATGATATTCAATTTGTTAATATTGATAATCAACCTGATAATAATAAAAAACGATTAGATGTTATGAGAGTAGGTTCTATATAAATGAATTTATTGGTTAGGATAATGTTGTGATTAATTATTTGTTAGTTAATGCACGCGCATTCTCAATATTGCTGGACAGGTGATAACACACTTCAAGGAACAGAATTAGCTATTGAATCTCTTGCTAAAGAGGATTGTGATGAAGCTATTGTGGTTGTCTTATCAGATGCAAATTTGCAGAGATATGGAATTCCGCCACAAAAATTAGGAAATATTTTGACAGCTCATTCCAATGTTAGCGCTTACGTTGTTTTTATTGGAAGTCTTGGAGACCAAGCAGAAAGGTATAGTAATTAATAATTAACTGAAAAAGATAGTTAAATATATAATTTCAAATTTTTAGATTAACTCAAAGTCTTCCATCGGGACGAGCATTTGTTTGTGCTGATGTCAGTACTTTGCCACAAATTTTAAAACAAATATTTTCAGCATCTGTTATGAATATAAGTTAATAATTAAGTAGACAATGAAAATAAATTAATTTGAAATGTTTTGTTAATTTTATTGTTGTAATAGTTTAATAAAACTAATATATTTTTAGTAATAAATAATATTAATGTTCTGTTAATTACTTCATTTTATAAAGTTTACGATTTTACACTATTTTATTGCGCCATTAAATATGTTGATATAATACATTTTTATTATTCAATACAAAAAATTTTCAAAATTGGTCAAAAATAAATAGATATTTTAAAATGCCGCGCTTTATCCATGTCAAATGAAGTTGAATTTCCTATTATATTTAAAGGAAAAAGGCGGAATAAACACTTTAAAATAATTTATTATTTCATTTAAAACATTTTCTTTCATAGTTAATATTCAGATTTATTATCATTTGATTAATTTAAAACAAATAAATGTTATCTTAAATAAAATTGTTTTGCTGACTGTACCATTAAAAGACAACAAATATTTAGCCAACATGACAGAAACAATTTTATTTCTGAATGCACGTTTATAGATAGTAAATTGAAATATGTTAATTAAAGTATCGATAACTATCACAAAGTAAAATTTATGTATAGAATGATGATTGTAATATATTAGTTTTAACAAGAATGAAATAAATATTTTGAATGCAATGTTGGCAGAGGAGCAAAGAAAGGACGCCAATCGTGGGGAATTGTGGGAAAACATGTACGTCTCGAAGATTGTTACGCATTTCTCTAAATTACAATTATAACACAAAATACAGTAAGTTTATTATTGAGCTACAATAATATGTTGATATGACAAAGCAGTACCTTGTAATAATACGAACTGTAAATTTGCATTGTTAACCTGTACTTGTTTTAGTAATTCTGTGGAATATAGCTTTGCTATTTATAATTGTATTCAGAGATCCCATTTTTCCCTACAATCTAATTTTTCATTAAGTTTATCAAACTGCGATGCAAATAATTCTTTTCTTTATGTATTAAATACGTTTAACCTAAAAAATAGTGATTACAAAGTATATGCTAGTCCATTTGTTAATAATGTGAGGTTGTGCTGTGTTCTTGACGTTTCAGCGAAATCGGTTTTGTGTTGCAGGACAAGTTATCATTTATTTTAAAATGTGTGAACAAACAGAAGTGGAATATTTAGATGGAGATGTAGTGTGGGTTAAATTGGGCCCTTGCTGGTGGCCTGGTGAAGTTCGGGAGTTTGGTAAACTCCCAATAGAAATAGTTAAAGATTTTAAGAAACCACCGATTGCAGTGGTTAAATTTTTTGATGAAGACCAATAGTACGTATTAATCATATACAATTGAAATCATATGTATTATACTTGTTTCATTCTAGTGAGTATGTTAAAAATATAAACCACATATACAAGTACAGTTGCCGAAGAAAAAATGAATTTATTAAAAAGGGCTTGGGTAAGTTTATGATTCAGCAATATTTTATACATTTGAAATTTATTTTTTGGGCGGGATTTTTATATACTGGATTTTTGTACTTTTCAGATATGCACAGAGCTAAAATTGCATTTATGGATAAGTTCCCAGCAGATGTGTGCCATGCCGAGGCATTGACAGGGGGTGATCCAGATATAATTACAAATGATGAATTCGGCCCGGAACAAAAACCTCGTTATGCAGAAATATTTGGCACTCCAAACTCAAAGAAAACTCCCAAAACAGGAAACAAAGGTCGACCTAGTACCGGTAAGCCTTAGTTTCTTTACAGGAATTCATGTACAATATTAAATGATTGTGGTGTAGGATCATCACCAAGATCTTCGCGGCCAGCAATGTCACCTCAAAGACGAATAACGCATCCTCGGTTTATCGGTCAAAGTGATCATGAGATTCGGATATTAGAGCAGTCAACGCCTGTCGCGCCTTCATCTCACTACACGTGTCACATTTGCGGTTTCGAATCCTCGAGGCTCAACGTTATTGTCTTACACAACCGGTCACACAGCAATGGCACCTACGTATCGCCATCCAAACAGAAAACCAAGAAATCTTCGAAGAAAGGTAAACGTAAATCATTCGCCACAACGAATAGCATCGACGAAGACCTGGAACTCATTCGACAAGGAGTTACCACGGGAGAAACATCAGAATCGGAAACGGAAGAAGTTGATAAAGATAAACGAAAAACTGGGAATAAACGTAAAAATAACAAGGCTGCTAACAATTCTAGTAAAAAGGCTAAAGTTTCAAATATATGTAATAATCTTTTGGCAGACTGGGGAGACAGTGACGAAGACACAGAAACAGAAAAAACAGACGAAACTGCTACACCAAATGATCCAGAAAAACCGGAAAAAACAGAGGCAAATAAAAGTGTACAAAATGAATTACTTGCAGATTGGGAAGATAAAAACACGGATGACGATGAATCAACGAGAAATTCAACAGCAGTTTCAGATGAGAAGAAACCAGATGTTAAGGCTAGTGAGAAATCATCATGTTTTGATTTTGACGATGAAGAGGAAAACGCTGTTTTGGAAAAATCTCCCGGAAGGAAAATTCCGAGAGTCATTCCTGCCAAGAGAATTTCTAAAGACACAGATGATAAAACTGACGAAGAAAAAGTTGAAATTACAGAAATGGACAGTTCTGAAAATGATAAAGACGAGAAAAAGGAATCGAAAGAACCAGATTTAGCAGCGTTTAAAAATTTATTAGAAGAGACAGAAGTTCCTGATTTCACTTCTCTGCCAGATGTAGGCGTAAGTATTGACAAAAAAGATAAAAAATCCGATGAAACAATTGACAAAACCAACGGTGTTATGAAATCAAAAGAACCGGAATCGGAAACTGCAAAAGATAACATGAATATTGAAACTTGCAACAAAGACACAGAATCTGTGGTTGTTACCGTACCAAAAAAAAGAATCGTGAGGAATTTTGAAGAATTTGAAAATTTACTCAACGAACAGAAAAATGCAGACGACGACTCAACAAAATCAAAATCTACTCTTGAAGTTTCTAAATTAAAATCTCAATTAATGAGCAAATTAACCGAGTCGCCCAAAAAAGAAGTTCCAGTTGAAAGAATTGAAACACCGGAACCCGAACCCGAACCTGATAGTGAAGTCGATAGTAAAATGGAAGAAGATGAGTCTCAATCAAACGAATCGTTCCAAAAAAAGATAAGCCAATCAGAGAGTGAAGATACCGATATTGATAAGAAAGATAACACATCTGTTGAAACAACAAAAGATGTTGATAGCGAAACACCTGATGTAGACGATTCAATACTGATGGAAGAAAAATCGGAAGAACCTAAAGAAGAATTAACTGAAACAATTGAAAAAGAAGTTGAAGAGAAAAAAGATGAAGAACCCGTACTAGAGGATGTATCAGAAAAAACTGAAGTTTGTGAAGATGAACCCATGGAACTTGATACAATTACGCAACCTCCAGTTGAAGAAGAGAAAATTGATGAACCAATTACGGAAGAAATAATTGCCGAAGAGAAAATTGAAAAACATATTGTGGAAGAAACTGTGGTAGAGGAAAAAGACATTGAGGAAGAAAAACAACCCGTTGTTGAAGAAGAATTAATTCATGAAAAAATACAGCAAGAAGAACCAGAAACACCACAACCAGAACCAGAAACACCACAACTAGAACCAGAGACACTACAACCAGAACCAGAAACACTACACCCAGAACCAGAAATACTACAACCAGAACCAGAAATGCCACAGCCAGAACCAGAACCACTACAGCCAGAACCAGAACCTGAACCAGAGATTACAGAAATTGAAGAACAGAAAATTGTGGAAGAAATTCCGGAAGTACAAGAAACTCAAGATCTTAAACCAGAAGATACAAGATCTCAAAAAATAATAGTTGACATATCCGATATTTGTATCGACAATGCTGATAATTTATCAGGTTTGTCAACCCTAGCGGCAGTTTCTGAACTAACAGGTAACTTATACGATAAACAAGAAACAATCGTAATGGAATCTGAAACAAAAGATGATACTTCCACTATTGACGAAGTAACTAATCCGCCAAGTAGTGTAAGTGTTACTGACGACACCGAATCAAGAGATTTAACACCAGTTCAAGACGAACTTTCTGAGCCTGTCAAACCTGTCAAAACTCTGGCAAATTTTTCTATGGATTTTTCTGACTCAAATAGTGAATCAACCATTATTAAAACAGTCACACAAGAAGATGTTATACCTGAGAAAATTACTGATCAAGTGGAGACATCTGTGAGTACAATTGACTCTGAAGAATCAAAAATTGAAATTTGCGAAATTGAAAAGCCCGCGCAAACTGTAACGGACGTTCCTACAGAGTTTGAAACAATTGAAAGTGAGATAGAGAAGATAACTTCAATCGAAACAAATTCAGATAAACTGAACAGTTTTCCAGAAAATATTTCGCAAGTTCCACAAGATTGTATTTCAATTGAAACGAGTGGCATAACCTATTCGGATTTTCAATTGGCTGACACAGGAACGTCAGTTCCAGGTACAGACAGCTCAGATTTTATAACAAAAATGAACGAAACTGTCGTTACTACCGAAACAACTTTAGAATCAGAAATTGCTAAATTAACAGACACTCATCCGGACGCAGAAAATGTGGTTCCGGAGCAACAACAAAATACTTCGTCGTCAAAACTTTTAGAAATTTTAACCGACTCGAAAAAAAGTGAACATGCTCCTGTTGGGAGGACTATAATCACCTCTGGTGGAAATCAAAAAGTACAGATGGTTATTTCCGGAGACTCAAAAATATCAAAGAAATTTGATCCAAAAACTTCGAAATTTGTGATAAAATCAGCTACCCCCAAAGGATCTGCTAAATCAAACAAACCTATAATTTTATCTGAAAAAATTATCAAACCAGTCACCGAAATCGAAAATGTTTCTGTCAAAAAAGTTACATCTAAAAGAACTTATCAAGATGTTGAAGACATTGACACATTTATCATTCAAAAACCTACAAAAAAGTCAAACACTGGCGAACTGGATCAACAAGATATCATTTTAACCCCAAAATCTGAAGCTTTGAAATTCAAAACTGGATTACAACGCGGAAGAGGCAAACCAAAAATTATAGAACAAACCATTATTAAAGCTGCGGATGTTGTGCCAGCCACGAGTGAATCCCAAAATCTGTTGGACGATAGCATGTTTGACATCAACTCGATGCCAATCGTGCTTTCAGATCAGATTCTAACTCCTGAGAGCATCGAAAACATCCCGATGGTAATGACAGACCTCATGCCGACATCCACAGTTTCCACAACCACTGTGCAAACCGTTATTACTGAAAAACCACAGCAGCAAACCATGGCGGTTAAACGGGGCGGTGCAATGCAACAAGTCAAACTGTTAAACAAAGGTAAGGTCACTAGTCAAACAGAACCTTCTAAATTCGGTCAAAATGTTATAGTTAGTAGTAAAAACATGCCTCGGGGGTTAGGGAAAAATCAAAAAGTTTACCAAACTGGTAGTAAAACATTGAAAAATAATCCTGCGGTTATAACTCAGCCCGGAAAACCGGGAAAGTTTATTATTTTACCGTCTTCTACAACAACAACTACTGGTGTCTCGAAATATACAGTTGGAAAGCGGTTGACAACAATTAAAAGTTCAACCGCGGTTACAAATCCAACCACGTCCAAACAACTCAAATCAGTGCAAAATACAACCGGAGAACCAACCGGAAATAAAATTATGATCGTAACCAATCAGCAAGGTGTACAATCTCGGGTGTTGTTAACTCCAGCGCAACAGAAACTCCTAGGGTGCAAAGTTCCAGGAACAAAAATGACCAAAACATCACAAATCAAAGGCGGAATTATGCAAAAAAGTATTTTAACATCAAAAGGAACAATCATTGGATCAGTCAACAGCGGATTAAAAAGTTCCAATTTAACATCACAAACAATTATGACGTCAAAAGGTCAAATGGTCACTACACAGCCAGGTCAAATGCTTGTTACATCTGAAGGACAAGTCCTCACACCAATCACACAGCAGCAACTAAAATCAAATATGCATAAAGCGGGACAGAAAATCAAAATACAATCATCGCGAGTTATATTACCTGAAAAATCAGGGGACAATTCCCAAAAAGCAAAGATGAACATCATGGGTACAAAAACTAAAACGGTACTTATTAAAGGTGCACAGGGTCAAACGCTGAAAAAAATCCAGGCGTCTGCAAGTGAATCGAAAAATATTTTATTATCACAAGCTGGACACAAAAGCCAATTACTTTCAATAGGCGGTCAACAGATCTCCAGTGGACTGTCTGGAAAACAAGTTGTAGTTACATCAAAAGGACAACTTATTAAACCGGATGGAAAAGTTGGTATTCCAAAACAGTCAACAGAGAAATTACAGCGAGTTCAGCCACCTAAAACAAGTACGCCGCCCAGAATCATGACAAAACCTCGAACACAAATGCTGTTGAGTCCAAAACAACAAATCTCCAGCAGTGTTGCCATTCCTCCATTGGCACCAATCACTGGACAAGTTAAAAAAGACGTACAGTCACCTCCGAAACCCGAACAAAAACTGGTAACGGAAAGCAAAGAAAAGGCTGTAGAACTACCAACCGGAACAGGCGAACAGAAACAACCAAATCAATTAATAATCCAAGACGCGATGGGTAACCAGACTACAGTAACTGAAGGTCAAATTCTCGCTTTACCGAGCGGAGAAACCGTAGATGGACAACCGCAGTCTTACGTTCTTGTTACCGTAGATGAGACTGGTAACCTGGTTCCTATTAGCAACGACACTTTAATGTCATTGGATCCGAGCTTTGCAGCTGGTGGTGATATGAACAACATTGTTCTACAAATTGATCCAGGTGCGCAAGAAAATCAAGCTCAGGAAGCCAAACCTGCTGAGACACCATTACCCGCCGCTGAACTTCCAGTTGAAGAACAATTAGTAACAAATCAACAATTAGTTGAAACCACAGAACAGCAACAATTACTCGTTGATAATCAACAGTTGATGCTACCGGAACAGAGTGTTCTTCCGGCTGTAACAGCGGCGGAAACACAACTTGTTGCTCCGGAACAGCAACAGGTTTTACAAGAACCCGAGAGTTTTGTTGCCAACACAGAAGAAACACAAGTTATCACTTCTGATGCAGCGAATTTACTGCAAGATACTCAACAAACTGCTGTGGCCTGTAGCATTAACAACGGTGACTCAAGTCAGCAGTTGATTATAACAGGAGACCCAGAAAGCACGCAGAAATTTTTGGCGTCCTTAACTGAGGGAAATACAGATCTCAGTAGTTTGCTTTCCGGCACTGATGGCAATATAATCATCAACACTGATGGCCAACAAATATTGTTGAACACAGATTCGGAAAATCAGATTTTGCTGTCAGTGAACTCTGATAATCTTGGATTAATTCAAAGTAGCACAGAAACTGACCCAACTCAAAATTCCATGTTTGTTACGCAGCAAGCTATTAAGAATCAAGATATTCTTGCAGCTGCTTTGGCTGATACAGATGTTTTCCAACAAGAAGCTGCTGAGAAAATCAGCACTAGTCAAACGCTGCCCAAAGTTTCCAGCTCAGCTCAGTCTCAACTAAGTCCAAACAGTTCTCTGTATCCAATGAATGTTGGAAACGTTCTGGAAACTAGTTTGACTTTGGGTTCTCCTATTATGACGCCTCTAGAAGTACCGAGTGTCAACAATAAAAAAATCAACACTGATGTCGAATCAACCTTAATTACACAAGTGCCATCGTCTTTAGAATTACCCATCACAATAACAGACCCCAGTATATCTCAAACAGTTTCTCAGCAAGTTATGCTGGGTAATGATTTACAATCCAATTTGGAATTACCAATTTCAATGAGCGATAATCCAATCACATCTATTCGTTCGTCGGAAATGAACAGTCCTAACTTTGTATACTCGCTGCCAACATTAGATGATAATTTGGAGCAAAAAACTAGTTTTATCGAAACATCAACAACCGATAACATTTACAATACTTCATTAACTGGATCAATGTCGATGCCACTGTTAACTGAAGAACCGGAAATCCAACCAGTAGAGCAAGAACAGATACCTACAACTCATGAGGAGACTCCAATAGTTACAAGTGTACCGGAAACTAGTACCACAGAAACAATCATTACAGAAAGTGGCCAAAGTGAAAGTTTTCCAACGTTAACTACAGAAAATCTTTCGACGACTGTAGCAGCGATTCCGATTGAAGAAGAATTAGGTTTAAACTCAACAGATATTTGCAGTTCTTTGAGTGAACCGCCTCCTGGAATGTTTGATAAAAATAGTTTCTCTAACTTTTTAAATAAATCTGAAGAAGAAAATGAAACTGATCCCTTGCCCCGAGAAACGGATTCACCCGCTGAAACAGCGACGCCTACAAGTGAAACTTGTGTGTTGAACGAACAAATGAATAGTTTACCGATTTTGACGGATGGTGCTGAACCGAACCCGGAAACCGAAGCGGAAGCAGGCAGTTCTGATATGTTGCCGACGTCCTCTGCTGTGACAGAAAAAAGCGCTGAAGAATCCAATTTAGATATGGATTGTGGAGTATCGGAATCTTCTGATCAGCAGAGTATTTCTGAAACAGTGATGGCCCAAGAAGTCCCGCGTTCTGAACTATCGGAAACACCAAACTCTGATTTGAATTCGCCGCGGTTAGACATCGATGAGAACTCGGTGGAAATTCCGATTCAGCCGCCGATTATAACGAATTTGAGCGAAACGTTCCCCGAGAATGCACCTGAAAATTACAATTCTCATGATGATTGCAACAGCAAGAAACGAGTGAGTGAGGACGCGGATGACGACACTGAGAATGATGCGAAGAGAACTAAACTTTCGTGTGACTGATTTTATTTTGAACCTGATCCATAATGTGGAAAGAGAATTAATTTTTTTTATACAAAGATACATTTGTATATAAAATAGCTGTAAAGAAATGTGAGACGTTCTAATTGTTTTGCATTTACTTTTAAAAGAAATAGACTGTAATACAATCGTCAAGTACATTATGTTTTATAAAGTTAAATTTTAGATATAATCATCAATATCATAAGTTCTTGAACATTGCACAAATTCGAACCGGCACCTCTTGGGCATGTACATACGCTGCCTGCAGCCATGAAAGAATCTATGTACATACATGTTTTAATTAAACAGGAACACCAGTGTATGGTCATTTTACTTGATTGACAACTAACTGTGTGTTTGATTCTCTCCCGGTTCACATAGTTCCCTCTTTCATTTCTTTTTGCTTTGACTTCACTCAGATTTTTTACCACTTTCTTGATGGCATCAAATCATCAATAAACTTACAGTGTAGTTTTTGTTTGCAACATTTTCAAGATATAGTTTCAGTGCATATCCATATGATTAAGATGTTTCTATTCTAGAATAGATTACGCTCTGATGTGTCATTTAACTTTACAATTATTTACATTGCATTCAAATTGGTTAAATGATGGAAATGTGATTATTTGGTAGGGGAGCTGTCTAGTTATATGA
Source organism: Poecilus cupreus (assembly GCA_963942605.1). Lineage (NCBI taxonomy): Eukaryota > Metazoa > Arthropoda > Insecta > Coleoptera > Carabidae > Poecilus > Poecilus cupreus. Next base: position 33,421,972 of record OZ012720.1, read on the forward strand.
CATTTCATTTACAAATATTATGTTACGATAATTTAAGTAACAATACAAAAAATATGTGTTATTTGGTAAGCAAATTTATTATTGTAATAAATATTATTATATGAAATTGTAAATTAATTACATTAAAACCATTTAGATTACTTATTGTTTACCGAAGTTTTAACTTTCTGTAGAGAGTTTAAGATTAACAGGATAATAATAAATGATGGACTCGTTACATAATTTATTTTACTTCGTTTAAAAAATTGTACGGACTGAAAAATTTAGAGTACTAAGAAACTATTTTAAAAATTTTTATATGATCTAGTTTATTTAGTTGGCCTATTTCTATGCCTAAATATTTGACTTCAAAAGTTTTATAGTACAAAATTTCATATTGTGCAACTAGTCCATTGAATTCGTTTTTGTACTTCATACATCCTAAACCATATTAAAACGTTATGTATAAATATGTATGCTAAATAATGAGAATATTATAATTTTAATCACATCTAAACTTTTCCTTGTTTAAAAATCTTTAAATTTGAAAAATAGAAGCGTGCAGTATAATATTAAAACAAACCTGTTACATTAATTTATTATTTTTATATTTCACTATAACTAACATATACAGAGTGCTTTTAAATATATTTAAATATTACATCTTGTCTATCCGCAACAGTTTGTAATTCCAATTTAACTGGGCATTGAAGCCAGAAACTTAACAGTTCTTCGCAATATCCAATAAGAAAATACATTTTTCTAGCACCAATTGCTTGACGTATAATTCCTGCAATCCTAATAATATTATGTTGTCTTTTAATTATAATTTCTGATACAAATAAACTATGCCAAGTTCCAGTCATGAATTTTCTAATAAACATATCTTCAACTGCTGTTTCAGCAGGTCGTAAACCTCCTGCAACGTTGGCTAAAATCAAAAATGATGTGAATGAAGAGCTAAACTTGTAATTTGAAGAAAAATTTACATGTATTCCAGGAGTTCCACGCTTTTCTATGAGCAATTTGATGAGGTGGATTTGCCATTTCGTAAGTAAGCGGACGATCACGTTTTCTTGTAACTTTGTATCTTCCAGACTGAACCTTATTACAAACTGCAGACAAGTGGAAGGAGCTTTGTATCATCGTTTGTGCTGGACTTACATGATTTAAAAACTGAAAATTGCATAGAAATATTTATATTCATATACAACTCTTTGATTGAATTACGTACAGATTTTAGTTTTAGACATATAGCCATTATAACAATCTATTATAAGATACAAATTATTTCTTCCAATTTACTTATTAAAATTTTTATAAAAGTTTGGTTATAACCACATTGTTCTATCGATGTTGTGAAAAGTTTATTTCTTCTTTATCCTTCCTCTCCTTGACTTCCTTATTTATTTTATAGGTTAGATATCAAGAGCTGAACATTCCCGCCGTTTTTGTCAGGGTGTTAAATTTTGTTGTGCTGCTTTGTTTATATTTTTAAATTACTTTTATTCATAGTTTATGTTACAAGATTTATCTTCAAAACAACCAGAACAATGTCGGTAAGTAGTGTTATTGTTAAATTCGATAAATTAACAAAATTACACAAACTGTTGATCAAATCACACTTATGATTTTTGTGTTTAGGGAAACGGCGAATCGTCACCTGCTCGTACTCCACCGTCACAATCTGTAATGACATCTCCGGTTCATGATTTTGAACCATTTGAAGATGAAGGAGCCCTACTGGGCGACACTTCACAACAGGACCACATCGAGGAAGAAGATGGGGAGGAACTTTTTGGAGATAACATGGAAAAGTAATGAACAATTATACAAAAAATTAAAAATAAGTAATAAATATATGTTTGTAGTGATTACCGTCCAATGCCAGGTTTGGACCGCTACGAAACCGCGGTTTTGGACGATGAAGATTACGACGCGATGTCTGAGGGAGATCGACGCGCCGCTGAAGAGGAAATGCGACAGCGTGACCGAGAGCTCGGCCTGGTGCGTCGCGATGAACGCGATCTCTACTACGAGGAGAGCGATGAGATGGACCCCAAGCGCCGAAGGAAAATGGCTGAGAAATCAGCGGCTGGTGAAACAGAAGATTCTGAAATGATCGAGTCTATAGAATACCTCGAGCACACCAAGGGCCATGCTATCAAGGAATGGGTTACTATGTTGGGCCCTCGCACTGAGATTAAGAACAGGTTTAAGAGTTTCTTGCGTACCTATGTCAACGACAAGGGCGTATTTGTTTACAAGGATAAAATTAGGCGCATGTGTGAAAATAATCTCGTAAGTTACGATTTTATTTTTATAAACCTCAGAAATCTAAAAGTAATTTTATTTTCAGTCCAGTTTTACAGTAGAGTTTCCAATCTTGGCCCATCAAGCAAATGTGCTGGCGTATTTCTTGCCGGAAGCGCCGTTCCAAATGTTGGAAATTTTTGATGAAGTCGCCAAAGAGTTAGTGTTGTCCATATTCCCTAGTTATGAACGTGTTAGCTCCGAAATTCATGTCAGGATCTCAGATTTGCCTTTAATTGAAGATTTAAGGACATTTAGGTAATGCATTATATCTACAGCGTTTTCAATGCTATTTTTGAAGTGTTTATTGGCTTCTCAAATTATTTTACATCAAAAAAGTTAAATAGTTTGTCGAGAAAGAATTTGTGCATTTTTTGACACTAATATTTATAATTCATTTCATTCTGTATATCTAAAATTAATAGCATAATTATTTTATAGAAAAATCCACGTGAACCAGCTGGTGCGTACACTGGGCGTCGTAACGGCAACAACATCAGTTTTACCACAATTATCCGTCGTCAAATACGACTGCAACAAATGCGGCTTCGTGTTGGGCCCCTTCGTCCAAACCCAAAGCAGTGAGGTACAACCAGGCGCTTGTCCCGAGTGTCAAAGCACCGGCCCTTTCATGATCAACATGGAACAAACATTATACCGCAACTACCAAAAGGTCACACTCCAAGAGTCTCCAGGTCGAATTCCGGCTGGTCGTGTGCCCCGCTCCAAAGACGTGGTGCTCCTAGCTGACCTGTGCGACCGCTGCAAACCAGGGGATGAGGTCGACCTCACCGGGGTGTACACCAACAGCTACGACGGAGCTCTGAACACCGAACAGGGCTTTCCTGTCTTCAGCACTGTTATCTTCGCCAACCACTTAGTGGTGAAAGACTGCAAGCAGATAGTTCAATCTTTAACCGACGACGATGTGGTTACCATAACCAGGTTGAGCCGCGATAACCGCATTGCTGAGCGAATCATTTCGAGCATTGCACCTAGCATTTACGGACACGATTATGTAAAACGTGCTTTGGCGCTTGCTTTATTCGGCGGCGAAGCTAAGAATCCGGGTCAAAAGCACAAAGTTCGCGGAGACATCAATGTTTTAGTGTGTGGAGATCCTGGAACAGCTAAATCACAGTTCTTGAAGTTCGTAGAAAAAATCGCCCCGCGTGCTGTCTTTACTACCGGACAGGGGGCGAGCGCTGTAGGTCTCACTGCTTACGTAAGGCGTAACCCCTCCAGTCGGGAGTGGACTTTAGAAGCAGGAGCTTTGGTTTTAGCTGATCAAGGTATTTGTCTCATCGATGAATTCGATAAGATGAACGACCAGGATCGAACCTCAATTCATGAAGCTATGGAACAACAATCAATCTCGATTAGTAAAGCAGGTATTGTGACGTCATTACAAGCTCGTTGTTCCGTCATCGCAGCAGCCAATCCCATTGGAGGACGCTATGATGCTAGTATGACCTTTGCAGAAAATGTAGCACTTTCTGATCCGATTCTATCTCGATTTGATATATTATGTGTGGTCAAAGATGAGGTCGACCCTATTCAGGACCAACACCTTGCTAGGTTCGTCGTCGGCTCGCACATGAAGCACCACCCTCATCGCAAACATGAACTCAATGAATGTGGTCCCGATAATGAGCTCAACATTCCTCAAGATCTACTTAAAAAATATATTGTGTACGCAAGAGAAAATGTTCACCCTAAACTACAAAACATGGATCAAGATAAAGTTGCAAAGATTTATAGCCAGCTGCGTCAGGAGTCTCTTGCTACCGGAAGTCTACCAATTACAGTGCGCCACATCGAGTCTATAATCCGGATGTCCGAGGCGCACGCACGCATGCACCTCCGGGGTCATGTCACTGATGATGACATGAACATGGCTGTTCGCATGATGCTCGAGAGCTTCGTCGATACACAAAAGTACAGCGTGATGAAGTCGATGCGGAACTCATTCAAGAAATATTTACTCTTCCGGAAGGACCACAGCGAATTGTTGTTCTATATCCTAAGGCAGCTCGCTCTTGACCAACTAACATTCCTCCGCGGTCGCGGACTAAGTGCCGATGACACTCTTGTTATTGAGGTTAACGAAAAAGACCTCCAGGATAAAGCTAAACAAGTGGACATCCACGACCTCAAGCCGTTCTACGACAGCAAGATCTTCAAGGTCAATAACTTTACTTATGACAGCAGCAGAAAAGTTATTGTTCATGCGTTACCAGAGAATCTCATTGAAGATTAATTATTCAATTACATATTTTTATTATTAAGTTTTTTTTAATACATGTAAGAATAGTTATAAAATATGCAACAAGTTTTTTTATTTAATAAAACACGAGTGAAAATTTAATCGTCAGAGTCAGATGAAGAGGTTGATGAACTGTCATCTTCGGATGATGACGATGAAGATGATGAGCTAGAGCTAGATGATGAACTTGAAGTTGAGTCTGATTCTTTCTCCTCTGGTTTTTTGTCAGGACGTCTGCAACAAACATAAATTATAAGTCTTTGTAATATTTTATAACGACCAGAAATGAATATACAACTTGGATTGTTCTTCTCTTTGTTTTAACCGTTTCTTCAACTGTTGTGTACGCGATGATCTGTGTAAATATTTCCGCTTTCCTTTGCATTCATAACTCCAGTGTCCATATTCTAAACATTTCTGGCATCGGATTCCTTGTGGTGGAAATGATGATTCTTTTCTGAAACAGTGGAAAAATGATTTACACAAATACTCATTTTTACGTATAATTAATATTGAACTCACTTACTTTTTGCCTAATGTTTTTATTCCACTTCCTAAAGTCATTTTTATTTATTACTTGCAGAGGTTATATTTTGGTTTCATGCAAAATGTCAAGTAGACACTGAGTTCGTTCTTTTTTGAATAGCAAATTGAATGACAGATAAATCCCTGTGGAACGCTCACTGACGTTGAAAATGCGGGCCGAGAGAGACAGGTACAGATAGTTCTGGGGCTGGGGGCTATGTGTCTTTTAACATACAATCGTTTCATAGCAACAAAGAAGAGAGGCCCAGCATACGACATCTATCTACCAGATGCACGTTCCAGTATTACTATATTTCAGTGGATTGCGGTTACAAGTTTTTTGTAAACAGTAGAATCAGCTGTTTATGTTTTCCAAACAATGTTATGAATAAGTATCGAAAGTATGTAACATTACCTGGATAAGGATAACAGAAGTAAAGATGGAGAAATTGTTACCATCTGAAATTCTAATTAAGATCTTTCTGAATTTATCCGTTGATGATATTCAGTCAGTGGCTGACACATGTGTACATTGGAAGAATATCATAGAATTTTATAATATATGGTCAGTATTTTATATTATAATTTAGTAGATATTATATTTATTGTTTTCAGGGAAGGCCATTGGATGCAACTTGTACGCATAGCAAGTAAAACTAATTTAGAAGACAAGTTGTATTTAAAACATTTAAAAATCAGCGATTTAGATGTGAAACATTCGTGTATGAGTTTAAAAAATATTCTTTACAATAAGCACAATCAAATATACAATTGCTTACAAGGCAATCATGCGAAAACTTTTGATTTTGGGTTATTAAAAACACATTACAGTAAAGTAACATTGACATTAATCAAGAAGCACACAATACAAAGAAATGTAAATTATATAAAGAATAACATTCCTCCAACTAGCAAGTCGTATATGTCATTCCGGTCTCCACCAAAACTTTTGGAAGCCCTAGACGCAGTGTTCCGCGGGCGAAGCGGGAGACATGTACACGTACGAGAACTAATATACATGTACCCCCTAGGGTTGACATCACACATGTCACAGCTAGTCGCATATCTGCTGGGGGCCCACCACGTACAAGAACTAGTGCTGGTGCCTCGTGTGTTAGCTCTGTGCGAGGGGCTAAGTATTGTAGATGCTCTGGTGATATACAGCTCTGCTCGCAGCACTGAGGTGGCACTGGTTTGTGGGGGGCGTGTGGAGCAGCACCGCTGGGTTGAGCTTCCGGTAGGTGGGTGGCAGGTGGCGCAGCACCTGCACGCTGCGTTCACGTGGCTTCACCCCGATGCCCCCGCGGACCCACGCCGATTTGATGATCCCACCATCAAGAAATTTTGTTGGCTGCGGATGCCGAATCATGCACTGCACAAGAAAATTAAAGTGATTGTCAAAAAGGATAATGTAAGTGTACACTGACATCTCAAACTAAATAATACTACATAGTAACCGCTCTGCAAACACATAGCAACCTTGTTTTTACGTAGCAACTGTTCTTAAAACCAGTTTTAAGCAAAGACGAGTGGCTCAAGACATTAATCTGTCTCTGGCTTGATTTTCGCTTTCATAAAAGATTACAAGTGCGCGTTCCAGTGTTACTACATTTCAGTGAGCAACATTATTATATGTGATTGAAATAAGATATTATTCATGAGTGAGACAAAATATTTCACTCAAGTGTGATATACAACGTATTTTACAGTAGCAGCTGTTTTTATGATAATAATGTAATCTATACTTTAATTGAATATAGTAAGTCAGGAGGTGGTTCGGCGATCTTGAGCGAAACGTGAATGTATCTAGAGATGTAGAGATGCTTGATTCGGTGTTTATAATGGTGTATTAGTGCCTACATTGATGTATGGTTCTGAATGTTATGAATTGTTGTAGAAATGAGATATTTGAGAGGAGAGTAATCGTGTTCAGAATACATTGGTGTATGCTGAGTATACGATTGAGACGAATGTTAAGAAAGTAGGAATGAGTTCAGTTGAGGTGGTTTGGACATTTTGAGCGAATGTCGAATGAAAGAACGAATGTGACTGTAAAGAATAGACGAACATGTATGAATGTGGACGAGGCGAAAGTGGAATGTTTGGAGGAGATTTATTGTTGGTTGACTGTGTTTCTGGGTTCGTGCTATCTCACTGAGTGGGATATAACTTGACGTTATTCGTTATGTTCGGTTGCTAGTGTTATACTATTTAACTGACAGTTCTGTATATAATGAAGCAATGATCAATAGTTGTTTTTACTGTAAGATCAAAGCCAATTGTGTATAAACAATCAGATTGTAACTTGTAGCAGTGCCTGGAGTTGAAGGATGAGCAATACCTGGCGACAGAGCTGATGTACTGCGAACTGGATCTATGCGAAGTGGTAGCCCAGCTTGCCGCGGGGTTAGAAGAGGAGCAGTTGGGGCGCTGCCTCAGCCACGTGCTCCTAGCAGGAGGAAACTGCCAGTTGCGTCACTTGGGTGCTCGCCTCCGCCTCGAGCTGGCGCAGCGCTGGCCCCAGCATGCCTCCACTCTCAGCACCAGTGTACATAATCTCACCTACACGCCGTCCACTGAGCCCCTTACACCGACACACGCCTTCGCCCCCGGACAAACCTGTCGCATCACTCGCCAGCTTTATTTACAAGCTGGCGCTACTGGTAGGGAATATGATACATAACGTATACAATAATAATATTTTGATAACGCCAGAGATGTAATCATTAAATTATTACTACATCCTTGATTCATTTTATAAAATTAGATTCGTTGTGGAGAATTGAATGTTATACAGGGTTTTTTGAAATGTTTAATTATTTTACATTTCAAAAATTAAAAACAATACGGTGCGTCTTTTGATTCATTATGCAGTATATAAATAAAATATTTTAAACTAAATTTGCATCGTTTTATGTCATTACTAACTTTAAATTTAATTTCAAGTTATTAATTATGTAAAATGCAATGCATGGACTGATTTAACTCGAAAATAGTAGGAAATTAATTTGAGGATAAACTGTTTTCCTAATTTTATTTATTCGACTAATAAAAACTGGTAGTTATTAATTTGTAAGTGTTATTCGATGTTTATAAAGAATAAAAAGTCTTGTAGAATATTTATGAAATTTTATTTATAAAATCACATTTCTGACGTCAGCCAAACAATGGAATAATTAATGTATATGTTGAACTATGCACCATAACTGATTCATTTGGATTGCTATTTTATATGTTAGGAGTCCACCTGACTTGTGTTCAATAAATAAATAATAATAATGAGTCTATTATAATATATTTTTATATAAACTACGTCATCTTAAATTACAGTCTAACTGGAATTAGTCCTTAAATGTACAAAATCAGTTGTTCAGTACGTAAATACATAAAGAATAATGTATCTAATTTAAAGTAAATTAGACCTAAACCAATAACAATGAGCAACAGTCCAACGGAGAGAATCGAATACATAATAGAATAGTACATACACACGTACAAGTTATATTATAAAAGTGCCAATTTGAACTAAAATATACAAGAAACTTAAAAATATGTACAGAAGGGAGTGGTAAGCAGCTAACAACACGAGGTCTTGGCGGGCTCAGCTTCGACGAGGTTAAAGTCAAGGCCATTGGGCCGCGAGAACCCAGTCTTGATGCCATCCCAGCCATCTTCCACTTTATACTCGCCCGTCTGAATGCGGTTGTAAACCTCCTGTGTAACGAGCCTGAAGGCCTCCTCCACGTTCAGCCCCGTCTTGGCCGACGTCTCCACGTGGATGAGCCCGTTGTGGTCCGCGAAGGCGCGAGCCTCCTCCTTGGACACTTCGCGATGGCCTCCCCCATTCACCAGGTCCAGTTTGCAGCCCACCAGCGCGAACACGGGCCGATGCGGCTCGATGTGACGTTTTGCTTCCATCATCCACAACGGGATGTGCTCGAAACTGCCTCGGTTACACAGATCGTACACTAGTAAGGCGCCCACCGAGTTTCGATAGTATGATTTGGTGATTGAGCGGAATCGCTCTTGTCCTGCTGTGTCCCATAACTGGAGTTTGATTCGTGTGCCATCCTTTACCTCTATCAAACGAGCAAAGAAATCCACACCAACTGTTGGATCTGAAAGCTTTAAATACACGCCAACGTAATAATGACCTTGTTAGATTATCTAGTTACTAACCTCTGCGAATTTACCATCCGTGAAGTATTTCAACAAAGAACTTTTACCAACTGTGCTGTCACCGATTAATATTAGTCGAAATTGATAATCAAATATTGGTTCGACCATTTTTAATTATCGTAGACAGTTGTCATGATTTCACTTCGATGATATTATGTATTTGCGACGTTAAACTTGTTGCCAAAATCTTCTATTCTCAAAATAAATACTTGGAGCTGTTTGACAAGTAGGTGAGTCACTGTATGCGTTCATGAAACAATAGTAAATGTCAAAGTCCAATTCCTTTAATTTTTAATAGTCTTCTTTCTACACCAATAAATAAAAGTTGTTCGACATAAACATTCGTAATATTGAAACTGCGTATTGAAATTAAAAAAGAAAATAAAAAATGATCTCATTCCAGCAAAATATTTAAATTTCTCCTAGTACGAAATTAAATAGTAATAACTACATATCTTTGTTTACTTCTAAATATTAATAGAAATTATAGTGTGTATATTAAAATATTAATATTCAAAAGTGTAATTTATTTGAAAACGAAATATTAATGTGTACAAATAAAGTTTTTATAGTTTTACGAACTCAATCATATCATTTGACTCAATTGAAATCATACAAAGGAAAAATTTTATTAGTTTTCGAGAACAATTCATCAACATTTAAAGTGGTAAATTATTTAACGACCTATCAGGGTTTTTGGGCATGTCTTAAAAAGTAAATGAGAGAGTAAATTTCTTTGGAATCAAAAAGATGTAGAATAATATTACCTAGAATCTTTATTTGAAACATTTTTCTGTATATCAAATACAATAACAGTATTTGTGGTACTAGCCAGTACTTTTGGGCCAAACGAAATCTTTGTTATTAACTTTTGTTAATGTGTTATTATTTCAGCTGTTATTTTTCCATAAAATAATAGAATTTAAGATACAAATAAATTAAGTACAACAATTTTCCCTTTGTAAGATGAGAACAATTTGTTTTAAGTTATTCAGTCTTAATTGAGCCATATGATATGATTCTGGGCTCGTATAGGTATATTCACTGTTGAATATAGTAGAGTTAGAGTTGCTAATAATGCTAGAGACCCACAGTGTCCAATGGTAGATTATGAATGTCAATTTATTATCCTGGAGATCTATACATCCCCAAAGATTTTGAGGTTCCAACTGTACAAAATTTTGTCAGAAATTTTACTGTCAAGTCCTGTTTTATGTTATTAATAAAATGCTCCATTTCAATCTGCATTTTAAAATTAAATTGGGAATGATTAGTAATTTATTTACAACCAGCCTGCTCAACATTCCCAAATTTAATTTCCTGTTTTATGTATTTCAGATATTTTAAACTGAAAAATTGCAAGTTTACTTTATGTTTAAATTTACACTGTAGTATTTGCTTAGCGTGTTGTTCTTAAAATATTTTAATACTTATGTTAATCCAATGTTCCTCTAGTTTTAGAAAAAAACATAGCCAGCGTCTATGACATCTGGTGTTGACACAGCAGAAGTAAACAGGAAGCATTTCTGTTTAATATCAGATAAGAACAGCGAAGCCATGTTTGCTGAAAACGGAGCTCTAGAACTGTCCTCCTACTAGTAATCAAATGTTTAGGGATGTGGATCTTTCTTTGCTGGATTCAGGGAATATGCTTATAATTCTTATTAAACAAACCTAATTTCAAGTTGGAAGTTCTTGATTAGACATTTTGGATTCAACAGTTAATATTTAATAAAATTAATTCTACTGAACAGAATTAAATAAAAATACGAACATGTAGTCAAATACCTGAATCCTATAGACAAAGTTAATTTTTATGGAGAATTTATAAATCAATCAAAATTACTTTCAAGAACATTTTTTTTTAACTAGAGATAAATTCTGTACTCATGGAGTTGATGTATAATTAAAGTCGTCATGATTTAAAATAATTTGATTCTTCTATGTGGAAAAATTGTTGTATTGAATCTACTTTTGTGAACCAGAGATTTTAATTTAATTAATTGGGTTTGAACTGCGCAGAGTCCGAATGACATACAGCGCTGCTATTAATTGTTGATGTTGGATCATTGCTCATCGAACTCTCGGTGAGTGATCACGTACTTCGCCTTCGTTCTTACACACCGTCGTCGTCTTATCATTTACAATTCACATACGTTTAAAATGTGAATTCAAGTGAAGAAGCGAGTGTTTCCAGCCGATCCGAGATGAGCGCATAATTCCAGCCAAGCAGATCCAGGCCTCTCCGTCTCTGCAGCCCAGTACTGTCGTAAGTCCCGACCGGCAACCACAGATTTCCCCGATATATATTGAGAGAATAGTTTCACTCAGGGGAATGATGCGAAGTAGCCGGGAAGTAGCCTACATCGTAGACCGTACCTCCCCGGTATTATCGGAGGTCAGCGCTACGAAGTAGCCGTGTACTCCACCGCAGATAATAGCTATCATTAAGTATTATCGGTATATAAGACCTGGGCCCAGGTTGCGGTGGATACGCGGTGAAAAACTGAGCTTAGTAGGGCATCGCCCGAAGAGTTCTAAGATTAAGACTGTGAAATTGTTTCATAGGCTATAAGTAGCCGGACAGTGTTGAGTATAAGGGCCAACCGCCAGACTATTTACGGTGGTTGGTCGTCAACAAGTAACAGTTCTTAATAGGCGAAGGGTGAAATGTGTCGGAAGGGACGGCAGTACTGGGTAAACCTAGTGTGGTTGGCAGATTCGAACGAGAGACCTGGGGGATGAACAGCGATGGACACCGCGGGATGTGAAGACGTCGCGCCGAACCCCTGCAGGTGCACCTGCAGGGGGGTGGATCACACCTAGCGCCAGAACTCGCTAGAGCGGGTAAGCTTTTATTATTTATCTACAACAATCCAAACATAAAACACAAAAAATATAATTATTTTGTTAAAATCAAAACGTTTTAAAACGTTTTGATATTTTTGCTGGTCGCGAGCTCGAACACTGGCGATTCATCCGGCAAAAACTTGCTCGATCTCGATCTGTAAACGATACAAATTCAAATAAATAATACATTTTCGTATCAAATTTGATTTCTATAACAATTATTTGCTCTAGTTTATTGTAAAGTAAAACATATGTAAATTTCCTATTCTTTATAGATTTCTATATATTTTTTCTACGAGTCATAGTTGCACAACATTTTAATTAACTTAATTGGTTTATAAATTGGTTACCGAATTATTGAATTTTAATAAACAAAAGTTGCAAACTGAAAGAGATACGAACCTAGAACCTTCACCAATCGATTCTACGACCCAAATTACATAAATATACAAAATTTAGTTAAAATTGGTCCACGCATTTAATTGTTAGAGCAAACTGAAAATTTTGTTTCGCTAAAAAAATTTATCTGATATAATTTCTATTATGTTTTGTACCTTTGACGACCTAAAAATTAAAAACTAAAAAAGATTTTCAAATTAAAAATCAATATTTTTATTCCTCAACATTTTATTGATAGACTAGCAAAATTTTAATTTTATTTCCTATAAAATTTATGTCCCTAAAAATGATTGAAACATTATCTGCTCTATATTATTTTAAAGTAAAACATATGTAGGTAAATTTAGTTTTCAATTTTATATTCTTTGTACTTTTCTATATATTTTTACTACACGTCATTGTTGCATAAGAATTTAATTAAACTAATTACTTTTGAATTGGTTACCGAAATATTGATTTTTTAATAAACAAAAGTTGCAAACTAAAAGAGATACAAACCCAGGACCTTCACCAATCGATTCTACGACCCAAATTACATAAATATACAAAATTTCGTTAAAATTGGTCCACATATTAAATTTTTACAGCAAACTTAAAATTTTGTTTCGTTAAAAAATGTATCTGATATAATTTCTATTATGTTTTGTTCCTTTAACGACCTATAAATTAAAAACTAAAAAAGATTTTCAAATTAAAAATCAATATTTTGATTCTTCAACATTTTATTGATAGTCTAGCAAAATTTCAATTTATTTCCTATAAAATTTGAGCCCCTAAAAATGATTGAAACATTATTTGCTCTAATTTATTTTACAGTAAAACATTTGTAAATTTAGTTTGCAATTTTGTATTCTTTGTAGATGTCTGTATATATTTACTGCACGTCATTGTTGCATTTTGAATTTAATTAAACTAATTACTTTTGAATTGGTTACTTTTGAATTGATTTTTAATAAACAAAAGTTGCAAACTAAAAGAGATACGAACCCAGGGTCTTCACCAATCGATTCTACGTTAGAAAATATATGGATATGCAAAATTTCATTAATTTTGGTTCAAAACTAAAAATTGTGTTTCCTGATAAAAAATTATTTGATATAATTTGTATTATAAATGTTGTACCCCTATTATTTACCAGGCAAACATGTGTGACAATACATAAGGTCCTTATGTATTTATGTATTCCCAAAAAATATTTGTAGGTACATATTTCGATATTAGAAAAGATAATTTATATCTGTTTTAATTTTCGGGAATTGCATATTTTATTTTACATTATTGCAATCAACTTTGGTACATAAAATGTATTGGAATAATTTAAAAGTGATTTAAATTCGTTTTCAAATTATATTTTTTGCTGTTTTTGTTTATTTACTTTCGTGGACAAAGTCTGACTTATTTTTCGGGGCGCAGGTTTCTGGCGTAGACGACGACACCCCCTCGACATTGCCAACAAGTCGAGAGATCTGCAACTGCAGAGCCCCATAGGTTTTCGCATTTTGTAAGTCAATAAATAATGACATATATTTTAAACTTTTACTAACTGGCTGGTTGTTTCTTTTCAGATGCGGGATCCTGAGTTGCAGAGCACAGCAGCCAGCTGTGTTTTATGTGTGTGTCTTATTCTTTTCTTTGGTGGCCACCAATTTCTTCTCTTTTCTTTTATTCTTTTACAGATCATTCATTTCATTTCATATTCATATCATTGTTTGCGTCCAGGGGATGCAAACATTTTCTCTGCAGTTGGGGTGGACCTTGCCGCGGTTGCAGAGCTTAACCAGCTTCAGTTCTCTGAAGCTGGGACCAACTCACCCCAAATTATATTTTATATTTTATTTTTGTTGAATATTTTGTTGTTTTCTGTTCACAGGTACATCAAACAAGATCACTGAATAATATATTATATTTTTGTATAATTGTTGAAAAATAAATATTTATTTGTGCAAAATAAATTATTTATATGTATAAATATGTTTTTATTTCACTCCTTTTTAATTTAGGGCATTTATGCCCAGTTGCACCGCCCTTCCTTAAAACTAAACTTTACTAAGCATTACTTAAAACTAAGGAATCCTTAAATTTTAAGTTTGTTGCACACGTTGAATTTAAGCATTGCTTAGTTAGTCATTACTTAGTTCTACATTCTATATCTAAAACAAGAGATCTAAAAATGAATATCAAAAACGAAGAAGAATCTTTGGTAACTTAACATTAGAATGTCCAGAATGTCTGTGACTAAGAATATTTTAAATTTTAAAAACGGTCATTTTGACCTGTCCGGGCATTCTAGTGTTAACGAAATTTTCATTTTCTAATGTTAGAATCTAGTAAGTTTAAACTGTCAAGAAAATTTGTTTATTGTTTGTGACATTTCAAAACTGTCAAACGTTCATGTCATTCATTAATTATTGAGAAGGGTTACCAAGTAAGGTTAATAAATTTGTAATAATATTATTTAGTGATATTAGCAATCACAAAATTACGATTCTAGTATTAAAATGTAACCGAAAAATGAAAAGAAGAAGAAGATCCGCAAATTTCACAACGGACGAGAAGTTATTTCTGTTACAATCCGTTCCAGAATATAAGAATATTATTGAAAATAAAACGGCAAATACAATTACAAATAAAAGAAAGAAGAAGTATGGGAAATTATCGCCAATTAATTTCATGCAAAAGCGGCAAATACCGTTCATATATTATTCTCGGAGGATTATTTATAAATCGAATATATTCCAAAACATGCATTTCGTCATCGTCGTAATTAATTTCATAATAATAATTTAGCATTCTTCCTAATTACAAATACAAATATTTGACAGTTCCTTTGTTAAGTAGACGTTAAGTGGCCAACGTTGGACACTTAGTTTAAGGATTCCTTAAGTCAATTTAAGTGCTGAAATTTGGCTGGTGCAACGAAATTTTTATATTTAAGTATTACTTAGAATTTTAAGGAACACTTAACGTTTAAGTGAGAGTGGTGCAACTGGGCATTAATAGTGCAATTGCAGATCCCTAGTACAATTAAAGCCATAGGTACCCAATAAATCCTCCCAGTTCAATTCTGGGTTGGAACGCTCTGCTATTGCAGACCCCTAGTAAAATCCAGCCATTGCTACCCAATAAATCCGCTCCAGTTCGATTCTGGGCGTGGCAGATCTGCTATTGCAGATCCAGGTAATTTTCGAGCAACAAAAAAATTCGAAGAATGCGTGACGTCACAACCTTTACCAAAAAACCGCGCATGCGTGACGTCACGACCCCCTCCCCAATTTTATATCATTTTTGATTTCAGAGATCAGTGTGATTAGTTGCGGCACAATGGTCGGTCGGGTTTTAAGTTCAGTGAGTGAAATATTGTGAAGTGAATTATTTCTTCGAAGATTTAGTAAGTTCTGACATTGTTCTAGTTATTTTGATAAATATTTATTTTGGAAATATATTTTTTTGATATATAAAATTACGCGAGGGGCTCGATTGTATGTACCGGTGTTTACGTAATAAATTCGGGAGGTATGTAGTTGAAATATTACATTTTTATGTTTTAATTTTAAAGATTTGAATATAAAACCATATGCAAATGTAAGTTTAAACTGTGATTTATTTATTCATAGAGTTTTTTTGAGAAATTGTTGGTAATTTTTATGCAAAACTAATTTTGAATTGCATATTTAAAAAGTGCATATATTTGTCATGTATATAAATTTAAACATTTTACGTTTGTTTTCTGTATATTTAAATGTAATAATAATATATTTCCAATACTACTATCATTTTATTGAGCAAAGAATAATCTTGAACAAACTAAATCGAACCACAAAATTCAGTTTAATTACGTTCGGAACCGAGACTGGCGATTAAAAATAAAAGTGCAGTGTTGTGTAGTGTATTTGTGCATAAGTGCAGTGATTTATTCGCGAATTTAAATCTCGTTAGTGAGTAGTGAGTGGTGTAAAGTGTCGTCTACGAAGTGTGTGCACCAGGAGCAGTCCACCAGGTCTTCAGGAAGGCGTTGCAGTTTGCTGTAGGCTCGCAAAAAGCTTTCTAAATGGTTGGTTGAATTTTAAATTAATACTTTCAATATTTAATTCATTGTTGAAGCTGATATATTTTTTATGGATTTGTTTGAAGTGTTCTAAATATTTTTTTTGTATTGTTGCAGGTTCTGGAGAACTACAGAAGGCGAGGTCAGTAATTTACATGTGCCTCTTCTTCTCTATCCCTTTTTGCAATAATGCACGCTGTACTTTACATATGTTATTTAAATATTTCACACTTGCTATATATGATTTACTACCTGTATCTACGTCGTTAATTATTTTTAATTAAATTACTTCCTAATAAATATTATGAAACAAGCACCTTTCGTAATACTCGCTTGAAGTTAATTGTTTATTGCTTGGAAATAATAATTTTTACAGATTTTACAAAAAATACAGGATGTAGGTCATATTATTGTACTTTATTTTCCAAGGCACATGTTGTAGTGTTGTTAGTTGGGTCGTGCGTCGAATCTTCGAAATACAACCGAAACCTTTAATAAAAACGGGCGATATTTTACTGTTTTATAAAAATAAATTACTTTCAACCGTTTAAAAATCTCTCTCGGGCTTGCTATAAATTCAAGGCTTTTCGAAGCCTTAAAAGTTCCTCGAAGACCTACAAATATATTTAGAAATTTCATCTGTATCTCAAAGGCCTTGAGGGGCCTTCACAGGGCCCTCAAAGGCCTGTATCATCAAACAACTTTTCTCGAAGACAACAGAAGAATTTTAAACGGGCTTTCGCGACAAAACTCAGTCATTTTCCAGTAAAATAATTAAATAATTAATCTTAATTTGTTTGAATAAATATTTTTTTATGAATGAGGTAAACTTCGCGAATTTTTTTCGGGTTCGGGTCGGTTTTTCGTGTTTTCAGGTCAAGTTAGGATTGTTGATTTTTATATGGGGTGTACAACTTAACTTAATTAACATTTATGAATGGGGTCCTTCACTAGCGACACAAAATGGCAAATAAGTCATTTATATTATAACTATATAAAAAATCTGTTGTGGGCACCACACTGCTTTCTTATACAAATAAATTGTTTACTAGAAAATAAATTAAATACTCCTCCAAACTTTACTTGAAATTTATTACTTATGTATAATTTGAACATGAATAAACTCATTGCTGTAGTACGCATCGTAATACGTTTTATATTTATCGAAATATGGCGATTTGTAATATTTTTCAAAATACAGAAATTTCCCCAAATATTTATTACATTTCTTTATAATATTCGCGCCAGGAAACCCATTGCAGCAAAGCGCATCGTCATATCTCTAATATTTTTCGAGATATGACGATTTTTTATATTTTCCGAAGAGCAACTTTGAGGGGCTGTAACTCGAAAACTATACAAGATATCGAAAAATATCTCCAGTTTTGTGTTTTTCGTGCCATTTATAATAAATTAGTAAATTTTGAAAATTTTGAAATTTTTTTGAATTTTTTTTCAAAATTTCGATTGGAGATATCTCGACAAATATGAAAGATACAGACTTGCAGTGTTCATCAATCGATTCAGCTCGACGAAATACATAAACCCTGAAAATTTCAGAAAATTCGGACAAACGGTTGAAATGTTAGAGCAAAAAGTCTGAAAATGGCCAAATTCAGCCCTAACGTCAAGGAGTACCTATTGACTTTTTGGACAAAAAACGCCATTTTCAGGCTTTTTGCTCTAACTTTCCATCCCGTCGAGCGATTTTTATGAAACTTTGCATACTTATGTATTTCGACGAGCTGAATCGATTGGTGAACACTGCAAATCTGTATCTTTAATATTTGTCGAGTTATCGCCGATCGAAATTTTGAACAAAAATTCAAAAAATTTCAAAATTTTAAAAATTTGCTATTTTGTTATATAAGGCACCAGAAACGCGAAACTGAAGAGAATTTTTAGATATCTCGTGTAGTTTTTGAATTACAGGCCCTTAAAGTTGCACTTCGAAAAATACCAAAAATCGACGTATCTCGAAAAATATTAGAGATCTGACGATGCGATCTGCTTCAATTAGTTTCTTAGCGCTAATATTATAAAGAAATGCAATAAATAAATATTGCAATTTTAAGTGAGGATATTCCGTGAGTTTCAAATTTTTCTATCGGTACGTGAATCTGTATTGAATGATTAATAATTACAGTTTCTGTTATTTCTTTGTTCCCATAGCAACATATAATTCAGTTTTTTCAAAAGAAGCAAACAAAATCTGAATGAACGAATACACCATGTATATTTTAATGAATTACCTCGAAAAGTTTTTTTAATTCTAGTTAAATAATTTTTTTTACTATTGATATGTGTGACTATAATTATTTACTGTTTGAGATCACAACACACGACAACTCTGATGTCACAAAAATTTTTAATAAATCATTTCGACTTAATGAGTAACAATTAAGACTTTTTAAAACTGTAGATAGTCTTCTATTTAGATAATATTTCATACAAAAATATATTTTTTTAATAGTAAAGGACCCCATTTAACATAATGATAAAAATTATTAATTTATAATCGTATATTTCAATGGTTTATTTTGCGTAGAAAAATTCAATAGTAAATTTTGAATTATTTTATTGAATCTATGACCTCTAGCAACAACCTTCACCTTTGCTTTGGGGAAGACTTGGCCTCTGGCGTGGTTGACACGTTGAGTAACCTTGTCTGTCGCTTTGACCCCCGAATCTATGAACTCCATAGTGGGTTCAACCTTCCTTTTCCTTATAAAACCTTTCACATTTTTCTAACTTGAGAATTTTTTGACCTGGGAAACACTCCACATAAAAAATGACATTTTGAATTTTAAATTTCGGATTTTCAGGTGGACATCAATAACTTTTAAATAGTAAAGTTTAGATTTTTTTCGTTCGTCGCCGGGGCGTACGTCGTTGGGGGGGCACCTGACGTGTGCCCTATTGGTGGTGGTTTTTTACTAATCATATTTTTTTGGGATGTAGCCCGTCCTTGTAGGCGGAGCACCCCCTGTATGAATTTCAGGGCGCTTATTTTAACTAAAATACAACTTGAGTGTCTAATATTTATATTTACACTAGCATTAGAGGGTTTTGGGGCGTATCTCGGTAAAAAATTGAGTTACAGTAACATTGTAAGAAACAAAAATATGTAGATTATTATTTTTATTTGAAATATTTGTATTCATTTTGTACCGTATAAGAATTGAAACGTTTTTAAATTATTTTCAATACATCCAGTTGAATCCAAGTCATATATTTTTTCCACCGTAAATATTTATTTATATTAAGGGAGTAAAGATGTAATAAAATAGTAGGTGTACATAACAATATGTACAAATGACTTTAATAAACCGATAAAGGATAAAGCGATAAATATACTTTAAAACGTAAATAGAAACTTATTTTTCGTAATTACGTGGAAGAAACTTGAGGTACATGCAATTAAAAAATGCCATCATTACATGATAGAAAACGTGTAGAAAGGTTATTTTATGGTTTTTCTTCCTTAAGATTTTTTAGCCTATGTGGAGTTTTAAAAATATATATGTAGTAAATATTTTTGTATAGTATAAAGTTAATTCAAAACTGAGGATTTCAAAACTCGCACAGAAATTTTCTGGGGTCCTAGATTTTGAAAAAACCCTGTTTAAAGTATAGTTTGTAATAATTTAAATTGTGCATAACAAGAATTCAATTATAACTCTAACATAGTTCTCATTGGTTTGTTGAGATGTCTGTTTCCTTTCTGTACGTTCAATAGTTTTCTAGTTCGCCGCAAGATGGAACGGTTGTCAAGAACTAATATTTTATTCATAGATTGAAGCCTTTTTTAAAAATTCCACGATGTTTTTGTATGATTAAAATGAAATTAATATTATATATAAATCATAGAATTTATTTGATGACATTTAAATCGCCTGTCATTTACCGACTGATTCATAGTTTGCTAGTTCGCCGCGAGATGACAAGGTTGTCAAAACAAACTTTTTATTCTTAGATTTATGCCTTTTTTAAATATCCACGATGTAGTTGTATGTTGTATATTAATTAATATAAATAATAGAATTTGTATAGTGGCATGTTGACCATATCTAGTTTACCGACTAATTTATAGTTTAGTTGTTCGCCGCGAGATGACACGGTTGTCAAAACAAAATTTTAATTCTTAGATTTATGCCTTTTTTAAATATCCACGATGTAGTTGTATGTTGTATATTAATTAATATAAATAATTGAATTTATTTAGTAGCATTTACTCCATTTCTAATTTACCGACTAATTTATAGTTTAGTTTTTCGCCGCGAGATGACACGGTTGTCAAAACAAAATTTTAATTCTTAGATTTATGCCTTTTTTAAATATCCACGATGTAGTTGTATGTTGTATATGGGAACGTCGTCAACACCCGAAAATTCAAACACAGAATATTCTTTTCCAGAATACTCATTTTCCGAATCATTCATTTCCCGAATATTCAAAAACCGAACCGAAATGCACTGTGGGTAAATAACGCATTGGCAGAATCGCGCAACGCCCGAAAACGCAACCGCCGAAACATTCAATTCCCGAAGACATAAACGGGGGTCATTTTTGGATAGCTGCCACTAGATGTCTCTGCGAAAGTTAGTTAAAGTATTAGTCACTGGATATTAACGTGCGCATTGTCGATACATCAGCGTTCAATAATTTGTTTGAAAGAAAATTATAGTAGACAATCATATGTCCTCAAGTGTCAAAAATGACAGCTTCGCCAAAAAAAAAAAAAAAAAAATACAATGGCAAACTTTGTATATGCATATTTAAATAAAAATGATCTTAAATAAATAAATATAAATAAATATATCATCACGCCTTTTACCCATTATGGGTGTGGCACTCTGCTCACGCAGATCTCGGTAAGTGATATATTTTTACGTATGAAGTGCGGTTACCAGCCGTCAAATCATAGCCCCCAAAGATGTTAGTGGAGGGGGAACCACAGGGGTAAATTTAAATTTGTAACTGTCAGCAGTGGGATTCGAGCTGAGGATCTCACGATCCACAGTCCGACACGTTACCACGGAGCTATTTACCCCATAAATAAATAAAATGATCTTAATTTTGCATTTTTCTCAAATATTTTGTATTATTTGGTCATTACATGTGAATATCATTGAATTCAGAAAAAAATACTGAATCGAATAAGCAAATAAAAAATGTAGGTTGCCATTTAAAATAAGAAAGTTGCACCCCGCATTTTGAGAGCCACTGGTCTAAAAAAATTCTTGTTTCGCTCATTTTAATTGTCTTATAATATAGAAATTGTTTGCTAATTTAACCGACCTCGTAGCTCTTATAGTTCTCGAAATAGCAATAGTGTACCACTTAAAATGAACACTCTGTATATGAAGACCTGATTAGTTTTTGGTGATAATCCAATAACCGGAAGTGGTAGTTTACTTAAAGCCCTATCAAATTATTTTAAAATATCTCAGTAAATTATGATCTAATGAAAATTTTGTTATTAGCATAACGTTCTTTTTTATATTTTCGTTTAAATCTACTTGTGTTTTTTTTTTTCAAAACAACGGTAGAAAAATGTCATTTTTTGACATGTTTCATAATTTTTTGAAGGGATGAGCATTTCTTGATAGTGGTGGTCTGTGTTTCTGTATTGGCAGGAGGTATTGTGGTGTCCATTAATCATATTATCAAAATGTTTCAAATTTTATGCTAACTAACCTTGATTAAAACCTTAGTTAAAATAATTATGTTCTGTGAATGGAAAATGAAGTTACGAGCAATAATAAAAATGGAGTTAGCGCTGATCCATTTTATGAATCTGCCTGTAATACATGTATTGTTTTGGCGAATCTGTCATTTTTGACACGAGGACGTATGTCTACTATAATTTTTTTTCAAACAAATTAACGAACGCCGATTTATCGACAATGTGCACAATAATATCCAGCGACTAATACTTTAACTAACTTTAGTAGTTACATCTGGTGGCAGGTATCAAAAAATGACCCCGTATATGTTTTCGTGAATTGAATGATTCGGTGGATGAGTTTTCGGGAGTTGCGCGATTCTGCCAATGCGTGATTTAGCCGTTACGCATTTCATTCGGTTTTTGAATATTCGGGAATTGAATGATTCGGCAAATGAGTATTCTGGAAAAGAATATTCTGATTTTGAATTTTCGGGTGTTGAGGAGGCACCCGTTGTATATTAATTAATATAAATAATAGAATTTATTTAGTAGCATTTACTCCATTTCTAATTTACCGACGAATTTATAGTTTAGTTGTTCACCGCGAGATGACACACGTTTGTCAAAACAAAATTTTTATTCTTAAATTCATGCCTTTTTTAAATATCTACGGTGTAGTTGTATGTTGTATATTAATTATTATAAATAATAGAATTTAATTAGTAGCATTTAGTCCATTTCTAATTTACCGACTAATTTAGTTTAGTTGTTCGCCGCGAGATGACACGGTTGTCAAAACAAAATTTTTTCTCTTAGATTCATACCTTTTTTAATATCCACGATGTAGTTGTATGTTTTAAATTAATTGATATAAATAATAGAATTTATTTAGTTGCATTTAGTCCAATTTCTAATTTACCGATTAATTTATAGTTTAGTTGTTCGCCGCGAGATGACACGGATGTCAAAACAAAATTTTTGTTATTAGATTCATGCCTTTTTTTAAATATCCACGATGTATTCTGGAACATGAACACTTTTCAAACGTATACGAATAATTGTTTAAATTGCTTTCTGTCAAAAAAATGAAAACAATACATGCGGCGCCATCATACAGCGATTGCGTGAACTAGATGCGATGAGTGGTGGGGGAAAATTAGCAGTGGCGTAGATTTCTTTTAAACTATCGTGGGCTACAAATTTTTAATTCACATTTCTTAGCTAAAACTGTAACTATAACTATTTTTAACTTATAACCCATATAATTTTGAGTATATTAGGCTTTTTCTCGTTATTAATTAACGAATAATTAATTATTTATCAATAAAAGTAAAATTGAATGATGCAAAATGATTAGAACGCTACTGGTAGATGTTCAAGCAATCTGATTGGTCGAACATATTTCAAGCACTTCAACTTGCAATTTTAAATTATTAATGTAATAAATTGGAATTGTACATAATAACAAGAGTTCAATTATACCTTTAACATAGTTTTCTTTGGTTTGAGATGTCTGTTTTCTTTCTGTAAGTTCGTTGAACACGGAAATATAATGAAAAAGTTGTTATGTCAATTCGTGTTGTGAAATATTTATGAACGTTGTATTTAGTTAAATAAAGTATACAATTTGGTCAATACTACACCAATTTGTTAAACTAAATTATGGATCGTCTGTTGAAGCCCGGAAGACTCGATATTGATCCAGAATCGAACAGTGCTGCACTGGCATAAAACTTTTACAAACTTCCTCATAGCTGTTTAACCTAATGAATCGGAAAAGCTGCGTCTCTTAATCAACTTTGTTTCACCGAATCAATATGAAAAAGTGAGTGATTCTGCTAGATTGAATGATGCTATCTCTATATTGAAAACCCTGTAAATGAAGTATTTGCTCGACATAAACTCTCTTCTCGTAAACATATTCGAGAATGTAAATACAAAGCTGTCACAGCTGAAACAAATAGAGATGACTGTGTACGAGATTCATTCAGTGCTGGACTAAATCACATCATATCAGACGAAGATTTAATTTAAGTTTGACAGCATTCGCAAACCATGTTGTGAATGCTACTACTAATCCTAATTCTTAGCTAATAGATAATGAATCAATTGATGCACTTGTGTCTTCTGTGGTTCCGGATTTCATCTCCGTAATCGATGTCCTGCCAGAAATGTAAACTGCAATAACAAAGTACACTATTCAAAAGTGTGTAGAACATCTATCATCATGAACATAATGTAAAACCAGCGTCACTATTTTTCAATTTGTCAACGCACTGTATGTCAAGATTATTTCATGAATTCATAGCATAAACTTTAATACTTGCCAAAGAAATTGTACTATAATGTTGATTTTGACACATTTTCACATAAATAAATCGGTACACTCATAAACAAAAAGCACCATAAAATTATGTTGTTATAGTGTAACTATAGCAAATTGATTGTTTTTCTTTTAATTTGTCAAATAAATGTCAAAAATTTGTAAATATAAAAGAGCTTGAATTGAATAATTCAGCATGTTTAAAGATATAGAATACCAGTAAAGATAAAGAACATATAAGTATCTTGCTTCTGCAACTAATTATCCGGCTAAATATGCCTTCAAAATGTTCAAAATTTGCATATAAAAGCTAGCTTCAATTTAATCGCGATTAAACAGCATCGCTTATCTAAAATGCACAACAATGAAAAATGACACATTCTGATTGGTCAAATTTGTAATGAATGAAATAATCAGACACTAAATCATAGAAATGGAAGCAAGTTGATCGCCATGGAGAGCTCAACAAATGAAAATCCACTACCAAGAATAGAGGATATTGTCAACAAAGTAGCTAATTATGCAGTGTTTACTTCGCTCTGCTTATCATCGAAACTGATAGACTTTTTACTGCATTTGAAGCTTGTGGCCAGCTATTTCAATTTAAGAAAATTCCCTTCGGTGTAGCTTTTCAAACAATCATGAATGAAGTCATTAAATCTGAAGGATTAAAGGATACTTTTGTGTATTTAGATCAGGAAGAACTTGACAGAAATTTACAGAACTTTATGAATGCTAAACAATTGCCATTTTGCCATAGCTGTTTCTATGTCTCAGTCTAGTCGTCCAGTAGCCTTCTTATCGAGAACTCTTTCACATACAGACCGAAAGCACTCTATAGTTGACAAAGAAGCCCAAGCGATTTAGAAACTCTCAGAAAATGGAGACACTTTTTACTTCTAACGGACCATCTGCTGTCTAAAAACTATAATTGTTAATAAATCAGATTAAAGTTTGTTTTTTGTACATGAAACTACAATTTTAGCTTTACCATGTCCCCTTGTAGTATCTGTTTCTTTCTGCATGTGAATGTGTTGAATACAAGATTCAATAGGCAGATGTATATTTCCGCAATTATCTGAGATCATTTCTTATCACTTGTGGTAGGTAAACACATTGGCCAAAACGCAGCTTCTGAACGTAAACATGGATCATTCAAACTGTAATACAATTGATATACTTTTAAAGATTACACGAAAAATATATATCAGATTGACACAACAGAGATTCGTAATTTAAGGTTAGAAAATAATGCGGTAGCTTATATTCATTGATAAAAAATAGAGAAGCCTCTATTTTTCGTAGATGATGGGTTCGATTAGTTAAAAGCTGTGTAAATTTATATAATATAATAAATAATAATTTAAAATTGTAATTTTAAGTCTTGAAATATATTCGACCAATCAGATTGCTTGCACATGTAACAGTGGCGTTCTGATCATTTTGCATGCTTTAATTTTATTTTTATTGATAAATGATTAATTATTTCTTAATTAATAACGAAAAATAGCCTAATATACTCAAAATTATATGGGTTATAAGTTAAAAATATTTATTGTTACAGTTTTAGATAAAAAATGTGAATTAAAAATTAATAGCCCAGGATAGTTTAAAAGAAATCTACGCCGCTGGTAACCTACCTCCTTCCCCTCGCTGCTTCAAGTTCACGCAATCGCTGTATGATGACGCCACTTGTTTTACTCCCCAAACTAAAAACGAAAACATGGACTTAACCCCTTGATGTTTTTTTTGGCCAAAAATGGTTTTTTTGCCAAATCGCGCTGAAATTCTGCATACAGCTTCTTTGGCAATGGGGCTACTGACTTCTGGGGAGAAATCCCCAACATTTTCACTATTACAGAAAATATTTCACTTTTTCGGGCGATTTTTGGAACGCTGAAATTTTGGGTTTTAGAGAAAAATGTTTCAAGTAAAAGGTGTAGAGAAAATTAAAAGAAAAATGTTTTATTTGAAACATTTTACCCAAATGTGCCCAGATTCAGAGAAAAATGGGAAAGAAACTGTAAAAAATAATTTCATACCTTGAAGTGCATCAAAATGCAACAAATCAATTTTTATTAATTAAAGCGTATTTTTTGGCACAATTTAAGTGTATTTTTGTTAATTAATTACGTTAATTACATATTGTTTTAAATTTTTGAGTTGTGTTGCGCCAAATTGCATGCAACCCGCATAGCAAAAATGTAACGTCGGTTGCAGGCATTAGGCGCAATTAATTATAAAAATTCAAAACAATATATAATTAACGTAATTAATTAATAAAAATTATTATGGATAGGGACACTTTTTTTTTATAAAGTAATACATTCGTGTTGCCATATACTTGATACCAATTATACGTGACTTAAATAACGCAATATTCTAGTTTTTTTTTTTATACCAGTACTGCCATCTATTATTACCTTTTGGAACCCTCCTAATTATTTAAGTTATACATTTGGGTTGCCATATATTTGGTACCAATTAAATGCGACTTTAGTTACGCAGTATTCTTGTTTTGACACTAGTCCTGCCATCTGTTATCGACAGCAACCATATCAATCAATACACTTGTTCTGCTTTATACTTGGTACAAATTATACGTGGCATAAGTTGTGCAGGATCTAGGTTTGATAATAGTACTGCCATCAATTATCGATTAATACCATATCTCTGCTGCTATATACTTGTAAACAAGTGCGGCGGTGGAAGAAGAGGTGGCGCCGGCGGCGTAGCGGTAGGGGATGCGATGGCGGTGGCGGCAGTGGCGTAGCGGTGGAGGATGCGAAGGCGGCGGCGTGGTGGTAGAGGATGCGATGGCGGTGGCGGCGTAGCGGTGGAGGATGAAGTGGTGGCAGCGGCGGCGGCGGCGTGGTGGTGGCGGATGCGATGGCGGCGGATTGGCGATGGTAGCATGATGGCGGATGTGTATGATTGTTTATGTTTATGTTTGTTTAGGTGTATGTTTATAATTACGTTTATGATTATGATTATGTTTAGGTTTAGGTTTATGTTAATGTTAATGTTAGGTTAGGTTAGGTTAGGTTAGGTTAGGTTAGGTTAGGTTAGGTTAGGTTAGGTTAGGTTAGGTTAGGTTAGGTTAGGTTAGGTTAGGTTAGGTTAGGTTAGGTTAGGTTAGGTTAGGTTAGGTTAGGTTAGGTTAGGTTAGGTTAGGTTAGGTTAGGTTAGGTTAGGTTAGGTTAGGTTAGGTTAGGTTAGGTTAGGTTAGGTTAGGTTAGGTTAGGTTAGGTTAGGTTAGGTTAGGTTAGGTTAGGTTAGGTTAGGTTAGGTTAGGTTAGGTTAGGTTAGGTTAGGTTAGGTTAGGTTAGGTTAGGTTAGGTTAGGTTAGGTTAGGTTAGGTTAGGTTAGGTTAGGTTAGGTTAGGTTAGGTTAGGTTAGGTTAGGTTAGGTTAGGTTAGGTTAGGTTAGGTTAGGTTAGGTTAGGTTAGGTTAGGTTAGGTTAGGTTAGGTTAGGTTAGGTTAGGTTAGGTTAGGTTAGGTTAGGTTAGGTTAGGTTAGGTTAGGTTAGGTTAGGTTAGGTTAGGTTAGGTTAGGTTAGGTTAGGTTAGGTTAGGTTAGGTTAGGTTAGGTTAGGTTAGGTTAGGTTAGGTTAGGTTAGGTTAGGTTAGGTTAGGTTAGGTTAGGTTAGGTTAGGTTAGGTTAGGTTAGGTTAGGTTAGGTTAGGTTAGGTTAGGTTAGGTTAGGTTAGGTTAGGTTAGGTTAGGTTAGGTTAGGTTAGGTTAGGTTAGGTTAGGTTAGGTTAGGTTAGGTTAGGTTAGGTTAGGTTAGGTTAGGTTAGGTTAGGTTAGGTTAGGTTAGGTTAGGTTAGGTTAGGTTAGGTTAGGTTAGGTTAGGTTAGGTTAGGTTAGGTTAGGTTAGGTTAGGTTAGGTTAGGTTAGGTTAGGTTAGGTTAGGTTAGGTTAGGTTAGGTTAGGTTAGGTTAGGTTAGGTTAGGTTAGGTTAGGTTAGGTTAGGTTAGGTTAGGTTAGGTTAGGTTAGGTTAGGTTAGGTTAGGTTAGGTTAGGTTAGGTTAGGTTAGGTTAGGTTAGGTTAGGTTAGGTTAGGTTAGGTTAGGTTAGGTTAGGTTAGGTTAGGTTAGGTTAGGTTAGGTTAGGTTAGGTTAGGTTAGGTTAGGTTAGGTTAGGTTAGGTTAGGTTAGGTTAGGTTAGGTTAGGTTAGGTTAGGTTAGGTTAGGTTAGGTTAGGTTAGGTTAGGTTAGGTTAGGTTAGGTTAGGTTAGGTTAGGTTAGGTTAGGTTAGGTTAGGTTAGGTTAGGTTAGGTTAGGTTAGGTTAGGTTAGGTTAGGTTAGGTTAGGTTAGGTTAGGTTAGGTTAGGTTAGGTTAGGTTAGGTTAGGTTAGGTTAGGTTAGGTTAGGTTAGGTTAGGTTAGGTTAGGTTAGGTTAGGTTAGGTTAGGTTAGGTTAGGTTAGGTTAGGTTAGGTTAGGTTAGGTTAGGTTAGGTTAGGTTAGGTTAGGTTAGGTTAGGTTAGGTTAGGTTAGGTTAGGTTAGGTTAGGTTAGGTTAGGTTAGGTTAGGTTAGGTTAGGTTAGGTTAGGTTAGGTTAGGTTAGGTTAGGTTAGGTTAGGTTAGGTTAGGTTAGGTTAGGTTAGGTTAGGTTAGGTTAGGTTAGGTTAGGTTAGGTTAGGTTAGGTTAGGTTAGGTTAGGTTAGGTTAGGTTAGGTTAGGTTAGGTTAGGTTAGGTTAGGTTAGGTTAGGTTAGGTTAGGTTAGGTTAGGTTAGGTTAGGTTAGGTTAGGTTAGGTTAGGTTAGGTTAGGTTAGGTTAGGTTAGGTTAGGTTAGGTTAGGTTAGGTTAGGTTAGGTTAGGTTAGGTTAGGTTAGGTTAGGTTAGGTTAGGTTAGGTTAGGTTAGGTTAGGTTAGGTTAGGTTAGGTTAGGTTAGGTTAGGTTAGGTTAGGTTAGGTTAGGTTAGGTTAGGTTAGGTTAGGTTAGGTTAGGTTAGGTTAGGTTAGGTTAGGTTAGGTTAGGTTAGGTTAGGTTAGGTTAGGTTAGGTTAGGTTAGGTTAGGTTAGGTTAGGTTAGGTTAGGTTAGGTTAGGTTAGGTTAGGTTAGGTTAGGTTAGGTTAGGTTAGGTTAGGTTAGGTTAGGTTAGGTTAGGTTAGGTTAGGTTAGGTTAGGTTAGGTTAGGTTAGGTTAGGTTAGGTTAGGTTAGGTTAGGTTAGGTTAGGTTAGGTTAGGTTAGGTTAGGTTAGGTTAGGTTAGGTTAGGTTAGGTTAGGTTAGGTTAGGTTAGGTTAGGTTAGGTTAGGTTAGGTTAGGTTAGGTTAGGTTAGGTTAGGTTAGGTTAGGTTAGGTTAGGTTAGGTTAGGTTAGGTTAGGTTAGGTTAGGTTAGGTTAGGTTAGGTTAGGTTAGGTTAGGTTAGGTTAGGTTAGGTTAGGTTAGGTTAGGTTAGGTTAGGTTAGGTTAGGTTAGGTTAGGTTAGGTTAGGTTAGGTTAGGTTAGGTTAGGTTAGGTTAGGTTAGGTTAGGTTAGGTTAGGTTAGGTTAGGTTAGGTTAGGTTAGGTTAGGTTAGGTTAGGTTAGGTTAGGTTAGGTTAGGTTAGGTTAGGTTAGGTTAGGTTAGGTTAGGTTAGGTTAGGTTAGGTTAGGTTAGGTTAGGTTAGGTTAGGTTAGGTTAGGTTAGGTTAGGTTAGGTTAGGTTAGGTTAGGTTAGGTTAGGTTAGGTTAGGTTAGGTTAGGTTAGGTTAGGTTAGGTTAGGTTAGGTTAGGTTAGGTTAGGTTAGGTTAGGTTAGGTTAGGTTAGGTTAGGTTAGGTTAGGTTAGGTTAGGTTAGGTTAGGTTAGGTTAGGTTAGGTTAGGTTAGGTTAGGTTAGGTTAGGTTAGGTTAGGTTAGGTTAGGTTAGGTTAGGTTAGGTTAGGTTAGGTTAGGTTAGGTTAGGTTAGGTTAGGTTAGGTTAGGTTAGGTTAGGTTAGGTTAGGTTAGGTTAGGTTAGGTTAGGTTAGGTTAGGTTAGGTTAGGTTAGGTTAGGTTAGGTTAGGTTAGGTTAGGTTAGGTTAGGTTAGGTTAGGTTAGGTTAGGTTAGGTTAGGTTAGGTTAGGTTAGGTTAGGTTAGGTTAGGTTAGGTTAGGTTAGGTTAGGTTAGGTTAGGTTAGGTTAGGTTAGGTTAGGTTAGGTTAGGTTAGGTTAGGTTAGGTTAGGTTAGGTTAGGTTAGGTTAGGTTAGGTTAGGTTAGGTTAGGTTAGGTTAGGTTAGGTTAGGTTAGGTTAGGTTAGGTTAGGTTAGGTTAGGTTAGGTTAGGTTAGGTTAGGTTAGGTTAGGTTAGGTTAGGTTAGGTTAGGTTAGGTTAGGTTAGGTTAGGTTAGGTTAGGTTAGGTTAGGTTAGGTTAGGTTAGGTTAGGTTAGGTTAGGTTAGGTTAGGTTAGGTTAGGTTAGGTTAGGTTAGGTTAGGTTAGGTTAGGTTAGGTTAGGTTAGGTTAGGTTAGGTTAGGTTAGGTTAGGTTAGGTTAGGTTAGGTTAGGTTAGGTTAGGTTAGGTTAGGTTAGGTTAGGTTAGGTTAGGTTAGGTTAGGTTAGGTTAGGTTAGGTTAGGTTAGGTTAGGTTAGGTTAGGTTAGGTTAGGTTAGGTTAGGTTAGGTTAGGTTAGGTTAGGTTAGGTTAGGTTAGGTTAGGTTAGGTTAGGTTAGGTTAGGTTAGGTTAGGTTAGGTTAGGTTAGGTTAGGTTAGGTTAGGTTAGGTTAGGTTAGGTGTTAGGTTAGGTTAGGTTAGTTAGGTTGAGGTTAGGTTAGGGTGGTAGGTTAGGTTTAGGTTAGGTTAGGTTAGGTTTAGGTTAGGTTAGGTTAGGTTAGGTTAGGTTAGGTTAGGTTAGGTTAGGTTAGGTTAGGTTAGGTAGGTTAGGTAGGTTAGG